>JAUNZO010001252.1:0-1442409 GCA_031894775.1 Chloris gayana
ATATTGAGTGGCGAAATTTGGTTGAAAGAAAGGATAATGTGGCATGATTTTCATTATTTATCAAGATTTCGTAATCAACTGCTGATACATATTTGCAATAATGGCCCATTTGTTAAATTAATTTTGTCATCGCTTCTATGTGTCTCCAATGTTGCTCTGCTGTCGATGTGGATGAATCCTGAACAACCTGCCTTCCATATGTTCATATGTTCTATGTAACGTACTGCCAACAGATTGCCTCTGAAATTATTGCTTCTCAGGATATCACCACCTCTGATCAACATTTATTGAGTGGCGAAATTTGGTTGGCTATATCGAACTGAATTCAATTTAGTGCCCGAGTTAATCTACAAAGTTGCTGCAAAAGTTTCATTGTATTTTGAGACCATTGCAAAATAAAATTAAGCAATGAAAGTATGAAGTTCCTAGTGAAAACAAGTGAAATTAATTTTTGTAGGTGTTGCTTTTTTTCCCCTAGATATTGTAGTTGCATAGTTTCGATTTGGTGAGGAAAGACTGCATTGCTATCTCTGGAACATGAACTATGGGCTGACTGGCTGTTTTTTGTTCATGATTGACCAAAGCGAAGAACTTAAGAAGAGCCAAGTTTCGATGGAAGGGCTATTTCAGTTTAAGTTGGCTAACTCAAACTAACTTGTTGAAAATCATGAGCTGAGTTTTATTTTACGGAGCATGAGCATTAGACATCAGTGTTAAGAGGAGTATGTATGGGCAAGTAACATGATTGATTATTGATGATGTCAAATGACAAGCCAGAGGCCGAAAGTACAACATCAGGTATCAGTGAAGGTAACAGAAGTAGTCAGGTAACTGTGAGAACATCAAGGAAATGGTCTCCTCCCTGCAGTGACTATATAAACAAAGCTTGACAAGCTTATAAATCTGGTCGCTCATAGAAAGTTGTCAGAAAATAGGGAATTGTTAGCGGGAGTGCAGGGCCCACGTCCAGCGTTAATGGTACTTTATATCATGCCTTATTTTATCTATAGAATATAGTTTAGTGCCTGTTCCAGTGCTGATACATGGAGGGCTGCATATGGCCAGGTATGAAAATATGCTTGTACAGTTCTCAATAAATCTTCTGAATTTTAATAGTCTTCAAGTAAATGCGAAACATGTGGGTTGTTAGCACAGACATCCTCGAGATTTGTGCTCACAGTTGTAGCTTATTCAGTAGCCCACAAGTATCTATCTCTTGGAGTCAAAGAAAATCGTCTAGTGGCTAGTATCTATCCTGGAACAGCAAGTTGACACATTTTGGTGTGATTTGCATTTGCATCCTCTCACACTTTCCTCCAGTTTTCTCCTCATGTTCTTGATTGAATTGGTCTCATTGAACTGGTCTCTTGTTCCTATCTTCCTCATCTTATCTTCGACCTTTCCTGGGTTGATATTTCCACGTTTCTTCCAACGATTTTCTCATGTGCATAACACATTCTGATAAGGACGTGCATCTTCTCAAGGCAGTTCTTGGTGATATGGACGCCTCACTTCATCTACAGGTTTGTTGTCTTGTGCATCCAAATTGTTGTGCAATTTTTCCAATTTTTTTGCGGCGTGCTAGTGGAATTGTGATTAACATGTGGAAGTTTCGTTTTTTTTTTCTGTTGGATTGTCCCATCAATGGTGACTAGTGAATCAAATTGTCTTGAAATAGAGAAAAGTGATCAATACTGACTGAACTTGGCATGTGCAAGACTTTACTGTTCAACGCTGTCCCCTTTTGCAGTTGGTGTTATTCACAATGATTCTGCCGCTTGTATTTGTTTTCTTATATAGAAACTCTTTTTTATAACTAAATAGGAACTCGTTTAAGATGTTGCTCAAGCATGTTATTTTGCAGAATGATGTAGGGAGAAATTAGTCTTTGCTGGACGATCGTAATAATCTTTTGACTATTATGTTTATTGATCTTAACCCTCTTGATTAAAATTCAGTATGTTTAGCCAAAGCTACGCACTGGGTAATTTCGGCCATGATTTCACTTTGTCATGTTGCTCCTGTAGGATGCAAACAAGTGGAGATTTTTGTAGCTGAAAATTGTTTGCGGATATGATGAGGAAGCGCCTTGATTTCCATAGTTACAAGATGACCACGTTTTGTTTCTGGACCTCCTAAAATCCTGTTTTGCATGGTTCGAGCGGATATGTGGATTCTAAGAGTATCTCCAAGAGAATAGTTAAAAAAATGTATATTCAGATTTTAGCTATTCTGTAAAAAAAGACCCCATCTCCAAGAGAATTTTACTTGTGCACAATGTAGTTAAAAAAGCTAAATTGTAACTTACGACACAAAAAGAGTTTTTTTTGGAAAAGGGAATACTTCATTAATATTCATGTCTCTGTACCGATTGGTACATGGAACATTTGATTATTACATTCACACCATCAAATAAACTACTACACCACGGTACGAGGAAGAGACAAAGTTGGAATCCTTTATTTTGCACTAGTTAACACAAAGAAACCAATAAGCAATTGTGTAGGAGAACCACCAACCATTGTTCGCGAAGATCTCCATGGCTGCAGTTTCAATTAAGCTGCACGCCATCATCATCACAAGACGATCCTCCTCCAATAAAAGTGACCAGGACCTGGCCCAATACGCCCTTCTGAAAATCACATGCAAAAAGGATGGATTTGGTGTTTTGTCAAACACTATGTCATTACGACACATCCATATTGCCCATCATAAGCTAGAGATATCATTCCAAATAAGTTTCTTCACTCCATATTCAGTACCCCCTAACTAATCAGAAAAAAAATGTTGAAAGTCTATATGAGGTGTAATGTTAAAAGAAACATGAATTATTCACAAAAAAACACTTGGATAGAGTACAATAAAAAAACAAGTGTTGAATACTCTCACTTAGATTGCAAAACCAACATTTAGTACTCCCATGCCAGTTTTTATGAGCAATATTATCTTTAGTTAAAGTAACCCCCTTATATAAATACCACAATCCACCTTAATTTTGAGAGGTACTATAATTTTCCAAATATTCATCATGCATAGCAAGGCATCGTCATAAGGCTGCATACATAGACTTAGGGGTGAAAACAGGACGGGAAAATATCCGTCCGTCCGAGATTCGAAGATCGAAAAAGTAAATATGGTCAAATATAGGATGCATCAATAGGCATTCGATGTAATCCGTATCTGAATCCGAGTCCGAGAAAAGAAAGCGGGATAGGATATAGGATGAGTATTATCCGTTCGAAATCCAAAATTATTATAATTTATTTAGATATACATGATTATAAATGAAAAATATGATCACAAATATCTATATTAATGTAAATAGTCAATAAAATTATTTTATTCCCTATATATATATTAGTGATTAATATATCTAATTTCACTTTAACTACACTTCTACATTGTAATTTTATCCTTACAAATCTTATAATTATATCTGTCTCCGACTTCGACTCCGAAATAAGAATATAGGACATGGTATGGGATCGACAAAGAGTTATCCGGCACTATCCGCTCCGACTCCGGATCCAAGAGAAAAATACAGGACAGGATATGGGATGAGCTATATCCGCCCGTATCCGATCCGTTTTCATCACTACATAGACTTCACTGAGAACAACCCATTCTGGTGCAAGGCCCACCTAAAAACGTCATTGTGGCTTGACAATTGAACATGAGCGATAGAAAAAATAAAATGATGCCAAATTCCAAATTAGCTCCCACACTAACGCCATCCTAAAGCTTATATTCAGCAGCACGGTAGATAAAACGTCTAGTTATGTTGTAAAGGCTAGGGAACCGGTCCATTAAGCATTGTTGGCCAACCCAACCATCTTCCCAAAAACAGATCTGTGACCCGTCAACTACCCTTAGATATATTCTTTTAGATATACCCTTAGAGATCATAACCGTAAGAAATCTTTCTTAACATTCATGATACTTGTCCAGAAGTGGGAATCTCCTGAGACATGCTCGACTCGGGTTAAAGTTTTTGTTCTTAACTACTTGCATCTAAAAATACTCTGCGAAAAACCCTCGAAGTTAAAAAAGTCTAAAATGCCATTTGCTCAAAAGACATTTGTCTTTATTACCAAGATTGAGGATACCAATCCTCCTTGATCCTTTGCTTTGGAGTACACAAAATACCCCACTTCATTAACAGATATTTTTAATTATGTCCCTCATTTTGCCTAAAAGAACCTAGACCTATAGTAATCAAGCTTTTCTAGCACTCATTTCGGGACTTCAAAGAACTAAAACATGAACATGGGAAGGTTCATAGAATCAAGTTGATAAGTGTGAGCCGACCCAATGGAAAGCATTTTACTCTTCCAACAACTAAGCTTTTTTTTGAAGCGTTCTTCAATATGCCTCCAGTAGAAATTAGCAAGCCTACGATGATGCATAGGGATGCACAAATATATAAATGGTAGAGCACCTAGCTCACAACAAAAAATGTGTGAATATTCTTGTTCAAAGTCTCGTGCTTCCCCGTAGCAGAAAAGTTCGCTCTTATGGAAATTAATTTTGAGGCCGAACAGCTGTTCAAATGCACTTAACAAAAGTTTAAGATTTTTTGCCTCCTCGAAGTTATGCTCCAAAAGAAGGATTGTGTCATTGACATATTGAAGGATTGACAGACCATCCTCTACCAAATGAGGAACAAACCCTTAGAATTGAGCACTCGAGTTTGCACGATTAATTAAGATGGAAAGCACATCTACTGCAAGGTTGAAAAGAATAGGTGAAAGAGAACACCTTGTCTAACACCTTTTTTGGTTTGAAAGAAGTGCCCTGTGTTGTCACTCACCTTAACCGCTTTACAATTCCACATTATGAATCCATTCACACCACTTAGGGGCAAACCGTTTAATTCTTAGAGCTTGCTGGAGAAAAGGCCATTTAATTTTATCATATGTTTTCTCAAAATCTAACTTTAAGATTACAACATTGCTCTTTCTTTTTTGAAACTCATGTAAAGTTTCATGTAGCGTGACCACACCATCACTACAAGAGATTTGACCTTCTGTGACGTTGTAGTTTCGTTGCAAAATGTCTAAAATACGTCGTAGTTTACAATCTGCGACGTAAGCGCGACGAAATTGAAATCATCGCCTATAGTCCGTTATAAAAGACATTCTGCGACGTTTCAATCTGTTTTCGTCGCAATTTTTTTGCGACGATTCTTACTTCGTCGTAGATTAGTGACGATGTTGTTTCGTCGCTATTAGACTTTAAAACGTCATAAAACATATATATGGTAAGCTGATATGGGCTGGGCCCATTATACATTACGGGTTGGACCTATTTGATATCTTAGTTAAAGTCCATAACACAAATTAAGCCCAATTAGTATTACGACCCGAATCCATTGGATTATAAAAACTGAGCCCATTTCGTGATATGATCCAATCCATTAAATTATATGGGCCAGACCGATTTTATATCATGGACCAAGCCAAATAAAGATTCTAGGCCCATATATTAATATTAACCAATATTTTTTCTAATAAATAGTTTCAGAATTATAATGATAGATTTCAAATCCATAATTCCGTAGTTACATAATCAGCCATACACATAATTTCAAAGACCAGAATTCAGCCATACAGATACACAATTTTATAGTCAAGTCTAAAAGACAACCATACAATTCAGTCATCCAAAACACATCCTTACATTACATTTCATACTCCCAAATTAGACAGCATGTCACAAGTCACCACATCAGATTCATATATTCATATGTACCAAAATAATTGGTTAGAGATCCACCCATCCAACCAACAAAAGTTAATATCTTAGTGGTCTCTCATCGACCCACAACAAGAGAGGATGGTAGCTAAATGTGTCAAGAGTGACATGCTACTTGTTGATACTAAGAAGACGTCGAAGAATGGCATCGGTTTCTTCAAGTTGCTTCTTTAATGCCCCAATCTCTTTGTCCCTGGTCACCTCTGATTCAACTAATTTCTGTTCTAGAACAACAACTTGGTCTTGCAATGCTACAGCATTTTCATTACCTGCTTGAAGTTCCTGAACTTGAGCTTCAAGTTCTTGCACTCGCGCTGCATAGACAGACCTTGAGCTTTTGTTTGCAACAACTGGTTGTAGACCAGCACTTTTAAGAAACCTGGTTGATGCCAACACTTCAGCTACTGCTTCTTGAGGAGTCTTTGGCACTTGACCTTCCTCCACGGGCTCATCCACAATAGCCTCCATTTGTGCCTATAGAGCAACAAGCATGTAACATTATTAATAGTGCATCATTCACATGTGTCATGAATGATAAAGTGAATATGGTGATCCAAATAAGCATTATTAATAGTGCCAAGGACTGAAAATAACAATTTTAATTTTAAGGGAAAAACTACAGTTAACTAGAATTTACTTGCTGTTTGGAAATCATTACATGCAAAGGGTTAACAAATGCTAATGTGTCCAAAGAAAAGAAATAAATTAACTGATGATGTACTTCAACCTTTCATAGTACAGCTTATGGATTCACTATGGAAAAAAAGAATATATACTTACAATTGCTTGTTTGACAGGTTCACCGAACCCTGTCTTTCTACTACAATGAAAGTCTTTGAAAAGATCAATCGCATTTGGTGGCACATCTTTATATTTCTCTTGTTGCTTCTGAAATTAGATGCAAATATTATTTCAAAGTTAGTTTGGAACCTGAAAAAAATATAATGCTCCATGCAAGCAGAATAGATGAAAACGCACACATTGAACACACTACACATGAGAATTCTAGAAAAGGAGATACTTACCAATACAGCTAACTGTGCAATATAGCATCTAGAGCCTGTCCTATGTGGATACTGAACTTTCTCACGACTCCTTTTATTTGCCAAGCACGTCTCCTGCAAAGAAATTCAGTAGAACAGAAAAAGATTTAAAATAGCAAAGTGAATACAACCGAGAAGGACTGCTATTCTATGACAGAAATGCTAAGATAGTATATTATCACAACAACCTCAATACCTTATGCTTCGGTGACGACCACATCGCCACTAATTCTCTCCATAGTTCATCACTAATGGTACTAACTGGCGAAGTCATCGGTACTTCATTTGCCAGCTTTACCATCAAAGTACTTCTTTTTAAGCTTGTGCCTCAATTGTCTCTGTCCGGACTTTAACAGATCCGCAATTGCATTAACCACCGCCTTGTTCTCAGTATCAATGGCAAAATTACCCTAGATAAGAGTGTCAATATCAGACCTAATGTATTGACAGAACAATTAAGAACTGAAGTCAAATACAATACTAAGATAATAGCACTTACAGAAATTTTTCCAATGTATTCTTTAAGGTAGGCTTTATTTTTATCATTCTTGTACTCCTTCCGAGTGCGTAAGAATTGGGATGTGTTGACGTAGTATAATCCCACCTTCGGATGCTAACTTTGCAGCTTGCAACGGTGCCTCTGGCCGCTTGTTCCCTTCAGCAATTTGCACTGGAATCTTTGTGTGTAAACTTAAAGTTAACTTATGCAAGCCTTTGCCCAAACTTATTCCCCTCGATCGTTCTTCCGAAAAACTTTGTTGACCTAGGAATAAACAGCTAAATTAGTAAACAAGCAAATATACATGATGCAGTGTATTCAAGAAGGTAGATAGACCATGAAAAAGATAACTCAAGTCATCCGGCCTGCCTCCATTCAGTTTGCATCGTGTGATGACTTAATAAGGAAAAATTGGCTAAACCATGGTGACTGTCCATAACTGCTTGGAGGACCTATTGTGTTAAGGCAGGGTCATCTGCATTTTTGTATCTCTACAGTTGGAGCTTCATGGAGGTGATAATGGCTATCCTCCATGATTGAAAAAGCTTGGGATTGTGTTTCTGAATAGTCTAGAGTTACAATGTTTCCATATTTCCCATGCCATTGCCAACACATATAAGATATGTACCATATGTCAAGATTAAATTGATACCAGAACAAAAATGTTATGAAATTATCTACAGCCCCAAAAAAGAACACAAGTTGGTTTTGTAACAGAGTCAGTAACACTCGAATATTTACTCACTTCTCCAACACAAGTATGTAGGTATATGCTGCCATAAAGTAGACACCAGTAGGAAAGTATTTTAGAGTCCAATGTGTGGGATATTTTAATTACAGTTAGAAATATGCCAAAAATCTTAAAACTAGAATCTTAAGCATATTCTGCTTGATAATTTATAAGAATAGAGTACTAGACATTACTAACAGTTCTCGGGTATGGTTGATTCTTGATGCATACTAGTGAAAATCATGAACTTAAGGCAGATCTTTATTCCTTGGTTGTCATTACATATTTAGGTTTATTGCACTTTATAACAGATTTGATCACTGCAGATATGTAAAATTATCTTAGTGAAAGGAGCAACTTGCCTTCATTGCATAAATTGTTCTAGTCATCAGGATGGGTAACATCGTCTTGTGCATTTGTACTTGAATCTTGGACACCTTCATCACTTGCTTGAACTTGCTGTTGTTCCCTTATCCTTTGTCTGGTCAATCTAGTAGGTTCGTCTTGTTGTTCAATAGCCAGCACCCTCTTCGATCCTGCTCTTCCACATTGCTTAGTGTGCATTGGCAAATTGTTGTCAGGTAAAGTCTCTGAATTTTCCTCTGAAACCTGCAGTGCCTTAGAGGCATAATTTAGGAAGAAATAATAAAAATGTTATTTAACTCTGAAACTAAGCAAAAAAAAGATTAAAACACTTTAATGTTATTGTCGATACCTTATCGATTAAGTCACCTTTGTCCATGTCATGAGCAACTTGACGACCTTTAGACTTCCTCGTTTTATTAGATTGCCTCAGAAGTGAGACAAACTTCTTAATCCCAAGAGTTTGTGCCCTTTGATTGTTCCTCATAATGTTCTCTAGCCTCCGCCTTTCATAGTCATTCTGTGGATCCTCCACTATACATGCATAACACAAAAACTGAATAAGCAAGTATACAAAAGAATAAGATGGCATTATAACCATCCTGGGAAAGTATTTTTGCTTGACATGAGAAATAAAACATGTAACTTTAACTAACCAATGACAGGTTGGGGTTAGGGAAGTAAAATTATTCCCCTACTAATATTGTTTGTATTATTTAATCTTACATTTGTTTTCAGAGTGCCTTTTTCAGTCCTACAAAGTGTGGTGTTAGTTCCTAAGCACCAACCCTTTTTTCTTAATTTATTTTGTATTCAGAGTGCACCTGGTTATTTTTCTTAATTTATTTTGTATTCAGAGTGCACTTGGTTATCCAATATCCATTGCTACAATTTTATTTGCATACAACACATTCAAGTTAGTTAAAAGGTCCCTTGTGTACTCGAACACAAATGCATTTTTCAATTCAGATATAAATTGAACCTCACAAATGCATTTTTCACGAAAGAGGAAAAACAAAAACGCATATTCAGTTCCAAGTTGTTATGACAAGCATAGACCGAAGATTCAGTTACTTCACCTAAAATATTAAATGAGTGTATATTCTCTTAGTCATAATCTGAGATTAATAAACCAATATAGGTAGCACTTATTTTCAGCTGCTCAAGATCATCCAGACCTTAACTATATCGCTAGATCCAACCAGATTTCTTGAAAGACTATTTATTGGCATAGAAATCACACAATGGCTGACAGTAACGTATATCTTCCAATTAAATGTGCTAGCTTACACAATGTATACTATAGCTTTTGCATCCTCTGTAGGAGATCTAATTTCATGTGCATCTTCCCCTTCTACATTAGCATTTTGATATTTGCATCAATACTTAGCTCTGAAACAGAGGTAAAAAAATCTCTTTATACTTACAACTGTCAATTATTCAATCAAATTATACAAAAATATTGCAAATTATAATATCATGTGCAAGCAAAGCAAGCATGAATAATTGGTTTTTTGATTACATATATCTTCAAGCACACACATGTACGAGGCAGGCACATGAGCAGAATCTGTCTCAACTTTTGCATCCTAATTAATTCGGATGACTAAAAAAAGCCCAAACACTAATAGTCCAGCGTATATAACGATTCATCCATCCCTTGTCCCGTTTGTCTTCTGTCTCTCGAAGGCGGATGCAACTATGCAAGCGTACAGAGCAGGAAGCCTTTGACTTGCTGGAAAAACGAACCGCAGCAACTAGCAGGGGGTGGGAGTTCGCCGGCAGGAGGTATGGCGGCCGCCGTGGCTTGCCATAATAGTGGCTTCGCCACTGAATTAGAATGACATCAAAAGGAACCCACGGGTATTACCTGGTACCGGCTGACGCAGCTTCCGACCGGGAGGCATGGTGCATGAATCGGTAGCCGGCGTCCTCGTTTCACTGAAGATGGGCAGCGGCCGGCGTCCACGGTTCACCGGAGCAGAGCGGTGGCCGGCCACTGGAACGGGGCGACGGCCGAGGAGTGCGGCGCAAGCGATTGAGGAGAGGGACAGCAGCGGATGGCGGCGCGAGGGAGAGGCCGTCGGGGGAAGGAGAGGAGTGCAGCGGCGAGGTAGGACGGGAGAGCCCTGCAGGGCGGCGAGGGCGCAGGCAGGACTGCGCTTGCGATGGGGGAAGATCGTGCTAGCTAGGGTTTGGAGAATGACGGCATGTCATAATATAGTCAATGCAAAAGACAGTATTACCCTTGATCCAGCTACTGACCATACACCATTGTTTTGGATGAAATCGTAATTGCATTCAAAATTATTTTGGCCTGCCGCCCATCGGCCCGCGCCTGGCTTCCATTTGCTCCAAATTTGCCGCTTTTGGCACCAAAAGTTGGCGCCCTGGGCATCAATTGGCTCCTATAAATTTTTTTCTTACACCATAAATTATAGGAAATAGTATTGTATTATCATGTATAGTTGTCAATTAAATACCATAATGAGAACTACGGATTTACTATCTATTTACTTTTGATTAATTGTTCAAGGGTAACTAATGTTTTTGACTAATGATTTTTATTCATTAACTATCTAGTGTCTCACAAGTTTTTTAGAATTATAGGTTAATGGT
This sequence comes from Chloris gayana, assembly GCA_031894775.1. NCBI lineage: Eukaryota > Viridiplantae > Streptophyta > Magnoliopsida > Poales > Poaceae > Chloris > Chloris gayana. The sequence goes on from JAUNZO010001252.1 coordinate 11,009, forward strand.
AATAAAAGAATGAACAGTGTATCCTCAGCAGTAATATATAATATATGAGACCTCATGACAATTTAAACAGTAATATGATGATAGTTATTTAAAAATAGAAAAAATATGATGTTAGTTATTTAAACAGTAATATGATGTTAGTTATTTTCAGGACTCTGCTCTGGGATTTCGCTACTAGAAGCCACAAAGCCAAAACATAGAGAAGAGTGAAAATATGAATAGTCAATGAACTAAATACCAAAGTTCTGCAAATATGCCATCTCTTTGGTTATATTTCAGAACACACACATCAATGATTGATTATTTAATGTTCAATTTGTCTATTTGAATTGTCTGTTCCAACAAGAAAAATTAGATAGCACAATTATATTGATCATAATATAATGACAGACAGCTCTCCAGCCCATTTGTGGAAAAAATATGTATTGATTTTGGAGAATTGAGGTCCATGGCATGGCATGCATGCAAAGGAACGAACAAAAAAACTGTTCAAACTCTATCATCAATAATGTCTTTCTAACTAACAATAAAATACTCTCCTTTACTAAATTCTTGTCGTCATTGACTTTTTTCATGACGTTTGACCATTCATCTTATTCAAAAAAATTCTTCAAATACAAAAAGTTATATGCTATATTTCAAATTGCGTTAGTGATAAAAGATATTACAACAAAATATATGATATTTCTTAAACTTTTTTTGAATAAGACAAATGGTCAAACATAATGAAAAAGTCAACGGCGACAACAGTTTAGTAAGGGAGTAGTATCATCTAAAGAGCCAATAGATTTGGGAAGATCCCTTGACAATTCGTTGAAAGACACATATCTTTAATTATTAACGTTTTTGACTAATGATTTTTATTCATTAACTATCTAGTGTCTCACAAGTTTTTTAGAATATATAGGTTAATGGTAATAAAAGAATGAACAATGTATCCAAAATAATATATGAGACCTCATGTCAATTTAAATAGTAATATGATGTTAGTTATTTTAAAAATAGAAAATTACTGTTTTTTGAAACATAAATATAAAGATTAGGAACAAATCATGAACGGGCTAAAAATGAATTAAAAGAGTCATTTTGATGGAAATAGAAAAGAGGATATATAAATCCTCACGACAATTTAAACTAGAATATGATGTTAGTTATTTTAAAAATATAAAGTTACTGTTTGGAGTATAAATCTAAAGAATAAGCAAAAATCACGAACAAGCTAAAAAATGAATTGAAAGTGTCATTTTGATGGAAATAGAACAGAGAAAAATTCGAGGAACAAAACACAATAATTGTCTTATAACCAAGGAACACAGGACCATTTGTTTGAGGATCAGCTGAACAAACCATTCAGGTAAGCATGTGAACTTGGGATATAGCTGAAAACAGAGTATATAGAGTATATACCTCGGAATCCCGTAGCTTTGAGCCTTTGACTTCCGTCCCCAGTCCCCACATCGACAGCGCGCGTCCCCTTTTCCTCTCGTCCGGAGCAGCAGCCGATCTAGGTTTCGAGGAGATGGCCGGACGGAAGCGCCAGCAGAGGGAGAGGAGTCCAAGCCCGGCGAGATCTCATCCGGGGAGCTCCACGCAAGCGACCACCCCGCCGGTGAGCTCGCGTCCGCTGAGCTCGATGCAGCCGGCCTCACAACCAACGAGGTCCACGCAGTCGACCTCGCCGCCAGCGGTCTTGCATCTGCGGAGCTCGACGCAGCCGGCCTCCCAATTACCGCGGTCCACGCAGGCGACCTCCGTGCCGGCGGGCTCGCGTCCACGGAACTCGGGGCACTCGACCACTCTGTCAGAGTTATCCCATTCTTGGAGCTCGACGAAGGCGACCTGTCGGCCGGCGGGCTCGCATCTGGGAGCTCGATGCGGCCAGCCTCCCAGCCTTTCTGCCTGATGGTGAGCTTCATTAGCTATTGGTAGTATTGTATCTTCCATTCCACTGGCATTGATGCTGCCACTGTAATATGCCTTCCATTTCAATAGTCTTGTTCCTTTCTGCCACTGTAATATGCTTTCCTTTCTTGATTAAATTCATCGAAAAGTACACAAATATCTAACCATTTTCTCCTGCCATCCATTGCTAATATATGTTTGCTACGTCAGAACTGTGATTGATTAAAGAATAATTCATCATGCTCTCCACATAGCATGCATAACAAGCAATTCAGCTCTAGCTGTAATTGGTACTTCGAGATTACTGTCACGAGAATTGGACATTCCTAAGCTCAATTTATTTGACTCATAGCTCTAGCTGTAATTGGTACTATGAGATTACATTATTAAGCTCAATTTATTTGACTCATAGCTCTAGCTGTAATTGGTACTTTGAGATTACATTATTAAGCTCAATTTATTTGACTCATAGCTCTAGCTGTAATTGGTACTTTGAGATTACATTATTAAGCTCAATTTATTTCTTTCTAGGTTGTCCGTGGGGGCCGTGTCCGCCAAGAGTGGAAGGTCGCGTATTGTGATGACAGTTGTGTTATGGCGAAGACGTATGCAGGTAAGCCTCACATGTACATTCGTCGGGGAAGACCAACTGCTGAGGAAAGCCACAAGCAATTCAGAACTGATGCACCCACTTTCGATGAAAATAAGGAGGAGGAGGAGGAGGAGGTGACGTCCAAACCTAGAGTGAAGTAGGTGTGGCATTGCTCTTTGTTGTGTAATATAGAAAGTAGGCAATGTACTCTGATGTAGCAATGCTGTAAAACCCGGGAGTTCTTTGGATGTAATGTAGCAATGCTGGAATTCTTTGGATGTATTGTAGCAATGCTGTTGTAGAACCTGGGAATGCTTTTGGATTGGAGTAAAAGTTATGCTTTTGGATCAGAGGAAAACTTATGCTTTTGGATGCACTGTATTGATATGACATTGAAATAGAAATATGGATCTTTTCAATTAATATCTTTGTGTGGTGACCTGTGCATTTTTAAAAATAATTTGGCAACTTCTGATGGCTTTTTCATGTCCATAAACATTGAAAAGCAAATAACATGTTCATATCCATAATATATTAATACACATCATCCATATGATGGCTAAGTTTCAGTGTATGGGCATCAAAATATTACATCGAGTGCTATTTTTAAAAATAATCTGGCAACATCTCGATGGCTTTTTCATGTCCATAAACATTGAAAAGCAAATAACATGTTCATATCCAGAATATATTAAAACACATCATCCATGATGGCCAAGTTTCACAGTATATTGGCATCAAAATATTACATCAGTGCTACTAGGAACATGCCACAAATTCTACTAGGACATCGGAAACATGCCACAAATTCGACTAGGCCAAGTTTCATATTTTGTTGGGATCGACTTCCTTGTAGGAACTGCAGCCTTTGACGGTGAGTTCGAGTGCCTAGAACATCCACATGTAAAGTCAATATACATCATAATGGAAATGCTAGAACTATAATAATTTGAAATTCATTTGTTTGACTTACCATCACCTAATCATAATCACTCTCATCATTATCATTGACTGTTGGACCTTCCTCCTTATCACTAGCATAATTCAATCCAGTCTTATCTTCATCATCACTTGACTCATTTTCTTCTTCCCTTCCTCTAAGGGCTTCATCAACTTCCATTGCAGGAACACTAAAGGAATATTCATGATTCACCGGCTCATTATCAAAAGTTCCTTCGATAACTTGCACCTCGGGGCCTACACAATTGTCATCTTGGCATGACAGGCCCATGGAAGTGAGCTCAGGTTCAGCATTGGTATTGTCATTTTCAGCCACACTCCATAAGTGCCTATGTGCAAATTTTTGAACTACTTTCCACCCAACATATTTTGTGTCATTCATGTAGAATACCTTTGTCGCCTGTGTGGCTAAAATAAAAGGATCATCCTTGTACCAAGTAACTTCCTTGGTTGATGCTTAGTAAAAACTTATCTTTTATAGCACCCTTCTTGCTAACGAGTGTCATACCAATCACAACGAAATAAGACCACCGATCGGTTGTCCCTCACATCCGACTTATACCTCACCTGAATAATTTCTTTCAAGCAACCATAATACTCAATGCACTCAACACCATGTGTACCCTCAACAGTGATGCCACTGTTCCGGGACCTTCTATTCTTTTCGCGGTCCATAGTGTGATACCGAACACCATTAGCAATACATACTGGAAATTTACAAACACGCAGATCCGGTTGACAAGCCAAAGTATATAGGTCATCATTGATGTCCTCATTGTCAATAAAGCGCAATTTTGTAATCTGTACAAGTAAAATTACATTACATGAAGAAATACAACTGAAAGTGTTTTGATGCACATATTGACTAAAAACTTACATGCTTCTTGAACCAGGAGGGGAATTCCTTCTCAAGGGTTTTTTCAATATCGAAGTTCCTTTATTTTGTAGCATTTCTCTATATGTCCTGCAAACCACAAATAATTCAGAAACAAGAAAATACTTAATAGGTAACATAAATATATAAAATGAGTAGGGGAATACATACTCAATAAATGGATCCACCTCTGGGCAATTGTTTAGCACAAACCAAACCATTTTTTCATAATCATCATCAAGAGTAAGAATCGACGTTCCACATAAATCAACTCCATGCCGAAAAACAGATAGGTCACCTTCTCTCAAATCAACACGCTCCCGATTCCTGCCCTCACGATTGTGTCTCGTGTCAACATTGTCAAAGTACCTAGAGCAATAGGTCATGCACTCATTAGCTACATATGCTTCTGCAATGGATCCTTCAGGTCTTGCCCTGTTCCTCACAAAACGTTTTAATGTACACAACATTCTCTCTACTGGGTACATCCATCCATACTGTACAGGGCCTCTTAGCATTGCCTCATCAGGAAGATGGATAGTCAAGTGTAAGCAAATATCAAAGAAACGAGGAGGAAATATTTTCTCAAGCTTGCAAAGTATGACTGGTATTTCATCTTTCAATCGCTTCAAAACATCTTTTTTCAAAGTTTTAGCACATAACTGCTGAAAGAAGTTACCTAATTCGGCAACTACTTCATATATGTCTTTATGCATTATTCCGCGAATACCAACAGCTAAAGTCCTTTGGAGTAGGATATGACAATCATGAGTTTTTAAGCCTTGTAGGTTGCATCCATCAACAGTGATGTGGGTTGCTAAGTTAGAAGCATAACCATCAGGGAATTTCAAACTTTTTAAGAATTCACAGAATGCAACCTTTTGATCTCTAGTCATTGTATAGGAGGCATGAGGACAAATGTATGAATTTCCATCATGTTGCAGGTGTAAATGTTTTCTTATGCCCATGTCTTCCAAATCCAGCCTTGCACTAACAGTGTCCTTTGTCTTTCCAACAATGCCAAGAAATGTACCAAGAAAATAATCACATACATTTTTCTCAATGTGCATGATATCAAGATTATGCCGTAGCTTTAAAGTTGACCAATAAGGCAAATCCCACAAACACGACCTTTTCTTCCAGCATTGACCATCCGCTTCCCGCTTCCTCTTTTTGCTTTGAGGATGCTTGCACTGGTCTAACATCCTTGACCCTCTCCAATTGTTCCATGAGCTCATCTATACTAAATTCCTCTCGGCTTGTCCCGTGTTTCAGTTTTACCATCAAAACATCTCATTCTCCTCCATGGATGTTCCCTTGGAAGGAAACGTCGATTTCCAATATAACAAACTTTTTTCCTTATTCTTCTAGAACAAGGGTTCTTGTCACAATGCACACAAGCATAATAGCCTTTTGTGACTCTCCCGACAACACGCTCGGAGCTGGATAATCATGAACACACCATATCACTCGCTGCATGAAGATCAAACATTGTACCAGTGAATGCATCAAATGTAGGGACACCCTTCCAAAGTTCTAGCAACTCTTCAATTAATGGCTCCAAAAAGACATCAAAATCCTTTGCAGGGCACCGATTCGGACCTGGGATGAGTAGGGCCATCATGAAGTTGGATTGGTCCATACATTCCCACGGAGCAAAGTTGTAAGGCATGACGAATACCGGCCACATGCTGTACGAGGAGCTCATGTTGCCATATGGATTAAAACCATCCGTAGCAAGTCCTAGTCTGATGTTCCTTGGATCTTTTGCAAAATCCTGAAAATTCCTATCAAAATCTTGCCATGCTTCACCGTCAGCTGGATGGCTTAGCTCATTCTCAACTGGTTTCCTCTTCAATTTGTGCCATCGTGCTCCCTCCGCTGTTTTCTTGGAGCTAAAAATCCTCTTAAGCCTCGGAATCAATCGAAAATGCCTCAATACCTTTTGAGGAATTTTCTTTTTATCTGGGTCTTTCCATCTTGAAGCATTACATATAGGACATTCATCGAGTTTTTTATATGTTTTCCTAAACAAAACACAATTGTTTGGGCAAACATGGATTGAATCATAACCAAGTCCCAATGCACGAATAACTTTCTTTGCTTCATCATAAGATTCCGGAATGGAGCAAGCGGGGAATGCAGATGACAACAACTTGAGTATTGCTGTAAATGCAACATGGCTAATTCGATAAAATGACTTGATATGAAGTAGCTTCGTCACAAAAGAAAACCTTGTGTAAGGTGCACCAGGGTATACTTCTTTCTTCATCTCTTCTAAAACAGCCGCAAACATTGATTTTTCCCCATCATGTTGTTCAGTTGTGTACAACTCCTTTAACATATCAGGAATTCTATCATCGAGGTCTGCCCCATCCTCATTCACAACAACATCATCATTCAAACCAATGTGCTCATCCACATGACCTGCATTTCCATCAATCCCAACATCCAAAGGTTCTCCATGATATATCCACCTAGTGTATGTGGTAGCCACATGATGCAAACATAAGTGATCCTGCACAATGCCTTTACGATGACGAATCCGGTTGAAACAGGTACGACATGGGCACCATATTTCCTCATTCTCACCGGCTGTCCGTGAAACAAAGGCCATGAACTCGGTAACCCCATCGAGATGCGTCTTGCTGAAAAGCTTTGAAGTGACCCAACTTTCTCTGTCCATCCGTAAAAAATTAAAATAAGACAAAATTGTTATCAATTATTACTGAATCAGGAGCATGTAACATGAATTCACATCTGAATTAGTCCATACCTTGCTTGCCGGAAAACAAGCGTGGTGTGGTTGCCGTCGATGGCGGACCCAGCAAAAATTTTTAGGTATGGCGGCGTGACCCTAAATCATGAGAACAACAGTTGTCACCCTAAATCATGAAATTAGTCAGATTTTGATCCAAAATTCTTCAAATTCTTGATAAAAATATCAACGTAAATAGAATTTATCAAATTGGGATCATTATCGGCTGAAATCAGGCAGTAACACAAAATATAAATGTTCACCAAAAATGTCAAATTCTGTGATTTTCATCCATGCTGGTAAAACCAAAACATAGTACAGTAAATAAATTTCTGCAAATTTGCTAAAGATGAAATAGTCACTCATTTACTTAAGCGTGGCCTTCCGAGGCAACAGGCATTTACTTAAGTTTAGTAAAGCTAACCAATCAACAAATTTCCTAAAGATAAAAGGTACGATACATCTCTCTGTTTCTTGTATAGGCCTGAAATCAAAGCCCATTATTAAGCATAGGAGGCTCATCACGGTTCAGCTGGCCCTGTTACCTTCTTCCTCCTGCAGTTAGCTAGGAATCTTCAATGGCGTCAAAGAGCCACTACATGATGAACTGAGATAAGAACAGGAGGAAGGGGAAATCGCTGCTAAAAGTTAGATGTGGCGGCCACTGCTAGCTAGGCCACGCATCGTCGCTCACCTCATCTAGATGCAGGTTAGCCCGGGCTGCTGCTTCCTGAGAACATGATGCCGGCGTGGGGGATGGTGGTGGTGGTGCTCGGGTGGGAGGAGGGGCGGGGCAGAACAGATCGTCTCTCTGGTTGGAGAACGCCGGCGCTGGTCGTAAGAGGAGAAGGGCGCCGCTGGCGGCGGAGGCAGATGCACGGAGTCCTCGGACATTTGATCGAGTTTATCTCTAAAAGAAATATGCGCACAAAGTAATAAAAGAATTTAACTTCGTAAGCTATTCAAAAGTTGCAAACGTCCTAGTGGTAAGGGTGCTGGTTACAACACATGAGGTCTGCAGTTCGAATCTTATCCCCAGCACATTTTTTTCATCTTTTATCAAGTCCAACAAGCAGTGCAATGGCCCAGTACATCCAACCAGTGCCCAGGCCCAAGATAGCCCGAGCACACAACTGGGCCCATATGGTCTAAAGATGAGAAAAAAATGAAGGCTTTTGAGAAGGTGGATTGGGCTATTATAGATTTTACTTTTGAATACCATTATTGTGGATAAGTGAAAATAACTACTTTTATTTTTAAAAAAGTTTCACCATTTTTCAAGATTTAGCCTATGTTTTGGATGGTTGAAAAAACTACTTTTATTTATTTTTTTCTTAACTTTCACCATTTTTATATAGTTGACTTTGAAAGTCCTTTGTTGTGGATGGATGAAAAAAACTAGGTTTTTACTATTTCTATTTTATAAAAAATGTGACATTAATATTTATTGTTTCTAATTTCCCTTAAAAATATGTGTCCTTATTGAACAAGCAAATGATTAGTATTTGTTTATAGATATATTTTACTAAAAATAGCTTTTTAGATAAAAACATTTTAGACACAATAAGTAATTTTTTAAAATAAAAAATGTTTGTGACGAAAACTAAAAGTTACGACGATTTACTAGTGTCGTAACTTTACGACGTTCCTAGTTTCCCTCTAGCGACAACAAATTATTCGTCGCAATAGGTCATTGAGTTAGTTTACGACGATTTCTGTGTGACTTTTACGACGCACTTGAAACGATCGTCGCTACAATGAATGAAACGTCGTAAAATAGGTCACTCTGCGACGTTTTCACAAAATGTCACCCTAAAATCGTCGCAGAAGGTCATATTTCTTGTAGTGCATCTAGAATAAAGTGACCAGGAAGAAAGCTGATTGGGATTGAGAAATGTATTTATTCACCCGGTTTTAAAAAAAGAGTATGTCTCTTAAGGAATTTTACTTGTGCACAATGTAGTGTGCCGTTTCAACATGTTCGTCTACCTAGTTTCCTTGACACTGGCCAGAGCAGCTTGTGGCACATGCATCCCATCTCAACAGTGTCAGATTTGGAATACCCATGTCCAGGACAAAGGTGCTCATCACAGGTGGAGAGAGGATCTGAATGTCAATCTTTAAGATATGGAGAAACCCGGTGTCCTTGTGTTTAATATAATGGGATACCTTTGCTGCCTCATGTTTAATGACATTTTTTCTTTGTTGGCGTGATGGAACTGACTCACATAGTTCAATTGTCCTATACATGCATTGCAGAGCCTAACAGACCTCACAAGTCCAGTTGAGTCTGTAGGTTCTGACTCTTCTGGAGTTACAATAGGTGCTGGTGCACCAAGTGGAACAATAAAATATCATATGTTCAGGAGGCACAAGGTATGAAATAGTAATATTGAGGCTTTGGTGCATTTTTACTAGAACCATTAAGCTCCAACCGTATCATGCAATCAATTCTGTTTCTATTGACTATTGTGCATAATGCACATAGTTGTTCAAACTTTCACTGGGCATACAACTGTCCATCTCTTAATTTCCATCTTTTGAGCATTCTTGGCCTCTAGCTCTTTAGACACAAACATGAAAATATGGGACATTCCAAAGAAGAAATGCATTCACACGCTCACACGGGCATACCCATCGAATCAATGTACTTAAATTTACTCCTAATGGTCGATGGATTGTTTCTGGCGGGGCTGATAATTTAATTAAGGCATTTTCTTTTCTCGAATACGCATGAGAGCTGCGCATCATTGCATTAAGAGAGAAAAAACGGTGGTCGATGGATTGTTTCTGGTGGGGCTGATAATTTAATTAAGACATTATTTTTCTCGAATACGCATGAAAGCTGCGCATCATTGCATTAAGAGAGGAAAATGGCCCCGTACAACTCACCACCACCTCATTCCTGGCCGAGCTATGAGGGGTTGAATAACATAAAAAGAGAAACCACTAAAAAAACAAACTCACAAGGTGAGACCAGACCACCTAAGTAGCAGGACCAGAGCTAAGAGCTCGCAACCCGCGTGCTCCTGCTAAACACCACAGATTCTTTTCTTCCTCCAAGGTCTGAAGCACCAAGGCGACACTTGGGTTGGCCCACTCAAACACACACAGGTTTTTGTGTTTCCATATGGACCAAGCAGTTAGCGTGATAAGGCAAAATTTGGTGAGCTCTTCCAATTGCTGTTTTTAGGAGAAGTGATTCTCTGAAACGAACTAAGAATCTTGGAGCTGAAAGAAGTATCTTCTCCTAATTCTGAGATGCAGTTTTCTATCCTGATTCTACAATTTTATCTCAGAGAATCAATGAGAATAACTTTCAGTCACAAAATCACTTTACTAGGAGAATCATGAGTGAATCAAGAGATCAAGGGAGTGGAACTATGCCAACTTGCACTGTATGGTCAACAATATGGACAACAGCATGTATTAATAAAAAACTAGTCTCATACTTCATCATTTCGTGTGGTAACTAAAATGATATTTAATTTATCTTACCAGATCTAGGATTTGACAACTGGAAAGCTCTTGCATAGTTTTAATGTTCATGTTGGTAAAATTTTTGCAGTCAGTTGATAAGATGGTCAAATTTTGGGACCTTGAGATGTTCAATTGCTTGGTTCTAACTTCTAGTACTGAGGTACCATATCCTGGATACTAACAGAAAATTCTTTTTAGTGTCACAAACCCATGAAGTCTGAAGCATATTTCATAGTCCCACCATAACATTGGGGTCTAGTTTCATAAAGCCATAATCCACCATAACTTTGGGGTGTAGTTTCATAAAACCATAAATCTTGAAACTACACCCCAAACTTATGGTGGGCCTTTGAAACATGCTCCAGTTTTGGTGGGTTTGTGTGACTATAAGACGAAAGTTCTGGTGGGTTTGTGACTATAAGCCAAAGTTTTGGTGGGTTTGTGACTAAGGCCAAAGTTATGGCACGTCTGCGAATTTAACTGTTCTTTTTATTTATGTCCCAACTCGGCTCTCGTATAGCTATGATCATTTGACTTAAATTAACTTTTTTGGTTATTTTCTTCACTTCAGTTTGTTAAATTCATGCTAGGATTTAATATTATGCACTGTTTTTTCTTAAATATTATGAACTGCATTTGTCCTTGATTTGTCTGTATGGCCTTTTACAATGATTCAAGGAATCACATAAAGGATTAAGAATGATTTTCAAAGCATCTGTGGGGTCCTGAAACTGTACAAACTACTAAATAAACAAGATTAACAATGCAATATATCAAAAGTACAAATTTTTTTCATGCAGCAGTCTCTGAAAGATTCAGGAACAACACCATCACCAGTCTGGAGACACAAGATGACAGAACAGTAACAGAGCACTTTGAGAAAGCAGCCATAATTTGGGAAACCTACAAAGGAAGAATGGGGAAACCAACAACCCAGTATGTAGTTCAACCTGCAGAACCTTGTCATGCAACACGAGGGATTGGAGCACTTAACCTACCCCTTCTCAAGAGAAGAAATAGACAAAGCTGTCAAAAGTATGCTACCAGACAAAGCTCCAGGCCCAGATGGTTTCAATGGACTCTTTTACAAAAAATGTTGGCACATCATCAAAGAAGACATTTATAATTTGTGTGATGAATTCTTTGAAGGATCTTTGAGTTTACAAGCCATAAATAGTTCCTTCATTGCATTGGTCCCAAGACTAACAGACCAACATCAGTTAATGATTTCAGGCCCATATCTCTTCTAAATTCCATCCTCAAAATGATCACCAAGCTTATGGCTGACAGACTGCAAGCACAAGTCATCCCCCTCATTCATGCAAATCAATATGGTTTTATTAAAACTAGAACTATACAAGACTGCCTTGCATGTAGTTTTGAATACATTCATCAGTGTCAGCAATCTAAAAGAGAGCTAATAGTCCAAAAACTGGATTTTGAGAAGGCATTCGACACAATAGAGCACCACACTATTCTGCAAATGCTTCAGGGACTGGGATTTACTGACAAATGGATCCATTGGACACAGAGAATTTTGGAAACAGGATCATCTGCTGTTCTCCTAAATGGAGTTTTAGGGAAGTGTTTTGAATGTAAAAGAGTGGTCAGGCAAGGTGATCCCTTGTCTCCTCTCCTTTTTGTCCTAGTAGCTCATCTGCTTCAATGCATCATCAATAGAGCACATCAGCAAGGACTACTATCCCTACCTATTGAAGCTGACCCATCTGGCAATTTCGCAATAATCCAATATGCTGATGACACAATCCTAGTCATGAAAGCCTCGCACAGAGAACTTTATTGTCTGAAAGTCCTCCTTCAATCCTTTGCTGAGTCCATAGGGTTAAAAGTTAACTATAGAAAATCAAATGATTCCAATAAATTTGATAGATGAACAAGCTCAAATGATGGCAACAACCTTTGGATGCAACCTGGCTACCTTTCCCTTCACATACTTAGGCATTCCAATGGGTACTACCAAGCCAAAGATTGAAGACTTCATGCCTTTAATGGACAAATCTGAAAGAAGGCGAACCTCAGTATCATCTCTGCTGACCCAAGCTGCAAGACTACAGTTGGTCAACTTAGTTATCACCTCTTTAGCTACATACGCTATGTGCACAATCAAGATACCTACTGGTGTATTAGAGTTCCTAGACCGAGGAAGAAGAAATGGTATGTGGAGGGGATCAGACTGCAATGCAAAAAGCAAGCCCTTGATTGCTTGAAAAAAAGTGACTAAGCCAAAGAACAAAGGAGGACTAGGGGCAATTGACCTTAGCTCCCATAATGATGCTCTCTTGTCGAAACATTTAGACAAATTCTACAACAAAAAAGACACCCCTTGGGTACAACTAATATGCCAGACTCATTATTCTCAAGGTCAAATCCCTCATGCCTGAACTGTCAAAGGCTCCTTCTGGTGGAAAGATTTACTTCATCTATGTGACAAATTTAGGGGCATAGCATCATGTCAGGTTGGAGATGGCTCAACAGTGCTATTTTGGATGGATGTATGGAATGGCAACTATCTTCAAAATCAGCTACCCAAACTTTTCTCCTATGCCAAAGACCAAAAAATCTCAGTCAAAAAATTTCTCACAACAGAAGACATTTCAACTCTTTTCTATCAACCTCTCTCTGAACAAGCACACAACAGGAATTCTCACAGTTACAAGACATTATTCAATCAATACAATGGGATGAAGATACAAAGGACAGATGGCAATATGTCTGGGGCTCTTCTCTTTATTCATCAAGCAAGATGCATAAGTACCCCTACAAAAACATTCAGCCAACCAGACCTTTTCTATGGATTTGGGATTCAAGATGCTGCAACAAGCTCCGAGTTTTCTCATGGCTACTCAATGACAGACTCAATACCAGAAGCATACTAAGAAGGAAAAAATACAAGCTACAAGGTAACAATTTCAAATGCGTCACATGTCAAAGCCAAGTGGAGGAAACGACAATGCATCTCTTTTTCAATTGCCCTTTTGCCAGAAGATGCTGGCAGTACATAGGCATGCACTGGCATAGAGATCCAGCCTTCTTCCTTATGATGGAAGCAACAAAACAGCTTTTCAACAAGCCATTTTTCATGGAAGTCTTCATAATTGCAGCTTGGCTTATCTGGCAACAAAGAAATTGAGTGATCTTTGATTCCTCCAGAGTCTGTCTTGATGCTTGGAAGAAAGAGTTTAAGGATGAATGCCTTTTGCAGAGCTGCCGTATGAAGGACTCTCTTAGCTCACCTTTTCTGCTCTGGGTTCAGAACCTTCCCTAGTTCTTCCTCTGCCCTGTCTAGCCTTCTGTTGTTTCTGTTGTTAGTTCTTTTTCTTTTTCTTGTTTTTCCTTCATATAGTTTTGGTTCCTTTTGCCTTGTGTATTTTTGGCTCCTTTTCCAGTTTTAATAAAAGTATAGTGGGGGTTTCCCTTGTTGTTTTCCCGGTCAAAAAATTATATCAAGACAAAGTTTATACCAAAAATAGGCCTGGGTGACATAGCTATTATTAAGTTAGGTAATGTAAAATCTCTTCTGAGAGATCAGTTGAAACAACATAATGTATATGGCAGTAACTGCTTTATTTAATTTAATGCAAAATCTAATTTTTCTCTCCGCTCTCTATATCTTGTTTCATCTCTTGGAAACAATTTATTTTTTCAGTTTAATGCAGAAAAGTCGAGAATACAGTGGCGTGAGGGAGTGCAGCACGTTTTCCTCCTTGACTTGCTCACGCGGGATCACACTCACACACCACACACAATCATGGGGACGGACAGGCAACAGATGCTGGCGGGTTCACACACCCACAGCACACACACACTAGCTCCCGTTTCAGCAATCCTGTACGTGTTATGCAGATTGTGCAATATACCTTACCGTGATCAGTTAGTTAGTTCAACCTACCCACCGAAATTGGATTCCATTCATGCGAAATGTTTATTTTTCAGTTAGTGGAACCAATCGCTCATCGCATTTGCTTTTCATTTACTGAATTCATATGCATGCTGAATTCATGTGGCAGGTCATTGTAACGACCCGATTTTCACCCGATAGTGAAAACCGTGCCTTTGTACCTCAATGCCACTCCCAGGAGTGTGACAGTATATCCAACACAGATAGCATCATAAAAACCATAAGAAGAAATAAATGCAAGGCAAGATAATAGAATCTCCAACGTACAATAACATGTCTCGAGTCTCAAATCTCTTGGATACAAAACACGTGGCACGCAGGCCAACGAGAGAACATGAAGGAAACTAGCGGAAGCGTCTCACATGAAGATCGACGGTGAAGACCAAAGCCCACAAGCACTCGAGTGTAGGCGAGAACGTCACTCCCCTCCGACAGCTCCGTCCGTAGGCTCGGCAGGATCCTCTGTACCAGCTCTGAAAAACAAAGTGGAAAAGCCGTAAGTACATAAAGTACTCAACAAGCCGCAACTACCTAGCAACAATGTATGTATGATTGGGATATTTCAAAGAAAGGCAAGGGCTAGCATCTATAGCAATTATTCCTGAAGTCTATGTGAATCACATTTTATTATTAATCAAATTTTATAAGTGGCCTTGCAGAAAACAGCACAATCCTGCGAGGGTCAAATTTTATGTCCAGCACACCTCCACTAAAACCACATCTCGAAGCCGGAAGTAAAACACCTATCGGAGGGGAGAAGTAGTAAATGCTAATCAAGCGTGTCGCTCAATGGTATTGCCCCCTTATCCGAGGGCTAGGCTATACGTATAGATTATTATAAATCTCTGCAGAGAGTAAGCAAGCTGTACCAACGTGAAGAGCTACTATAACTACAACCACCGTCGTGGCTAAAGCACAGCAACTCTTATAAGATCAATTAACAAAGCATCGATCGGCAGGCGTCCGTCCCCGAGGGCTGGGATCCCCAACCACAACGCGGAAAAGGGTCCTGAAGGTGTGAAAGGTCTACCACAGGTCAGGTGGGGTATCCTCTACTCATGGGTCGAGACACAGCTCCAAAAACTCACTAACACTAAGGACTTGTTTGGTACGGCTCCACTCCACCTCGGAGCAGCTCTGCTCCAAAACTCTAAGGTGGAGCTGCTCCGTCGTGGAGCTGGAGTTGTTTTTCTAGGTGTTTGGCTACGAGGGTGTGTCAAGCTCTAGAAAGGTTGGTTTGGAGGGTAAAAAGACATTGTTGCCCATGGATAGTATGAGTTTATTGTTGATGATAATTTAAATATTCTTTGGGTATAATATTCACAGTAATTTTTTTTCACTTGCGCATTCAATAACATTATTAACCCAATGATATCAAAATTCTTAATAAAAAATAAGTACCACATAGTATGTTTTCCAATACCAATATTACATAAATATTTCACCTATTCCAAGAAACGAGATAGTGATGTGGCTATAGTATCACGAAAAGTGTCCATAGTGTGAAAACTTGCTTCGGATGTTGACTCATCGGACGTATTTGGTGGCACAACATACTTGTTATACCTATCGGGTATTGTAGCCACAAATTCCGGATCTCTATCACAATTAGCAAAATCCACATCACCACTAGAATGCTCACGAATGTAATTATGGATGACCATAGTGGCAGCAACAATCTTCTTTTGTGTGAGCATTGAATAACTAGGCATCTTGTAAAGGATTTGCCACTTATTTTTCCATACAACAAATGTTCTCTCAACAACGTTTCGAATAGATGAATGCACCCGATTGAATCTCTCTTTTGGAGTAGTAGGTTCTGTACCTCTATGCCACTCGGATACATGGTACCTCTCACCCTTGTATGGAGATAAATATCCTGGCCGATTAGGGTAACCCGCATCAACAACATAGTACTTGCCTACATGTTTAAGGAAAATTGCTTAGTGATGTAGATATATGAATGATAATACACATATAATAAATAGCTAATTGGAGGAGTACAAAAATGGATACCTAGTGGAGGATGTGGAAAGTGATCCTTGTCTTCCTCTAAGGCATGGTACAATACACTTGTGTCATGATAGGAACCCGGTTGACCAACAGACACATAAGTGAAACGCATGTCAAAATCCACTACAGCTAGCACATTTTGAGTTGCAATCCCCGTCTTTTCAATGTACCTTATTTGCTCATCCGGTGAGAGAGACACACGAATATGTGTTCCATCAATAGCACCAATACAATTCTTAAAATGCGGATATACTCTCTTATCATCCCGAATCCTTTTGTGAGTACTATGAAAATTTGGATCTGTTGGTCTCAAGTACTGTTCAGCCATTCGAATCACCGATTCAAGCACCTCATGAAATTTTCTACTTATAGTTTCTCCAGAATGTTTGAACCTATTTTGACCCATTCTATTTGACTCACATCCAGCACATATGAAAAGAAATATAGCAAGCATCTCATAAGTGTTCATATATTTAGATGGTTGCAATCCATACCTCTCAACCAAAGTGTCATGAAGTGGCCGACGTAGCAATACTTGATACTGCCTCTTGGATAAGTGCAGCTGTCCCTGTCTTAGCCTTTTTACCTTTATCATCAAGCCGTGTTGGTGGTCTTTTGCCATTTGGGTTGACAGGAGACTCGTGCTCAAACTCAGCAGTATCAACATAATTACCTCCAATTTCATCCTCCTGTGCTCCATCACATTGTTCACCTTCATTTGCATTTGGTTCGGTGGCACCAATATTAGAAGGATTGGCCATATGAGGGGACCAATGATCCACACCAATATTAATGATATCACCAAAGCATTTTCCAAGTTCATCGACATTTTGAAGACCCATTTTCTTGAATTTTCCATAGTCTGGAATATCCTACATACATAGAACATAAAATAAAATCAGAAATTAAATTATTTATTTTATTGAAAAGAAAGAACAAATAATATCCACTTACAGTTCTAGCTTTCTTCCACCACTCTTCATCCATAACGATTGTGCCCTTTACTGAACACCAACCTGTTCCTGTCTGCCTCAACAACAATCTCTTCCACGCCCTAAAATCTTCCTTTAGCTTGTCCCATTTATTTTTGATTTGTTGTTATGTAGCCGAAATACCTAGCCTATCTTTTAAACCTTTCTCAACCTCAGCGAATCCTACTGTGTTCAAGTGAGTGTTTGGACGGTTTCCTCTTGTCACTTGTTCTGCAAACAATTGACAAAGAACGCGAGTAGTATCAACATTCCAATCAATTTCCGGCATCTAATATACATACAATTTTTGTTAGAGACGCAAATACATAAAGATTACTACACATGCCAAAGTATATGCCTCCGTAGATTGGGGTGGGGTAATCTGATTTCATAATGCAATTAGTTTCTAAAACAAATTAAATATATTGCATCCATTTGAAATTGACATGGCTGTTTTGGAGGAATGGTGGTGATAACTTCGTTTTCGTTTGTTTGATTAAAAAATGTGGCAGTGATGGGACTTGGGAGCCTGTGCTTTGACTACCGGACAAGCATGGACCCGGAGCCTGCGAGCGCCACGAAAATTGAAAAACAAAAAAAAAAAAATTACCTTAGGAGGCATTGGCTAGGAGGCCACGCCCGGTAGGAGCACGAGCGGGGACAGAAGCTGTACGGGGGAGACGCAGAACCACGTGCGATCGTGGCCGGACGCAGAGCCGAGGACAGGGCGGACCAGCTGGGTCGGGCGCAGACCGACGACGCACCGAGGACGTGGCGTAAACTGCTCGGGAGCGGGCGCTCGGGGCCGCGCGCTGGACCGACGATCGGCGATCGACGATTGGCCGGTGCAGGAAGACGGCGCAGGAGCAGGCGAAGGGGACGGATCACCTCGCGATCATCGTGGAGATCCGATTACGGGAGGAGCCTTCGTGCGGAAGAAGGGAAAAGAAAAGAAAACGATTCGATTTGTTGTGTAATCAATGGCAAAGGTGGGTAATTTCATCCCAACTCCATGAGGACATACAACTCTACACCCCTTGGAGCTGAAAAAGAGGTACTCCACCAAATAGAACTACAGCTCCACCAACTCTACGTGGAGTTGCTGCTCCTTGGAGTTTTGGAGTTCGGGTGTTTGGTTGGCTCCGGACAGCTCTTCCGTAGAGTTTTGGAGTGGAGCCATGCCAAACAGGTCCTAACTCGCACCACGACGGGCCCACCAGTCCTCCGCTAAGCGTCCCGATCCAGCGCGCCCATGCGGGTCACGTGGTAAGCTAGTAGACCAATGAGCGAGCAACCAAGAACCGGTCCTCATGCTGCCAGGGCGAGTCACCAATCCCTCTCCTCAACCACAGTCTCAACAACAAGTATCACCACGACAGGGACCCCATAACCCAAGGCCCCTACACAAGTGCCCGTAACGGGCACTCTTCAAACAGATGTGACACACCGTGTCATGTTTTTACAAGTTAGCAATTTTTAAAACTAACCTCAGGACTGGGTGCACCTACCCAAGAAAATTCATTGACATGCAAAGTGTTTTGGACAGTGAATAAATTCAAATACACTTTGGTTTGAACTACAACTCAAATTTCTACAACACAAGTATGGTCAACCAAAACTATATGTTGTAGGGCATGTCAAATGAAAAATCTAGGACAAAACCCCACTGGATTTCATCAAGGTTTGATACCTCAAATAAATCAGAGAAACTTAGCTTTTTAGCCTTTTCTCTGAATTTCCAGAATTAATCTAGAAGGAATTTTTGAGTAAACTCAACTTGCATGTCACTTTCTAGAGTTATACTATCCAGCAAAATTCTCCTTTTTAATTTTCGAGCTTGGGAAGGCCTTGCATTTGATTTTTCAAATTTGAATCGGGCCATGTTTGGAAATTGGAGAAAAAGAAAAGATGCCAAAGCATATTCTCGGCGGGCCCCACCCGGCAGCCACCCGGGGCCGCGCCCCGCGCCCGACCGGCGCCGTGTGGCGCCAGCCCCTGGCCGTAGCCCTCCTGGTCGCGGTCAAAGGGGAGCCCGAGGCCCGGTCGGAACCGCGTCCCCTCTCTTCCAATTTCTCTCCCTCCCCTTGGTCCCACCCCACCCGCCATTGCCGCCGCCCCTAGGAGCTCGCCGCCCCACGTCTCCGGACGCCGTAGCTCGGGCCGAACACGCCGCGAGCACCGCCATACCCCTTCCTTGCTCCACGACCAAAAATCTCCAAAAATGGCGAGCTAAACCAAATTAATTTCAAAAAATTCCGCAACGAGCTCTCCTCCGGTCGCCGTGGACGCCGCGACCAAATCCCGCTGCTCCGGTGAGCCTTTTCCTCCCGTTCTTGTTCCGGTGCATGCGCACGTTGATGGAGCACCTCCCCAAACCCTAACCCCCTCTTTTTGTCTCACGAGGTCGCCGGAATCTGGATTTTCCCGGCCGAGGAACTCCGGCCGCCGCCACCGCACGCCGACGACCCCTTCCGGTCGTGCTCATCCTCAACCAAGGCCACGACAGTGGAGCTCATGTTCTGGTGAAGCTTCCCAAGCCAGCCATTTCCCCATCCGTCCCTTCCCCGCGACGAGCGCCCTCGCCGGACCACTCCGCATCGCCATTGCCCGTCGCCATGGGCCCCCTGCCGGCCGTGCGTGAGCCGCCGACGCCGTCCGGCTAGCCGCGCCGTCGCCTCCCGGCCGCGCGCCGGTGAGGCCACGGGGCGGGCCACACGGCCCGGGATCCCAGCCATACGCGGATCCGGAACCTCGGTGTGGCGCCCGGCGCGAATTTCAATTTTTAAATTCTGGATGGCATTTTCGTAATTAAGGCCGAAATCCATTTAAACTTAGAAAATTCATATCTAGAGTTCTAGACCTCGAAAAATTGCAAAACAAATTTTGTTGGAATCCTTGAAACATGTAGTGCATTCACTTTAGCATGATCAGAGGCAAATTATTTAGGTTAAATTCTTTTTAGGAAACTCAAGAGTAGGATTTAATTAATTATTTAATTACCCTAAATTATGAAGCTTAATTTAATTATTATCGATAACATGTGCCTAAGGACCAGGAGCAATGTAATTGCTATTTTACCTAGTTTTGCTAGGAGTAATGAATTATTTTCTTGCACATGCGATAATGATTTAAATGCTCATGGGAGTTGATGAAGTAGATTAATTTAGTTAATCACCTTAAATCATTTTCACGTCGCTGGACGCCCATTTAATTTATACTCATAAATTACATGTATTTGATGAAATCCGCACATATTCCATATATTCAATATCATGTTTTCATCAAAATTTACACATCACCTTTACATCATGTAGCTGCGATGGTGAACGTGGTAACCGGCGAGGAGGAGCCGGAAGCTGCTGCTGTTGTTGACCCACCTACTCAGGGTCAAGCTCAAGGCAAGCCCCGGTGCACAACCTATTTAATTAAGTCTTTTATTTTCATCACTGTGTTTGTAGGTCTCGTATTGTGCATTAGGTCCGTATTGGAGGCCGGACGGGCAACTTAGGTGGCAAGTGAAGGACTCGAAAGAGTCTTCAAGGTTGTAGCCCCGTCTCGTGCACATAAGGACCGCGTCGTGTCCGACCCATGTGGATTAAGTTTGAACGTATTTGCATGCTGGAGTTTGCACTCTACTCACGGATGACGTCCGGGACGACATCGCGTGGGGACCCTTCTCGGGGAGCTAGGCCCGACTAACACTACAGCACCGGGTGGGAAAGGTTGTCTCATGCGGCTTCCGGAAGCGCGTATGTGACGTGCAATCAGGTTTGTCCTGCAGGATGTAAATCGATTCGAATCGCTGCCCCTCACAATGAACGAGTACCACTTGTCCCGTCGACCGGAACGTAGTAAGAAGAGAAAGATGATGATGATTATGATTAATTTTCTGTATTGCTTAATTACTTGTTTGAAAACATGTAATGCAGTATCTTAGTGCAAATTAAATTTATTCTTTTGAGCAACTTAATTAGACTGCTAAAAGTTAAAAGTAAGGATTCACTTGTAGGCCAGCTTAGTGCTTAATTATCCTACCCCTCGGGCCTTTGCATGTCTAGGAGTCGGCCGTAGATGGCCACTTTGACGGGTCGAGTCTTGCTGAGCTCTAGTTGCTCAGGGCTTTGCTCTTTGTGGTTTCGGAGGACCCCGTCGGACAGGACTTAGATGCTCGGAGATGACGTCCGGCAGGACCAGACTCGGACGGAGGCCACTACACTTGGGAGTGGTGCGGTCCGGAGGAGTAGAGGAGTTGATGTGCCGGTAAGGTGTTCTAGGGCAAGAACATCTGTCTCTCGTCGGATGCACGTAATGTATCGCCGAGAGAGCGATTGTATCTTAATGCTTCCGCTGTTTAGTTTTTTTTCCAAACTTATTAGCTTCGATGCTTATGAGACTCTAATGTACGTTTGTACTTGGGATGAACGTAAGACTTGTACTTATGTTCATTGTATTCATGCTTATGTTTGTATGTTGTAATATCGGATATCACAGCGTGTGATACCACCCATGATGATCCCGGTGACGAAAACGACTCTTCGTGAGGCGGGTCCGTCACAACAGAGACACCCCAAAAGTCTCACAAGCACCTAATCACCTACACTCGCCCCGCAAAATCCTACAAGTGTATCTAGTACGTAAACTCGACAACTAAGAAACACCTACATTTTCTTTAACACAAAAACATGTATAATCATGTGGGGTTCAATTAAGCAACTAAGCCAACGCTAAGCATGCGAGTAACAACAGTAGAACAACCTATGACAATCGGTGGCAAGGAAAGCACGATATGGCATAGGAATACTACAAGTGCAAGTAACAATTCATATGTATGAGTCAATTTAATGCATGTTGCTAATAGGAGCAAGAGTGATCAAGGATTGCGGCTTGCCCGGAAAACGCGGGTCCCGGTGGGGTCGGGGTACTCGGGCTGCTGCTCGGTGGGAACTCCTCGAACTGCGGCTCGACGTAAACTCCTCATAGCTCTCTAGCAGTACGTAACGCGTAAAACGGGCCAGGCATGCAAATCGATTTGTTTCGAGAACAACGAAACGTATGATGAAATTTACGACACCGTAACATAGCTAAAAGCTACACTAACGCGTAGATCTCTCGTCGCTATGAATCCAACGCAACCGACAGCGTATTTTTCGGACACTTCAGGAAAAGATATGAATTTCCAAAGGAAAAGGGGATTTTTGAAATATTCCTCGAATATTCTCTCGGAATATTCTGCCGGTCCACACTATGCTGCGGATCGAGCCCACGGTTCCTCTTCTCTCTCCGGTCCACCTGGATCGAGTCGACGCAAGGGGAGGCAAAAGCCCCCATGGACCGAGCCCTGCAGGCGGGACCCACGGGTGACGTCACGCCGACGCCGGCGCCACCGGAGACAGGCGGCGCCGCCTCAACAGGGCGCACGCTCGCCGGAATCGAGGCGCGGCGGCGCTACGGCTTGTCGGCGGCCAAACGGCAGCCACCACGATGGGGCAATGGCCAGTGGCGGTCGGCTACGTGGCACGGGTGTACGGTGTGGCCTCGCTCGTGACTCGGCACCGCAGCTAACAGGTGGCGCCCACGACATATTCCCTCATGATCTTTTCTTTTTTTTGATTTTCCCAACTATGTCTTTCCCCAATGTACGAAATGCTAGATAAAATAGCTACCGAGCTCCAAAACAATTTCTGCAAAATTCTACGGGTAGAATAACTCGAGAAAGTGACAAGCATGTCGAGTTTAAGTCAAAACTCCCACTAAATAAATTCTGATAATTCACCAAAAAGGGGTAAAAGTTAACCTCCATTGATTTATTTCGGGTCTCAAACCATGGTGAAATTCAGTGAAACTTGGCCTAGAATTTTCTTTTGTCATGCACTACAACATATATTTTTGGTGGCACCAACTTATGGTGCGTAATTTTGACTTGTAGTTGAAACACATTTGAATTTGAATTAATTGACAACCCAAAACATATTGCATGTTGATGAAAATTCACGTGATGCTTCTGCCAGACCAGGGGCACATTTAAAAAAATGCTAACTTGCAATATTGGTGACACTAGGGTGTCACAGATTTGTGGAGTGAGACATTAGAGCATCTCCAAGTACAGCTCTCCTATCTCATCCCCTCTAGCCAAAATTTATGAGAAGGAAAAAAGACCTCTCCAAGAGATCTCCTCCAACATCCCCTCTTTTACTCCATAATAGTCTCCATTGACTAAAATCGGCTCTCCCGTCTCCTCCACGAAGGGGATCGACTCTCATCCCCTCCGCTCCTACTAATCTACTCCCGCGCATTCTCTCTCCTGCCATCGCGCTTGGGCGACTTAGCGGATGAGGCGCCGGCGGAGTGCACCGGTCACTCGAGGCACGGGGGCAGCCCGAGCGGAACCGGCCTAGCTAGCGTGCTCTGTACAAACAAGCCCATGCCCCCGTTGGAACCGGCCTGCCTGCCCGTCGACGCGTCGGCCCTGCGTGCTCCCACCTGCCGCCCGTGCTCTACCACGCCCTAGGCCCCGCATGCTGCCCCCTGCCCTGGCCCCGCCCGTAGCCGTATCTCGAGTGAGGAAGAAGGGGCAAGGTTGGAGCACGATTTTGCTCAATCCCGTGTCGCCTGTGGCCGACTACAACCAGCCGTCGTGAATGGTCTACAGCGAGGCCCCGCAGCTGCCACACACCCGCGCGGGAACCCGTGATGTGGAGAGCATGGACCGGTGGTGCGTGTGGTCCAGGTTGCTCAATTGGACAGAATATGTTCTTCCTTGTTTGACAGCGCCTTTTCTGAGTTTATGTTTTCTATTGGGATGGACCTTAGGAGATCTGCTGGAGCAGTCATGTACTATATTCTGAAAATTGAGTTGGAGGCATCCCTAAACAAGGTTGGAGAGGATAGAATTTTAGGAGAGCTGTTGGAGATGCTCTTATAGCAGATATTTGCAATGTGATATATGCTAGCTGCTGGTATATGCACCACCAGTAAAGCTATGCTGACCAAGCAGAGTGCCATGGCACCAGGGTAAATCAAAATTACAGTCGATAGCTTCTTGTTTTCACCACCTGCTGTGCACCGCCAGGCTAGCTCGCCAGTCAGGCTTTCTTATGTGTATCTGCATCATTTCCACTACCATCAAGATGTGCTGGTGCCTATTGGTCTTTAGTGATTCTTCATCTACCATCTCACATATATCATTTCTACAACAGGTTCTGCCAGCTATTTTTATGATGTGCAATAGTTATTTACTTGAGTTCTTGTATAAAGTGCAAAGTCCCTGAATGCTTCGTGGATGGCATATTGCTAGTGAAATTCAGAATAAATCTGGGGGTACTTGAACAAACAGAATGAGCTCATCAGTTATTTCTCATGACTCAAATTGTAGTATATCAAAATAATTAGCGTTGAAACTTTTTCTGTTATGAAACTATATCCAAAGAATTTTATATGAAACAAAGATGAAAGTGGGAGGCGTTCCTTGCACTCAAGACGGCTTTGACTTGGAATATAACTCGAAGTTTAGTTAAGAAAGTTAGAGATAACTCATAATTAGTTTGGACATACTCCGAGTTAGTTTGGAACATAACTCGCAAGGAGGGGTTGCCATGGTTCCAAGAAAGTTAGAGACAAACTCGAGTTAGTTTGGATTGCAATTTGGTTACACACCTGTCTAGATAAGGAGAGGGAACCTCATGAATAAAGGCAATCAAGTTTATGCCGAATTATATCTTCTTGGTTTAATCTCCTAAGCTCTGGGGAAGCATAAGTCCTGAACCCATCGCATCTCAACACTCAACATTGCAGGTAAAGGGGGTTTCGTTCTTATCATATTTTTTTGCTGAAAATAATCCTTTGTTCCAACCAACGTAATGTGTCAGTTGTGTTTCCATTGCGTAGTACTACTCTTCTGGAGTTCTCTGGATAGTGTTTTTTTTCTTGGAACTTACTTCAATTAAATGCATGGATCTGCACGCATTTTAGGGCTTACGAGCCTGGATAATTGATAACAGATTGCTTTCTTCTTTCTTTGTTGTCCTAAAGATCTGGTCACCAGGTGAGAATTTTGCATTTTTTGTCAAGAAGAAGAAAGATTTTCCACCTTGTATCTAAGCGTTACTTACCAGCAAGTGGAGATTTATCAGTTTTCAGTGCGACATACAGAAGAATATGGCATTCTGCAGTCTGCATGAATTATGTTTATTTTCTTCCCCTATCTTCATAAAAATTGTAAAATTTTAAATTGGCTCTATATATCCAGGCAAGAAAAACAAGAACCAGAAGACCCATATGCTCTACTGTAAGTATTTTCTTATTTTCAGTAATGTGTCAGTTGTGTTTCCATTGCGTAGTACTACTCTTCTGGAGTTCTCTGGATAGTGTTTTTTTTTTCTTGGAACTTACTTCAATTAAATGCATGGATCTGCACGCATTTTAGGGCTTACGAGCCTGGATAATTGATAACAGATTGCTTTCTTCTTTCTTTGTTGTCCTAAAGATCTGGTCACCAGGTGAGAATTTTGCATTTTTTGTCAAGAAGAAGAAAGATTATCCACCTTGTATCTAAGCGTTACTTACCAGCAAGTGGAGATTTATCAGTTTTCAGTGCGACATACAGAACAATATGGCATTCTGCAGTCTGCATGAATTATGTTTATTTTCTTCCCCTATCTTCATAAAAATTGTAAAATTTTAAATTGGCTCTATATATCCAGGCAAGAAAAACAAGAACCAGAAGACCCATATGCTCTGCTGTAAGTATTTTCTTATTTTCAGTAATGTTTCTGCTTCATCTCCCACAGACAAAAGCCGAGACGGCAGAATGTACATAGAGAGAAGCAGTTTCCCTCTTTGGAGCTCATAAGGTGACATGTTTTGTGAAGGCAGATAGGACTATTGGAGGTCGAGTCATGACAAAACACACAACATTTTTTTCTCGGATAATTTTATGTTTCTCTGCACAGGTGGAAAACGTGTGGGTGAGTAGAGTCTGTGGTTTGGTTTGGGGGAGGCACCGGCAAGAAGCTTCTCGGCAGCCCAACTCTGACTTGATTAGCTAATTCCTATTTCTTTCCTAGTTGAGTGGATCTCCGTAGTAGAGCCCAATCTTCTACCACAAGTACTGACTTGACTTGTTGTACTTGATTCACCAATGTAAATGTTTTTTAGATAATGGATAACTTACAAGAGTTTCTAGCTTTTTGCATACTTGATGCATATAGCCTTTGAGTCACATTATTACAAAGCTCATGAAATTCAACAAGCACAAATTCTAGTATTATGCAGCCACCCATTTTTGGTGAAGACCCAAGGAACGGCACACTGCCAATATATCCTCCTTGAATGCCTCCTTTTGCAGCAACTTCCAAAACCTGAACTAGTAAGTTCCTCGGAATATTGCCTTAAAAGTAGTCCATGGCTTTTTGTTAAATAGACAACTACTAGGATAAGTGAGTCTGCATGTCAGCGCAAATGATTTGAAATTGGAACTGGCCATAGAGGAAACCAAAGCCTTAACTATCCATTTTTTATATCTTAAATCGCCATTGTTTTAATAAAAATATTACATCTCCATTGGGCCTGCCTGTAGAGTCACTGGTTTCTAATCACAATGGATTTTTATTTTACTTTTCCATTCGAGACCCTTGTGATTGATAGTCGGACCCATGCTGACAGCAACACCAATAGATAGGCCATTCCCTTCTTGGGCAACCTGAAAGTCTCTTCTTGTACGGACTGGAACAAGACAAACTACTCATGAGACCCACTTCTCATCTCTTTCTTTAGTTTTCCGCTTTTTTCTTCTATTATAAGAAGTAGCTTATTTCCTTATTAGTAGCGCTAGTATCTTTTCATAATGATTTTTTTTTTCAGAGAACTTACTTCCTAGATTTTGAGAAGCTGAGGCAGTTAAACAAGCTCCTTCTGTTTCTCTGAATTAAAAGATCAGAATGAAAGATCGTACCGTGATGTTACCTTTTATTAGTTTATTTCTCATGCATTTTATGCACCAGATATTATATTATTCGTTGTTGCAAAGTGTATCTCAGGATTGAAAAAAGTGCATGTTGCTCAGGCGGCTAACCCACATGGCCACATGCCACATCATATTGAGGATTGAAAAAAAGTGCATGTTGCCTTTTATTAGTTTATTGCTAAAGAAAAATATCGTTCTGTTGTTCAATTGTCATTATCAAATATTACTATAATGTTAGCACAAGCAATATAATAGTAAGTAATTGTTTTATCATATTGCAAAAAAATTGAACAGCTCGAATTCAGCACCAATTGCCTCGTTATCTTCCCGCTGCCGCGCCGTGTCGCATCACGGCCCATTGGCAGGATGCCATCAGCTTCTCGATGGCCTTAGGATAGTAGGCACCGCCGTGCTGATGCTGCCAAGGCTGCAACCGACTGGTTGACTGGAGGTACAGGCACGCAAGCCTCGGCATGCCATTTCACTGATCGTGTACGTGCTATGGTGATTTTGCAATTTACCTAACCATAATCACCCAGTTAATTCAAGCCACCCACCGAAATTGGATTCCATTCATGCGAAACGTCTATGTTTATGTTAGTGGTACCAGTCCGTATTTCCAGCCCATTACATTCGCGTTCCATTGACTGAATTGATATGCATGCGGAATGCAAAGCACGTCCTCCTCTCTTATCATCCAGGAAATGTGAGTCATTAAAAGATCATGCTCACAGTATACAAAGCCTATAGACCATATGGAGCTCCACATTGGATGTTATAAATAGCAGAAGATTTCAGATTTTGTTAACGGATGAAGTCTAATTTTTATGATAATATGTGAGGAGTATTTTTGAATGTTAGGCTCCACATTCGAAATGAGCCACCACAGTAGTAAGATATTTGAGGGAACTGAAGCTACTTGCATCTGCAGACAGCCGTCCTGCTGCTACCCGCAACCACCTCCATGATGAAGCAGCTGTCGCGGCAGCGGCTGCAGCCGTCCAGCTTTTAGTGGTGGAAAGCAACCGTTTAGTGGTGGGAGACGGAATGGACGGCCATATGTTGTGCCTGCATGCATGGTATGGCCATTGCAGTTTCGCCGATTGTGTGCGTGCTTTGCGGATCGTGCAATTTGCCTTACCGTCGCCACTCTCAGTTAGTTGAAGCGACCCACTGAAATTGGATTCCATTCATGCGACGTAAATGTTGCTGTTTCAGTTGATCCAAGATTTCTTGGACATTACATTTGCGTTCCATTTTCTGATTCATATGCATGCTGAATGCATGGCAGGTCATCCTCTCTTATCATCCAAGAAATGTGAGTCATTAGAAGATCATGATCTGTATACAAAGTCTAAAGACTACCTTGAAAGCATTGGATGTGATAAATAGCAAACGATTTCTGATTTTTAAGTGATGAAGTCCAAATTTTGTGATAATATGTGAGGAGTATTTTTTTTTATGTTAGGCTCCACATTTGAATGAGGAACTACAAGAGTAAGATATTAATTAGAGGGAAAGCTAAATGCCCGGGCCTCGACAATGGTTCCTGTACGCTTTTGGTGTTGGCTTCACGGGGTGCCTCATGGTCGTCATTAGACCGGACAAGTGTGGGGGTAAATTCGTCCATAATTAGCTCAGAAAATTCCCTCCCTGGCCTCCAAAAAGATGAGGTTTACCTCTATGGTTTCCAAAAATCAAACTTCCCTATGAGGCCCAATTTCATTTTTGACTTTCCTCTATGGCCTTGCCGTCAGATTCCAATTTCATTTTTGACTTTCCTCTATGGCCTTGCCGTCAGAATTGGCCTCATAGGGAAGTTTGATTTTTGGAGACCATAGAGGTAAGCCTCATCTTTTTAGAGGCCATGGATGGAATTTTCTCTAATTAGTTAAACTTTGCAGGACGTCTTCCTTTGTGAAATCACCAAAATCTCGGAAGCATCTTTAATTTCAGAACCGAAGGGTACATTGCACAATGTTGAAAACAGCAGCCATGAAACCCGGAAACATTGCACACCGTGGAGGCACCCCGGTGCGTAGCTTGGAAAGGTGGAGAAAGGACAATGTGCGGCCCCACCGGTTTGTTATAGATGGACGTCGCTGCACGGACTGTTGTATTTTGCAGCACGGTGGCAGAGTGGAAATCCTTTTGTGCTTGACACATCTCACCATAAAGCCCATATAAAGTAACCATTGTGGAGGCTCCGAAGAAGCTGCTGTCACCGCCACAGCCGTCCAGCCTCCTAAGCTCTGCGATATTTCAGTAGCCACCACCATTGCTGTTGAGGAATAAAGCAAATGCAGCGACCACGGACGTTGTTTCACATCCATTAAGTACCCGCTGCTCAATCTTGTCCACAGTCGAATCCACCACGGAGCAACAAAATCCGTGATGGGTAGTCCTACTTCTTCGCAGCGGCGGCCATGGCTGTTGCCACCGTCAGTAACTCGACCGTGGAGCTGCTTTACCGTGGTCGCCACCAGTGGACCCGCAACAACTTCTCGTCGCTCCCACCACCTTTCCCAAGTGCCGCCCACAACTGCCCGTCTCCTCGTATGTGCTAGAGAAACGAACTCTGTTGAAGTTGGCTGGAAGGGAATAAAAGTGAACTTTCTTGACGATCTGATTTGCTTCGGTTCAAGTTTTCTCTGTGATTTGCGTGTCTTCTAGATTTATAGAAGGAAAAAATAGCCGATCGGGATGCAATAGAGCTTTGTTTCTAGTCAAATTGTTTTTTATATATAATAATGGCATAGGTAGGTTATTAAAATCAAGTTTGTCAGTCTATTGCACTTTACACCAATGATTTTAGGGGTGTTGGCACTACTACACTGACCAACTGTAGCGACGGGCCAAATGAGCCTATAGCGACTGGTAGGCCGGACCGCCGCTACGCCTCCGCAGTTATAAATGGAGGTTTGTAGCGGTGGCCCATCATCAACCGCCGTTATAAAAGGGTTTTTAACGGCGGTTGGTCGTGCCAGCTGTCGTTAATAATAATCTTATTAACGACGGTTGGCATCTTCAACCGCCGTTAATAATATACTAACGGCGGCCAGAAATATAAGCCGCCGTTAATAAGACCTTTGTAACGGCGGTTTTCATCAGCAACCGTCGTTAATATTTGAATACCGTAAAAAAAATTAAATTACAGTACATCAGAAATACAACAAATCTCAAAACATACACATATATTAATCGAAGTCATTGACATCTCAAAACGTTCACATGTATTCATCATCCAAATGTTTACTTCTTAAAAGAAATCACAAGTCACTTGCATATCTATATACAAGAGTGAAATGCATCCGGGGTATATAAACTATTTAAGGATGATCATCTAGGTACATAAACTTTTAAAGTGGTCATACAAATATACAAACTAATTTTTTTTAGCATCCCAGGTCCAAAACGCTTTGCCATGAATATTTTCCTACATGGATGTCCAGTCTGGATGAAGAATATGTCCGATACGTGTGAGGAAGAATTTTTGGTCGTGAAAAATTGCAACAAGAACCCTACCTGCGAGATTTGCTTGTACGAAATAGGATAGCACAAAACACTTTATGTGGATGCTAAGATCAACATACTATTCTATAATAGGTTATCAGTAAAATAAAGCATGTCCGAGTTCATTTCCTTTAGTGCAATACAATGGCACAATTCATATGGCATATATGAAATTGATACATTGCTTAATCTATCGATCGCCGCAGCTGTCGAACCAAAGAGGCGTTATTTCCAGCGAAGGATACATTGCTTAATCCGCGATTGCCGCGACCGAACTGAAGAGGCAGAGTCGTCCTAACTTTCGGATAAGGAACTATCGTTTCCTGATTTCTGTCTCGAACAAGAAAATCACGCAGGTAGGATCTTTTTGCAATTTTGCACGACCCAAAATTCTTCCTCACGCGCATCGGACGTGTCCTTTCTCATGATGGACATGCACGTAAGAAAATACTCATGCCAAAGTGCTTTGGACTCGGGATGCTATAGGAAAATTAGTATGTGTACCTAGATGGTCACTTTTAAAGTTTATGTACTTAGATGATCATCCCTAAATAGTTTATGTACCTCGGATGCATTTCACTCTATATACAATATACATTGTCTTTACATGAGAAACTACCAAGTCTATCAAACTACTTTCCTAATCCACTCATCATTGTCTTCACTACCATCGTTCACGAATGGTCGTGTCGAACCACGCCACTCATAGAGAGAATGATGGTCTCTAGTGCTCTCATTGTCTTCATCGATGAACCTGCCAGCAGGAGAGATAACCTCTTTGAGCAAGAACCGACACATCCGCTCCACAATCATTAACATTTGGTCTGAAGTCAGATGTTTCGGTCCTTGCGGGAACCCTTTGTTCTTAAATTCTTGTAATATCTGTTTGTCCGTTTTGGTTCTCTCGCCATTATAATTTCTTTATTGACAATATTGCAATTATAATTAAAATCAATAGAATGTGATAAACTCAACAAAACGCACCTGTTGGTCACTCTCTTCAACAATGGCATACATATAATCGGAGAAGCTATTCGCGTACAAACAAGTGTAGTAGCCACAGTGGACACTACCTTTAACTTGTTTAACACTATAAAATAAAGAAAATAAGTTACTATTTTGTGAATCACAGCGATAGTAGGACAACGGCATAGAGAAGTGAGACAAATGTATCTTACCGGGAATTTTTGCCGAAAGTACATACTACTCCCTTACTAAATTGTTGTCGCCGTTGACCTTTTTGTTAAGTTTGACCATTTGCCTTATTCAAATAAAATTTAACAAATGTCATATATTTTGTTGAAATATGTTTTATCACTAAAGAAACTTGAAATGTAGCATATTACTTTTTATATTTGAAGAAATTTTTTGAATAAGACGAATGGTCAAACGTCACGAAAAAGTCAATGGCGACAACAATTTAGTAAAGGAGGGAGTATTTTTTGGCCGCCTTGGGTTGTGCGGCCCGCCAGCCTTTACATAATTCTCGTATGCGCTGCTCCATCGTAAAAACGTATAGTTAGATAAAACTATCGTTTCCGGATTATAGATGTGTACGATGATTAACTACGTACCAGTAATTGACGCTCACGATGTCGGAGTAGTCCTTTTTGTCCAAGTCGAGGTCTGTCGAGGACAAGAAGGTACCCATTTTTCGGCATAAGGACAAAGCGGACCCAATGATCACTCGCAAGAATGTTCGTATGCGTTAGTATTCAACAAAGCCTTTCAATGCAAGAGAAGATGAAGAGACTTGTTGAAACTCACTTGTAGTTGAAAGGCGCGAGAATAGAACATCCGTTCCGCCACTTGATGAACCAGTTATAGATGTAGGTTGCAACATCGATTTAGCTTTGGTTGTCATCTCGGCCTTGAGTTGATCTAGCTCCCCGGGCTTCATGTCCTTATAGTTTGGGTCCTTCTCATTTATCCGCGGGTTGATCGCGGAATGATTTATCATGTTCGGGTTCGAGTCCCCGACCCTCCAATCTGGTCTATTGATTTTCTTTTTCTGAAATTCCGAATTCATCCTAAATGAAGCATAAGTAAAAAATGAACGACATTAATGCTTGAAATATGAGAATATGTATGACAATTGATATTTGAAATAGGAAATAGAAATATGGGGTTACTTACAAGTAGCAGAGGGATATAAAGATTGTGTCCACCTTGCCAAGCCGAAACATAGTGTGAATGTCGTTGAAATACAATCCAAGAACTGAGTCGGCTTCATCGTTGAACACGTGTTTTTGAACTTTACACGTGATGACCTCGACTCCAAGCTTCGATGCTCGCATGTACCGGTCGTGTAGCTTACGCATCGCGCCCGACAGTGTTCTTGTACACATTCTTTGATATAAGAGGCTTGGCAAACATGAATGTGGGGTAATCCGTGTCATCACTGTCCTTAAATAGGTCATCATTGTATGAGATTAGTTGTCGGGACTCGACACGATCTGCGGCTTCGGAAGCTGTGGATTGCATCTCCTCTTCCATGAATCCAAGTACACTTTAATGTTTGCTTGAGTTTCGGGCGATCCAATCTTGCTCTCCCGAGTCTCCGAGATTTCTGGAGGAATCGTCTTAATTGGCTCGATAATCTCAGGCTGCTCAACCGCAACCGCTAGAGATGCCTCCTTGGAGATCACTGCCAATTCTTGATGTTGAACTCCCTCTAGCAAGATCTCTTCGGAATAGGGAGGTTAGGGAGGATCGGGCCGAGGACAGCTTCCCTCGCTGTGTCATCCGCCTTTCGAGAGGCCAAAGCAGCACCCGATAGAGGGAGAAGCTTGCGGAGTCGTGGACATGACAATATCACATGTGCATATTCAGCATGTTGCCTCCCCGGTTGTCCATGTGCATATTCAGCATGTTGGCTCGCATGGGCTGATCCGTGTCCGGATATCGGGGGTGGAGAAGCTTGCGGAGTCGTGGACATGACAATATCACTACCTTTCCAAATAATGAATGTCCCGACAGCGTCTCGCAGAGTCTCGATCCCCGCCTCACGTATAGGGTATTCAAGCTCGTCGTCCTCATGACCTGGGACGACCTCTTGGACGTAGACACGCACGTACCCCTCGGGGATTTTGACGTTGTGGATTGTCCGCCCCGTTGTGTATACCCGTCCCGCTGCAACCTTCCTCTTCTTTCCCTTGTATCCAAACGGGACATGGAGCTCATAGGCTGTATCATCTGCAATGTCGGCTAGTCCCGATGGCACGGAGCCGGAGGTCGGCGTAGCACTAGGCAGAGGCATAAGCATAAACCCCGCACCTATCTTAGCAAGCATATCTTCCATTTCCTTCCAAGTGCTAGGGTCTCGTAGGATTGAATGAAGCAAAGAGGTTGGGATTCTTTTCGACCATGAATATCAGATATTGTCGTCGCCACTCTATCTTCGCCGTCTCTTCCATGTCTTTCTTGTACAAGGTATGCTTCTTGTACAGCGAGGGAGCAGAAGATCAAGAGGAGAATCCTTCTTTCCACGTGGCGGACGAGGACACTCCTCGTACCCGCCCACCATGCTCTTTCCTGTTAAGTGCGTGCGTGAGCTGATCTCCGTGATACTCGGATTTAAGAGCTCCACTTTGTATCTGCACCTTGACACGACCTTTCAAGTTTTGCAGAATTTCTTCGGCCGATGGGTCGTTCATAACAATACCTTCCTCCGTTTGATCGGAGCGAGCATAGACCCAATTCCTTGCACGCTCCTCGATACCCTCCATTTCATCGGGCTTCCCTTCCAATCTCCTCTTCTCTTCCATCTCTCTCCGGATGGTAATCTTTTTCTTGTAACCGCCCGGACCCAAGCGCGGCTTGTACTTGTTCTTCTTGTTGAGCTCAACCATCTTCTCACTAGTCTCCAAGGAAGACTCGCTCGTCTTCAGCTCAACAAACTCTTTCCGATCGTGCTGACTTGTTTTACCGTACTTATGAAAAGGCATAAGGTTTTTCTTGACATACTCGCAATTCAGCCTGGACTTGTAATCTCGCCGGATGTGATTACAGCGGCTCATCGTTGCCGTCTTCGCCCTGTCGAGATCGGCTGGTTGGAACCAGATATTCTTCTTTATAGCATTCCACATTTCCTCTTTCCTCTCCTATGGCACGGAATGCCAATCGGGCCAAATGATTTGGCAAAGATCCCCGACAACTTTGCCATAACGGTTACGCCATTTTGCGTGGACACCGGCGGGTTCTATTGATGTCCCGTGTTTCGGGTCGAGAGCAGTGACTTCATAGATGCCCTCTCGCCTTATTCGCAGAGCGTTCACCGTGCTTGCGTTTCTTCCGTGTCACTTGGGCTGTCACGTTTGTGGCCAACTCGTTGGTGTCCACATTGCCCTCTCGCCTCATCTTGTGAAGCGATTTGACGACGGGAACTTCGTCTAGGAACCTATGATGTAAGGAATAGAATTAGTACGTAGCGATTTGACGAGAAAGATGAGGAATGCCATATTTGATGTGGTACCTCTTCTTTAGGCATGTAGTCGTGGTCCGGGTATGGCCCCGAGGTTGTCGAGATGGTTGAGGATGCGGATTCTCCGGTTCCACATATCCTTCCTCTGCCGATGAATCGTCGAAGACGATGGCCGAGGGTCACCTTGAGGCGATGTGTAGTTGATACGGCGAGGCGGGGAAGGATCGGGGTTCGGAGCCACCGACACATTCTCTCCTTCTAGCATAGATCATCCGGAGAATACCCAAGCATCCGTCCATGTCTACCTAAAGGTCGTACGAGTTGCAGTACGTCTTGCATATTTTTCAACCAACCTTCCTAATGAAAGATATTTTGACCTGTCCCGATAGCGTCCTTAGCGCCAGGGAATCACTTATCGTCACAAAAATGATGGATTTGAGCAAGAAGGGCGCTCTACGGTGCTCATCCCATATACTAACCCCTTCTAACCGGAGTTTCGCATGTCTTCCAATAATAGTTCCAAGAACACATCTATGTCGTTACCAGTGTTCTATCGGACCAGATATAAGGATTGTCAATAGTAAGTACTTTCTCTTGTGACACAACCATGGTAGAAGGTTATTTATTGACAAGTATAACCGGCCAAGTGTTGTACGGGTTCCTCAATTGACCATGAGGATTCATCCCGTCCGTACTCGGAGCAAACCGTATGTTCCTCGTCTCTAGAGAATTCTCGTATGGTTAGAATCAAACTTTTTCCACTGGGTCCCATCAGCTGGATGACTAAGATTCTTTGGGTCCATGAAGCGCGAATGTCACGTCATCGGTTCAGCATCCTTGGGGTTGGCAAACAAGCGTCTTATCCGATCGACAACCGGTAGGTACCACATGACCAAGGCAGGAATCTTCGTTTGTTCGCTGTCATCGACGGTGATGCTTTTCTTCCTCTTCCTCACATTTCTGTTGCTCTTCTTTCCACTAACAGTTGATGTGTCCGCATCATAGTCGTCCTTGCACGTGTACCGACTACGCTTGCATCTTTGGCATCACATGACGTCCTTGTATTGCCCCTCCCCGCCCCCTCCCGATACAATATGCAATGATTTGGGCACGCGCGAATCTTTTGCACACCCAACGAAAGTGGGGTTATGAGCTTCTTAGCAAAATAGGTGATTTTTGGCTACAAGTTGGGCTTCGGTAGCCGAAAGGAGTTTCAACAAATCCGTGAAACTAGCATCCGACCAACCATGGATGGCCTTTAATTTCATCAGCTCAAGTACCGTACGTATCACGATTTAATACACCATTTTTCACATCCCTTAGATTCCTCGTATAGTGGATCCTTCGATGCTTTCTCTAGCGATGCAAAGTTGCTCAACCCTCTCGTTGTCCCTCCATTGAATAACACTTGCGGTTCAACGTGTTGCAACATTTCCTCAACATCAAAATCACATGACGGTTCTGTTACTTCCTCGGCTCGAACAGGCTCCTCATCTTCAACATTGACATGATCGTGAATATCAAGGTCATTGTCAACATCACCAGCAATAGATTGCTCAGGTATTGCCTCCACCACGTCTTCACCATGCTTTGTCCACCGGGTGTAGTCCTTAACAAAACCTCTCGTTATTTTGTGTGAATTGATTATAACCGTATCTTTCCACAGTTTCTCATTTTTGCAATCACGATACGAACAATGTATTTCATCCCTTCCTTCTCGCTTAGCATGTTGTGCGACCTTTGTGACAAATGCCTTGACTTGTCCTCGAAAATAACTCCCCGCTCTTGACACCTCATAAATCCAAAATTTATCCATACCATAAGCACTACACATAAAAAATAATGATTACTTCCACAAAACATGGGACAATATATCTCGTAGGATCAAGTTTTGTGAGCTACAAATAAAGTGACCAACTAGATACGTAAATTATTTTAATGAAAAAATATAAATTTCCTCCTTTACCTAACCTAGCTCTCCATCTATCATGAGAAACCTAGATATATAATTTTCCTCCATGAGAAGCCTAGAGATACAACTTTTCTCCATGTAAAAGACTCAAGATACAAATAGATGGACAAAAACCAACCATAACTCTACAAATCTAGAGAATTGTGACAAATAGGCATAAAATTGAAAGTAAATTAGAAAGCCAAAATTCTACTAGATTCCAACGTGATAGGTAGAAATAATACATGGGATAGATTCCCCTTACCATAGGGAACAAATCTATCCAAGAAAAACGAACTCAAAACCTCCCCCCTTGTTTTTTTTTATTTTTGCCCGAATTTTCGAGCCGCCTACAGTGGAGAAGCTCACCGTGCTGTCCGAACGCGCCTATTTATAGCAGGTCATTTGTACCGACGGGTCATGTTTCCAACCGTCGGTACAAATGTATGTTTAACGACGGCTGACATTGTCAACCGCCGGTACAAATTCATGTCATTTGTACTGGCGGTTGGTAAAGCGAACGGCCCTTATTAGGTGGTTATAGCAACGGTCCGCTTTAACCCGGTGCCAGCCAATCGGTGTAGCGGCGGGCCGCTTCAGGCCGTGCCGCTGGGCCATTTTTGGGCCCACCGCTACAGTAGCATTTTGTTGTAGTGTCGTTTCCTTTAGGAGCTAAAGTGTCCAAATATTTGAGCTAAGCTTTAGAAACTCTTTGGGAAGGGTGGGTGGGGGGGGGGGGGGCTAAAGTTTTGCCACCTTTTAGGTAATTTTTTCTCTTTAGGGCTAAAGTTTGGCCCTCCTTTTTTCTCTAGAGCTAAAGTTTAGTTTTTACACTTTAGACCACAGAAACGAACACCCCTAGTGACTTCTTCTGTGAAAGGAAACGTGGCATCACTTTGAGTGCTAACAATGGCCTTAATGTTTCTCACTACCGGAAAACAAAATTTTGCAAACAATTTTGTCGTAGGCAGCCCATGGCGAAGATTTGACGGCAATCAAGCCTGACGGTGAAGCCACCTTCACCTTGTGCAAAAGCGCGAGCACACGGTAAAGACTTCGCCGTATGCCAGAGCCGGCACACGACAAACTCTATACACTTCAAGGTGTTAGCACAAGCGGTTTGCCGTATGCTAGGTGTGGACACAGCAAAATATTTTTATAAATAAAAAAATGACAACCCCAAGACGCCACCATCGGCGCCGCATGCCTTGGACAGCCGTCGTCTACCCCAACCGCCCTCTGCTCCGACCGTCACCATCTGCCTCGGTTGCCGGCATCACCCCGCCCGCCGCTCTCTGCCCTAGCCACATGCACCACGCAACCTGCCGCCCGGCCGCTGCTCTCTACACCGGCCGTAGGCGCCACCCAGCCCGTCGCCTCGGCCGCTGCCATTTGCCCTCTGCGACGAGGCCGCCTTGCCCGCTGTCCTGGCCGCCACCCTCTGCGCCGGCCTTCGACGCCACCCCGCCTGCCGCCCTCTGCCCCGGCCGCTAGAGCCACCCCGTCAGCCGCTCTCTGCCCCACCCGCCAGCGCCACCCTGCATGTCACCCTCTACCACGCCTCGCCGCCTCTGTCGGTCGTCGCTGCTCTCCCTCCCTCCCTCTCTCTCTCTCTAAACAACCTAGACACGAGATCTAAAGAAATTAGGACTGCACCAATCGGCAAATGGAATGCGCCGATCGGCGCGAGTCGTTTACAACTCGGACTCGATTTTCTTTTTTCGTAGCCCCATCTTCCAAAAATCATATCTCTGCCGTCCGGACTCCAAATAAAGTTAACTTGGACTCTATCTCCAGATACTGTCGTTTAGATTCCCTAGATTGCGATGCAAGAATATATGTTCTGATTCGGACTTTTCTGCATAGTCTTCATTGCGGGTCCCATATCTCCTAGCTCCATAATCCAAATATAGTTATCCATATATATGTTTCGGAAAGCTCTCAAAGACATTTACATCTTTGGTATTCAATAGATTGTCATTTGATGTCGTCTTGAACTACGAATCTTCATTGCAAAGTCCTGCTGTTATGGGCTCCGCGGAAATCTCTGGATTTCCTGAATATTTTGGTTGAGCCTTCTAGGTGACTCAGGAACCAAGCAAATAAGTTTGAACCTTGTGTGTTGGGCTTCATGGATGTTCAGGGAGTGCTTGACGTGTCACGGGCTAAGGCTTCGGCCCGTCATCGAAAGATAATTCGCCCCAATTGCATTATATGTCGTATTTCGTCTAAAATGACACAAAACACAAAAAAAAAATTAAGAAGAAAAATGTCATGGTTAGCGGCAATAATCAATACAATATGGTGAATCATCATCATCCATATATTAAGAGGATTTGGCACTAAAAGATGGACATAACGAGTGCGAACACTAGGCAAGACACATGGCAAAGAGGAAAGTTTGTCGTGGGCCAAACCTTGGCACACGGCAAAGAGGGGATTTTGTCGTGTGCCAAAACCATGGCACACGGCAAATATGGTTTTTTTCACCTACGCTCGTCCGTTGGGTGATAGTAAAATCTTAACGGAATTTCTTTGCCATGTATTTGACACACGGTGAAACGACTTTTTACCGTGTGTCATATATTTGACACACAGCGAAGCGACTCTTGGCCGTGTGCCGCGTATTTGACACACGGTGAATCTGTACTTTGCTGTGTGTCCGAGGAATTGCACATGGTAAAATATTTGACACACGGCAAACTTGCGTTTTCTGGTAGTGTCTTTAGAGGCAATATGTGAATTGTACATCTCCAAGCTCCTACTCGTTGCTGAAATTTGAGAGCTCAGGTGAACCTCATCAGCACCAGTTCCATCTTCAACACCCAACCAACTGTTGTTCCCTAGGAAAAAAACTGAACCAAGATTCCCCGTTGGGGGACGCAGAAAAGGGCAGGGTCCATACAAACAGTAATTTTATATAGTAGCCGGGTGGGATTCCTTAGGCGTACGGCCGCAGAAGTATAATAAAGATTTAAATCACTTGTAACAAATTCATTGAAAAGTATTTTGTTATTATATACAGTGTATATGTCTACCTCTCTGAATGAACGAATCTGTTAAATGAAACATCGTGACCGAGCAGGATGCTCCATTTTCCTAGCAATAAAGTTGCGTCAGTACAGATATACGATACTTTGTCGAACCAACGACATCGTCCTTTAAAAATTATGGCAATATATAGATTGTGTACCGGTGGTGTCGTTTAAATATTTTATCTCTACACGCTGGACCTGTATAAATAGCGAAGGAGCGTGCCCCCATGTTGTGTCATTCATTCATTCATTCACGCAGCCGGGGCGGTTCCCTTTCTCATCGTCGTCAGGAATCTAGCAAGCAGATCCGCCATGAAGATCAGCGCTGTTCTTTTTGCTCTCTTGCCCCTCATCCTCCTCAACGGTGCGTCACTTTTGCAATGTTTAATCTCTCATCAGTCCCGTTTTTCTTTTCTCGCAAGCAAGAAAAGAAAAGCAAATAAACTCGGATCGTTATGGCATCGCCAGGTGCTCATGTGGATGCCCGGCGCCATCCGGGGCGGCAACGCAACTACAAGCTCTTCGTTTTTGGCGACTCTTTCGTCGACATCGGAGCGACAGCACGTAGCTCTATTGAATGGTATGCGCCGTACGGCATGTCTGATTCGGCCCACGGGCATCGTCCGACCGGCCGCTTCTCCGATGGCCTAGTCCAGTCGGATTTCCTCGGTACGTACACTAGTCATCAATATCTCTTTAATTATTATATAGATAGAATAGAAGAGAGAGAGATTAGTTCGTTGTAACCATGTCCTGTTAATAATATGCAACCATGTCCTGTTAATAATGGCAGCAAGGATTTTGGGGCGTGACGAGTCCCCTCCAGCATATAGGATTTGGCTTGATGAGGACAATGACGGCCACCAGTTCACCGGCATCAACTTCGCCGTGGCGGGCTCCAGCGTGTATAACGGCAACGGGTCGGAGGTGGCGACATCGCTGGGCGACCAGATCTCCCAGTTTGGGGACCTGGTGAACGCCGGAGACATCGATCGAGATGATCTCGAGGATTCTGTTGCGCTGGTCGCCATCTCTGGAATAAACGACTATAGATCCATCTATGATTATAGCAGGGACGACGAGGTGAGTTCCAAGATCATATGTTTAAAGCAGGATACGTATTAATTATCGGTATCCTGCTTTCACGTCGAGAAATAGATAATGGTTATCAATTAATCAAATCCTCCTGATTGGATTGCAGTTTAGGTCGTTAACGGACGGTGTGACCGACAAGATATTGGCAGGCGTGAGGAAGCTGCAGAGGCTGGGAGTGTCCAAGGTGCTGGTGGACTCGGTGCCCCCTTTGGGTGCACGCCGTGGCGTAGCTGGAACAACAAGTACCGCAGCTGCGACGCTCGCAGTAACGATATCTCCGGCATGCACAACGCAGCTCTCAGGCACAAGCTGGCTAGATTAGACGACGTCCTCGTGCTGGACCTCGAGGGCATCTTCAGCAGAATCTTCTCATCCGGTACATGTTCATTCCTTCTGGCACATCAGACATCCTTCTTTGTATACTGAATAATGCACTCATTCTCATGCACGCATATTGGGACGTTTTACAGGCACGGATCTGTCACGGCAATTCTCCACTAGGTTCACGCCATGCTGCGACTCCCAGGACCCAGAGAAAAACTACTGCGGCAAGGTGGACGACCGTGGCACCAAGCTGTACACACTCTGCCGCAACCCGGCTGACTACGTCTACTTTGACAGCCTTCACCCAACGCAAGCCGCCTGGAACGTCGTCATGGAAGACCTGAAGGATCCCATCAAGGATTTCTTGGGGATATCTAACTAGGTTTAGGTTTGAGGATTAATCTTTAGATGGATTTGCTGGGGCGGTGTGTTTAGAAGGATTCAGATTATTCGGTTTAATTAGTTTATGAGACATTAGATCCAAGTCGCCACTATAGTGGTTCATATTCAGAATATAGACTTTATTTGGATTGTTGGGGTGTGTTTGGAAGGATCATTGTTCAATTTTATTCGTTTAATTTACGATAATTGCTATACAATCACTATGTCATCAAGGTCAGTATCTACATTATCTTTTTTTTTATTTAAAGGTCAAAAGGAGCTTTCACGTTTGCTCTCTAAGATGATAAAATTACCACATTAATCTAAAACAGACCATCTAGAAGTCCAAATCATATATTGGAATTACTTGGCATACAATGGACGTAATATTCACTACACCTATTGCAAAAGGACTCCAAAGAAGAACTCTGATATAATAGCGGTGGCAACCCGCTACTCCGCTAGCAGCACGACTACTAGTCGACGATGCTGCTTGTGAGAAAGCAACATCATCAAATCGGCCAGCAGGAGCAGGGCGATTGCAACATGATGAAGAAGATGCTCGATGGTGACCACCACGAGCTACTTGTGCAGTGGCGTCAGGGAGATGCATGTGCTGCTCGATGGGTAGAATTAGCAATACCAGAGGGGCAGCAGGGTACGTGAAATTGCCTGCTCACCGGTTCTATTCTGAATGGTAGAACTAGTGTTTTAGGGACGGCTGAAGTGCTGAAGCTGAACTACTTAACAAATGCGCCATACATCTCCAAAGACACAACATCTTATCTATACTAATTGGAGGCTCCTTTTGAGACCTCCACATTAATCGGAGAAAAATCAAAGAAATTCTCAGAAAAAAGCAAAACATCCGACCATCAATTTTAATATCTACGAATAATACTCTTTGCACATACCGTGAGTTATGGAGTTATACCCGGCTCCAACGATGGAAAGCTTTTATTAATTGTCTCCAACGTGGCTCTCACAATTGATTCCTTTCTTCACAGCCACGATCTATAATTTCCTCAAATTGATTCCTTTCTTTCCTCCTTATTACCTACATCTGCTATCTCGCTTGAAAGTATGGAACCGGTGCTAGGGTTTGGTGGCACACGGAAAGGAGAGCAGGGGCAAAGGCGTGAAGGTTCAAGATGCGACTGCCCGGACGGCCGAACGGTT
The DNA here is from genome assembly GCA_031894775.1 of Chloris gayana. NCBI lineage: Eukaryota > Viridiplantae > Streptophyta > Magnoliopsida > Poales > Poaceae > Chloris > Chloris gayana. Next base: position 54,340 of record JAUNZO010001252.1, read on the forward strand.
GGCCATTATGAATCGGACGTGATGTTAGTGGCCTGTGTCCCCCATTAACCTGGAAGAAGGAGAAGCGTTCATGGAGTTCCAGGATGGAGCATCCATTCGAGCATATAAAGCTGGGAGGAGCGGCAGCCGTTCATAGAACTCTCGCAACTTTGCAGGAGCCCGGGAGTAGCGGTAACTGTTCCTGGAGTTCCAAGATGAATAATCTGGCGTTGGCTCTGCATATGCTTTGATGTTGGATGTTGCCTTATGTACTTCTGTCTAATTTTCCCTGCTGCGCAGGTAGAGGACCAGACAAACAACAGACATAAAGAGGACGACACAGGAAAACAAAGATTATGACATAATGAAGTTTGTACTCTCCCCGATGATACCGAAATTATGTTTGTTTGGTGCATTATAAGATTTATTATCTGTTGAGCTTAAGCAACAGTTGAATGTTTAAGACTCATCTGTTATCCTTTGATGCGGCAGATGATATCAATTATCAGTTGTTGTTGTCACAGCCAGTTTGACCAAGGAACCTGATATAGTCAAGCAGCTGGATTTTTAATCGAGAAGCAAACCTAGACCAGAAGCTTCACATATGCATCATCCATAGCATGAAGAATATGAAGAGAAAGATACATTACCATGTAGTAATTTTAATTTTTTGGAAAATGCTGATAGAAGATGAGTCGAGGAGCAAAGCGGTAACACATTTAGGGTTAGGCCTTGCTTTGACAGATAAACTGACATGCTATTACCTTCAATGAATAATAAAAGAAAACTGTTCAACCAGAAACATCGAGGAAAGACTCAAAGTAGATACACTCTAGCCATGTCCAATATATTATAGGAGGATGAATTCGCATGCACTGTAACAAGAAATCAATTGACGAATGGGAAGAGATACATATATGTTTTTTTTGGGAGGGGTATATGTTGTTGAAAGGCATGAAGATCAAGTCCACCGACAGGTCATTACTATACTGGGTAAGCAAGATTAGTTCTTATTTTTATACTGTGATATGGCTATGATATGGCTACTGTTTGTTGGATTGCTCAGACATACACAATGTGATGTTTCATAACAGTAGAAAGTCAAAGTTTTATATTAATCTGTCTCATGTATCAATCCCAGTCAGATCATTCATCTGTTTATGGTTCTCCTTGATATATGAAAACTATATAGCATACCTAATATAATATTTTTTCCATTACTCTACATATATTATATTTTAGAAAATGAGTCCTCATATATAAATCATATCACTTAAATAAGTGCAAAAGTACATTAGAATGTGAAAAGGGGTGCATATCTATTGTTAAAGGGCATGAAGACCATGTCCACTGTTAGATGATTAATTTCATAGAAAGGTTACTTCTATTTTAAAATTGTCATATGGCTACTACAAGTTAGATCAATTATACACACGGATGTTCCATCAACAACAAAAACTAAAAATGCATCAATAATCCGTTGTGAATTTATACAGTTTAAAAAATCTAAGTGACAGGATCTCAACTTGCTTTCTATCCATACTAAGCATATAATTAAATTGAATCTCTAATTGTCCTCTATGTGTAAACAAGGTTGAAATGCAATTAAAACAGTAATGAAACCAACAGAGCCCGTGCAATTGCACGGGTTGATAGACTAGTACATGTAACCAGTTGATGAGGTTAGGGTCCCTTTGATACAGCTTCACTAGCAGCTTCAACTTCAGATTACAGGTCAAGCCGTACCAAAGAGCAAGTTGAAAGAAGTGCTTTTGGGCATAAGCTATTGTAAGCTGTTTTCATTTTTGTACTAGAATGGTGAAGCTGAAAATAACAGCTTTTCACAGCTCACACTCACAGCTTTGTTTCTGAACAGACATGATAAGCTGTTTTGCCAAACGATTTGACTGCATAAGCTGAAATAAGCCGGATAAGCTGTTTCGACCCATAATCTAGAGCTAAAGCTGTTTTTTTTTCATGAGCTGAAGCTCTACCAAAGGGACCAACATAATCACCTTGTTTCCATGAAAAGTATCATATACATAACCATTCAATTTCACTATAATAATTAGGGAACTACATTACGTTTCCATAATAAGCAATTTGATATCAATATCCTGCCTCTCTTGAGCGGGAGAGGGCCATATTGTCACTTGAATGTATTACATCATACTTCACTTTCACACATTAATCCAAAACTTACCAAGATATATTGTCTATTGTCTAAATTAATCATTTATTCATAACATTATTCGTACCAGTGTAAACAGATGTTATAGTTCTCAAGTGCTTTGTGGTTCGATGAGACAAATGAAAGCTTATACTATTATTTAATATTAATTTTGAACTAAATCGTAAAAGTATTTGACCTGAATATAAACCTAAGACTAAGAATATTCCTTTATGTGAAAACAAAACTTTATGATAGGAAAGGTGCGAAATATTTTCAAAAAAAAACATTTCATGGGTGCAATATTCTCAAGAAACTATCTCTCCTTTTTAAGTGCAATCACTAACACAAGACGATTGCAAATTTTTTAATTATCATAATGTCCTTGATACAATAGTCAAATAATAAATGGTTATATATTGGTCGACTGTGAAATCTCTTCTCTACTACTTAAAAAATTCGTAGTGTTTTCATTTGCCCGAGACCTTCGTCCGGCAAATCGATGTGCGATTGGAATAATCCCCCATCTGCGATCAGATTAACCCGCGCGCCTTCGCAACCCCCGGTCCGCAACCCTTCTGTCCTCGCAATCAATCGTTCGTCTACGATCTTCTCCTCCGCGTCAATCCCATTCGCCGCGATCTCGGACGGCGCAACATCTCTCCTTTGCATCGATCCCCCACCACGGCATTGTTCCACCACCGGCAATCTTCTCCCACGATCTTGACCGCCGCGATCCCCTCCTCCGCATCAAAACCGTTCGTCGCGGTCCCGGACGGCGCGACGTCTATCATCCAATCCGCCGACGCGCCTCCCCTCCACCGCTGCCTCTTCCGCGCCTCCCCTCTACCGTTCCTTCCGCCTCCGCCGCGCGAGCGTTGTGTGCCTGTGTCTCGTCGCCCTCCTCCTTTAGTAGCAACGACAGGAAACGGTTGCCCGAGTTCATCTTTAGATCGAGGACGATGACCTCGCTGACCACTATCACGCTCCAGGCTGCATAAGTCGGCGAGGTCCGACCTGAGACGACTCATCTCCATGCTTCGATTGGGCTATGGTAGCGCCGGGACCAAGGTCGGCGGCGGACCGGACGAGCTCCTCATCTTCATCGCGCCGCCACTGCCAGGTGGAGACCAAGATCCGCAGGATCTTAATGCCGGTGCTCAGCTCCACCATGACAGCATCTCCAAGGGCGACGCTGTTGTCGTCATCAAGTCCGACATGGACATCGAGACCTTCCACGACGGCTTCCTCGCTGTTGTGCCTTCGATCCGTATGATCTTGCTCGCCTTCCTCCCTCAGCCTGATTTGATTTGGGGATTTATTTGATGATATTTGGTATGTCATTGTGTGTGCAGGAAGGGGAACAAGTTGTTCCGAACAACTATTAGGTGGCAAATTTGTAGTATGAACTCTGCAAAAGGAGAGTAGAGGAAGAAGAACGACAAGGGGATCAAGGAGGATCAGCAGTAGATAACTTCCAGCACTATGAATCCAAAGATGCAGGTGTGGTGTTCTCAAAGCCCTAGAACGAGCTCCCCTTGTCTCCATCAGTTGCAGGTTATTTTAGCTCCAAGATCTGCACGCCATTGATGTTTTTTTCACACAAATCACATAGTTGTGATGTTGTCACAGCCCTAGGACAAGCTGGTGAGCTTGCTCCAGAACCTGACATATATATACCAATACATGAATTGTCTAGAGGTCGTCTCCAGCCCCCTCGCTAACCCGTCGCACCTGAAAATGGTGCCGACAGGTGGGTCGCACCTGAAAGCTATAGGTTACAGATTTTAGGGGAAAATCAATTCACAGTATCTATTGTCCCGCTCAAGTCTGTAATCTAATTTGTTTCCTGATGGATTAGGGCACAATGGGATTTGGCAGGATGGCTGATCTGGGTAACCTTTGTGCATGTTTGAACTTATATTGAAGCTAATTATTTCTTTACTCTAGAAAATTACTTTATGCATATTTTCATACTGCGGTCTATTCTGTATGCTTGTGAATGTGTCACTCTGTAGTTTTAAATTTTCTCTTTATACTTTAGTGAACTATGTCTTGAGAAATATTGAACAAGCAGGGCTTTGGTAAGTAATGGGCTCTTGTGTTTCCTGATGGATTAGATTATAAGTTTCTGGATTTGATTGGTTCCACAGTTTTACTGTGCGACCAAATATTGCCAATTAGGCTGTTGGACAGATAGATCAAATATTGATTCTGAGTGTGCAACATAGGTGAAAACCTAAACTACTTGCAAAGGAGATGAACAAGGAACAAAATGTTTGTTCCTTTCTGACCACTAGCATATTGGTCAGACTCACATTGAAAACTGACAAAACAAAACATATGTTGTTTTAACTCACTCTCTGAAATAGTGGAACCATTTCTTTTTTTACATATGAATGTAGCAGCATTGTTTGGTCACTTACACACTTAATTTTTTTTTGCTGAATTTTCTAAATTGTCAGGAAGTTATTTGGATATCAATAGACATCTTAATAGCCGACAGAATAAAGCATGTATTAACCAAATGACTAAAGTGTTGTTTTCAGTCTACAGGAATATCCAAATATCATTTTCTAGCTTTTGCTTTGCAGTAGTAGAATATATTAGTTTTTTCTTGCATTATAATCTATATTTCAGTCCCATGTCGTGCCAAGCCATTTTTTACCCCTTGATAGGGTGGTATGATTCATCATTCTCAATTTTGGTTCATTTACATGTCAGGTGTAGGTGCTAGCATGGAAGGAGAGTACTATCCCGAACTCATGTTGACCAAAATCAAGGTAAATCTTGTCATAAAGTATATATGTGCCTCCATTTGTGGTGAGGACATGTGATTGGCATCTCATCTAGAAGTGACAAAGCTGAAAATGATGAGGTAGAACTATAACTGCTTAGTTCATATTGAAATGCCTTCCATTGATCTACACTTCGTCAGCTCAGTTTATGATAGTTGATGTGCGGTTATCTCTTTTCATTTCATATACAACTGCAAAATATGGACTGTTAGTTGAGGTACGGTTATCTCTTTTCATTTCATATACAACTGCAAAATATGGACTGTTAGCAGAATTACCACTGCTATCAGGTTCCAGAATGCATTATTTGTGGTAGGTGGAAGTCTGAGTGGTGTTGCCACTAAATTATGGAAGAATTATTATAACTACAAAATTGTCTTGGTTCTAGGAACATAGCTTATGAAATGTACAAGTAAAATTTGAAGGTACTGCCTCGGATATGTCCATGTGTTGCTACTAGCTGATATCTCATGACATTTAACAACTATAGCGCATATGTTAAAAGAATTTTTAAAACATTTTTCCTAGCATACGTTAAAAGAATTTAAAAGGACTTTTTCATTCAATATTACATTGGCTGTTTGATAGAGTACCCTGCTCTGGCTTCATTTTATCGACTTTGAATTGGGCTTTGAGAGTTGCGGTTTTATTTTATTAGAAAGTGCTGGTAATCCTATGATTTAAATGTTCTTTATAGCAGTTTTGGTTGCTCAGCTAAGCAATGTCATGTGTAAGTGCTACTACTTGATACACTGACAACTTATAACTGAAAAGTTAACTTTATTTATGCTGCTAAAGAAGTTTATTTTTCTTTTGCTTCACAGGCCTCTTAATCTTTCTTTTGGATATGTTGGAAGGCCTCTTGACTACACAGTTCAGGTAAGAAAGTAGACTTGTGCTTATTATTAATTAGTTAATAATATACTGCTTTATAGTAAAATAAAACTTTGAACATAAAACAATATAAGCATATGTTCTCAGGTGAAGAAGCCTTATGAGTTTTATTTTGCAACTTTGAGAAGTAGCTGTATTATAATCATTTTCAAACTTTAAAATATTCAATTTGTTTTTATTATTGGGATTTTAACTGTATTGATTAAGAGAAGCGGTTGGACTGCTGGTGTCTACAGCCTTGGCTTTATGGTAAAGTAAAACCACAAGGAACCAGCTTTTATAAGCCTTCAGTCATGTTTTTCCTAAAACTAGATGCATGGACCTGTACTATCAGTAAAAAGAAAGAACTCAGACCGGACCTATAGTATCAGTTTCCGGTTGAGAAAGTTTAGGCCTTTGTCTTTTTTTTTAAAAAAAAATACTGTTGGTACTAAAGTTAAGAACGTGCTCCATCTTTCATTCGGATATATATATGAACTGATCTCTTCTCTACACAATTTGATTAATTGTATTTAGGACAATGGATGTTGAACCTATTATTATATCTGCTAGAGAGCTACAATCTGAATGGGCACGTTAAGTACCACTGAAAGAGGTGGTGATGTCAATGCAAGTGATGATGTTGTTGATGCAGCTCATCAGCTGATTGCATAATGACCCCGTCACCGACAGTAGCGGCAACACAGGTAATGAGCTTTCTAAAATACTCCTATTTAGTTAGCTAGCTAGGGATACTGTGAATGTTGTCTGTTGGCATGTGTTCATTGTGATTCTGTTCAGGGGCGGGCCCACCATTAGTCAAGGGTATTCAGTTGAATACCCATTATTGTGGGAAATATTTTTTTGTGTGTAGTATAAAAAAGAAAAAGGAAATAAGAAAGCGGCCCAGCTGAATAGGAAAGAGGCCCAGCTGAGTAAAACTCCGCTGGTTCCCTCTGCCTCAAGGTGGCCCAACAGCCGAATTGGCCCATTCAATAAAAAATTTCCTCAATCCCATCTTGGCTCCTCCCGTTGACCGCTTCTTTCCTGTCTACCGATTCCCTCCCGGCCCCTCGCGCACGGCGCTCGACGGACGCGCCCAGGTCCGGGCGTCCGACGAGCCATCCGGCCGTTCCTCCGTCTCGCGTGCAGCGCACTGCCTTCTTGCTGCAAGCCTACCCCAGCCAGCTTGCCAGGGCACGGGCACGAGCCCGCCCGGCCCGCCACCGCCGGGCGCTAGGCCTCCCGGCCACCGGCCAACCTTGCGCGGTTGCGACAACTCGAGTAGGCGCGTGGCCACTGCGCGTCCAGCGCGGCAACGCCCACGGCCATCGCCCACCGTCCCCGGGCCACGTGAAGGCAATTAGGCAGGCACTTCTAACCTGTTTTTTCAATTGTTTGCTCCTATTCTCTTTCTCTGAACTAATTGTGAGTTGTGTCTTATATGATCACATTCATTAAAAGGAAATTCTTCTTGCAAGTTAAGAATAAGGACATCATCACTTACCTTCAAAGCTCTTTTTTCATTTTGCTATTTGTTTCACATATTGAAACTTTGAGATGTTGAACAATAAGGGTCCCTTTGGTATAGCTTATGCAACAGCTTTAGCTTTGGATTATGGCCCAAGCTGTACCAAAGAGCTGGTTTGGATAAGTGATTATGGGTAAAAGCTGCCATGAGCTGTTTTCATTTTTATACTAGGATGGTGAAGCTGGAAATAGCAGCTTTTCACAGCTCACACTCACAACTTTGTTTCTGAACAGACAGGATAAGCTGTTTGCCAAACGATTTGACTACATAAGCTGCATAAGCTGAAATAAGTCGGATAAGCTGTTTTGACCCATAATACGAGTTGAAGCTGTTTTTCGCATGAGCTGAAGCTCTACCAAAGGGACTCTAAGTATAACTTTGTGATGGTGTTTAATCATGCATTATGGAAACGTAATTTAGGCTGTCACAAATTAACTTTTTGAACGTCCTAAATTTTGAATACCCATGACTCAAATGCTGGGCCCGCCACTGATTCTGTTGTCCAGAGAGCAAATACCAATGCTGAGATTTGTGTTTTCAAGAATATCAAGCTGGTTCAAGGAGAATGTTTTCCAGGGGTAGGTGCAAACAGTGGGCAGTGAGCTCGGAGGTGACAAGCATGCATGCTTGTCAGCAGGTGGCACGCGCATGCTTGCCGAGGGCAGCGTGGCACGTGTTGCTTGGATCCATGAGGTGGACCAGCAACCATGGATGGACATGATGGAATTATATTGAAACTTAGCTTTTTTCTCAGATTACCTTATGCCTATAGTATTAAAACTCATTCTGAGATTGCATAGGAAATGTAGGATGGCTTCATGCAGAAATTCATAATTCTGGAATCCTATTGAAGTTTAGCTTTCTTCAGATTATGTTGTGCCTATAGTATAAGAACTTATCTTGTAGAGACTCTCCAACGTTATGATGCATTAGTGTTTCCTGTGTCATGTGAGCATTTTTCTATTGTAGGTTGTGTATTAAAATCAAGGTAAAATTGTCTGTAACACACTAAGAAAACATGGTTTCGTCTTCAACACATCAACAAAGTCTTATTTTTCTGCAACACACTATGATTTTGTGATTTCTTGTCTGAGACACATTATGACTATTTAGCAATTGATACCAGCTTTTTTATCTCAATACTCATAGTACATTAGGACTTGAAACTTGGCACAAATATACGTTGTCCTATTATTTATCAATAAAAAGTAGTGCTAGATTCTATTTTATTATTTTTATGGTTTTTTGGACAAATTGAATATTAAAACAATGAGTAAACACGACAAACATCTGAAAAAATTAAGCTCTATTTTTTAATCATAGATAAAGCAAAAATGTATATTTATACCAAGTTTCAAGTCCTAATGTACTATGAGTATTTAGATAAAAAAGTTGAAAACAATTATTAAATGGCCATAATGTGTCCTAGACAATTGTGACACTCCATGTCACATTTTTGCGATTTAGCAATTTTAAAACGTGCACCTGGTCTAGTAGCACGTCCTCAAGAATTTTCATTGACATGCAATAAGAATTGGGTTGTTAATTAATTCCAATTCAATTTGAATTGAACTACGACTTCAAATTTCACAACATAAGTTGGGCCTCCCAAAAATATATGTTGTAGTGCATGCCAAAAGAAAATTCGAGGCCAAGTTTCACTGAATTTCGCCAACATTTGGTACCTCAAATAAATCAGTGAATCTTAGCTTTTACCCATTTTCCCTGAATTACCAGAATTTATATAAGAGGAATTTGGAACCCAACTCTTCGTGCATGTTAGTTTCTTGAGTTCTTCTATCCATAGGAATTTTTGAAACTCAATTTGGAGCAAGGAAACCATTTTATTTAACATTTTCTATTAAGGGGAAAACCACATTGAAGAAATTCGAGAAAAAGAAAAATCCCTAGCATATACCGGTGGGTCCCGCCACTACCTCTTCCATCTCTCTCTGTTTTCCTCTCCCGCACGCCGCTCTCTCTCATTCTCTCTCTCTCTCGCGTGCGCAACAGAGGCTAGCTTAGTGCTTAATTTTATCCTATCCCACCGGCTCTTGCATATCTAGGAGTCGGTCTGTAGATGGTCAATTTGACGGGTCGGTCTTGCTGAGCTCTAGTTGCTCGGGGCTTTGCTCTATATGGTTTTCAGAGGACCCCGTTGGGCATGACCTAGATGTTGGAGATGACGTCCGACAGGACCAAACTTCGGACGGAGGCCACTACACTTGCGACGTGTTTGTTTCAACCTTTTGTAACGGATTCGTAATGCAGGGGGTATGTGGATACGTTAGACTTGTTTGTTTAAGCCCTGCTCGTAATCAGACTCCCGTGAATCGGAAACAGTCGTATACAACCGTGACTCCCTCCTCCCTAACCAGTATTGTGGACTCGCTCCTCTCCCGACGCCCGTAGCTGCATCCGCCCGACGCCCGCGGTCGCCGTCACCTGTCCTCGGCTCCTCCTCCACCGTCGATCTGCCGGCTCTTCCTCCGCCGTCGTTCCTCCGTCCGTACCTTCGTCTCCCGCTCTCATTTGTCTCAGTTCTTGCTGATGTTCCTCACCTCTTCTTTAACCCTAGATCCGTCTTGCTTGGAGTAGAGGACACCGGCGGCTTGGAGCAGAGAAGGGCACCGGCGAGGGTGGGGCTCAAGACCTGGAAACGGGATCCTCCGCCGCGGAGAGGTGCAGTTTCCAACTCCCCTGTCTCATGAGATCGAGCTTTTAGTTGCGGTTGATATCTTTGAACTGATGGTGCCGCGGTTCAGTTCCTACTTGTTGTCTTTGTTCCTCCATAGTTTTAGCTTGCATTTTGAACCAGTCTTGATCTGAAATCTGAACTGCATCGTGAAATTGCTTTTTTCCTACATGCCCTTTGAGCTGCTGAAACATAGTGGCAGTTCTGAATTCCTTTCTTTATTTGTTGGACGTTGTAGCCTGTGGTGGTGGTGTCACTACCCTAGTTCTGAATTCCTTTCTGGATTTTTTGCTCCCTGAATCCATGAGTCTGAAATGAACTTGTACTGGATTGTGTGACTGGTTGGCATTTGCTGTTTGTGTCGGCTAAATTTCTTTCTTAGACTTCTGTTTTGATTGTGTGGATTTGCACCAGCCATTAAACAGTTGAATCAATTGCTTTTGGATCAAGTGGTTCTTATGAATCAGAAGATGGAATTTGTTTGCAGCAACTGCAGTTATTGTTTTTAGTATGATACTGTATGTGAAGAAAGAACTCTGTAATATCCATTCAGTCTCATAAGCATGATAACCTGTAATGATGCAATACAACAAGAAAACACAGCACGCCAACATGATAATATTTATTCTCGGTTTAACATACTGATTCCATACCCTCTTTATTTGCTTGGACATCTTATTTGTGCTATTCTCATCATCTTCTGCTAAATTATGCATGGTTTCATTTACTAGCGTGTCCACAGTGCATGCGTGTTGGTGGTTGGCCGCATTGTCATTATGTTTTAATAACAAGCATACTTCACACACTCAATGGAATGGTTTACTGAATTTGCTCCATAGTAATTCGTTTGCTAACAAGTCACTTTACTAGGTCGTTGCATGACATTCGCACGGGCTGTTTAGAGTATTAGCACTTTTACATAATCATGAAAAAAATACTTCTTTGAGCTTCTGGTGTCATACTTTATTTCAGATAATCACTTCGTAAAATAAACCTAGCTAGAACCACTAATTCTTCTGTAAAATAACTTTTGTTAATTAAAGCTTCACCTATTCTTTCTGAATGGGCCATATTAACAATCAGTAGTAGCTGACATCCACATAACTTACATTCAAGAAATAAAAATGTAAGTGTTAGATTAAATGCCTATGGATGTTAAACAAGGATTACTCATGTTTAGGGGATAAGCTCACTATTGTATTCTCCTCTGTTTTGTATATGATTTTTAAATTGATTTTTTGGTTGATTGTTCGTGTGAATGTTTTTTGTGTAGAGCATTATGGCTCGCCTTCCCTAGCTGTGAGAAATCGAAGAAGGAATATGGCTCGTAGGAATTTCTTGGCTTGTATCATTCTCATGTACTACTACATATGGTTACTCATGGCATTAGCGTATAGAAGAAAGTGCTTGAAAATAGAAAGAAGATCGAGAAATAAGGAGCACAGAATTGAGAAATTAAACGAACTCATTCGGGACAGCAATGCAGCATGCATTGGTGAGCTTCGGATGGATAGAAGAACATTCCACATTTTGTGTGAAATGCTTAGGGATGTTGGTGGATTAAAGAGCACACGCAATATGACCCTAGAGGAGATAGTGGCTCAATTCGTGTACACGTTATCCCATCATTTGAAGAACCGAACAATTGGGAAATATTTTTATCGGAGCACTGAAACGGTCAGTAGACAGTTCAACTTGTGTCTTCTAGTTATTCTAAAGTTGCAAGATTTCTTGCTTAAGACCCCAGAACCAATACCAGAAAATAGCACGGATACTACATGGAAATATTTTAAGGTAAATGATTTCTTTAGTTTTTTCTTCTTCTAACAAGAACTACAATTTAGGTGTGTGACGTAATATTTTTTTTGTGTCTTGCATATGTAGAACTGTTTGGGTGCTCTAGATGGAACTCATATCAAAATGACAGTGCCAACTAATCTAAAAGGAAGGTATAGGTCAAGAAAAGCAGACATTGTGACAAATGTTTTAGGTGCTTGCACATCGGACATGCAATTCATCTTTGTGCTACCTGGTTGGGAGGGCTCGGCCCATGACGGCCGTATTCTTCGAGATGCTATTTCGAGGCCAAATGGGTTGCGTGTCCCTCAAGGTAGAGTTGTCTTAGAAACTAGAAAAATTTCAAGTTGTTTATTGGTTCCTTGTGTACTACAAGTATTTATTTTTTTCTTTTCATTTTTTAAGGTTGCTACTACCTTGCTGATGCTGGTTACACAAATGCTAATGGATTTTTAGCACCTTATCGAGGTCAGCGATACCACTTGGGTGGATGGACAGCACAAAATCCACCACGTAGTGCTGAGGAATATTTTAACACGCGTCATGCTCGAGCTAGAAATATTATAGAGAGGTGTTTTGCAAGGCTAAAGGGTCGATGGGGATCTTGAGGTCTGCTTCCTTTTTTCCCATAAAGACACAATGTCGCATAATAATGGCATGTGCCCTTTTGCACAACCTAATTTTGCAAAAGATGGCTAGAGATCCTATGGAAGATGAGCAGCAACCGGAAGCAGATTTAGTACAAATCAATGAGGGAGAAGTTGGTGAACCATAGTTTATCATGGGTGTTTCGGCATCAAATGAGTGGAGTAATTTTCGAGATAATCTTGCTCAGGGGATGTATAATGCTTATAGGGCTGCTCATTGAGGTGTGATTTTTTGTTTTCATAGCACTTGTGATGGATGAGTTTGTTCAATTTAATAGTTTTAAATTTCATAATATAATTATGGTACCCTTTGTATGCAGATATGGACTCTTCCAGTAGCTCAACCAGTGTTCGTGGAAGGGGAAAAACAAAAGAAAGTGGCTTCCAGCTGAAGATGATGTATTGATCAAAGCTTTGCATGATGTTTCACTAGATCCAAGGTATGTGTCTAAATGACAAGGCTTGTTTTTGTATCCCTGGTCCATGTTGCTTATTGTGTACTGATTTGTATCAATTCGTGTTGACAGAACCATCCTGATGCTAAAGGCTTGTATGGAGTTCCCTTTCCATACTATGATGTACTTTCTGCAATTTATGCCAAGGATAGGGCTACTGGAGAAGGAGCAGAAGATATCACTGATGCTATCATCAATATAGAGCAAGAGTTAGCTGCTGGAAATCGCTATGGTGAAGACATCACTGATGCTGCCACCGATGATGCACCTAGACGATCTGTTGATTCCACATTATCTAGCTCCAAGAAGCGCAAGAAATAGTGGAAAGGGAAAGATGTTGTATCAAGTGATCCGCTTCTGGACATGTTCAATGAAGTGGCTGGTGAACTGAAGGTTGTGACAAAGTCAGTTGGGCATATGGCACGAGCTATGGAGCTTGATGCAGCCAATCAGGAGAAGGCAATGAATGATGATCCCCAGCAAAAGATGAGAGAGAAGGATGTGAATGAGGTTCGTAGACTTGAGTTTACTGGTGCTGAAGTTATTCGGGCAGCTCTTGTGTTTGCAAAGATGCCAGATCAAATGGGCATGCTGTTTGCACTTCCAGAACCACTAAGGAGAGAATATATTGTGAACATGCTACAAGGTAATTAAAAGTAGCATTTATTTGTTCATTATCTTTGGCATATGAACTAGTCAGTATGGAACTTTTCATTCCTTAAGTATTTTGCTTGTTGCAGATGAAGCGCAGAGGCAAGGTGGTAGATGAAGATAGTACATCATGTCAATCTTAGGTTCGTACTACTAGTCTCAGGTTCACTTCTGCTCACTGGAGCACTTGTTATGCTCCCCATTTATAATGACCGGTAAAATCCTCTCTAGTGCTTCCCGTTCTTGATCCCACATGTGGAGGATCAACCTGCTCTAGTATAAGTAAACGATGGTTAGTGCAAATGCTCCTAGGACTTTCTCTTCTTGCCAAAGAATTACTCTAGCATATGTTTAAATTGTTGGCAAGGACTAGTTTCTATTAGCCTATCTTTGACTTTACTTTGCCATCCACAGACCCATGAACTGTGGTGCATTCTGGTCAAGATTTTTTTTCTTGTTCACTCATTAGTTCTCCAATCCTGTCGTATACAGGAATTTATAGGGGATGAAGTTCAGTTGTTGGTTTTGTTTGCAGGAGAATCACATAGTTGATGGCAGCGAGATGTGTTCTACATAAGGAGGCGAGATGAGTCTGTGCTGGTTGCTAAGAGTGTGGTGCTGACTATTAGGAGTGTGGTGTGGTCGTTAGTTTTCTAGGGAAGGTCATGTTATCCTGCAGACTGATGGTTGTTCTCCGGTGGTGCTTGCAATGGTCTTTCCTGCCTTTTCATTACTCTCTTTGCACCTCAATTGTAACGAAGCTCATGAAGTGCCTGTTATTACTCTTCCTTGTGGGTCTAATAATGATATTCTTGTAAGAAAGTGATGCTGTCAGTTTGTTTTTTTTTTTGTTGAATTGAGCTCTGGAAGATGGTTAGATGCCCACAACTAATTATGTATTTGTACCAGTGCTATTGTTACTTGCACATCTATTTTTCCTACTGAATATTCAGCATTTATATTTAATTTAACCTGGAAGAAATATTATCTGATTGTTCAGTCTTGAATATGATGGAAAAAAATTATTCTTGCATGAGCTCACGTGTAGCCTCTCCAAACTAGCTAGTGAATGATGTTGAATACGTTAGTTTTGCTCCAACCAAACACTGTATTGGTAATGGAACTCATTATGGAAGCGAACCAAGCAAAGGCCGTAATGGGATACAATGATTGTGAATACACCCTCATCTCATTACGATTCCCATTGCGTTACCAACACCAAACCAAACACTTCCTTGGGAGTGGTGCGGTCCGGAGGAGTAGAGGTGTTGATGTGCCGGTAAGGTGTTCTAGGGCAAGAACACCTGTCTCTGCCGGATGCCCGTGATGTATCGCCGAGAGAGGGATTGTATCTTATTGCTTCCGCTGTTTAGTTAATTTTCAAACTTATTAGCTTCTGATGCTTATGAGACTCTGATGTACGTTCGTACTTGGAATGAATGTAATACTTGTACTTAACTTCATTGTATTCACGCTTATGTTTGTATGTTGTAATATCGGGTATCACAGCGCGTGATGCCACCCATGATGATCCTAGTGACGCAAATGACTCTTCGTGAGGCGGGTCTATCACAACAATAAATCACAAAATCGTAGTGTGTTGCGAACAAATTCGACTTTGTTGATGTGTTTGAGACGAATCCACATTTTCTCAGTGTGTTACGAGACAATTTTGCCTAAAATCAAATCCTAAGAATCAGAGTTCCTATTCTTCATATGCATCTGAAAGAAATTCTTTTGTAGATCCCTAAATTAAAACATGATTTGGAAACCAGGTTATGAGACTTGGTACCCGAGGTTGGACCCGAAATTTCGGGTACCCAACAGTTTGGGCCTGTCGAATATCGGGTCTAGGTTTCGGGTTACCCAATTTACCCGGACTGAAAAATTCCTCTACCAAGTAGTCACACGAACAACAGCAATAGTAAAAAAATGAGAACAGTGATTCAGCAGCATTTTTGCACAGAAGACAGCAATATGCTCCAAGCTCATGTATTCAGTGTCATAAATAACCTAATGAATCAGAATTTTCAACCAATATTAAAAGGAACTCCATTAGACACTAGTACACAGATTCTTAAGATGTAGATATTCCAGGTTGGGAGATGGTTTTGGTGGAATTGCTTTCTATTCCCATTGTTGATTCACTTGGATGTGTCCTAGAAGAGGAGGCTTGTGCTTTGCCTTTTCCTTTGGGACCAAATTCTTTAATTAATTCTGCAATGTGTAAATGATAGGTTAATGATAATGGAAATGTGTAGTGAACAATATTATATTGTTGAAACAAGTACATAAAGGAATATTGTACCTTTTTCTAGAATGGCTAATTCCTCCATGTTTTCTTTAATATCTAGAGGTATTGGCCATCTCAGCCAATCCTGTGCACAAATTAGAACTTCAAGCATGAATGGAGTAAGAGAGCTACGAAAATCATCTAAAATGCGTCCAGTTGTGCTAAAAGCCGACTCGAAGCTACCGATGAGATTGGTATAGCAAGCACATCACGGGCCAAGCAAGAAAGAATTGGAAACCTTTGCTCATATGCTTTCCACCAAACAAGAAGGTCAATCTTCATGTTTGTATCTTCAGTTTCCTCAGCAAGATATTTGTCTAGTTCAGATTTAGTGTTGCTGCTTGAACCATTTCTTGTCTTCATTCTCTTGGCGATAACTTCTTTCAGCTTGCCTCCTCTGCCTCCTTTTGATTCTACTACAACACTTACATCGGTTGTCTCTTCACTTGGAGCATAGATTTTAATGTATTCTTGAAATAACTCATGAAGACAAGTGTTAATAGCTTCCCAAACTAATCGTCCCTTCTCCTCACCAAATATTTCTTCAACAGTTATCTTTGTGTACAACGATAACTTGTACCTTGGATCAAGACAGCCAGCGATAAAAATAAATAAATTAAGGTTCTCCTTTCCCTTTCCCCTTTCCTTTTCTAGATCATTCTCATTTGCAACAGTGGTGTGCCAAAGTCCCCAATATTTATTGAATTTATCTTTCATTCTCTTGCCCATTGCCGACTGTAAGAAATCAGTACTCTCCAACCAAGACTGAATCAACAAATGCACTTCTCCAATCTCATGAAAGAATATGTGGGAGGTTACATGAAGTGTAGCAGAGACACGCTCAGTAAGATCATGGAAATGCTCTAGGAATTCTGCCATCTTTTTAACATTTTCCCAATCAGATTCATCTGGATGACCAAAGCCATCCCTCTCATCAGACAGATCAATAACAAAACTCACATCTTCTTCAACTAACCTTGTGAACACCTTCTCATAAACAATTGCAGCTCAAAGCATGATATATATGGAATTCCATCTAGTTGGTACATCAAGCGTCAGGTATGGCTTGCTGGTCATCTTTTCTTCCTCCACAATTTCCTTGAACTTGACTATTCTTGAACCACCTTTTCAAATGTATCTAACTGCAGTTCTCACACGTTTCAAAGAAAGGTCCACTTCTTTTAAGCCATCTTGCACGATGAGGTTAACAATGTGTGCTGCACACCTCATGTGTAACAACTTGCCATTTCCTATGTTGGTTTTCATGAGCTGCCTCCTCAAATAACCAATAGCAGTATCATTGGCACTTGCATTATCAACTGTTACAGTTAATACTCTGTCTAACCCCCATTCGTCCAAGCATCTCATCACATTTCTACCAATGTCATTCCCCTTGTGACCCTTCACCATGAAAAACCCAATGATTTTCTTATGCAACTTCCAGTTAGCATCAATGAAACTAGCAATCACGACATACCTAATCTTTTTTTGGCAAGGCATATACCCAATCCTTTTGGATAGCTTTGATCTGATCCTCTACCTCTCTCAATGCTACCAAATGTGTCTTCGGCACGGTGGCGAAGGACTTTCTGCGGCGCCCGTTCCCGGAACTATACTGTGTATACGTACCAATTTCTGGAACAGTAGTTGGTTCACACATAGATGATACAAATCCGATACAACAACCTTTATTGATTCCTCAAAGGGATAGTAGCTAGGGAATACATGGTCTGGATTACATTCAAAGAGGCGGATAGGCCAGCCTCACATAAAATAAAACACACTCGGAAAGCATCATAAACTCCACAGGCAACATCGAGCAAAGGACACGACCTACTCCTCTTCCTCGTGGTATTCTCCATCTTCGTCCGAACAAATAAGCAACAAATAAGGACATAAGGTACTCAACAAACTCTACCACTAGCAAGGGATATTATTTATGCAATCTGGTCGTGGTCAAGGCAAGGTCGAGTTTTAGCAGAAAGCGCGGATGTAGGGCTTACTACGAAGCAAAGGGGTTCTTAAAGAGGAAAGAATTTTCATAATTTTAGTTGGTCGGACCTGGGGGAGATATTCATCAATCCCGACAGTTCCCATTCTTTTTAGATGAGCCTTCCGACCGAAGGTCATAACAGCTCGGCACTCTAGGCCAACACCATTTCGAAAACACACGGGCACAAGGCTGCCCACTCACACATCAATGGTTCAAGTATTTGTGGCTAATCGACGTTCAGCTCGAGATTTGGTGTGTCAATATACCGTGACAACGGACATCCGGATAGTTTTATACACTCTGCAGAGGTTGGTACACTTTACCCACAAGCTATATGTTCTTAGCTACGGAACACATAACGCTGTCACCGTAACTAGGCATGCTCACAAGTCCACCCCGAATGTCTAGGGACCCGACGTGTATGACACAAGCATACCGTCCACCATATATGTGCCAAGTACTTGGACTTCACCAAATATACGATCCCTGGACCTCCGTCATCTACTACACCCGGTGGAACTTCTTGCTACGTAACCCGAGGTTTGGTGCACAGTCCTGCCCATAACAGGTTCTGTGGCTGTACACTAAATCACTAATTTAGGGTCCGAAGAACTGGTCCTTATATGGCAGGGCAAACACTCGTCCATCGCAAATGGACAGCACCGAAACATCAAGTACTCTACACCGAGTACTAGGAGTTTCACCCACGGCCGATATCATTTCCCACCCAACTTCACCTTAACACAGCTTGGCCTAATCACCCACCCATCAACACACACCACCAAACACATTTTCACACATTTTCATAAATAGGGTGTATGATGAGAGATAGTAACAGTTTCTAAGCATGATACTAATATATCATTAATATAGTTAACAATATATCTAGGTTGATTCTAGTGATCTAATGGCAATCAAGGGTATAATGTTCGCATCTATAGTGATTTGAACATTATCATATAACAATTGGGCTCTAGCAAAATATTTGCAAGGATAATGCATATAAGAGTAGCTTCCTATATAGGTGCGAGAATAAGCCGTCCTCGAAATCTTCCTCGTAGTCGGGGTCTTCGGGCTCCTGCTCCTAGTTCGCCTCGTCTACGGACGACGTTAGAGTATGTAAGCTACGTCACATAAAATAATGAAAATAAAAAGTAATAATGAGGAAAAACCAAATAAAATGGAGTGAAGAGGAAGGTTTCAGGGGCTAGGGTTCGTCATGACGATTCCAACGGCGTGAGAATCGCCTAAAACGGAGCTACGGTTGAAAAGTTATGGCTGTGAGAAGTCCGGGGGTATTTTTGTAAGAATCAGCTAGGATTTCTATAAGAGAATAAATAAATTTTGGTAATTTTGGAGAAGTGGAGGGGCTAAAATGCATTTTCGAGTCGGCTGGGGACCTATTTGTAATTTTTGAAAAGCTTAGGGGCTTTACGTAAAATTTGGAGGGCTCTTAACTAATATGGGAAAAGTTCAGGGGGTTTTATGTAAAGGTGGGTTTTCCTGGGGATATAGGATTTATTTCCTTATAAGAAATTATGTGGAATATGTCCACGGGTCTTGTGGACCGGGTCGGGGAGGCCGGTCCACCGGTCCATGGTGGACCCGGGACGGGGCGCGACCCGGGCTCACCGGAGTTGGCGATTCCGGCGGCCCCGGCGGCCGGAGGAGGGAGCTAGGGGTGTGTCGGTGACCCTTGGGCCATGGCGGAGCGGGTGACGGGGATAGGGGGTGTGGTGGTGGTCGGGTTGGATGAGCCGGTCGGTCGGAGGTCCGAGCGGCGGCGGTGGAAGGCGGAAATAGCTGGGCGGCTGGGTTTAGGAGGGGGCTAGGGGGCTGTGAGGTGCGCATGAGCTTGACGGAGGTAGGCGACGCTCGAGCTTGGCCCGAGGGGAACAGAGGCGGTCGAGCGGCGAGAGGGAAGGGTGAGTCGGACGACCGGCGGTGGCGAGAGCGGAGGCGGGGAAGGGTGGTGCGGCACTTGCACCGCGGGCTCGGGCGGCTTTTATAGGGGGAGAGCGATGCGGGTAGCGGTGGCCATGGCCGTGGTGGCCCGGCCGACGTTCGCGGAAAAGGGGTCGGGGGGCCCGGTACGGTAGTGCGGAGCGAGAGGCGCGGTGCGCGAGGCCGTCAGGTCGGCACACCGCGACGAGCGGCCGTGACGCCGGTCGGAAGCGGCGAGACGACGGGGACGCAGCGTATGGCGTCGTGGTGACGAGGCACGGGGGCCAAGAGGATAGGGAAGGGGGAAGGAGCCAAGGGGGCGGCAGCTTGGGTGCACGAGCGCGGCCGGCGGGTGCGCGCGGAGTGCGGAGAGGGCGGCGATAGCGTTGGGGGGACGGGTGGAGGCGCGGCCGCCGCACGACGCGGCGTCGCGCGCTCGTGGTGCGCGGCGAGGAAGAAGGGGTGGGGGGCGTTGGTGGGCTGGGCCGAGAGAGAGAGAGAGTGGGCCGAGGAGGGGGAATAGGGTAGGGCGGCCCGACCGGGTTTCATTTCCTTTTTTTCTCTATTTTCCTTTCTTCACTCCTTAAGTTAAAATAATAAATAGATAAATAAAAATCAAATAAATTTCCAGTGAGTCAAACAAAATAAATAAGGAAAAATAAAAGTAAAGAAAATAAAATGGAAACAACCAAGTTTGCAAGATTTAGGTTTTTATTTCAAAAATTCTATGTGTTGTTTTCCTATGTATATAATTGGGTTTTAAATTCCTTGTTAATTTTTCATAAATATTTTTCCTGAATAAAATAAAATGATTTATTTAACGATTTTTAATTTGGCCAAAAATCGGGGTGTTACATTTCCTCTGCGCGCTGGCGAGAACAGCACACCGCTTCCTCGCTACCCCATTCGTTCTAGCTCTCAGTCCAGCTTATTCCTGCATTCGCCGCTGCATTCCCCTAAGCTCCCACGCCGCATCACCTGAATTGTTACTGTTTTTTTACTAGATGTCAAAATCTATCGGTGCCAATATAGATCACCAAGGTGTTAGGACTCGCAACCAAAAGCAATCTGTTGCCGCCCCTACTTCAGGCCCCAGTAATTTGAGACAAAATAATGAATCACTCCCAAGTAATGCTCTAAGCAGATGCAACCTTACTTATTTTCGGGAAATCATTGTTTCTCTTGAGAAGCAGAGGAAGGATGTTATTTCGGATCATAATTTTGGATTCTTGCTTGAGTTTGATGGTTGTTCTATTCCAAGGAACTTAGCCACATGGATAGCCGATAATATTGATGAACACTGCAATGACATCAATTGCATGATAATGTACTGCAATTTAGGTATCCCTGCTAGTGCAATTTTTAATTCCAGAACACTTGTCTACTTTTTTCCACATCTCCCACTAATTTCTGGTATGTCTAAACTGATTTGTCTTACACATAGGTACAACACAGACCTAGAAAGGATCAGGGACTAGTTCATTTCAGGCAGCAATCTCAAGCATTCCAACGACAAGCATCTCTCTCCTGGACATCTACATCAGGACCAACTAAAGCGTCCACCAGTTGAGTCTTCCGTCCATCTAAACCAGGACCATCTAAAAAAGGAGCAAGAGGATGGAAGAGGTAGCGTACCTTGTCTAATCTTGATTCTTCATTCTCCCCTCCCCTTCCATGATCTGGTCTTCCCCACCTCTCTTTTCTTCTCTATCGTGTTTGATCGATCTGTTTCATTTCTTTTTTGGAGACGAGGTTTATGTTCGAGGGGACGGCGGCGTGTGTGCTGCTCCCGTATGCTATACGTTGTTATTTTTGTTTTGGGCTTTGTCAGAATAAAGGCCCACTATACCAGAAACAGATCACTTATGTTGCTGGGCTTTGTATGAAAAAGGGCCCATTCAAACGGGCCATAACTGAAACAAACCAATCTGTTAAAGGATACCAGGTTGCCTTCCTTTTCTTGCACTCGTTAAGACTAACGGATCACTGTTGCGGGCCCGGGAACAAACAAAAACGAACAGGACAGACCCAGGACTTGTCTACCATTAGATCCAGATTTGATGGCTAAAACTATCGATTGAAAGCAGACCCCCTTTTCAATCGCCTAAAAAATAGACGGTCCCTTATGTTATACCCCTCCATATCTAAAAAGCTCTTCGTTATGAGGTTGTTGCTTGTTATCAGAATACAATTTGTTTTGAAAACTATTCTCAATTCTGGACGAAACTACCCCCACAAAAAAATGAATTGCGCTTATGGAATCAAACCTGGGAGCTTGCATGCAGGAGATAGAGGTGCTGACCAGTTGCACCGTCTCGATCATATGGAAAGGTAGGAGATACATCACTATTTGATATGGATAGACATACAAATGTCTCACTAATAAAATGCTCCTTGGTATGCTAAATATTGTCCAAAACTAATTGTACTAGTTTTATGTACGTGCGACACGCACGTATGAAAATTATTCAAGCGACATAATAATCTTGAGAGTAATACATATTATCAACAAAATTTTACTTTAAATAGCTAAAGCATTTGAAAGCCAATATGTTTGACTTCATTGTTGTCTTGTGTCTATATGACACAGAAAATAGTATTTTAGCATCCATATATAAACAGATGAACTGTCAAATCACTCGAGTAGAATAACAAAAATATTGGGGAATCATGAGTCATTTAATCATAAGCAAGAAAGCAATACTGGGCCTACTGGTTCCTTACAAAATTCGCAAATGATGAATCATAGCAGAACGAGACATTATCAACTAACATTAGATTCCTAACTTTTATGAATACACTTGAAAGTTGAAATCAATCCTTTTCAGCTGCATATTACACTGCCATTATTGTTTTTACCTTTGAAAAAATATGAGCGATAACCACAACGCCCACCCCGCTCCCCTCCTCTCGTTTCCGACGGCTTTTGCCTCATCTACAGCCGCCATATCCGTTCCTTATGGAGCGAATTGATGCTAAGATATATTCTAAGATTGCAAATACGAGTGATTACCATAACACCCCGTCCCTCTCCTCTTGTCTCGGACAGCTATCGCTGCCACACCGACTCTTTGCGGAGATACTAAGCTATATTCTAAGATTCCATGTATACCCGACAAATGCAACCCTACCTCACCCTCCTCCATCTTCGGCATCTTTCATCACCTCTATGACGGCTGTCGCCGCCGGATTCGCTCCTTACGCAACGGATTCATTCTAAGATTGTAAATACGAGTGATTGTTATAACACCCCATCCCTCCTTCGTCTCCTTGTCAAGTGAAGTTTCCTTAACCATGATGTTTGTGACAGAAGTATTCACTGCATGTGGATTATATTATAAATCCAAAGAAATATTTTCCGCATGTGCATTATATTAGAAATCCACTCCGTAGAGGCCTGTCTTGTCGCGCCACCGCTACGGCATCGCCGTGCTCCTCGGCGTCACCGCTTTCGCCTGCTCCCTCGCCGCCGAATTCCGCAAAGTCAAAGTCGGGATCCTCCTTGTTGTCTCCCCTTGTCTCACGATTCCGAGCGGATCCGATGTGCTTCGTCGGTGCAGGGGGAAGGACATGAAGGTGGACGGCAGCCTCTGCTCGCTGCCGCGGACCTTCGCCTTCGAGCTGGTCGTCGCAGCCATCGCGTTCCTCTTTGTGGCATAGCTCGGGCACCACCGCGGTCGTGACCGCAGTCGGTGTCGTCAACAAGCCCGACAAGAGCGCTTTCATGGGAGCGGCCATGGAGGCACGACGGCTAGAGCTGAAGGTGGCCTCGCTGTAGGAGAACGGCAGGCTCGGGGCACAGCTGGACGACACGCGCGGTGAGTTGGCGTCCGCTTCATCGAGAGAGAGAGAAAGAGAGAGGCACAAGTGTCATTTTGAAATTTTTCTCTCTCCTCTCTCACAATAAAATGATATTATAATGAAAACAGTATGCTGCAGCTAAGAACCACGTTTTTGGAGTGTGTCCGACCCAAATTCGAAGCCACGTTTTTGTAGTGTCCCACAGCTAATTTCCTCAATATAATACTATTTAAGAACTGTCTCATATAGTTACTCGGCTATACATGCATGTATAACTGGCAAACGCAACGCCCCCACATCATCTTAATCTTTCTCCGATGGCTTTCACCGCCTCTATGGCAGCTGTCGCCAATAAATGAGTGATTATTGTACAAATAGCAAAGTTCCAACTCCTCTGGCACGCACACGCACGCACTATATTTTGATACGAACTATTAATAATATCATATCTAAAAGAAATAATATCATCCATTTTCAATATAATTCTTCTACACTAAGAAAGATTTATCTGTTTTCTAAAAAAAAATGATAGATGCAGAAACCATAAATAATATCAGATCCAAGAAGACATATATTGTGCATCGGCAATCGTCTACTTCATTCCAACTTCATCAAGGGTCAACACCAATTGGTTAGTTAAATGAGAGCCTTACTAATAATTTATACATAGTGCACTCTGTTCTCAGAAACAGTCGGTGCTCAAGCACAAGCCAAGTCTTAACAAATATACAGTCCCTTCAAAAATGAAAAGAAAAATAATGTAGTCATCTACAACTTCCTTCAGGGAAAGGAGGCATGATCCACACACTAATACCTGCACAACTTCTCAATTCCTGAACAAAACCAGCATCATTGGTTTGAATTAAACATAGATCATGTGTTTGAATCATGTATGACAAAAATGTATCACATTGAGGACAAACAGTATCGCAACAATATAAGTTGAATGCCTATTTCCATCAGGTATAAATAGCAAAGTATGTATAAACTATAAAAATATAACAAAACAAATTGTTTTAACTTACAAAATGGGCAAGATATTTCAGTTAAGGTAGTAACCAAATTGCCCTAATCGATTAAAACAAAATTCAAGCATTGAGCAAAGGTTAACTTGAACAAAGAGAAAAACAAGAACACCCTAACTCTGAAATTAAAATACAGACAATATGCAGGAGGAGAAAAAAAGGTTCAAGTAGCCTAGGTTCGCATAAAGCAATGAAGCCTTAATTTTCAAATTAAAATCCCAAAGAATAGACTTGATGAACTTCTATATTCTGTACCTGCACACTGCAGGTGGTCTATATTTTGTGATTACCAAAAATCAAGTAATGGCATTATGTGTGGAAGAACAATGGGAGGGATCTTGTTTAAGAAGCAACGGAGATTAAGTCAGAGAATCTAATGTCAGGCTTGATTAGAATCTATTGTCTAAGAGTTCCCGAACTTAATGCACACAGTTTGCTGTATTGATAGGACTGCCTAGAATCACATGAGTTTCAGGTGTTAGTTTTCCTCTTGCATCAATCCTACATGACCAATCTGAACACCAACACAAGAATTTCTACAAACAATGTGCACATTTCAAAAAAGATAAATCAGGAATGTAGAAAACATCATGCATTTCAGTTCCACCCGTTATCAAGGTCAGCTCCTATCAACCAAGACATGTCTGGTAATTCCAAAGTCAATACTGCTATCATCTAAATAGAATGATTAATCTAAGAAAAGAGTTTGGCGCAAGAGTTTGAACCAAGCACTGGAAAAAAATTCTAAACATAGAGAATAAGTTGACTGAGCATGTATTATATTCATTTAACTTTGTATTGTGAAATAAGTACATTCTTGAAGCTCACCAATTCCTGAAACAATTGTATTCAAAGCATAAGCATTTCACACAAAGGATAGAAAGGCCAAGATCAAATTATTCTTTTACTGACATAAATCTTTTGGATACAGGAATATAGGAAAGAAAAAAAGCTCTTTTAAACTTCACGGTTAATGTCAATTTGAAAATTACTATTGGCACTTCAAATTATCAAAATTCACATGCATGGACAAATAAAACACGTGAGACAATTGCATGGTTAATAAATTTAAGACTGAATAGGAAACTAAAACTCCAGACCAAGCCATTTGGTAAGCAACAGCATTGGAACTGTCGCACACAATTTATACCTTAACGGATGAAGCATGCATGGCGTTGGAGGTGCTCAGGGGTTCCAGAGGCACATATTGTTCTAGCAGTGACCGTGCCGTTGTGAAGGCCAAATTGTTTCTTGATTTGAAAGGAAATAAAAAATATTCGTCAATGTGAAGGCCACCTAACAAGTATACCTTGATTTAATTCTTTCTTGCTTAGAGCATGCACTCATTGAACAATAGTTGATCAATTATTGACAGAGGACTGAAGGCACCTAACCACCAAGAAGTCACCAAAGCTGAACAAACCTGCAAGCCACAAAAAGAAACAAACCTGAGTTCAATAGTTTTTTTTTAACCATACTAAGCAGTGAAAAATATCTATAACTTAAAACTTTATTAGTTGCATCGGCAAATTAGCAGTAATTAGAAAGAGAACAGTACAATCTTAAAAATCACATCTGAGGGATGTGTATTTGATAAATTCTGTTCAGTTTCATAATTTGTTTCTGTGTGTTGGAATCAGTACAGTAACAGTTGAGTTAATCTAGTATGCTAATTTCATCAACCAACAGCAGTAAGGAAGCTATAAGTATCAATCTAAAAGCCGATAAGTGAAATAAGAGAAAACTGAGTGAGTCAAATACAAGAGAGTAGGCCGGCTGTATATTTTATCTGAAGATTACACACTACTGAGGGACAGACAATTGCTATATGTTCCATATCATGGACCCAAAAGATCTATGCTACTCCATAAGCTTATTTAAGGTAGAAATTTCAGTCAGATAAAGTGGAATGAGGACAATAGTGTCTGGTGTTAACAGATGGATGGTTTGCAGATTAGACGTCCTATGGGGTGCAAAACAATGATTAATTCGACAATCAAAATACAATGAATCACTATGACTGCTGTATAGTGCAACACTTTTCTTGTGACTGATAAGATGCAACCAAGATATATAAAAATAGATGAGTAAGCACCTCACAGAGGGTAAGATCAGACGCCCCAAAATAATTGAACTGCTCTCACGACAGTTTTCGCAATGAGAACCACTCCACCATTGGCTCTGAGCAAACACTGAAAAAGCAATTAAGAATAAGTACCCAATACAGCGAGAAGCATCTCAATCTATAGATCAACCAAGATTATATGGAACCAGAAGCAAGCAAGCATTCACACAAAAAGGGTCTATAATGAAATCGAAAATAGATGGATAGATGGTCTTTTCCAGATATCACTTTTAAATTCTATCTGAAACAACACCAAACTTGGCACCGTTAACAACCAGGTCTCATTTATATTATACTTATCCAACAATAGAGTTGGGATATAAGCAAATACATACATTCATTCCCCTCAAAAAAGTTAAAATGACCTAGCTTATACAAAATTTAAACTGGAGAAAAAAAATTATAATAGTAAACTTACTGGCAATCTCGATGAAGTTTCTCCATGCTGCTCATCAGCTCATTAAGATTGCATCCACCTCCAGATTGCATTTCAAATTTAGAAAAAACAGAGTTCATTGTTGCCTTTTTATAAAGATCACAGTACTATGCCTTGGCTGCTATGTTTTTCTGACACAATGAACATATCCATGAGAATTTAGTTAATTATACATGAAAAGAATTAGCAAATAGAAAGCAACAGGTTGGAAAAGAACAGAGCTCAATAGCATTCATTTACAGGACCTTGATGGGACATCCAATTTTTATATAATAAGAGGAGCCAAGAATACTTTCTGGTATCTATATCCATGTCAATTTAGTTAAACATACATATAAAGAATTAGCAAACAGAAACAGGTTGGAGAAGAATAGAGCTCAATAGTATTCGTTTACATGACCTTGTAGGGATATCTTATTTTTATTCAATAAGAGGAGCCAAGTATACTTTCTGTACGTACCAAAGGTAGAAAATTTGCCAAACAGAAGCAGGTACCAATGTTTAGGACTGGGAAAGACATGACAATTTAAAAATGCCAAACTATTTACTCATAGTTTCCATCATCGATAAAAGTAATGTTTGAGCAAGGAATATTTTATATAAATTAATTAAATGCAGGGATTTAAGAATCAACTCACCTTGTTTCATCATAACCCATCACCAGCGCCTCACCCTGCATTTGGCCTCGAATCAGAGGTATGTTTCACTAAAAAGAAACTATAATCATTGAAATTTCAAAACCTCATCCCTAGTATTTACCCAAGCAAGATCCAAGTGTATACCTCATTCATTATCATTTAGTTACCATAGGATTATGACAGAAAGTTATCGCACCTTTGATCAGTGGGATTTCAAAACCTGCTTGAGAACTACTTAAACCATAATTCTCTCGATGCAGAATCCAATATTTATAATTCCAGGTACATGTATCCTATCACTGAAGCTGTAAATCAAGGAAAGTGAAATTGCTAACTGATACTATGTTGGATCTCAGTTTTGTTTTACTGGCCAGCAATTGTGTATTCATAGGAGCAAGATATTGTCTGCTTTAAAGAATAACATAGCAGAATCAACATAGAAACAAACCAACACACTACGGTACCTGCGTGTAACTTGTAATTTGTAACCTGTAATTTGGGTGGGGCCTATACTCAATCAAGAGTTGAGAGAGAGGGTGATACTCATCAAGGCTCCAGATTGATGGGTATAGAAGATCGCAGGGTGAAAAAAAGGGTCGTAGGAACTCATACTTTATTGGTTTAGATTTTAGATATGGAGGGAGTACTCCCCGTCAGAGTCAATGTTCTAGGATTTAATGACGTTATGCTTTCAGTAGTAGGCAATGTTCCCATTGACAGTGAGACGTCAATTGTGACTTCATCAATCTTAAGGATTTGTCAGGTAGTCTTGGAAGATGCTCTATAGGTAGGGTTTGTGAAATGTGCATTCATAGGAGATGAGTATGCGCGCATTATAAGTGTCTAAGTTGTATTTCTAATAGCAAAAAAAAAGTATACTATTGCTACATTTGTCATGGGACTCAAGCTATTTAATGTTGGAATGAACTCTCTTTGTAATACTATAAAAATAAAGAGAAAATATTAAACCGTTTGTCCTAGAGGGGCTCTAAAATTAATAACCCGTATTTTTAAGGAACTAGAGTCGTCGAAAGCTAGAAAAAGGGATACTTATTTGAAAGTCAAAAGAAGTCACCACCTTTGCTCTCATAACTACTGTATTATCACGTTAATCGAGAAAAAAAGAAAATTTATGTGAACTTTATGAAGATTTAATTTAATTGTTCATGTCCGATTACAACTGATACCTCTATCCATTGGATTTATTATCTATCTACATGTTGGGGACCCTTGCTGTCCACCACTGCGCACGTCCATCCTGACCGTTCTCTCCACGCCACCCACCATCTCAGCCATCCGTGTCGGTCCTTTTCCACTCGGCCACCTAATTCCCCATCGTCCTCTCCCCGCGGCCGCTGCGCACTCCCCACCGGCACTCTCGCCATCGTCTTCCCCTAAAATTCTGGTTACATGAAGTTATGACCGCAACATCCATTACTGATTTTACTATAGAATGGGTGGTTTCTTACAGAATTTGTTTTAAAATGTGTAGGTCAAGCTTAAACTTCTGTGATAATCAACTCCATCAAATTCCCATTATGTTAAAGTGATGATTGGACATGGGAGCTATTGCTCTAGCAGATTTGAGATCCTCACTAACAATTATTTACATTTAATAACAATTACTATAGGTTTGCTCCCTTTTGAAGCAATTGTCTGATAAACTATGATGTTAGTCCTACATTAGTAAAAGTTTATCTTTCCACTAGCCTATTAAGCCTGATAAATGTTAATAGTTAGCCTTAATGTAATCATTTTGTTCTAATAATTTCTATAAGAATTTTAAGCGTATCTAGATTACTAAGCATAATGTCCATCTATATGTAAGTATGCAACAGTGATTAAAAACCAGTGTTGCTTTACATTTGATTTTCTTTTTGAGCAATAACAACTGTAAGCCTTCTGGCTCTTAGAGTTCTCAAAATTAAATCATTTTGTTAACATTTTATTGTTCAATCTATTGCATTGATCTTGCTTGCTTAGCTCAGTATCGAGTATATTTGTTTTCATTCAGTATTGTGAATTACTTGATTGAGGAACCAGCTTGATTACGTGATTGAGTAAACCAGGGGGCCCACACCCACTAATTCAAACAATAGTCAACCAGCCGGCAGATCTGGATCAAGCGTGCCTTATCCAGGTAGGTCGTTCCCTAGTCTTAATTACTTTTACAAAAACAACCCATGACCTGACCCGTGGAAACATTTCGCGCTGAACATAAGTTTGGGAACCACAACCAGATACTGAATGAAAACACTCTAATGACAACACCCTACACCCCAGGGTAGAGTTGTCTATTCGCACTGTCTCTATCCAGGATTGCTGCCACGTGGACATCATTGTGCTTTTTGACTTATTTTATTTTTATTTTTGCTTCTTACAATTAAAAACATTATGTTCCATTCACATCTCTTGCGGATGCATACTCTACTTGCTTGGTGCTTGAAATTTTTAATTGAAGTACTTGGAACATTTTGTTTCTCCCATTGGAACAATTGATTTTGAACGGTGGAGCATTTAATTTTAAAGAGTAGAAAATTTGATTATTCATGCTGAAACATTTGTTTTTGAAATTTACAATTGAAGTACTCGGAACATTTTGCTTCTCCCATTGGAACGAATGATTTTGAATGGTGGAACATTCAATTTTAAAGAGTAGAACATAAAATGTTCAGGCTGGAACATTTGATTTTAAGGAAAGAACATTTTATTATTCATGCTGAAATTTTCCCTTGTTTGTGATAGATTATGACATGTGAGCTTGAAGTGACTGGATTTTGGAATAGCACATGTGACCCGCCACCGCCAGGAAGAAAGAAATGGAGAGTCGAAGAAAAAAGATGGGTGATTAGTAGTTTGAGCTGGGCCTAGCTTTGGACCGTGCGTCTTGGGCCTATACATGGGGTGGGCGAGACCGTTTCGGTTTTGATGGCGAAGAGGACCCCATGATTGATGACCAAAAAAATTTGGTAATAACGAAAAGAATAAAAAATTAGGTAAGGCTATCTCCAACCATAGGACCTAAATCGAAGACCTAAAAACACTAATGGGTAGCCAGAAATCTCTGTCTCTAACCGGAGACCAAAAATGGACGAAGCAGCGCCCGACCGGCAGCACTGCCGCGCGCTTGCTCAACCGGCACAGGGGCGGAGCTGCAGCGCCTGCCGCGGGGGCATGCGGGAGGTCATCGTCGCGTGCTCAACCGACGGTGGAGCTGCTCGCCGAAATCCCCTCCGCCGGATCTAGAGCCGTGATGGCCTTCGCCCCAACCGCACGGCTCCATCCCGACGCACCTCCTCGACGCGTCGCCTCGGCTCTCGACCCCTTCGCGGCCTCTGCCCCCACCACGCAGCCCCTCCTCGGCGGCACTTGTTTTCTTTTCTCTCTATACGGTCCCGGGTCTAGTCGTTTGGGTAGCCGGTGTGTGCTCCAAATGTAAGTGGCGACCTTCACGGATTTTAAAATGGGTTTCTAGTATAGGGTGTCGGTTGGAGACATGTTTTGAAGTTTTTTAACCCAATTTGGGTTTGGGCCAGCAAATGGGGTACGGGTTGAAGATAGTCTAAGAAGTGAAAAAAAACATTTGTAACTTTTTCCACCTGTTCATCGCTAAAGTTTTAGGAGTTTAGCACTGCAAAAGATTTAGGTGTTAAACTTTAGCAATTGCAGTTAGTTTCAAGTACTAAAATTTAGTCCCTCTTCTACAAAATGATCCCAGTCTTGAGCGACGGTGACAATGGGTTTGACTACCGCGGTGGCGGTGGTGGCATGGACTCGGTCCGTGCCACTCGGCCGGTGCCCTCGGTCTCCAACTTTAGCATTTGGTGCTAAAACTTTAGTACCTTTTAGCATATGTATTCGTTCCAGTACTAAAACGTCTAACACGTTTTAGCACTTTAGCACTAGGAAAAGAATAGGCCTTAAATGTCTTGGTTCCAATGTGGCGTTGAGGAGGAGGGATTATCAATGACAGATTCAAATTTAGTCAATTTACGATTCATTTCTTAGTGGGCCTTACCTATACATTTTCATCACTATGTGAATTGTAGACTAAAACTGTTCATTCCATCGTGGGCCAAAACGGTTCATTCCATCATTTAGGCCCATATTAGTTTCGTAAAAAAATGTAACATGTTATTATTTGCAGTCCTTAACTATTTAGGACCATTACTGTTTCTTTAAAAAATTGTAGCCCGTTCCAAATTTGGCCCATATTTGATTCCATCACGATCCATATTTCTCCAAAGAGAACTCTTATAGGTCCAACCAGATTGTCCAACTCATATACAACTCAAGCTATTATAGAAACTAGATATCATCATTTCGAAATTTTAAACACTTGGTTGCCATATATTCATCCAGTCGAAACAAAGTTGGACGATCGGGTTAGCTCTACAGCAATTCCTTTCTCCAAATGTATTTTTATTCACCAAATAATATACACGATCATTCATTTACACTAACAATATCAAATATCTTCAGTCACATTTTTATGCCCAATTCATGTACATAGATGCATTAATAAAAGTAAAATTTGAGTAAGATTAGAGGTCTTCTGTATAGCTTTTGTTAAAGAAAACAACTATAGAAATGAAAAATAAGAAAAGGAAAAACAAATATTAAATAATAGTTTTTGTACACTATATGGAGTTCAGGCACAAATAGAAGGCAAGAAGGTTTATGTAATTTGTTTTTCCAAAAATAAAGGCAATCTAGTTTGCAATACCACGTCCAAATGAGAAAAAACAATACGGATTGAAATGTTTTATTGTAGTCGCAGTAAGCATTTATAAAATGAACAACTAAAAAAGGATATCATGCATAGTTGCCGCCTGCAGAAAACCCTGTCTAAAAGAAAAGGAAAACGGAAGCCGATAAAAAGTCTCCTCTCCACCACCACAATATAATACAGCAGGCGCATCAGGTCACAGGTTAAGATGTCTCATGCACATTTTGTTGTTTTTCGTGTTGTTTTTTAATACGTTTTGAACTAGAATAGAAACTAATTTCTTAAGGAATATCACAGACAAATGCTAAGGTCTTATTTGGATCTACCTTCTAAACTTTAGTGGTTGGCTCACCTTCTAAACTTTAGTTGGATAAACTTTAACTATTTTTACTCTAATAAACAGAACATCTTAAAATCACATAAATTGTAGCCAACAAAACATCTATACTTTAGATCACTAGTCTCGTCAACCCTCCTAAAAGCTCATAAACTTTAGAAATTAGAAACTCGCCACATGTTAGGAAAGAAAACTTTTGTTGGGGGATAGACATATCCAAACATAAACCTCCTAAAGTTTAGTTAGTTGAATAAATTTTAGCCAACTAGAGGATTCAAACACCTTCTAGGCATGGTGGTAAGGGTGTTTAGTACCTTGTAGAAGTTCAACCCACGTTCTCCTACTTTGCTTCTAATTTTTGCTCCACAGTTCACGTGATGGTCCATGTGGGCTGCTTCTTGGGCCACGCTGCTGCTAACTACAGGAAGGAAGAAGTCTATTTTGCCTTACTGAACTCTTGCCAAAGTCTGGTTCTCCTCCCTCCAATTATGAAACCGGGTATCCAACTCCTCTCAACTATTAAAATCGTCACTTTTCTTCTCTGAAATAGTGGTTTTGACCTAGTCAACATGTGGGACCCATATATCAGCACCCACACGTCGATGTCACTAACATGTGGGTCCCAAATATTGACTAGGTTAAAACCACCATCTACAACCATCTAGGGAGGAAAAGTGACGGCTTCCATAGTTGAGGGGGTTGGAAACCCGGTTTTTTAGTTGGAGACGAAAACAAACTTTGGTAAAAGTTGAGAGAGGTAAAATAGACTTTTTCCATACCGGAACAATCATAAGTAACTCCGAGAACGATGACAAGTAACTACTAGAATAATCACAATGAACACCCGAACGACGACAAGTAACTACTCAAACAATCATGATGAACTCTTTGAACAATGATAAGTAACTACTGGAACAATCACAACGAACTCCCAGAACAATCACAATTATGATAGAAGAAGCAGTGGAACCATTACAAGTAAATTCAGAAAGTCAACTCTTAACAATGTTAAGGAGACAGATAAGTCTGAAAATATTACTAATGATGTGAAGAAAAAAATTTAAGAGCTATGTCAATGATTATTAAACTATTGCTAGGCAGGTACCAAGCTAGACACAGTGCTATTACAGTCGAAGCATTTCACTGTAGAAAAGAGAAGGAAAAACTAGCAGTGATTCAGTACTTCTACCATGCAGATCAATTTAGAGTAAGCAAAATTCAGTTAAAGGAGCGTAGACCAATAAGAGCTGCCCCTACTGCTAGCTTCTTGTCAAGCAAAAGAATTCAGATTACAGCACCATCCAAATGATGTTATTGAGTACACTGTTGAAGACGTGAAGCTGGACTCACAAGCTCAGCGTACCATGGAAAGATGAAGCCTAGCCAGAGCCAGACGTGCTCCTTGCAGGCTCGTCATAACTGCTTAGCTGCTCCTTTAGACATGCAAGCAAGAGTAAATATTTAAGACAAATTGTACTACATTAGCAGATGAGCTGAACTGTGAAGGTGAAAATCCGACTCTTGACTCTTGAGTATCCAAAGAACCAACATCAGCTGTCAAGAAACAAAAGGTAAAGCACAATCACTCAATGAACTGATCTGATAAATCAGTTTGGCATCTACAACACAGGGCTTAACCAACTGTAACCCGACAAGAAAACCAACCAAATCAGACCCAAATATCACGAAATTTTAACAGAAGAACTCTCACGACACAGGTGTTATTTAGTCCAACCAGAAGCGCCAGAAAAGATTGAGGCTTTAGCATCGATTCCAGGAATTTGTGGAACCGTGGCAAGGGAACTTTTTGCAGACCAATGAAATGGAAATGTGCTCAGACTAGCCGCACCGGTCTGCGCTATCCCATCCTGAAGGACGGGGATAGCGTTTTTTGCCTGCACCGGGGCACGCTACCCCGTCCGGCACCATCCCGCAGGACGCTCTACACGCCAAATGAAGCGCGCGTACGGATCGAACGCAACGGGCAGACATGGCGCACGGCCCGTACACCCGCGCGCCAGCCCAACCACCTGGCACAGAGGAGGGAGCGAGGCGGCCGGCGTAGGGAGAGAGGAGGGAGATAGTCGCCCGACGAGGGAGCCCGGCCCGCACTGGATCCAACCGGAGGAGGGAGGGAGGCCGCAATGTCCGTCGGATCTTGGGGCCGCGCCGGATCTTGGGGCCGGCGGCGACGGCGCCAGGGGAGACTGCCCGGCAGCAGCGGCGGTGCGAGGGGGAGACGGCCCGACGGCGGCGGTGCGAGGGGAGACGGGCAAGGCGACGGCGGCGGCGGCAGCGGGGAGGCAGCGCCCTCGGCGGCTGCGTCGGCCGTGCGGGGGAGTCGCGGCCGACAGCAGTAGTGGCGGTAGGGAGACACGCAGGGGTCGGGGCAGTGAACCGTGCGTCGGTGGAGGTGGGAAGGGAAGAGATAAGGCGGATAAAAAATAAAAGCAAAAGGAAGAAGGGAGTAGAGAGAAAGTGGTATTGATATAGAGTACAAAAATAGAGGACGACGAGTGCGGAAGAAATGAGTTTAGAGTAGAGAATCTCGATGACTAGGATAGAATATTGTCTTTAGAGGATGAAAATAGAGTATGACGAGTGCGGATAATCTCAAGGCAATGAGTCAATCCATGGCAAAGAGCCAAAGAAATATTCTCAAAGTGCGTAGCACCAAAAGCGAAACGAGGACAAAATCATTCGGCGTCAAAACCTAACGAAATGTAGAATCAATCACAAAATCTACAAAAATAAAAGTATAACTCGTCACATACGAATCCGACGGAATTGAATGAAGGAATCTCTATTTCGACCTAATTTCAACACTAGATGCCTAATAAACCATATAAGGCCTTGTTTATTTTCGTGGAAATGGATCCCACATGGACCTATCCCCGGACATGGATTGAGTGGTTCCAACTCTTTTACTTCACACAGAGCTTGCAGCGTTTCATGGGTTAGAGTCATGGATTGGTGCTTAGACCTTCAAGACATTGAATGGACATGGAATGGGTCGGAATCGAGTGGGTTCCCATACCAATTCATGCGTAAACGAACGACCATTTCGAGTTGGGTTGGACCAGTTCCACATTCTTCGGTTCCATATGATTTGGATCGTGATCCATGTTGTTCCATGGCAAAACAAACAAGGGCTAACGAGTGGATCCAATCCATGGAAACTCACAACTTCAAAGGAACAAAAGACACGGCGGCGACCGCCCAAGAAGTCATCGCCCCGCTGCCATAGAAACTTTTTTTTTTTTGATACGCGAAACTTGGGGAAGAAGAAGAATAGAGGAGTCGTTTCAAAATGGAGAAAATGTCTCGCGCCTATCGCGGCAAAATCGAGCAGAAGCAGTAGCTAGGTCAAGAGAATTTTTTTTCTATTTGGCCCTTTTTCATCTAAAATTTTAAAAGTAGCATACTCTAAATTAAATTTCTAAGATACTGGTCCGTATGACGTGACACATGTAAATGGCCACGCCAAAGTGACCAAATGTGACCGTGTTCAATCCTTATGTGTCAAGCCTATTTTCTTATGTGTTATTTGATCACGCTAAAGTGTTTAACATTCGGAATGACATGACCAAATGGGCTAGATTACGGAAATATAGTTACTAAGGGGCTATTTATAAAATTTTAGATAAGCATGAGTCGGAATAAGAAAAAAGTTCATGTGAAGAACATCAGCCAACGGTCGCAAGAGGCTAGGCTAAAAGTGAAGTAAATTTAGGTCCAAATCGTCTGCGCGGTGTATAATCTTTCTGCGGGAATCGCCGCATGAGGCCGGCAATAGGCCAATAGCATGCTTATCTCACCAAATTCTTACCTCGGACTGGATCCTTTACATGGAGATTTTTGCTATTTTGCCCATAAAATTGGTGGGCTTCATTATAATGCCCGCTGTCGGTGTTCGAACCACCGGCTAGTAGAATTTGTTCCGGGCTGCGTGTTTTAGGCCGGATGGTACACAAGGGAAGACACGAGAGATTTAGACGGGTTCGAGAAAGCTCCCTACGCCTAGTTGGGGTGGTGTCGCGGTGCTCGTGTTCCTTGCATCAAGTAAACAATGGCGTACGAGAGGAGGTGGGAGAGGAGCGTGCTCCAAGTCCCCTGGTTGCGAGTTCGTGTGTGGTGTGTGAGTGTAGATGTCTAGGAAGTGTAGCATGTGTATGAAACCCGTTGACCGTCAAAAAATCGTCCCTAGGGAGTGAGAGGCTCTCCCCCTTTATAGCCACGGGGGTCGAGCTCGAGTTACATATGAGAGAGAGAGAGAGAGAGAGTAGCCGCGTTCTTATCCGGATGCCCGTGCCGTCCCGTCGGCCCCTTTCTCGACGTGTGCTTGAGTGTTTTGACCGGTCCGTCGCGTCGTTCCTGTAGCCCATCGTGTCGGGGATGGAGTGTTCCGCATCCGGTGGAGCAATGGGCAGCGCCATGGCGGAGTGGTTGGAGGGGACATGCCACACCGGTCCTTCTCCGACGGATGCATTGATGGCGTGCCCGAGGTGGAGGTTGACGGAGTGGCCCGTCGAGCTTCGAGTTTGTTGGCGGAGGTCGCGCGGGACGGAGGGCAGCTCGAGCCCGGCCGCGAGCTCCACCCGTCGACGGGTAAAACGGGGAGGGCCGTACCCTCGTACGTCAAATGATGATGGCCAATCCCCGAGTCTCCGGTCCATGCCAACTTTGTCGGGCTACGGGGACGGCACGTCCCATCGGCGTGGCTTGACGGGGGTAGGTAGCGGTAGCGATAGGGATGGAACGTGAGTCGGCGTCAATGATTGATGGGGGCGCCCGCGTGGGTGCCGGGGCAGGTAGAGTTAATGCGGTCGAGTTCGGAGGTCGAGCGGGCCGAGACGCTCTCAAGCCCCGCGGGCAAGGTCGTGCGAAGCGAAACCTCCTCGAGCTTGACGGGCAAGGTCGAGCGAGGCGGCGCTCTCCCGAGCTTGGCGGGCAAGGTCGAGCCTCGTCACCTCTTGAGCTGTCCCTCGGTGGTGGTCGTACGAGAGTAGGCCCGGCCTTGACCGTTGACGTGGCTTTGCTTTCCAAGGGCTTAAACCTTCGTTAGGTGGGTACGAGACGGCGCCACGTGGCGGCGCTAATCTTTCTCCCCGACACCCGCGTACCGGTGGGCTTCGGTAAAATGCCCATGAAACCGATGTGTAAACCGGTACAATGCCCATATACAAATTTCTAGACAATATTGCCCCTGCCTCTTCTCCTTCCTCAAACCACATCCTCTCTCTCTGTCTCTTGACCGGATCGCCACCGCACTAGGGATGGCAACGGGTACAAACCCACCGAGGTTTTAGTGTTTCATACCCATACCCGTAGGAAGTAAACTATACCCATACCCGTGACGGGTTAAAGTTTTACCCCATACCCATACCCGTCGAGTAATCGGGTACCCACAGGTTTTCATACCCACCATATTTCATACAAAGTCTTAATAGATCAATAAATTTTACCAATTTAATAAGAAATTTTGTCTAGCACATACATAGCATGAGGTCATATTTTAGTCTCATCTATTGTATAGTGTCAATAGAGCATTAGAGTTACAATAAAAATGGTGAATTCATGTTATCAACCATAAATCACACATAAATTTCGGGTTCATGGATACACGGGTTTGGGTTTATGGTTCCCATACCCATACCCGTGTATCCATCGGGTACAAGATTTTATCCATTTATGTACCCATAGATATAATATATGTCCCATACCCATACTCTAATAGGGTTTTTACCCATCGGATTTCGGGTATCGGGTACCCATTACCATCCCTACACCGCACGGCTCGCCCCCACTGCCGCCCCGGACCCGGCTCGCCACCGGCAAGCCCAATCTGCCCGCCACCGGCCATGAGCTCACGCGCCCGGACTTGGGCACGTCGGACCGCCGCCGCGCGCGCCGGACTTGGGCGTGTCGGATCGGCGTCGGCGGCGAGCTCGTGCGCCCGGATAAGGTGCGTCGGACCGCCGGCTCTAACGTGGCGGCGCTTCGAGGCGGAGGCGAGGCGAGATCGGGGTTCCAACTTCGCATCGCGGAGGTGAAAATGGCCCGCGATGCAAGCTCGCCCTGCCGCCGTGCTGCCCCACGTGTGCTAGCCCCGCCGCCGTGCTGCCCTCGTGAACTTGCCCCGCCGCCTTGCTGCCTCGCGAGTGCTCGCCCGCCGCCGTGGGAGCTCGCCACGGCGTGGGGTCACGTCAACTCGCGTCGCCCTGCCGCGAGGTCGTGGCACCGCTCGCTCCGTGTGTGACAAGGAGGAAGAAGATGTGCCTCGGTGTGTGACGACGAGGAGAAGAAGATGGGAGCATTTTCGTCTCATGGACATTCTCGCCGGTTACGACGCTAGTTTCGTGGACAAATAGCGAAACCCAATCACATTGGGAATTTTAGCAATGTGCCACCGGTTTCGTAGACGAAATAGCAAAAATCTCCTTTACAGGAGGGAGTTTCGTTTGGAGAAGCCGCGCCTAGTAAATGGGTCGGGCCCACGGATGGGCGAGCCGGGCCGCACACCGTATAGACTTTACATATGTGTATAACATGCTAATAGAAATTAAAAGAAAAAAGTCCTATTTACCTCTCTCAACTAGTGTCTTATTTTTTCCTCCCTCAACTATAATACCGGACATCTAGACTTTCCGTACTCTTTAAATCATTTGTTTTTCCTCCCTTAATAGTTTATTTAGGTTGTTTTGACTTATGTGACATAAGGGACCCACCTATTAGGTCCCATGTCATTTTTTCTTTTTTTTTCCCTAATGCCATGTCCCGCCTTGGTCACCCGCCCGTCGTCCTTGCGCCGCTCGGTATGTCCGCCATCCGAGACCATGCACCGGCTGTCCGAGTTCATGCGTCGCCCTAGTTCGCCATCCGAGTAGATGCCCGCCAATGCGGACTCGAACGGCGAGCGAAACAGACGGCACACCGTCGACGGGCGGCGGACCGGGATGGCGCACGAACTCGAATGACCAGCGTACGAGACTCAAACGGCAGGCTGACCATGGCGGCACACGGACAGCGGGCGGGTGGATTATGATGACGCACGGACCCATGGAATAAAAAAAAGAAAAAAAGACATGACACCCGACAAGTGGGTCCCTTGTGCCACGTAAGCTGAACCCACCTACGAACACCATCCAGGGAGGAAAAACAAACCGCTTAAAGAGTATAGAAAGTCTGGATGTCCGGTATTATAGTTGAGGATGGAAAAGTGACACCAATGTGATAGTTTATGGAGGTATAAATAGGACTTTTTCCAAATTAAAAACATGTCCTGGCCCAATTTGGCTTTTGGTTCAATCCAAGCCCAACTAAGGAGGAGAAATCCAGCTAACAAAAGAATCTCTCTTCTCGATTTCCAATCGATCTAATAACGTGAAAATAGAAGGCAGCGCTTCAGCCTTCTCGACCAATGTCGTTGGTGGTTCACCGTGAGTCTGTGACGTGCTTCTAGGTTGAAGGATCCCGTCACCAATGATAAAAAATTAGCTGCGTTGCCTTTTCTCTTCCATCCACTGCCCCGCTTTGCGGACATTTTCCATATTTTTGGGAGGACCGCACAATCAATTTGAATTGGTGAGCAACCGTAGGTAGGTAATGGGAAGGACGGGCAGGACAGGTTGTGAGTAATCGTAGGTAAAGAAAAGTCGATTCTTTCTTTTGCTCTCCCGTCTTGGACGTATTGAGGTAGGCGTAGTGATGGCCAAATGGGCCGGGCCAAATGGGTGGGTACGAAGCACGCAAAACTTGGCACGGCCCAAGCATGGCACGACCCGATGAATTTCGGGCCTGGGCCGGCACGGCACAGATGACCGGGCCGTGATTGGGTCGAGGGGTCGGCACGACGGGCGGCACGGCCCGGCCCGAATATGTTTTACTAAATACATCTTTTGTTTTTATGTATACAACTAAGGTGGCGTTTGGCAGTCATTGGGTTCGGGATGCGAAAATAGAACAGGGAAATGAAGGCTTGGTTGAGGTTAGGGAAGAACGTTTTTTTTCCATTCCATCGTTCGACTGGCACCTGGTTGGGGTTGGGGATATAGAATTAATGTGGGGTCCACAGCTACAAGCTGATCTTATCTTTTTCTCTTTGTCTCTGTTCGTTGCTTGTTGTAATATGATCCAATTCAGCCTAGCTAGGGACGCCTAGGAGGTATGAGAGGTGGAGTCCTCCCACGTTACTGGATCGTATTAGTTAGTCACCCATAAATATACATCTTGTGTGTTGCGAGGAAAAATAGAGAGAGACTCGTTGTAATTCCCTGCGTTACGTAAACTCTCCTCATATAGTGAAGATTGCGGTTAGGCGTCAGTGGTTTTTTCCTATAAGGGTTTTTCACGTAAAAATCGTATGCTTGTTTCGATCTTGTTTACGCACTATTTGCTAACAAGTGGTATCAGAGCCAGATACGAGATTTGATTAAAAAATTTTAGGTTAATCCCTGTTCGAGCCGCCGCTGCTAGAATCTTCATGAGGCGATTTGCTTCTCCCGTCATTCGCCGCCGTCAGGAGCTTCTACTGGTTTTCGACTCGGTTCCGTGCCACACACAGTTGCACGCGTTGTTTTCTATTGGAGCCAGTCCGCTAACTCCCCGAGTCCAAATGCAAGTCGGCCAGTTATTCCATCAATAAAAGCTGTTGGTTCTGCTGCCCTGCAAACGGCACTGGTCCCGAAGCCAGGTCGCGACGGAAGAAGAAGATTCCCGTGCATTTGTACGTGAGTGCACTTTCGATCTATTTTTGGTTCTTTGCTTTGCGTACCAAGGATTTCGTACCAGGAGTTTGATTATCTACGTTCTTTGCTGTGTGTACACTAGAGGTGTACCAGGAGGCTGCAGTAATTGCTTCGTACACACGAAGTTGTACCAGAGGCACTACAGATTGATTCAGAGTTGCTGATTTCTTCGATGGCTTCTCTTAAATATGATGTTCCGCTCCTTAACCGTGATACACGGTTCACTCTTTGGCAAGTAAAGATGAGGGCAATATTGACGCACACCTGATTTGAATGATGCTGCTGGATTCTTTCTCTAATAAGAAGCAAGAGACTTGGACCGATGAAGAAAAGTGTCGTGATCGTAAGGCTCTTTCACAAATTCATCTTCATTTATCTAATAATATTTTGCAAGGGGTTTTGGATCAAAAAACCGCTACTTGCTTTATGGCTCAAGCTGGAGTCGATCCGCATGTCCAAGGATCTAACCAACAAGATGCATTTGAAGATGAAATTGTTTACTCATAAGTTGCAAGAGGGTAATTCATTGGCCTCTCATTTATCGATCTTCAAGGAGATTGTTTCGGACCTAGCGTCCATGGAGGTAAAATATGATGATGAGGATTTAGCTCTCATGCTTTTGTGTTCGTTGCTCCCGTCTTATTTAAATTTTAGAGATACTATATTATACGATCATGACACTCTTACTCGTCAATGAGGTTTATGATGCTTTGCATGCAAAGGAAAAGATGAAATTGATAGTGTCTCCTGAAGTTGCTGCCAATGATGATGGAGAAGGTTTGTCCGTCCGTGGTAGGACAGAGAAGAAGAAATTCAACGAGTGGGAGATAAAAGTTCGAACGGTCATCGCGGTCGCTCTAAATCCGGAGGCAAAGATAAGTTCTGCAGATATTGTAAAGGGAATACTCATGATATTTCCGAATGTTATAAGCTGCAGAATAAGGAGAAGAAGAAAGCTGCTCAAAAGGCTAAATCTAATCCTAATGATGATGGTGCTCGCTTCGTTGTTGCTACTGCCGATGATAGCGATTCGATGGTGATGTTCTTGTTGCTTTTGCTTGGATGTGCCAAAATTAATGAGGAATGGATTCTTGATTCTGCTCGCTCATTTCAAATT
Organism: Chloris gayana; assembly: GCA_031894775.1. Lineage (NCBI taxonomy): Eukaryota > Viridiplantae > Streptophyta > Magnoliopsida > Poales > Poaceae > Chloris > Chloris gayana. Next base: position 97,121 of record JAUNZO010001252.1, read on the forward strand.
TGCATTAATAGAGATTGGTTTTCCACTTATGAATCTGTCCATAGTGGAGGCTCGTTATGATGGGTGATAACACTCCTCGCAAGGTAGTAGGCATGGGATCTGTTCGGATTAAGATGTCCGATGGTATTGTCGGGACATTGACAGATGTGAGGCATGTTCCAACTATGACAAGAAATCTTATTTCTTTGAGTACTCTTGATCGCAAAGGGTATAAGTACTCCACTGGAGGTGGAGTTATGAAGGTAACTAAAGGCTCTCTTGTTGTCATGAAAGGTGATTTATTGACTGCCAATTTATATCTTCTTCAAGGCACTACTCGTTATTGACAATGTTTCTGTTTCTACCAAGTCATTATCCGATTCCGATGCTACTAACCATTGGCATATGCGTCTTAGTCATATGAGTGAGCTTGGTATGACAATTTTGAGCAAGAGAGGACTTCTTGATGGACATAGTATCGATAAGTCTGGATTTCGTGAGCATTGTGTGTTTGGCAAACACAAGAGGGTAAAGTTCAACACTTCGGTTCATACTATCGAAGGTATTCTTGATTATGTGCATTCCGATTTATGGGGGCCTGCTCGTAAGACTTCTCTTGGAGGTGCTCGTTATATGTTAACAATTATTGATAACTATTCAAGGAAGGTATGGTCTTATTTCTTAATGCATAAATCGGAAGCATTTTCTAAATTTAAAGAGTGGAAGATTATGGTGGAGAAACAAACCGATCGAAAGGTGAAGGTTCTTCGCACCGATAATGGGATGGAATTCTGTTCTCATGCTTTTAATTCATATTGTAAGTCTCAAGGCATTGTGAGACACCGCACCGTTGCTTATACACCTCGACAAAATGGTGTGGCTGAGGGAATGAACAGGACTATCATCTCTAAGGCCCATTGCATGTTGTCTAATGCTGGCCTCGAGTAGGCGTTTTTGGTCGAGGTTGCTTCCATCGCTTATTTTTTGATTAATCGTTCTCCCTCTATTGCTATTGATAAGAAGACACCAATTGAGGTATGGTCCGGTTCTTCGACAAATTATTCTGAATTGAGAATTTTCGGTTGTCCCGCTTATGCTCATGTTGATAATGGTAAATTGGAGCCTAGAGCTATTAAGTGCATTTTTCTTGGTTATCGTTCTGGTGTTAAAGGTTATAAATTGTGGGATCCTGAATCTAAAAAGGTTATTACTAGCAGAAGTGTTGTCTTTAATGAATCTGCTATGTCTACTAATGCTCCGGTTCGAGTTCGCGGACCTCTAGTGTGCAGGTGGAGCATGTTATTGATTCAAGCACATACACCGGATATCGATACGGATGCACCTATTGATGATGATTCATCCGTTATCCCACATTCTCCCGTTGTGCGGTCTTCACAACGTTCTATTGCAGCTGACAGGTCTTGGAGGCCTCATGTTGGACCCAAGAGGTTAATTGAGGAATGTAATATGCTGCTTATGCTTTGAGTTGCGCAGAAGAGGTTGAAGGTACCGCTGAACCTTCTAATTGTTCCGAGGCTATTACTTCTGCGGATTGCAACAATTGAGTTATCGCTATGCAAGATGAGATGGAGTCACTTGATAAGAATGGTACTTGGGATTTAGTGTCATTGCCTAAAGAGAAGAAGCCCGTTCGTTGCAAGTGGATTTTCAAGAGAAAAGAACCTATTTCTCCTAATGAAACAAGCAAGGTATAAAGCATGGTTGGTTGCTAAAGGCTATAGTCGATTCTAGGTATTGACTATAATGATGTGTTTTCTCCTATTGTGAAACATAGCTCTATTCGCACTTTACTCGAGTATTGTTGCTATGAATGATTATGAGCTTGAGCAATTAGATGTTAAAACTGCATTCTTACATGGAGAATTAGATGAAGATATTTATATGGATCAACCTCGAAGGTTTTGCTATTCCTGGAAAAGAAGACCTTGTCCGTAAGTTAAAGAAATCTCTTTATGGCTTGAAACAATCTCCTAGACAAGTGGTATAAGAGATTTGACTCCTTTATGCTCTCTAATGGATTTAAGCGGTCTGATTATGATAGTTGTGTTTATTTAAAGATGGTTAATGGTTTAGCTATTTATTTGCTTCTCTATGTCGATGATATGTTGATTGCTGTAAAAGATAAGTCGAAATAGCCAAGTTGAAATCACAATTGAGTAATGAATTTGAGATGAAGGATTTGGGTGCAGCAAAGAAAATTCTTCGCATGGAGATTATTAGAGAGAGACGAGTCGGCAAGTTATTTCTTAGTCGTAAAGGGTATATTGAAAATGTCCTTCGTCGTTTCAATATGCATAAAGCTAAACCAGATGAGTACTTCTTTAGCTCCACATTTCGGATTATCTTCGACTTTGTGTCCCGAGTCGGATAAAGATATTAAGTACATGTCTAGAGTTCCTTATAACAGTGCAGCTTGGTTCTCTTATGTATGCTATGGTTTGCTCTCGTCCTGATTTGTCATATGCACCGAGTATTATCGGTAGATACATGCAAGGTTTACATTCCCGTTTCTCCCGGTAATCCCGCTCGAGACCGGGACGTCGGATTCTGCGGAAACCGGAAATCCCGGTCCGAAATCCGGACAAACTCCGTTTTTGCGATCCAGTCGTGACGGACCGGGATCCCGGCCGGGATTATCGGGATTTCGGACGGGATTTCCGGGATCCCGGTGACAGATTTTTAAAATCCAACAAGATGTTAAAACATGAAAAAAAAGGCGCGAAATTAATCTAAAAAATTGGCATAACAGTTCCATAATATTTGTACTCATATTCATGACACATAAAACATCCATCCATCACAAATGCATGACAAAGACATAAAACATACATCAATCACACATAGTTCAATTATAAGTCCCTAAATGAAGTTCACAACTAATACGTCGATGACAAATACATACTATGATAGAAAACATGAACTCATGCAAGGTCTAGATAAGGTTTTGTTTTATTTTTAATTTCTTTCTTCACTAGTAACTCGACTTTTATTTTTTTCATAACTCAAACTTGAAAATTTTTAAGATTCGATTTCACCATAATTCATCAAATTTCCTCTAGTTTTTTTTTACATATTTTCATATCAAATTCTTTCAAAATTTCAAAATTTTCAAAATTCAAATCCGGAATCCCGGTCTTCCGGTGAAACCGGCCCGGACCGGGATCTCCGGAAACCGTGAAACCGGTCGGGATCCGGTCGGGATTTCAAACACTGGATACATGTCTAATCCTGGTAGAGGGCATTGGAAAGCGGTTCAATGGATTTTGAGAGATTTGCGCGGTACTTCGAATGCTTGTTTGCGGTTTGGGAAATCTGGAGATGGAATTGTTGGTTATGTTGATTCAGATTATGCTTGGTGATTCGGATAGAAGGAGATCTCTCATAGGTTATGTTTTCACCATTGGTGGTTGTGCTCGTTAGTTGGAAAGCTTGTTTACGATCTCATCGTTGCTTTATCAACTACTGAAGCTGAATATATGGCTATTTCGAAGTCGGTAAGGAAGCTATTTGGCTTCGAGGTTTATATGCTCGAGCTTTGTAGAGATGATTCTTGCACTACTATATTCTGTGATAGCCGAGTGCTATTTACCTTACAAAAGATCAGATGTTCCTTGATCTGGATAAAGCATATTGATGTGAGGTATCATTTTATCCGAGATGTTATTGCTCTTGGTGATATTAAAGTGTGTAAGATCGATACGCATTTCAATCCTGCTGATATGATGATGAAGACAGCTTCCCATCGCTAAGTTTGAGCTATGCTCAAGCTTGGTTGGTGTTACGATTTAAGTCCTAGTGATTTGTTGGCGTACGGTGTTATTTATTATTGAAGGGAGTTTATTGATGATCCTTCATTTGCTGCAAGATGGAATTTGTCTCAAGGTGGAGTTTGTTGTAATATGATCCAAATTCAGCCTAGCTAGGGACGCCTAGGAGGTGTGAGAGGTGGAGTCCTCCCACGTTACGGATCGTATTAGTTAGCCACCCATATATATATATCGTGTGTGTTGCAAGGGAAAATAGAGAGAGACTCATTGTAATTCCCCTGCGTTACGTAAACTCTCCTCATATAGTGAAGATTGCCGGTTGGCGTCCGTGGTTTTTTTTCTCGCAAGGGTTTTCCACGTAAAAATTTGTGTCTCGTTTCGATCTTGTTTATGCATTATTTGCTAACATTGCTTCCAGAGCTCCGCTGGCGATGCAAAATTCGAGCAGCATCTTCTCTCGCTCCGGAGCGCTCATCACCTGCACGCTGCCATGAGAGGGCGAGATGCCGGGAAGCGCACCAGCTGCCGCAACTACAACCTCGTCGCCTCTACCTAGCTTCGTGCCCACCTCGAGCATTGCCCTTGGCATCGGCTTCCTCTTGCTGCCGTTCGCGGTCGGCGCCTTCTCCTCCGTGAGCTCGGCCACGGCAGGCCACGGGATGGGGACGACCACGGGCCACAAGTTACGCATCGTTTCCAGCCATAACCCACCCCTCGCGGTGGGATGAGATTGCTGGGAAATGAGGGGCTCATTTCTCTATCCTCAACCGCACCCATTTCCCTAACCCGAGGTCCCAAACAATGGAAAATAATTTCCCAGCTCCCATTTCCCTAACCCGGTCTCTGAATTCCCCAACCCGGGTGCTATACAAACACCACCTAAGTAGTTCTAGTGTAGTGGTAAGTGAATCCCTTCTTATGTATGAGGTCTCAAGTTCAATTCTTGTTACTAGCATCTCTTTTCCCACCATTTAACACTAAATTTCTTCAAAAAATAACTAAATGGGCTGAAATTTAAAACGGGCTACCGGGACAAACAGGCGGGCCCGGCACGAATTTAACAATTTCGTGCCGGACCGCGGGCCGAGCAGTCAGCCCGTGGGCTGGCACGACACGGCTTGTAAGTCATTTTGGGTCGTACCGACCCGTAATTTAAATGGGCTGGGCCTTTTCGTGCTCGGGCCGTGCCGTGTCGGACTGCCCGTTTGGCCATCACTACGTAGGCGGATTAATTCCAAGCCCATGCAGAGATATGCTTCATTCTGTTTCAGTTTTAGTCGCATGTCACACCGGAGGGCCACAACGGTGTGCCAAATTCTGAAACTGGGCCTACAGAAATAGGCTGAAGTGATCGCTCATACGAGATGGCCCTTGGGCCGGATTCAGTACTAACGCTTGTGTAGTTAAATTTTTAGATTAAGAGGCATATTTTATCAAGCTAATGAAAAAACACTATTGATGAAAAGTTAAGAGAAACATATTTGAAAAATTCATTTGAAATCAACACTAACTCAAATGAATCTTTTTTTAAACTAATTCAAATGAATCTTAATAGCAGAGTAGGGGTGAGGAGAGGGTCAAGTTTTCTGTTGTAATTCACATAGTTAAAACTGATAGTTGTCACTAAGGTGACAAATTAAGTGTCGCGTCATTAAATGACCCCGACCGCATGACATTAGAATTTTTTTTAGTAACAAAAAAAGACGTCACGACTTTTGGCACTAAAAACATGCCACCCCGGATCGCGGTTGCGGTGATATGGTAGCACCATTTTATCACTAAAGTAGATTTGATCCAATTATATTTATAGCCCGGACCAAAAGTATTTTTTTGCCCATCATTTGTTCGTCACAAATTGTTACCCAATCCATTAGATTTTTGTACCTTTTGCTAGCCCACGAAAATGTTTGGCCCATTATGTTTTGTCAGTAATTACAATCCAGCCCATCAAAGAACATTCAGTTTTTTTTGGGCGCATTTATTTGGGCCGTGACCTTTGAGACGACATTAATGACGGGCGACGGTCAGGCTTCCGGGGCAAGGCCTGAAGTAGAATCAGCGTAACAATGGCATGTGCCTTTGCATCAGTATCATATTCCAGCTGCTCTTCGTCCTGCACGCCATAGTGCCCATCGCCACCAGCTTCGGGAGGTCGTGAATAAGAATCGTTCATCGTGGTTATTGTGTAGCCGGTGATGGTCGGGCTTCGAATTGGATTGACTATGTGTGGTGGCGTGGAGTTCGTAAAATCTGACTCGGTCACACTGTCTCATGTTGCTTCAATTCCATTCCTTAGTTTCGGACTCAATATTATGTTTCTATATCAATGGAAGTAGCTGATGAAGTACGGTGAATAGAAGTTCCAATTCATTTTAAAGAGCACTTAGAAAAATCATAAGGCGTGATCATTAATCATCATCAGATTAGCAAATGCTAATTATAGATGAGAATGCATAGGCAAGAAACATGTAACCAGTCCGATTTCCAGTGGCGGAGGACGAAAAAAAAATAAGGTGTGGCGGATCTGCTGGCACAGACTAGACCAACTGTCACACCCCTATCCCGAAAGATAGTTAAGTGTGGTACGGATCGCCTTGGGAGATGATTGACGAAGCAACCATACATAGCATCACATTAACAAACATCCACGATTTGCAAGGTTACATAATTAAGTCTTTATTACAACATAGAGTTCGAATAAAAGATACATTAGGTTCGAGATTAAGTCTTACATAACCATGATCTTTGTTCGAATTTAAAGTGCGGAAGCGAAATACATAACTCGACGATACATAGATAACTTAAAGGAACCATGCTGGCCTAGGCCATGGCTCACTCATCATGGGTCGGAGAGCTAGGGACCCATTCAATGGTCCACTCTTTGGGCTCTTCTCCATCCCAAACCACCTTACCACAACAATCACAAAAACCGGCTTGCGGGAAACCCGTAATCAACATGTAGTGGCAAAGCCTCGAGTATCTAACATACTCCGCAAGTCTTACCCGTCAAATTGGCCATCTAAGACCGACTTCTAGATGCATGGGGCTTGACCGGTTTAACTTGGCATTTTGCATAAATAGCACCTATGCTAATTAGGTTGGCAATTTTATTACTTAGCCAAATTAATAGGCTGATTGCATAAAAGAAACTTTAGTGAGCATGCTAGCAAGACAATAGTTTGCAATACAATTTAATATCAATATAAAACAGCAAGCTATTCAATCTCTTTCCATTACTACACATTGCGATCTGCTCGAACCAAGTGGTACTCATTAACCGAGAGGAAACGGCGATAATTATCGAATTATTAATCCTGCAGGAAAGAACCCAAATGCACGACATACGCATCATTTAAGAACACGTATGGCCACCGTTCGCGAGTTCATCGTAAAGTAAAACACGGGGCCACCGACCCCGAGTACACGTCCCCCTTGCGACCGTTCAACAACGCGCCCAAGGCTTAACCCATGTACTCTCCAACGGTCCTCAACCCGTGCAACCACCGTGCCAAACACATCACCTCCGGGTCGGTGAGATATCCGGCTCACTTTACAACTTACAAGCTACATAGGTTTACCAATCCCCATAAGAAAGGTATGCAAGTGGTACACAACTCAAACTTGTTCGCGGAGCCACAATGGGGTGTTCTCAATTTTAACCAAATTCATCATGTTCACCTTTAATCATAAGCCATGAGTGAGATTCCCATTCTATCGTTGACTCCATAGGCATAGCATAGCATTTCTAACGAGGATATGACACATAATGAACATAGGACATATAGGGCTTTCATGCACGTGGATTTCCAATCAATTCCTAGAACTTAAATGCACATTCATCATCCTTAATATAGTGATAAAAGAAAGACATTTCAAAATAATAGGAATGCACCGGGCTTGCCTTGAGAGTGATCGAAGTTAGTACTAGCTTCACAAGCGTTGAGAGTAGCAACGGCTTCTTCCGGCGGAATCAATTCAACGTCGTCACCTAGAGGATGAAATGCAATGCATAAGTAATATGCATACAAGGGTGATGAATAGGGTAATGCATGTGTGCTGTTTTGTAAAGACACATATGAACACATTAATCAAAAGTTTGTTTGCTCAAACTCTAGCAATCATAACATACCTCGTGTTTTCTTTTACGAGACCCAATTTACATGAACAAGCATAACCATGCTCATATAACGAGTAATGACTTGATGCATAGACATGAGTGCTGTGGTTAGTGTAGGTTTAGCACTAATATTTTAGCAAGTTTTTATAGTGCAATACGAAGAAACCTAGGCTTATGTATTTTGACATTACATGCGATGACGATTCCCTTTTAGAATAGGAATTTGATTCCAAAATTCATACATAGGTGAAATACATGAAACCTTTTGACTAGACCTGCCATGAGGTGCTAAAGGACATAATGAACAGTAGAAATTACATAAACATGCATGAACATGATTTCTAATGACATAAAACTAATTATGCTTGTGCTGAAAATGACCCTTTTGAGATTTGGATCTAGGGTTTGCAAAAATCATTACTTAACATGCTCAAAAATTAACATGGGATTTTCTACACGTGTACAGTACCAAAAGGAATTTAATTGCCAAGTTTCATGCAAAAATAGTTTATACAGAATTAATTAAAAATTAAATACAGAGAATGCAAGAAATGCAATAACTTGAAAAATATGAAATGAAATGCAGATCTTCCAGTGCCAAAAATTCATGTGTGTCAGGGTGAACACTTTGGCCAAGTGGATTTTAATTTGGATTTATATCTTTAAAGTTATGGCTTAGTTAAGTTTTCAGGGGTTGACTTTTGTCATTTTTGTAGAAATGTGAAAATGACCAGATCTGAGGAGTTCATGTTACTTTTATGAAAGTACAGGTCTTCTAGTTTCCAAAACATTTTAGTTTGTAATTTTTGGACGATTCAAACGCTAGATATGAATTTTTCAAACTCAAACGAAGTTCGGACCTAATTACGAAAATGCCATCGGTTCATTTTTTAAAAACAGAGCGGCGCGCGCTCCGGCGACGGCGGCCGGCGCCGGCGAGCTTCGCCGCGGCAGCGCTACGGGGCAGCTCATGCTCCGCGCTTTGGTGGGAATGATGCGCGCGGCATGGGGAGCACGCCGGTGGGGTTGGCGGGGGCCGCGGTGGCCGGAGGGGCGGCGCGACGAGCGGCGGCGCTTGCGGGAGGTTCGGCGGCGGCGCGCATGCGGCTCGAGGGGCGAGAGGGGAGGGGTTTGGCCGGAGAGCATTACCAGCTGATGGGGAAGGGCGGCGTGGGGTTGCTCGAGGTTGGCGATGACCGGAGAGGGGTGCTCGACGGAGGGGTGGCGAGGCGGCGGCGGCGGCGGCGGATTTCGCCTCGGATTCCCGACGACCTAGGGGCAGAGGAGGGGGCACGTCAAGGGGGAGCTCAAGCATGTCTTGGCGCACGTATTGGCGAAGAATGGAGGGTGAGGCGGCCTACCTCGGCGACGCGCGGGCGGGGAAGCTCGGGGCGGCCGTGTCGCGGCGGCGGCTCCAAATTCCGGTCGTGCGCGAGCCACGAGAGGAGAAGGGAGCGGGGCGACGGTGCGGTGAGACGCGGAGGGAGTTGGGGCAATGATTTGAGGCGAAGGGGGGCGATGGGGACTTGGCATTCGTGCCATTTTCTAGGGGCGGCCGGACGGGAGCGGCGGCGGAGCGGGCGCCATTACTCCCGGCCGTTCCTGTTGGCCGGCGGGTACAGGGACGGTTGGGAGGTGGCAGGGGTTGCGTGGCGACTTGACGGGGCGAGGCGCGCGCGCGGCGGCGGCTAGGCTGGCCGGACCGGCGGTCCTCCGGTCGCCATTGCCCGGTGGGTACCGTAGCTCGGGGTCAAAATTGAGTTTGAATCTACAGTTTGGTAATTCGCCTAAAATTCATACTTCTGATGCTCCAAAAATAAAACCAAAAATATGGGGAGCTCCAGAATGATGTGCTTTAATTTTCATCTTTTAGTTTGAAGTTCTAAACTTGCTTCCAAAAATTCATATAAAATTCACAAGTAGCAGTGTTTCAGATTTGAATTTGAATTTTTTGGGCTTTCAAAACTTTGTTCAAAAATTTGGTAAAGATATTGTAAATTCTTCTTTTTACATGAGCAATCCAGTGGTGCAAAAATATGTGGGTAGTGTTTTTATAATTTTTTGTATTTTGGTTAGGGCTAGGGTTTAGGAGTAGGTTTTTCCTTTTTCCTTTTTATTTTTCTTCTTTTCCTTTGGGTAATTAGTATTAGTACTTCATTAGTGAAGTGATTAGGGTACTAACTACGGGATTAGCCTTAATCGTGACATGGGATGTCACAGCCCTCCCCCTTAAAGAAATTCTCGTCCCGAGAATCGCTACGAATTAAGGAGAGGGAGTGCGAAAATTTTACCGATTTGTGTGACGCGAGGAACTCGGGAAAATTCTTCTCTAGAAAATCCTCTTGTTCCCAAGTTGCTTCTTCTTCGGTGTGGTTACTCCATTGCACTTTATAAAAGGTGATGGTGCGATTGCGAGTTACCCGGTCATTTTGATCAATAATCCGGACGGGGTATTCGGGGTAGGAGAGATCTTCTTCTAGTTGATCGGTGTCGGAAATGATCACATCTATCGGAGGCTTCAAACATTTCTTGAGTTGAGATACGTGGAACACATTGTGCACTCGAGCAAGGCTTTCCGGTAGTTGCAATCGGTAAGCAACCGCGCTATGCTTTTCCACAATCGGATAGGGTCCGATATAGCGGGGTGCTAATTTTCCTTTAATTCCAAACCGAGATACGCCCTTATTCGGAGAGACACGAAGATAAACGTGATCTCCCTTCTCGAATTCCAAGGGGCGTCTCCTCTTGTTAGCGTAACTCACTTGACGAGATTGTGCGGCTTTCATGTTGGCTTGAATTTGTCGGACCTTTTCTTCGGCTTGAGTGACAAGATCGGGACCAAAAGTAGTTCTCTCTCCCGCTTCCGACCAATTTAACGGTGTGCGACAAGAGTGTCCATACAACGCTTCAAACGGTGACATTCCCGAACTCTCTTGATAGCTATTGTTGTACGAGAATTCGGCGAATGGAAGACAATCATCCCAATTTCCTCTATTTTCCATAGCACATGCTCTCAAAATATCCTCCAAATATTGATTCAATCTTTCGGTTTGTCCATCCGTTTGCGGGTGATATGCGGAGCTTCTAATGAGGGTGGTACCAAGACAAGAATGCAATTGCTCCCAAAAGCGAGATACAAATTGCGGACCTCGATCGGAAACAATGGTTTTTGGTACTCCATGCAAACATAACACTCTTGAGATGTATAGCTCGGCATACTTCTTGGTATTGTAGGTAGTATGGACGGGGATGAAATGTGCGGACTTAGTTAACCTATCCACAATAACCCAAATTGAATCGTGCTCCTTTGACGTGAGAGGCAATCCAACGATAAAATCCATAGCAATGTCCTCCCACTTCCAAACGGGAATCTTCAATGGGTTTAATAATCCGGCTTTTCTCAAGTGGTTGGCTTTCACTCGTTGACAAGTATCACACTCGGCCACATACCGTGCAATCTCACGCTTCATGCGTGTCCACCAAAACTTTTCTCTTAGGCCGCGATACATCTTGTTGCTACCGGGGTGTATGGAATATTTAGACAAATGTGCCTCATCCATTATTTTCTTCCGTAATTCCATATCCTTCGGAACAACGAGACGTTGGTTGAACCATAATACACCATTGTCATCTTGTCGGAAACATGTAGCTTCATCTTTCTCAATCTTTTGCCGAATAAATTCCATGCCTTCGTCCTTCTTTTGCGCCTCAATAATTTCCTCACGAAGGGTGGGAATGAGAGCTAGATTATATAGCGAACCATAGGGAATGACTCGAAGACTCGGTTCACAAGAATCTGAAATTTCCGAGTTTTCCATAGAACAACCGGTAATATGATTGCATTGATCCTTGCGACTCAAAGCGTCGGCAACCACGTTAGCTTTACCCGGATGATAATGGATTTCCAACTCATAATCCTTGATTAATTCTAACCATCTACGTTGCCTCATATTCAACTCTTGTTGGGTGAAGATATATTTGAGACTCTTATGATCGGTGTAAAGATTGACAAGGTTTCCAAGTAGATAATGCCTCCAAGTTTTCAAAGCAAGGACAACCGAGGCTAGCTCCAAATCATGAGTGGGGTAATGTTGTTCATGCTTGCGAAGTTGACGAGAAGCATAAGCAATGACACGACCTTCTTGCATTAACACACATCCTAGACCGGTGCCGGACGCATCACAATACACGTCAAACGGCTTGGTGATGTCGGCTTGTGCTAACACCGGAGCGGATGTCAAATGCTTCTTGAGAGTTTGGAAGGCTTCTTCACATTCACGGTTCCATTTAAACTTAGCATCTTTCTCCAACAATTTTGTCATAGGCTTGGCTATGCTTGAAAAATTGGGAATGAATTTCCGATAGTAGCCGGCAAGACCTAGAAAACTCCGGATTTGTCTCACCGACCTTGGGGATTTCCAAGCAAGCACGTCTCCCACTTTACTTGGGTCAACGGCGACACCTTCCGCGGAAATAATGTGACCCAAGAAAGGCACTTGCTTCAACCAAAATTCACATTTGCTAAACTTGGCATACAACCGATGATCACGAAGCCGTTGGAAAACAATGCGAAGGTGTTCGGCATGCTCTTCTTCGGACTTCGAGTAAATAAGAATGTCGTCAATGAAGACCACGACAAACTTATCCAACTCGGGCATAAATACCGAATTCATCAAGTACATAAAATGAGCCGGGGCATTCATGAGCCCAAAAGACATGACGAGATACTCAAAGAGACCATACCGCGTAGAGAATGCGGTTTTTGGAATATCTTCGGCTCGGATCTTGATTTGATGGTAACCGGATCGGAGATCAATCTTAGAGAAAACCTTAGCACCAACTAATTGATCAAAGAGAATATCAATCCGAGGGAGCGGGTATTTATTCTTGATAGTCACCGCATTGAGAGGGCGGTAATCCACACATAGACGTAGCGTCTTGTCCTTCTTCTTCACAAAGAGAGCGGGACATCCCCACGGAGATGAACTAGGGCGAATATATCCTTTATCCATAAGCTCACTCAATTGCTCTTTTAAGATTGCTAGCTCATTGGGAGCCATCTTGTACGGTCTACGGAAATTGGTGCCGTACCGGGTTGGAGCTCAATTTTAAACTCGACCTCCCGATCGGGTGGCATGCCCGGTAAGTCATCCGGAAAAACATCGGGAAACTCACATACCACGGGAATATCCTCAATCCGTTTTCCCTCAAGATGGTAGATTTTTGAAGTGGAGAATTTTGGATGGGGCAATCGGAGAATAGACGAACCATGGAGTGGGGAGTTTAGGTGAACTTCACGAGAATCGATATGTAGAACGGCTCTATGGAGTTTCATCCACCTCATACCTAGAATTATATCTATTCCTTGCCCACACAAAACTATGAGAGAAGAGGGGTATATTTTTCTTTCTAGGTGTAGTGGGACTTGCCTCAACTCTAGGTTTGTTTTTATTTTTCCACCGGGTGACGTGATGATATAGGGAATATCCAAAACGGTGGGGGTGAGTTGTAGGGTTTTTGCACATGCTTGACTAATGAAATCATGAGTTGCACCCGAATCAAAAAGAACCAAAGTGGAGTGGTTGTTGACCGAAAACGTACCCAAAAGTACCGGTTCTCCCGCTTGAATCTCTTCGGCCGTGGTATAGTTGACTCGGCCATTCTTAGCATTCGGAGTGGAGGATTGATTGCGGTTCCCATTCCCATTATTTCCATTGCGGTTTTGGTTGTTGTTGCCGCTTCCGGAACCATTGTTGTTGTTGTTGTTGCCCGGGTTGCGTGTCGGAACACGGCAATCCTTTGCGAAATGACCCGGACGTCCACAATTAACGCACGGACCTTGCGGACCGGGCCTAGCACCTTGGTATTGGTGCTGTAGAGGGCGGAACGAGGTGGTATGCTGCTGATTTCCACCGTGGGAGTGGTGGTGTTGCTGCGGCACAAGCCGACGTGAGCCCCCGTCGGCGGCAATGCGGCCCGAAACTTCGTCCGGTCGGGAAGTGATAGCTAGCTTGTACTTGGGCGGAGCGGAGCCGGATGGATTTCCTACGGCACGCTTCCTCTTCTTGTCCCCTTGGTGAGCACGGATAGCATCTTCTTGCACGATTGCGGCACTCATCAAGTCATTGAACGTGCCGGTAGTGACTTGAGCCAAGCGATCTTGTAACTTCGGGCTTAGCCCCGAACGAAAGCAATCCTTCTTCTTGTCATCCGTGTCGGCATGATAGGATGCATATTGAGCCAAGTAGTTGAACTTCCGTGCATACTCTTGCACGGTTCCGGCACCTTTCTTCAAGCTAAGGAACTCCTGCAACTTGCGCTTCATGAGACCGGCGGGAATGTGATACGCGCGAAATGCGGTGCAAAAGTCCGGCCAGTTCACTTGGGTACCGGCGGGAAGTGCGGCGGTGAAGCTTGCCCACCAAGCACTAGCGGAGCCACGAAGTTGTTGAGCCGCAAAGAGAACCTTTTGCTCCGATGTGCAATTGAGGAGAGCAAACTTCGACTCAATGATGCGGAGAAAATTATCCGCCTCTAACGGATCGGTAGTAGCTTCACCAAACTTGGGCGGTTGAGTGGCCCAAAAGTCGGCATAGGTGGAATTCCTCGGCCCTTGGGGTGGCGGTCCTTGGCCTTGTCCTTGGTTGGTTTGGCTTGCAAAGAACAAGCGGAACATCTCGTTTTGGTTGGACACGAGTTGTTCCAACGGCGTGAGAGGTGGAGGGTTAGGGAGTTGCTCTTCCCTCGCACCATGCCCACTTCCGGAAGCTTCACCACGGCGGGTATTCACCATCTGTCATGCATGAAAAATTTTTCTCACGTTAGCTCATTAGACCAAGAGCTAAAATAGCAAGAAAACATGACATTGGGCATAATGGACCAAAAATTTCAGATTGCATGTACGAAGAAAATATTGATGAAATAAGCATAATGCATTGGCAACACACATATTCCATAGATTCTAACATAGTAGCAACATGATAGAAATTTTTTGATACACGGGATACCACGAATCCGATACAACACGGTCTTAGGTTACATCACATGTGACCCACGAACAACCACAAATCTCGGAGAGCTTAATTAACAACACGCGGATCGTTTTCCAACACGGTTACATGCCTCATGAGATTACAAATCCTACAACACATAGAGCTACGACCACCGATCGTGACAACTACTCGTCGTCATCGCCGTAGTAGTCGGCGTCATCCCTCATGGGAGAGGGTGGTGCTCCGTCCTCGACGTCGGAAACATCCTCGCCATCACTCATCTCCACATCCTCCTCGGGTGGGATGATCTCAAGTGGCTCGGGAGGTCCACCATTAAGGACGGCGTGCAGGGCGTTGTTGGCGGCTTGGAGATGCTCAATGGTAGCGTTGTTGTGCGCTATGGTCGCTCGGGCGTTCGGAGGTCTTCCTCCAAAGCATCCCTAGCACCCCGAGTCTCCGGGAGAGTAACATCCAACTCATCCTTCTCCTCGAGAAGGGCATCCACCTGGCCGGAGAGGACGTAGCTCTCCTCATTCGCGGCGGCGAGCTGGGCATCACGCTCACCAAGCGTGGCCTGCAGGGCGGCGGCTCCATTGCCCTCAAGGGCAAGGTGGGCGTCGTGAAGCTGCTCGAAGAAGTTCCAACGCTCCGTCTCGCTATACTCGAGCTGCGTACGGAGGGTGTCCACCTCGGTAGTGCGCTCGGCTAGCTCGGCGTCGCGAGTGGTAAGCTCGGCGTCGCGGGTGGCGAGGGTGGCCTGCAGGGCAGCACGCTCCTGCTCCAACTCGAGCACCCGCCTCGCGAGGTTCTCACGGTCCAACATGAGCTTGCCGGGGGCCATCTGTCGGAGAATTTTGAAACACAAGTGAAAACTCAAGATCCAACAACAAAACATGCTAAATAAGTAAAGCATGAATGATGGAATGGCACCAACTTAGCAAAAGAATGCAACAAAACCTTTCGTGCAATCCTAACACGGTTCCATTTTCTGGACAGATTTGACATGCTACCGAAACTCGATAATTACTCCTGTTTTTGTGCTGATTCACACTTTTATTTTGTTACAAAAGTTTTAGACAAAGTCTTAAGCTTTCCAAAGCATCCTAGAACAGCTCAATCTGACTTGTCGTTTGAAAGTTGTGCACGATCTACGACAGGGACAGAACCGGAGCACATTCTGAAAAATTCCAGAACAGCTCTCTGTAATGGGCAATTCCAGCTACGTTCCAGATTTTTACAAGACCTGAGACTAGGATATTGTTGTAGTGCATAATACAAGCTTTCCAGAAAGTCCTTATTTGCCTTATTTGGATAAGTAGTTTGGAAGTTATGCTCATTTTGGTGAAAGTCAAGAAATCTGCCATGTTTTTGCCTCGTTTTAGTGTTTCGGTTTCTACTTTTTGTGAGAGTTAAGCTAGGTGACCAAATTTTTGGATTGTTTCATTTAAGTAAGTTCACATGCATATGTTTGACATGATGAGATGATATGCAATTTATGATGGATGCTCAATATGTCGTTCCGTACGTCCTCACAAAATTAAAAGATCGCGCCCGCCGATACGAGTATCGGACAAGCGCATCGGTGGCACACACACCTCTCACACGATACTCCACAAACTAAAGCGTTGTTATGTACCTGCAAGAGATGGATTCCAGAAACATTACATCAAATTCAAAAGAAACAAGCCAAAAATAAATCCATGTCACCTCGCCTCACATGGAGAGCTCTCGAATAAGAGTGTATTCGAGTCACACCAATAATATCATGCGAAAATTGACAACACCCAATCACATACCTTTGCCAAAGCCGTAGTTGCAAAATATTTAAACAATCATAACACGGGGTTAGTTTTGCCACCATTCTATATAGTCCTTATATTGGCCTTTCTATCTAGACTCGTGCCTCACCGTGACTCAAAAACGGGTTTTAAGATTTTTAGAATGAGTGTTAACGTGACGCAAATCCCAAGTCGGCTCGATACCACGTGTCACACCCCTATCCCGAAAGATAGTTAAGTGTGGTACGGATCGCCTTGGGAGATGATTGACGAAGCAACCATACATAGCATCACATTAACAAACATCCACGATTTGCAAGGTTACATAATTAAGTCTTTATTACAACATAGAGTTCGAATAAAAGATACATTAGGTTTGAGATTAAGTCTTACATAACCATTATCTTTGTTCGAATTTAAAGTGCGGAAGCGAAATACATAACTCGACGATACATAGATAACTTAAAGGAACCATGCCGGCCTAGGCCATGGCTCACTCATCATGGGTCGGAGAGCTAGGGACCCATTCAATGGTCCACTCTTTGGGCTCTTCTCCATCCCAAACCACCTTACCACAACAATCACAAAAACCGGCTTGCGGGAAACCCGTAATCAACATGTAGTGGCAAAGCCCGAGTATCTAACATACTCCGCAAGTCTTACCCGTCAAATTGGCCATCTAAGACCGACTCCTAGATGCATGGGGCTTGACCGGTTTAACTTGGCATTTTGCATAAATAGCACCTATGCTAATTAGGTTGGCAATTTTATTACTTAGCCAAATTAATAGGGTGATTGCATAAAAGAAACTTTAGTGAGCATGCTAGCAAGACAATAGTTTGCAATACAATTTAATATCAATATAAAACAGCAAGCTATTCAATCTCTTTCCATTACTACACATTGCGATCTGCTCGAACCAAGTGGTACTCATTAACCGAGAGGAAACGGCGATAATTATCGAATTATTAATCCTGCAGGAAAGAACCCAAATGCACGACATACGCATCATTTAAGAACACGTATGGCCACCGTTCGCGAGTTCATCGTAAAGTAAAACACGGGGCCACCGACCCCGAGTACACGTCCCCCTTGCGACCGTTCAACAACGCGCCCAAGGCTTAACCCATGTACTCTCCAACGGTCCTCAACCCGTGCAACCACCGTGCCAAACACATCACCTCCGGGTCGGTGAGATATCCGGCTCACTTTACAACTTACAAGCTACATAGGTTTACCAATCCCCATAAGAAAGGTATGCAAGTGGTACACAACTCAAACTTGTTCGCGGAGCCACAATGGGGTGTTCTCAATTTTAACCAAATTCATCATGTTCACCTTTAATGATAAGCCATGAGTGAGATTCCCATTCTATCGTTGACTCCATAGGCATAGCATAGCATTTCTAACGAGGATATGACACATAATGAACATAGGACATATAGGGCTTTCATGCACGTGGATTTCCAATCAATTCCTAGAACTTAAATGCACATTCATCATCCTTAATATAGTGATAAAAGAAAGACATTTCAAAATAATAGGAATGCACCGGGGCTTGCCTTGAGAGTGATCGAAGTTAGTACTAGCTTCACAAGCGTTGAGAGTAGCAACGGCTTCTTCCGACGGAATCAATTCAACGTCGTCACCTAGAGGATGAAATGCAATGCATAAGTAATATGCATACAAGGGTGATGAATAGGGTAATGCATGTGTGCTGTTTTGTAAAGACACATATGAACACATTAATCAAAAGTTTGTTTGCTCAAACTCTAGCAATCATAACATACCTCGTGTTTTCTTTTACGAGACCCAATTTACATGAACAAGCATAACCATGCTCATATAACGAGTAATGACTTGATGCATAGACATGAGTGCTGTGGTTAGTGTAGGTTTAGCACTAATATTTTAGCAAGTTTTTATAGTGCAATACGAAGAAACCTAGGCTTATGTATTTTGACATTACATGCGATGACGATTCCCTTTTAGAATAGGAATTTGATTCCAAAATTCATACATAGGTGAAATACATGAAACCTTTTGACTAGACCTGCCATGAGGTGCTAAAGGACATAATGAACAGTAGAAATTACATAAACATGCATGAACATGATTTCTAATGACATAAAACTAATTATGCTTGTGCTGAAAATGACCCTTTTGAGATTTGGATCTAGGGTTTGCAAAAATCATTACTTAACATGCTCAAAAATTAACATGGGATTTTCTACATGTGTACAGTACCAAAAGGAATTTAATTGCCAAGTTTCATGCAAAAATAGTTTATACAGAATTAATTAAAAATTAAATACAGAGAATGCAAGAAATGTAATAACTTGAAAAATATGAAATGAAATGCAGATCTTCCAGTGCCAAAAATTCATGTGTGTCAGGGTGAAGACTTTGGCCAAGTGGCTTTTAATTTGGATTTATATCTTTAAAGTTATGGCTTAGTTAAGTTTTCAGGGGTTGACTTTTATCATTTTTGTAGAAATATGAAAATGACTAGATCTGAGGAGTTCATGTTACTTTTATGAAAGTACAGGTCTTCTAGTTTCCAAAACATTTTAGTTTGTAATTTTTGGACGATTCAAACGCTAGATATGAATTTTTCAAACTCAAACGAAGTTCGGACCTAATTACGAAAATGCCATCGGTTCATTTTTTAAAAACAGAGCGGCGCGCGCTCCGGCGACGGCGGCCGGCGCCGGCGAGCTTCGCCGCGGCGGCGCTACGGGGCAGCTCATGCTCCGCGCTTTGGTGGGAATGATGCGCGCGGCATGGGGAGCACGCCGGTGGGGTTGGCGGGGCCCGCGGTGGCCGGAGGGGCGGCGCGACGAGCGGCGGCGCTTGCGGGAGGTTCGGCGGCGGCGCGCATGCGGCTCGAGGAGCGAGAGGGGGAGGGGTTTGGCCGGAGAGCATTACCAGCTGATGGGGAAGGGCGGCGTGGGGTTGCTCGAGGTTGGCGATGACCGGAGAGGGGTGCTCGACGGAGGGGTGGCGAGGCGGCGGCGGCGGCGGCGGATTTCGCCTCGGATTCCCGACGACCTAGGGGCAGAGGAGGGGGCACGTCAAGGGGGAGCTCAAGCATGTCTTGGCGCACGTATTGGCGAAGAATGGAGGGTGAGGCGGCCTACCTCGGCGGCGCGCGGGGCGGGAAGCTCGGGGCGGCCGTGTCGCGGCGGCGGCTCTAAATTCCGGTCGTGCGCGAGCCACGAGAGGAGAAGGGAGCGGGGCGGCGGTGCGGTGAGACGCGGAGGGAGTTGGGGCAATGATTTGAGGCGAAGGGGGCGATGGGGACTTGGCATTCGTGCCATTTTCTAGGGGCGGCCGGACGGGGAGCGGCGGCCGAGCGGGCGCCATTACTCCCGGCCGTTCCTGTTGGCCGGCGGGTACAGGGACGGTTGGGAGGTGGCAGGGGTTGCGTGGCGACTTGACGGGCGAGGCGCGCGCGCGGCGGCGGCCAGGCTGGCCGGACCGGCGGTCCTCCGGTCGCCATTGCCCGGTGGGTACCGTAGCTCGGGGTCAAAATTGAGTTTGAATCTACAGTTTGGGAATTCACCTAAAATTCATACTTCTGATGCTCCAAAAATAAAACCAAAAATATGGGGAGCTCCGGAATGATGTGCTTTAATTTTCATCTTTTAGTTTGAAGTTCTAAACTTGCTTCCAAAAATTCATATAAAATTCACAAGTAGCAGTGTTTCAGATTTGAATTTGAATTTTTTGGGCTTTCAAAACTTTGTTCAAAAATTTGGTAAAAATATTGTAAATTCTTCTTTTTACATGAGCAATCCAGTGGTGCAAAAATATGTGGGTAGTGTTTTTATAATTTTTTGCATTTTGGTTAGGGCTAGGGTTTAGGAGTAGGTTTTTCCTTTTTCCTTTTTATTTTTCTTCTTTTCCTTTGGGTAATTAGTATTAGTACTTCATTAGTGAAGTGATTAGGGTACTAACTACGGGATTAGCCTTAATCGTGACATGGGATGTCACACCAACTAAGTAAATCAAGGCTTAGAGAAAGAGAATGATCATACAACAATATTCTACTTGTCCTTACCGGCCTTTGCGTTCTTTTGTTTCTGCAATTCCGGCAAGGCGGGAAACAACGGCGGCGTCCTTCAATTCGTCCAACTCGGCAGGACCTAGGGTTCAGTTCGTCCAACTCGGCAAGTTGGCAAGTTGCGGCTAGGAGCTGACTCACATGATCTCGCTGGTTGATTTGTTGGCAAATTAGGTGCACGTTCCGGCTAGCAGGCCATCTTTTCAATGGACTTTGGGCCACGGCCATGTAACAGCCATAGTAACAGCCCACAACCCAGCGATAAGATAACGATCCATTGCTCCAGCCTCTAGTTATCTTCGTCGTCTCGCCTGTTCGTTTCGTCCGAGCTCGTAGGACGTCGATGGCGGCACAGGCGCCGGAACAACGGGTGGAATGAATAGCTGGGGGTATTGCGCCAAAATCAAGGTATGGCGGCTGCCCTACCTTGCCATACCGAGAGCTCCGCCACTGCCGATTTCCATCCATGGGTGAAAATCGTGTCTTTGTACCGCATAGTCACTCTCGTGATGATGACTTGTACAACCAACACAGTTGAATATTATGAAATCACAAAACATTATGAATTAAGACAAGAAAATAAGATAAGATATCATTTTAAAAAGAATAACATCGACAACATATGAGTACAAGACATGGCACGTAGGCCAAGGAAAACAACACAAGAATGCTAGCGTAAGCGAAGCACTAAGCATGGTTGACGGCGAAAGCAAGTCTTCCACTTGAACGTAGCTAAAGTCTTCGTAGTGAATTCAAATCCACAGGCAGTTTGAGTGTAGGCGAAACATTTCTTCTTCATCTTCACACTTCTTCTAATTGAATCGACAATGGTTTGAAGTAGAAGATTGAACCACTAGCGGCTGAAAAACAAAGTGGTAAAGCCGTGAGTATATAGAATACTCAGCAAGCCGCACTACGTAGCAACAATGTGATGCATGCTAGGATATTTCAAAGAAAGACAAGGGCTCGAGCACTTATTGCAATTATCCTGAAGTCTAGGTGAGTCAAGTTTCCTGAAGTCTAGGTGAGTCAAGTTTTATTATTATTAAAATTTTATAAGTGGCCTCACAGGAATCAACACATTCCTGCAAGGATCAAATTTTAAGTCTAGCACACATCCACTGGAACCACAGCTTGAAGCTGGAGATAAAACACCTATCGGAGGAGAGAAGTAAGAAACTAATCAAGTGGATCTCTTATGGTAGTGCTTGTATCGGGGGCACAACTATATATATAGATTATAACTCTGCAGAGTATATACATATGTACCCACGCGCAGTAAGCTCGACACTCACGTCGGTGCATCAACCCAAGCACCGAGATCACACTAGACCACTCACAAAGCATCGATCGGTGGTGCCCGTCCTCAAGGTCTAGGATTGTCCTTAAGAAACGGCAAAGGGTTTTTGAAGGTGTGCAGGACCTACCACCGGCCAGGTGGGATATTCTCTACTAATAGTCGAGACAACACTCCAAAATCCACTAACACTATACCACCGATACGGGTACATGTGGTGTGTAAGTAAGACCAAGAGAGGCATACAACAAAAACTGATCCTCAAGCCAGGGCGAGTTACCGATCCCTCTCCTCAAACCAAAGTATCAACAACAAATGTCACGACAACAGAACTCCATAACCTAAAGCCCCTACACAATCGTGCCCGTAGAAGGCACTCTCCAAATGGAAACTCCCCAAAAGTTCTCCAACACCTAATCACCTACACTCGTCCCCGCAGAATCCTAATGGGTTACTAGTACGGAAACTCAACACATAAGAAACACCTACAATTTATTTTACACAAAAACATGTATATTATCATGTGAGGTTCAATTAAGCAACTAAGCATTCTAAGCATGCAAGAATCAATAATAGACCATCCTACGGTAATAGTGGCAAAGGTAACATAACATGGCATAGGTATGATTCTAAGTAACAGTAAACATTTCATATGCATGAGTTCATATTATGCAATTTGCTAGTATAGGAGCAAGAGTGATCAAGGATTGTGGCTTGCCTTAAAAACGGGTACAAGAATAGATCGGTGTTCTCGTATGGCTTCGGCAAGTAATCCATGAGCTTTCGATCTGAATCCATTGTCATCCAAAATTCAGGCGGAACGGGGAAGTGACATGCAAATCCAGAAAGCGATACGAATTACAAGAAAGATTGGAAAACGATTCGTAAGAACAGATTTAATCGATGCTAGAACATGGACATTAACTTCTCTAATGCATAGAGAATGACGAGACGGATCCAGCACAACTGATCACGTATTTTTTGAGATCCAGAGAATTAATTCTGAATTTCCGAAGATTAAAGAGCGGATTAAGAATTTCTGAATATTAGAGAATAAATGATACACTAAAGAAAAGAAAGAGGACTGCTCCTTCTTTGGTTTGATTTACGAGAACAATGTGCGCACAACTGTCAGCACAAGCATGAGTCCCAACGAAACGTGCCATGAGCCGAAAAGCAGCCACATCAACTATGTATGTTTATATGTATAAATATATATTTTTATTTCTATGTATACATATATATTTATCTATTATTTATATACATGTATATATATATTATATTATATATATAATATAAATAAATATATAAATTAAAAATATATTACACATATATTTCAAATGTATATGTATATTTTTATTCATATGTATATGTATGTATATGTATATATATTTATAAATTTATTTATATACATGTATATATGTTATATTATATATATAATATAAATAAATATATAAATATAAAATGTATTATATATGTATTTGTATGTATATATGTACGTATATATGATGGTATATATGATGATAAGTAGGGTCTGCTAGTAAATTTTAAAAAGCCACAACTGTTTTACCAAACGGCTTTCAGCTTTCTCACAACTCATAACCCACAACTGCTTTTTTCACAGCCTACAGCCCACAGCAGCTTTTTTCACGATCACGAGTCCAACCAAACACACCCTTAAACTGATCGAACGCAAGGCACAAACGGCATTAGCCACAGATTACTCGAGTCCGGACACGACTCAACGCACCACCATTCGCCGCCCAAAACTGATCCACGTTCGCATTGAGTAAAATTTTTCATATCATTGTGAACATCTAAGAACGACACTTACTAGTGCTCCTTCCGTTCATTATTATATGCCGTTTTGGAGTTGGACATGGAAAATAAAAAATATGGGTGCACTGAATGAGGAGGAGAAAGATAGAGATAGGGATGTAGTGGAAAGAGGAAATATTGTATTGAAAAGAGGAAAAGGTGTATCGAAAAGCGAGAATAACATGTAATTGGAGAAAAGTAAGGAATGCTAGAATGACATGTAAATGTGAACAGATGGAGTACTACTCAAGAGATAGAGAGTAAGAACCAAGGTGAAAGGTACAGTACTGACGCACAAAAATTGTCACTACAAATTAAACGCAACTGAATTCTTCTTTTTCCTAGGTCTATAAAGTTAATTAGGAATTTCCAAGGATTAATCAAGATTAAAGGAATTTATGGAAAAAGAGGTTCTCTGAAATAGGCGTTGCATGGTTCCTTTGACCAACTGGCTCACCTAGAGTTGGGTGCGTCAAGAGAAGGGTAGAGTTGGGTGCGTCAAGAGAAGGGTAAATAGGACAAGGGGCCGGGATTAATCGGAGAAGAGCACAAATAGATGGCTGCCAACTGATCATGGGGTGCGACAGTAGCATGAGCTAGGCACAAAACTAAAAGAAGACGGCCGATCGAGCACTGCTACTACAGAACAGTTACAAATCCGGGGCCAAGAACTAAAACTCCCACGGAACATACAGGCAAAACTAATCCGAATCAAGTGCGCACTAGGTTCACTCTACCTAGAACAAGAACTCAGGCACGGTTATCTGATTAATCGACTCAGGCCTCGTTCGGTAGCCCAGGAAGAGAAACAGAGTGATCCACCTGCTTCACTATCACCTGGAACTGGAAGATTACCAACTCCTCTCCAGGATTCAACCCATTCCATCCAAAACACTGTTCGGATGTACTGGAAATAAAACAGGGCAGGAAATAATAGCAATCACAGGCTTTTTGTTGACAAGTGATCATATTTTAGATGAGCAAGAACTCTTTCAATAGCAAATTACCAAGCTCAAAACCAGTACACATGTAACAATAAAAACTCTCTTTCAGCAACTGATGCACCACAATTAATAGAGTAATAAAATAGTAATTTCTCCCATAATTTACAATGATGTATTACAGAGCAGCATAACCAACATATATCAATTTTTCCAGCAACCACCAATCATTTTTTGTCCACAGTGCACCATTGCAAGAACTGTCGCACATACAAACTAGAATATGAAATAGAGTAGTAACTGTTGCAATCGCCGTGCCTTTCAGCTCCTCACATTACATGTTCAAATCAATCAAGAACGTAAATCTAGATGAATTAACATCGCTCTCATGTCGCATGACCTCATCTCCAGCAGTCCACCTTTCAATCTTCACACCAACATCTTAGCAACCATTATTCTTCAGTCAAGTATAAACAGAAAATTGAATAGCACATTATATAACAACACTTTTGCACAGTTTCAGAATGTTGTGTATTCGACTCAACTGAACAAGCTAAGAATTTCATCACACAACACATCTTTTTAGCAACATAAACAGCTAAAAATATGTATATCATTCATACCAAAAGGAGTTGCTACTGGAGTCCAAGAAGGAGGCGGCTCGTCCTCCCCAATTCGAACCGGTGCCGGTGATATCTACAAGGTCGGAAAAACAGAAATCAGCTAATGTTGGCTCTCAGAAAACTATTTGAATGTGCATAGCAAAACAGGCTTGTTATCCAAAACTTGATCATTATTTCATCTTGACTGTTATTCAAAAACACTCAAGATCACACTAATCAAAAGTGAACAGTAACAAAGAATATCAAGCAAGCAGGACCGACATCCCAACGAGGCAATCTACGAGCAGAAAATTAGTATGATTTGCAGACAAGAAGAGAAGAGGTGCAAAAAGATTCAGGGAATAACTAGTAAATATCCTAATCTCTATATGCCACACATGTAATTATATCATTTGGCTTTCACCCAAAGATTAAACACAACGCAAGCCACACCAATTTTTTTGGATATATAGTGATGATGAATGCATCAGCATATATAAGCACGTTGTTATAGCAAGAAGGCACCTATCAGTGGACAATACACAATTCTTGAAAGAAGAGAGTTGAAATTAAGGTCAAAATGAATTAAAACACTAATTATCAGTCAAAGAGTGCACATCAGTCTAAGTTCATGCTTGTGGGGAAGAACTGATAGAAACCAGTACAATGTATAAGCCATTTCATCGATATTTATACTCTCACACATGCAAACCATAGTTGTCAATGAAAAAAACAGTGTTCCACATTTTTTTCATAAGTTGGCAACTTATTCTGAAACCCTGGTATCACTGCCACTCTGATCTTTAACAAGCAAACTGATTTAAGCTCAAGCAAAAGTTTGAACAACTCAATGTATTAACCAAATATCAAATTGCTGAAATAGTTTGCTCAGAGGTCATTTAATTTTGGATGCCATTAGTTAGGAAAGCTAGGTCACCTGACTGTTACTGTATGAGTTGTCACAGCAAACATGTGTCTTAGGACATCTGATTTGGCACAAAACCATAAACTACAAAAGGTGTATACAACTGCCAAGCACAAAAAAAGGAACAAGCTTCACAACTGGCTGCCTATATGGAACTACCATTTCTTGTGTACGTACTTTATTTTGCATAGAGTATGCTCAGATTTTAGTCACAATTCTGTAAGTAATCACACAAGAAATGGCCCTTCAGAAGCCACGTTGCTCAGATACCGTCCCAGTAGAAGTCACCAATGCAAACAATCAGGAAGCTAAGAAAAACCACATGCTTCCAAAGGACCTGTACTTTCCACAATATGAAGCCAAAGAAGTTAAATAGTTATATGAACCCAAAGAAGCCTCAAACACATGCTAAACAGAGGACACACTTTCCACAATATGAATTTAATCTGAAAGTTTAATTAATGACCACTTTATTTGTTTACTCAGAAATCAGAATGTCTTTCAGATTGAGCGTAAAGTGACAAGTAGTATACTCCCTACTTATTTTGCTGTCCTTAATTAGGACAAGAAAGTAGTACAGTGTTTGGTTATGGAGAACAATGGCTTACATAAAGAGTGCTTGGATCTAAGCTATGATTTATCTTATATTATATCAGCCTGTTTTACAATACAGGCAGTACTTTACAGAGAAGATACATCTACAAACACAGGAATTGGCATGCACATAGCTCGGCAGGGGCACATCTCCAAACATTCAAAAACCATACGTACGCTCTTGCTCTCTACATCTAACTATACTAATAACCGTCACAGGCTGATGCTTGATTTGTTCAGCACTGGGTGGAGGAGGTCATCTGCTTCCTGCTAGCCAGAGAAGAATACACACTGGCAGCCTTGACCTTCTTCACCAGAAGCCCCCATTTGTCGTCACCATCGCCGCCACTTTCTCCTGCTCCTTGGCTGGGCCGGCCCTGGGGGAGGCCAACGGGGCAGCTGCCCTAGGCCCCCAAATCTGAAGGGCCCCACCCCAGGTATGTATATGTATGTGTCCTGGTGCCCTTCGTATTGGAAAAGTTGTAAACAATCAAGCCATGATGGACTGATGGGCTAATAACCATTCACTGCAACAGGCCCATCATGCATCACGTGGTTGCATGTAGCCTGTTTCCTTGCTTTGTAGCCTGATAGGGCCATACTAGAGTACAATTAAGAATTAGGAGTCTACGCCACACACGACGCTAGACGCCGCCGCAACACTGATCGCCTGATCGCCGACGCCCCAAAAAATCGCCGCGTAATCTTGGCCTCGCTCCTAGAGCTGCACCTTGATCTCCACTCCGATCACTCCTTTGCTTCGCCTGTTGCACTGAATAGAGTTGAAGGTGTGTGATCTCTGATCCTTCGCTGCCTATATGCTAATTGATATGTCATATGCCCTAATAAGTTCCTAAAAAATGTTATCGCTTAACTATTTTGATCCATTTTTTGTTGAAATTTTCAGGAAGATCATGTCATCCTTCTGGTAGTGAAAAGAGGGAAAAAAAAAGCAACAATCTGATGGGTTCTTAGCAACATTAAGAGGAGCCATGGATAAATTTGTTAAAAGACCTAGTATTTAAGGTCTACAATGTCTCAAGAACGGTTAGCCACTTTATGCATTGAGAAGAAATTGTTGAACAAGATTGACATCGATACCATAATCAACGACTTCGCATCTAGAAATGTTAGAAGAAATTTTTAAGGTAACAATTATGTACAAACACTTTCATATAAATATTTTGTGATACACTATTTATTTTACTTGCAATTTATATTTATATTTGTATGTGTGTGAAAAATTAATTCTTATATAAAAGGGCTCCTGGAATTTAGATTAGCCCTGGCCCCCCAAAATCCCAGGAACGGCCCTGCTCCTTGGCATCAGAAAGACAGAGGGGGAAGGAGGAGGAAGACGAGGCTTACCGGCGAGAAGCAGCCGCGGAACATAGAGGTAGCAGGGGAAGAGAATGTTGTCGCCGTACTTCCGGTCGTGCTGCCGCTGCTCCCAATCTTGGAGGTCGTGCCGCCTCGTGCCGCCGCCGTGCGTCCGCTGGATCCGACCCTCCTCGTGCTGCCGCTGCGCGGCCGCTCGATCTGCCGCCTCCTGCCGCGCGCTAGTTCGAGCAGCCGCCTCCAGCCGCCGCCGCGCGCCGCTAGGGTTGGAGTCGAGCCGAGAATGGAGAGTCAAGAAGAGTCGCGAGTATGGGGATGAATCTCTATACTTCTAAAATACGTGGGTTTTCATGCAAAAGAGCTAGGCCACGTCACTCATTTGTTCCCTACTGTCAGATCTCTCTTCTAAGAAATAGAGAACGTTGGATCTGCACTCACGGTTTTACGTCTAGGCCCTTCCCGAAATATGAATTGTATTCATGTCCTTCCACCATTCCTCAAGAAGTTTACACCTAGAACCTTCAAGAAGCATAATATTGTTCTCAATCCTTCCACGTGAAATTAAGTATAGTTTACACCTAGAACCAATGACAATCTAACATCTAGATCCCTCACGAAGTATAGTTTTGATTCAGAATTTCCACCATTTATATTATTTCACTTAAATTGTTTTTTAGAAACTGAACTTATGTATTTTTTCTATACTTGACTTATTATTTTTGTAGTACAAATAATTTTTACTTATAAATTTAATAATATCAATATGGGAAATATCTATGTGTTTCTTCACTATGGTTTATTGGTTTCTTTTTTACTATGCTAGGATATTTTAATCCTTATATGTCT
Organism: Chloris gayana; assembly: GCA_031894775.1. NCBI lineage: Eukaryota > Viridiplantae > Streptophyta > Magnoliopsida > Poales > Poaceae > Chloris > Chloris gayana. The sequence goes on from JAUNZO010001252.1 coordinate 126,202, forward strand.
TTTATTTATATTCATTTCAAATAATTAAGGATAAATAATGTTTTTAAAGTACAATAAAATGTAAAATATAAGGTGATGTAAAATTAAGATAAATTAATTGTTATCCTCTTGTGAAATTAAGTACTCCCAACAAATAAGAAATTTAGGTTTCATTAAAATCTAATAATCAAAGTTGGTGATGGCATTTTTTTAATAATATAGATGATTTCAAATGTAATCTATATATTCATGCATACAGAAAAGGAGTCCAAACAATTTTGCAAGTAGACATGTGTGAGTTGGTCGGTTTGTTGTGATTGTTATTACTCGTCGTTCCTCCAAAATACTCCACATCCAAGCCACCTCCCCTGCTCTTCCCGATCCGGATGGATGCGCAACGAGCTCCTCCACTTATTCCCCCACTCTCCGGCCTTCCTCCCGGGCGCGCCCCGACCTCCGAGAAGAAGAAGTGTACGATAGAATTTCTATTTCGCACTTAGGCCCCTCTCGCTTCCACAAAATCTTGCCCCTCAACCCCCTGGTCCACCATACGCCACCCCATAGATCCAGTCCGGACACCCATGGACTTGGTCCACAAATTTTCGGAATAAAAATAATTCTGAAAATTTCAGAAAATCCTAGCAAATGCATTTTTGCATTTAAGCCCCGACCTATCTATATTATGTTTTGGTCCTAGGATTTTTACAAAAAGAACCCCAAACTTTTAAGTAATTACAAATAGGTCCCTGTGATCTTAAAAGTAATTACATAAAGATCCTTAGAACTTCCGGACTTCATATCTTTTGATCCGGAACTCCATTTTGGACGATTCTTCCGCTCACGCGATCGTCCCGACAGGAGGAATCTTTTGCCAGCCACCATAATTTCACCCCATCATAATATTTTCCCCCTTACCTCACTTAATCTCCCATCTCCACCGCCCGAACCCCGTTTCCACCGATCTTTCCGCCATTGAACTCCCGAGTTCGGAATACCCAAACCTAATCCCCAAAATCCAGATCTTGCCCCTTAAACTCGACCTATCCCCGCCGACCATTGGTATACACTAAACCTTCTGATCTAAATGGAGTTTTAATTGGATCTTGATTGCTTTCTTAATTATTGATTTTCTTTCGTATTAGCTTCACGTATTATAGAGGCGGAGAATCCGAAGGAGCCCCAAGCTAGAGACGACGCTCGACGGCTCAAGTCTCAAGACGGATTCCGACGCCGAGCCAAGTAACGACGTGAGGCACGACTACTAAGGATATAGCGTTGCCAGTGCAAGCTCTAACTATCCTTTGATCATATTTATCCTATGAAAGTAGTATAGAACCAACTTAGAGCCAACTCTATATTGCATGCTCTCTTGAGTGCCGTTGTTTGCTTTGCATGAAATAACACCTAATTGCACATTGGTAATTTCATTGTTCTTACCAAAACCCCACCTTGATTGCCTTACCCCGACATCTCATAAACTCCACTTATACCGACATTAGAGGCCTAATGTACGGAATATAGCTATGTCTAAAAGCACTTAGGAACTTTGCGATGATACTCATCGCCACACTATACCATATATCTATTTTATGAAAAGGTGTTAAAACGCGTTTGGTGGTGTGAGTTGATGGTTGGGTGATTAGACCAACCGTGTTAAGGTGAAGTTGGCTGGGAAATGTTACCGGCCATGGACGAAACTCCTAGTACTTGGTGTAGAGTACTTGATGTTAGGTGTTGTCCATTTATGATGGACGAGTGTTTGCCTTGCAATATAAGGACCGGTTCTTCGAACACCAAATTGGTGATTTAGTGTACAACCACAGAATCCGTTATGGGCAGGATCGTGCACCAAACCTTGGGTTACACAACAAGTTTTACCGGGTGTAGTAGATGACGGAGGTCCAGGGATCGTTTTTTTGTGAAGTCCAAGTACTTGACACATATATGGTGGACGATATGCTTGTGTCATACGCGTCGGATCCCCGGGCATTCGGGATGGACTTGTGGGCGTGCCTAGTTGCGGTGGCAGCGTTATGTGTTCCGAGGCTAAGAACATATAGCATGTGGGTAAAGTATACCAACTTCTGCAGAGTGTATAAAACTATCCGGATGTACTGTTGTCATGGCATATTGACATGCCAAATCTTGAGCTCTCGTTGATTAGCCACAAATATTAAATCCTTGATGTGTGAGTGGGCAGCCTTGTGCTCGTGAGTTTTTGGAAAGGTGTTAGGTGTGGATATTGAAGATCCAACCCTGTTAAAACTTCGGGAACTGGCGAGAAGGATTTATGCTCTCCCAGGGCTTACCAACTAAAATATTGACACGTCCCTCTTTCCTTGATATCTATTCTTAGTGAGCCCCGCCTTACTTAGTTGCTAGCGCATATATCAAACCTTTGCCTATATCCTTGCTACAACCTCCAAGCATAATTATATCCTTTGAGTAGTGTTGGAGCTTGTTGAGTAGCTTATGTACTCACGGTTTGTTCATTGTGGTTTTTAGTGAATAAACTCCATAAGAGATAGAGACGGTTAAGTTTCGTTGTATGCTCAAGTTGCCTGTGGATGATTGAAGTGATCGGTTGTTGCCCTTTTCGCTGCATACTTTGGATTGTCACTTAGCATTATTTGGTAAGTTCTCCAAATATACTCGTATTTAGTACTCGTATGGATTTGAGACTATCTATTGTGCGTATCAACTACCGATCCAGGGATTGGTACGAGAAGCACGAGTACCCCTCCTCCGGAGGGGTGTCACACTATCTTAGCTTTAAATGGGTTGCCCTGCCGTAAGCACCAAACCATCTATGCATCTCTCGGACTATTGGGTTGGCTCCCAAGAAGTACTCTAGTTATTTAGATGTCATAGAGCTTGACCTCCCCGTGATCAATCACTCTTTAGCGCTGCTATAAGGGTGGTAAGGTTGTAGTCCTCAAAGGTTCTCTGTTTCCTTAGGTCACATATCGAACGTCCATTCCTTACATTCCCTCCAATCACCTTCGATCTTTCTATGCCACGGTGACTTGTATCGTGCAACCTCCTGAATAGCACGACACTCTTCTCCCTTGGACAAAACTTGAATGTGTAGGGAGTTCCACTTATCTCAAAGCTTATTTCTCCGCTGCCAATATCTATATTCGCCTTTGCTACCGTCAAGAAGGGCCTGCCTAAGATCAATGGAGTCTTCATGCTCTTACCCATGTCTAGCACAATAAAATCCACAAAAACGATGTGACCTCCAATTTGAACATGCACATTGTTAGCAATTTCGTCGGAGTACCGTACCTATTGATGAACTAATTCCAAGCACATACTAGTAGGCTCCAATTGGGGCAAATTGAAGCTTGTGAATATATAATGGAACATTACACTTATGCTTGCTCGAAGATTGCATAAACACATTCCAAATACTTGAGTTCCAATTAAGCACCGGATACTAGGTGGTCCGTGGTCGAGCTTCTTCTCGGGTGTAATGTCATTGATTATTGCTGTAAGCTGCATAGTCACCTTCACGGCTTCCGGGAAGCTAAAGACTTCTTGTTTTGCATCATTTCCTTTATATACTTGGCATATGTGGGTACCAGAATAGCATCAAGAAATGGGACATTGATCTAAAGCTTCTTCATTATGTTGACAACCCTGTCGAATTGCTGATCATGGTGGCACACTCTCTCTGTTTTCAAAGCAATTACGTGTCTAGGAACGTAGCAGGTCCATGCTCATGAGATTCTATGCCCATCTTCGGACCAAAGAGGTCAATTTCCTCTTCGTGCCGATCGGCATCTGTCGGTGTGCCGATCGGCACCTCATCGTCTCGCCGTGCCGATCGACACCGATAGTGTGTCTGATCGACGCGAGGCTGCTTGCTCCACCGAGTACTTGGGATCCTTCGTTTTTTCCCCGACCTCGTAGCTATTGCTTTCGGTTGCTCTGCAGATACAATATTGTTAGGAATAGCCCCCCGCCACCTCTAATAGCCTACGACAATTGTCCCATTTGCTACTCCATAATCTTGGTATCCTTCAAAATTTTTTGATTGGAGCTCCCAATTTCTATCACCTTGTCACTACTTCCTTCAAGAGCACGATCAATCTCCTTGAACTTGGCACGATTATCCTTGTTGATCTTCTCTTGAGCTTGGAAGAACTCTTGACATTGGAGACGGAGTGGGGTAGCATTATGCATGGATGGACCAAGAGTTAAAGTACTCTTTTGTTGCTGATGTTGGAGCTTCCATCCTTGGGTCTTCATATAATTCAGCATCTTGAGATCCTCTAGGCAATCCTTGCTTACATGACCAAATTCTCCACACTCCTCACATGTAGAGCGTGATTCAACCGGCGTAGCTGATTTTTCCCTGGAAATATGAAGATTATTGTCCAACCTTCTTTGTATGGCATCGAGACGATCTATGATCAATTTTTAATGAGCTCTTTCAATCACACTCTTTGTTATTCCTCTTGAAGGTTGGAGACTCCTCTTTTCCATGCTTCTCTCACTATCCCGAACTGATTTTTCACCAATAACTTGATCAAATCTCTAGTTTGATTAGGAGTCTTTGACATGAATGTACCTCCAGCTGAAGTATCCAATGTTGACGATATATATTGTTTAATCCCGTATAGGATCTCTCAACAATTTCTCCTCTTGTAAGACTCGTGATGGGGGCTAGCATCCGTATATTCAAAGTATCTCTCCCATGCTTCTCTAGTGCTCGCATCAATATTCTAAGTGAATCCAAGGATCCTATTCTTCAAAGATTGCATTGCCAGGATGAAAATACTTGGCTAAAAATTCATCTGCTAGTGTTGTCGAAGTGATATTTGTTGCATTGGCAAATCCATTATACCACTACTTAGGACGCCCAATTAGAGAGAAGGGGAATAATTGTACCGCCGTGCCATTAGCATCCAATCCTGCAACCTTGAAAGTGCTTCAAACTTACAGGAAGTGTTGCAAGTGTTGATTAGGGACTTCGAACCCGTGAATGGTCTGTTGCGCCAATATTCTAACATATCTCTCAAACTGTATGGTTTTTTATCTTGTCCCCCATTGTAAACCATCTACATTAGTTAGTTGTGGCCTCAAATGATCAACCATCGACAGTTCTGCCTTGACGTCAGCCGCCTCTTCTTCTTCTTATGGATCTTCAATCACGAACAATGCTCGCGGATGAAGGCGAGCTCCTTCTCCAACTAGATCTCCATACCTATTTAGTTGCAGTCAACAGGATATATGCACAAAGAAAATGAGAAATAAAAGGTAGAATAACTAGATACTAATACATCAAACAATATTCAATCATACATTACTCACCTGCAACGGCGCCAAAAAAAGATGCTTGCTGGTCGTTACTATGCACCCACTTATATACTCGTAAGAGGACGGTGTACATTGTATCACTTTTTCCCTTAGAGTATTCCAAGATTTAATTGAATTCACGGACTAATGGGAATTAAATATTATTAACAACAAAAGATCTAATTAAGCTATTGTTGTTTGCATGTTGGAGGTGTTGGTGCCGATTGGCGCGCTCCGGTGCCAATTGGCGCATGGCTGATTTCAGTGTCGATCGATGCTCTCAGGTGCCGATTGGTGCAATGACTTTGTTGGCGATCTAGCAACTTCGGAAGACTTAATTAGCCTAAATAAAACTATGTGAGTAACCAGATATCCGCTAATTGAGATCGTAACCAGAAAGTCTATTTGGATAGCATCATAATGGATAATTACTCGGATGAATGAAACCCTTTAATGAATAAGACCACTCACCTTTTGAAGAGACCCCCAAATTATCGTTGTCGAGAGCAATCCCTTAATTGTGTAAGTATCTCACCCTACTTAATTATCTAATCGTGTTGCACTAGCTTAACTCTGTCACAACTAAACGACACATCTAGCATCATCAATAACTACAATCGATACAAGATCCGAGTAGTAACCAAATCACCATGATTAAGATAGTATCTAAATACTTAGCCTAGAACTAAGCAAATAGAACAAGCATGTGCATGATCATAGAATCAAATCATGAATCACTAAAACCATCATCAACATATTCAATCATCCTCGAGATACATAGTGTAGGATACATCACCTTCTAGAATGCCTACCTTGATGGATTAACTAGAACACCAATGGTTTTTGAATCTCAACTAGAGATCTATTTTGACGGGAAAAGCCTCGGTGGCTCTGAATCACGAGTTTGATTTCCCTTTATCGACGTCTCCCCATCTCTAGGGTTTTTACAAGAATTTATTTGGGCAAGGTACGCCGAGGAGTCGGAATCTAGAAAATCATGGAATGTGTCGATCGACACAAGGTTGGTGCCGATCGGCACATCTCGTGTCTTCATCGATCTTCTCCCGAGTCGGCCCCCTTGCCATCCATAGCTTCCAAGAGGGCCTTCTTTATCATGTTCCTCGAGATAATGCCTCGCATTGCACATTTGAGTCTTGAAGTTTCCTTTATCTTCTTGAGACGAATATCTTCAAATATCTCATGCAAGTAACTTCCATAATTGTAGAATTTGTGACAACGCTACCGTGCAAAGCAAGAGGGATTGTCGCGCAGGACCGCCTCGGGAGACATTCAAGCAAAGCGAACGTCATTGCACGTACACAAATGATACATTCACAATTTACAAAGACATTTTTTAGTTTACATGAGTAGAATATTTTACATATGAAGTTCAAGTATTCCAACACATAGAGTTCAAATTCTGATTTTTACATTGCATTAGTATACAAGAGGAAGCATAAATAATCTCGACGATACATAAACTTACAATACCACATCGGACCATAGATGTGGCATCATTCTTCTCGACAAGCTCACCTGCACAAAATGTAAATAACAAAGCCCCGAGTATCTAATATACTCCGCAAGACTTACCCGACAAAAGTGGTTTCTAAAAGCGACTAGTAGCCCCGAGTATCTAATATACTCCGCAAGACTTACCCGACAAAAGTGGTTTCTAAAACCGACTACTAGTATGCAGGGGGCTGACCGGGTTTGCTGGAATTGAATTGCAAAAACAGAACCTACAATATTTCTAATTCCAACTTTTAGCCATGTTAAAAGGGTTATGACATGAATATAAAATTTAGTGAGCAACATCTAACAATACAAGGTTGCAAAACAATATTTAAAAACTTCAAATCAGCAACTATATAATCATGTTCACTTCTTACTATGATGGAATCTGCTCGAGACAAGAGGTACTCAATAACCGTGAGGGAGGCGATATATATATCGGTTTATATCCTGCAGGAGAAACCCAAGTACATGACATACGCATCATTTAAGAACAAGTATGGCCACCGTTCGCGAGATCACTATAGGGCCGATATGACTCCCACCTCTTCCAAGTAATACGTCCCCACATGCGATGCCCACGATGGAGCCATCCAAGCGTAGACTGCATACTCGTCCAACCACATGACCCGGGATGCCAACATCAATCAACATCTCAAAAGAATGGTGGGGTACTGTCCAACCCTATGGTGCTCAAGCTACAAGGTTTCCCAGTTCCCAAAATAAAAGTATGCACTTGGTACACAACTCAATTCTTGCTCGCGAAGTTACACGGTCCTCAAGCCGACACGCACGGGGCTATGACGAACATAGGCAAACCTTGCCACCGCATCCTACACATGTATTTTCCCGTACGGTCTTAATTTCATAAATATCATGTGAGAGGTAACAGTTGAATAACCTATACCGAGAGGCCTCCGTACCACTCGGTGTTGCTACCGATGACTCCTTACTAAGCCTAGCATTTCTAACGAAAAAGGGTTATACCTATCTAATGAGACCATAGGCATAAATGTAACTACGCTTGCGATCAACTCCTGAACTTAAATGCACAGTACATGACATCACCACATGTGAAGTAAAGCAAAACTTTTAAAAACATGGGTTATGCATCGAGGCTTGTCTTGGGGCGGTTCGAAGTTAGTACCCACAACGGTGCTCAGCTCAATGTCGATCTCCACGGGGTTGCCTTCCTCGTTCTCGGGTCCTAGATGAATGTAATGCAATGTATGAGCATAGGTGAATGCATAGATATTATTATTCATGAAACTTTCTCAAAAAATAACTATTATAACAATATGCTCATGAGTCATGGTTATGCATGAAATAAGATGGTTGCATATGGGTGAGAAATTATGATTCATTTCAAGGGGACAAACTTCTAATTAAACAAAACCTAGAATAAGCAACATAAAAGTATATGCCTTAGGTTTGAAATGAAATATGACCGTAGCATAATTAGTGTATGACTTGCTAATGTACTTTATGGCAATTGTGAGTATGACATAGGATGCATCGAAGATAACTACTTATACTACCTTGCTGCCATGTATAGAGTTTAACTCATGATGAAGATGATCATGGATAAAAAAAATGCTTGACATGAATTATGCATATAAGACTATATGGCAATAGGTGATGCAACCATTATGGCTTAACAATCTAGATGAAATAAATGGTGCAACAAGCCATTTCTTACATGATCTCTGCAAGTATGCATAAAAGGGCCATAAACAAGCATAACAGCATGTATGCACCAAGTGTTGGCTTTTTTATATGCTCTTAAGTATAGCAAATGGCATATGGCAAAATATGCAATGCTAACATAAACATTGAACTTAACAACTCCTAAATTAAGCAAGAAGTGCCACAATTCAACTTTATGCATGAATTCTGTGAAAAAGCATAGGGAAACAATACTTGAACACCATAATTATAGATGCATGGCATGTCAACTTTTATAGGCACAAATAACCACCAAAATGGCAATATGTCATTCTTTGCCAATATGAACTTGACACTTCGTAATTAAGTAATTAGGGCTATAAAATAATCGTATGCATGAATTATGTGGAAAAACATAATTTAAACATGTTAAGCACCAGAAGCAAATAAGACATGAATTTTTGACACACTTTTCTAAATAAAACATTTATGTGCAATTATATGTTATATAGGCAAGGAATAATAAGTATGAGGAAAATATGTATGAATCCATCAAAATTATGCACCAGGGGGTGAAATATGTTATGATAGGTGCATATGTCAATTTTCATGATTTTTGCAATTTCTAGGAATTAATTATGCATTTTATAGGCTTAACAAGATGCTATTTCCTTTTAGATAAAACTTCAAATTGTTGCACATAAACCTAGGTAAAAAAGTGGGAAAATGGAAAGTTCATGTTGCAAGGATCCCAAAACATCTGAGTTTGCATTTGTTTGACTTTTATTTTTATAGATATGAAATTTCCAAGTTGCTAACTATTTTTCTATTTTCTGGGTTTTTTTTCTCATCAACAGTAAACACGAACAGAGGAATACAGGGCGACCAGGAAACTTTGATTTCCGGCAGCTTGGGCGGTGGAATGGCATGGGGAATGGCTTGAATAGATGCGTGTGGAAGTGATTAATATTACTATATGCTGAATGGAGCCTATACTCACGGTAGAGGAAGAATTTCGCGATGAACCGGGGAGGGGTTGCTTGGTCTGCTATGAGGAAGATGAACTCGATTCTTCGCTGGAGCTTTGGGGGAGAGAAATGGATGGTGGGAATAGCTTCAGGGGTCCTTGCACAGTTCTATGGAGCTTGGCTTGGTTGGGGAGGCTGTAGGTGGTGGTAGGCAGTTAGGAGCAAGAGCTCTACTGATGGCTCAGGACTAGAGCTTGAGTTTTCTCTCTCTTGTGCGTCGGTTGCTTCAGGGAGAAGAGAGTGGGCCCCACAGGTCGAATTCCTTGCACAACTACTGTTTTTGTCATTTGCTTCACCTCTAGGGTAGGTAAAACTCTACCCATTTTTGTGGTGGTGTAGCAAGATATTCTGAGCAACTTTTGTTATTGGCAAAAGTTCAGATTTTGCTTACAAAAATTCTTAAAAATCCTTGAATGTCTGCTGTTTTTTCTGCATTAACCGACATTTTAAGGGGTTTTATCCATCACTAAAAGTTATGGAAAAATATCCCAAAATTCTTACTTGACATTCCCCACAAGGTTCTCTAAAAACATGGACATGCTTTTGTTGGAAAAGTTTGAGTTTTGGCAAGTGCTTGGTTTGAGTCAAGTTTTGAAATTAAATTTCAAAACCCTAGTCATATTAATTTGCTTCTCAATAAATCTGAAATTTGAAAATGCAAATTGAATGACATGACCCTATTAACATGTGCTTTGTGACTTGGGATGTCACAAAATGGACCATGGGTCGGCTTCAATTAGGTCAATTCACTAATGTGCCGATCGGCGCGAGGGATGTGCCAATCGGCACATTGGGCTTCCTCTTTGCATATCTTCTAGCTTCAACCCATATCCTCCATAATGCATTCATTTATGCTAATTTCACCTATCTCTACGATAAAGCTCTAGAACAATGCATATACAAATATATAGTTATTTTCGTAGGTAAATGACCTATATCGGTGTCAATTATGCTCCAATTGAGGTGATATTTAGACGTAAAATGGGCACTTAGGAAGCGTAAACAATGATGCTAGATGTGTGGTTTAGTTTTGACAGAGCTAAGCTAACGCAACACGTCTAGATAGTTAAGTAGCGTAAGATGCTTGCACGATCACCTGGATTGATCTCGGCACGGATGAATCGAGGTCCTCCACTGAAAGGTGAGTGGTCTTATTCATCTTAGGTTTTCAATGATCTATGTAATTACCCATTATGATGCTATCCAATAAGACTTTCTCGTTACGATCTCAACTAGTACATATCTCGTTACTCACATAGCTTTATTTAAGCTATTAAACAAGTCATCTGTTGTTGCTAGACCGCCAACTCAGCTATTGCACCGATCGGCACTCGAGTAACATGCCGATCGGCACCGATTTCGTTGTTCAACATCAACACCTCCTTTTGCAAACAACGGTAGCTTAATTAGATCTTTTGCTGTTAATGATATTTAAGTCCCATTGGTCTCTGTGGATTTGATTAAAACTTGGAATACTTTAAGGGCAAAGTGCTACAATGTACACCGTCCTCGTGTGATATATAAGTGGGTGTATAGTAACGACCAACAATATCTTTTTCTCGCGCCGTTGCTAGGGACTAATGTTAGGATTGAATATTGTTTGTTGTAATAATATCTAGTTATTATACTTTCTTTTTCTTGTTTCTTTTGTACATATATCCTGTTGAGTGCAACTGAAAAGGTATGGACGGTCCTAGATCAAACAAACCCTTTGATTACATCGATGATCCATAAAACCTCTTTCACAAGAAGAGGGGTGTAGAGAAGAGAAGCAAGTCACATGGAAATCTAGCTAGAGAAGGAGCTCGTCTTGATCCGCGAGCATTGTTCGCAATTAAAGACCCAGAAGAAGAAGAAGAGTTAGGCGACGTCATGGCACAACCACCACCGAGTTGCTAATGGTTTATCGTATGAGGCCACATCCAACTAATGTATTAGTCGTCAAGGCAGATTATAATGAGACACCGGCACAACAGCCATATCAATTGGAGAGATACATTGGGATAGTGATGCAACAACCATTCACAGGATCCGAAGACCCTAATCAACATCTACAACACTTCATGAAAGTTTAGCACTTTCATGATTCAAAGACTGGATGCTTCGACGAGTTCTTCCTCGTTGAGATTAGATTGTGGAGCGACATCCGCGGATGCTCTCCAACGTTTGTTACTTCGGCTTCCGTGAGGCGGTGATCGGCTACAACTTCGACATCTCCATCGTGGTGGCTTCAACGATGCAACTATTCAGCGGCGAGGATGGGAGTGATGTTCTCACCTTCCACGTGCGTGACGAGCAGCACATGATCACGATTGACGGGCTTCGAGCTCGACGCCGACGTGGCGGGGCACGTGAGCAAGGAGTTGAACTCCTTTTGGATCTACCTCTCGTCAATCGAGGAGCACAAGCGGGGAACTTCCAAAGCCCGCCATCCAGCACTTCCACTAGTGGTTGGCAGCACGCACCATGGGGAAGATCAACTTCGGCAATGTCACCAACCCGGACATGCGGTGGCTATACAACACCATCGTTAGTCCGGCCAATTGCAACCCCATGCTTATGATGGTGCGCAATTGATTCGACAAGAGGAGCAGGGCGAGCGGGAGGTTAGCATTTGGAGGTGAACGGCGTTGTTCCAACCGGCCCGGGAGGAAGACCGGAACAGTGGGTGAACCCCACCTTCATCGACTTGTCCCGGACTCGTGGAAAGATTGTCACGGGGAGTATGTGCGTCGGCTTCCACATCGGCGACACTAGCATCTAGCTCCTCTCTCGTGGATCTTGGTGTGTTCCTCCCACATAAGCTTCATGGGGGGGGGCTGGCTCGAAATCGACCTATTCGAGAGATGTCGTGCGGAGAAGGAAAAGTGTGACCAGATGATGGAAGGAAGCGGTTAGGGGAGTTGGGAGTCGGTCAACACCCCGGGAAGACCCGGGAGGGACAGGAAGGAGGTGAGCAGCAGCAACGGCCGAGTGCGCTGGTTGATGCAGAGCTTCACGTCGGTTGACTCGACCCACTCGTTGACGGTCCTTATGGTCCAATTTTACCGTCAACATGTTGCATCTTTTTGAATCAAACACCATCACCAAGAATAAACATAGGGATTATTTCTAACAAATTCCACTAGTCTTGGTGAAATTATGAATGCAGGTGCAATTCATATGAAAACAGGGAAAACATGCTCGAAACATGGACTTTGCAATCGACGGATTTTCCCCGGACTAAAGAATATAGTCCAAAAGCCCAAAACCACAAAACAGAGCCTCAACATCAAACCAAGCAAGTGGATTGGGCCATTACACAGCCGGAGGAAGGCACCGAGAGAAGAATCAAGCCTAGGGAGTCCGAGCCGGTTCGGCCGAACCACCCTAGTGGGTTCGGCCGAACCGACGAGTGGACCCCCCGGCCCATCTTTCTCCGGCGGTTTGTCACCGACGTCCGGAGGTCGGTTCCACCTGCAATTAATGCCACCGACGTCCGGAACCGCCTCCAAGTTGCCGACCTTCCAAGGCTATAAATAAAGGGCTACACCCCCTCTCTCAACACACCACCAATATCGAGATACAAGACAAAACTCTCATCCTTAGGCCAAGGGCCTCTTGTATCTTAGTAGAATAGGAGAGAGGGCAAGGAAGAGGAAGGAGTGCTCCTCCCTTTTGTAAAGTGGAGTAGTATTTCCTTTTCTTTTACCTTGGCGTGTAAACACTCTTTTTGGTGATTTATACGTGGTGATCTACTTATCTATCGTGACATATCTTTGTGTTAGACGTAATTCTTGTTATACTTGTTTGCGGGATCATCGCTTCGCAAGAAGTGCTCTAGCTTTCGAACTCGGTTCTAGGCCGAGGCTAGAGTAGCGGTCAATAGCATAGACGTGGTGTCTAGGCCGGAGATCGCCTTTGTTTGCTGTGTGCCCCACGGTTTGTAGAGGTAGGTGGCAGGAAGTGACAGCCCTGTCATCCAAAGGAACCCTCCACGTTCGGGTACATAGTAGAGCTTTCGTAGACCGGAGTGGCTTGGCGGACCAAGCCTAAGACGGTGCCCGAAGTAAACAAGTCTAGCTTGCGTTCGTCTACCTTTAAAGGATAAATAGATAGGAGTCACCCTCTCGACCCTATTTTGCTACCTTGTCTTGGTTGTCCTTGGGTAAACTAACCTTGTTGCGGAAATACTCTGTTCCCTCGCGGATATAAATACGATACCTTGGAATACTCCCGGGTGAAGTGCTACAACGGTATTCCGTGCGCTTGCGGATTTATTCGTGACGTAAGAAATACCAACAAGCATTTCACGGCGCCGTTGCCGGGAACGGTTGTTATCTTTGTAACGAATCAGGTTTGCCCTCGTAATCTATCTTACTTACCGTTCTGTTTTTATTTTTCCTTATATTCAAAATTTCACAAAAACATATCATGGAGTCACACCCAACCATCCAATCTTTCTCCACTCCACGGGGTGAACTCTTAGAGCCACCATCATCATCACAACCTATTTCTTCACCTGGCTATGAGTTCTCCCCGATTACATTTCGATGATTAGAGGTTTATCCTTTTCGGGTTTTAAACATGAAAATCCTTATGAACACTTGCGAGAGTTTGAACATTTGTGTTCATGCCGATTGATCCATGGCATGACACAAGAAACATTGAAGTGGAAGTTGTTTCCCTTCTCTCTCAATGAGAAGGCGAAGCAATGGTACACTTACACCGCTAAGAGAGTGAACGGTGATTGGAAAGAATTGCAAGACAAATTTTGTCTAGCATTCTTCCCCGTATCTCGTATCACTTCTCTACGAGCGGAAATAATAGGCTTTCGACAAGAAGAAAAGGAAACCTTAAGTGCGTCATGGATTCGGTTCTGTTCTCTAACGGACTCGGACCAGAATTATTGCTCCCCGAACCCGTTTTATTACAACACTTTTATTCGGGATTGAGCAACGATACCGCACTTTATCTTGACACGGCCGCGGGTGGATCTTTTTCTCATAAGACCATAGCGGAAGCACACGAACTTTTGGATCGAATTGTGGAAAACACACCTTTTTCCGCCGACTTACTCGTAGAGCCGAAGTCGGAAGATGAGGAACTCGTTGTGCAAGAGACACAACACTTGGTGCCCATGATGGAGCACCTAGCACTCGAGTCCTCATCTAACACAAGAACAATGATAGAGGAAGATGAACCTCTTGATTTCCCATTTGAGTTCAAGGAAGAAATTTTTGAAGATTTTGGAAACACCTTGAACTACTCCTATCAAAAGAAACCAGCACTCCCTGCACCAACCCCGAACCTATTGAAAAATCTCTTCTCTTAAAAACTGTTCGGAAGTTGACAGCAATCATGAGCGATGAATGGTTGATGGAAAACGAACTTTCTTCGGAAGTTCTTCGACTTGATCATCCTAGATCAACCATTCGTGGCTCAATTCGGGGAGTAATGGTAGATGTTCTCTATAATCCTCTAGTAGGTGCCAACATCATGTCCGAATCTTTTGCTTCAACTTTATTTGGAAACGAGACATGGGCACCTTCGACAAACTCCTTAAAGCCTCACCGGGGCAATTTTTTGAGAGTTTGGGGATCATTAGAGATGTTTGCATTAAGCGTAATGAAGCGAGAGGTTTCCTTGGACTTTCACGTTTCGGAATCTTGGATTTCGATGTTTTGGTCGGTCATCCCATAGAAAAGCTTTTCTTAGGGATATCACCTTCGAGGAACCTTAGACTTCACCCTCGGCAAGAAAACTTTTTCTCTTCCTATCATTCATGCACAAAACTCTTTTGCCGAGGAGCCGCTTGTGGAAGAAGAATGCATGGAGGAGGTTATGGCAATTTTTCCTCATGAAAACCCCGAATCATCCTTGGATGAAAATGCTCTTGATTTCACTTTGGAAGAGGATGATTCGGCGGAAACTTTTGAGCTGCCCGAAACTTTTACACCTACGCCACCTCCCGTAGAGCTCAAAACTCTTCCACCGAGGCTTGCGCTACGTTTTTCTTCACGGAAATCCCGAAACCCCTGTCATCATAAGTAACAAGCTTCCGGAGGAGGAAACCGCAAAACTCTTAGCCGTGCTAGAAAAACATCACTCCGTTTTTGGGTACTCGCTTGGAGACCTCAAGGGAATCAGCCCTGCTCCGTGCACCCATCGCATTCCCATAGACCCCGATAGTACACCATCTAGGGAACCTCAAAGGAGGTTGAACAATGCGATGCGGGAGGTCGTTAAAAAAAGGTCTTAAAACTTTTACATGCTGGCATTATCTATCCTGTTCCACACAGCGAGTGGGTGAGTCCGAGTGCAGGTTGTACCCAAGAAAGGAGGAATGACGGTCGTCCATAATGACAAAAATGAGTTGATCCCTCAACGCACCGTCACGAGGATGGAGGATGTGCATAGATTACCGAAAACTTAACAAGGCTACAAAGAAGGATCATTTTCCGCTGCCCTTCATCGATGAGATGTTGGAGCAGCTGGCAAATAATTCTTTCTTTTGTTTCCTTGATGGGTATTCAGGATATCATCAAATCCCCACCCATCCCGACGATCAAAGTAAAACCACTTTCACATGCCCCTATGGAACTTACGCCTATCGACGAATGTCTTTTGGGCTTTGCAATGCACCTGCTTCTTTTCAACGTTGCATGATGTCTATCTTTTCCGACATGATCGAAGAGATTATGGAAGTATTCATGGATGATTTCTCTGTTTATGGAAAAACCTTCGATCATTGTTTAGAAAATTTAGACAAAGTCTTGCAACGTTGTCAAGAAAATGATTTAGTGCTCAATTGGGAGAAATGCCATTTCATGGTTAGAGAAGGCATAGTTACGGGGCATTTGATTTCTGAAAGGGGGATAGAGGTGGACAAAGCTAAATTAGAAGTTATAGAAAAGCTTCCACCTCCTGTGAATGTTAGGGGCATTCGCAGCTTTACGGGACATGCGGGGTTCTATCGTCGTTTTATCAAAGATTTCTCTCAAATTGCTAGACCCCTTACAAATCTGCTTGCGAAGGATGCACCCTTTGAGTTTACTTGATGAATGCATGACTGCTTTCACTACCCTTAAGAATGCACTCATCTCGGCGCCAATTATCCAACCCCCTGAATGGACGCTGCCTTTTGAGATAATGTGTGATGCTAGTGATTTTGCTGTGGGGGCTGTTCTTGGCCAAACTAGAGATAAAAAGCATCATGCAATCTCCTATGCAAGCAAAACCTTGACTGGAGCTCGGTTAAATTACACTACCACTGAAAAAGAGCTCCTTGCTGTTGTTTTTGCTTTTGATAAGTTTAGATCCTACTTGACTGCAGCAAAAGTCATTGTTTACACCGATCATGCTGCTTTAAAGTTTTTGCTCAATAAGAAGGATGCTAAACCTCGTTTGATACGATGGGTTCTTCTACTCCAAGAGTTTGATGTAGAAATCCGTGATAAGAAAGGAGTAGAAAATTCCGTGGCAGATCATTTGTCGCGTATACAATTCACTAACCTGGAGGAATTACCCATCAATGATTTCCTACGCGACGACATGCTGCTCCTAGTAAGGGACTCACATCCATGGTACGCCGACATTGTGAACTTCATGGCAACGGGGTACGTACCACCTGGAAAGAGCAAGAAACGACTCATCTATGAGAGTCGCCGTCACTTATGGGAAGAGCCCTTCCTTTACCGTGTCTGCGCCGATGGATTGCTAAGGCGATGTGTGCCCATACCCGAGAGCACACGAATCATTGAGAAGTGCCATGCATCGCCATACGGGGGACACTACGGCGTGTTTCGTACACAGGCCAAGATATGGCAAAGTGGCTTCTTTTGGCCAGCCATGTACGAAGACACAAAGGAATTTGTCGAGCGATGCCCGGAATGTCAAAAAGTTGGAGGCATCACGGCAAGAGATGCAATGCCCCTCAACTACAATTTACAAGTCGAGCTCTTCGACGTATGGGGCATTGACTTCATGGGACCGTTCACCAAGTCACATGACTGCGAATACATCTTGGTGGCGGTAGACTACGTGTCTAAGTGGGTGGAAGCAATGCCTTGCGGGGCCGCAAATGCCAAGCATGCTCACCGGATGTTCCACGAAATTATCTTCCCAAGGTTTGGAACACCGAAGCTAGTGATAAGCGACGGAGGGTCTCACTTCATTGATAAGACCTTCCGAAGCTTCCTAAGAGAACTTGGATCAAGGCATAATATCGCTACTCCATACCACCCTCAAACCGGTGGGCAGGCCGAGACCTCAAACAAGCAAATCAAGCGGATCCTGCAAAAGACCGTAACAGAAATGGGGAAGGGATGGAAGGACAAGCTACCCGATGCACTATGGGCATACCGTACAGCATACAAGACACCCATAGGCATGTCCCCATACCAGCTCGTGTACGGGAAAACATGTCATTTACCCGTCGAGATGGAACACCGAGCGTATTGGGCCATCCGGAAATGGAACATGGACCTTAATGGTGCCGGACGCAAAAGAAAAATGGAGATAGCTGAGTTAGAAGAATGGAGAGACAAAGCTTACCACAACTCAGCTATATACAAAGAAAGGACAAAAAGGTGGCACGACAAAAAGATAAAGATAAAGGTATTTAAGGTTGGAGATAAGGTCTTGCTATTCAATTCACGGGTGAAACTCTTCGGGCATGGAAAATTAAGAAGTAAATGGGACGGACCATACACGGTTATTGACACCTCGTCACATGGAGCAATCACACTTCAAGACGACGAAGGTAAAATATTTAAGGTAAATGGTCAGCGCCTTAAAATTTATTTCGAGCCCGATAAAGATAAAGAATTTGATGTCATGCACTTGATTAATTTAAATTTTCTCTCATGATAGCTCTTTCTTATCTATCACCCGTAGTAGCTCTTTCCCTGAAATAATTTTAGCAAGCAATCAACCGAGAAAAGGAAGGGGACCGAGAGGGGTCCACTACGGTTCGGCCGAACCCCCTTGCTGGTTCGGCCGAACCAGTACGGACCCCAAACGGTCACTTTTTTCTTTCATCTTTTGTCTCCAACGGTCACAAGATCAAATCTCCCTGCTTAGTGCCTTCCATGCTGCGGGAAAAACCAAATTAATTCTTTCCATGCTTTTATCTATAAATGAAGGTGTTTTCTTTCATTTTTCCCTTGCACCTTTCTTCCACCTTGTCCATTTCGCACAAAAAAAGCTTTTGCCCAGCACCATGGACAGCAGCATCCCAAGCCTCGACGTCTCCGTCACCACCAGCGAGCTTTGCCGCCAAGTCGGCCTCGAAGACATCCTTGATCATGTCTCCATTCCCAGCGAGCAAGCCTTGATGATCCATGATCTACCGCTCGCTATTGAACCTCCACCCACAGCAGCAAGAACACCCTCCAAAAGCTCTCCCGCTGCTGTGGCACCTCGCCAAAAGAAGGGAAATCTACCCCCAAGAAGAAGAGCGCCGACGCCGCCAACAACGCTCTCCTTCCTGGAGAGAAGTACGTCGGCACCCTCGCTACCAAGAGCGGGCAGGCGGTGCACCATCAATATGAGGGCGCAACCTGCCTAGCCCCATCAAGAAGCCCGGCGAGAGGTTCAAGATCAAGGGAACCCGCGGTGGCGGAAAGCAGCTCATCCCGCCGCTCACCTCGACGGAAAGAGAGACGCCCGCGAATCCGTGGGCGACACTCCTCCTAAGAGGATAAGGAGGCGTCTCTCTCCCTCTCCCATCAAGAGGGCAGGGGGAATGTATGAAAGCGAGGATGAGAAAACTCCTAAAAAGCCCCTACCAAATCCTCCTCGCTAAACACGTTGATCTCCGCGAAGCCCATGAACGCCTACGTGACAATGTCGCGGAGATCAAAGACGCTATTGAAGACTTGAAGGATGCCCGGGCAACCCATCGCCGCAGCACCAACTCCAAGATCAAGCGTCTCTTCAAGGACGCGGGGAAGGAGGACGAATACGACGTTTAAAATGAACCTTCCCGCGTTCATCATTTCCCGCGAGCACATTTAGTTTAATTTCCTCAATCATTTTTTTTTCAATCATTTTTGTAATGCGCCTGCTCTTTTAAACTTTTAATCATATTAGTGCTCCCCGGTCTTCCCTTACCGGTAGAGCAAGTTTTGTTTCGAAATATCTTTGTCTATTTTGAAGAAAACAGGCAAAAAGGCAAGTGTGGGGGGGACATCGCGGAAAGCAAAGACAAACACACGCGAAGCGCGCAGAAACATCACGAGGAAAACAACACAAACACAACCTGCGAAACAGAGCACCGGTGGGGCCCGGGCCGGTTCGGCCGAACCCACAAGGGTGGTTCGGCCGAACCCTGGTGGGTTCCACTCAGCCCCTACTTCCTCGTGGCACTTGAGTTTGTTTCCCATACTTCCTTTTCGCCTACTTTATTTGTCAAGTTCATTCCGAGACGCGAAAAACAATTACTAAAACTTGACCAACTAAAACTTGGGAAGATTTCTTTTGAATACCTTTGAAAATCTCAAGTCTCTCCCTAATGCTCTCATGATGATCTTGCACACCTTTTATTACTCGCTTCATCACCACTTGCCCGTGAACAAATAATCAAATCCATAGGACCCATATTTCTCTAGATTATTGGCAAGTGTGATACGGCTCGACGAAATGATCTTATGCTTAGCTTACCGAGTCCTTGGGAATTTTATTTCACAAAACAAAAATACCATGGCTTCATGCTCCTCTTTTGATACAAAAAAATGCCTACCAATGCCATATGATGATCATACCTTGCAAAACTTACATACATATGCTGCTTGTGATTACAATGAGCTTTACCAAAATTGAGTGACCCTAGAGAGAAACTTGTCATGCTCTCTTGATCAAGATCACGTACACTCCACCAAAATAAAGACACTTCTCTCTCTCTCTCTCAATCACGCATAAACAAAACATGGCTATGTAGAAAAAAAAAAAGAAAAGCTCACACGAGATGAGCAATGAAAAGAAAGCTCACAAAGATGAGCAATGAAAAAGAGAGAAGAAAAGAGATGCTCAAGCATAGAGCAAGAAAAGAAAAGAAAGAAAATAAAAAGATAGCCATGTCTCGAAAATGCAAAATAAAGAGAGGTCAATTGCAATAGGAGTTGTCACTTTTTCATATCCATACACACACGCACTTCTTGATCAAGGTTGCATGACTTGGCTTCTCCATGGATCCTTTCTTTTGGCTTAGCAATATTTGTGATACAAGTATGCCTCTTTCATTCCCCACCGAGCTCCACATACAAGCCTAAGAAGTAGGAAAAAGAGAGGCAACACAATGCCTTGGTGAGGAAAACACTTTTCGAGCGATTCAAGAGAATCGAAGAGGAGCGGGAGTCATGTTGTTTATTTTCAAAACTTTCAAAAACCCAAGGTGCTTAGTGAGCAAAAGTATAGTGACTTGAGTCATGAGTCTGTTCCACTTATCAATCATCCAAGAATGCATGTTAGCCACCGTCATGTTCACAAGTAAAACGGTGTGGCTTGTAATAACATGTGTGCAGGTCTCTAAGGGAGAGATCTCTCAACTTACGCTCCAACCTTTACTCGAGGACGAGCAAAGAGCTAAGTGTGGGGGTCTTGTTGACGGTCCTTATGGTCCAATTTTACCGTCAACATGTTGCATCTTTTTGAATCAAACACCATCACCAAGAATAAACATAGGGATTATTTCTAACAAATTCCACTAGTCTTGGTGAAATTATGAATGCAGGTGCAATTCATATGAAAACAGGGAAAACATGCTCGAAACATGGACTTTGCAATCGACGGATTTTCCCGGACTAAAGAATATAGTCCAAAAGCCCAAAACCACAAAACAGAGCCTCAACATCAAACCAAGCAAGTGGATTGGGCCATTACACAGCCGAGAGGAAGGCACCGAGAGAAGAATCAAGCCCGGGGAGTCCGAGGCCGGTTCGGCCGAACCACCCTAGTGGGTTCGGCCGAACCGACAGTGGACCCCCGGCCCATCTTTCTCCGGCGGTTTGTCACCGACGTCCGGAGGTCGGTTCCACCTGCAATTAATGCCACCGACGTCCGGAACCGCCTCCAAGTTGCCGACCTTCCAAGGCTATAAATAAAGGGCTACACGCCCCTCTCTCAACACACCACCAATATCAAGATACAAGACAAAACTCTCATCCTTAGGCCAAGGGCCTCTTGTATCTTAGTAGAATAGGAGAGAGGGCAAGGAAGAGGAAGGAGTGCTCCTCCCTTTTGTAAAGTGGAGTAGTATTTCCTTTTCTTTTACCTTGGCGTGTAAACACTCTTTTTGGTGATTTATACGTGGTGATCTACTTATCTATCGTGACATATCTTTGTGTTAGACGTAATTCTTGTTATACTTGTTTGCGGGATCATCGCTTCGCAAGAAGTGCTCTAGCTTTCGAACTCGGTTCTAGGCCGAGGCTAGAGTAGCGGTCAATAGCATAGACGTGGTGTCTAGGCTGGAGATCGCCTTTGTTTGCTTGTGTGCCCCACGGTTTGTAGAGGTAGGTGGCAGGAAGTGACAGCCCTGTCATCCAAAGGAACCCTCCACGTTCGGGTACATAGTAGAGCTTTCGTAGACCGGAGTGGCTTGGCAGACCAAGCCTAAGACGGTGCCCGAAGTAAACAAGTCTAGCTTGCGTTCGTCTACCTTTAAAGGATAAATAGATAGGAGTCACCCTCTCGACCCTATTTTGCTACGTTGTCTTGGTTGTCCTTGGGTAAACTAACCTTGTTGCAGAAATACTCTGTTCCCTGCGGATATAAATACGATACCTTGGAATACTCCCGGGTGAAGTGCTACAACGGTATTCCGTGCTCTTGCGGATTTATTCGTGACGTAAGAAATACCAACACCCACATGCCGATCGACACCTAGGACATGCTGATCGACACGGACTATAGGTACTAGGGGCGGCCCTCGTCACTCCTAGTGAACCTATGGATGACTTTTTCGCCCCCATGCACACCTAAATACACAACAATGTGCAGTACATCGAGCACATTGAGGGCACAATGGGCCGTTGGAGAGTCAATCATGACGCGATGGTGGAGGAGTTCGACCGACTAAAGGCACGGTGCTATGGCTTTGATCAGCTAGCAACCCCACCACCGTTTGAAGACTAGAGTGTCGAAGTGTAGGCAACACTTCTATCGGTTTCCGGTTTGCACTTTCTTTTATTTTGACAATCTTTTTAGTTATTTACTTTTGTGTGTGTGAGCTAGTTGGGAAACCATGATCATTGGTGTGAAAATCCATGCAAGTGTGCTAGCAGGAGATTTTATTTATACAAGTATGCTAGCAAAGAAAACATCGCCATGTATTCCCGCATCAATCTTAATATAATGGTGAAAGTTATGCTATTTCATGAAAATCTTATTGTACTTTGTTCTTGTCTTAATGAGTGTCCATGATAATAAAAAGGATGATGAACATTAATAAAAATTCAAACTTACACTTCAAAATTATTTAACAAATATTTCTTATGTAGAGAAAATTTTCGAATACCCATGTGCTTAAATGATATATCCAATTTGTGGGAAATAACTTAGTACCAAATATTTATGAAACTTAAAATGCTTATCTTGTGAGCTTAAGGATCTTCTAATCAATGATTGTACCTACCAATTCCTTATATTTTAGAAAATTCATATGAACCTTTGAATAGAAGAAAGACATTAAATTGATATCCGAGTTCGGTCAGCATTTAATTATTTTGGTATGAGACTTCGAAGTTGGCCATATTTTTGTGTATCATTGCTTTCTAGCGTTGAATTACTCATGCAGTGCAAATATCCGCCTCGGAATTATGCACACTTCAGCTGAGTATCCTACCATGAAAACAAAAAAATACCATGATAAGAATTACCAATCCTTGACCACATCCCATATTCTTAGCTATACAATATATTGCATCAACAATGGAGCAAGGAAGGAAGGAATCTAGAGCAACAGGTGTCCGCAAAGACCCCGTAACAAGTTGAAAATTTAAGAAAAAAATGTAAATATATAAAAAATATCAAAGGTGGACTTCTAAAGTAAAGGTTTGCTCGGGACTAGGAAAATTTTAAGCGTGGGGGAGAGGATACCCTCAAGGTCCTCAAGAAAGTTCAAGAAATTCATTGTAGTATAGCCAAAAAACTTTCCAAATATGTGCAATCCGATAGTGGGAAATTTCTTTCTTCCCAAGATCAATTTTGCTGTGCACATGTCCAATTTTCTAATTTCTAATGACCATTTTTGACAAGTCTCTATAAATCCAATCAAGAACTATCTCCTAGCTTTACAATATGTTATCTATTTGTGTCTAGAATCCTTGAATTACCTCACCTAGCTACTCATACGAGCCTTACAAAAATATTTGATCATTTTGATCTAGAATATAGGTTGAGTGGTTGAAAGACGAGTTGTTGCCTTAGATCGTTTCATATATGATTATTTCTGTTCACAACATCATTTTTGAGTGATTTACATGTGTGGAAAAGCTATGACTTTTAAATTGGATATGAACTTGCTCTGGGGTAATCATTTCAAGCTTAATGCCCATACTTTTGAGTTATATTTCTTAATATTAATACAACATAATTCACAATGGAACAATGCTCAACATTTGATGATTTGAAATGCTTTTATGATGGAGGAGAGCATATGCCTTTGATTTTTCTTTCTTTTACTTTACTCAAAGGTTGGGAGTTGTCGACACTTTCTAAGTGCCCATTTTATAAATTAATATCACCCCAATTAGAGAAAAATTAACACTAATACAGACCATTTACCTATGAAAATAACTATATATTTGTATATGCCTTGTTCTGGAGCTTTATTGCAGAAATAGGTGAAATTGGAGTAAATGGAGGCATTACAGAGGACATGGGCTGAAACCAGAAAAAGATGTGAAGAGGAAGTCCAATATGCCGATCAGCACATCCTTGTGCCAATCGGCACATGGAGGAATTGGCCCAACAGAAGTGGGCTGGCCACGGTCCATTCTACAAATATGGAAGTTACTTGCACGAGATATTTCAAGATATTCGTCTGGAAAAGATAAAGGAAACATCATGACCCAAATGTGCAACGAAAGATATTATCTCGAAGAATACGACAAAGAACGCCTATATGAAAGCTATGGAAGACAAAGGAACCGACACGAGAGAAGAGATGGAGGAAAACATGAGACATGTCGATCGGCACCGACCTTGCGCCGATCGACACTTTCCTAGATTTGCTAGAATCCGACTCCTCCGTGTGCCTTACCCATATAAAGACATGTAAAAACCCTAGAGGCAGGGAGACGATAGAGGGACACCAAACTCGTGAGTTCGAGCCACTGGGGCTTGCCCGGTCATAATAGATCTCTAGTTGAGCTTCAAGAACCATTGGTGTTAGAGTTGATTAATCAAGGTAGGCCTTCAAGTTGGTGTTGAATTCTGTAATAAGTATCCCAAAGATGATTGAATATGTTGATGATGGTTTTGGCGATTTGTTGATGTTGATTCTATGATCATGCATATGTTGGTTCCAATTTCTTATTTCTAGGCTAAGTATTCGGATGCTATCTTGATCATGGTAATTAGGTTAGTAATTAGGTTACTTGATGATGCTAGACGTGTGGTTTAGTTGTGATAGAGCTAAGCTTGCGCAACACGTATAATTAGTTAAGTAGGGTAAGATGCTTGCATGATATTACTTGGATTGATCTCGGCAGAGATAAATCGGGGTCCTCCACGGAAAGGTGATTGGTCTTATTCATCGTATGTTTTCATTGATCTGTGTAAGTACCCATTATGATGCTATCCAATTTGACTTTCTGGTTCCGATGTCAACTAATTGATATTTGGTTACTCACATAGCTTTATTTAGGGTATTAAAGAAGTCCTCTCGTAGTCGCTAGATCGCCAACTCAGACGAGACAGCCACGCGCCGATCAGCACCGAGTGTGCGCCAATCGACACCAAAACCTCCTTCCTGTAAAAAAATAGTAGCTTAATTTGATCTTTTACTATTAATAATATTCAATTTCTATTGGTCTATGTGGATTCGATTAAACCATGGAATATTCTAAGGAAAAAAGTGTTACAATGTACACCATGGAATACTAGGTATATAAGTGCGTGCGTAGTAACGATCAACAAGTTCTGTTCAATTTATGATCAAGCCGTACGTTTACATGGAAAAGATTTGAGTCCAGAAGGCTCAACTCAAAATCGAAAATCACTTGGGGGCTACTATGTGATACTTACATTATGGGTATCCATACGAGATGTAAATACTCGATCAAGTATAGGGTGGCCCACCGAAGTCGATCGACACGAAGACAAGGAGTAGCCCGGAAGGAAACTTAGAGATAGAATTACTATGGCCGCGTTTGGGACAAGTTATTTCTGAAGCCATTCTGTAGGAAACCAGATCCTGTAGAACACAACTTTGAGGAGAATCTCCTGTCAACATAAGTTGAGCATTTGGCAACCCCGATTATTTCAGTAGACATTGTCCATCCTGAGTGTATAATGTTTGATATGCCCCAGAATCTGTTTTGACTTGTTTGACATAATATTTTTCGTACATGAAAGAGTCATAAAAATTTCATAATATTCATAGTACATAAAGAGTCATATCAATTTCTCGAACTTAATGATACAATGATTTTTCTATCATAAAGTTCATCAAAATACTACTCTATTATCCAATAATCATGCTAACAATGCAGCGGCAATAGAGTCACGGAATGCTCCCATGTCATACTCATCATCTACAATGCTTACATTGTCATGGAAATCTTCCTGGATGTCATCCTCATAGTTCTCGAAATCATCATCATATAAGCCACTATTAATGATAAAATTATGAAGAGCCATACAAGAAACTATGATTTGTGCTTGCTTCTCTATGGGGTAGCTTGGCTTTTGTTTCAAAATGTGACACTTATTTTTTAGAATTCCAAATCACCGTTCAATTGGATTTCTAAGAGTTGAATGTGCATGGTTAAACACCTCTTTCAATCCAACAGGATTACTATGTTGGAATTCAGGTACATGATATCGTAGACCTCTGTATGGCACAAGATAACCTTGTTTATTTGGATACCACGAATCAAAGAGATAATACTTTCCTGCATAATAAACTTGTTTAGTATAGTACACAATTAGAAAGAAAACTTACAAAGAAAGGAAATATACAAAGAATTACCCGGTGGCGGTTTTGGAAACTTATGAGTGTAGGTTAGCAATGTATCATTTAGGACGTGTTTGGCATGGCTCCGGAGCAAAACTCCAGTCCATAGCTGCCTCAAACCAGCCAAACACCTCAACTCCTAAACTCCTTAGAGTAGGTGAACTCCCAAGAGTTGGAGGAGTTGTAGTTCATTTTTATGGAGCACCTATTTTGCAACTCCAGTACCCTTCCAAACATGGAGTTGGAAATAATTACCCACCACTACCATCGATTACGTAGATACCAGTTCAATTTCTATTTTTCTATGTCTCGGATGACCCCAACTCCCCGCTCCCTAGGCCAGACGCTAGCGCCACCCCGGCCCGACCCCATCTCCACCGATGATGCTGCCTCGCCCCACGTCGGTCTGCCCCGCACCGAGGGTGTTGCCTCGCCCCACGCCGGTCTGCCCTGCACCGAGGGCTTTGCCTTGCTCCGCCCCGGTCCTGCTCGCACCGACAGCGTCGCCTCGCTCCGCTTTGGTCCAGCTGGGCGCGAGGACGGTGCGGGTGGCGGTGTGGCGGCTGTTGCCCGAAGCGGCGGGAGAAGCATGACAGAGGGGTGGCGGCGGTGGTGGGAGGTAAGAGGAGGGAGGCAGAGCAGGTGGTGAGGCGCAGTTCACGGCGTGGATCTCGGCGGCCCAGTTCACGGCGTGGATCTCTGCGGCGCTGAACTGGTCTCGAGTGGATCTCTCTACCTGCTATCGCGGCCTGCGCATGGCGCTTGCACCTTCGCCCAGCGTCGCCTGTAGTCCCGCCATCCTTGTCCTCAACGGAACGAGATCCCCTGCCGTATGTCAAGAGTAGCGACGCCACACCTAGGTGCCGTCAGGCGCTTTAGCAGGAAACCATAGCCATCCATGTTGATGTCTAGAATCGGTGCCAACAGCCAAGGCCATAGTGCCTTGTTGGCGTCGTCTATTAGTGAACAACACAATGGAACTTCCTTGGCAATAAATTAGATACAAATTAAAATCGGTGCATGAGAAAACGACAGCAGGTCTGGTGTGCGGCTAAGCAGAGAGGAGGTCAGGGTTCGCCAACGGCGCCGGCGTTGCCCACAAGCGCAACGCCTCCACCGGGTTCGGTGTCCGTGAGAGCAGCTCGCCGCGGTCGGCATCCTTGCCGTGCTTTGCGTCGTCGACGGGCAGCAAAAACTAATCGATGGCGGTTGACTTTTGGTTCTACTGAGTGCTGAGCTGTCGGGAATGATAAAGATGGCCACATTTTCTTTTGTTGGGCTACGCACGAAGGAAATAAGCTATGGGGAATGCGAGCCGTCCAATTCGGCATCAACGAGCGCACTTCCGAGTGCCGTTCGGTAGAGGATCCGCTTCCGTCCTCGACCATGGCTTGCCAACGCGAAAGAAAGGAAAAAGATAGTGAGTATGACAGCTGGGGCCATGAGTTAGGGGCAATAATGGAAATTCATCTTGAAAATACTCTTTTTTGGAGATGGAGCAAATATCTAGCCAAACACGTCAACAAGCAGCTCCAACTCCACAGGAGAGTAGCTCCACGGTGGAGTTTTGGAGCAGAGCTGCTCCACCATGGAATAGAGCTATGCCAAACACATCCTTAATATCCGGGTGTCATGAGCAGATCCGGGCCAACCAGTGACAGCAAATATAAACCTCAAATCAAAGTCACAAACAACCATAATATTTTGTGATGCATAACCGTGTCGACCAACATATTTGGGTGTTTCACTTAACGGTACAGTCACAGGAATATGGGATCCATCAATGGCGCCAATACAATCCTTGAAATAAGGCTAGAATCTAGGTTCTTGGAGCCTAGGATGCACATTTATAAAGTGAGGGTATTTTGGTTTTATGATATCAGCTGCCATTCGTGTCACACATTCTAGTACCTCATTGAACTTTCTACTAATAGTCTCAGTGGAACGGTGAAACACATTCTTCACAGTGCGATTAGATTGAGGTGCACCATAAGTCCATAGAAACATATCCAATGCTTCTTTACTACATGATTCCCTAGTCGACTTCAATCCATATTGTGTTACCATTGTTTCATGTAGATGATAAAAAATTGTCCGCCTCATTCTAAAAGTCTCATAACACTTCTCGCTATCTGCAAGTAGTATTTCAGTCCAAACATTACCAGGCACCCTAGGCACAGTTCTAGCCTTGTTGGAACGCAAATCATAATTGTCATCCATCAACTCTAGAGCAGCATATGCAATCATGAAGTCATCATCACTACTGGACTCCTGCATGACCTCATCTCTATCCTCTATATCACTTTAGATACTCATCTGAAAAACAATATGCAATATGTATAAACCATCAAACACCATCGATACCACACATAGGAAGGAAAGTTTCATGAATTATTAAACAATAACAGGATACAAAGTGTAGCAGGATACAAAGCGCTAAGGAGTCAAAGTGTTAAGGATACAACGTGCTGCAGGATAGAAAGTGCCAAAACTACAAAGTGCAAAGGATACAAATTGCTACATGCTACAGCAAGCCTAATTCTTTTTCTTGTCCTCCCAAGTCCTCTTAAGCCATGCAAGTCTCCCAGTTGCTGTTTTCAATGTGAGAAAAACATCGTGGTACTCTTTTTTAATTAGAAGTTGAGTTGCATAGTAATGTTCATCACTCCCTTCTTCAGCTCCTGATTGAATGACTACATCCAGCAAATGAACTATCTCCTCCCTAACATGATCAATAGCAGGTGAGGTAGCTGAATATTTACTACTTTTAGACTTCTTCTCATATGCATCAACCAACTGCTTTATAAGACCATCTCTATATGTCTACTTCCCCTTCTTATTATCCTTTGGAGAAGCACCATGAGCAGTGGGTCGTTTCTCAGCTGAACGTTTGCCAAGTGCAGGTGATTGTGTGTCATTGCTTGGTATATCCTCAACCTCATTTCTAGCATCTCCAACACCATTTCCTTCTGTAACAGCAGCAGCAGGTGCGCTAATTAATATTACCTATGGGAACAAATCAGGTTGCATTTGTGACACATATTGTGACACCCCGTGGCACATTTTTGTGAGTTAGCATTTTTAAAACTAACCACAGAACTAGTGGAACCCGTCCAAGAAAATTCATTGACATGCAATGTGGATTGGGCTAAAAATAAATTCAAATACACTTTGGATTGAACTACAAGTCAAACGTTTCCTATAACAATTGCCCCTGGCGAAAATATACGTTGTAGAGGAAGTCAAAACAAAAATATGAGAACAAGTCCCATGTCTTTTGGATAAGTAGAACTCCCTATAAAAATTCGAGAACCTTAACTTTTACCCCTTTTAGTTGAATTATAGAAATTCAACGGGAAGGAGTTTGGAACCATACTTTTCGCGCATGTCTAATCCATGTCATGAACTAAACATTGGTAATTTTGTTTGGATTAATAGAGCACGGAAAGTATTTTCTTAAAGCCATTACAATTGCAAGAAATCCACAAATCAGAAAAATACAAATATGCTTTGGCGTATTCTCCTGGACCCACCTGTCATCCTCTTCCTCCCATTTCTTTTTAGAGTTTTAGGGGATCAACTCCCCGTCCATATTGTATTCAAACAGGACAGGCAAATAGTTCTGTTTTACAGCACCTAGCACCCCTCTGGTGCGACAGTTCAGACATAAAAAAAAACTCTAACCAGTCTCAGACTTAAAACTTCCGAGTTTACCACACTTTACATGCTCATTTAGGAGCGATCACCATCTCATAAGAACTCACACTCGCGCAGCTGGGAGTGCACTCGCCGCCGTACTTGTTCTTCCACTTCTCTTCAAGACTTGCTGCCAGCTCTTTCATTTGACTCTGCCATTTCATCGTCTTCAAACAGCTTTATCCACTTGATCTTCTTCATGATCTCCCCATTCAGGACACGCCTGTCCCACTTATGGCCGGAGCCCCCAGCCTCTCTGGCTGACTTGCTATCTGCTCCAGCACTTGTATCCAAGCACAGTAATTCTCCACATACTTCGTTGGACACAGAACTACCCATTTCCTTATCATTGCATTCACCTTCTGCCACACTACCTGAACATTTTTCCAGCTTGTGTTCTGAAAGCATAAAGAGTTTCTCAACTTCCATAAACACCAAAGGACAGCAGAACTAAAGATATTGACGACTTTATGTTTACTATTTGAAATCCACAGTCTAGCAACTGATTCATAGTCAGCCCCTATATTTATTTTGGTAACCTTTCCTAAGTCATTCCAGATTCTACTCGCCACTACACAGTCAAAAAATAAATGCTGGACTGTCTCCTTTTCCTTACAGAATAAACAAGTATTATCAGCTATCTTTTTTCTTTTTTCTAAATTATCCCTTGTTAAGATCTTATTCTTAGACAGTAACCATAAGAAGATGTGAACTCTTGGGGGTACATTCAGTTTCCAAACTGCTGGAATGAAAACCTGTTCAACTCCCCTGTAGTTAACAATTTTATACAAAGATTGAGTGGAATAAACACCCGAGGAATTATACTGCCAGATCAGTTGATCATCATCAGTAGATAAAGTGAGAGTAGATGCTATCAGACACACCTCTTCCCACAGCCTCATCGTTCTCTCATCAACACTCCTTCTAAAAGTGCACCTAAGATTTTCCCCATCCCATAACTCTGCTATTGTGGCTCCGTGCTCATTAACTATTGTATAAACCTCCCAGAATTGCACGTCTAGACTCGACGACCCCAACCAATTATCTTCCCAAAATTTGAATTTTACCCCATTCCCTACCAGCCATCTATATCCTATTTTGGCAGCCGTTGCTGCCCACATAAAACCTTTCCAGAATTGAGAGCATCTGTTGTCTTTGCAGCTAAGAATATTTGGCTCACTTGTTCTATACTTGAAATCCACTAATTGCCTACATAACTTGTCCTTACCTTCATTATACCTTCTAACCCAGGAGGCCAGCAAACAAACATTCAAGTCTCTCAGATCTGGAATCCCCAACCCCCATATTCTTTCCTCATGCACACATTTGGCCAGTTCACTAAATGAAAACTTCTATTACCCTCCAAGTCATTCCAAAGGCAATGAGCCATCTGAGAGTTAATCATTTCAATGGCCCATTTTGGAAACTTTATAAAGGA
Source organism: Chloris gayana (assembly GCA_031894775.1). NCBI lineage: Eukaryota > Viridiplantae > Streptophyta > Magnoliopsida > Poales > Poaceae > Chloris > Chloris gayana. The sequence continues at coordinate 157,988 of JAUNZO010001252.1, forward strand.
AAGAAGATAAATGGGTATACTTGCCAAACAAGTTTTAATTAGGATTAGGCGCCCAGCATAGGACAGTAGCCTACCCCTCCAACCCGCTATTCTTTTAATAATCTTGACCACTATAGGCTGAATATCTTCTCTCCTGAGCTTACTATAGTGAAGAGGAACACCTAAGTATTTCATAGGCAACACACCTAGGTTACATCCGAAGATATGTGACACTATATGTGACTCCTCCTCATCCATGTTCATTGGGTAAATATCGCTTTTATGAAAATTAATCCTCATTCCTGAGACTCTCTCAAACAGAACCAAAACACCTTTCAGATTTTCCAACTTGTCTCTATCCCTAGAAGAGAAAATTATGGTGTCATCTGCATATTGCAGGGACACAATGCCCCCTTCTCTGAAGTTGGTAAGCAAGCCTTCAATTAAACCGTTAGAACTAGCTTTACTTAACATTCTTGTAAGCACATCTCCTACTAAGTTGAAAAGAAGAGGGGAAAGTGGATCCCCCTGCCTAAGTCCTTTCCCAGTTTTGAAAATGTTACTTTCCTCCCCATTCAAGGTTATTCCTATTGATCCTCCCACTACAATCTTTTTTATCCAATTAATCCACCTGTCCCCAAAACCTCTGGAGTGCAGGATGTCAAAAAGAAAAGACCAATCTACTCTGTCATAAGCTTTCTCATAGTCTAACTTAATAATAACTCCCGGCTCTCCTTGTTTATGGACACTGTGGACTAACTCATGAGCTACCACTACACTTTCTAGGATATATCTATTTTTAATAAAAGCACTCTGTTGATCGGAGACTAATCTCTGACAAACCACTCCTAGTCTCGAGGTTAACAGCTTTGAAAAGATCTTAAAGCTACAGTTAAGTAAACTAATTGGCCTGAACTTCTTCATTTCTTTCGCATTTTCTTCTTTGGGGATCAGAGTAAGAGTAGCAAAATTAATCCTATACAGGTCTAGATTACCTTCGTAAAAAGCATAAAACATATTACACAAATCACCTTTAATTATGTCCCAGAATTTTTGATAAAACAGAAAAGGAATACCATCTGGCCCTGGTGCCCCCTCAGCATAGCTACTGAAAACAGCATCCTTTACCTCCTCTTCGGTAAAAGGGGCCTCTAACCCTTCATTCTCCACTCTGGTTACTAACTCCTCCTCCCTCCAGAAACCATCATCTACCACTACCCCATCCTTAACCTCTCTCCTAAAAAGGTGTTTATAGAAGTCCACCGCTACTTTAACCATATCGCTTGTCTCTGTCACCGGACCATCCGGCCCAAGCAGCACCTCGACTGGTTTCTTTCTACTTCTCTGGTTAGCAACCGCTTGAAAGTACGCCGTATTTCTATCCCCCTCCTTAATATATCTCTCTCTCGATCTTTGCCTAGACTTAATTTCCTCTAGCGCCCAAAATCGTTCTATTTCAGCCGCTAGAGCTTTCATTCTCTCATTCTCTTCTGCACTTAATTACATGTGTTCAGACATAATATCTAGTCTATTATACTCCTCCGCTATATCTGCTTTCCTTTTATTCTGTGCTGCTGTTACATTTGCAGCCCATCCTCTAGCTAATTTTCGAAATTTTCTATTTCTAGCTTGCCAAATATCCATGGGATTAGCCCCTTCAATAGGACCTTCCCAGGCTTTCCTAACAACCTCTACAAAATCCTCCCTCTCAAGCCACCATTTCTCAAATCTGAACCTCTTCTTACCAAAAAACATGTTATCCCCAGTGTTAATAAGAAGCGGAGTGTGGTCACTATTACCTTTGCCTAAAGCCTTAATCTTAGTTAGAGGGTAAGCTGCATCCCAATCCGTGGTTGCAAAAATTCTATCTATTCTAGCATTAATCCGATTATCTTGGTTGTTGGACCAAGTATAATCCGTATTTCCTGGGTTCAACTCTAAGAGAGCCCACTTGTTAATCCAATTATTAAAACTATCAGCCCATTTATGATTAATAACCTTATTGCTCTTATCTGTAGCAAACCAAGATAAATTAAAATCACCACCTATCAAAGTTGGGCCCTGGCATGCCTCCATAACCTCATCTAACTCATCCAAAAAATCTTGTTTCCCCTCCTCATAAGGTGACCCATATACTACCACTATCCTCCAACTAAACCCAGACTTCTTCTCTTGAATCATCCAGCTTAAAGAGAAATTTCTACTGCAACTATTGGAAATATTAAACTTCTCCTTATTAAAACCAAGGAGAATCCCTCCAGCAGTCCCTTTTGCAGGTAATTCACACCAACTGAAAGGTTTCCTAGTGATAGATCTAAGGTAGGTCTCTGAAAAATCATGCTTCTTAGTTTCTATAACACCTACAAAATCTAGATTATTCTCTCCTATGAAACAACTTAAAGCTAGCTTTCTACCAATCTTGTTCAAACCTCTGATATTCCAAAAGGCACCTATCATTTATAATTTTTCTTTTTCGGTTTTCTCTTGATCACTGTAGTCCAACCATCTGTTGGATTACAATCATCATATCCATCCATCTGATGGTTCATAATCTTGCTGTTAGAGGGTGACAGGGCATCTCCCTGAATTTCCCCACCTATTAAAAAGCCACCAGTTCCTACGTCACTACCATCCTTATTACTACAATGTCAGCAAGCATTACACAAACTAACATTTCTACTAATATCTTGTAGCTGAATATCCTTCACGATTCTATTAGTGGACTCCTCATCTTTTCCTACTTTAACTCCAATCACATTAGCAATATTAGCAACATAATGATTACTCATAGCAGAAGAAAATTTCTTACCTTTCATCCCTTGAGGCAGCTCCAAGTTATTTCTCATCTTCAGGTTTTGAGCCTTAGTAAGTATGTTCCCTCCCCCTTCTCTTGTTCTTGTACTCCTCCTTTCAGCCAGAACAGGACCCCATTTCTGTTGTTGTCCCCTTTTCCTCACCCCTTGTATCATCCTGGTCCTCCCATTATCCTCCTTGTGGATTTCCGCCTTGTTCAGCTCATCTGATATCAGTGTCTTATGTTCCGATAACCCCAGTTCCTTGCCTACTTGTTCCTTATCCTCACTCAAATGTTTCTCTGCCAGCTCCTTCTCTCTTCCTTCCCTGTATTTCTCTACAATCCCATCTGGTAGAACAAAGGTTTCTCCCAGTACCTCCGCATCACTTATCTTATTCCCTATCTCTTCATCATCAGATTCCACCAGGTCCATTTCCCTCAGCAGGTTAACCCCATTGAAGTTGCTCATTTCTCCCATATTTAGACTCTCCATGTAGCTATCTCTGAACAAGCTGGTCCACATAGGCACGGTTTTACTGTTCCTGCTTCCATCTTTCTTTTGTGTATCATTTCTACTCCCTGTTGTAGTTCCAGCCTGTTGTTGTGTTGTCGTTTTATGATAAGTGTCCATTCCATTTACATCATCGGGAGCCTCTTTAGCGTTGTCATCCTCATATCCATCCTTTCCCTCATCATCACCTGGATCATCTCCCTCCTCCTGAGTCACCTCCCCTTCCACTTTGAAGCTCAGCCAGTATAGTTTCTTTCTCATAACTACCAGCCTCTCTTTAGGGATTTTAGATGGATCCTTGACTGCAATCTTAATCCTAACCATGGCAAAGTAACTTGCTATCCGAGAGCCCCAGTCCACTTCCACCATTTCTCCCAGCATTGATGCTACTTGCTGAAACGTAATCCAGTCAATCCATTTCGGGGAATACCTCTAACCTGCACCCAAGTATCCACCAACTCCCCATGAGCCTCTATTTCACCATCCCATATCTTGAGGAAACCCAGAACCCCATCTTTGCTTAGGGGAAAATAGATGATGTCCGAGTGCACAATGTCTCTTAGCTTTTTGTGAGGCGAAAACCTGGTGATGTAGCTGTACTCATCCATCTTTTTCAGCTGCCAATTCCAGTCCTTATCAAAGATCTCTCTCAAACTTGCCTCCACACCTTCCTTGTTCATCTCGCCTTTCTCGATACCCACGATAGCACAATTCTCAAATTGGACCCAGTTGTTATGTCTTCCTTGTCTTTCCTCCACATCTATATGAAAAAAGCCTAGTCCGCTGTTTGCACTCCCATAGAACTCAGCAGCTTCTAATGGTTTTTTCCACTCCGGGCACTCACTAGCATTGTGTTCCTTTTTCTTGCAAATGTGACACATCTTGTTCCTTGGGCAGTCTGAACTAAAGTGACCGGGTTCAGAGAAATTGAAACAATCCACTCTAGCACTCTTAGCACTAACCTTAGGATTAGCATCTGAACTTGTAGCTTTTGCACCCTGCCTGTACTTCGCATCTCGTGCCCCTGTCTTCCTCCCATTTGTTTTGGCCTCTGCCCTTGAGCGCCGCTGAACCTTGGCCCCATCTGCGGTCTCGGCCTGAAATCATGTGCTTGGCTGTTGTAGAAATGGGGTGGTGGTGGTTGAGGTTGGGGAGGATAATAGCCAAACTGGTAAGGCGATGGCGGTGGCTGATAGAAGTGTGGCGGTGGCTGTCCCCAGTACTGGCCCCATGGTCCCCAATCCTCCTCCGGCGGCGGACCATTCCTAGTGTTCCTTCCTCTTCCCCTGCCTGCCATCGATGCCTTCACAACCTGAGCGAAGCTCTCCCTCTCTCCTTTTCCCCACCAATCCCTTGCGAAATTGAACTCTGCGACCGAATCGACAAGGTATCGCCCTTGCTTACCGGATAGCGAGTCAATTGGCTTGAAGGATTTGGAGATCCACAGCGCACGATGAATCCGGACTCTGGTCTTCTCCTTCTCCCTCGGAACCCTAGTCGTGGGAGATGGGGACGGAACCAGCCACAACTGGCTGAAAAATTCCTCGATGGCCCCTTCGCTGTCCACCGATTTGCAATTCCGGTCGCCTCCCTCTCTCCTACTCTCTCTCTCTCTTGACCTGCGGTCGAGCGCGTGCCACCTGCTTCCTCTGCAGGTGCGCCGTGTGTCTCTTCATCGGTGCCCGGGTCCGGATTCCTTCCCACCACGCGCCCCGTGCGCGACAGGAGCCCGAGAGCGCGGTTCTTCTCGCCCCGTGCACGACGGGGAACGGACGTACCGGGCTCGCCGGCGGCGCTGCCGGTGATCGAGACGTGATCCTCTTCGCGGCCTCTTCCGTCTCCGCTCATCGCACCAGCAGCAGTCCGAGGGGTCGGGGAAGGCCACACCGGTACGCGTGCTCCCCATGCAGGCGGGCAAGGTCCGCATCCTCTCGATCGACGGCGGCGGGCGCGCCGCTACAGCGACGGAGGAGTGGAGGTCGCTGCGCGGCGGAATCTCGGCCGCCCCTTTCGGAAAAACAGATAAAAAACTGTTTTTCGCCCGACCCGACTATCACGACGCGTGCATGCGTTTTGTACGTAGTGGATAGGCCGCGTGGGCATGGCGGGACGATGGGCAATGGCGAGCTCGACGCCACCTCGCCCCTACGTGGCACCGGCCCTCCGAGTCCGAGCCCCCACCACGACGCCTTCACCCGGCCTCCCTGCCGCTTCTCCCTCACTTGCCCTCTCTACTCTCTCTCACACTCTCGCAAGCAGCAGCACGGAGACGAGCTCGGGTGCCGCCCTCCATTACCGCGCCCTTGCCTCACGGCGTGTGACCACCACAAAGCTTCCCGGCTCGAGCCGAGCACATCATTGGACGCGCCGTGAGCCACACCACCTCCCGGAGCGGACCCCACTTCAATCCCCGCACCGAGCGCGACGAATCGGGCATTTTTCTCCGGCGATATCACCTCCGGCCAACCTCGACATCCATGCGAAATACACCCAACACGGTGAGCCACATGGCCCGATTCCTCTTCCTCGGCGTGCGCAACTTCATTGAGCATCTTTCCGACCCCTTTTCCCTCGTTATCCCCATCGCATAGGCCTAAATCGAGCTTCTCCCGAAACGCCGTCCGCCGATCTTTTCACCTCCACGGTGCGGGCCATTTCTGGGTGAGTTTCATCGCGTTTGAACACAAGGACGCTCCTCTCCTAGCCCCACCGATGCTCTGCGACCATGCTTCGCGCCACCTCGTTCCCCCGTTCGAGCTCCCTTAGCCGCCGAACCTCCCTGCTTCCGCCATTGCCGCCGGCGAGCGTTCTTCGGTGAGCTACTCTTCCTGTGGGCCCTCCCAAAGGTTCTACCGGTTCACAAGCTTCACCCCGTGCCATCCCCCGAGCTTTGGCCCATCTCCGGCCATGCTCCGTCGTGCACCGCTTGTCTCGGGCCGCCGCCACCATGGCCGCACCACGGGCCACATGACCCAGGATCCCGTGTGGCCACAGCCACACATGGATCCAAGACCCTGTGGTCTCCGGTGTGGCACCCTGAGCGCGGGATTTAATTTTAAATACCAATGGCAATTTTGTAAATAAGGCCAAAATAGAATTAAACTTCAAAAATTCATATCTTTCGATCCAAACCCCGAAAAATTCAAACTAAACTTTCTTGGAATCCTTAAGACATGTACTATTTTATAGTGCTTTTCGTTTGGCATAATCGGAGGCAAATTAATTAGTTTAATTTCTTCTTAAGAGACTTAAGTTAAATACTTAGTTAATTGTTTAATTCCCTCAAATTATGAAGCTTAGCTTAATTATTATCCATAGCATGTGCTTAAGGACTAGAGGCAATTTAATTGCTAATTTACCTAGTTTTGCTAGGATTAATGAATTATTTCCCTTGCACATGTGATAATAGTTTAAATGCTTCATGGGAGTTGATGAAGTAAATTAAAGTGGTTAATCACAATTAAATCATTTCACCTCGCTGGACACCAAGTTATTTTATACTCACAAATTACGTGTATTTGATGAAATTCGCACATATTCCATAAAATATTCAAATCATGTTTTCATAAAATTCACACATCACCTTGACATCATGTAGCTGCGATGGTGAACGCGGTGATCGGCGAGGAGGAGCCGGAAGTCGTTGTCATTGTTGACCCAATTGCTCGGAGTCAAGCTCAAGGCAAGCCCCGGTGCACAACCTATTTAATTAAGTCTTTATTTCATCACTATGTTTGTAGGCTTGTACTTGTGCACTAGGTGTATAGGAGTTGTGATGAAACCCTAGCATGCGGTAGGATCCTGTTTATCCATGTTCGCTTGCCCTACGTTAGATGCTTGCTTAATTAGGGCGATGATCCGTCGAGTGGTACGGAGACCACTCGTACATATGACAATCACCTTTTGGACACGATGCTAAGTTTTGAGAAGGGAATGGAAATTGGAGGCCGGACGGGCAATTTAGGTGAAAAGCGAAGGACTGAAAGAGTTTTCAAGGTGGTAGCCCCGTCTCGTGCACACAAGGACCGCGTCATGTCCGGTCATGTGGATAAGTTTGAACGTACTATTTGCATGCTTGGTGTTGATGCGCCTAGTAAACAAACGTACCGATGGCGGTCTGTATGTTAGAGAGATACCCTACTCCCTTGGTTACTTGGCAGGAATTTGCGAGGAGAGAAGGGAGCACTCTACTCACGGATGACGTCCGGGACGGCATCGCGTGGGGACCCTTCTCGGGGAGCTAGACCCGACTAACACTACGGTGTTGGGCTGGGAAAGGTTGTCCCATGCGGCTTTCGGGAAGCGCGTATGTGACGTGCATTCAGGTCTCTCCTGCAGGATGTAAATCGATTCGAATCGGTGCCCCTCATAGTAACGAGTATCACTTGTCCCGTCGACCGGAACGTAGTAAGAAGAGAAACATTGATGATGATAATTATGATTAATTTGCTGTATTGCTTAATTGGTTGTTTGGAAACTTTGTAATGCAGTAGCATAGTGCAAATTAAATTTACTCTTCTATGCAACTTAATTAATTTGCTAAAAGTTGAAAGTAAGGATGCACTTGTAGGCCAGCTTCGTGCTTAAATTATCCCACCCCTAGCCTTTGCATGTCTAGGAGTCGGCTGTAGTCGGCCATCTTGACGGGTCGGTCTTGCTAAGCTCTAGTTGCTCATAGCTTTGCTCTATGTGGTTTTAGAGGACCCAGTTGAGCAGTAGATAGTCGCCGGAGATGACGTCCGACAGGATTAGTCCTCGGATGGAGGCCACTACACCTGGGAGTGGTGCGGTCCGGAGGAGTAGCGACGTTGATGTGTCGGTAAGGTGTTCTAGGGCAGGAACACCTGTCTCTGCCGGATGCCCCGTGATGTATCGCCGAAAGAGCGATTGTATCTTATTGCTTCCGCTGTTTAGTTAATGAGCAAATTACTTATATCCCCCTATTCGAGAATTTATCCCTTATTTGTCTCCGACAAAGCTGATTTTCCTCTCATACCCAGATTTTAACTTTCTATCCCTTATTTCCCCTTTTACTGTTATCTTTTCCTTGTAGACAAGAATACCCTTTAGGTGAACATCCCTTATTTGCCCCTAAACTTTGAAAAACGAAAAACAGCACATACACTTTCATTTTTTTATGATTAATCAAGGCTAATCATAGTTGTCGGCCTTTTTTGAGTATTTGTTGCCTTGAAGCCATGCATTGCTCGAACATATTTTGGATGCTACAACATATATATGTCATGTCAACTATTATGTATAAATCACCTTATTATGTGCCAAAATATTACGTGTCACAAATATTAATTGATTACATTTTTGAAATATGATTAGCTTTGATTAATTATAAAAAAATGAAAGTATATGTGCTGTTTTTCGTTTTTCAAAGTTTAGGGGCAAATAAGGGATGTTGACCTAAAGGGTATTCTTGTCTACAAAGGAAAAGATACCAGCAAGAAACTGTAAAAGGGGAAATAAGGGATACAAAGTTAAAATATGGGTATGAGAGGGAAGACAGCTTTGTCGGGGACAAATAAGGGATGAGTTCTCGGAATAGGGGATATAAGTAATTTGTTCTTAGTTAATTTCCAAACTTATTTGCTTCTGGTGTTTATGAGACTTGATGTATTCATGCACTTGGATGAATATAAGAGACTTGTACTTATATTCATTGTATCATGTTTATATTTGTATGTTGTAATATCGGGCCTCACAGCGTGTGATGCCACCCATGATGATCCTGGAGACGGAAACGCCTCTTCGTGAGGCGGGTCTCTGTCACACATATGCTATCAAATAGGATCCGCATCTCCTCCTCAAACTCAAGTAGTGTTGTTTTGAATACTAAACATCCTAGCACAGCCTGAGATTAACACAAAATTGTAGATTAGATAACAGAATCAATAGCACGCACCATACTTTGCACAATATAACACAGTGTCAATAGCACTCACCAAATTTTGCTGTGCCCACCAGTCCTCAGTTGCATCAATGCATCCAAAAGTACGATCTCTTCCTAACCCATATGCTTTTATGTTCAATGTCTTCCATTGTGCATACATCCTCTTCAAATTATCCCATCCGTTCTTATGCTGGTCACGGGTGTATGCCCTCTTGGTGCGTTCAGTGAACTTTTTAACAAGATTTGCATATCCTAATGCATTCAAGCAATGTTGTGGCCTATTATGAGCTCTAACTTCTTCCACATAGATGTCTAACCAGATCTTGTGCGCCCATGAGTCTCACTTTGCCACTACCTTGGCCATCTTACAAATTGCAATCCAACTACAATATTTCTATAATGTACACCTAGATCCGTGCAGTGAACGTAGCAACCAAGAGTAGTAGCAGAGAAATTACATAAAAGAGCAGGATACCTTGCTTTGGCCTCCTTGGCAAAAGCGCAGCACCAGCAAATACTTGGCAGCTGCAGGGACGACAGCCCGATGGCTGCGGCTGTGGCAATCCGTGCTGCGGCGGAGCGGTTGCGGCAAGGACGATGCACCAGCTCGCGACGCACCCCGGCCTGCTGGCAGCGGACGCACCTAGCAACGGAGGAACGGGTCGACGACTTGGTGGAGGTGGAGGGGCCTGGCGAGGGATGGACCTTGCAGCGAATGGCTCCGGCGACGGTTGGGGCAGAGGACCGGCCTAGCGACGGAGGGCGGGCAGAGAGGTGGACATAGCACGTGCGAGAGTCTGGTTGGGGTAGTTCGATGGCATTTGCGGGTAAATATCCCTCAACTCGGTGCGCTGTTACATATTCAACGTGGTACGTTCCAAACAATCGACCTCCGGGGTGGATTACGCGTTGCAGGTATATGGAGGCGTTGGAAGGCAATCGTGTGCCCTCTATGCGGGTCACGAATCGGCCCCTTTGCCACCCAAGTCGGCTTCTATCGAATGGAAGCCCTCCAAAAGCGGTCCCAAACGGGGCCTATTATTATAATGAGTTGTAGACCGACTAGGACTTTCCATGTAACCCTGCATCCTCGGATATATAAGGCAAGCAGGGGTACCTCCTGGAAACACAAGTTACAACATCATAATACAATACCTCATACAAGACGCTGGGTTATTTTCTGAAGAGAACGCCCGGACCTATCTAAATTGTTATGTGTGCAGCAACGAATTATTGATTCATAGGACACCCCATAGTTTACTCGCCGAGAATAATCTCGACAATCATGTCAAGGACTAAGGCTTAGCAGATTGATTGGCGATCTCACTGATGTTGCCCCATGCAAAGGGCTGCCGGTGGACAAGAAGTCAACAATTGATTTTTGCAAGAATCCAGTACATCATGACCATAGCATGCATATTGACATATTTTTTTCACTTCTTTCATGAGTGCGTGGATGACAAAGTAGAGATCGACCATGTGAGACCTGGTGATCAACTTGGAGCGCTTGATGTTCACCGAGCTGCAATAGAGGCTTGGAATGGTGAAAGTGTAGAGTAAGGTCCATGATTAAGGGTTGATATGTTGAGGATAACCATGCTACTAAGTTGACTAGGAAGACGCCACCACCTACAATCTTGGCGAGAATTCACCACCATCCTTAAACACAAGCATCCGATGCTGTGAGTCCATGTCCGTTTGAAGCCTATGTTGAGAACCCGTCACTGGTGCTTAGATCCAGTCATTTTTGGGCCCGATCGAGGTTCAGCGTGCGACCGGCCACTGCCCTCAAAATTTTATCACAGTCAGCAACCATCGTTGTCCTGAAATCAGCAGCCGCGCACAGTAGAAGAGTTGGAGTCCATTATATCTCTGGCTTGCTTAATAAATCTCGCTAGTACACTTGTGCATTGTAGTAATCAAATTTCCCGGTCAAGCTTTGTGCTCTGTTCTCTTGTAGTTTGGAATAAATAGGTTACATGTTACAATGGCAATTGTGATGTTGGGGACGACCAAAGGTCTAGTGGAAAGATCTGGAGGTAATTTAAGTGCACTTGTCAATTTCAGTCACGGATCTTGGTTATTCCTAATTTTGGGATTTAGAAAAAAATTATCCCATTACATATTCTGCACCTGGATGTTCTGCACTTGATATCGGTACAAGTATCTTGTCAATACTTTAAGCTAGTTAATACAGTGGCTAAATACTTTGTAGTGCCTGTAGGCTCACCCAAAACTACTTGAATTTAGGTATATCTTTTATCTTATTTCAGGACATAGATGAATTGATTCAGTGGATAATTCTGAAAAAAAATCGGTGCAAGGTAGCAGCATTTCAAAGAAGCTGACGAATATGTAAGACAAATAGTCTAGTGTCTTTTATACAGTTATATACTTCAAAGTGCCACTTATTAGAGACATTAGAAAAAGCTATAGGCTTCACATGGAAGTAATGTGTGTACACGATTATCTCACATAATGTAAGATGATCTAGTAAATCTAAATAAACTAAGCTAGTGTGCCAGCTGGCTTGTGTGCCATGTTTCTCAAATATGATTGAGTAGCTCATCCTTCACTGGATTTCAATTAGTCCAAATATCTTGCTTTTATACATTGCTGGCTAGTGTTGCACAGTTAAGGGAAAACCAATTATGTAAACATGTGCAAACCATTTTCTCTATTTGTTCTTTCTTCAATAGATTCAGCTTTTCAGCTAGCTGCATGTCTTGTCCGATTGTTAAGTAGCTGTTTGTTTCTTCAATAATATGACTGTACAGATCTCAGGAGAAAAGCAGCGAGTTCAGTCTCACTCATTGCAGGTAAAACTATCTTTTCTTTTCTCATGGTCTGATAGAATAAATGAAAGGAGCACAATAAGTGCAAAGGACCATAAACATCACAGTTTAAGGATTGTTGGCTCAACTCGATCTGTAGCTATATATATGCTGCCTATTTTTCTTTTAATTAGTTCTGTCTAGCACTAGATTGTTACCATTGTTTCCAGAATTATTCACTTTAGTAGATGAGTAGACAACATCAAGCTAAAGATATTATAGTCTTCGTGCAATGTTCGAGCTGTGGACTAGTTTTTATTCTATTGTATGTACGTAATTATTGCTTCCATTTACTACTGAAATTAAAAGCATCTTATGCTCTCACTGCTTGCAGCGACTTGCTGGTGGTCTTCCACTGACACAACTGGTCAGACCTCAAGCGTTTTATGAAGGAAAATATTGGACTGAAGTCAAGATACATCTATTCTAATTATAGCTATGGTCAGTAATGGCATATGCGTTTGTTGACGAGCAAGTTAAAACAAGCGAGAGTAACCCTGTTTTTGAGCTTTTAACTGACATGCACTTCTGTCTATGTACTCGTCAACTATTATGAGTATTTCATCAAACATTGTAACCAACATCTATATGTGAATTGAATGGTTTTTTTTTTTGGTGCAAGACGTGTCTTATTCTCGTGCTCTTGCTTGCGTATATCTTGGACGCCATTTCCAGCTAATGATTATTCTTATATTGGTGTTATTAACGAGGGTACTTATATTGCATCAATTATTTTATTAAAAGTAACTCTGTTTGGTGATGGACTGTTGTTCGGTAATTGTATTAGTTGGTCGATGTTTCTTCATATTTAGTAACTGAAGATGGGTCAGTAAAAAGATGTTGGTCGGTAAAACTTTTAGTGACACCACTTATATCGACCGACCGCACAAGTCTGGCATTTACTGTAGGTCAATGAAGGATCTTTTACCGGCACATTTATGTTACCAAAAACGTAACATGGTATAGTGTTTAACTGCGTGATTATTAGTGGGCCACCAAAATAGCAAGCTACTTGCTTTAATATATAGCATGGAGAGTCATGTAACCTTAGTGCAACCAGTATACTGGTTGGGTATTACACAATTTCACGAGTTTGATGAGTATAAAGAAAGGAGATGACAGCAAAGCTCAAAAATGAGTTAGTCGGCACAACCCCACTCTTTTTCTCGCTCCTATATGTGTGCCACAGTTCATGTGCGCGGGTGAGAGGTTTAGCAACAACAGATGTCTCCGGTGGCATTTGATCTACCTATAAAAACTCTATAAAATTGGCTGATAAAATTTATACGCTTCTACGTTGCCATTGTGTTAATTACTATGATAAATCAGAAAGCCGGCCACCTTGTTTAATCTCTGAAGAACATCATGTTCAGTAGACACGGTGATGTTGTTTTTATCTTTTACTAAATATTAGGTCCGAGTAACCCCATGATCTAAAAAAATATTAGTTCCTAGTAAGCAACAAAGAGGACGACGTCTCTCCATCAATGTACAACACATGAACGAAATCCTCGCTGGAGTTGGCCATGATTATTCGTCGACGATGAGCACGACCTGCATGTTGCTATTCTGCAGGAAGTGAGATCCAATTTTCACGGCAATGGGCGATGTGTGGCCGCTTGCAGCGACAACCTCGGAATACCTTTGCCGCTAACGACCTGCATCCTATCCAAATGTAATTGCGCAGCATAGTTAAACCCGTGCACGATCTGCATGAAAATTTTAGAACGGTGATTCGAAGGTTCGGCTGCCTATTGCGTTAAGCGGAAATACTTGGTAACGACACGAGAGTGTCCCGACTGCACTAGTCCATGCTTTGGATCATTCTCCTAAATTTGCATATGCTTTACAAGCTTGTACGTTGCCATTGTGTTACCATGATAAATCAGAAAGCCGGCCACCTTGTTTCTGGAGTTAACAACAAGGTACATCAAGTTCAGTAACACGGAGATGTTGTCGTATTTATCTTTTAGTAAATATTAGTTCCTAGTAAGCAACAAAGAGTCTCTCCATCAACGTACAACGAATGAACGAAACCTTCGCTGGAGTTGGCCATGGTTATTCGTCGACGTTGAGCACGACCTGCATGTTGCTATTCTGCAGGAAGTGAGATCCTCATTTCACGGCGGTGGGCAATGCATGGCCGCATGCAGCGACAACCTCGGCATACCTCTTCCCTAACCTGCATGCTACCCAAATGTAATTGCGCAGCATTGTTAAACCCGTGCACGATCAGCATGCAACGAAATTTCAGGACGGCGATCAAGCGAAAATTTGAGAACGGTCATTGGAATATTAGTTCCTAGTAAGCAACAAAGAGTCTGTCCATCAACGTACAACGAATGGGCGAAAGCTTCGCTGGAGTTAACCAAGGTCATTGGAATATTAGTTCCTACTTCCTACTAGTAAGCAACAAAGAATGTGTCCATCAACGTACAACGAATGAGCGAGAGCTTCTCTGGAGTTAACCATGGTCATTATTGGAACATTAGTTCCTACTGGTAAGCAACAAAGAGTGTGTCCATCAACGTACAACGAATGAGCGAAAGCTTCGCTGGAGTTAACCATGGTCATTTGAATATTAGTTCCTAGCTACTAGTAAGCAACAAAGAAGTGTCTGTCCATCAACCTACAACGAATGAGCGGAAGCTTCGCTGGAGTTAACCAAGATTATCCGTCGACCTTGATCAGCACGACCTTCATGTTGCAGTGAGAGATCCTAATTTCTCGGCGGTGGGCAATGTATGGCCGCATGCAGCGACAACCTTTGCCGGTAACCTGCACCCCTTGCAACTTTAATGGCGCGTACACGATCAGCATGCAACGAAATTTCAGGACGGTGATTGGAAGGTTCGGCTACCTATTGGGCTAACCAGAAATGAACCAACTGGTCACTGGTCAGTTAAATGGGGCAATTACACAGTAGGTTCTGGAAACCACGCGCCAAAGACAATGGTCGCCTCCGACGGAGGCGGAGCTTGCTCTCCTCTTGGCGTGAACAAAACCTAAGCCGCTGCTTCCCACCGAGATTAAATACCAGGTCATCGATCTATTCTGCTCATAAACCCAATCATCCACTCCCCAGACACGAAATCAACCATGAAGGTCGTTCTTGCCATGTTTCTCCTCGCCGGAGCGGCAATGGCGGATGCTGCAGTCGGCAACGCCACGCTCGACATGGCGTACCGCCATCGGCGTCGCCGCCAGCGTGACAGCTTCCTCTCTCCGCCGCCACCAGCGCCGCCGGCACCACCGGTCTGCCCGGTGTGCCCGGTGTGCGACCCTTGTCGCCGGCACGAGATAATGCCGGGCGACGGGGGTGAGGCAGATGGCACTTCCACGCCGCCGTCTCCGGCTCCGCCTGCTGCAGCACCAGCGCCGAGGGGGTGACGAGCTGCGTCCTCCCCTCGCAGGGCTCATGCCCTGCGAGCCGTTCCTACGGCGAATCGCCCCGGTACCAGGCAGCTCCTGCTGCGCTGGACTGGCGGCGATCGTGAACAACGACGATCAAGAAATTCTCAGGTGCATCTGCGTACTCGTCCACGGCAGCTCGCAGCCCGTCCAACCTAGCAGGATTGCACAGCTGTCCGTCGCCTGTGGGGTGACTCTTCCTCTGCAGCAGCTGCGGGACATATGCCTAGGTAAATAAGCCCTGTCTTATCACTTGTTTCAATTTCCCTCTGTTCTGCGATTCTTATGATCACTATCGATTTTCTTGCAGGAGCCAAGAACAGCGCTGCGTCCTGGGCAGGAGCGACCCTGGCGCCGTGACCGTGGGAGAGCTGCCCACTCCAGATCAGCTGATTGACCGTGGGAGAGCTGCGCACCCAGGTCAGCCCGTCAGCAGAAGGAAGAAGTGCACGGCAGCGTCAACATCGTCCAGGACGATTTAATATATATCTAATCACCATCAAACTTGTATTCAAATCATACTTATACATTCCTCCAAAATCAATGTTACATCTCCCGTTCTATATATGTTCTCACAAATGTTATCCACTAGTTAAATTAATTTTATTGGTGATTTCACTCGACAATACCATCTATGAAACTTCTAGGTTAACAAAACACGGCCATGGAGGAACCGAAAAAATAGTCTGAGGGTCAACTGTCCCTGCCCCTGCCCCTGCCATACTAGAAGGCATCGGCAAAGATACTGTTTACAGCATATTTTAAATAGTGTTACATCCATGATTGCACATCGGCACATTTGCCGGTTCCTCTAGCAAAGCAAAAATAAACGACAAGACTTTTTTTTAGCTTATAAACGACAAGACTTGAGGCTTCATGCCGCCTCCGCCTCAGCAAGGCTTCATCATCTTCCTGCATCTAATCATTTCCACTCTTTTTGTCCGTATTACTAGTGGCCAAAAATTATTTACAAGCAAGTCTCCATTGTTAAAGCCTATGAGCCTCTCCGGTCTGCAGCTCAAGCATTGATTTGGGATGAACCAAAATCAGTGCATTTAGCTAGCTAACTAGAATAAGGAAGAGCAGCTCGGGTTCCTGCTGCCTCCCAATCCAATCGAATTGGTGAACAGTAAAGTGCTGGTGACATGTTGGCTCCTCCCAAGCCTGCGTCATTTTTAGATGGCAGATGGCCTTTCTAAAGACAGAGTAGTTTAATTTTTCATAGAAGAGGATCTTTACAGCACACAAATTAGTTTAGAGTATGATTTCTGTGGACACAGCGCCACATGCCCACCCGGGTCCCTGCCGTAGGATGTGGTGTTTTTATGAGATTGGTGCGAACGGGGCAGGTCAGTCTTTCACGTAAGAAGTTTAGCGTCCCGTAATCATCGAGGGATTTGCAGCTTGCCAACTGCGAGAGCATTGAGTGAGTTCAGATTTGCCGTACTCATGCATTTGCGTTGCAATTAATGTGCAGCAGCAGGTGGTTTCTTTGTTTGAAATAATATCCCGCCTGCCTATTTAAAGGAGGTGTGAGTTCTCACATCTCAATCAGCTTTCTTGTTTGTGCTGGTGAGAGTGATAGTACTAGTGCTAGTTCTTGTGAACTCCAGTTGGACATGTGGGGTTGTTGGTTCAGCTTTTGTTTTGGTTTTGTTTTTCATCGTCGATCCAGACCGAGCATATGCCTTTGCGGCATGGATTTGCTTTGTGGAATCCGAAGGAAGGTATGCCATTTGAAGAAGACCTGGTGTGTGTCACTGTACCAGAATAATATGTCTGCCGTGAAGATGTCGTATGTAGTTTTTTTAATTCATGTTTGTCGTGTGTAACAGTCTTTTTAGTTAATGAATATGTGGTGTATCCATTGGTAATGTAATCAAGTTTTTATCAGTGTAAACTTACATTCTTGCCGCCAGGTAACAAAGCAAGTTGCCACTGATGCCTAAATTGTGGCACCATGTGTTTATTATACAATCTTCATATTGTTTCCCAAACAATTTCTCACTAGATTGATACACCTGAGTATGACCCTTAATTATTTAAACCAATTGACAATTGACAAACGGCCTCATGCAGCGAAATAAATACTCGGCGCAAAATAATGTAGTACAAGTGAATGCAGCGGCCGTATATTGTCATCAGTGTTTGCCAATGGCGGAAGATTCATGGCAGCTGAATCTGGTCTCCAGTGACCAGTATAGAATGCGCCGGTTGTTATTGCTTCCGACATCTTTGGTCCAGGACAGAATCTGTCAGTCGTTAGTGCTTGCACCAGTTCAGAATCAGTAGGCATTATGGGCAGGCACAAAATCAGTCTATCCCCTTACATCCCCGTTATTTTAATCAGAAATTAATGTTTGATTGACCCCTCACCAAAAGAATTTAGACTACTGCGATCGTCACCCACTTAAATAAAAAAAATTAGATTCCAGTAAAATTTTACTAGGCGTACAAGCCATGCCAACAAATAAATGCCAGTGCAACAAATAGACAATAATATTAAACAATTTTATACTAGCTGATCCATCCGATCGGGAGTATTACATTGCGAGAGTGTTTAACATTTAGTAATAGCAAAATGCCGTACAGGAAAGATGCAGGTGGACTCTGATGGCAAGCGTCTTCTCGGAACGCCTAGCTGGGACACGAGCACACACTGAGGGAGCAAACTGCGCAAGGTTGCGTCTGGCGAAAAGCCAACATGTGTTTTCCTTCATAAAAAAATCAGGGATTTTTGTTGTATCGACAAACTGAAATTCCTGTGTACTTCGTCAAGATCAAGGGAGGTGTGTCTGTGGCAAGAGAAAATTCACTCCTTTCTATCAAAAATATCAAACTTTTCTGGTGTACCCTTATTCTATCCCCACATCCTACGGACATTATCAACAAAAAAAAAAAGAATTCACACTAAACAGACTCGAGTCACCATGGGGTCGGGCACCACTAGAGGTAGGACAAGATTTTCTCATCTAGTAAGAGAGGATATGGCTGTGAAAGCAGTTAGCCAGTTAGTACCAAACCAAAGGATCCCACGTTGCTAACGGATGCATCAGTTATTACCAAACCAAAGGATCCCATTCTGTGTGTATCTGCGCATTGAATATCTCAGAATTAATAGGTAGGCTTGCTGGTAGCTAGGATCAGGGGTTTTAGATCAAGGGGTCAGGTCGGCAGTGATTTGTCTCCCCACAATAATTGTTATATTAAAATAGAGCAACTGTTCTATCTACCTGGTGGACAATTTATCTATAAATAATTGAGTTCCTCTCCATAAGTAGAAAAATAATTCAATTCAGTTTCGTTTCATCGTGCAACACCAAAAGTTATTTGGGAGCATCTATCATGGAGAGAATTAATGCAGGGCTCCCACTTCTCCGGTGTCCATATTACGGTTTAGAAAAGTTGATAGAGTTAACAACCAAATGTAGTAAAAACTTTTAGAGAATTTTATTAAAGAGATGAAGTTAATGTGTTGCATCTGGTGGAGAATGTCATTAAAGATATGAAGTTAATGAGTTGCGTTGTTTGGACTGATTTCTGGAAAATAGCTGGTGTGTCTGCACGCAGCAGTGGAGCCGTACCACCTGTTATATTGTTGTCTTCGGTGCCTACCCGCCGTAACCTAGTTACGTAAGTAAAAGTACTTTTAGCTTAGCATATAATGACTTAACACGCATCAGGTGTTGGGGGTGTGTGCACGGGGCCATATGCGCATCTAAGTATTTGCCATTAGTTTATATACTGATTTCCCTAAGCATCAGTATACTAGTTGTATTTTGATATAACATTATTAAATAAATACACGAGGCTAACCAGTTGAATTTTGTCCTTCAACAGCTGGTGGAATACCTTAATGTGGCATATGCTTGTGATTTTGTTCATTACTATATATACATAAACAACATCTCAGAAGTATTTGAAAAGTCAGCAGGACAATAGAGCGGAAGCGGAGCTTCTTCGTGAATTTAATTTTATAACACTAACGAGCAATCGAATGGTGATGAGTAATACTAATGAAACTGTGTGAAATAACTATGTTATTATAGTCTAAATCTGGATTAACATAGTTATTTAACTATGAAAATTACCTTCTCAATCTCAGTATGGAGTACTAACTAGTTCTGAATCTACGAAAATAACTATGTTCCAATCCCAATTTCCTAACTACTAATACCTCTTACACTGGAAACTGTGTGGAGGTAAGCATGTTCCAGTGTGAATGATTATGAATGAAGCTCTGTTCACACGGTCCAACTAATCTGAAAGCCCAAACTTTACATCGTCAGATTATTGTAAAATTCTACGTTTAGGAGTGCAAGTTTCTATCTAGTCTATAGCTGACTTCACTCGGAGGTTTTAATCAACCTTGCTGCATAGCAAAGTCCAGTAGATACTACGTCCAAGGGCACCAGCCCACCACAGCATGCACAAAACCCCACGGTGAAGGCAGCTGCTGTGAAACCTTTCACTTCAGCATGCAAATCAGCCCGCAGGCATCGCTACCTTCCCTCAGTACATTTTGCGTATCAACAAGTTCAGCAGCCAGTGCCCATCTTTCATGATGTTACAGACAACAGTGTTGCCGCTTCTGCTGCACCACAGCATACAGGCTGCCATCGCTCAAGACATGGCCATCAAATTGGTCTTCCGTGACAAAATGACCGTCAGTAGCAACGGCATCTTTGCTGCCGATGCATCCATCGCATTACCCCTCTAATGCACGGTAAGGACTGTCTCCTGCTTCTAATTCTTCCGGGTGGACTATAGTCCCTAGTGCCTCCCAAGCCTATCGTCAACATATTACAGTATATGGTTGAGTGTGCTACTTCTCCTTTGATCATCATGAGTTTCCTACCATGTCTTGAGGCGTCCAACCTTGATATTATTTTCGGGCCATTTATATGACAAAATATACCCAACTACCAATAGCCCAATGAAATTAAATCTAGTACACGTACCATCTGATTTTGTTAGATTTCTCCCAAAAAATATAGTTGATTGTGGAAGATAAGTTTAACTTTGGTGGTCCTTCGAGAAGTTCAAAATAAAATATGTTCTATTGTATCTATATAAAGAAAATGCATGCCATGTAGCTGTAAATATTTCCATCTAAACCAGTAATAATTTGAAAGTACTTGTCCAAACGCAGATACACCCTAGCCGTAGATGCTGAGATTCACAATGACACTGTATTAGTCACCTTATTGTTGACACAATCGTAATCCCTATTGAAAGAAAACTTAGATGTAAATACAACAATCATGTCAAATTTGTAATTGGAATGTGTGTTCACATAGAACCAAACTATTGAGCTATTATCAGTTTGTGAATTGAACTCCCTTTATTCCAAAAACAAAAAAAAATGATCACATGCATCACAAGGGGACAAACTTCTTCAGTTACATGTTGAAACTGCCTCCCAACGAGCACCTCACTCCACAGTTCCTGATCTGCCAATGAAGCTCAGCACAAACACGAAGAATGGAGATCCTTCACCAGTAACAGAGAACAGCCAAATCGAGTGTACAGCCGCCCAAATCAGGGCTGGCAGTAAGAATTGTTGAGGGTTCTAACGTGAAACCAGAATCGTGCGGCCTTGGAGTGGTCTTCTCGTGTTGTGTCTGGACATGATCTTCTTCAGACCTTGGCCTTGTACCACCAGTGAATCACTAATTATTGGTCGGAAGAAGAGACGTAAGAGGAGAGCTGCACACCAACAGTGAATTAGTGTATGGCGCTTCGTAACATCTTCATCAAGTTTTCTTAGTATGAGCATGGTGGATGAAAAATTGCAATTGCGAAGAACTCAAAGGTCACGAAACTTAATTACTGGCAGCTCGTGGTTGTTTGTTCTAGAGGGCTATTCGTTTACAATGGACAGTACATCCTTGCTGCAGATCATTCTCACAACAGGTCAGCAACGAGCTGACCACAGCGCGGGCGAAAGGCCAGTCCGGTGGTCTCAATGTTTTTCATACAGGGGCCTAGACACCGCGCGCGCGATAGTCGTTGTCCCGTCGTAGGCAGAGTCACCCGCACGACAGAACGACGCATATCCTGCGTTCGCCTAGCAATCGCGGCCTGCGACGCCAACGACAACAAATCCTCATCCTTTCACATTGCTCCTGCCTCCATCGCACTCGCCTGGCTCTGGCTTCGGCGTCGCCGCCGTGCCTCCTCTGACGAGATTTGTTCTAGGCATGGGGATGGGATGTTACAGGCACTACTAGAAAAGGAGCCTTCAGTATCGGGCAAAAAGGACTGTAGCATCGGTCAATCCGACCGATACTACGTCCGCGTTATTACAGGCATGAATTTTCGGTATCGGTCAAGGCGTCCGATACTACAGGCATATAAAAAAATGAAAAAAAGTATATACATGGCCTCAGGCCCGAGCCAAGCCCGGCCCGCCGCCAGCCCACATCCGCCCGTTGCCAGCCCGCATCCGTCCGCCGCGAGCGCCGCATCCGGGGACGTGTGCGACGTCACCTCGTCGATCCGGCCGCCTCCTCGCTGGATTCGGCTGCCTCCTTGCCGGA
Source organism: Chloris gayana (assembly GCA_031894775.1). Classification (NCBI taxonomy): domain Eukaryota; kingdom Viridiplantae; phylum Streptophyta; class Magnoliopsida; order Poales; family Poaceae; genus Chloris; species Chloris gayana. The sequence goes on from JAUNZO010001252.1 coordinate 179,961, forward strand.
TCCGGCGCCGGGGAGGGGCGGCGCGGCACGGACGGCTGGGAGAGGCGACCGTCGTGGCCGATCCGGGAGGGGCGGCGCGGCGCGGAAGGCGGGAGAGGCGGCCGTCGTGGCCGGTCGGGAGGGTTGCGCCGAGGAGAGTCACCGAGAAGGGGGCGCCGGGGAGGCTCGCGTCGGGGAGATCACGGAGAAGGGGGCCGTCGAGGAGGGTCGCGCCGGGGAAGTCACCGAGAACGGGGCCGCCGGGGATTGGCGGGCGTCGGGAAGGGGACGGGGCCGCCGGGGACATGGCCACGCGGGGACGGGCGCCGGGGACAGTCCCGCCGGGGACATGGCCACGCGGGGACGGGCGCCGGCGATAGTCCCGCCCGGGGACGGCGGGCTCGAGAGAGAGACAGAGAGAGAGAGAGAGGAGGTGGAGGAGGAGTGGCGGCCGAGGAAGTGAGGAGGTGGAGATGTTTTTCTAACCCTAACTGCAAATATATATATAAATGGATTGATGGGCTTCGAGTTGGGCTGAGAGAGGTACAATAATATCGGGCCTAAAATGATGTCAATTTGCCCGTTATTACTGGCCTTTTTTCAATATCGGGCCCAAGATGATGTCATTGTGCCCGCTATTAATGACTTTTTTTCAATATCGGTCAACTATGACGTCATCGTGCCCGCTATTACTAGCCATTTTCAATATCGTGCCGTCGATGATGTCATCACCGCCCGCTATTATAGTGGACCCTGTAATAGCGTCGTCCACGATGACGTCGGCGACTACACACTCGTAATAGTGAAAATCTTTGTGCCCGCTATTACTTGGAAAATCCGAGATGTTATTGCAGGCTCTTTTTGTAGTAGTGAGGTGTATGTACGAATCAATACCTCCAGCATGGAGGAGCCAATGTTCAAGGTGGGATAGTTGCTTGTTCTATCCGTGGAGGTTATTTGTTTGAGCCACGGTGATAGCTTGTTGTCCAGCGACCTGACAGCAATAACGATTGCAGTCTAGAGAGGTGCTGCATCCATTGCGGTTGGGAGCGACGAAGAAGAAGCAGGCGTTGTGGGTTCAAACCGGAGCAATGGGCCAGAGTTCATGGGCCATAAATAGGCCCACAATAAGCCCACATATGGGCCGGCTAGAGCATGAGCGGCAGGAAAAAGGGCACATCATCGCTTGGGAGTTGAAAATACCGAGAAATCATACTAGTACACGTGGTAACTGTAGAACATGTCCACACCAATCAAAATTCTGTGAGCGCTGCAAATCTTATTGTATCAGCTTTAATAAACCATTAGTGGCACGATCAAAGGGTAATTGTGGATTGGATGCCCGTCATTACAGTTATGTTCAGTCTATCCATATAGGTCATATTAGTATAGTGGTCGAGGGAGTAACCTCATATACATCCATATGAGCATATAAACGTGTGTAACCACGAATACCTATGTTGTTAAATCTATCTTATCATTCATTACGTTTCTTTGCGTTAACTCTCTGAGATTTTTTTCAAGTAATTTGATAGAACATGGTATAATAACAGTCAAGTCAGCATGAAGAAAGAAGAGCTAATCTCATGATTAAATGGTAAAAGGCCCCTGCCATGAACTACAAGCCGGTCCAATTCATTATTATATAAAGATGACGAAGCTGTACAGATGAAATTTAGCCACCTTGCTTTTTGGCCACCCTTTACCTAATTGACTAATCTAAGTCAAAAGGTAAACAATTTTACCACCATACCCATATCTTTCTAACCTAGTATTAATTGATGCCATCCTATTTGTCGTATCCACTTTTCACTTTTGTCAATATCGTCCTATGTTCCCTCCAGCCACGGCTGAATATTACGCACTTCCCACTTCTTCCAAATGGTTTCTTGCACTAAGACTATCCGCACCGGATACTGGGAGGCATCCGGTACCTGGTACTTGTAGGAGCCACGTAGACAAAAAACGCTGCACCGGCGTACTCGGCTTCCGTGCGGTACCATCCCAGACCGGCTCCCGTCCGCAATATCCAGCGAACGTACGGACGCCCTCTACGCGCGAGACGTGGGATAGGGCCCACGCACCCGCGCGCCGTCCCCAACGACCCGCGGCGGGCGAGGCAGGTCCCGACGGCGGCGCAAGAAAGCGGGAGGAGCACGGGCCGCAGCCCTCGTGCGTGGAAGCGAGAGGCGGCGCGCGGCAAGGGAGGCTAGCTCGGCGGCGGCGGCGCGGGAAAGACGCGCGTGGCGGAGGCGGATCCACGCCCCGGTGCCCGGGCGGCGGAGGCGGATCCACACCCCGGTGCCCGCCCGCCACGATAGCCGTCGAGGGAGCCGAGAGAGGAGAAGGAGCGGAGGGGGAGCTCCGGACACCGTGCCGCCGGATCTAGAGAGAAGAGAGGTCCGGAGCTCCATCGGGATCTCCATGGCTCGAGGACGGGCCTCCACCGTCGGGATCTCCATGGCGCACCGGAGGGCGGCCGGAGGCGGCGCGCGGGAGCGGAGGCCTGGATCCGACCGGGCCCACCGCGGTCACGATGGAGGAAGGGCGCGGGGAGTTGGCTCCCGACGGCGGCATGCGTGGCAAGGCCGGATCCGGCGGCGGCGGCGCGAGCGCGGGGAAGCCGGACGCCGAGCGACGAGCGTGCGCGCGGGAGAGGCGGGGAGGCGAGCGGGGAGGCGCGGGCCTCGGCCACGCACGAGGGAGGCGGAGGGAATGGCGGCGCCACGAGGGAGGTGCACGGGCCCGGCCGGTGAGGGAGAAGAAAGGGAGGAGGGAGAAACAGGGAGAGCAGAAAAGGGGGAAAAGAAAAGGGAGAGAAAAAAAGGAAGAAAAAGGGAGAGAAGAAAAGGGGGAAAAGAAAAGGGAGAGAAAAAAAGAAAAAGGAGAAAAAAATATTATTTAACTAAAAGAATTGGATTGTTAAATCATTGTAAAGGGAAAGAAATGAATAAAGGAAAGAGAATGAGAGATAAAAGGAGATGGTAGTTGGAGATGGTTGAATAAAATATTGGGTAGTTGATATAGAGGATGGATATAAAGTACGAACGAGTATAGCAAAACTGTATATAAAAGAGAGAATCTTGCTGACTAGGATAGAATATTCCTTTTAGATGATGAATTTAGAGAACGACGAATGCTTATCAAACTTTCTTAAATTTGACTATATTTATAGAAAATATTAGTAACATTTATATCTTAATAAATTTATTGTAAAAATAGGTTTAACAATCTATTTAATGATATTAATTATATACTATAAAAATTAATATGTTTTATATGTTTGATCAAAGTTAAAACTTTCGAGTTATTTGTACCTCAATAGGAGCCTATTATGACATACGAATAACAGCACTCCGGAAACAGTTAAACCATGCTGGACCATTTTAGAAGTAAAATTTGGACCGCTGCTTGGTTATATAATTGTAAAATGTCAGTTTATATACAGCTAAAAACTATTCATGCTAATGTCTTCACTTAAATATACCCAACCGGCATTACCGACTTCGCCACTAATATCTAGAAGAGAGAATCCATATCAAATGCAAGGGGCCTACTATTCTGCGGTCGGCCCGTTCCGAAACGAAGCTGCGGCCTGGTACGAACAACATACGGCCATCGCGCGCCTCTTCTTTTTTTCCCGCTGCTAGCGTCCCTCTTCTTCCTTCCTCCTTCGCCGCCGGTCTCGCCCGCCGCGTCACCTACCGCCACCAACAACCCCCCCCCGCGCTCGCCGAAACCGTAACCATGGCCCAAGTTACAAGTTATCCGACCACCTAACCTCGCCCTTCCTCCACGCTCACCGCCGGCATTAACCGTAAATCGGCAACGCCTCCGCCGCCGCCGCATAGCACCACCCGCTCTCGCCGCGCTCCGCCACCAGCTGCGCCGTCCGCCCCTTGTTCAGCCGAACGGGAAGGAAGTTGTGGACGTGTGTAGATAAGGAATCCCGCAAATGCAATGTGAGGCACTATCGTTACCACCTTTCAACCTTTTGATCTTTGCTCGTGTTGTAGCTTTCTTCCCTCATATTTCAATCTTAATTGACACTAAAATTAGACCGACTTTGAGACCTTTTCATTAAAAACAGGCCATATCAACTCCAAGTACGAAATATATATAAATCGTTGTGCACGCATCATCCAACTTGCAACGGCAACGCGCACAAGAGTCAAACAACAGCCGAGTCGCGTACACGTCTGCCGGTTGCCAGCCGGCCGTCCTTCCGGACCCGAAACGGATCCGAATTCTCTGCAGTAGCCTAAGGCAAAGGTAAAAATTCACGCTACAATGAACCGGTTGGAATGTATAAATTCACGATACAAGTATAATATACTTGTAGGAAAAGAAATTTTTACTGTACACATTTTTCTAGTAGCATTCAATCTGAACCGTTGATTTTTCATCCTGCATCCATCGCTATTTGATGTGAATAAATTCAGAGGTACTGTAGCACCTCTGAATTTTCACCTGTAATGCAGAGGATCCAAATCCGAAACGGCCAAAATTTGCCGATTCATCCCCAACTCTTCTCCCCTCCCCGCGTACAGAAAAACCAATGGCCGCCGCCTCGTCCTCCTCCTGATCCCACCCGCCGCCGCCTCAACCCGATCCATGAGACTTCCGGAGCTGAAATCCGATCTTGCCGCCGCCCGAGGATGTCCCAGAGTGACGTCGTCTACAGGTCATCCCTCGATTCTCCGTTAATTTTTTTACTTCTCGGTAGCGGAGACGGGGACTCCGGGGCACGTTCTTGGTTACGGTCCAGGGCGAGTAGGGATGGGTCATGGATATGCTCGTAGAGGGTTGGATCCTTTTGCTCTTGTGGTGGCTTGCCATAGATTTGTTGCTTTGGGAGTGGGAATCTGTCTGTCCTGTACTTGCGTTAGTTTTGGAGCCAAGAATCTAGAGTATAAAATGTCCCACCCTCATGTTAGTCGATTCCTGTATGATTGACTTATCTGGTTACTCTGTTTCGCATCTCTGATGTAATCCATGACAAATCAAAGAATCGAGTGTTTTTAATACATAATTTAATTTTAGAAATGTCTACCTTGGTTTGTCATCTTAGTGATATAAAGGTTACTTATGGCCTTTTTCTGTTCATATGAAAATTTTCTAAACTTTGGCTAGCAATAATATTTTCTCTAGTGTTATTTTGCCATGCAACTATTCTGTGCATTGCAAGATTTCGTGAGGATATCTCCTTGACAAATCCAGTTTTATGGAAAGTCATGTGGATATTTGACACATCCTTCTAATGTTACCATATGAAACTGAAAACCTTTGGGTTGCCATGTAGTTTGGCCTTTGAAGCGCCAATAGTAACGTACTAACGTAGATGTCATGCTTATCTGTAAACAGTTAGCCAATGGAATTCGATTCCACGAGATTTCTTTTGGCGTCAGCAGTTTTGGCTTAATATTCCTCAATCAATGCTGTGATGTAGATAGCTGACAAATCGATTCAAATATTTTAGCCATCTTATTTTTTCTGCCCTTTTCGTTGATGCAATTTTGTATAGTTGAATTTATCATGCTGCAGTCAAGCATCGTGGTATAACAATGTTAAGGCTTAATAGCTGCTGAAAACTATACAAGATGAGATTATTTCGTTTAGAACATTTTACTCAAGCTATAGATGTGTCATTATGATTCTTAATGGTGTTAAAATTTTTGTTTCCATAAGTGCTATAATGATATGAGGTGTCTAGTTATGCATAGGAATCTTTTTTTTGTCTTCTATCGTTTGCTGGTAGTACCTATTTTCATGTCTTTGCTAGTAGTCCATGAGTTAATGTATTCTCCAAATTAAAATCCTGATCTGTGACTCTTACAAAACCATGTAGATTGCAGCCACATGAAACATTTGAATCCAAAATGCCATTATGGCTGATATAGCGTTGTATACAATAAAAAATAGTTATTTTTATTCTGTACTCTAGGTTTGTACAATCAACAAGACAACCTCAGGAAATTGTTTAATAATCCTTTTTTTTTTATTTTAGCAATTTAGCAACGACATTAACCAAACAAAAACTATTGATTAATTAAGGAAGCCTTTCAAGCCAATACTATGTGCATTGGAGTTGTGATGCTGGTTACTGAGTGCTAACTAACAGCTCGATTCTTCCACCCATCTTTTAGTGCAATTCAATCTTTCCGAATTTAATATATACCAGCCACTAGGCACTTTGCTTGTCTTTTTTTTATTGTTTTTTGTATGCCCAAGTTGTTGACAATAATTATGTATCTATTGACAGCTGTGGATCTTGTGGATATCCTCTAAACCTTTCATCTTCTAATCGAAGCACATCTGAAGTTGGCTCCTCATACCAAAAGTCTTTGAAGAAAGGTCTGATTTCATTTGTTTCTGTTGATCTCAGCCGATTTACACAGGTGGACGAGATATCCTGCTTTCCCCTCACCTGGCGTAGTTATCGGCCTAAAACAAAGCTTCTTTGTCGAAAATGTGGAGTGTCTATTGGCTACGGATATGGTGAGCCAGCTGTTTTGTGTAACTTTGATCCAGCAAATTCATCCTCTGGTACATCCCACAAGTATTTAATAAAGATCCAAGCTCTCCGCCCTTCAGACGGAGCCCAGTAGTCTGTCAGTTTCAGTGATAATATGGAAAGAGAGACAATGGATGTTGTCTTAGAAAACTACATTAGCTACCTATCTGATGATTGTTTGCTTTCCATATTTAACAAGCTGGATTGTGAGTCAGACAGGAATTCTTTTGGATCCACCTGTAAGAATTGGTTCAAGATCCGGAATATTGGTCGGAAATCACTAACGTTCCATTGTTCTTTCAATCCCACAGTAGATCGGGAGAATGCCAAGTGCATCCCAAACATATTGGCTCGCTCTCCTTATCTTAAGAGGATATCCCTTGCTGGCTTCAGAGAGCTTCCTGACAATTTGGCAGTGTCTGGATCATCTCTGCAGTCCCTTTCACTGTATTGTTGTTCAGGTATGACAGATGCGGGTCTGGCACAGTTGGCAATTGGATGCCCTAATTTGGTGATTGTTGAACTTCAGTCCTGCTTTAATATCACGGATTATGGCTTGGAAAGTCTTTCTAAGGGTTGTCATGCTTTGAAGAGTTTAAACATTGCTTCTTGCACGGAAATTTCAGACCGAGGGATCTCTGCACTCTTTAGTAATTGCCCAAACATTTGCACACTAATCATGTCAAATTGCAGGCGTATTTCTGGTTCTGGATTCAGAGGGTGTCCGAGTACACTTCATTACCTAGAAGCTGAATCTTGCATGCTTTCTCCCGATGGCTTGTTGGATGTTGCGAGTGGACTTGAGTACCTGAATCTGCACAAGTTAGGAAGCTTATCTGGGCTGGATGGTCTGGGTAGCCTTTGCTTTGCAAAAAATCTCCGCTTTCTGAATCTCAGGATGTGTCGGTATCTTACTGACAGTTCTGTGACGGCTATTGCTAGCGGATGCCCATTGATTGAGGAGTGGAACCTTGCTGTCTGCCATGGGATCCATTTGACTGGTTGGTCCTCAGTCGGTTTGTACTGCAACAATCTGAGAGTTCTGCATGTGAACCGTTGTCGAAACATCTGTGACCAAGGTTTGCTTGCCCTCGGAGATGGTTGTGCACGCCTTGAAGTCCTACATATAAGTGGCTGTATGAAAATTACTCGTGGTGGTGTGGCATTATTTAGTATTGCTAGGCTGAATGTGAATCTAAGAATGCATGAAGTTATGTCCATTGGCCCTTCCATTGAGAATTTGTTCCGATTGGAATGATTTGAAAGTTTAGTTAGATTACCTATGTTGGCCTTACAAATCTTGGCCGTTATCCTTTACAAATGATTGGTTCTTTCACCATTATTCTGACTATTGTATCTGCTTCAGTGTATGCCTGTTTCACTCATCTTTGTAAGATATGGTGGTGCAGAGGCTTAATCAAAGTTATACAGATGAATTGAACATATGGGTTATTAATATGACCTGCATCTTGTTTGTCGGTGAAATATTACCCTTGTATCTCTTTTCCAAAAAGTCGTCAGCTTGTCCTGTCAAATTATTCGCTCAACTTATTGTTCGAAACGTGCAGTTTAGCTAAGAAACAGCATCATTCAGGTCCGTTTCAGAACCTGGGAATAATAAATTATCTGAAGCTTGCTGCCCCTAAAGTCCTAAGCCACGGTAGTTCTTTGTTCCTTTGTCAATGATGTTTCCCAGAACATCTTCCTTTGTTCACTTTCATCCTACACTTCGTTTGCAAGTCGACGTATTTCTGATCCCTTCTATGCAACATACTATAAAAAGCATTCTAGTTGGTGCGCAACTGTTACTTTCTGATTGTTCGAAGTGTTGACTTGTCAGAGATCCAAGGGACACCGGCCCCATAAGTCTTCATAAGCAATGAACAGACCAGACCAGGTAGCCATCGAGGACAGAGTCATCTGCGCATCCTACCCAAGCTGGGCACTCGTTATCGATGAATACAAGCTATAGAAGCTGGTCGCATTGGCAGATCATGTATACCTGTCCTGAAAGCGGAAATGGAGAGCATGCAAGCGGCCTGCTGCCGTCAACATGGAGTCGAAACTGCCTGTTCATCAAGTTAACGATCTAATCAAGATCTTCGTAAGTGATCTGAAGAGATTGCCTTATAACATGACATTCCCATGGGTGCTCCAAGCCCAGTGATCCTGATAGGATTGGCCAGTTGATGCTTCCAGGACTCAAGTCATCAGATTACCAGCACGGCAGCACCTGCAATCTGTGGTGCAAAATAAACCCATAACTCGTTTAATAGGATTGATGCTCTATCTAGAGTAGGTCATCTATTGACTATGCAATATAGAACTGAAGCCAGCTTAGGTTCAGGAGGTGGTGAATTCTTATGCCACTGACCCTCAAGCACAAGAGCTGTTTGTTCGGTTACAGGAGGTGGTGAATTCTTAGTCCTGATTGCCACGGTTTATCATTGACTCAAATGCATAATCAGGCACAATGACCAGGTATGAATGCGGGGAAATTCAGTCTTGAAGACAAAATTTATAGCAGCATTGCACGATAGTGTTCCACGTGGACCTAGATTGCCACTTATTTTGCTGGAAAGGATTGAAATAGGATGCAGAGAATTTCGCCAACTGGCCAAACATGAATGAATACGCCCAGCTAGCCTCTTACAGCCTTCACCAATTTTAGCTGGTGCTTGGCAGGACATTGCTACGGACTTTGTGGAGAGTTTACCCAATTCTGAGGGCTATGATATGATCCTAGTAGTGGTCGACTGGTCGACAGGTTTACTAAATATATTCATTTCCCTCTTAAACATCTATTTCAGGTTGTCTCAAAAAAAAAAAAAAACATCTATTTCAGCTAACTGCTGCTAGACTCATGTTGGACAATGTGGTTACGCTACATGGAGTACCTCTCTCCATTGTTGCATATCGAGACAAGGTATTTATGTGTGATTTTTGGAGGGAGATGTTCCAGATATTCAAAACAAAATTGATTGTTAGCACTGCATACCACCCATGAGGGTCAACCAGTGTTTGGAGATGTACCTCGGTTGCTCGAAGCAGTGGAAGAATTGGCAAGCCTTAGCTGCGTTCTGCTACAATTCAACGTTTCACACATCTATTGCCGTTAGTATAGTTGCTCCCCATGTCACCGGTGGGGCGCAACAATCAGGCGGACGGGATCGGCGCCACCCGGAGCTTGGCATGGAGCCACGGGGCAATGCTGTCGACTACCCCGGCAACCCGCGCTTTAGGCCCCGCATGGTCCGGAAGATTGCCGGCACCTCCAGGGACATGGAGGATCGAAGGGAGATGCTGACCAACCTGGCAGTGGTGATCACGGAGGCAGGCCCGAGTAGGAGTGCAGTCGTCCGAGGAAGTTGCTGAGATCATCGAGCACCACTTCGGTATCCGTAAGCACCTTTTCCAGGTTTTTCCCAGCAGTCCGGATCCGTTCATAGTCATCTTCAAAGAGAGTTCTGCTAGGGATCGTGTATACGTGGCAGGTAGAGTGGTTGATGGGCCGATTGAGCTTCGTTTCCATGCCTGGGACATAGATCGTTTTGGTGATAGAGTCAACATCCCCTTTCACGTTAGACCGAGCTTGGAGGGTATTCCGCAACATGCATGGTACCAGGAGATTGCTGATAAAGTGCTATGTGATGAGGCACTCATCCACCATGTTCAGGAAAACACAAGAACGAGGGTTGATCAACGCATGTATGAATGTTGGGCTTTTAGTCGGGACCCCTCAAGGATCCCCAGATTGTGTACCTCTCGCTCAAGAGTCATGAGTTTGACCCCAGGAATAGCGCACAAGTCCATTTCATCGGACCGAGAGCCATGAAGAAAGGCCATGTGTTTAGAGTCCTGATACATATTGATGTAGTGGAAGATCCGATGTTTTACCATTACCCGAGAGCAGAATCGTTAGCTTAAGGCAGGATTCCATGGAAGGAATTTACATGGCAGCAAGGTCGGGCTGATGGTGAACTAGAAGAAGTGGGCCGGCAACCCCAAGCCGGTATTGTGGATCGGACAGGCAACCTCTATGGCGCCCGCGAGATGGTGATGACAGTGATAGGGACAACAAGCGTCCTAGGGCCGGTGACTTCTCCCATCGGGTGTCGGGTTGGATTGAAGGTCGAGGCAAGAACAGAGACCACCAATCTGAGAGAGACACAACGGGAAGATGGTACATGGGAGATTCTTCCCATGGCAGAAGAAGGAGGTACCAATCGCCACCCAGCTCTCATGCACGGCAAAACAGAGATTTGCTTAAGTCTGGATGAAGCCAATTACACCCAACAGCTTCTACTGGCCCAACGCCGAGATAACACAAAGCAAGAGCTCTTCCGATGTTGTGGTAATTGTTCCCGAGGAGTCCGTGGCTAAGGAAAGGAGTTGCTTTTTCAGTCATGACAAGGAGGCATTCTTGCCTTATTCTCGATGCAATTGTCATCACCCCTAGCGCACAGTTCAATGGGGAGATAGGAGTTGTGTCACCTTCATTCGAGCAGCAGCTGACAGCTACAGAAACAACCCGGTTAACCTCCGATATTGTGGTGAGACACGACTCACATACGGACTTGGCTGAACCGACTAAGTTGAACAATGTGAATGATCAATGTTATACCGTGGACCTGGACCCCAGTCTTTTGGTGGATGAAGATCCTCTCCCCAAACCGGTCAGCAGCCCACAGGATATGTTCCTAGAAATTGAGGAGCAAGGGATGCAGTTGCAGGAAGTTCTGCGCATGTTTAAGGAAGCTACAACCAAACCACCGTCATCAGCCATTATGCAGACGCCGACCCACAAGAACAATGTGGTGAAGCAGATGGGGACCAAAGAGATGATTAAAAAAAGAGAGAGCCCAAGACTGAAATCCAAGCTGGCTAAGGGGAAGCCCATAACTCATATGGCAAAGGAAGTAATAGCAAAGAAGTGTGGCATTCTACAGGAGGCGCAATCAATGGACAATATGACATTGCAGCAGTACATCAACCTCTACAAGCAATCCCCGACCGAGGATAATGTTCTGGCCATTGAGAAGCTCACCAAAGTAGCAACAAAGAAGAAGGAGAAAAAACCAAGAAGAAGCAGCAGCTTGAAGAAGGCAAAGAAGCAATGAAGAAAGCCAAGAAAGCAAAGAGGGGGAAGTTGGAGATCACCCGAGCTGCCTAAACAGCTCCCCGATCCTACAGCTCTTTTGGTCGCACTATCTTAATTATGTTAATTTCCATGTCTAGACTTAGTATTCAGCTCCTCTCACTGTTGTTGAGAGGATATGTGTTGTTGCCTTTATGTTTGAACCTATGTGTTTGTTGGACCATGTTGTCGTTGTCCTACCCGAATCCGAACACGTCGTTGAACTTTGTCGGCTTCGCCTGTGCTTTTCGCTGCTTGGTGCATGCTGCTTCTCGGTGCTGCTAGTTGCTTTTATTGCTTATGGATTGCTTAACCCAGAATTATAAGTTCTTCTCATGGAATGTTCGTGGGCTGAATAGTGGTGCACACCAGGAAGATGTTAGACAGGTTGTTGCTGGCTACATGCCCGATCTTATTTGTCTCGCAGGAAACAAAATTGGCCACTTTTGATGATGCTACGGTCGAAATACCTTGGGCAATGCTTATGTGGATAATTACCTTTATCTCCCAGCTGATGGTACCGAGAGGAGGAATATTGATAGCATCTAAATCACACTTGCTACGCCTCCATAATCCACATCTCACTCGCAAACACTATCACAAAGAATAGTACTTGATCAACTATGGCGGATACGAGTGGACAATAACCGTTGTGTATGGACCGCAAGGGATCTAGAAAAAAGATGTTCCTCCGAGAGCTTAAACACCTTAAACATCATGCAACAGAGAAATGGCTAGTGATTGGAGACTTCAACCTCGATTTATCAAGATCAAGATAAGAATAATGGGAGACTAAATAGAAGGATGATGCTTAGATTCCGGAGAACCCCGAATGCACTGGAGGTAAAGGAGATCCCACTCATCGGCAAACGCTTCACCTGGAGTAACCATCAAGAATCACCAACTCTAACACGGATTGACCGAGCTTTTTGTACCCCGACCTGGGAGGAGACCTTCATGAATCCGCTTTTACAACCGCTTTCATCCTCTCGCTGTAACAACCCTAACAACTGAAGTGCATTGCATGGCATTCATCATCTTGTCATCATGTTGCATTTTTAAAACTATTTCATTTGGTGTAAAAATACACATAAAATAATGAATTTAACCTAAGTTAAAATTAAGATCTTAAAAGAAGAATTTAAATAAAAGTAAATTATGGAGTTTAACATTTTCTGTTGGTTAAACATAACAATAGAAGATTTATGAAGTTTCTCGGAAATTATTTCTTTGTGTCAAAATGTCTACAAGAAATAATTAAAGCCTCTCTTTTTAATTTAAACATGAATTTATAATCCGAATAATATTTGGAATTTGAACTTGGACCTAAAAAGAAAAGTGTTTGAAATGTTTTTATTAATAACCCTGATTTTTGTCGGATTGTTCTGAGCTCTGGAAGTAACGTTTCCAATTTAGCACAAATCGAAGGACCGTTTTGCAAAATAACCAAAAACAGGCCGTATGCCACCTTCTCTCAGCACCGCCGCCGCCGTTCGAGAAAGACCCGGCCGCGCGTCCAGCTCCCAGCGTGCCGCGCAGCTGCTCGCAGCCACGCAGCTGTTTGCTTGTCTAGCTCTTAAATCAGATAAAGCCACGAACTATTTCTCCCTCTCCTGTTCGTTCCGCAGAAAAGAAAAAATGAAGCTTGCCACCGTGCTTTCTCTGCTCCAGCGCCGGTAGCTAGCTCCGGCCATCCCGTGACCAAGCCACGGCCACCAATCACCCCGCCTAGGGGCACTGATGCTCCTAGTGGCCTCCTCCGTGCCGCTCCGTCCTAAGGCGCGAGATCGACGCAGTTTTATTCCCGGAGGTCGTCATCGTCGGCCGTCACCATTTTTTCAATTGCTCCTTCTCCGGTGCGTTTCTTGCTACGATTCTTGATTCCAGAGGTTCCTAACTCACTCCTCTTCCACCTTGATAATCGATGTGATGTCTCGTGTCCAGGTCTAGACGAATTTCGTCGTCTTCTCCGAGCTCGGAACGCCGGCGGCTCTGCCTCGCCGATGAAGTCCACCCTCCGGCCATCTCCAAGGTCAACAAACCGTGTGCCGCTCTTGCCTATCCTCTGTAGATGCTTGCAGCATTTTTCCCCTCAATTTTAGTGCACCACAGCAATCGCTAGACCTCGCCGAAGCTTCACCAAGTCGCTGCTCGCCGCCGGTGCCTCTCCGGCCATCCTCCGGTGCCGCCGACCCTACCAATCGGTTCCCCGTGTCGAGAGGATCTTGTAGGAGTAGTTCCGTCGAGGTTTGCTGCCATCCGGCCACCGCGCCGCCGCCTTCCGGCCACCGCCCGCCATAGGCGCGGCTTCCTGGTCGAGCTGGGCCACATGGGCCGGCCCAGCCAAAGAGGCCCAAAGCCTGTTTCATCTTATTCACGTGTTTAGTTATTTTCAGGATTTATCTAAACTTCAAAAATTCATAGAAAATTCCACAAAAATCAGAAAAATGCCAAACAAAGTTCATTAGATTCATAAAATTATTTTCTATTAGATTATCTGTTTAAATGCTTAATTTGAGAAATTATAATTTCATAGTTTAATTAATTACCTTTCTTTAGTTAATATAACCTGTTATTTTATGCTAATTATTAATTGATTTTGAAAAATAATTTTCTTTAAAAATTAGAGATACTGCAGACGAAAGTGTTTGTGAAAACTGTTTTCCAAAATTCAACATAAACACCGTCTTTCATGTGATCCCAATTTAGTACCCTATGTATTATTGATTAATGATTAATCATGAATTGTTAATTAATAAACATGATTAATTGTTAATTAATAAACATGAGTATTTGTTAATTAATAAACAAGATTAATTGTTAATTAATGACCTTGATTAAGCAATAATTAATGAGCATGATCAATTATTACTTATTGCTTAACGAACGTGATTAATTGTTAATCATTAACAAGCTTAATTAATGAGTAATTGCTAATTAACGATCTTGGTTAATCCAATCATTGCACATCATGTCATATCCATTCATGCATGCATGGTTGTGATTCGCGGCGTATTGTTGGTCGACCTAGGTCATGGCGTGATCGAGGTTCCGTCCGAGGTCGAGACGGAGACGGAACGTCGCAGATCGACCAACGACACCGAGGAAGCTAACCCCGACTCGAATCAAGGCAAGCCCCGGTGCATCCCACCTATGCTTTTAAAGTCTTTTCTTTTATCACAGTAATGGGTCATGATTGTACATTAAGTTATAGGAGTTGCTTGATACCCTAGATGCATGAGATAGGTTTCCATTTCTTTATGCTATACTTGGTACATGTAGCTCAATAGTACTCGATAACTGCTAAGCTTATGTCTTAGGGCATCGGTAGAAGTCGAGTGGTGATGACACTACTCGCGAGAGATAGGATAATGACTGGTTCAATTTCGATGCTAAGAAGAATGATAAGAGAAAGTTGAGAGTGGAAGTGAAGATGTTAATAAGCCGAGACCGGACGGGCCCCGTAGGAGAAAGGGCAAGACGGAGATGAGGTCTTGCAAGGTGGTAGCCCCGTCCGTGTCGGTCAAGGACCGTACCGTTGTCGGCTTAGTTGAACAAGTTTGAACGTACCGTACTACATGCTCGGTATCATGGGTCCGACAAGTCGATGTACCCTATCGCCCCGGAGATGTAGCGTAGCCGCCTCTCTTTTGCCGACTGTCGGTGAGAGGATAGTCTCACGGGAGGGAGATGGGTCGACCACGAGGATAGTCGTGGCGTCGCCATACTTCCGGGGAGTTGGAAATGGCTAGTCTGTCTGTCAGTGCTAGCGGGAAAGGTTGTCGTATACGATCGGTGTGATGCGTATACGTCGTGTAGTCGGGTTTTGCCGACTGGTATAAATCGATTCGAATCGCTGTCCCTCGCAGTAATGAGTACCGCTTGTTTAGCTCGTCGCATCGTAGTAATCAACTGGAAGATAAGGTTGAGAGATGAAAGGATTGTTGGTCACAAATAATCTTTTCTTGCAAACTTGATTGCGTAGTTGTAGACTCGCAAAACCCTGTTCTCTATTGAACTTAACTCTGAGCTAAAACTTGAAAGTAAGGATCAACCGTTAGTGCTGTTTTCGCAAGAGAGTCAACTCCACAGCCGGAAAGCCTTTGCATACTAGGCGTCGGCCTTAGCGTGCCTCGTTGATCGGGTCGGTCTTGCTGAGTATTAGAATACTCAAGGTTTGTTCGTTATGTTTTTCAGGACCGAGTCGTTCTTCCACGACTCGTCACGGTAGCTGTCCGGAAGAGGAGCCGTGTTCCGAGGGTGGTTCCCTCAAGTGGGAACAGATCCCGACGTCCTGAGCGAGGAGGATCGTGGTGTACGACGGGCTCAGTACATCACGCTAGTGATCTTGTTGTAAAGTATAAGTTTCCGCTGCAAGACTCGTAGATTGTTAAACTTCATTAATGTATTATGCTTCCGCTGTACAATGTTTGTATTTCGAAAACCTGGTTGTATTATACCATGATGTATATACTCCGGCTTGTATGAGATGATGTTTCTGTTGTAACTCGCTTCGTCGAGTGTCCCTCTGTACCGATTCCCGGGTGTCCCGGAGGGGATGTCACATCTGCCTCGGACCACCGCCCGCTCCTCTTACTTCCCTTGGATATGCCTAAGACCACTCCGAGATTTAGATTTGAAAAATTCTGGATACAAATGTCGGGTTTCCAAGAATGCGTCAATAATGCATGGAATGCAGAGGTCCCCGGCAACAGGAATGCACTATCAACACTCCATATCAAGTTGAGCAGAACAGCTAAGGGGCTTCGCAAATGGTCTAAAACACCGATTCCGCAAGGAAAGCTTGCGATGGCGATTTGCAGAGAGGTCATTGCACAACTAGAAATTGCACAGGAAGACAGACAGCTAACACAACTGGAGCTACAGCTAGTTAGACGACTGAAAACACGTGTACTTGGCCTGGCTGCGATCGAGAAGAGTAGAGCAAAGCAGAAATCGAGACCGACATGGTTGCGGAAAGGAGACGCAAATACCAAGTTCTTCCACATTATGGCCAATGTGCGCAAGAGAAGAAACTTCATTCGCACGCTGCAAACCGAAACTGGTGTAGCTACAACCCAACAAGAGAAACATGATGCAATCTTTGATCACTTTCTTCGCCAAGTTGGTACGTATACTGCAAGAAATTGTGCCATCAACTTTGACCAATTGGGCTGGGAACCGGTTAACTTGCAGCATCTCGACTTGCCCTTCACTCGAAGAAGAAGTGCGGCAGGTCATCATGAGTGCTCCTAAAGAAAAAGCTCCTGGTCCGGATGGCTTCATTGGTGGCTTCTTCTCTCGCATGCTGGCTGATTGTCAAGGATGACATCATTAGGGCCTTGAACCAATTCTACACGGTGAACCAACAAGGATTACACTTGCTCAATAAAGCATTTGTTGTGTTGATTCCAAAAAAGAAGACCCATCTAGGGTGAGTGACTACCGACCCATCAGCCTTATTCACAGCTTTGCCAAAATTCTCTCAAAGCTGTTGGCCAATAGACTAGGCCCGGCGCTAGACCAGTTAATATCACTAAACCAGACAGCGTTCATTAAGAAAAGATGCATACATGATAATTTTGTCTATGTGCAGCAGGTTATTCGAGACCTTCACAAATCTAAGACCCCAGCTCTATTCATTAAACTTGACATATCTAAAGCTTTTGACACAGTCAACCGGCCATATTTGCTTAGCTTAATGGAGCATCCGGGATTCGGCATTAGATGGAGAAATTGGATCTCCGCTTTATGGTGCACAACATCTTCGTCCTTCCTGCTTAATGGCGAACCAAGACGACGAATATTGCACTCGCAAGGGAGTTCGGCAGGGAGATCCTCTATCTCCCATGCTGTTTATTCTAGCAATGGAGCCTCTGCATCGTCTCTTCTCCAAAGCTCAGGAAATCAATCTCTTGCACAACCTAAGGCCAGGATGTGATGCCTTTCGTGTCTCTCTTTATGCTGATGATGCTGCAGTTTTTATAAGGCCTACTATCCAAGAGTTGCAGGTGGCTAACCACATTCTACAGATCTTTGGAGATGCTAGTGGTCTAGTCACAAACCTTGCAAAAACAGAGTTTTATCCCATACAATGCAACAATAGCGAAACTGACCTCCTAGCAATCCCATACCAATCTCTAGGTTCCTTTCCCTGCAAATACTTGGGGCTTCCCCTACACTTTAAAAAGCCATCTCGAGCATCAATACAACCTTTAATCCAGAAAATTGGGGACAGGCTACCTGGGTGGAAAAAGATTTTCTCACATACCCTAGAAGAGAGCTGTTGATCAAGGCCGTGCTCACGGCCATGCCTACTTATTTCCTGACAGTGTTCAAGTTACAGAAATGGGCCATTGCCAGAATTGACAGATTTAGAAGAGCCTTCTTTTGGAAGGGGAAAGATCCTGAAAATGTAAAAGGGGGACATTGTCTTGTCAATCGGGAAACATGTCTTCGACCAAAGAAATATGGAGGTCTTGGCTTCAAGGACCTAGACAAATTTGGGAGAGCTCTCCGATCTGCGATGGCTGTGGCACAACTGGGACAACAGAGAACGCCCTTGGAAAAAATTGCTAACGGTGACTGACATGGTCGACAGGCAATTATTCTTCTCCTCAACATATGTCTTCATTGGTAATGGCAGGAACACTCCCTTTTGGGAGGCAAGATGGTTACAGGGGGCAGCGCCTAAGGAGTTGGTGCCAAATCTGTTTGCTACTATCAGATTTAAGCATCGCACTGTCTGCCAGGAACTGAACAATGATAATTGGATCCGAAATCTGGGTGAGATCAACACCGCCACACTGATGGAGGAGTATCTCCTACTGCACACTGCATTATCATCTATAACTTTAACTGAAACGCCGGATGTTATCAAGTGGAGATGGACGGCTGATGGAACGTACTCGGTGGCATCTGCCTATGAGGCACAATTTAGAGGGGCCTGCACTTACTTCCCGGCTGGAGACATTTGGAAAGCATGGACAGAACCGAAATGTAGATTTTATGCATGGCTAGCATTGCATGATAAAGTCCTAACAGCAGACAATCTAGCTAAAAGAAATTGGCCTCATTCAGAAACATGCCCTCTCTGCATGTGTGAATTTGAAACTACCAGACACCTGCTCACACAATGCAACTACACAGAGGCGACTTGGAATGATTTAGCACAACGATATCAGTTGCCGAACTACTCTATGATGACAACATCCGAAGGGCCGATTGGATGGGTGCAGATCCTACTCTCATCTGGTGTCAAGAAAGAAAAACGGCGAAAGCTTGGGATTCTGTTCACCTTCTGGTGGCATATTTGGAAGGAGCGTAACCGGCGCATCTTCCAGGGGGACGAGCTCTCAGTGCCACGGCTGCTACTGCTCATCGTTGATAATCTCAACCTAATCAGAGTTGCTGGCCACCATCCAGAACCTCTAGGGAACGAATGACCGGCCACTGTTCAACATCTTTTTTCTCAACGGCTAACATTAGTCTTTGTGCTTACAGGACACAAGATTTTTCTGGCTATCTCAGATTGCACCAGCGCAGCTGCTGGCCTTTTGGTTGTTTTGTTTTTTTTTGGCTTTTGTTTTTGTCTCTGTTTTTCTCTGTTGTTCGCTTCTCGCTCCCCCTATCTTGGTGTAATGCGCCAAATAGGCCTGGCCCTGTTTCCCTATGCCGGGTTAGATTTGTAATCCTAGGTTGTATTGCTCTTTCTTCCTTCTTAAGGATTTGGCAGAGCTCCTGCCACTTTTCAAAAAAAAAAAAATAAAGCGGAACATTGCACAATAAATTACAATGCTCTGTCTTCGTGATGCAGCTGGTCTCTTGGAGCCCGAGACGCGAGACGCCACAGTTGACATGGGAACAACTAAATTTCAGTGCACACAAGCCACGATCATTAACTCATCTCCAACCTTCTGGAGACTCAACTAGTCAACCCAGATGAGAGCAGAGCTCCAAACAGGACGAAGTTCCATAGCTGCAGGTAGTTCCAACTTCACATGCGTCTCAAGATGCTTGTCATGGGCACTTGCAATTGGGTTCACCAAAAAGAACAAATACTCGAAAATCTAAAGTTGATTAAACATTCAGTGACTGCAACGATCCAGACACAGTAGAAAATGCTCTGTTCTAGTTCGCAGCTCGTGTTTTTGGAGTTGTACAAAATACCTATAGTATTGTAATGCCGATATGCACGCCGACTACCTTTTACGTATGTATGTCACGATTAATGGACATCCCAATACGAGAAAGGTGACCCTTGTTTACCACTGCAAGTCAACTTTCGCTTCAGTATTAAAAATGTACTGGTACAGTAAGTCTTCATGGAGTTCTCAGGCAGTCAACATTCATGGTACTTTCTCCACTAGCACGTATGGCAATTATACAGAGTACAGTATGTCTTCAGAGTTCTCGGGCACAGAAAAGAGGCATCAGCAGAAGTGACTTCCTAAAGCTCGATCGATGATAAGTACTGCAAGATGGAATGCTACATGTATCTAACAAGGAGAAAAAGATTAAAACATCTTTCCCAGGTAAGAAATACCATCACGATGTTAGCAGGTGCAAACAGGCTCTAATCCTTTTAACAGCATCTATTGACAATACGACTGAAGCTAGCAGCAACGGTCACCCAGTTCTGACGGTGGATTTCCAATTGGCATTCCTACAAATCTGTCTTTCCCTTCCACCACTCCATTCTCACGGTGAGCATGGACAATTGATGTAAGAGTAATCCAGAAATGACCACGCATGCCCCTATTAGTAACAAGCTACTACATAACCACTTTCACAACATTAAAGCAGGCCAGTAAACTGACAAACATTTTAAATCTGAGGGAGTAACACTCAAGGAGACAGCTAAAGGCCAGTTACAGACATTTTACCAGATCGGATGCTAGTCGCCACAATGACACCCTTCCCGGGCAACACGGTGTGAAAGCCCAAATTCTATCCGGAATTGATCCAAAGGAAGCTATACTTTATAGGGAATGAACCGTGAGGGTAGATGCATCATCACATTTGAATCTTTTTGTTTGTGATAACTCTATTGTGAGGGATTCCAGTCGTATTGCATGTTATTGAAGCTATTTGTTGATCTAAGTCCACCCAATAGCTGGTTTCCTATGTCATGTTGCTGCTGCTGCTGTTGCTGCTGATGTAGTTGGCCCAGCTGTGATATATCATGTGCACTGTGATTCATTCCTATCCGTCCACCCACTGCCATAGCATTGTTTGCCATTGCTGCTCTCATACCATGGCCAAACCTGCCCATGGCCCCGATACCCATTCCTCCCATTCCTGAGTTATTTGCAACAGCATTGCCAGGTAAGCAGTTAATCCCATTAACACCAGGAGTTAGCCCATTTGGTCTCTTCACATCATTCCCTGACTGGCCAATACCATTCATCGGTGACACAGAGCTTTGGGACATCATCAAACCCTGCAAAATTCTCTGGACAGAGCTTTGGGACTCACTTGGTTCAGGCTCCTGAAGTTGGGAAGCAGGTGGCTGCATGGAAGGTATGCTTGATGATGTAGTAGGGGAGCTTAGTTGGTTCGTGTTTTGAGGGGCAGGCATCATATTGTTGTTGGATGTTGTGGGTATTGGGGAAGGGAAAGAGGTAGAAGGATTGGACTGAAGTGAGCTTGTTGAGCTCACCCTGGGAATAGCTGCATTACCTCCATTGTTATATCGACTGCCATTACTGTTGTTTATTGGATGATCTTGCATAGAATTCATTGAATTTTGCAATAGCCCAGCGGCAGAGGTTGAAGGAGCAGATGTCGAAGGTGCGCAATTGAGAGAATTATGTGATGTTGCATCACCATTGGCAGAGGCAGCAGCTTGCACAGCAGTCATTGGAGCAGAACTTTGACCGCTCTGATTTGAGCTTTGAGGAACAGGTTGCTGCTCCTCAGGTTGTTGCTGATGAGGTTGAAGAGGGTTGGCCCCTGAAGGAGTCCTCCGAGGAAAATTTCGCAAGCTTTCTGAAAAAAAGATAACAACATATGTTAAAAAAGAGAGAAAGGTACCAACCATATGACACCAAGAAAAAAGCATAAATACTATTATAAATTAGAACATTGCCGTCAGGATGAACATAAAGGTTGATATAACATTGTACTTAAGTGCAACTTGGATTCTATGAGAGCATTTTTGGTATTTGGTATAATCTGATATGATTGTGATTCGTTTCATGTGACGCACAAATTGCTAGCCAGGGCAAGGAACATCAGCGATTTTAGGGTATCCAGGGAGATGCTGTCCAAAAAACAAGCTGCCAAGCACAATGGAACTAAAAGCTTGAAGAAAAAAGGTTACACATGGAAAAGGTAAGAGGGAATACATCACCAACTGACTGGTTCCTGGTTCAGGCTCGGGTGAAGAAAATTGATCCCAATCCCCAGTCCATATGTCACATTTAAGCTGACATATAGACTCTAGATGGAACTAGAACGAATTTGTTGCCAATTGATTCCAACCCTATCTTAAAAGGCCCAGCAATTGAGGGGACATAAGGCTTGGCACACCAAATCGACGGTGTCATCTCATGCTGACACCAGATAATGGCCAACCAGCCTTGAACAACCATTTTCACTGGGATTGCTGAAGGAGTGAACAACAGAGCAAGAGTGGAGACCCGCAGCAAGGCTGATTGGCAAAAGATTGAAAAGAAAATGTTCACATCATTTGTCCTATTATCTATTTATTATTGGTAGGCACATGGTCGTAGGTATGTGGGACCAGGTTGTAAGAAAAGGAATCCAGGCAGAATGGCGCTCCAAACCTAGGTGACGCGTTCAAACTTTTCAGCTTTTCCTGACCTGAACTCCAATAGGATGAGGCTACAAACCAAACATATCCAAAATGGTATAGGATGCTATTTTCCCAACAAAAATAACTGCTAGAATACTGTACCAATCGGTCCGGATCCAGTCTGCCTGCTGTGATCAATCAAATCCTTCATACAGTTTACCACTTCCGCAATCTGGAAGAATCAGCATTCAAGCCATACGAAAAGTAATCAGCAATAGATAATGGGCTATAGGCCACAATAAATTATGCACAAGTAACATAGATTACTCAAAACATAAGTAGAACATGCAAATATCAGTTGTGAGATAAGAGGTTACCTGAAGACATCGGACATATCGTTTTGTGTATCCTAAATCATTTACCAAAGGCACCTCCAGCGCTTTAGCCAATTGACGGGCACATGCAACAAACCTACAACATTCAAAAAAGTGCAAAACAATTTATGAGTTGGTGCAAGATACAGGTCAGCAAGAGAACTATGGATGTGAATTATGCACTATGCTAAGAAGCATAGATAGCTCTATTAAAAGTAATTTCTTTTAGGACACAAAAGTCAAGATGACATGGGCAAAAAAAAGTTCAAAATCAAATAAGCAACGGTTCAAACAGGATACCCGTGGTGCATATAGTGATTGTACCATAAAAATTTTGCTAACATGTGGGATCATGATATCACACTCTGCATGCAATCTACTGCGGAACTAAAATACTACCATTATAACTGAGGCAACACCGTCTTTCCTCTTTGCATCATGTCCTATTTTTATCTATTTCTTTCGTTGGCCTAGATCCGTATCCGAACATACTAGATCTAATCCATTACCGCGTATATAGGTACCATATCACAAATGATATATGACAACTCCTCTACCAAAATGGGACACACAATTTATGATGTAGTGTTGGACACTTGGCTTCCCTTTCTTCTAGAGAGACAGCGGCTACTAACATAACTAGAGTCTAGATGACTAGTATTTACCCAACAATATGACCTTTTAGGTAATTTGGTTCTCAACTGATTTATTCTTCTCATAATAGACTGGGCGTCCAGGAGCAATTTCAGCAATCTTGTCCCGAAATAGGCTTGCATTTAAATCCTATATTCCACTATATTTCACAATTGTGGCAGGCGTACAAGTACAATTCAATGTTCAATGTCTAGGATTGATTAAAATCTTCTCACTGAAACATAGCAACCAATAAAAAGTTGTGGCATTCAGCACGCTTCAAGGCAAATGGAAGTTCAAATCCTCAAAATATCCTGTTTAGCTAATCAATAACCAGGTCATTCTCATTCTACATGATAGGCTCAAGACAAAATGCGCAGTTCAGCCTGGTTTCTTTGCTCAAAGCTCACAAACTGCTAAAACCCATTCGAGTATAGTCTGGATAGACATGATCTATGGTTCCTTTTTTTGCGTATATAGGCACTATTTGTATTTCCAACGGCCTCTCTTTTCCATTTGTTCTGTGGCTTCTCTCCCTCTAATTCTCAGATTTATTTATCCTACAACACTGGCATTACATACTAGAGAAAAAACACCACTATTGTTTACGATAATGTCTTAGTTATCAAACAACTAAAATTACACGAGTTCACAACAGAAATGAATTGGCTCTCACTACTGACTGTTTAAACATTTTATAACAGTATAAGATTTCTGCTATGCACATGCATCTCGAGCTATCCACATGAGAGAAGTACGTCCACCATAAAGATGGTTTCTTTAGCAGGGCAGATAATAATTTCACAATATCGCATAGATATGAATGTACAGAGGAGGATAAAGCATTCATGATAGCAATGAAATGAGGTGAAAATATGAAGTACATCAAGGATCAATTTCCTTACGAGTTGCAATTATTCTGCATGTCCTGAGTTGACAAGTTTGCTGAATTTTGAGCTGCAGTTTGGTACTTCTGTACGACCGAACCGAGATTACTAACCTGCATTAAACACCATGGATGCTGCAGTATTAAACCAGGTCTGTGACCTGCAAGTCAAATTGTCTACGTACTGAAAACACCTCCTACCTGTGGTATTATAGATCTTCGTGGAATGAGTTCCTCATGACGCCTAGCACAAAACTCCCAAGATGCAATCTTGAGAAAACAATGTAGCACAGAATCTTGTTTCAGTAAAAAAATGCACCAATGTGGAGCAATGTATAAAAATAAGGTGGAAACTGCATTGCAATACCTTGAGGTCTTGATTAAAAACTATCCTTAGATGCCCCTCACGTACTACACGCAGTTGCTCAAAGACACTTTCCTGGATCGCTTTTGTGTAGTCCAAAATAATCTGACCAGATGTATTCTGGGACTCACGCGGCATATCAATGTATAAAAGCTCTTCGAGTGTTCCGCTTGCGTATTTGATTTGGCATAATCGAGGCAATACCTCAACTGTTGTCTCTGAAAAGAAAGAAGCATAGAACACAATGAAAACATGAGTACAAAAGAATAAGAGAGAATGAAGTAAAGATGATTCTTACCAAAGCCACGGCCAGGCTTCCGATTGCAAATTTCACAATGCCATACATCCTGCAAATGAAACAATTTATAAAAAAACTTGGCATAAGAATCAAAAAGGAAAACAAACTTAGATGTCGTAAAGTCCTCTGCGTTAATAGTGTGTATTTCATGGGGAGAGCTCACTAGACCTGAGGGAAAACTCCAGTAGTTTGACGACCACTTCCATACAGAGACACACACCACCTCTTTTTAGCATTCGGGGCAAAATACTCATTGACAAAGTTTCTCCAGTATTCGATATTGTTATCCTGTATTGAGGGAACACAAGTATATAAACTTAACTGTGATATGTTTTTCACTTTGAGCACAAATTTACACCCTGAATCAAGCCACCTGGAAGAAACCTTACTTGTGGTCTGTTTTGTTGATGATACATGTAGTGGGTCAATCTCTTTGCACAGGTTCCTGGCTCGTAAGAAGCTGACTTTCCTGGAGTTCTCATGTTTAGACTTTGTTGACGAAGTAACTGCTGTTGTTGCTGCTGCTGCTGCAACTGATTCCTCTGTAAAGGCAAGTTCTTTAGAATCTGATGTTGCTGCTGTTGCTGCTGCATATGCAGGAGCCGCTGCTGTTGCAACAGATTCAGTTGGGCAGCCGCAGCAGCTTGAGGGTTAGTAATTGCATTTGGTCCACCCATTGACACAAGGTCAGGAGAATTCCGAATCTGCTTAGTCAGCTGCAACAAATGTTGCTGTTGCTGCTGCTGCAGGAACGCTGATGAGTCTGAACTAGGCTGCTCCATCTTTACTCCGCTCAAACTCCTCATCATCTGGGCTTGCAGCTGCTGTGGCTCAAGTTTTACACCACCAGCATTCCGCATCATCTGGGCTGCACCACTCTGGTCAGGTTGTCCCATCTGCTGTTCTGCCTTGACGCCAACCATGCTGCCTCCATTCTCCATTTTCACTGTAGCCAGCCGCTGGAGCTGCTGCGGTGGCTGTGGTGGCAACTGCTGCTGATTGTAAGACATTGGTAGCTGCTGCTGTTGCTGCTGCGAATCCTGGATAGAATCAAGCTGCTGGGAAGTGGCATGCAGGTTATCTGAACCCATTTGGCTGCCCATGCTAACATGTGAGGACGATGGGAACGAGAGAGGATCAGCCCCTCCCACACCACCAAAATCACCGGAACCATCAAGCCCCCTCTCTGCTGCAGCGTGCTCATCGGCATACCACCTCCTGGCATCGACCCCTGCCCAGGCATTGGCCCTCCATTCGCAAACGATGGCCGGTTGAGCAGCGCAGAGACGTTTGCTGCACCACCGAGCAGGCCATTACCGCCAAACTGCGTCCGTGGCGAGACCAGGGATGAGAAGGGCGACTGGGATGAAAGCATGCCGCCACCGCCGCCCATCCCCTGCTGGCCACCGCTGAGCAAGCTGGAGCTCGTCCGGAGCAGCGACGCGGCCGGCTGCCCTGGCCCCATCGGGTTGGGCGGCCCTGATGGCATCATCCTGACCAACCGCTCGAAGACCCCGCGTTCCACTCACCTCGCCATCGCTTCACCCCCGTACCACGCGAGATCCGACCGGAGCAGCCGAGCGTGCCCTGAAAACAAGCACAGATTGCAAGTTAGCAGCGCAAGTGTGGGATCTAAACAATTAACTCCGCCGCACAAATCTGAAGAAAGAGCCATCCCACACCAACACGAACTGGGCCAAACACTGGGAAAAAAAAGCTGCGAAAGCCAACTTGTCCTCCTCGAACCCGCCCGCGACGAAGCAAGCAACACCACCAACAAATCCGCCCACGAACTCCACCCAAGAGTTAGAGACCACCAATTCCAACAGTGCGTCCCTCGCGCACACCATCCCCGCCAACACACAAATTCGCGCGCCCTCGAGCGGAATTAAGCGGCACCCATCTCGCGTCTCGCACGATACGCACCCGCACGAGCTCCACGAACACTTACCGCCGCCGCACTGCGAGGCTCGCGACGGAAGCTCGGAATCCGGCGATCCGGAGCTCCCCTCTCCGCGAATCGCGCCGCGCCGCCGGCACTGGGCGAGCGAGAGAGCAGCCGCGCCGCCGGCCTCCGGTCAGGGTGTAGGGCTCAGGGCCGCCGCCGCCGCCCCCGCGGGAGCTCGGAGTAGCAGCGCCGCAAAATCGAGGAGAGGGAAAAAAAAGGAGATTAAACAATCCGTTATCCGGCGATGGGATTCGGGGTGTGGTTCGGCTCGGCTCGGCTCTGCTCCGCGGAGACGAAGCAGAGGAGGCGAGGCCAAGGAGAGAGAAAAATCCAAACAAACCAGGAGAGAGAAAGTAGAGAGAGATGAGAAATCGCTGCGACTTTGTCCTTGCGGACGTCAGAATTCCATTGGATTTGATTAAGATCCGGGGGCGCCGACCCGGCCAGTTCCCGGAAACTGACGCTGATGCGTGGGGCACGCGCCCGTGGGACCGGGTTGGTGGCGAAGTTAAGGGCAACGGACGCGGTGGAAAAGGGATTTGATTAGGGGTTTCCTTTTTTATTGGTTTGTTTGGGTGTTTGGGTTAGTTTATTCCTGTGTGCTGAGGCGGAAAGAAGTCAGAAAGGTCTCCTCACCTCTGCCATGCCTCGGCGCTATGGCTTTGCTACTGCTCCTACTTTACTGTGCTACTAGTACTACCAGGCTTCCTTCCCGGACAAGTGTGGCGTGGGTTTATTTGGTAGAGGTTGGTCGGTATTTGCTTCTTATTGCTCGTGCTATTAAAGTTCCGCTAGTTTTATGTATGTATGGAATATTAATCCTTTACGATAAGTATAGTGAATTATTGGCTTTTTTTGAAACAGTGAATTATTGGCTTTGATATAGTGTTACCATGATTCTCAGTTGAGATCTTAATGGTGTTGAACAGTGTTGCAAGATGGGATGTGATAGTACGTCATATCCTAAGTGTCTAAGGGTATGTTCGTTTTCGCGTATATAATTTTTAGAGGGGTTAAAGTCTAATCTCGAAACTAATTGCAGACCCCTTATCTAATTCACGAGACGAATCCAACGAGGGTAACTATGGTGTTATTAGAAGATGTTTGCTTGTAGCATCACTGTAGCAAAACATAGATTAATTAGGATCATTAGATTCGTCTCGCAAATTAGAGGGGGTCGTGATATAGGTTTTGTCATTAAATTAATAAAAGTACTACTAAATAGTAAGATTCTCTTTGATGTGATGGGTATAATTTTTAGAGGGCAGGAAACGAACAAGGCCTAAGTTTCTAAGTACGGAGAAGTCAACAACTCCTAGACTAGGCCAGTAATCTGCTGAGCAAATGTAAAAAAAGTTAAAGTTAGATGTTTGATTAGACTTATGGGATAAAAGTGCTCTGAGCGATACGGGTTACAGAAAAAAGTTTATCAGAGCAAATAAGGCAAGGTTTCATTATGCATTGTGCAGGGTGCTGGCTAGAAAGAAAGCTTCATCTTACTATGTTTATCGGTAAATATATGTGATATATTGTATATGATAAATAAATATATGTATCCCATCGACCAGTAGGATGAGAACTACGTGTATTTTATCAAAACTATCAAGGAACTACACATTAAGGTTCAATTTCATAAAACTACACATTTTAGCTAAAATCCTGACAAGTGAACCTCGGTTGTGGTGTGATGAGGCTGAGAGGAAGAGAGCTAAATCTATAGTTCTCTAATACAAAATGTGTAGTTTTGTAAAATTGGACCTTAAATGTGCAGTTTCTTGATAGTTTTATCAAAATACATGTAGTTCTATGAAATTTACTCTATTTCAAATGTTTAAGCCATAAGGGAAAACTAAACTAAATACATAATACCACCAAAAACAATGGGACCCTTACATTTAAGCATATAAAATTATTTAGTACATCGGAGTATTTGACTTATTTTATGAATGCGCAATGCTTTGTTACTTCATCCGGTCATGATCTGTATCTCGCATGGTCCTAACCTGATCATTGCTTGCAAAAGGAATATGAGCCGCCGGCTGCTCTCTGTATCACCAGAGTTGCATAATAGATCCAATCCATCGCTGTCGCTTTTCGGTTTGGCACAATCCTAACTGTGATGCAGAATAAGTTTCATCTGGTACCTGAAATTTAATTTATATAGAATAATGACCACAGCCCAAATCGCAGCAGCTAAGCTAAGCGTAAATGTCAGCGCCCAACCAGGCGGGCTAGTTTTCCGCAAAGCTGACACACACTTGACACGAACTAATCCGGCACAGGTGTTCTGTTCGTCCATGCCCGGTGGATGACACTGGGCCCACGTGCTGCCGAGACAGCTCATATGTCAAAGTTCATGTTTGAAGCTCTCTATGTCCGGTTGGTTTCCTTACCACTGCAGATTAACCTAAAAACATGCACATGTGTGAAAAATATTGGCTCGCAATGCTCACGGTGGAGCCTTTCGTGTTGATTATATAGAAACATATACATACATGACGTGACTTGGAGTCTACCTCAATCAGAGGCACGCAGGCCTATTTCCAAGTTAGAGAGTTTGAATCGATTACAAAACGCTCATGGCCTAACCGACTATATCTCTATTTTCTAACACCCTCCCTCAATCTGGACGAGGTGCAGCCACGTTGAGATTGCTTCTGAATTTCTCATACAACCAAACTGCAAGTGGTTTTGTCATAATATCAGCCACCTGGTCTTTTGTAGAAATAAATCGAACCTCCAATTCTCTTGAAGCAACACGCTCACGAACAAAGTGATAGTCAACTTCGACATGTTTGGTTCGTGCATGAAACACTGGATTAACTGATAAATATGTAGCACCAATGTTATCACACCACAAACTTGGTAGACGAATTTGCTTGATTCCAAGTTCCCTTAGCAACACTTGTATCCAAATAATTTCAGCCGTGGCATTAGCAACAGATTTATATTCTGATTCTGTACTAGAACGAGATACTGTAGGTTGTTTTCTAGAGCTCCAAGAAACCAAGTTGCAACCAATAAATATAGCAAAACCTCCGGTACTTCTTCTGTCATCTATATTTCCCGCCCAATCAGCATCCGAAAAAGCACTTAATAAATATGAACTGGTTTTTCGAAAAACTAAACCAAGGTTGCAAGTTTCTTTCAAATATCTGAGAATTCTCTTAACTGCCGACCAATGAACATTAGTAGGTTGCGCCAAAAACTGACATACCTTGTTTACTGCATAAGATATATCTGGTCGTGTCAGTGTCAAGTATTGGAGAGCTCCAACAACACTTCTATAGCGTGTTGCATCTTCTTCTTTCAACAATACTCCATCAAACCGTGATAATTTATCTGTCACTGCCATAGGAGTTGCTACTCCCTTAGCCTTGAGCATATTAGTGCGCTGCAAGAGATCTTGTACATATTTCTTTTGAGTTAACACAAGGCCATGAGAAATTGTATTCACTTCTATGCCAAGGAAATAACTTAAAGTACCAAGATCTTTAACAGCAAAATCTTCTCTAAGTTGCACCAACAACTTGTCTGTAGCAGTAGAGGAGGAACTCACAATGATAATGTCATCAACATAAATCAGTATATACATCTGAATCCCTCCCTTATTAAATATGAACAATGATATATCAGCCTTTGAAGCTACAAAACCAAGCTGCAATAACTTTCCACTCAGTCTTGAAAACCAAGCTCTAGGGGCTTGTTTTAAACCATACAGAGATTTATCAAGCTTGCAAATATAATGAGGGTACTTAGAATCTTCATATCCTGGAGGTTGTTTCATATATACTTCCTCATTGAGAAAACCATGAAGAAAAGCATTTTGTATATCAATTTGCCTTAAATTCCATCCTTTACTAACAGCTAATGCTAAAAGAACACGTATTGTTGTGGGTTTAACAACAGGACTAAAAGTGTCATCATAATCCACACCATACCTTTGCTTAAATCCCTTAGCAACAAGACGTGCTTTATGTCGATCAATAGAACCATCTTGCTTTCTCTTAAGTTTGAACACCCACTTATAGTCTATCACATTTAGATCTCGACGAGGTGGAACCAAATGCCATGTCTTGTTTTTTATCAAAGCATGAAACTCATCATCCATGGCCCTATGCCATGAAGTATCTTGCATTGCATCAACATGTGATGTGGGTTCATCATCTGGTTGGCGAGCTGCAGAATATGCAATAGTTCCATCAGTTCTAACAAGGGGGCGACGAATATTGTGTCGAAGCCGAGTTCCATAACCATGTGTGGCCTGAACATTTTCATGTCCATCATGTGGTTCATCATTGGCAGGAGCATTCTCGGCTGAACTGGCACCTGAATCCCCCACAACGCTAGACTGGTTGGAGGTGCCAACGGAATCAGCACGGGAGTCATCATTCACTAGAGACGTTGCTGACCCAGGATCCAAGGAAGACTGCTGCTGCGCTTCATTTTCTGCAATCACGGGATCAATAGTTTCTGTTGCACACGTAAAATCATGTGATCTATCAAAGCTACTGCCAACTAGATGATGAAAGACAGGATAGGATAAAAAGTTAATTGATGTATCAACGTGGGACGAAGGAGATGAGGACATATTAGAGAAAGGAAAAACTTGCTCATCAAAAATAACATCCCGTGACAGATAAATACGACCGGTATCAGTATCTAAACATTTATAGCCTTTATGCGATGAGCTATACCCAAGAAAAACACATGCTTTAGAATGAAAAGAAAGCTTGTGTTTATTATAAGGACGAAGATTCGGCCAACATGCACATCCAAAAATCTTGAGCAAAGAATAATTGGGCTTTTCCTTAAGCAAGCGTTCCAAAGGAGACGCATTGTCTATAACACGTGAAGGAATACGATTAATAAGATAAGTAGCAGTCAAGAATGCCTCGTCCCAAAATTTTAACGGCATTGAGGCATGAGCTAAGAGAGCAAGATCAGTTTCAACAATGTGTCTATGTTTTCTTTCAGCCGACCCATTTTGTTGATGAGTGTGAGGACATGAAACACGATGTGCTATGCCAAGAGAACGGAAAAATTGGTTGTGGAGTTTTTGATACTCACCACCCCAATCCGATTGAACACATTTTATCTTTTTGTCAAGAAGACGCTCAACATGAGATTGAAATTGCACAAAAACACTCTGAACTTCAGTTCTATCATGAAGCAAATATATCCATGAAAATTTGCTGAAATCATCAATAAAACTCACATAATATTTATAACCTCCAATGGATTGAGGTGCAGGCCCCCACACATCAGAATGAATGAGTTCTAAAGAACTAGTAGACACATGAATAGACCTTGAGTAAGGTAACTGATGACTTTTAGCTAACTGGCAAGCATTACACACTGAAGAACTAGACTCTTTACTAGAAACTATATTATTGAGATGAAGAATTGACTTGACTAACTGAGACGAAGGATGACCAAGCCGAGCATGCCATTGTGACACACTTGGTTTAAAACTAACAAAAACTCTCTTAGCCGATTCTACTGCAGCAGGCCGAATTGGATAGAGGCCTCCTTCACATCTACCTTCCAGGAGTTTTCTCTTCGTCACCAGGTCCTTAACAATGAAACGGTCAGAATAAAATTTCATGTAAACATCGTTGTCACGAGTGAGCTTGTGAACGGAAATAAGATTTTTGGAAATATGTGGAACATAAAGAACATCTTTCAATGCAAGAGGAGAGTTGGCAGCAGTTTGAATAGAACAATGACCAGTGTGAGAGATTTTCAAACCTGTCCCATTGCCAACTTGGACCTGCTCCCCGCCATGATAGCGCTCACGTGTGGTGAGACGGTCCAGATCACGTGTTATGTGATCTGTAGCTCCTGTGTCATTGTACCAGTCGGTATCCACCTTATATGATGCTTGCGCGACATTGGCCGACGGCTGCTCATCTTCTTCATAGCGATACCAGCAACGTTTAGCACTATGCCCTTCTTTACTGCAGATTTGGCAAGGTGGGCGAGCACCATTGGCAGCACCTCCTGTGCCACGATTGTTCGGACCACGCCCAGGTGCAGAGGAGCGTCCACGGTTTGGAGCGCCTCGTGCACGGTTGCCTCCGCCGTTGCCGCGCTGCTGTGGACCCTTGCGACCAGCAAAGTTTACAGAGGAGTTCCCGTGCTGTTGAAGCTCCGTAGCCTGCCTTGTCACCACACGTGTCTCATAGGAGATCAGATTAGCATATAAATCATCAATAGTCAATGTAGACTGATGAGACATGGATGTAACAAAAGACTCGTATTCAGGACCAAGGCCCGCAAGAATATACGAGATGAGCTCCGCATCAAGTATGGTCATGCCAATTGCAGCAAGAGTCTGGGCGAACCCTCGCATGCGACGGAAGTAGTCTGCCGCGGTCATATCGTTCTTCTTGAAGGTCGCCAGCTGCACGCGGAGCTGTATCGCGCGAGCTCTTGATGTTGACGAGAACATGCGCTCAAGGGCTGTCCATGCCTCGCACGTGGTGGTCGCCTCCACCACGCGTCTTGGAGAATCTCTTCGGAGAGAGACGAGAGAATTCCGCTCAGTACCAATTGATCTTGATCAAACCAGCGATCATAAGCTGGGTTTGGCACCTGCTCGGCGCCGTCGTTTGATGAAGCGGCGACGTACTTCTGCGGCGCCTTGATGGAACCGTCGGTGTAGCCTACGAGACGAGCACTTCGTAGATAGGGAAGCATCTGGGCACGCCATAGCAGGAAGTTCGTCTTGGTAAGACGAATTGTAACTGCATGATGGATTGGTATTGGGGAGAAGACAGAAGATGTGGTGGACGGCATGGAAGGGGAGGAGGAGGAAGATAGAGTTGACGTCGACATGATTGCGGCGTTATCTCGTCGATGGCTCTGTTACCATGTGAAAAATATTGGCTCGCAATGCTCACGGTGGAGCCTTTCGTGTTGATTATATAGAAACATATACATACATGACGTGACTTGGAGTCTACCTCAATCAGAGGCACGCAGGCCTATTTCCAAGTTAGGGAGTTTGAATCGATTACAAAACGCTCATGGCCTAACCGACTATATCTCTATTTTCTAACAACATGAACAGAGGAAATTTGTCAATGAAAAGCTAATTCCTTGGCAGATTCATTAGGATAACTTTTTTCTTTTTGCGATTGATTCGTTAGGATATTACACATGAGTGGAAGGTGAAAAATTACTACTGCAAGGCATCTGAACTGTTTATCCAGCGTTCACAGATCCATTGTGTTTTAAACTGTGCTGGTGACTGTGCGCCAAGCTTTACATGTATTTAGAAATTGTCACAACATACAATTATGCAGTTCACACGAAATTTCCGCTGCACATGTGGAAAATGTTACCAGGTTTTCAGTTCTTCAAACTACGGGTGTGCTTCTAATTATTGAATTTTCTCGTGCACTCCTAGTATATATTCGTAGGGTGGGTACTTGTAAGATTATGTGAGTATTCAGTATCGCGTTTGTACTTTATTATTGATTAAAAAAAACAGAGAAGTTAATCTAAAATTTCAACGCACACTTCTTCAAATTGCACCATCGAAGTATCGAGCTAAAAGTGCCTGCATAACTCTATCCACCAATACTGTTCTGTAACAAAGGCTAATCACAAAGTGGTAAGTCCAAGTGGTAACCCTGCCTGACGTTCACGGAACTGAGCAGAAACAGTCCAATCGGCAACCTCAAAATTTAGCTCCTAATAATTAAGGCCATTGATAGTCTGGTTTAGGTGTGAAGCGCTTTTACCGTAAAGACATGCTTGTGTCCATGTACATGCGAGTTGTCTTCTCGTAAAGGTTTCCGAGAATTTAAATTGACTTGACCTGAACCTGATCTGACCTGCAATCGCGTAGAAGTAGAGAAATTTGGCCCGATTTTGGCTTCAAACAATTGGCCTCACTTTTGTTGGTTTGTTGAAAATTTTTCCCACGGAGCAAGAGGTTTTATAAGGATCTATTTTTGCACACGTTCGTTTTATATCTCAAAAAAGTAAAATTACGTTTTCCTTTTCCTGAGGAGGGTCCAAATTTTAAAGCACAACCCAATCGCTAGGCCTAGTTCAAGACAAGGTAACGAGCCAGCCACACACCACGCACATCTGACCCTATCCAGCTTAGGTATATACGTGAGAAATGCTACAGCTACGTAAATGGTCTACATAAATTTTATGTACCTAAGGAAAGCGGTAGCAGCAGAGAATGAAAAATGACGAAACAACGCTGTTGTCTGTGAGTGAGTCCATATTCAATCATGGTGGTCGGCGTGTGCCGTGCAGAGTGGCGACAGCCGGTTTGCGTTTGGTTACTGAAGTTGGGGACGGAAGCAGAATATACTTACCGGTCTTCGCATCCAATCTCCTAGCTAACATTATCTCTGCTACAATGTCATGTGCAAGTGTGCTACTCTGGATACCCCACATGACACAAGTAAGTGGAGCTTATTCCTTCGAACTATATATGACCCAGGCCCGCTAAGTTCTTTTGCTCTTTGCACTACTGCTAACGTGCTAATACCATGAAAGCAAATTGTTGAATTTTTATTTTAAAATAATCATTATTAATCTAAAATTTTAAAATCAAACCACCTCAAACTAAATTTTCAAGATCTAGACGTTTTTGTTACGCCATATTGTATGGTGTGATTCCTGAATAAATCACGCCATATGAAACGGCGTGATTGTGTCCACATCAGCGTCGACCGCCACGTCGGAACGGGGCTTAGGCGAGGTTGACCCGAATCACGCCAATCTGTATGGCATGATTGGGCTATCAATCACGCCAAACCATCCGACGTGGTAGGGACTTAAGTAATTTTCACACGACGCGGACGGAACCGAGTACAAGCCGAATCACGCCGGATGGTGGTGAGCGGTTCCATCGAAGTCATATGGCATGATTCAGTTGTGCTCGGTTCCGTCCGTGTCGTATGAAAATTATCTAAGTCCCTATCACGCGCAGATGGTTGGCGTGATTGATAGCCCAATCACGCCATACGGATTGGCGTGATTCGGGTCTACCTCGATCTACGCCCCGTTGCGACGTGGCGGTCGACGCCGACGTGGACACAACCACGCCATTTCATATGGCGTGATTTATTCAGGAATCACATCATACAATATGACGTGACAAAAACGTCTAGATCTTGAAATTTTAGTTTGAGATATTTTTTTTTAATTTTAGATTAATAATGATTATTTTAAAATAAAAATTCCAAATTGTTCGTGTGAAAAGAACCGCTTATAAAGTGCTCATACTAGAAAAGACACTTATAAAAATAGTATGTTTACATCCCAAAACCCTTCCCCGTTCGCAAACTCAGCCCCCCACCCACAACGAGCTTGCTGGCGAGAGGAAGGAGAGGGAAGGCTGAAGCCCTCCCCGTCATAGTTGCAGCCTTAGCAATAGTTGTTTATCCAATTTTCCTTGCCGGCCATGTGTCACCTTTCCTTCCTCCACCTCCGAGTCACCATGGCTTTGGTCCTTGAGCAGCAACTCGTTGTCATTTGTGTCCATGATGTTAGCTAAGAGCCAAAGGGGCCTCCATGTAATGTAGAAATAGGTCTTCTTCCTCCCTTCCATCCAAAACCCCAATTGTCGGTAGAGCTCCTCGGATCCGGATGCTTTCCAATGATCTCATGCTCTTGGGCACTAGATCCATCGAAGCTGTACTCCGGATCTTGCTTCACCACTTCATCATACCACTCCTTGTCGAATCCACTATTCACGAGAATAGATGGGCCTCACCGGATGGTTCTCCCCCATTCGCTGTCTCACCTCCCCCTCCTCCAGGCTGACAAACACACCCCTCCTGTCATTTGGATCTACCACATATGAGCCGGGAACCGCTAGATCCCATCACTGCACACTCGACCTCGGGGTCATCAACCGCGATGCTACCGTTGATGACTCCCTCGAGCCACTTTGATTCCACCACCTATCTTCCATCATCACCATCAAATATGTGCCTCCCAAGCACGGATCCATGAAACTCTACTCTCGATCGACAAGACTCTTGGGTGCCTTACCTCAAATCTGGCCACGATTCATCGTCTTGACATGGACCTAAAACATAGCTTTCTCAACGACTATATGACATACTAGGGAGGCAAGCGCGCTCCGCCGCGCTAAATTTTTCTAAAGTTTGAGGGTATATGGGGTATGTAAAAGTAAACAAAGACACTATAAAAAAGGTAGCAAGTTTCTAAGCAAAATAATAAAAAAATCCGAGCGTCTTTAAGGAAGAGTACAAATACACAACACTCGGATTCGTTATTTCATGAAACGTCGGGCACTAAACTGCAAATGACCTTGCCTTGAAGAGAACCGTGAATATGGAACAGGACGGGGACTCTTTCATAAAAAAAACATCACAACAAAATGCGGTGAACCCTAAACCTATCCTCCTCTACTCCGCACCTCTTCCTCCTCGGCCCCGCGCCGCCGCTTCCTCCTCGCCTACCGCGGTGGCGCATCGACCGCAGCGGCGTCGGCAGCACCGGCCGGACCTCGGCGGGCCCCCACCTCTCCCTGCTGCGTCGGACCCCTCCCTTTTCCCGGTCCTACCGCACCGGCGCGCATGGAGCAAGGGCGTGCGGCGCCGGCGAGGACGGAACCCCGCGAGCCCCCACCTCCGCACCTCCCTCCTTTTCGGCTAGCCCACCTCCCAATCTCCCTCCTCCTTGTCACCCGGATCCGGTGGCGCCTCCGACCCCTCGTTGCCCGGCCTCGCCGCCCCTTCCTCTCATCGGCGCGTGGCGGTGGCGGCGCCCTCTCCCCCACCTCCGACGGCTCGGATCCGGCTTCACCGGGCCGGAGGAGACAGCCTTTCGACAGTCCGCGTTGGGCTTCCCGGCCTCTCCGTGCGGGGCCTAGCGGCCCATGGCCCACACGGGAGTCGCGGCTAGACGGCGACGTGGCCACCCTGAGCGG
Organism: Chloris gayana; assembly: GCA_031894775.1. Lineage (NCBI taxonomy): Eukaryota > Viridiplantae > Streptophyta > Magnoliopsida > Poales > Poaceae > Chloris > Chloris gayana. The sequence goes on from JAUNZO010001252.1 coordinate 217,786, forward strand.
CCGGCACGCCAGCCGGAAAATGGCGTGGCACGCGCGGACAATGGCCACGTCGACCGAAACGCTGTGGGGAGGCGGATTCCCCCGCTATCAGCTTTAGACTATGCACCACTCTTTCATAGTATAGCTTTAAATTGAGCTGAAGCTTGTATGCAGAGTTCAGTTATCATCAAATGCAACTACTACGTGTCTTCCTTGCTCATGTACTTTGGGACTGCGATCCCGAATCTATATAATACACTTTCCTTGATTAATGTAAACATATTATATAAGAAAGATAGTATGTTCAGTGACAGACGAATGTCAATCCAAACGGATAGACTGTGTAAGCCATATTTAGTACTGGTTCGCGGTATTTCTCGAGGACAAACTTTTGTGTCTGTACCGTATTTGACATATTGTTACAACGCATGAGATAACACCATTATATGCTAAAACATATAATTGTCTATGCAATTACGCAACTTTATGTGTAGTTATGTGATAAATGTGTTGAAAAACACGTTTTCTTTTTTAAGTAGACGTTGTACTTCTTGTGTTCAAAGTTTGAGATTTGCTCAAAAGTTGTAAGAATAGATGCAAAATCCGGGGCTGTTACTGAAAATATGACAACATCTGCATAGAGACAAACCACAAGTTCGCCGCCACTAATCAACTATCAGGCGTGAGTAATTATCTCTTTTCCAATCTTTATACCAGAATCACTCCCAGATGAGTGGACGAGCCATACCCACATGGCCGAACTCACAGGGCTTATGATATTATTCCAATGCACCTGAGCCATACAGACGTGCCACGCCCTCAAGCATCAGGATTTTTTAAAATCGATACTTGCCGCTAGATCCATGCAAATGCTTATGGTACCATCTTCTAATCAAAATGTCTATAAGTATACAAATGCTCTAATTAAACCACTCGGAACTAACCCCTTCCTCGCATCTTCCCCGCTCATATTAGAACTCAAACTGATCCTCAGTGGAAGGTTCCGTTGGACCAGTACAAAGGTCTGTGTCGCTGAATTCGAAATTCAACATTTGAATATATATGTTCAGAGTCAATTTGTCAAAAGCAGAATCCGTTACAACCGATCGTTTGGCAGGTTGCGGTTGGTACAGTAGCATGGAAATTGATCAATACCTCGTGGCCATCTTGTGGTGTCCCTTGCTAACCAAGTAAAGCTAGCTGCAGGAAAACATAAACCTTGACTAGTGGAGGAGTCTACAAAGCAATGTCATGTGCTGTATATTTGAATTCACATGATGTGGTTTGCGTACTAAGAATTCCTACGAGAAAAGGTCGATGCATGTTTTCCCATGACCGATCATAGGATGTGGGCTCTTTATTAACTTTTTATTTGAAAGTCTATATATTTTCCCCTGTACTACAAAGGAAAACCGAAATTTTTTATTGTAACTTAATAATCCCTCAACTTACATAGACCTATGGTATTGATCAAATATATACTAGATATTACTAGGAAGACCAAGTAACAATACGTTAAAACTATTATAAAAAATCTTACGCAAAATATGCTTTGGTGCCATAATGATACGTTCAAAGCATTGTCCAAAGCAAATAATAAATAATAAACTTCTTCTCGCAAAAATAATCGAATAACTAAATAAATAAAGTAAACAAAAGTAAGGTTTACTTGTGGTCCTGTCAAACAGTCCTTAATTTAATTAGACACCGCACAAGGCATTGCAAACGTGTCCCACGAGAACAGCGACGGAGCAACTGATCGAACGCTGGCACTTTTGCTTTCATCTCCGAGGAAACCGAAGGAGACGGCTTATTCCGCGGATCAACGGCTGCTTCAAAAGTGTGCTTTTTCTTTAACATTCATCACCGTGAATATGTCCATGTTCGAAGAACCTTTTAGACAGAACCTAAGTTCATTTCCAACTGCCTTTCAAAGGTCAAAGCCTGCATTGACCCTTGAACAACGTATGCCATTCAAAAGGTCAAAGCCAGTATTTTTTTTGAAGCCTGGTCAAAGCCAGCATTTGTTTTGTGTTGTATCGCAACAGACTTTGACCCGTGATAGTTTCATGCCGATGGGCTACTCTTTTTCAAGCCTTACGAAACACATGGGCCATTACGAAATACATGGGCTTTTGCTGCTGCCTTGATAAATTTTTGAGCCTGGCCATATCAGTCAGAGGTCCAGCTGAAAGACTGGTGGGCCAATATTTCCCATCACAAATGCAGCATAAGAAGTCTCCGATCTCGCCGCCGCTCATAATAATTCCATAAATATTCTCCATCGGCTCCGTTGCCCTCCTCTCCAGTCCATCCGCCGCCGCTGCCAATTCCACCCCCCAACACGATTTCGTACTCGCTCCGTCGATCAACACGCCAATGTCGACCAGTTCATTGGAGAGCATGGGGACGACGATGTCGACCAGTTCACTGGAGAGCATGGGAACGACAGAGACATGCGAGTCGGCAACCGGCGGCGAGGACCGCATCAGCGCGCTCCCCGACGACATCCTCCACCTCCTGCTCTCGCGGCTGTCATCCGACGAGGCGGCGCGCACGTCGGTGCTCGCCCGCCGCTGGACCCACCTCTGGATGTCGGCGCGCGCCGTCCGCGTGGGCCCACGCGTCCGCCGCCGCTACGGCCACGAGGTACCGGAGTGGACGCAGCGGTCGCTCACCCGCTTCGTGAACCACCTGCTGCTCCTCCGGGGCCACTCGCCGGTGGACGAGTGCGACATCAGCTGCGGCGAGGTGGCCGAGAACGAGGACTACTACGACGACTCCAGCAACCAAATGTCCGCCTGCATTTCCCGGAGACGTGCCCAGGAGGACCTCTCCGACGCCGCCGGGCTGTGGATCCGCCACGCCGTGTCCTTCTGCAAGGTGAAGGCCCTCAAATTCTGCGTCCACACGATCAACCGCTTGCGGATTCCGGACGTGCCTTTCGTCTCGGAGAACCTGACCAAGGTGGAGATCGCGCAGGCCCAGCTCACTTTCGACACTCTCGACTTCTCGAGATGCCCGGCGCTGGAGGTTCTGGAATTCAGCATGAGCCGAATCGAGGTCGGCACAATCCGGTCCCCGTCGCTGAGACGTTTAAGCATGGACGAATGCAATTTCACCGGGGAGACACGCACTCGCATCTCCACTCCACACCTCGTTTCGTTGCATCTGATTATCAGTTCTGGCTGCGCACCGTTCCTTGACGAGATGCCCGTGTTGGTTGTGGCGCATGTCAGGATCTGCGATGTTTCTAGCTCTGATGCTTGTATGCGCAGGGAGAGTCAACACTGGGATTGTGGTCGGGAAGGTTGTTACGAGTGCAAGGGTGTTGGAGATGGAAGCAGCGTGATTTTCCAAGGTTTGTCCGGCGCCACAGACTTGGAGTTGACAAGCGATCCACGTGTGGTATGTGCCTGCTCTCCCATCTGCTTCAAATCCGTGCTAGACTGCTACTGTTGTTTACCATTCCAGCTTCGCCATTTCGGTTCGAGAAATTGCTTCCATTCTGTCAGGCTTAATTTGCTTAGGATTATTGATAATCCAGTCATTCAATTAACTATGAAATGCCCCTTACGTTACTCAATATATATTGTTTGATCTAATACAGGGCACTTATGATGATTATGCTTGATCCAGTTTATTTTCAGGAGGGATTGCCAGTTCTGCACTACATTTGGAAATCTAAAGACACTTTTGCTCAACGAGTGGTGTATGACACCAGACTTCAGGACACTAGTTTATTTCCTCCGCTGCACACCGGTTCTGGAGGAGCTCACCATTCAGCTTGAATATTGTGATGTATGGATTTCTAATTATGATAGTTTTCGGTCAAATATATGAACTCACTCTATTATCGACTGATTCGCAGGGCCGGTTTGCTGTAACCGTAGCCGATGTAGAATACAGCCCAACAGAAGATTTCTTGGTGTCAAAACAACTCAATGTTGTAGAGATAAACTGTCAAAAGGAAAATCAGTTAGTTGGAAAAATTTTGAACATCCTGAAAACCCATGGAGTACCTGATGAGAAAATTAACATCGAAGAGAACTTTTGCCCTTCTTGTGGTAATATATTTGCTGACCTTCACCATATCTCTGTTTATATATATGTAGTTTTCATTCTAATTCTATTATAAATTACGAAGAAATAAATGTTGTGATATTGAATGAAAGAAAATTGCTAAATGTTCTTCCTCATTTGAACCAAATATAGTGTCGTCGATGTCTTATGTTTATTATGTTCTTACTAAATAGATGGCGCCTACGAGACGGATGATTCGTATTATGGAGACTGCTGGTGATGGAGTAAGGATATGATGCAGGAAATTCCGGCCATGGGTTTTAATTGGTAGTCATGTTTTTTTCTTGTGCTTTTTTTAAAAAAATCATGGATATTTACACACGTTCTGTGCTGTCATTACTTGTATAAAACCCAGAATGAAGAGGCTTCAGTGCTATATTTTTAAATAGATTTTGGAACGAAATATTTTGGCATATATAAAATTTAAAGTTGCTCCACAAATTTAATACAAAAAAATTTTGTTTCCATATATTTCAAGGTGTTAGTTACTGCCTTACTGGCTTTGATCATCGTTTGAGTTCTAACACTTCGCCTTGATCGATGTCGTCACTTGTATGTCATATGTTATCGTCATGAAACTTGTGAGAAAACATGATGATATATGGATACAATATACCGTAAGAAACCTTTTGAACTCAAGATAGGTACTTCAGAGCATCTCCAACGGTTCTCTAAATGAGGTTGCTAAATCAAAATTTAGGATGTGATTAGTAAAACTCAGTCTCCAACCGTTCCCTAAGTGAGGTTGCTAAATTTACCAACTTCCAACCCATAACATCTCCAACAGTTCCCAATAATTTTACTCCCAAAAGGCTGGTTTTAGAGAGTTGCTATATCTATTAGGAGTAAAAAGAAGACATGCACTCCAACCGTTCCCAATAATCGTTTCCTAAATAGTTCAAATATCATTTGGTGAGTAAGAATTAGGTGGCTAAATGTAGCAACCATTAGGCCATGGGTTGGGAGTTGATAAATTTAGCAACCTCATATAGGGAACGGTTGGATAATGGTTTTTTATTAATCACATCCTAAATTTCCGTTTAGCTACATCATTTAGGGAATGGTTGGAGATGCTCACTCCCAAAAGGGTACTTAAACTATTTAAGAAATGATTATTGGGAACTGTTGAAGTGCATGCTTTTTCTTTTACTTCCGATATATATAGCAACTCTAAAACCAGTCTTTTGGGAGTAAATTTTTCTTATCCGATCTGTTTCTTGTGCTGGTTAAACCGACGGTTGTGGATCCGATGGACTGTCTTCCCTAACCGAACTCAAGTTGTGGAATCCGGCCAACACCGGTGGCACCTCTTCGTGGGTTGTCTAGTGTATTTTGATAAATCTTGACTTGCTTCGATTTGAATCTAGATCTTGGGAGAACTGGATCTAGAACCTGCTTTTACGTTCTTGATATGTTTCGACCTACAAATCCTAGGTCTGAAACCTGCTTTACTCATCTTAGCCTGTTGAATCTGCTGTTGATCTTTGTGATCTTGACATGCTCTTGACCTGCGAAATCTAGATCTAAAAAAAATCCGGTTGTTGATTTTCGATCTGATCTACTACGCATATTGACTTGTGAAAACCTAAATCTAAAAACTGTTTGTCATGATTTTCGACCTAATCTGCTGTTGATCTTCACCTCCGAAAACCTAGATCTAAAACCTACGATTTTCGATTCATCTATTCTTGACTTATACTTATATCTTCGAGATCTGCTGTAAGCATCACCTGTTCTTGATTTGCCATTGATCTTATCGAAGACACATTGTTGAACACACAATGACACAAAGTGCTAAGATGTACCTGCAAACGAAAACAGAACGTACCGCAGATCAATCTTCTTGCTGGTTCCTACTTTGTAGACTGTGTTGATAACGTGTTGTGATACTGCATGATCGTAGGCACGTAGATCTAGACGTGAACAAAAAAGTAAAATTACACATGAAAATAGAAGAGACGAATGTTTATTTAATGATTCTGGCATAATTACATGGGGTGTCTCTTTAAATATTTATAAGGGTAAAACCCTACTATGTCTAATAGTTGCACGGAAAGAGAAGATCTCGAAATGCCGCCGCCGTTCGATCGTCTCGAGTATGCCATGCCATATCTTCTCCACGCGCACACAGCTGAAGCGGATCTTCTCCTGATTATTTCTATTCCGACGATAAATAGGATGTCCCTGCCGATCCAGCGTCTTATATGAGCTACTAGTTCTTCCTTAAGTCCCTACTGATTTTCTTTATATTCCAACGATCTGCCTGCACCCTGGTTGCCCTAGACGAAACCAATCGTCGCTGCCGCCGCCATCTGCCTGCACCGGCGGAATGGCAAAGAGATCCTGAGTTCGTGACACCAGTTGTTCGCTCCTTTCCAAGTGAACACACGACACCTGTTCGACAGAATGCCGGACCGAGGCGACGACAGCGGCGCGGCAGTAGACCGCATCAGCGCGCTGCCAGATGACATCCTCTATCTCTTGCTGTCCTTCTTACCATCGGTCGACGCAGTTCAGACCTGTGTGCTCGCCAAGCGCTGGCTCCACGTCTGGAAGTCAGTGCCGGCCATCCGCGTCACCGCCGGCGGCGACGACTGGAAAAGGGAGGATAGCCCATGGAGGCTCAACAACTTCATGAACCGCCTGCTCCTCCTGCGTGGAAACGCGCCTCTGCACGAGTTCGAGATCAGCTGCGGCAAGATTGGCTGCTACATAGACCGCGACTTTGACTATCGCAGAGAACATAGCCCGGAAGAGGAGATGTCCCGGTTCGTTGGGGCGTGGATCAGCCACGTCCTGATCGTCTGCCAGGCCCGGATGATCAAGTTCAACCTCCGCACCGTGCATCGCCGCTGGCAGCTTCGTGACCTGTGCTTCGTCTCGCGGTTCCTGAGGGAAGTGGAGCTCACCGACGCGACACTGTGGTCCTACTCTCTAGACTTTTCGAGGTGCCCGGTGTTAGAGGATCTGCGCATGAGCCATTGCAGGATCCTTGTCGAGAGAGTGCAGTCCAGATCCTTGAAATACCTGAGTATGGAAGCATGCGATTTCGATAGTAAGACCCGCACTAGTATTTCCACCCCCGGCCTTGTTACCCTGCAACTTTATTTGAATTTTGGTAGGGTTCCGTGTCTCGATAGCATGCCATTGTTGGTAGATGCACAGGTCAGGATCCAGGAAAACTACTGTGATGATATGTGTCACTATAGTAATAAGGAGTACTACGGGGATTGCAAAGATAAAAGGTGCAGTGGTTGTCACGGTAGTACTGATGCAAACAGTGTCCTGCTTCTGGCGGGCTTGTCAGGTGCCACTGATCTTGAGCTGAAAAGTGATCCTCTTGTGGTAAGCCCTTCCGAGCATATTTTTATTGCACTATGATCATTAGTTATTCGTAAACTTGGGTGAAAAGCGAATAAATAATAACTGAGAAATCTAACAAGGATGCAGCATGAATCCTCTAATAAAACACGACAGTCTATTTCGATTTTCCATACAGATGCATTGAAAATAATATATAGACATGAAATTTTGCTGATTTTGTGGCCTGGACGTCGTAATAGCTGTTAAACATTTCCTTCTAGTAGTATACTGTGAACCCTTTCTTGCCAATATTCTCTCTGAAACCTTTCTAATCAAACAGTAACATTAAACATAGCATATGTTCTGTTAGTTTCACAGTAATATAAACTAATAAAGAATGTGATATTGTCAGGCTAATATCTCTAGATCTATGTTTAAGGCATTTATACCGCTGACAAGCTATTTCGTAGTTCTGTATCGTGATCTATTGTGTGCCTCGTGTGATTAGTTTCCATCGTTTGTTGATTCAGTTTATTTTGAGAACGGATTGCATGAAGTTCTGCACAACATTCAGCAGACTAAAAACTCTGGTGCTTAACGAGTGGTGTATGGTAGCAGGCTTCCGTGAACTTGTTTACTTTCTCAGGCAATCACCAGTTCTGAAGATGCTCACCCTTCAGATTGAGGGTAAAGAGGTATATGTTATCCATGGTAACTTGTATCTTTTGGAGTTCATAGTGTACCATTTAATTCATGTGAAATATCATGTTTCACTATTACAGGTGGTAACAGCTGATGAAATCTACATGCCACTCGAAAGTTTCAAGATATCAAGGAAACTCAAGGTTGAAATAGAATGTCGGGAGGAAGATGAGCTGGTTGCAAAAATATTAATGGTCCTGCGAGCTTGTGGTGTTTCTTCCAAGAAAATCAGCATTTACGATGACTTTTATCCTTCTGATGGTAAGTTACCGCTGAAACCTTTTTTTCTCATTAGATGCACATGGACTCTATGCTTAAGCATAGAACAGAGGAATTCCATACCATGCTTCGGCAATGGAAAACTAATTTTGTGGTGGAAGAAATACTCTAGTAGGGCATGATTTGAGCTAATCCTATGAGGGATTCATTAGTCACTTTAGTCTAAGGTTCAAAATACTACCTTAATACTAAGCATATTATGTTTTGTGTTGCGTTCCATTGAAACGTTCTGCATCATGACTTTGTAAGCAAAACCTCAGCCACCCAATGAATTACACTGTCTCCATGAGAAACAATAACTCCCATGCTGATATACGATACATTAAGTATGAAGTAGCATTATCTCAAATCCAGCTGCTAAGTCTTAACCATCCATATGGTTATTTGTCTACCTTTGTGATTTTAATTTTTTTTTGTGTTTTGTTTGTTTACAGTGCCCGGTTACTGCGAGATGAGTTCAGATTACAATTATGATTGGTAGATCAAGTGCGCGTCCTGGTTATTCAGAAAACTGTCCTTGAAAATTTCGGCCACCGTGGAACCATGTCATATAATGTCTAGATTTCATGATTCAAAGATGTACTATCGAACCTTTATACGAGACTCCTCGGTACATCTTATCTGAATACCATATACGTGTATGCTAGATATTCTGTATTCGATTGTTGGCCCATCTAATGTTACTATATCGAAATAAATTTCACTTGGTGCCGGAATTAATGTGGTGGCGTTGTGTCATGTGGAGCGTCAGGTATTCTAGGTAGTTAGGGCATGTACAACGGCGTCTGTATGCCGTCTCTATCTTGTACAACGAAGCAAGAGTAATGAATGCCTAGAATGGCTGGGGATAAATCTCTTGGCACAGTTGGCTCGGATATGTCACTTCGTATCCTCATTTGGTTCGGATGCTTTGTGAGATATACATATCCATACATGTAACACCCCGAAAATTTTAAACTTAAATCAAATTCAAAATTTACGACTAATTTAAATTTTTTAGGATTATGTTGCGCTTCACAAATTTTTGAAAACAAAACCGCAGGAATAAATTAAACTACAGAGGAAAATTCAACATTTTATGAATAATAAAATGTACCTTGAGAAGTGATTGCTTGTTTTAAATTCCTTTTAATTTTTTTGTGATTGTTGCTCTAAATTTTCAAAACTCCAAAAATACGTTTAATCTCAAATCCAAATACCAAAATTTCAGGAAAAAGAAAAACTATTTCTCCTTCCTGAACCGTCTCTCCTCTTTTTCCCCTTCACGACCCAAACCAACCAGCGATATTTTTCTCTCTCTCCCTTCCCCTCAGGCCGCAGCCCACCACGGCGCCACCCCTCGCACGGCCCAACAGCAGGGCGCGGCCCAGGAGAGGGCGCCGCACGGTGCGCACGCCCGGGACTAGTGCTGTCCAAACGGGCCGTGCCAAGCGGGCCAGCCCGAAGCACGGAATTTTTGGCCCGGCCCAAGCACGGCACGACCCGTTTAATTTCGTGCCGGGCCGATACGGCTCACAATTTTGTGCCGTGATTGGGCCGATGGGGCGGCCCGACGGGCGGCACGGGCACGACCCGTTTAAGCTTCGGCCAGATAAAGCACGAATAAAGCCCGGTTAGGCACGGCCCGAAATAAAGTGAAGTTAAAACTAATGCAATTTCTATATCACCTTGAGTTGCTTGGTGGTAAGGAAGTTGAGTTCCATCCCACGGACCATGGTTCGAATCCCATTGCACACCTATTTTCACATCATTTTTCGTGAGTTGAAATGTTGACGGGCCAAGATTCGTAATCGGGCTATCGGGCCCGCGTGCCTAACGGGCAGGCCCGGCACGACCTGCGACTTTCGTGCCGTGCCATGGGCCGGCACGGCACGGCCCAAAATAAATATCATGCCGTGCCGGCCCGAAAATAAATGGGCCAGGCTTTTCGTGCCCGGCCGTGCCGGCCGTGCCGAGCCGTGCCGCCCGTTTGGCCGAGCACTACCGGGGACGTCGTCGTCTTCCTCCCGCATCGTCCGCATCTTCTTCCTTCCGCTCCTGGACAAAGCTCCATGATTGCGCCATGCCGGACCACCTCTTGCTTCCGCATCCCATGAGCATGCCTCCCGGACCACGCAACGGAGCTCCGCCGTACCGAACCCCTCTCCATTGCACGCTCCCGACGAAAACTTGATCGCTCATGCACGGAACCACCATGGGTGGCGTTCTTATGCTCTCCGGCGAGCTTTCGTGCTTCCCCGTCACTCCGCGCCTATAAAAGGGACGCGCCTCGCTCTCCTCTTCTCCTCTTTCTCCCATCGAGCTGTCCGTAATCCGAGTTTTTCCCCATTTTTTCCGAGCTCCCGGCCATAGATGCGTTCCTCCAAAATACCTCGTATCCGAGCCACCTCTCTTCTTCCTTCCACTCCGAACGGATGTGCGAGCTCCTCCTCTACTTTTCCCCCATCTTCCCGGGCTCCAGGAGCTCGCGTGCATGGCGGCCAAGGCCGGAGGTAGGTGAAGACCTCTCGTACGTGTGTTTTTGCTATTTTGCAAAATACCCCTTGTCCTTCTCCCAAATAAACCCATCTCCCTCTCTTATTTATACATAATTACACTCTAGTCCTTCGGTCCCCCATAGACCCATGAACCACCCCCATAGACCCGGTCCATGGTTTTTCCCATATAACAGGAATTCTAGAAATTCCAGAAAAATCCTAGCAATTGCATTTTTGCATTTAAGCCCCTGTCCTTATCCTGTATTATGTTTAGGTCACGGATTTTTACAAAAAGACCCTCAAACTTTTCGGAAATTATCTTTTTGGACCCCGACATTTTACAAAAAGATCCCTCCAAACTTTTACATAATTACGAGATAGGTCCCCATGATCTTAAAAGTAATTATAAAAAGGTCCCTAGAACTTCGGATTTCATATCTTTTGATCCGGAACTACGTTTCGGCGATTCTTGCGCTCACGCGATTGTCCCGACGCATAGAATATTTTGCCAGTCACCATAATCTCATCCCATCATAATATTTTCCTCCTTACCCCCCATAATCTCCCATCTCTACCGCCCGAACTTCGTTTCCGTCGTTGAACTTCCGAGTTCCGGCATACCCAAACCTAATCCCCATAATCCCGATCTTGTCCTCATAAACCCCGACCTATCCCTGCCATCCATTGGTATACGCTAAACCTCCCGATCTACATGGAGTTTTAGTTGGAGCTTGATTGCTTTCTTAATTATTTATTTTCTTTTTCGTATTAGCTTCACGGATGATAGAGGCGGAGAATCCGAAGGAGCTCCAAGTCGGAGACGACGCCCGACGGCCCAAGTCTCAAGACGGATTCCGACGCCAAGTAGAGTAACGACGTAAGGGATGACTCCTAATGGATTTTGCGTTGCCGGGCAAGCTCTATCAATTCCTTGATCATAATTGATCCTAATTTCGCGGCTTATTCTCACACCTATTTAGGAAGCTACTCTTATTATGCATTATTCCTTGCAACTATTTAGCTAGAGCCTAATTGCTGTATGATAATGTTCAAATCACTATACATGCGGACATTATACCCTTAACTGCTATTAGATCACTAGAATCAACCTAGATGTATTGTTAACTATGTCAATGATATATTAGTGTCATGCTTAGGATCTGTTACTATCTTTCGTCATAGACCCTGTTTATGAAAATGTGTGAAAATGTGTTTGGTGGTGTGTGTTGATGGGTGGGTGATTAGACCAACCGTGTTAAGGTGAAGTTGGGTGGGAAATGATACCGGTCGTGGGCGAAACTCCTAGTACTGGTGTAGAGTACTTGATGTTTAGGTGCTGTCCATTTGCGATGGATGGGTGTTTGCCCTGCCATATAAGGACCGGTTCTTCGGACCTCAAATTGGTGATTTAGTGTACAACCATAGAATCTGTTATGGGCAGGACTGTGCACCAAACCTTGGGTTACGCAGCAAGAAGTTCCACCGGGTGTAGTAGATCACGGAGGTCCGGGGATCGTTTATTTGGTGAAGTCCAAGTACTTGGCACATATATGGTGAACGGTATGCTTGTGTCATACGCGTCGGATCCCTAGGCATTCGGGGTGGACTTGTGGGCGTGCCTAGTTGCGGTGGTAGCGTTATGAGCTTACTTGCAAAGAGCGCATAGCCTGTGGGTAAAGTGTACCAACCTCTCGTAGAGTGTATAAAACTATCCGGATGTCCGTTGTCACGGTATATTGACACGCCAAACCTTAAGCTCTCGTTGATTAGCCACAAATACTAAACCCTTGATGTGTGAGTGGGTAGCATTGTGCCCGTGAGTTTTGGAAATGGTGTTGGCCCGGAGTGCCGGAGCTGTTATGACCTTCGGTCGGAAGGCTCAACTAAAATTCATGGGAACTGTCGGGATCGATGAATATCTCCCGCGAGTCCGACCAACTAAAAGATACAAAAATGTTTTCCCCTTACGAAAACCCCTTTATTTCTGTAGTGAGACCTTGCATTCGTGCTTTCCGCAAAACCCTTATCGAATCCTTGACTACCATTCCTAAATACATGTATATTATTACCCTTTGCTAGTGGTAGCGCTTGTTGAGTATCTTATGTACTCACGGTTTGTTCATTGTGGTTTTTAGTGGACAAACTTCCGAAGAGATAGAGACGGTTAAGTTTCGTCGTATGCTCAAGTTGCCTGTGGATGATTGAAGTGTTCAGCTTTTGCCCCTTTCCGCTACATACTCCGGATTGTCACTTAACCTTGTTTGGTAAGTTCTCTCGTAAATATTCGTATTTTAGTACTTGTATGGATTTGAGACTATCTATTTGTGCGTACCAACTATTGATCTAGGGATTGGTACAAGATGCACAATACCCCTCCGAGGGAGGGGTGCCAAAGAATGGTATCGAGCCATACTTGACCGTAGGACGAAACTTAAGGACACCTAAGCCATACGTATAGTGATTAGCAAGACCTTAACTCCGTAAACCATATCTAGCCTTGAACCAACCCGTTTAGCAACCCAAACCCTCAACCTTACCTTACCCTAAAGCCCCTTGTCCTTGCACATTGCACGACCGGGTCGGGAAGAACCGTCACCCGAGGTGATGTTTCCACAACACGCGGTTGTACACAAGTTCCAAGGCCAGGATTCTTGTCGCCTTGCTTTCCTCGCGAAGTACACCTGATTTTTGTGTGCCGCCCTCGGCACCCGTGCATCGATCTTTGCACCTTGATTGATCAATTAACGATCACACGCTTATCACCATTGGTCCTCGAATCCCGGATGCAACCGACAACCCCGACATCGAGGAGCACTCGCTCGTGCACGTTACCCGTACGGCTGCGCGTGCCGACCATCGTAGCTTTGACCACCCCAAGTGGACAACAAGCCATGTCACGCTTGGTTAAGGCGAGACAGTTTACCGAGAAGCCACGTGAATTATTGCGTGAGAAGCTATCTTCCACCATACGCCCCTACAAGCTTTCCTCGCAAGCCTCGGCCAGCCTCCTCCTCGCCTATAAAAGAAACCCAACCTCGCCCAACCAATCCTCACCCCCACCACTCCCGAGCAAGAAGCCTCCACTAGCTATCATACTCCCACCGGATCCCCACCGGTCCCCCACCTCGCTCATGGAAGACTTAGTCCGGACCACCGACTCATCGCCTAGATGAGCCCGATTTTCCCAAGATCCTCTACGCCACCACCACCAAGCTCGGAATCGTTGAGCGCCCGAGTATGTGGGTAGAGAGTTTGAAGAGTCCGTACCGAGCGCTGCCGGATCACCGCCCACACTGCCGCAAGCACGGAAACTCCCGGCATGAAGCCATGGCAAGTGACGACTACCGGGTTCCGTTTCTCGGACACCTACCGGTTAGTCGCTCGCAAGGCCCTGTGGTACTTGAGCGGATGCTTGAGACGACTATCGGTCGTACCGGTATGCGGTACTTCCCGCCCTTGGACGCCGATCGTCCTTCTTGGAGAGCCCGCATCAACACCTTGGAGAACCAGGAGGACAACCCAACCGTCGTTGTCATGACACGGAACCTCCTCGCCCTTGATGCATTGTTCGACAAGCAGGACGAGCAGCTGCAAGCCTACGTTAAGCAAGCGGAGAAGGCCGGAGAGCAACTCGAGTGCTTGCAAGTCGGTCTTGCTCCCGCGAAGCTCACGCTGCCGAAACTCATTTCAAAGCCACAACCGCAGAAGCAGCTCGGAGGAAGATGGAGCACCGCCACACCCGTGCCCTCAACCTCGCATACCTCACCGGTCATACCCACCGAGCCTCCGATACACCACCGAAGAGAAGGAAGTTCCGATCCCGAACGGATTGCCCGTCGATCGGTCGGTCGGTGCCACACATGGATTATCCGTGCCCCCTCCGTCCGTTGAAGTAAGAAGGGAAGAGTCTCCCCAAGGCCCACTTGACGAAGGACCTTTCAAGTCGGTCCCTTTGACTCAGCCCGCTCCGGGTGAAGAATGATTGCCCACTCCGCAACATTCGCCGACCAAGAAGCTCGAAGACACCGTTGAGTGAAGGACGATGGTACCCCGCATCGAGTCAAGAAGGCCCGGCGAGAGAGCAGCAGCATCCGTACGAAGATGGTGGCAATAGTAGCAGCAGCGAGTAGTGACAGCAGCAGTAGCAGTAGCAGTAGTAGTAGTTGTTGTAGCAGTAGTAGTAGCCGCAATAGCCATGGTAGTTGTAATCGCCAACTAGTCGGTTTCCCTTGCCGTCCAAACCTAGCAGAACCCCTAGTATAGCTTAGCCCCTCGTGTATCCCGTTTAGTGCGCTTAATTGTGTAATCCAACCATGTTTACGTGAATTGATGCTTGTTCGTTTGGATCTTTGATTGAGTGTTGTTGTGTATTTAGACTAACAAAGAGCACTAACACAAATATGAGTCGCAAAATAGTTGCGTTCTCCGAACAAATAATAACACACTTATTAAATAAGAAAAACAAGTATCTCGTGTCCGCTCCAAGCTTCAAGCAAACTTTGGATCCTTTCCCTGCTCTAGAAGAACTAAATGTCGAAATATCTTTCCCCAGTCACTCCACTCGCCTATGTGCCGTCCAATCGCGCAACACATCTCACTAGACCGACCAAACCCTCGAACCACGAGTCAGCCACTCGTGGAAGTTGTCGCAATAAAACAACAGCGGCCGGTTACCGCGCGATTAGTCAAACCACAGCCACCTCACATCTCTTGGGCCCTAAACCACAGGACCCGTGGCCCTTCTTCCCCAAGACTCAAGTGACTTTCACCTATAAAAGGACTTCAACCACCAGTCTCCCTTCTACCCAACCACCAAAACTCGTATCCTAAGCTTCATCCGTCACATCCCCAAACCACCCATGGATTCCCACAACGCCCGTCCCTCTTCCTCCAAGGCCATAGTCCCAGCCTCCTCCCTCGAAGACAACCCATGGATCGTCACCAATAGCCGGGCCGAACCTAGTTTCCCTCACCTTCTCCGAACCGCCATGATGCTCGTAGGCATTAAACTCCTTCCCGGTATGTTGCCAAGGAATTCCAAACAACCACTCACTCAAGTTGTGTCATCTCCGTCCATATCGACACTAGCCCGGACTTCCCCGCTATACCACCCTTTAGCATGACCGCTGTCGAAAACCGCTTCGTAGTCACCATCCAAGTTGTTTCCCGTAAAGCCCCGAAACTCCTAAGCGAGCTTTACGAATCCCCTCTTACCCATTCGATCATGAGATATTTCCCGTTCTCCAACAAAAGCCTACCCCAATGGAAGTCCCAATTAGCAACCCTCTCCGAGCTTGATTCCACCGGACAAGACCCAACCCTTGTTTCCACCACCAAATACCTCCATACGTTGGACGACCTCTGCGACCAGCAAGCCACCTCCTTGAAGTGCGCTCACAGCGCAAGCGGGTATCACCGGAGGTGTTAGACTTACGAGGATAGTCCGGAGTACTTGGAGTATCTCGTCAGGATTACGGATGTGGCTTTCAAGGAAACAAGGAGCCGCAAGATCAAGTTCTGCAAGGTGTTGTGGAGCAACCACGCCGAGCGTGAGGCCACTTGGGACTTGGAGGATAACTTGAGGAAGGACTTCCCTCACTTGTTTGAGGATGAGGACTGAAATCTCGAGGATGAGATTCTTGTAAGGGTGGGAGTCCGTAACAACCCAATTTGTGTCAAAATGCCCGTGTAATAATTTTCAAATTTAGAAAGAGTTTGAATCAAATTTTGGAAGAGAAACGAAGAATTAATTCGCAAAGCTATTTATTCAAATTTCCTTTGCCTTGGGCTGAATCTTCTCTGCGGCCCAACTCCCTTTGTCTCTCGCGCGGCCCGGTCCAGCCCAACCCGACCGCTACGGAGTCGTCTTCCACCTTTTCCTCTCCCTCTCCCGCGCGACGCTGCAGAGCACGCCACATCATCTATCCGGCGTTTTGTGCCGCCCCAACCGCTCGGGTCCCGCCTCAACCACTCCCTCCACCCTTTTCCGCCTTCAAAACCCATCCCGAGCTGCCGTCTTCTTCCCCTTCTTCTCCGGACCCTAGCCGTCGCCGCTGCTACGATTTCCTCCGTCGCCATTGGCGAAGCTCCGTGCTTGCGCATGTTGCTTTTCGTACTCGGTGTGCGTCGCCGAGTCTGCTGGTGAGCTTGGAGTCGCGAGAGTTGTCCTGGAGAAGGAGAGCGAGGCGCGAGAAGTTTGTAGCGGTCGTCTTCTTCGGTGCCGAACACTCGCCACGGTGAGGCTCATCCGTTTCCTTGTCGCGTCCCTGTTTCCTCTTCGTTTGCCGTCCAACCTTGAGCTGATTCCTCTTTGTTTGCTCCTTGATAGCCCCAAGAACGGAGTTTTGCGTGGTCACCACCTTCGTCCGTCGCACGTTCGTTGTCCGCCACCGTCGATCTCCGCCGCTCGTCATCGTCGGTGTCTCCCCGTCCTCGCCTTGTCCTTCACGACCGAGCTGGTGAGTCCGCGCGTCCAAACCTTATTTTTCCCCTTGGATTGGAGCCAATTTTGTGTCACGCGTCGGGTTCCGCCGCCGTTCCTCCATGGACGCCGGTGAGGTATGGGCCTTGGTGTTGCTCATGCTGGTTTGAGTTGATGCCTAGCTTCGTTGTAGCCTGCTGGAGCTCGTGCGCGCGTGATTTTGGAGAAAGGAGAGCGTTTGCTAGTGTTTTGCGGAGCACCGTTGAGCCGCCGCCGTGGATCTCGCCGCCGGTGATGCTTCGGTCGATCTTTCGGGCCAAGGATGGTCCCGTTAGAAACACGCGAACATGAGCTGCAGTTTGGTGTGCAAAGTTGGGAGCTTTTGCGAGGTGTGGGGTTTTCCCCTTTGTTTGCCGCCGCCGCACCAACTCCGACGAGCTTGCTCTTTGCCGGCGGTGGGAGCTGGAGCTCGTGCTTGGTGCGGGCGATTGCGCGGCGTCGTGGTGTAGGTTCTGTTGTGCTCGGTTTGGCTCGCAGCGAGCTGCATCGCCGGGAAGTGGGAACTACGGCAGTGCGAGCGGTGGCGCTCGGGCGGCGCCGCCCTCTCCGGTGTGATGGCGTCATGTTGACGTCACCCGGGCTCTGCCATGATGGACGCCGGTCCACGGTGGTGAGATTTGAATTTGCATGGACGCGGTCTATGTAGACCGCAGAGAGAGGAGGAGAGAGAGTAATCCGTGGGCCCGGTCCACGGAACGGTGTGGACCGAGGAATATTCCTAGGGAATATTTTTTAGAATATTATCTGGTTTTTCTTTCTTCTGAATTTTCAGAATTTCCATAAATCCTTTTTCCTTTGGAAATTCATATCTTTTTTCTCGAGTGTCGGAAAAATACGCGTTCGATTGCGTTGGATTCGTAGCAAGGTGCTCTACGCGTTAGTGTAGCTTTTGGTCATGATCTCGCACCATAAATTCCGTCGTTCGTTTCGTCCTATTCCTAATTACCTCGTTTTGCATGCTTGACCCTTGTTTCGCGATCCGTGTGGCGAGAGGGTGCCGAAGAGTTTCCGCCGGAGCCGCAGTTCGAGGAGTTTCCACCTGAGCAGCTGTTCGAGTACCCCGACCCAGCCTGGGACCCGCGTTTCCAAGGCAAGCCGTAATGCTTGACCACTCTTGCTCCTATTTAGCAACTTGCATTAATTGACTTATACATATGAACTGTTACTTGCACTTGTAGTATCCCTATGACATATCATGCTTTCCTTGCCACCGATTGCCACAGGTTGTTCTCATCGTTACCACTCGCATGCTTAGTGATTGCTTAGTTGCTTAATTGAACCCCACATGGAGATTATACATGTTTTTGTATTAAATAAATTGTAGGTGCTTCTTAGGTGTCGAGTTTCGTACTAGATACCCTGTAGGATCTTGCGGGTGCGAGTGTAGGTGAGGTGCTTGGGGGACTTTTGGGGAGTCTGTTGGTATTTCTTACGTCACGAATAAATCCGCAAGCGCACGGAATACCGTTGTAGCACTTCACCCGGGAGTATTCCAAGGTATCGTATTTATATCCGCGAGGAACGGAGTATTTCTGCAACAAGGTTAGTTTACCCAAGGACAACCAAGACAACGTAGCAAAATAGGGTCGAGAGGGTGACTCTTATCTATTTATCCTTTAAAGGTAGACGAACGCAAGCTAGACTTGTTTACTTCGGGCACCGTCTTAGGCTTGGTCCGCCAAGCCACTCCGGTCTACGAAAGCTCTACTATGTACCCGAACGTGGAGGGTTCCTTTGGATGACAGGGCTGTCACTTCCTGCCACCTACCTCTACAAACCGTGGGGCACACGAGCAAACAAAGGCGATCTCCGGCCTAGACACCACGTCTATGCTATTGACCGCTACTCTAGCCTCGGCCTAGAGCCGAGTTCGAAAGCTAGAGCACTTCTTGCGAAGCGATGATCCCGCAAACAAGTATAACAAGAATTACGTCTAACACACGAGATATGTCACGATAGATAAGTAGATCACCACGTATAAATCACCTAAAAGAGTGTTTACACGCCAAGGTAAAAGAAAAGGAAATACTACTCCACTTTATAAAAGGGAGGAACACTCCTTCCTCTTCCTTGCCCTCTCTCCTATTCTACTAAGATACAAGAGGCCCTTGGCCTAAGGATGAGAGTTTTGTCTTCTATCTTGATGTTGGTGGTGTCTTGAGAGAGGGGGTATAGCCCTTTATTTATAGCCTTGGAAGGTCGGCAACTTGGAGGCGGTTCCGGACGTCGGTGGCATTAATTGCAGGTGGAACCGACCTCCGGACGTCGGTGGCAAACCGCCGGAGAAAGATGGGCCGGGGGGCCCACTGTCGGTTCGGCCGAACCCACTAGGGCGGTTCGGCCGAACCGGCCTGGACTCCCCGGGCTCGATTCTTCTCTCGGTGCCTTCCTCTGGCTGTGTACTGGCCCAATCCACTTGCTTAGTTTGATGTTGAGGCTCTGTTTTGTGGTTTTGGGCTTTTGGACTATATTCTTTAGTCAGGGAAAATCCGTCGATTGCAAAGTCCATGTTTAGTGCATGTTTTCCCCTGTTTTCATATGAATTGCACCTGCATTCATCATTTCACCAAGACTAGTGGAATTTGTTAGAAATAATCCCTATGTTTATTCTTGGTGATGGTGTTTGATTCAAAAAGATGCAATATGTTGACGGTAAAATTGGACCATAAGGACCGTCAACAAGACCCCCACACTTAGCTCTTTGCTCGTCCTCGAGTAAAGGTGGGAGCGTAAGTTGAGAGATCTCTCCCCTTAGAGACCTGCACACATGTTATTACAAGCCACACCGTTTTACTTGTGAACATGACGGTGGCTAACATGCATTCTTGGATGATTGATAAGTGGAACAGCTCATGACTCAAGTCACTATACTTTTGCTCACTAAGCACCTTGGGTTTTTGAAAGTTTTGAAAATAAACAACATGACTCCCGCTCCTCTTTGATTCTCTTGAATCGCTCGAAAAGTGTTTTCCTCACCAAGGCATTGTGTTGCCTCTCTTTTTCCTTCTTTTTAGGCTTGTATGTGGAGCTCGGTAGGGAATGAGAGAGGCATACTTGTATCACAAATATTGCTAAGCCAAAAGAAAGGATCCATGGAGAAGCCAAGTCATGCAACCTTGATCAAGAAGTGCGTGTGTGTATGGATATGAAAAAGTGACAACTCTTATTGCAATTGACCTCTCTTTATTTTGCATTTTCGAGACATGGCTATCTTTTTATTTTCTTTCTTTTCTTTTCTTGCTCTATGCTTGAGCATCTCTTCTCCTTTTTCGTTGCTCGTCTTTGTGAGCTTTCTTTTCATTGCTCATCCGTGCGAGCTTTTCTTTTTACATAGCCATGTCTCGTTTATGCGTGATTGAGAGAGAGAGAGAGGTAAAAAGAGGTGCAAACGAGGAGTGTCTTTATTTTGGTGGGGTGCTAGCTCCCGGTGTAGGAGTTTAGCCCTTTTTTGGTGGGGTGTACGTGATTTTGATCAAGAGAGCATGACAAGTTTCTCTCTAGGGTCACTCAATTTTGGTAAAGCTCATTGCAATCACAAGCAGCGTATGTATGTAAGTTTTGCAAGGTATGATCGTCATATGGCATTGGTAGGCATTTTTGTATCAAGAGAGGAGCATGAAGCCATGGTATTTTTGTTTTGTGAGATAAAATTCCCAAGGACTCGGTAAGCTAAGCATAAGATCATTTCGTCGAGCCATATCACACTTGCCAATAATCTAGAAAAACATGGGTCCTATGGATTTGATTATTTGTTCACGGGCAAGTGGTGATGAAGCGAGTAATAAAAAGTGTGCGAGATCATCATGAGGGCATTAGGGAGAGACTTGGGATTTTCAAAGGTATTCAAAAGAAATCTTCCCAAATTTTAGTTGGTCAAGTTTTAGTAATTGTTTTTCGCGTCTCGGAATGAACTTGACAAATAAGGTAGGCGAAAAGGAAGTGTGGGAAACAAACTCAAGTGCCACGAGGAAGCGGGGCTGAGTGGGACCCACCGGGGTTCGGCCGAACCACCCTTTTGGGTTCGGCCGAGCCGGCTCAGGCCCCACTTGTGCTCTGTTTCGCAGATTGTGTTTGTGTTGTTTTCCTCGTGATGTTTCGCGCGCTTCGCGTGTGTTTGTCTTTGCTTTCCGCGATGTCCCCCCCACACTTGCCTTTTTGCCTGTTTTCTTCAAAATAGACAAAGATATTTCGAAACAAAACTTGCTCTGCCGGTAAGGGAAGACCGGGGAGCACTAATATGATTAAAAGGTTAAAAGAGCGGGCGCATTACAAAAAAAAATGATTGAAAAAAAATGATTGAGGAAATTAAACTAAATGCGCCTGCGAGAAATGATGAACGCGGGAAGGTTTATTTTAAACGTCGTATTCGTCTTCCTTCCCCGCGCTTTTGAAGAGACGCTTGATCTTGGAGTTGGTGCTGCGGCGATGGCTTGCACTGGGCATCCTTCAAGTCTTCAATAGCGTCTTTGATTTCCGCGACATTGTCACGTAGGCGTTCATGGGCTTCGCGGAGATCAACGTGTTTAGCGAGGAGGATTTGGTAGGGGCTTTTCTTAGGAGTTTTCTCCTCCTCGCTTTCATACATTCCCCCTGCCCTCTTGATGGGAGAGGGAGAGAGACGCCTCCTTATCCTTTTAGGAGGAGTGTCGCCCACGGATTCGCGGGCGTCTCTCTTTCCGCCGAGGTGAGCGGCGGGAAGAGCTGCTTTCCGCCACCGCGGATTCCCTTGATCTTGAACCTCTCGCCGGGCTTCTTGATGGGGCTAGGCAGGTTGCGCCCCTTATATTGATGGTGCACCGCCTGCCCGCTCTTGGTGGCGAGGGTGCCGACGTACTTCTCTCCGGGAAGGAGAGCATCATTGGCGGCGTCGGCGCTCTTCTTCTTGGGGGTAGATTTCCCCTTATTTTGGCGAGGTGCCACAGCAGCGGGAGAGCTTTTGGAGGGTGGTTTTGCTGCTGTGGGTGGAGGTTCAATAGCGAGCGGTAGATCATGGATCATCAAGGCTTGCTCGCTGGGAATGGGGACATGATCAAGGATGTCTTCGAGGCCGACTTGGCGGCAAAGCTCGCTGGTGTTGACGGAGATGTCGAGGCTTGGGATGCTGCTGTCCATGGTGCTGGGCAAAAGCTTTTTTTTTTTTTTTGGGCGAAATGGACAAGGTGGAAGAAAGGTGCAAGGGAAAGATGAAAGAAAACACCTTCATTTATAGATAAAAGCATGGAAAGAATTAATTTGGTTTTTCCCGCAGCATGGAAGGTACTAAGCGGGGAGATTTGATCTTGTGACCGTTGGAGACAAAAGATGGAAGAAAAAAGTGACCGTTTGGGGTCGATGCTTGGTTCGGCCGAACCAGCAAGGGGGTTCGGCCGAGCTGTGTTGGGCCCCTACGGTCTCCTTCCTTTTACGGTTGATTGCTTGCTAAAATTATTTTAAGGAAAGAGCTACTACGGGTGATAGATAAGAAAGAACTATCATGAGAGAAAATTTAAATTAATCAAGTGCATGACATCAAATTCTTTATCTCTATCGGGCTCGAAATAAATTTTAAGGCGCTGACCATTTACCTTAAATATTTTACCTTCGCCGTCTTGAAGTGTGATTGCTCCATGTGACGAGGTGTCAATAACCGTGTATGGTCCGTCCCATTTACTTCTTAATTTTCCATGCCCGAAGAGTTTCACCCGTGAATTGAATAGCAAGACCTTATCTCCAACCTTAAATACCTTTATCTTTATCTTTTTGTCGTGCCACCTTTTTGTCCTTTCTTTGTATATAGCTGAGTTGTGGTAAGCTTTGTCTCTCCATTCTTCTAACTCAGCTATCTCCATTTTTCTTTTGCGTCCGGCACCATTAAGGTCCATGTTCCATTTCCGGATGGCCCAATACGCTCGGTGTTCCATCTCGACGGGTAAATGACATGTTTTCCCGTACACGAGCTGGTATGGGGACATGCCTATGGGTGTCTTGTATGCTGTACGGTATGCCCATAGTGCATCGGGTAGCTTGTCCTTCCATCCCTTCCCCATTTCTGTTACGGTCTTTTGCGGGATCCGCTTGATTTGCTTGTTTGAGGTCTCGGCACTGCCTTGGTTTGAGGGTGGTATGGAGTAGCGATATTATGCCTTGATCCAAGTTCTCTTAGGAAGCTTCGGAAGGTCTTATCAATGAAGTGAGACCCTCAGTCGCTTATCACTAGCTTCGGTGTTCCAAACCTTGGGAAGATAATTTCGTGGAACATCCGGCGAGCATGCTTGGCATTTGCGGCCCTGCAAGGCATTGCTTCCACCCACTTAGACACGTAGTCTACCGCCACCAAGATGTATTCGCAGTCATGTGACTTGGTGAACGGTCCCATGAAGTCAATGCCCCATACGTCGAAGAGCTCGACTTGTAAATTGTAGTTGAGGGGCATTGCATCTCTTGCCGTGATGCCTCCAACTTTTTGACATTACGGGCATCGCACGACAAATTCCTTTGTGTCTTCGTACATGGCTGGCCAAAAGAAGCCACTTTGCCATATCTTGGCACTGTGTACGAAACACGCCGTAGTGTCCCCGTATGGCGATGCATGGCACTTCTCAATGATTCGTGTGCTCTCGGGTATGGGCACACATCGCCTTAGCAATCCATCGGCGCGAGACACGGTAAAGGAAGGGCTCTTCCCATAAGTGACGGCGACTCTCATAGATGAGTCGTTTCTTGCTCTTTCCGGGTGGTACGTACCCTGTTGCCATGAAGTTCACAATGTCGGCGTACCATGGATGTGAGTCCCTCACTAGGAGCAGCATGTCATCGCGTAGGAAATCATTGATGGGTAATTCCTGCAGGTTAGTGAATTGTATACGCGACAAATGATACGCACGGAATTTTCTACTCCTTTCTTATCACGGATTTCTACATCAAATTCTTGGAGTAGAAGAACCCATCGTATCAAACGAGGTTTAGCATCCTTCTTATTGAGCAAAAACTTTAAAGCAGCATGATCGGTGTAAACAATGACTTTTGCTCCGAGTCAAGTAGGATCTAAACTTATCAAAAGCAAAAACAACGGCAAGGAGCTCTTTTTCGGTGGTAGTGTAATTTAGCCGAGCTCCGAGTCAAGGTTTTGCTTGCATAGGAGATTGCATGATGCTTTTTATCTCTAGTTTGGCCAAGAACAGCCCCCACAGCAAAATCACTAGCATCACACATTATCTCAAAAGGCAGCGTCCAATCGGGGGTTGGATAATTGGCGGCGAGATGAGTGCATTCTTAAGAGTAGTGAAAGCGAGTCATGCATTCATCGATAAACTCAAAGGGTGCATCCTTCGCAAGCAGATTTGTAAGGGGTCTAGCAATTTGAGAGAAATCTTTGATAAAACGACGATAGAACCCCGCATGTCCCAGAAAGCTGCGAATGCCCCTAACATTCACGGGAGGTGGAAGCTTTTCTATAACTTCTAATTTAGCTTTGTCCACCTCTATCCCCCTTTCGGAAATCAAATGCCCTAGAACTATGCCTTCTCTAACCATGAAATGGCATTTTTCCCAATTGAGCACTAAATCATTTTCTTGACAACGTTGCAAGACTTTGTCTAAATTTTCTAAACAATGATCAAAGGTTTTTCCATAAACGAGAGAAATCATCCATGAATACTTCCATAATCTCTTCGATCATGTCGGAAAAGATAGACATCATGCAACGTTGAAAAGAAGCAGTGCATTGCAAAGCCCAAAAGACATTCGTCGATAGGCGTAAGTTCCATAGGGGCATGTGAAAGTGGTTTTACTTTGATCGTCGGGATGGATGGGGATTTGATGATATCCTGAATACCCATCAAGGAAACAAAAGAAAGAATTATTTGCCGGCCGTTCCAACATCTCATCGATGAAGGGCAGCGGAAAATGATCCTTCTTTGTAGCCTTGTTAAGTTTTCGGTAATCTATGCACATCCTCCATCCCGTGACGGTGCGTTGAGGGATCAACTCATTTTTGTCATTATGGACGACCGTCATTCCTCCTTTCTTGGGTACAACCTGCCTTGGACTCACCCACTCGCTGTGTGGAACAGGGATAGATAATGCCAGCATGTAAAAGTTTTAAGACCTCCTTTTTAACGACCTCCCGCATCGCATTGTTCAACCTCCTTTGAGGTTCCCTAGATGGTGTACTATCGGGGTCTATGGGAATGCGATGGGTGCAAAGAGCGGGGCTGATTCCCTTGAGGTCTCCAAGCGAGTACCCAAAAACGGAGTGATGTTTTTCTAGCACGGCTAAGAGTTTTGCAGTTTCCTCCTCCGAAAGCTTGTCACTTATGATGACGGGGGTTTCGGGATTTCCGTGAAGAAAAACGTGGCGCAAGCCTGGTGGAAGAGTTTTGAGCTCTACGGGAGGTGGCGTAGGTGTAAAAGTTTCGGGCAGCTCAAAAGTTTCCGCCGAATCATCCTCTTCTAAAATGAAATCAAGAGCATCTTCATCCAAGGATGATTCGGGGTTTTCATGAGGAAAAATTGCCATAACCTCCTCCATGCATTCTTCTTCCACAAGCGGCTCCTCGGCAAAAGAGTTTGGTGCATGAATGATAGGAAGAGAAAAAGTTTTCTTGCCGAGGGTGAAGTCTAAGGTTCCTGAAGGTGATATCCCTAAGAAAAGCTTTTCTATGGGATGACCGACCAAAACATCGAAATCCGGGATTCGAAACGTGAAAGTCCAAGGAAACCTCCGCTTCATTATGCTTGATGCAAACATCTCTAATGATCCCCAAACTCTCAAAAAATTGCCCCGGTGAGGCTTTAAGGAGTTTGTCGAGAAGGTGCCCATGTCTCGTTTCCAAATAAAGTTGAAGCAAAGGATTCGGACATGATGTTGGCACCTACTAGAGGATTATAGAGAGCATCTACCATTACTCCCCGAATTGAGCCACGAATGGTTGATCTAGGATGGTCAAGTCGAAGAACTTCCAAAGAAAGTTCGTTTTCCATCAACCATTCATCGCTTATGATTGCTTGTCAACTTCCGAACAGTTTTTAAGAGAAGAGATTTTTCAATAGGTTCGGGGTTGGTGCGAGGAGTGCTTGGTTTCTTTTGATAGGAGTAGTTCGAGGTGTTTCCAAAATCTTCAAAAATTTCTTCCTTGAACTCAAATGGGAACTCAAGAGGTTCATCTTCCTCTATCATTGTTCTTGTGTTAGATGAGGACTCGAGTGCTAGGTGCTCCATCATGGGCACCAAGTGTTGTGTCTCTTGCACAACGAGTTCCTCATCTTCGACTCCGGCTCTACGAGTAAGTCGGCGGAAAAAGGTGTGTTTTCCACAATTCGATCCAAAAGTTCGTGTGCTTCCGCTATGGTCTTATGAGAAAAAGATCCACCCGCGGCCGTGTCAAGATAAAGTGCGGTATCGTTGCTCAATCCCGAATAAAAGTGTTGTAATAAAACGGGTTCGGGGAGCAATAATTCTGGTCCGGAGTCCGTTAGAGAACAGAACCGAATCCATGACGCACTTAAGGTTTCCTTTTCTTCTTGTCGAAAGCCTATTATTTCCGCTCGTAGAGAAGTGATACGAGATACGGGGAAGAATGCTAGACAAAATTTGTCTCGCAATTCTTTCCAATCACCGTTCACTCTCTTAGCGGTGTAAGTGTACCATTGTTTCGCCTTCTCATTGAGAGAGAAGGGAAACAACTTCCACTTCAATGTTTCTTGTGTCATGCCATGGATCAATCGGCATGAACACAAATGTTCAAACTCTCGCAAGTGTTCATAAGGATTTTCATGTTTAAAACCCGAAAAGGATAAACCTCTAATCATCGAAATGTAATCGGGGAGAACTCATAGCCAGGTGAAGAAATAGGTTGTGATGAAGATGGTGGCTCTAAGAGTTCACCCCGTGGAGTGGAGAAAGATTGGATGGTTGGGTGTGACTCCATGATATGTTTTTGTGAAATTTTGAATGTAAGGAAAAAATAAAAACAGAACGGTAAGTAAGATAGATTACGAGGGCAAACCTGATTCGTTACAAAGATAACAACCGTTCCCCGGCAACGGCGCCAGAAATGCTTGTTGGTATTTCTTACGTCACGAATAAATCCGCAAGCGCACGGAATACCGTTGTAGCACTTCACCGGGAGTATTCCAAGGTATCGTATTTATATCCGCAGGGAACGGAGTATTTCTGCAACAAGGTTAGTTTACCCAAGGACAACCAAGACAACGTAGCAAAATAGGGTCGAGAGGGTGACTCTTATCTATTTATCCTTTAAAGGTAGACGAACGCAAGCTAGACTTGTTTACTTCGGGCACCGTCTTAGGCTTGGTCCGCCAAGCCACTCCGGTCTACGAAAGCTCTACTATGTACCCGAACGTGGAGGGTTCCTTTGGATGACAGGGCTGTCACTTCCTGCCACCTACCTCTACAAACCGTGGGGCACACAGCAAACAAAGGCGATCTCCGGCCTAGACACCACGTCTATGCTATTGACCGCTACTCTAGCCTCGGCCTAGAACCGAGTTCAGAAAGCTAGAGCACTTCTTGCGAAGCGATGATCCCGCAAACAAGTATAACAAGAATTACGTCTAACACACAGATATGTCACGATAGATAAGTAGATCACCACGTATAAATCACCTAAAAGAGTGTTTACACGCCAAGGTAAAAGAAAAGGAAATACTACTCCACTTTATAAAAGGGAGGAACACTCCTTCCTCTTCCTTGCCCTCTCTCCTATTCTACTAAGATACAAGAGGCCCTTGGCCTAAGGATGAGAGTTTTGTCTTCTATCTTGATGTTGGTGGTGTCTTGAGAGAGGGGGTATAGCCCTTTATTTATAGCCTTGGAAGGTCGGCAACTTGGAGGCGGTTCCGGACGTCGGTGGCATTAATTGCAGGTGGAACCGACCTCCGGACGTCGGTGGCAAACCGCCGAGAAAGATGGGCCGGGGGGCCCACTGTCGGTTCGGCCGAACCCACTAGGGCGGTTCGGCCGAACCGGCCTGGACTCCCCGGGCTCGATTCTTCTCCGGTGCCTTCCTCTGGCTGTGTACTGGCCCAATCCACTTGCTTAGTTTGATGTTGAGGCTCTGTTTTGTGGTTTTGGGCTTTTGGACTATATTCTTTAGTCCGGGAAAATCCGTCGATTGCAAAGTCCATGTTTAGTGCATGTTTTCCCTGTTTTCATATGAATTGCACCTGCATTCATCATTTCACCAAGACTAGTGGAATTTGTTAGAAATAATCCCTATGTTTATTCTTGGTGATGGTGTTTGATTCAAAAAGATGCAATATGTTGACGGTAAAATTGGACCATAAGGACCGTCAACGAGTCTCCATTTGGAGAGTGCTCGTTGCGAGGCACGGTTGTGTAGGGACCTTGGGTTATGGGGTCCCTGTTGTGGTGATACTTGTTGTTGAGACTGTGGTTTGAGGAGAGGGTTTGGTGACTCGCCCCGGCAGCTTGATGACCGGTTCTTGTGCGTATGCCTCTCTTGGTCTTACTAGCATACCACGTGACCCGTATGGGCGAGCTTCATCAGGATACCTAGCGAGAGGACCTGGATGGCCCGCCATGGTGCGAGTTAGTGTTAGTGGTTTTTTGGAACGTTTGTCTCGACCCATGAGTAGAGGATATCCCAGGCTGGCTCGTGGTACGCCTTTCACACCTTTAGGACCTTCTTTCCGTGTTGTGGTTAGAGGATCCCGGACACGAGGGACGGGCGCCTACCGATCGATGCTTGTGTTGAATGATCTTGTGAGTGTTGCTATGCTTAGGCCACGACGGTGGTCCTATGTTTTAGTACCTCTTTACGTGGGTACGGATGCTTACTCTCTGCAGAGATATATAATCTATACGTATAGCCTAGCCTAGGGTATTGGGCACTACCATTGAGCGACCCACTTGATTAGTTTACTTCTTCTCCCCTACGATAGGTGTTTTACTTCGGCTTCGAGCTGTGGTCCGGTGGAGGTGTGCTGATCATAAAATTTGACCCTTACAGGATTGTGTTGTATCCTGCAAGACCACTTATAAAATTTGACTAATAATAAAATTTGCTTCACATAGACTTGAGGAATAATTGCTTTAGGTGCTAGCCCTTGCCTATCCTTGAAACATCCAAGCATGCATACATTATTGCTAGGTAGTTGCGGCTTGTTGAGTACTTTATATACTCACGGCTTTCCCACCTTGTTTTTCGAGACGCCGGTTCGGAGGATCTCGTCGAGCCTACCGACGGAGCCGACGGAGTGGAGTGACGGTCTCGCATACACTCGAGTGCTTGTGGGTGTTGGTCTTCATCGCCGTTCATCATGTGAGACGCTTCCTCTAGTTTTCATTCATGTCATCTTGTTGGCCTGCGTGCCACACACTTTGTATCCATGAGATTTGAGATTGAACTTGGTAATGTACTATTGGAGATTCTACTATCTTGCCTTGCTTTTATTCTATCTTTATGGTTTATTGATGCTAAATTATGATGGATGTACGTGCAACACTCCTGAGAGTGGCAAAGAGGGACAAAGGATTCGGGTTTCACCTTGGTGAAATTCTGGTCCTCACACTTTCCCTTTATAAAGTGTTGATTTTTTCTTGGGATTTAACAGCTTAGCGTCGGTCAAGATGCAAAAGGCAGCGATCTTGCACTATTATCCTCCATGTGTTCTCTTTGGATGAGTAACTGCAGAAAGATTGCATCAAGGAAAATATTTGATGTTTACAATAATTTTATATGCTTTCCCTTTTTCTACAATACATAATTTCTGTAAGGCAACCATGTAACTTGCCACAATTAAAATCACATCTGAATATCTATTCGACACTGGGGTCAATCAACAAACGAGGGACAAATAATTGAGGCTCAAAACTAAACTATCGTTCGATAAAAGAAAACAAGATATCATACTAGCCACAATCCAAGGTTGTTCCGTTCAGGGGTTTAGAAAAATTATCGGAATTGCAACAATGCTAATCGGACTCCTAAGATAAAATATTTGCATGTTCTTGGTTAGAGTCAATATTCATCCAGATTGGTGATGTTAGAGTCAATATTTGTTAAATTTTCCACTTTGCTCTGCAACATGAGTACAACCACAGCTCACTGACAACTTTAGTCAAGAGTGTACCATTGGACACTATAAGGAGCCATTGCTTAACGATGCAAACATGCAGATAAATGTCTTCGTGGAGCACACACGATAAGCTCGACACTCATGCCGGTGCACCAAACCAAGCACCGAGGTCACACTAAACCACTCAAAAAGCATCGATTGGTGGCGCCCATCCTCTAGGTCTAGGATCCCCCCCACCCCCACATGAGAAACAACAACGGGTCCTGAAGGTGTGAAAGGCCTACCACCGGTCGGTGGGGTATCCTCTACTCATGGATTCGAGATAGTGCTCCAAAACTCACTAACACTTGTCTCTACACCACGGTGGACCAACCAGATCCTCTACTATGATCATGATCTAGCACAACCGCCCATAAGGGGATGTGTGGCGTGTATGTAAGACCGAGAGAGACACGCTGCACCGAACCGGCCCTCAAGCTATCGGGGCAAGTCATCAATCCCTCTCGCTCCAACACAAGTCCTCAAGGGACTACCACCAACGGGGATACCTTCGACAACCTGATGAGGACATGACGACCATTCATATATCCATGAGTGGTGCATGGAGAGGAGAAGGAATCCAAGAAAGGATTCCAAGACATGAAGGAGGCGTGAGGCTAATTCAATTCGAGTCCCCAAGGTGGAAGTCCAAATCAAGTCAAGTTCGAGTTTGTTTCGGAGTTCAGAAACAACCTACACCAAAACGGACGCCCTGGTCGCATATAAAGTCCATTTGGGACATTCTCTATATGGATGGAAAGATACTTTCATTACCTTTCCAATGGATCTGGTCTCATGTCACAAATCGGCCCGAGTCGTCGGGAATCGCCGTAATAAGAAGACGTCAAAAAGCTGTCCTGGTGTTGCACCACCATCTTTTGCCTTTTGGGCCATGTATTTTACTGAGCTCGCTTAGGGCTGCATCCGGGGGCGGGGGAGGGGGGGGTGGGAGGGAGGGGGATGGATGACTCTAGGGTCCTCCACCCTTCCTTAGGGTTTGAGTTTTTCTTAGATTATTCTGTTTTTGTCGGTTTGTGAGACCCCAACTCATGAGTTTAATCATATATTTGCAATTTGGTTGCTTGTATCTTATTCTTGCTTGTGTTCTTTGATTTGAAGGCAAGGATTAGCCTTCTTGGTGAGGTCAATCGTGCTTGCACGGTTGATAACTAGAGGAGACGTGCTGCTGCGATTGCGGGGTTAGGAACGTGTTGTTCGGAAGCCATATCGATTTGTGTTAAGCCTCTGCCAAATCGTCGTTTATCAAAAATATTTTGGAGGATTGGGACACCCCGTACACATCACAACTTGAAGCCCCCAACAAAACAGAAACTCAACAGACTATGAAGCACCTACCTTTTATTTTATAAATAAACATGTAAATCATCATATGGAGTAAGCATGCAAATATCATCAACAGAGCATCCTATGGTAATAGCGGCAAAGGTAACATGATATGGCATCCGTATGATTCTAAGCAGCAATAACCATTTCATATGTATCAATTCATGTTATGCAATTGCCAATATAGGTGCAAAAGTGATCAAGGATTGCGGTCTGTCCAAGAATAGATTGGTGTCCACGCATGGTTTCGACGAGATAATCCACAAGCTTACGCCCATCCGATCCCACTATCATCCAAGATTTTGGTAGAACAGGAAAGTGACACGCAAATCGAGAAAGTTACAAGAATTATGAGAAAGATTAGAAAACGAATTGCAAGAGCATATTTAATCGTTGCTAGAGCATGAGCACTAGCAACACTAGCTCATAGAGCACGATGAGACGAATCCAACGCTATCGGCGCGTAATTTTTTGAGGTCCACAAAAAAGATATGATTTTCCAAAGACAAAAGGATTTATTGGAAAATCGAGAAAACAAGGGAAAAGATAAATCTAGAGAATACTCTAGAGAATGTTCCAACGTCGGTCCATACTGTTCCGTGGACAAGCTCCATATTGAACCAACAACCTTTGGTCTACCTGCACCGGTTCATCGAAGCCGGGTCCAGGGCGGCGATAGACCAGCCCCAACCGATGAGTCCCACCGCTAACGCCATCTCGCCGGAACCGGGTGGCGCCGCCACTCGCACGGCGGCGCACGACGGGCTCGCCCCAATCTCCCGACACAGCTCACCGTGGGACACCGGAAGAACGGCAGGCGGCTTAGCTCGACGTGGCGCACCTCTTGGAGGAGATCACGACGATGGGGATCCCTCGACGGTAGCGTTAGGGCTCACCGGAGTTACCATCGGCGGCGACGCTAAAGCCCCAATTCGAACACACCAGCTAGACGACCGCGCTTGCATGAGGATATCGGTAGTATGTCGCGACCAAAAAGTTCATCGAAGGCTTGCCGGCGGTGAGGAGTACTCGTAGCGGAAAGGGGGAAACCTGTTGACACCGGTTTTTGACCAAGGGACCCGTTGTCGGCGACTATGGGCCAAAAGAGGACTGGTGGGCGGAAGGCCGACGGCCGCTTAGGCGAGTAAAAGGGCACGTCCCTCCCGGGAATCGTGCGCGAACGCCAACGAAGAGCACAACATTAATGGGCCCGGCCCACGTTGTAAAATTAGAAATAATGGTTTAATTTTGGAAAAGGGGTCCTAGTCGGTTAGGAAATCGGCTCGAAGAGGGTCCGAATAGGATTCTTTGTGCCGAGTATAAATACATACTCGGATGTAACATGTAAACTCGATTCACATCCAACACAACTTTCGGCGCATCGCCAAACCCTAATTTCGTTAAGTCTACTATTTTCGCGCGGGGATCTTCGGGGCTCCGGTCGACAATAAGTTGGCTTGACAAGGTAATTATGTTGTCTAATTCTCGGCGCATTGTTCGTAATTAGATGGCTTAATTGCTAGTTATCCGGCGACTAGATCTGTTCCTAATCGGCGTAGTGAGTATCGGCGGGATGAGTCAAGTTGACCTAGTCCGGGCTCGTGGTGGAGGTAGTTTGACTTGTCCTGCCTCCCCGTTCCAGCCTTTGCTCACAACGCCGATTGGCTCGGATTTGGTCGTTCGAGTCACGATAGCCGCTATGAGAATTCTTTTACATCTTGGCCGATTCGATCGTGCGGATTCGGTTGACGTGTCCTGTGTTTGCCTTTGCGATAGTTGACTTGTCCTAGGCGCATGCAGCCGATTGGCTAGGGTGTAGATTTACTTTCATAGTTAAGACGTTTATGATTGTGCTTGTCCTGAATCGGCGGGCGTGCGCGGCCGTTAGATCTGGTCCGACCGCGTGCCATCGATTGACTTGTCCTGTTGGAGCGATCGGTCGATTTAGGATCTGTGTGGTTGTATTTGTCTTACTTGTTCTTTCGGAGTGTTTAGCCGATTGCTTATCACGTTCATTAAGCTGTTTTATGTCTAATTAGTGCCAAATCTGTTAAAGCTGCTTTTGAACCCGAGCCATTAGTATGATTTTACTGATATTCAGATAGATCTAAATAATTTATTGTTATAATCGATGGCAGAATCGGCCGAATACCTGATCGGCCGATTTATAGATTTGATTGATGATTAAACTATCTTCTCGCCATCAAACTGATTACATCTCATCAATAATTACCCTGTTTACATCCCTGCAAAGTCTTAATGATTTGACCGCTTACCGACGAAATCGGCTGCTAGCCACCGATCGCATGTTATAGCGTCGTCCGATTCCGTATCGTTTGTATCACGGTTCGTTTGCCTAGCATTTAATACATAAATGGATGGGCCGTGCTATTCCCTGTCAATAGCCGATTCTGTCTATCTTACGCCATAATCGGCTATGACTGTATATCGGTCTATTTGGGCCGATGATCCGGAATTTTACACCTTTTATTGTCTTTGTTGGTTTGCAGGAAAACCATCCGCACGCACCGGCGCACACGAACATCGGCGAGCCGAGCCGATCCGTTGGGAGCACAGGACTCTGCGTCGGCTGGGGTTTCGGTGGACTCTCCGGACGACGGTGTGTCGACGACTTTTGACGTCAACACACTTTTTGGCACGCCCGAGTGGGACGAAGCAACCAGGATCAAGATGTCGTACATACGAGGCTATCGGGGAGGACGGAACACCGATGGTCGATGCTGAAAATCAGCCGATCCTTGTTCCGGTTCCTCTCGGAACGGATGGCAAAGGGCATGGAGAAGTTTCGATGACAACGGGATTTCGGCCTGGGGAAAGATGACGACAGAGCAAAAATGCAGTATCGGGAGTACCTGGCCGAAGCTATGAAAAAGTACTTTCAAGCCACGACGGTGACGCGTGGCGAGTGGCCACAAAGGGAGATATCCCTCGGATACTACATCCGGAAGAACTAGATCAAATCAAAGCCCGGAGGCTGCCGGATGCCAACCAACTCGGTGATATGGTCAACACATCCGTTCATCAAGCCCTAATCAATCAATCGGGCGTATTGACCAACACCATCGGGAATTTGATCAAGGACACAATTGATGGCAGGCTGTTCACTGAAGGGTATTCGGACCTGCATACACGCAGCCTTCCGGCACTCCTGTACGGTCAAGTCGGGAATTAGCCTTCAGAACACCACACCACAAGTAGGGTTTCAGCCCTCGTACGGCATGCCACCTCACCTATGGCACTGGCAAAGACAATGCAAATGCAAGTACCGAGTGCAACCCAGCCAGGTAAGGAAGATGACGAGTGACCCCAAGAAGTCGGTAACGGAGGAAGGCGACAGACAAGATGTACAACAGCCGACTTCCGAGTTAGGGGCAGCAACCAATGTGACAGCGGTCCCGCGAGATAGCACAACAGCCCAATTTCTTCTACGTACCAAATGCCGGCCCGAGTAGAATTGAGAACTCACCCACTATAGTGCGGCCGATATCCGGCATTCCACGACCAACTATATCGGCTGGGGGACAGGGATTCATGACTGGACGGCCGATTCAATCGGCCATGAATTATGGAATTGCTTCGCAAACATCGTTCCCGGCTACGGCGCTGGGATTTCCGGGAGCGGCCGGTTGATACACCCAAGCGGGGACAGCCCAACACCGCTTATATGACGAGGGCCGGATCGATAACTCGCTGGACCCAATGATATGAATAGCCTCATGACTAAGATCGCCGATATGATGAAAGATCGGTTCGATTTGAAGCCCAAAGAGAAGAGTGCATTATATCGGCGACCTTACCCTGACTGGATGGATTCCGTGGCCTTACCCAACAAGTATAAAATTCCTGAGTTTTCCAAGTTTTACGGGCAAGATAACACATCAACTATGGAGCACATCAGCCGGTATGACGCACAGGTTGGTGAGGCGTCTACGCGAGGAGGCTTTGCGGGTTAGGCTATTCCCACTTGTCGTTATCCGGATCGGCCTTTTCATGGTTTGCCTCGCTGTTGCTCTGGTTCTATTCGGAGTCGGGCCGATCTAGAGAAAAGGTTTCACTCGTACTTCTTCACGGGCATTACCGAGCTTAGTTTGTCCGATTTAATGGCGGTGAAACAGAAATCGGGGGAATCGGTGACCGATTATATACGGAGGTTCGGGACTCTAAGGGGGCGATGCTACAATCCGAACCTGACAGAGCAACAGTTGGCCGAGATTGCGTACGCGGGGTTATTCTCCAACATCAAAGAAAAGTTTACCCCACATGAGTTTGATGGGCTGGCACAGCTAACGCGCAGGGCAATCGGCCGGGAAGAAAATCTCCAGCTCACCGGGAATCGGCGGTATCGGGTAGCTTATGCTGATTTCGACGAGTGAAGATGATGAGGAGGGAATTAATGCGGTTGAATGGACTAATAACAAACGGCCGATATTCTCTCCGCATGTCAATCCTAAGGAGAGAAAATATGATTTTGATTTATCCAAGGCCGACGAGATATTTGATCAGCTGCTGCGGGAAAAGAAAATCCAGCTTTCCCCTCATCACAAAATTCCTACGCCGGAGGAATTGAAGAAAATGGCTAAGTGGTGCAAGTGGCATGGAAATTCACATCATAACACCGTTGATTGTTATGCCATGAGAGATGAGATCCGGAAGGCGGTTGACAGTGGGGTATTGCGAGCAGCAGATGTGAAGAAGAAGATGAAAGTTGATGGGCACCCTTTCCCTGCTAATATGATGTACATCAATACCATTGGCGGTGGGTCAGCTGGTTTCATACGCCGATATGAGAGGAAGAGGGAGAGGGAAGAAAGAGATCAAATGGCACGTGAACAGGAATCTATCGGTCAGAGTCAGCAGTACGAGCAGAGCGTGAGCCGCCGAGAAGATTTTGACCCACACCTGGGATTGTCCTTTCTTTCGATCTGCTGGGACCGAAACATGAAGCTTCCATCTATCGAGAACTGTCCGAGTGCACTGGCCGGGAAGAATATCGTGATGTCGGGTCATCAAGTTACCGGGGACGGCCGATTGGTCGCAACTATGAGTCTCAACAATCGGCCCCCGGAAGAGCGATCGGCTACGATCACGGATATGAGGAACGAAGATACGTAGTGCCAAAGAGAACCTCCGTTCACGATCGACTGGGGCCAATCAATGATGAAGAAGAGCTCGATTACCAATACCACGAAGATTCGAGAGGTGATCAAACCGAGAACGAAGGTCGAGTGGTGCCCGGTGGTTTGCTCGAGCAAAACCCAAAAGAGGAGGCTTCAAAGAATGCGTTGTCGGGAAATCAAGGGTGGACGGCATTACGAGAGATGACCAAGATGATGAGCCCGAGCCCAAGAAGCAATGGAGGCCGAAAGTGCGGTCTCGAGTGGTCCGGCTGAAGCCGCGGTGAATATGATGTCACCGATGCCCGGGATTGTCGGATCGGCCGATGAAAATTCGGCTGAAGAAGAACCAGTTGGGAAGACTTCGGAGATTCCGTGGACACCGGAATCAGCGGTATTTGATAAGCCGGTCAACTCGATCATTTGCATCTCAAGGCATTATACATTAGCGGCTACGTCAATGGGTCGCCGATGAGGAAAATGTTGGTCGACGGAGGAGCGGCAGTCAATGTCATGCCGATTACTACATACCGCAAGCTCGGGAAGATGCCGGAAGAAATGATGAGGGCTAATCTAACGCTCAAGGATTACAGCGGGAGAAGCCAAGATGTGTGTGGGGCCGCAATAATGGAGATCATCGTGGGCAGCGAAACCATACCCACCACTTTTTTCATCATCGACGGGAAAGGTGCACAACTTTGTTGGGGAGAGGCTGGATTCATGCCAATTGCTGCATCCCCTCAACCATGCACCAGTGTTTGATTCAATGGGTCGGCAACAAGGTCGAAATCGTGCGGGCCGATAAGTCCGTAACCATTGCAACCGCCGATTTCGAGTTTGCCGGTCTGGAAAGCTTGCCTTGTTTATCGGGCACATATTGGGATGCGGAGGCCATAAACATTACGGACGACGGAGTTATTGTGACCGGGGGTCGGGTACCCCCGGCTACTCCGATGGGCCCCACGGGAGAATTGACGGTCAATCGGCCGATCGATATACACACCGACGACATGGTGAGTCGGCCGATTGATGAACTAGAAGACGGGAAATTAGGCCACGGTTTTGTGTCGGCCGACGAGTTAGAAGAAGTAGATATAGGGGATGGAGACAAGCCTCGGCCGACATATATTAGCAAGAAATTGTGTAAAGAAGTAAGAGATGAATTGGTGGCCTTATTGGAAGAATTTAAAGATTGTTTCGCTTGGGATTATAGCGAGATGCCTGGACTCGGCCGATCGATTGTTGAACATCGGTTGCCCACTAAACCCGGATATCGACCATATAAGCGGGGGCTCGGAAAATTGACCCTAGGTATTATGAAGCCGTCAAAGAAGAGATTATCGGATTGTATGAAGCCGGCTTCATCGAGGCCATGCCGATATGCGGAGTGGGTTTCTAGTATTGTGCCGGTGGAGAAGAAAAATGGAAAGATGCGGGTCTGCATTGACTTCAGAAATTTGAATAAGGCAACTCCGAAAGATGAGTATCCAATGCCAAACGCCGATTTGTTGGTTGATGCAGCCGCCGACAACAAGATTTTGAGCTTTATGGATGGAAATGCTGGGTATAATCAGATTTTTATGGCCGAGAAAGATATATCGAAGACGGCATTCGGATGCCCCGGAGCGTTGGGACTATATGAGTGGGTTGTCATGACCTTCGGACTAAAAAATGCTGGTGCTACATATCGGAGGGCCATGAATTTTATATATCACGATTTGATCGGCCGATTGGTGGAAATTTATATTGATGATGTCATGGTGAAATCAAGATCGGTTGGAAGTCATGTGGCTGATCTCGGAGAAGTGTTGAAGAGGACAAGACAATACGGCCTGAAGATGAACCCGCTCAAGTGTGCGTTTGGCGTCTCAGTTGGACAATTTCTGGGGTTTATTGTGCATGAAAAGGGAATTGAAGTCGGCCCTAAGAGTATTGATTCTATCGAGAAAGTTGGAACCGCCGACGAACAAGACGAAGCTCCGAGTCCACGATCGGCAAGATTAATTTTATTAGGCGATTTATCTCAAACTTGTCCGGCCGACTTGATGTGTTTACGCCATTGTTAAAGCTCAAGGCCAATCAAGAGTTTCGGTGGGAGCCGATCCATCAAAAGGCTTTAGAAGATATCAAGAAATATTTGGTGTCCCCACCGATAATGGTTCCGCCAAAGTCGGGCACACCCATTTAAGTTATATTTATCGGCCGATGATAGGTGCATCGGCTCAGCATTGACTCAAGAACGAGGAGGAAAAAGAGCGGGTCATATTTTATCTCAGCCGCAAACTGATTGATGCAGAAACACGGTATCCAGAGGTGGAAAGGTTATGTCTCTGTCTGTATTTTTCATGCACAAAATTAAGGCATTATCCGTTGGCCGAAGAGTGTCTTGTCGTTTGCCGGGCCGATGTCGTAAAGTATATGCTATCGGCTCCGGTCCCCAAAGGCCGGTTGGGCAAATGGATGTTGGCAATTGCGGAGTTTGATTTAGGCTATGAATCGGCCAAAGCAGTAAAAGCACAAGTATTGGCTGATTTAGTGGTGCAACACGGTGAACACTCGGCCGGATATGTTGAACCGGTGCCATGGACGGTGTTCTTTGATGGTTCGATTTGCAAGGAAGGAAGTGGAATCGGCTTGGTTGTTGTGTCGCCTCGGGGCAGTACGTGGATACTCTATTACAGTGGAGGCGTACACCAACAACCAAGTCGAATACGAGGCGAGTATTAAAAGGATTGGAGTTACTCATCGATGCCGGGGCTGATTTTGTGGAAATTTTTGGCGATTCCTTGTTGGTTGTGAGTCAGCTGGCCGATGAGTATGAATGTAAAGATGAAATATTGTTGCAATATCATGGAAAGTGCCAGAAGTTAATGAGAAGATTCAAGTGTGTTAAAGTCAGCCATATACCAAGAGAGCAAAACTTCGAAGCAAATAACTTGGCCTAGCTAGCATCCGGATATCGGCTCGCCGAAAATAACTTAGAGATAGCTGATATTGAAGAAGCCGATTGGCGTACGGAAATTCGGAATTTTTGAGCAATCCATCCCAACCTGCAGATAAGAAGATAAGATATAAAGCCTTGAAGTATGTTCTGTTGGATGATCAACTATTTTTCAAGACAATTGATGGGGTGCTTCTCAAGTGTATTGATGACACCGAGGCAAAAGTGGTAATGAGCGAAGTACATGATGGAATTTGCGGAACACATCAATCGGCCCATAAAATGAAGTGGCTACTAAGGCGAGCTGGTTATTACTGGCCGACAATGTTGACCGATTGTTTCAAATATTATAAAAGTTGCCAAGATTGCCAGAAATTTGGGCCTATACGGAGGCGCCTGCGTCGGCTATGAATCCGAGTAATCAAACCTTGGCCGTTCGGAGGCTGGGCCATGGATATGATCGGCCAGATAAATCCAGCATCAAGCAAAGGACATCAATACATATTGGTAGCCACAGATTACTTCACAAAGTGGGTTGAAGCGGCGCCCTATCGTAAAGTTTCGACGGCCGACGTGACAACGTTTGTTAAAGAGCATATTATTTATAGGTTTGGGATTCCAGAGACAATCACAACAGATCAAGGATCAGTATTTACGTCGGACGAATTTCAATCTTTTGCTGATGAGATGGGAATTAAGTTGATTAATTCGTCGCCGTATTATGCCCAAGCCAATGGACAAGCTGAAGCGGCGAATAAGAGTCCGATCAAGTTAATCAAGCGGAAAATACAAGAGTATCTTCGTAAGTGGCACATGAAATTGATGGACGCTTTGTGGGCTTATCGTATGTCACGGCATGGAGCCATGCAAGTTGCGCCGTATCAGCTGGTATATGGGCACGAAGCCGTATCGCCATGGGAGACGACTATCGGCTCCGGAAGGATTGAATTGCAACAAAAGCTTTCGGCCGATCGAGTACTACGGATTGATGATGGATGAATTAGAAGATGTAGTACAAAATCGGCTGGATGCATTGGAAAAAATAGAACGAGAATAAGGCAAGGGTCGCCCGCCATTATGATAAGAAGGTTGTGCAGAAACAGTTTAAAGAGGGCGATTTGGTCCGGAAGCTTAGGATGCCGATCGGCGTAAAGGACAATCGGTTTGGTAAATGGTCGCCTAATTGGGAAGGACCTTATTTGATTAGCCGATCGGCACCGGGTAATGCATATATTTTGAAAGAGTTAGAAGGGGAAGAATTCGGCCGAGCACTTAATGGAAAGTATTTGAAGCGAGTATTATCCTAGTATTTGGATTAACTCATAGTGTTCGGCCTAAAAGAGACTACAGCCGATGTCGATGCACATCGCCTTGAGACGGCCGATACTGAGAGTATCGCCCTTAGCCGAAAAAATATGAAAGTAAAACACAGGAAGTCACCGATAAATTAGCCGATGTTTGAACATCGCCTTCGGATGGCCGATATGATTGTATATCGCCCTTAGTGCAAAAAATGTTTACAACAAAACTTTGTTCAAAAATCCTATTACACCTAAGCATAATCGACGGCCTCGGCGCGGGACAAGAAGTCTTGGACGGCGAGATAGTGCGCGGGCCAGCATGGAGTCGAGATTGGCCATGACCAAGAGGTCATCCTCGATGGGGCCGACATCGGCCTGCGCCGCGGCGACCATCTTCTCGGCCGTTTGAATTGCCTCGTCCGTCGTCCTCCGTTGAGCCGCCACATCAGCCGACAAGCTGTGCAATGGTAGCTTCCAAGGCCGCCGCCGCCTCCTCCTTGAGAGCCGGCGATGCTCTCAAATCGGCAATCTCCTAGTTGATTACTTGCAGTTCATCCTGCCGATTTGAGAGTTGCTCTTGCATCTCCTGGGTCTTCCGGGCCTCCTCCTCGGAGCGCTTGATGGAGTTCTCGGCGAGTAACGCCGCTTGCTGCTGCTCCGCGTGGCGAGCCGGACGCCGCTGGGCACGAGTGAAGTCCATTTGCCAATACTCCATGTATGCCACACGGTGCAGAGCTTCGCGCACATCCTCCGGGAGCTCGGTCCGGACCTCCAAGTACCGGGCCCTTATGGGGTGAGCGTCGGCCACCAAGCAATCGACCGAAGAGGCCTCGAGCCTGCGCGCGATTTCGTTCATAGTGGTAAGACCAGAGGAAGATATCAAAATCGGCGCAGGACGAGGGAAGCTGAGCGCCTGAAATACCAAGAAGAATAAGATGAAGTTAATAATCAGAAGCAAATCAAGAAAATAAAAAGGAGATAGTAAAAACCAACCTGCGAAGCATCGATGCGGAGTGGTTGAACGTCTATCGGCTGTGCCATTGAACCTACAGGTTCGTGTGTTCCAATCAGCTCTCGGCCGGCTGATCCCCTTTCGCCGAGCATCCTCGGAGGCGGCATCGGGCACATGGCCAGCTTGTTCGGTCTCGGCGGGCTCATCGGCGGGCTCATCGGCAGCAGTACTTACAAGAGAAGCTACGGGCGGCTCCTGGCCGGCCGATTCTTTGTCGATAGCGGTGCCCTTGGGAGGAGCCGTGGGCGGCACACGGCCAGCTTGTTCAACTTCGACGGCAACCTCGAGAGACGCAGGCCGATCCGAGTGAGTTGGGTTTTCCGTAGGATTCGGATCGGCTCGGCTTGGTATGACTTCGGGCTCCGAAGGCTGTTTGAATCGGCCTTCGGGTGTCGGCGTCCCGACCGGTGGAGGAGTTGATAGGCGGATCGGCCTATCGGGCGTTGGTGTCCGGGCCCGAGGAGGAAGAACCGCCGATTCCTGCAAAGAACTCGTAGTTAGACGAGTATGTAAAGTAAAGAGAGAATCGGCGATCATGCAATAATAACTCGACGCGGCGGAGATGGTTCACTAAAGTAGTCCGGGTCGGACGGGCGCGCAGGCTGCTTTAGCGGCGCGCGGTGTCGTTTCGGGGCTTGAGTCGGCCCTGCAGCTGGCACATTAGCTTTCCTCTTTACGAGGACGGCTGTTTTAGTCTTGGCCTTGCGGGCAGCTGGTGCCCTCGACTCATCGCCGCGAAAGCTTGGGCGGGAGTGCGATTGGTGAAGCC
Organism: Chloris gayana; assembly: GCA_031894775.1. Lineage (NCBI taxonomy): Eukaryota > Viridiplantae > Streptophyta > Magnoliopsida > Poales > Poaceae > Chloris > Chloris gayana. The sequence goes on from JAUNZO010001252.1 coordinate 260,672, forward strand.
GATATTTGGAGCAATTGGGCTCGGCATTAAGTATGCAATCGGCCGGCCACCGATGCTCTGGGTCGGCGGCTCTTCCGTGTCCGACCGAAACAGAATATACAAGGGTGAGCATTTGGAATGGCCGATTTCATTTACAAAATCGGCCTAAAAAAAAAATAAATCAGCTACACATACCTCGGCGAAAGCTTCGCTCGGGACTAAGCCGGAGAAGAAGGAAGCGGTGTTCCGGCTGCGGAGGTGCCGGTTCCACTCGCCCCACCAACGGTCAAAGAGGCGGGTACTCCGGGCGCCGGAGAAAATCCAGCCAGGTCGCCGGTGACGATATCGGCGGTTTGGCCGACAAGCCGATTCCATTGAATGGCGTTGTCGACGGTGGCCCGCGCCTTTATTTTCCCTACATAGAAGAGGTCGGGGGCAACCGGCCGAAGCCGAGTTGGCGGGCCGCCACCGACGGGTGGTAGAACTCATAGGAGCAGAAAGCCTTGCTCCCGGCGATGAGTCCCGTCGGCAGCGAGACGAGGGCGGAGGCGGTTGGTGAAGATCTTGATCGCCTCTCCGTCGGCCGTTGGGAAGGTGGGGTCGATCGGAAAAGGAGTGTCATACCCCTTCTCGAAGAAATCGATGTACGGGTACCAATCCGTACTTTCGTTGTTGAGGCCCTTGTAAAGGGCGGCAAACCAATACGCCGAGGTTGTCATCCGACATGGCCGCCCCGGTGCCATGGATAGCGCTTCCCCGAAGGAGATACACCGGCTGGATCGGGCGTGGCCGATTCTGCGTAATTGCCGGGGAAGGTGAGGACACCGAGGTCCGGATCGATGGCCTTGGTGGTGTGAAGGGACAACCACATCCGGATAAACCACCAAGGGCCACCCGGGTTCTTGACTGATCGGCCGAAACGCAACTCCACCGAAACCTGGTGAAGAAGGAAGTACGCCGACCCCAAAAGATATTTGCCCATAGGAAGGGCATAGCCGTCGGCCGATCTATCGGCTATCGGCAGGAAATTGTTTGTGGGGCTCACACCGAACCCACAGAAGAAGAAGTGGTCAAGCCACATGTTGAGGAAAGCAACGTGCTCGCGGCGATCGGCCGAGCCGTGCCCCTTGTTGTAGGTCCGGATGTAGACCTTCCAACCCCTGGTTTCCTTAGGGTTGATCCGATGGGAGGACTTAATGCGAATGGCATCCGGGGTGGCCTCCGCCGTGATATTCAAATCGGCCAACATGACCGTGTCCGGGAGGGTCATGGTGGCCGGGCCGTGCCCGAACATGAAGCGATTCGGGGCATCCGACCAAAGATAAGAAGCTGCCGCCGACAAAGGTTCATTCTTGTGGTGGTCGGCCAGAGAGAGTTTGATGGCATGGGCGATGCCGATGTCGGCCCAAACTTGCCGATGGGCGGCCGATACCCGGTTATACCAATCGCGCCATCCCGCAACGGGAGTCGGCCACGACCGAAAGCTGTTGGCCCACTCGGCCGATAATGGGGACTCGTTGCCGAAACGGGACCCGGTTCGTTTCGGCACGAGATGAGATCTGTGGGGTCGGGATCGCCCATGGGGCCCAAGAAGAAATGAGTTGGGATGTTAGAAGGGATGGCGATTTGGTTCCGGATCTCCTAAAAACAAGGAATAGGGCTAAAATGAGAAACAAAACGGAAAGAAGATAGATTGTGAAAATGAACAAGAACAAGAACACAAAGAAAATTGCAAAGGTAGAAAAGAGGGATGCCCGAATGTACATTACCTCCGGAACGGCGTTGGTGGTGGCGACGACGCGGTCGGCGGCGGCGGCGCAGCGGCAGCAACGAGCAGGATTCATGGTCACCGGAAGAGAAAACGACGGCGGCGCGGTGGGAAGTTGAAGAGGCTCGAAAGGCGAGAGGTTGCTAGAACGGGAGAAGATGAAGGCCAAGGAGAAGGAGCGGATGAGGAAATGACCGGGGGTGGCCCCGGGTTTTATGGAGAAGTGACGGGCGGTAAAACCGGCGCGATAAAAGAGGATAAATCAGTCCGACGCATGCGTTGCATACCCCAGACTGGGGGACATGTGTTGACGCCGGTTTTTGACCAAGGGACCCGTTGTCGGCGACTATGGGCCAAAAGAGGACTGGTGGGCGGAAGGCCGACGGCCGCTTAGGCGAGTAAAGGGCACGTCCCTCCCGGGAATCGTGCGCGAACGCCAACGTGAAGAGCACAACATTAATGGGCCTGGCCCACGTTGTAAAATTAGAAATAATGGTTTAATTTTGGAAAAGGGGTCCTAGTCGGTTAGGAAATCGGCCTCGAAGAGGGTCCGAATAGGATTCTTTGTGCCGAGTATAAATACATACTCGGATGTAACATGTAAACTCGATTCACATCCTACACAACTTTCGGCGCATCGCCAAACCCTAATTCTGTTAAGTCTACTATTTTCGCGCGGGGATCTTCGGGGCTCCGGTCGACAATAAGTTGGCTTGACAAGGTAATTATGTTGTCTAATTCTCGGCGCATTGTTCGTAATTAGATGGCTTAATTGCGAGTTATCCGGCGACTAGATCTGTTCCTAATCGGCGTAGTGAGTATCGGTCGGGATGAGTCAAGTTGACCTAGTCCGGGCTCGTGGTGGAGGTAGTTTGACTTGTCCTGCCTCCCCGTTCCAGCCTTTGCTCACAACGCCGATTGGCTCGGATTTGGTCGTTCGAGTCACGATAGCCGCTATGAGAATTCTTTTACATCTTGGCCGATTCGACTGTGCGATTCGGTTGACGTGTCCTGTGTTTGCCTTTGCGATAGTTGACTTGTCCTAGGCGCATGCAGCCGATTGGCTAGGGTGTAGATTTACTTTCATAGTTAAGACGTTTATGATTGTGCTTGTCCTGAATCGGCCGGGCGTGCGCGGTCGTTAGACCTGGTCCAGCCGCGTGCCATCGGTTGACTTGTCCTGTTGGAGCGACTGGTCGATTTAGGATCTGTGTGGTTGTATTTGTCTTACTTGTTCTTTCGGAGTGTTTAGCCGATTGCTTATCACGTTCATTAAGCTGTTTTATGTCTAATTAGTGCCAAATCTGTTAAAGCTGCTTTTGAACCCGAGCCATAAGTATGATTTTACTGATCATCACTATACATTCGGATAGATCTAAATAATTTACTGTTATAATCGATGGCAGAATCGGCCGAATACCTGATCGGCCGATTTATAGATTTGATTGATGATTAAACTATCTTCTCGCCATCAAACTGATTACATCTCATCAATAATTACCACTGTTTACATCCCTGCAAAGTCTTAATGATTTGACCGCTTACCGACGAAATCGGCTGCTAGCCACCGATCGCATGTTATAGCGTCGGCCGATTCCGTATAGTTTGTATCACGGTTCGTTTGCCTAGCATTTAATACATAAATGGATGGGCCGTGCTGTTCCTCGTCAATAGCCGATTCTGTCTATCTTACGCCATAATCGGCTATGACCGTACATCGGTCTATTTGGGCCGATGATCCGGAATTTTACACCTTTTATTGTCTTTGTTGGTTTGCAGGAAAACCATCCGGCACGCACCAGCGCACACGAACATCGGCGAGCTGAGCCGATCCGTTGGGAGCACGGGACTCTGCGTCAGCTGGGGTTTCGGTGGACTCTCCGGACGACGGTGTGTCGACGACTTTTGACGTCAACAAAACCCCACCCTACCACGAAACCCCGAATTGAGCATACCAACATAGAGCCCATGCTCGGCGAAGCTAGCAGGGCCGGTCCCGACCATGGATGGTGGTCGAAACTTCGCTGGCGGTGAAAACCGTGGCGGCGGAAGAGGAGAACTCGATGAACTCTAGGAATTTGATAGCTTATCTTCACGCCGACTCACGCTCGAGGATCTTGTCGACCTAGCCGCGGCCACATATGAGAGCTTAGCGGCAAGCTCCACTACCGGCCGCCGGTGGGAGCACGACGAAGTAGCACAAAACAAAGGAAAAACAAGGGGGAAAGTGAGGGAAGGGGGTACGCGGGCTCACCACGATGCTTGTCGGCTCACCACCGGCGATGATTGGCCGGAGAAGAGGACGAGCAGGTCGGAGCTCGATGGCGATGTCCCTCGAACGGAGAGGCGATGACCAAGGGATCTCTGTTCCCGCACGGAAAAAGAGGAACCATGACGGGGTTAGTGACCGAAGACGGGGTGTGCAACAAGGAGGAAGGAACATAGGCAGATGGGGACAAAATCTCACCAACGTCGACGAGCGGTGGTGAACTTGACGGCGACCGGAATCTTAAAGTTGCTGGCTCGTCTTCGTCCTTGCTCGGTTCTTGATGGGGCTTGCTCCGGCGGCTTTAGCGAGGAAAGGAGAACACCGGGGATGAGTCGGAGCTCACCGGCGTGGAGCTTCATTGCGGCGACCATGGCCGTTTGGCGGGATGGCGGCTAGGGTTTGCAGAGGTTAGAGGCATGGCGGCACAAGGTGAGGGGCGAAGGGGTTGCGGCGGCTACGGGTGGCGAGGCTGAGAGCAGGTGGGGCAAACGAGGCTACACGGATGTGCGCCACGTTGACTTTTGGCATCCGTGCTTGGGCGCGCGTGGCGGAGATCAGCGCCGGCGTCGCGACAACGCTTGCCGCCAGGGAATTGGGTTAGCTAGGCCGGCTACGTGAGATGGGCCAAAGTTCAACGGGCTGCAATGGAGGAAGGGAGCAGGGAAATTAGGCCCAAATGTCAGAAACAAGGGAAAAGGTTTGGTTTTTTTTTGAGTGGTTTCGATTTGAATTCAATGGAAGGATTTTGAATTTGAAGCAAATTCGGGCTGTTACAGAGCTGCTACAATATTTATTTTCCAATTCTTAAAATATAATTTAATTTCTATTCTAATTTTTCGTTAATTTGAATAACTATGTCTAGGAAGATATATTTTCAGGTCTAGTATACATATTGCGTCATGCTCTACTTATCACTGTCAGTAAGCAGCTTCCAATGCATCATGCAGGCCACATTACAATTATTCATGAGGTATTTGTACATAATAAGGTAGTTAAATTATTGATACTAGCGGTGCAAATGCAGTTAAATCTCAGAACGCATTGTATTGTGATATTTGGTCAGAACTCCAAAAGGCAGCGCTTTATAGATATGGACCGAGTATAGTTTATATGCCACAAAAGCTTTGGTGCGTGTGTTTTTTTTTTTACACATACCCACCGCTAGCTGCACCCCCAAGGATGTCTAGATATATGTACCTTGAAGGATTACCGTTTCGGCACCACACACGACCAAGTGTTGGAAATAATAAAACTCATCAGGTGGTGGAAGGATCTTTACCAAGATATAGGTCTAAATTATTCGTGAGACTGCGTGGTTGAGTACTCGAGCTCGTTTGATGTTTGCCAAGATATACTGCCTGTTGTGCCTGTTTGATGACACTTATATGATGTCCGTCACTACTACAAAAACAGCCAGTAGCGACGGGCCAAAACAGCCTGTAGCAGCGGATATGGCAGTCCGCCGCTATGGCTCCGCAGCTAAAAAAATCATCAATAGCGGCATAAAGATCGTCAACCATCGTTAAAGATAAAGATGGTAACGGCGGGTAACATATTCACTCGCCGTTACAATTCACATAAGAAATAAAAAAAAAGCCCCGTAGGCCCGTGCTGGATCCGGGCCACACCCATCCTAGGCCGGTTGGCCCGAAACGAGGATCCGCCGCCCCCTCGAGGCGGCGCCGCCGCTGAAAGGGAGGAGGGACCGGAACCATCTCCTCTTGAGCCGCCCGAAGAAGGGGGGGGGTGGGAGGACGGATCTGCTGCCCCCGAGCCGCCGCCATCGCCGGAAGGGAAGGGAGGGGGCGGATCCACCGCCTCCTCGAGGCGTCGCCATCGCCGGAAGGGGCGGGGGGGATCCGCCACCCCCGAGCCGCCGCCATCGCCGGAAGGGAGGGGGTGCCGGATCCGTCGTCCCTCGAGGCGCCGCCATCGTAGGAAGGGGCGGTGGGGGGGGGGGATCCGCCGCCCGCCGAGGCGGTGCCATCGCCGGAAGGGAGGGGGCCGGATCCGCCATCCCCTCGAGGCGCCGCCATCGCCGAAAGGGGCGGGCGGGGCGGATCCGCCACCCCACTAGCCGCCACGCTGTCGAAAGGGCCGAGCCGCCGTCGCCATCGGAAGGGAGGAGGGGTCGGATCCTACACGGACGGGTGCGGGTGGCGCCCGGTGAGGAGGAAGCGACGACCGTGGCATAGGGAAGGGGCGGCAGCTGCACGAGGGAGAGAGGATGGAGAGTGAGGACAGGGAGATTTAGGGTTAGGGATGATTTTATATTAGTGTCCGATTGGTGGGTTGGATGGGCCAAAAAATTTGAAGCTTTGCCTTTGGAGCGACGGCCCATGAGGTCGTCCGGAGCTAAAAATCGATTTATAGCGAGGGTTGGTGTTGTTGTCCGCCATTAAAAATTAGGCTACATTACCCGTCGCTAAAAATTAATTTTTAAGGATGGTTGACTTCTTTGACTGCCGCTAAAAATAGCATACTGTTTGTAGCGACGGTTCATGATGAAGGCGCCTCTACATGTGTCCGTACAACGCCGCTATAGAGCCCATTTGTAGTAGTGCGTGCTACCCAGGATGAATGTCATTAGCCCACAGAAGCAATGAAAAGGTTAGTCCCAACTTCGTTATTTAATATCATCTATCAGTCTTGTAGGGTATAGTTTAGTAGTTGAATAGTTTGTATGTGTAACTGCATCTCGAGGATGGCACAACAATGCTGATTCGATAGATAGATTAATCGTTAGACACTACGGCTTGCTGTCCTGACTGAGATTCACTGGATGGTTAGGTTCTTTCTTTATTTATGGGAATGATTGTGTTGTGTGTCGCACTAACCCTCTTTTTACATATTTACCCCACGTATAAACCTTGCCTATTAGTACAAATCTGTCTGTTTATGACATCCATACTAATACTCTATTTTTACCACGCCTTTCTTGGGTGAACTATAAATGACAACCATTGGAGCAATTCAATGCTGAAATGCTACAGCGGTAATATCCATGCGCTTACGGATTTTACTATTTGACATTAAAGAGAATCTATTAAAAAATTATTTCTAGTGTCGTTGCTAGGGATGATTTAATTGATGTGATTTAGCAATACGTCAACAAGCGTTTGTAGCACACCGCCGGGGATGTTTGCGTGATGTTATTTAACAAGTGTCAACATTGGCCACTGGTGATCCAGGTCATGCCATTTCTCCTTTGGTAAATAATTTAGTGAACATAGGAGCATATGCACACAGTGACATGGATACTCGAAGAACCCTCTCATCAAGTATTTACAATTGATTTGAGATATATAATAGGACAATCGTAGATTTAATATTTACATTTGATATAATTAATAGTATAACTAGGGTGGCAAATGCCTTTATGATAACCAAGTTTTACTCTCCCCCCTCCGACTCCATTTTCATTGATTATATTTTGCAGAAATTTAACATGAAAAGACCATTCCAGCCTTCCCTTCTCTTGTGTACATAAGGCTTCCGGTGTGAGCTTGAGTGGTGTTGCACTACTAAGATTCGACCCTGCAATAGCGGATATTTTAGACACTATCACACACACGTTATTGCAGGGTGAGACCAGCAATAGCGTCCAAGACCGCCCGCTATTGCAGGAAACCCAACAATAGCGAGCAGTTGATGTCATGCTACCCGCTATTGCAGGACGATCCAGCAATATCGGGCAGTTGACATCACACTGCTCGATATTGCATTGGTACCCAGCAATAGGGGTCAACTGATATCATGCTGCTCGATATTGCTATATAATCCTACAATAGCGGGCTGGTGACATCACAATGCTCAATATTGCTGTGTTTTTTGCAATATCGTGCATGATGATGTCACCTGCCCGATATTATTGGCTTAGACAGTAATATTGGCCTGTGACATCATCGTGCCCGATATTACTGGCATTTTCCAAACTGATATAAATATTGCTATTTATTTCATTTTCGAGGTTAGAAATTCAAATATATTTACAGAACCAGAAATACATCCACATTATATATACACAATACCATAGAAGCAATCATTAAAACATTATATATACACAAGACATAGTTTTCATCCATGTTCAAATATCCACACATACATAAGTCATATTTCCAACACTATCACATACACAATTATTCATCCATCAAAAGTCATCAAAACTACACAAAACAAAATTACAACTTACCCGGCTATTGCGGCTCTACCGCTTACAATCTCTTCTCGCCTTGGTATTTTGCACAATTGCATCTTTGAGGTCCTTTTTGCCGCAATAATTATACAGGCCTTTATGCATTGCAACATCACTTAGCGGAACAAAATATTGGCCTCTTCGACTATAGAACTCATGAAGCATGAAGCGAAGGAGCTTGGCTCCAATGAGCTCAAGTATGCTTTCTTCTAAATCAGAACCTTTTTTTTACCGGTTCATAGCGTGCTCGCACAAATGAGTTATGGAATTAATAAATGTTTGTTAAGTAAAAAACAAATATAGTTGTAATGCAATAAAATTATAATACTTACTTCTTTTCATGGGAGAGGTTCTTCCGTAGGGAATGTGGTATATTCTCCTTCTCCGATGTTTATGTATTTGCACACATAGTAGCCATAGTACACGGTCCTAGGAGGCTGTTTTGAACACCTTACAAAAGCAAGGAAATTGTTAAGTTACATTACATAGACATTAATTGAATAAAATTAATGGTCATGGTATGAGAAAATAGTACCGGGAATTTTGTTTTGTATCCAAGTGTGCTTCGTTTGGGATTAGGGTCACCACCAAGCTGGAGGTAGTATTGATAGGCACTCATACAAGAAATCAAATAAGTAACGAGCATAATACAATCTATAAAAATGATAGTTCATTGAATATTTGAAATTACCTACTTAGGATGTCCATGAAATCCTTGTACCTCTTTGAATCATAATCCAAAGATTCAAACACCCAAACTCCCGCAAGTTTCGGATGTATCATGAAAGAAATCCAATGGTCGCTATAAAATATGTCATTGTGTTGTTGTCTAAGTGAAATAATGATTTTGCACAAGAAGTAGCAGGTTAGAAAACTTACTCAAAGTTGTATGGAGCCATAATGCATCGTCTATCTCTCCATTCGTACATGCGTCTCCCAATGTAGGTTGTTATACATCTCCTCGCATCGTTAACTCGCTTGGATATGTACTTGTTTCCTTTTGGTTTTGGTCACCTTCTTTTCGACCAATAGGTGATGATTATCGGTAATCTTATGATTCATCACGCTTTGGCTAATGGCGGTTGGGTTTAGATAGCCGACTTCCTTTGAGGCACCGGAGTGATGACATATTATGAGCAATGAGAAAGGGCGATCGGATGAATTCACGTGTCATTCACTTGCATATATAAATAATCAAGTTTGAAAACAATTACAAGCACCGAGATAGTGATGAGAGTGGCATCCAAGCGTTGAAGCCGATACGGGGCATGGATCTCCTCAAATGGCTTGAGAGCAAATCTTGTGCTACCGCGGGTTGTGGTGCTACCGTGCTCCCCCGCCGGTAGCACCATAATAGATGCTTAAAACATTGCAAAAAAAGTGAATGTACTCCCTGTCGAGTCTTAATCTCGGCATTAGAACTACCCGGTCGCTCACGAGCATGGAATTCGATGGTGCAACACACGGAACACACAAGAACACGCGATTTTAGACAGGTTCGGGCCTCTCGATTGAGAGTAATACCCTACGTCCTGTATGTTATGTATTGCCTTTAGCGGATTGCTAATTGCGAGTTGTCGAGTGTAGGAACTTGTCTTAACTTGTGAGAACCTTTCAGAACTTGTGCTTCTAGGGGTCCCTGCCCCCACCTTATATGCCCGGGAGACAAGGTTACATGTAGAATCCTAGTCGGATACAATATCTATAAACTTAGAAACCCTATCTCTAAGCTTCTTTATCAATTCGGAGTCCTACTCGGTCGGTCTTGTACTTTCCTTAAGGATTAATCCAGTCTTGCTGTCCGCCTTTATTTCCATACCGGTCTTATGGAACCTTCGGAATCCTATACCGGTCGGACACCACTCCGTGGGCCCGCCCCACCGGTCTTATGTCTTCAATACGCCACCATGTCCTTGATAAATCATTCTTCCGATCAATGTATACCCGTAAGGTAAGTCTACGACAGCAGCCCCGAGTAATTTTTGATTTGACATTGAATAAGACTGACCAGTCTTCTACATGTTGGTCCGATTCCAATGTCAAATTAAAAAGAACTCCAATCTTCTGCAATACTTCTTCTTTCTTCAAGACGCTTCAAAAAGCCAAAAAATTGGTATTTTATCCTCCATACCACCTAATTAGGTGTGCAAAAAGAAAGTATTTTCCTTCTGGTGCGTCGATTAGGTGCACCCAATTGGGTATAGCCCCCGACTCTTGGATCATTTGAACTCCTTTCAAATAATGCAAGAGTCCACTAGTTGATTCTTCATTATTTTCTTCAATATGCAATTTCTACGAGACCACTCCTTTCAATTTCCATTATTTTCCACTTTCCGAGATCTCTGCAGATTGCTCTTGAACACGGTGCACCGGTTAGGTGCACCTAATTAGGTATAGCCCCCGATTCTTGTATCATTTGATGATCGCAAATAATGCAAGAGTCTTTCTTGACAGAACTATGCTTTATTATTTTCCATCAAATCACATTCCTCTCAGCAATTTCTGCCAAGAACATATTTTTTAGACCGGTCATACTAGTTAGAACTTCATATCTCCTAGAGATTCACACCAGTTTGACATAACATATCGCCTAAATCAGCATGAACTCATAATCCGCTTAGTGAAATTTCACTAAGAACCAAAATTCTGGTTGCTCGGACCAGTTTCCCAATTAACTTACATCGACTCGAGTCTCCAAGGCCTATAATCAACCGAATGATTAACACCCGGGGCCTAAGGCATCCAATTTCACAATGATTAGATAGGCAAGACCTAATTGTCTTTGATCTAAGCGATCTCATTATTCAATTTCCTCAAACAATCCAATTTGATATTCCAATGTTATCGCGATCGGGCACTCCATACCTCGGACCGCTCAAACATTTGCAAAATAGCCCCGTGATTATTCAAATCACGTAGCCATTCCTCTCGTAACTCTTAACATCTTCCGTCAAGAACATACTTTTCGACCGGTCCAGGACCGGTGTCAAATCTCATACTCCTGGTGATTTGCATCGGTCATAACCGATATTCCGCTTATCGAATATCGCTCAAATCCAAATTTCGATCGATCAAATCAGTCGCCAAAATTCACACAATAAACTCGAATTTTTCACACCTATTATCAGCCGAATGATTAACATCCAGGGCCTAAGGTTAACCAATCAGTCAGACAGCGAGTCTTCAACCCGATCGGTTTGTTGTATAAATCACTCCGAAATCATATATTCCGGGTTAAAAAATGCTTAACGGATTGAGCGTCAAACACTCGGACCGGTCATCACAATTGGCAAAAGAGCCCCGTGATTCTCCAAATCACGTGGACTTCTCCTCTGTCGCCGCACCCAGATCGGTAGCACTTGGTACATCAAGTGGTGCCGAAACCTAATTCTTAGTCCATTGTATCTCGTAAAAATAATGAAAGAAGTATATAAATATGCTCATATGTAAATTAATACTCCAATGTTTTATTTACTGCAGATCTCAAATTATTTCCATATTCTTGACCGGTATTTATATGTTCCTTACTTCAACATATAATATTGTCTCCTTTCGCGCAAACTGCAGCGGTCCAGATTAATCATTATATGCCTAATGTAATTCAACTTTAATAACCGGTCACTCCAATTTGGAGAAAACTTAAATTTTACCATCTTGATTCAACCAAACAAGTCTATAACCAAGCAACAATGGTTAATTCAACATAAACCAACTATGACATGACCACCGGCTCTAATCGGTATTGGGTATAGCACATAGCGGTCGTGAGGGACCCGAATTTCACCAACGTGAAATCCGAACCCTTTGTACCTCATTGCCACTCCCAGGAGTGTGGCACGTACATCCAACACAAGTTAGTACAGTAAAACCATAAATTAAAGGAAATAACAAGGCAAGATAATAGATTCTCCAAGTACATTATTATTATGCATAAATCTCAATCTCAAGAGTACAAGAGCGTGGCACGCAGGCCATCGCGAAACCATGGTAGAAGTCTAGAGAAGCGGAAGCAAAGCGGAAGCAAAGCGGAAACATCTCTCGGTGAAGAACCGTAGTGAAGTCCATACCCACAAGCAACTCGAGTGTAGGCGAGACCGTCACTCCTCCTCGTCGGCTCTCTCAACCGGCTCGGCCGGCTCCTCGGCAACGGCGTCGAAAAACAAGGTGATAAAGCCGTGAGTACATAACGTACTCGGCAAGCCGCAAACTACCTAGCAACAATGTATGCATGTTGGGATAGTTCAAGGAAAGGCAAGGGCTAGCACCTAAAGCATTAATCCTCAAGTCTATGTGAATCATATTTTATTATTAGTCAAATTTTATAAGTGGCCTTGCAGGAAACAACACAATCCTGCAAGGGTCAAGTTTTATGTCCCGCACACCTCCACGGGACCACGGCTCGAAGCCGGAAGTAAAACACCTATCGGACGGGAGAAGTAGTAAATGCTAATCAAGTGGATTTCTCTCGGTAGTGCCCATACTTTGGGCTAGACTATACGTATAGATTTATATATCTCTGCAGAGAGTAAGCAAGCTGTACCCACGTGAAGAGGTACTCAAACAAACGACCACCGTCGTGGCCCAAGCAAAGCAACACTCACAAGATCACTCCACAAAGCATCGAATGGGTGGCGCCCATCCCTCGAGTCCGGGATCCTCTAACCACAACATAGGAAAAGAAGGTCCTGAAGGGTGTGACAAGGCGTACCACGGGCCGGGTGGGATATCCTCCGCTCGTCGGTCGAGACAAACGCTCCAACACCCACTACCACTAATCTCTACACCACGGCGGGCCACCCATTCCTCCGCTAAGTATCATGATCCAGCTCGCCCATACAAGTCACGTGGTATGCTAGTAAGACCAAGAGAGGCATACGCACAAGAACCGGTCCTTAAGCTGCCGGGGCGAGTCACCATCCCTCTCCTCAAAACAACGGTCTCAACAACGAGTGTCACCACAACGAGGGCCCCATAAATCCAAGGCCCCTACTCAACTGTACCCGCAACGGTACTCTCCAAATAGAGACTCCCCGAAGTCTCCCAGCACCTAACCACCTACACTCGCCCCGCAAAAGTCCTACAGGATATCTAGTACGAAACTCGACACCTAAGAAACACCTACAATTTATTTTACACAAAAACATGTATAGTCATCATGGGGTTCAATTAAGCGACTAAGCGGACTCTAAGCATGCGAGTAACGAGTAGAACAACCTATGGCAAACAGGTGGCAAGGATAGCATAGTATGGCATAGGTAAACTACAAGTGCAAGTAACCATTAATCATGTATGGTCCAATTTAATGCAAGTACTCGAATAGGATCAAGAGTGGTCAAGGATTGCGGCTTGCCCGGATAGGGCTGCTCCCGGGCCGGGTCGGGGTACTCGCACGGCTGCTCCGGCGGAAACTCCTCAAACTGCGGCTCGGACGGGAACTCCTTAGCACCCTCGACGGACGGATCGCGAAACAGGGGTTAGGCACGCTTATCGAGACAAAAGGAAATAGTACGGAAATAACGACGGAAATTACGATACTAGAACATGACCAAAAGCTACACTAACGCGTAGAGAACGTCGCTACGAGTCCAACGCAACTGACCGCGTATTTTTACGAGTCTCCGGGAAAAAGATATGAATTTACAAAGATAAAGGAATTCGGAAATTCAGGAAAATCCAATAAAAAGAAATGGAATACTCCCTGGAATATCCCACGACACGCGGGCACCACGTCGGCGCCACGTTGATGCCACGCCGGCGCCACGCATACCAAAATGTCTACACGTCGGCACCACGTGGCAATTCTTCCGCCACGTGGTCGCCACGTTGTCGCCACGTCGGACGACACGACGGCGCCACGTTGGTATAAGTTCCGCCACGGTGACGCCACGTCGGCAGAAAATGCGCCACGTAGCTAGCCACGTCAACACCACCTCAACAACCGGAGAGGGCGGCGCCGCCGGCGCCACCGCGCTCGCGGCCGGAAGTCGCACGCCACGGCGCTACGGCTCGCCGCGGCTCATCCCGTCTCCACCAAAATGTCCGCCCAGCGATCGCGCACCCGAGGGAGGTCCTCGCGGGCACTAGCTCCCGGCGACGGCGACCCAGGAGCTCGCCGGACTTGAGGGCGGCGGCGGACGAGAAGGGGAAATCCCTAGCTAGCAAAAGATCGCAGTTTAAGACCGCCAAACACAAGCTCATGCTCGCGCGAAGCTCACGGAGTCAAGCTAAGCCCCTAGGAGCGACCGGAGCATCGCCGGCGGCAAGATCCGCGGCGGCGGCTCAACGGCGCTCGCGCAACCGAGGAAAGCCCTTAGCTTTCTCCAAACAAACGCGCGCATGACGATCCCCACGGCTTCACAAGACTCCCGGACCAAGTAATTATACAAGAGCTCCTCTCCCACGAGCTCTCCACCGGCGTTCATGGCACGGCGGAGGCGGACAACGACGCGCGACACGGGAGAGCTCCAATCCAAGGGGGAAAAGGATGGCGGGGAAGCGGTTACTCACCGAGTATAGACGTGACGACCTTGGCGAGGGCGGAGAAGCACCGTCGACGACGAGCGGCGGAGAAAGATGGTGGCGGACGACGAACGCCGCTCGGATGTCGGCGGTGACCACGGGCTCGAGCGTTCCGTCGCTACCAAAGGACGACAAGGGTGCGCTCGGCGCTGGAATAAAGAACGAACGATGGGAAGACAGGAACGATGCATGGGCGGCGCGAGAACTCACCGGAGCGGACGAACGACGACGATGAAGAAATTGGCGGAGAACTTCCCGACGATCGCCTGCGTGCTGCGGTGCTCCCGTGCCGCCGAGATTAGCACCACTCGACGCAGCGTCGCAAGCCGAGCACGTCGATCGGGACGCGCACTTGCTAGCTTCGGCCTTCGCCCATGGCGGCGGTGAAAACCGCAGGCGGTGGCGCGGCTAGGGTTTGGTGCGGGCGAGGAGGGCGGCGGCTCGGGTTTGTTTTTGAAGAGGGGAAAAGGTGGAGGGAGCAGGTGCGCTTTGGGGTCGCTACGCGACGCGCGTCCGAGGTGGCGCGTCCGGGGCGACCGCGGCGGTGGGTGAGTCGCAGCTGGAAAGGTAGAGCGCGGGGAAGACGACACCCTGTTGACCGCGGGTCGGGCCGGATGGGCTGCGGGAGAGAAGAGAAGAAGAAGTGGGCCGCGGAGAAGATTCGGCCCATGGCGACGATTTCGATGATAAAAGCTTCGCGAATTGATTTGTTCGAATTTCTACTTGGATTGAATTCAAATCTTGCTTAAACTTTTCCAAACTTCGAATTAAATTATTACAAGATTTTTTTATACACGCTTGGGCTGTTACAGCGGTGGTCTACTTAACAAAATCGTGTCGTATAGAAAAAATGACCTGTCTTAGAACTCGGGATCACAAATTATTAACCGACCGCTCTTAAATATCAGCCCCGTGGCATGGTATATTAATTCAAAATGAAGATTCCAAGATTAACAAAACCATGTAGATAAGCAAAGATTGACATATTTCATATTATCAAAAAGCTATCATGAGCATCGCATTATATAAGTTTAAACACAAAAACTTAAGTGTAAAAGCCACTTATCCGGTTTATTGGGCGTAGCCCCCAATCCCGGGCCGAAGATGATGTAGTCGATCGATGAGTAGTTTGGCGATCGCGCTCAGCTCAAGACAACATCTCCGTGCAGCAGCAACGCGATGAAGATGGTTGAAGGCGACACAATCGGTCAAAACCGAAGATTAGCAGCCGCGCTAATGCTCAAGACCATGTCCGAGCAGCAGCAGCGCTCAAGTTGAAGTTGACGACCGGTGAAAGCTGTTGAAGACGGCACGATCGATCGAAAATGAAGATTAGCAGCCGCGCTAATGCTCAAGACCACGTCCGAGCAGCAGCAACGCTCCAAGTTGAAGCCGACGACCGATGAAAGCTGTTGAAGACGGCGCGATCGGTCGAAGCCGAAGATTAGCAGCCGCGCTAATGCTCAAGACCGCGTCCTGTGACACCGCTCGTCGTCCTGCGACACCGCTCATCGTCGTCGCGGCGACGATTGTCGTCCTGCACCGGTCACCGCTCCGCGACACCGGTCGTCGTCGTCGTCACGGTGGCGATCGTGGTCCTGCGACACCGCTCGTCGTCGTCGTCGTGACGACGATCGTCGTCCTGCACCGCTCATCGCTCCGCGACACCGGTCGTCGTTGTCCTCGCGGCGGCGATTGTCATCCTGCGACACCGCTCGTCGTCGTAGAATGAAGTCGAGAAACCCGAAGCAGATCTTGAAGCTTGTAACGAAGTCGAAGTCGAAAGTAGAAGCCATCGAACTCGTTGGAAACTCGTCGGGACCCCATATCGGCGCGCCAAATGTCGATTCTTAATCTCGGCATTAGAACTACCCGGTCCCTCACGAGCATGGAATTCGATGGTGTAACACACGAAACACACAAGAACACGTGATTTTAGACGAGGTTCGAGCCACTCGATTGAGAGTAATACCCTACGTCCTTATGTTATGTATTGCCTTTAGCAGATTTCTAATTCCGAGTTGTCGAGTGTAGGAACTTGTCCTAACTTGTGAGAACCTATCGGAACTTGTGCTTCTAGGGGTCCCTGCCCCCACCTTATATGTTCGGGGAGGCAAAGTTACATGTAGAATCCTAGTCGGATACAATATCTACATAGTTAGAAACTCTATCTCTAAGCTTCTTTATCAATTCGGAGTCCTACTCGGTCGGTCTTGTACTTTCCTTAAGGATTAATCCAGTCTTGCTGTCCGCCTTTATTTCCGTACCGGTCTTATGGAACCTTCCGGAATCCTATACCGGTCGGACACCACTCTGTGGGCCCGCCCCACCGTTCTTATGTCTTCAATACGCTACCATGTCCTTGATAAATCATTTTTCTGATCAATGTATACCCGTAAGGTAAGTCTACGACACTCCCACCATACTAGAATTAAAAATCATTTTGGCCTTCTACCCTTATGGTCCCAGTTTCAGAAACTTTCTCAAATTTATGACCCTTTTACCCCTACATAAGGTGTTGTTCCCCGAGGCTACCGAGGTAAAAGAATAACATTCGCTGCTGCCCGGGATCGACTCGGATACTTGATAGTAGGGACCAGCCACGCTGGCTAGTGAAGACGCTTCGAATTGATGACAAGATGGGAGGCACTACCATATTCAATATGGGCAAATAAGGATTGTTTTTTAAAAAATAGCTGCTCGTTGGTATGCTAAATCTTGTCTAAAATAAATTTTAATTCTAGTATGGAGGGAGTATAGTGCAAGTCACCATCTATCATCTTGCAAGAGTTAAGATGCAATTGACACTTGTGCAAAGATAAACATTAACAAAAAAAAAAAACAACAACAAATGAACAGTAGCGGGTTGCGGGTCTAAAATGAACATAGCATAGGCTGATTTTACTTTTTTGTTTCCCTTTGTAAAAAAATACCCATTGCATCCCAAGTTTTACAATATGATAGATGATGATATACATTACATATTCATTTTCTTGTTACAATGTTTTATGCAACACTTGCAATGCTACCGATGGTGGGAGAACGGTAGCACCACAAGGTGTGGTAGCACAAGATCTGCTCTCATCCTACTCAAGCTTTAGTCCGTATCCTATCATTGGTCTATTACAAAGCAGTACGGTCCAACAGCAAAATAACAGATGATTTGTTGGCCTCGTGTGGGCATGCAAATCGCAGCCAAGTCACCCACCTGGTACAGGTTACGCACATCACCTGTCGCCGAGATTTGTCATACATCATGCATGCATAACTTTTAGCAAAAAAAAGCTTATAGTACAATATGACAACAAAATTTCTATTTGTTAATTTTTAGATTAAAAACCATACTTGTTTAAAATAACATATATTATATTTCACATACTTCTGTAACTTAGACACATAACATTAAGCACCAATTTTTTATTATAATTTAAATAAATATAAGTCTTAAAGACTATTTAGATGTAATTCTTAATAACAAAAATGATATGTGAAGTGTTATTATAATTATGAGTTATAAGGTTGTCATTTGCAATCTCAAGAAAAGCAGCGAACATGCATTCTTTTTTGGTTTTAGGATTGCACAAAACATGCATGAAAGCAGGGACTAAGCATGTGTGGGAATGGCTTGCTCATATATGTTTTTCATATTTCTTTCTTTTCAATCAAGAAACTTTCAATGAATATGACTTTTATAATAATTTATATTTCATATTTACTTTTAAGGGTCATGTGACATGTAGATAGAGAAAAAATATGATAATGTATAGATTGTGGAAAAAAATGGTCTTTGTATACCACTTGATTTCGATCTACTGGTGTCGATATCGATTAAAAGTGTCCCAAAATTTCAATCAACCAAAGAATAGCATGTTCATAGTTGTTTCAAAACACCGAGCTAACATAGGGCTTGTTCGTTTTAGCATGGAATGGGGTGAAACATATCTCATTCCGCATGGAATTGTGTTGTCTGGTTTCGTTTCTGACCAAGCATAAAACAGTTGTTCGGTAGGACCTAGTTTGGCTTGAAACCAGGGCTATTTTTACCTGTTCCATGCCCCAGAAGCTCGTAAACATTCCACGAGGTTGACCTGGATGGAGTGACATGTATGGATTCACTCAACCCAGGTCTGGTAACACTCCATTTTAGGATTCAAACCCACACAATCAAACAAGGCCATAGGTGGCACCAGGCCACCTCTGTGCTCTCAAGGATGTGTGTATACATGAGATATATGTACGACTGATTGGATATATTTAATAGTACAATCATAGATTTAATATTTACATTTGACTATAATTAATAGAATAAGTAGGGTGGACACTTGACCTTATGCTCACCAAGGTTGTACCTTTTTCCACTTCCAAGTCCATTATCATTTATTATTTCGCGGAAATTTAATAGGAAAAGGCCATTCTAGCCTTCCGTTCTCTTGTACTAAAGGCTTTCACGGCGAGCTGGAGCTATCACCTTCGTCATTTCTTATTTTTTTCAATGAAATATCTCATTGACCAATGCTTTTGATCGTATGGATCAAATTTTTCAGTAACTGAAATAAAATTTCAAAATTAAAATTGAACAATTTAAACCACATTACAATATACATATAAAATTAAATATAAAAGAACAAAAATAAAAAATATCTCATCTACCTGGTAGAAATTTAGTTAATTGATGCACCTCTTCAAATGTTGCATGGATGTGAGTCATATGAATTATTTTTCATGCACACGTGGAATCTAACATATCTTTCTAGCATGGCCTAAAAATAGTGTATAAATGTTAAATGTAATGAAATACAACCTGGAACATGATTTATCTCTAATGCATGAGTAAATGTGTAGCTAACTGTGGATAGTATACAACTTAAACAGGGCTGCTAATCAGCTAATTTTCCTGTTGGCTTTGAGCTTTCACGATTACATTACATTATTTGTACAAAAATTCTTGATGCAAATATGGCGACACTTGCTTTTATGGAGTTTCTCTTAGGAAAATATTTTACGGAAATAATATTTGAAAGAGTCCCACATACCATCATCATTATTGAACTCGTGATTGACTCCAATGAATTGTAGTGTTGCTTATATGCTACACAAGCTTTAGCATGTATCCTTTTAATTAGTCTATTACAAATAAGTATGGTGCAACAGCAAAATAACAGATCATGTGTAGGCTTCGTCTGAGCCACGCATATCAGCAAGTCACCCACCTGGTGTAGGGCAGAAGCATCACCTGTATCTAAACATTTCATATTTCTTGCATGCATAAGTTCTAGCGGAAGAAGGGTTATACTACAATGTGACAACAAAAGTTCTGTTTGATAAGCTTTAGATTATAAAATCTATATTTGTTTACAAATATTTAGACACATAACTGTAAACAATAAATTTATAATTAAAAATTAAATATATATAAATCTTAAAGACTATTTAGATATAATTCTTAATAACAAAATGATATATGAAATATTATTACTATTATGAGTTATAAGGTTGTCATTTGCAATCTCAAGAAAAGCAGCGAGCACATGCATTCTTTTTTTAGGATTGCACAAAACATGCATGACAGCAAGGAATAAACATGTGATTGACTCCGACAAGTTGTAGTATAGCTTATACGCTACACTAGCTTAAGCATGTGTCCTTTTGGCTGGTCTATTACAAAGCAGTGTGGTGCAACATCAATCAGATCATGTGTGGGCCTCGTGTGTGCCACACAAATCGCAGGCAAGTCACCCACCTGGTGCCGGGCACAAGCATCACCTGTTCCTGAGCTTCTCATATTTCTTTCACGCATAACTTTTAGTGGAAAATAGATCATAGTACAATGTGGCAACAAAAGTTCTGTTTGCTAAGTTTTAGATTAGAAAATCTACATTTGTTTACAAATAGCTTATATCTTTCACCTAATGATGTAACTTAGACACATAACTTTAAGCAATAAAATTTTTCTTAGTATTTAAATATATATAAATCATAAAGAATATTTATATATTATTATTGATAACTAAATGATATGTGAATATTATTATATTATGAGTTATAAGGTTGCCATTTGTGATCTAAAGAAAAGGAGGGAAAGGACATTCTTTTTGGTTATTAGGATAGCACGAAACATGCATCAAAGCAGGGAACAAGCATGGTGTGCGCATGGCTGGCATAGGCCTCACGCAGCGGTTCAGCTGCATGTGGCCGTGCGTGGAACAGTGTTTTGGCTTAACCGGAGCTAATATAGTCTTTCATATTTCATTCTTTCTAATTGAAAAACTTTCCACAATATGATTTTTAATATAATTTATATTTGATAATTTTTTGTAGGGTCATGTGACATGTAGATAGAGGAAAAAATATATTAATGTATAGAATGTAAAAAATGTTGTTTTTATACACTGTTCGATTTCAATCTAGGAGTGTTGTGGATTAAAAGTTTCCCAACATTTCAATCTAGCATGTCCCTATGTTTTTTAATTCTAGCATGTCTCTAGTGTTTTTAGAATACCGATCTAACATAGGTGGGACCAACCCACGTCTGCACCCTTTTTTGGATTTTAGGATTGCACAAAACATGCATGAAAGCAGGGACTAAGCATGTGTGGGAATGGCCTCCTAATATATGTTTTTCATATTTCTCTCTTTTCAATCAAGAAACTTTCAATGAATATGACTTTTACAATAATTTATATTTCATATTTACTTTTTAAGGATCATGTGACATGTCAATAGAGAAAAAATATGATAAGTATAGATTGTAGAAAAAAATTGGTCTTTGTATACCACTTGATTTCGATCTACTGGTGTCGATATCGATTAAAAGTGTCCCAAAATTTCAATCAACCAAAGAATAGCATGTCTATAGTTGTTTTAGAACACCGAGCTAACATAGGGCTTGTTCATTTTAGCATGGAATGGGCTGAAACATGGCCCGTTCCGCATGGAATGGTGTGGTTTGGTTTCATTTCTGACCAAGCATAAAACAACTGTTCAGTAGGACCTAATTGGGCTTGAAACCAGGGCTATTTTAACCTGTTCCATGCCCCAGAAGCTCGTAAACATTCCACGAGGTTGACCTGGATGGAGTGACATGTATGGATTCACTCAACCCAGGTCTGGTAACACTCCATTTCAGGATTCAAACCCACACAACAAAACAAGGCCATAGGTGGCACCAAGCCACCTCTATGCTCTCAAGGATGTGTGTATACATGAGATATATGTACGACTGATTGGATATATTTAATAGTACAATCATAGATTTAATATTTACATTTGACTATAATTAATAGAATAAGTAGGGCAGACACTTGCCCTTATGCTCACCAAGGTTGTACCTTTTTCCACTTCCAAGTCCATTATCATTTATTATTTTGCAGAAATTTAATAGGAAAAGGCCATTCTAGCCTTCCGTTCTCTTGTACTAAAGGCTTTCAGGGCGAGTTGGAGCTATCACCTTCGTCATTTTTTTGTTTTTTTCAATGAAATATCTCATTGACCAATGCTTTTGATCGTATGCATTAAATTTTTCAGTAACTTAAATAAAATTTCGAAATTCAAATTGAACAATTCAAACCACATTACAATATACATATAAAATTAAATATCAAAAAATAAAAAATAAAAATTTCTCATCTACTTGGTAGAAATTTAGTTAATTGATGCACCTCTTCAAATGTTGCATGGATGTGAGTCATATGAATTATTACTCATGCACACGTGGAATCTGACATATCTTTCTAGCATGGCCTAAAAATAGTGTATAAATGTTTAATGGAATGAAATACAACCTGGAACATGATTTATCTCTAATGCATGGGTAAATGTGTAGCTAACTGTGGATAGTATACAACTTAAACAGGGCTGCTAACCTACTTATTTTCCTGTTGGCTTTGAACTTTCACGAATACATTACATTATTTCTATGTAAATTCTTGATGCAAATATGGCGACACTTGCTTTTATGGAGTAGCTCTTTGGAAAATATTTTACGGAAATAATATTTGAAAGAGTCCCACATATCATCATCATTATTGAACTCGTGTTTGACTCCAATGAATTGTAGTGTTGCTTATATGCTACATAAGCTTTAGCATGTATCCTTTTGATTAGTCTATTAAAAATAAGTATGGTGCAACAGCAAAATAACAGATCATGTGTAGGCTTCGTCTGAGCCACGCATATCAGCAAGTCACCCACCTGGTGTAGGGCAGAAGCATCACCTGTCTCTAAACATTTCATATTTCTTGCATGTATAAGTTCTAGCGGAAAAAAGGTTATACTAGAATGTGACAACAAAAGTTCTGTTTGATAAGTTTTAGATTAAAAAATCTATATTTGTTTACAAATATTTAGACACATAACTTTAAGCAATAATTTTATAATTAAAAATTATATATATATATATAAATCTTAAAGACTATTTAGATATAATTCGTAATAACAAAATGATATATGAAATATTATTACTATTATGAGTTATAAGGTTGTCATTTGCAATCTCAAGAAAAGCAGCGAGCATGCATTCTTTTTTTTTTTAGGATTGCACAAAACATGCATGAAAGCAAGGAATAAACATGTGATTGACTCCGACAAGTTGTAGTATAGCTTATAGGCACTAGCTTAAGCATGTGTCCTTTTGGCTGGTCTATTACAAAGCAGTGTGGTGCAACATCAAACAGATCATGTGTGGGCCTCGTGTGCGCCACAAAAATCGCAGGCAAGTCACCCACCTGGTGCTAGGCACAAGCATCACCTGTTTCTGAGCTTCTCATATTTCTTTCATGCATAACTTTTAGTGGAAAATAGATCATAGTACAATGTGACAACAAAAGTTCTGTTTGCTAAGTTTTAGATTAAAAAATCTACATTTGTTTACAAATAGCTTATATCTTTCACCTAATGATGTAACTTAGACACATAACTTTAAGCAATAAAATTTTTATTAGTATGTAAATATATATAGATCATAAAGGATATTTATATATTATTATTGATAACTAAATGATATGTGAATATTATTATATTATGAATTATAAGGTTGTCATTTGTGATCTAAAGAAAAGCAGGGAAAGGGCATTCTTTTTTGGTTATTAGGATAGCACGAAACATTTATGAAAGCATGGAACAAGCATGGTGTGTGCATGGCTTGCATAGGCTTCACGCAGTGGTTCAGCTTCATGTGGCCGTGCGTGGAACAGTGTTTTGGCTTAAGGGGAGCTAATATAGTATTTCATATTTCATTCTTTCTAATTGAAAAACTTTCCTCAATATGATTTTTAATATAATTTATATTTGATAATTTTTTGTAGGGTCATGTGATAGATAGAGGAAAAAAATATATTAATGTATAGAATGTAGAAAATGTTGTTTTTCTACACTATTCGATTTCAATCTAGGAGTGTTGTGGATTAAAAGTTCCCCAACATTTCAATCTAGCATGTCCCTAGGTTTTTTAAATCTAGCATGTCTCTAGTTTTTTTAGAATACCGATCTAACATAGGTGGGACCAACCCACGGCTGCACCCTCAAGGACGTGTGTGTATATATATGTAATGTGGAGGATTAGCATTTCGGCACGACACACAAGACCAATCATTAAAAATCAAGCTAAGTAATGCCCATAACATCGATATACATGTCATCTAGCAATACTACCACAGCCGAGACGAGGGACGGGTTTCATCCGTCGATGTGGAATGACTTTTTTACTAACTTCCATCCTCAACCATTCGAGGTGAGTCATGTAGGCTTATTACACAACTTGAGGACACCACAAAGTAATAGAATTTAACGAGACACTCTGATACAGTTGATGCTTCATCTAGGTTGCAATTTACCTTTCCTTATAGTTACAACTAAATAGACATATGTCTTTTCGTTTGTAGATGACCGTGGAATGCATGAGGGATAGGGTCAATCAACTGAAAAGAGTGGTGTGCCTAGAATTTGAGTCTTGCCGCAACAATGTTAGGCTGCAGATGAGCCTTGTGGAAACGCTCCAGCATTTGAGGATCGATCATCTATTCGAAGAACAAATACGAACAGCAATAAGTAATATCAAGATCTCTGATTTCACCAGCACTCAGGACCTCCATGAAGTTTCTCTCCGGTTTCGCCTCCTTCGGACACGTGGTATCTGGGTTTCTCCAGGTTATATCCAAATTCAGGATCCAACTGAGATTCCATTTGTGTTGTACAATTTTGTCTAACCTGTTTAATTTTGTGATATAACATACTGCAGATGAATTCAACAAGTTCAGGGATGAAAATGGGCGCTTCAGTACTGAAACAACAAATGACCCAAGAGGCCTATTATCTTTGTACAATGCAGCACACCTGTTAATTCATGGGGAAGACGAGCTTCAAGAAGCAATTATATTTGCAGGGCAGCAACTGGAATTATTAAAAGCTAGCCTGATTCCGCCGTTAGCTGATCAAGTCAACCGTGCACTTACAGTTCCATTGCCAAGGACCTTGAAAACATTAGAGGCACTAGACTACATATCTGAATATAGCAAAGAAGAAACTTACAATCCTTCCATACTTGAGCTTGCAAAGCTAGATTTTAACCTTCTACAACACGTTCACCTCGATGAGCTCAAATTAATCTCTCAGTAGGTCCAAAGTATTACTGTATTGATTTATAGCTTAATGGCAGTTTTATAATTGCACTATGAATTAAAGAAGTTATAGTTTTTTCACCGAATATGATTTTAGAAGATGAAGCCTAAGTACAACGTAAGAATCATATGAACATGTTAATTAACATTAAAGATTATTTTGATTACTAATATTATTTATATTATGAAAACAAATATTATATATTATATGTCTATAAGGAAACCTTGCAATTGAGGTACACCTTCACTTGACGCCTGCTTTTGCATGCAAGCATCCTAACTCTAAATAATAAAACTCATCAGGTGGTGGAAGGATCTTTACCAAGACACAGGTCTAACTTATTCGCGAGACCGCGTGGTTGAGTGTTTCTTCTGGTCCTACACAGTGTACTACGAGCAAGAGTAC
This sequence comes from Chloris gayana, assembly GCA_031894775.1. Lineage (NCBI taxonomy): Eukaryota > Viridiplantae > Streptophyta > Magnoliopsida > Poales > Poaceae > Chloris > Chloris gayana. The sequence continues at coordinate 286,421 of JAUNZO010001252.1, forward strand.
TCACGAGCTCGTATGATGTTTGCCAAGATATACTGTCTGTTGAGCCTGTTAGATGACACTTATGATGTCCGTGCTACCTTGGATGAATGTCATAAGCTCACAGAAGCGATAAAAAGGTTAGGCCCAACTTTGTTATTTAATATAATATGTCAGTCTTGTAGCGTATAGTTATAGTAGTTGATTAGTTTGTATGTGTAACTGCATCTCGAAGATGGGACGACAGTGCTGTTTCCATAGTACCAGAATACCTGAGGAAATTCTATCTGAGACTCATTGGGAGTTTCCAAGACATTGAGGCTGTACTGCAACCAAAGGAGAAGTACCGTGCCGTTTACTACAGGAAAGCGGTATGGTGAGATAGATTGTCCTAAGTCATCAAAATTTTGTCAATAGGTTTATTAATTGAGCTCTTTCTAGACAGTGACATTACTGATTCCTTGTGTATGCAGGTTCAGACATTATCTGAAAGTTATCTGCAGGAAGCTGAATGGTTTCATCAGAATTACAAGCCAACCTTTGAAGAACACGTGAAGGTGTCTACAGTATCAGCAGGCGGTCAAATATCATCTGTTGCCTTGCTGATCGGCATGGGTGATGAAGCAACCGCGGCGGCATTTGAGTGGGCTATCGAAGGAGCCAGTGCCGTTTTGTCCTTCGGGAGGATAGCCCGTTTTATGAACGACATTTCTTCATTCAACGTATATCATCTCTTAATTTTATATTTGTACTTACTAAATAATCCTTTGAGTACGTTATTTTTTGTAATCTTACTAACTAATTCTGTATTATATTTACAGAGTGGGAAGAATAAAAAGGATGTGGCTAGTTCCGTGGAATGCTACATGCATGAGTACAATGTTACAAGTGAAGTAGCCATGGAAGAGATAGGCAAAAAAATCGAAGATGCATGGAGAATAGCCAACAAAGCTCGATTTGAACATCCAGATACACTTGTAGCGGTGCAGCGAGTTACCAACCTGATAACGAGTTTGCCGTTCATTTATCATAGCGGAAAAGATTTCTACACAGGGGTGGGAAGGAGAGTAAAGAGACGATTGAATCCCTCTTTGTCACTCCAATATCACTCTAAATGTTTATTATCCGTACATACAAAGATTACCTCTGAATGCTTTAATAAATCTTATTAGTTCCCTTCAAAGAGTTTGCTGCATTTCTATACTGTAAAGAATGCCAATAATGATCCGTTGCCAGTAGCACATGCGGATGTGCTGTGGAAATTTGTAGTAATGGGCTTTGATGCTCACTACATTTGTGCATCAATACTTTTATGCCCGCCATATATATATGTGTGCTTTGTTGAGGAAGGAAGCTAGAGGGCCATTTTGTTAACCGTACCCACGTTCTGATGTTAGCTTATCTTCTCATGATACAATTTGTTGACTGAATTGCTTCCTATGTTCCATATTAAATGTCATTTTAACATTCGAATTTTTTGTACAAAAACACCCATGCCAAATTTCTCTGTTGGTAATACATTTCTATCTCTATCTCTATTTTCATGATTTTTCTGTCTACCTCACTTTTTCTAGTCATTAATTTATATGTCCAAAGCTAGAATATTTAAATAATGAAGTGGGGTCTCGAGGAGAGGGCAGAAGCAACAGAGGTGACTCGGAGGGGGCACGGCAAGGCACTGGAGTCGTCGTGTGGGGCATGGGAGAAGGAACAACGTGGCTGAGAGGAGGTGACCGCAACATGAAGGCGGGCTATTGGTCCTCTGTCATGGAGAAGTGACACTAGTGGTGGTCTCCGGGATAATGAGGGAATAAAGATGAGGGGAGAACGGCTAGTGTCGAGGGTTCCAACCCTAGGCACAGAAATAAGGTACATATGTGGCCCCAGTCTTCCTCTGAGTGGCTTGTGTGCAAATTTAAAATGGGCCATCGGTTCAAGTCCGGATGGGCTAGGCACACAAAAAGGGTGTGGTGAAGAAAACCGTTAGGGTATCCACAGTGCTACAGATAGCTGCTGTGAGTGTCTTAGTTATCACAAACAGACAACAAAATCGGTGGCTTGTACAATGCACTATCTTTTAGTGTGTTTGTATGCTATTTAATTTATTCGTGAAATTAGAAAGCAAAGTGATATAGCGTGAATTTGATTTTGCAACCAATTTGTTGCTGCCACCACTGGAGAATGAATTGTAGATTAAAATGAAAAGCACAAATATAACATTTGTTCTTTTTGCCATGGTTGTGTCTTTGAAATCTTTATCTTGAAAGGGTTGAATTTGCTAAGTGGCAAAGGTCAAATTCCAAAAGAGAAGTTTTCTTTTCCCTCGTGATTCCTCCAATCTCTTGTATCCTTCTCCATTCGTGTAGTACAAGCAAGCGGCAGCAGGAGCCAGGAGGGGCACTGGCATGGTGCAGCATTGGTAGCAGTAGGAGAGTAGTGTTGGTAGCAGTAGGAGACTAGCAGCGGATTTAGTCGTCAATAAATTTTACTTGGGAGCGTGAGCCTTTGCCGTCGTCTCGCTCTCTCCTCTTTTAATTCCGTACACATCAGATAAAACTGCTGAGATGGCACTATATAAACAGCTCATTAATTAGCACTGCTGAGATGGCACAGTTTCATTTTATTGTTTTCTAGGTAACACATGCAAGAGAGAAATGTCTTGGAAACAGTGTAGGCATGGTTTCATCTAGATGAAACCTCTTTCTTCTCTCTCCTTATTAATTTTCTGCCACATCAGTAAAATTGCTTACATTGACAACTCATTTATTGAAAATGAAACTCTTATTGGGAGTAGCCTTAGGCCAATCTTAATGGGAGTTTCATGGACACAATTATCTAGAGTGACACATCATCTAAAAATATTTAAAACTAGGATAAAACACTCCTCTCTCAATGCATAGTTTTATCTATTGTTATTTTCTAGGTTACATATAAGACACAAGGTGTCTATGTAACTGTGTATGGAGAGTTTCATTCTCATGAAACTCATTTCACCTCTCTTCTTATTAATACACTACCATATCATAAAAAATGTCTACGTCTCACTCTATTTATTGTCTATGAAACCCTCACTGAGATTGGCCTTAGTGCTTCCCTTATTATTGTTCCATGGACAGTGAACACTATTATGATTTATACCTCTATGTCTTTTCTAAAACTACTAAAACTATGAAGAAATGTGTTTTACGTATTCATTCTATTTGTACATATAAACCTTATTCTTTTTGAAGCCTAGGTACAACAAATTGACAAATTATCTTAACCCTCAAATATTTTTTTTACGACCTCAAGTTTTTCCAATATCTAATGCAGTAGAGAGAGCCAACCTGTGCGAGGAAGGTATATTACAGACTGACCATTGTGTCGGTGGTGACTGTGGTGGGGCGAATGCTGATAAGACCGCACATATCTTTATTATATGCGCAATATTACTATTGAAAAAAAATTCTGAAAGCAGGTTTATACTAGTGTTAACCACTAAGAATAAATTCATACGGTGCACACACGATGTGACCTGGCACAAAAATAATTTTTTAGTAGAGCGGCCAAGGGTCCAATCTTTTTTTTTTTCGCAGCGAGGGAGGCCTCCCCTGTGCCCAAGGTTCCAATCCGGCAGGTCGACTTCCATATTTATGCTTTCATGGTGTTATATGTTTGGAACTTCACGTGTAGCACGTCTCCAGAGCTCTAGATATACGTGGAAATTTGGCCATATCTATACCTATTATAACTGTTTTCGTTTTTATCAGAGCGTAACAATTTGTTCAGAGTGTAACAATTTGACAACAAATAACATTTTTTTCAGAGCTAACAATTTGTTACAAAATTACCTTGATAGCAAAAAGGCATGGTCATTATAGTAAATTCCTATATTATTTACAATTAAGTGGAAATATTACGACTTAAAAATAACTTTTATGATATGATGGATTATAACTAATAACAAACACAAACTATGTTGATAAAAAATAGTATGATGTAACTAGACAATGATATATGCTGGTAGCCATACATTTCATTGTAAAAACGACAACCCACAAGTGCTACAATATAAGACTAGGATTCATCTTAATCGTCCTACTGGCGCCTTAAGTCTGCATGAGTTTGCTTGTACATTGTCTTCGATGTGAAATCCCAAGTTTCCAATTCTTTGCTGTGAGTCCGAGACCACCCAATTTTTCTACAATATGTGCACAACACTTGACAGTCAAGTTTGGACTTCAGCCATTCAATTTCTACCTGTAGATGAATAGATTTTGCAACTCAGGTAATAAGTTTTGTTAATTTTGTAACTTTAAATTTCGAGGAAAGTCAATAGTTAAGTACTAGAATAAATTGGATTTCAAGAACAGTTTTGTCTATTATTGAAAGGTAAATATCAGCAACAGAAATAGTTTCACATGGTGGTGTGTGCTGGCCAAGACGTTTTCGTGGGGAACCAAAAAATTAATTTGTTACCTGATTGCAAATAAGTAAATACTAAATACCAGGAGACTACACGTACATGTTTTTTTAGATGACTACACAGCAGATATTTTGGATTATAATGAGCCAGTTTGACTTGACCTGAAAACAATCCACAAGAGAATGGAAACGTCATTATTTGAGAACACAAATAATTCCAAATTGCAAGAGATTTTTTTCCCAATCTCAGAAGTCAAAGCAAGGAATACGTACATAAATGATGCTAAAACAGTTTATCAGATCACACAAGATCTATCGATGTTATGGAAAGAGACAAGCCTATCGTGGTGTATATCCTAATGCATGCGTGCCACTTTTCCTTTCGATTTTAATTTGTAGCCACCGCCTCTGACTGCACACAAGGGGCTCGTTCATGGGCATACGTTCTCGTCCGACCGATGCATGGACAATGAAGATCTTCCTGAGTGGATTAAAGGAGATTGGGATTCTAGATCCTCGTGACTCAAGAGAACATCTGACAACCTGTGGATTAAAGGAGCATTAGATTAGCCAACAAGTACAGGTATACATGAATGGATCAGTAGATATAACCTCAGATTACTCGTTATCAGCAGCCAGATAGCCAATAGTACTTCCCATCTTGCTTCTTCGGAGAGCTCTTTCAGGAGTTAAATAACGATCATCCCCATCGTCGGTCATCCGGAAACAAATATAGATTGACCACTATAAATCATTCAGATTCTTGCAGAAGAAACAAACACGACATGGTTGCGTACCTGGCTAGTGGGTCCGCCGGCAATCAGCAGCGTGACCGCCCTTAAGGATCGGAGGACGAAAGTAACCTGCCACCGGCGGCGGCGGAAAACCTTGGAATGGGACCTGCACTATCGCCACCGGAATGAAACTGAGCAGGAATAAATCACGGTTGTCATATTCTCAACAAAGACCCATGCATTACTATATAGCAGGCATTGATGTGTATTAAATGACATAATTAATTACGGTTTATTTCTATTTACTGGAGGCTGGCTGGTTTGGTTTTTATTATACAGGTGGCATGTAAGCTAGTTTGGGTTGGACGGGGCTGACATGGCTGGTGAGTTAGCAAGGGCATGGAATATTATATCACTCCCAGAATGTGATATAGTACAGCTATATATATATATATATAATCCTGCGCTAATGGGCAGCCTCGGTACTGAATAACTTCAGTACCCTGACCCAACCGGCCACTAGACAGGCCAAACCAGATGCGCTAGACACCAAGCCACCAAGAGACAGCAGTGTTTATGCCTCCCACCACCTGTCCACCCCTATGTAATTAAGGAAAACAAATCCCGTCATTGAATGCTAGCTTGCATGCCTGTGTACAAAATAACTACCGTTGCTCCTTTCCAAAAAAGAAGTCCCTTCCAAAATAAAAAGGAGGCCTCATTTCAAAAAGTAAAAACGAATGTTCCTAATAATAATTACTTATATTTTCAGCCAAATATTTCTCTTAACATCAATGGGAAGAAACACAGTGAGTATTTCCCATACAAAAATGTAGTATCATTTTTACTATCATAGTATCATATTTTTCTAGCTACAATAACTACAGGCGATTCACCAACTAGAGCTTTATAATTACAATTGTTGTACAACCAGTCCACTAAACTTAGTACTTAAAATAAACTATATGAGTCTATTCGCCTTCTAAATGACGCCCAATATAAAATAGCAAGTAGCATGAAATACCTTCCATCTAGCACTCACTACCCGAAATCAATATTTTGCCGTGTGCCGAGGCACACGGCGAAGAGACCCTAGCACACGGCAAAAACCTTTGCCGTAGGTAGCCCACGGCGACCGCCCGACGGCGACGGCAAAAACCCACCAGAACGACGTGAGCGCGCCGTTAGGTGATACCTATTTCGCCGTGTGGTACTGCCGCGACACACGGCGAAGACTATTTTGCCGTGTGTCCGAATGGTAGCGCACGGTGAACCAGGCTTTGCGGTGTGTTTCGGTCTGCCGTGTGTCTGCGCTGGAGGCACACGGCGAAGGCCACACGGCGAAGGCCTTGTTCGCCGTGTGCCCGATACATGGCGCACGGCGAAGATTTTTGCACACGGCAAAGATTGGGTTTCCGGTAGTGACTATATGCGTTATCATTTATTTTACTGCAATAAAACTTTGGTTCTTGATCTAATGTGCTGATTAGTTTCACTAGAAATTACCTTTCTTTGACACAAAAGAAGACCACATGAATATTATTCCGAAATAAATCATTATAGTTGTACTACGAAAATTTTATAATGTGAACTAAATGACTTTATAACTTGAGATTTGTTAAGTTCCAATAACACGTAGTTCTGTTTCATGATTTTACGGTTGGAAAGTATCCTAGTTGATAGCTAGTAAAACAAGTAATTATGGTTGTCGGGGTTTTTCAATAAGCTCAAAATGAAATGTTGTTACGATCCTAGAAGTTGGTGATATGGTCAAAGAAGTTGTTGTTATGGTCATAAGGGTGTCTTCCTCTTTGACTCTTAGCTATGTATATTTTAGATAAAGGTTGCCGGTTTCTATATTCCCCAATATTTAATTTGCACCAACTGAAGTAATAAATATTAATCAACACAATCGTAAACATTATCCCTGTTGAATATGTGTTATGCACTAGTAAAAGTTTGTTCATCAGCCAACAATCTACTATCAATAAAGCAAGATGGATCCTACAAGACAGCCGAATATTTAGCTAAAAATAGTTTAGTATGGATGTAAAATATGACCTGGGATATATACAGAATTAGAAGAATCAATTCACTTGACACATTAAATCCGTCAAGATTTTGCTTTGGAACTTGTGAAGGTCATCAGTTTTCTGGCTTGAAGTTGTCGCTTTTTTATGATTAGAGACTATATTTCAACACCTTGATGTGCCCTTGCCTGTTGGAACATACTAGGCTGGCGATTTCGCACGCAATATCATAAAAATGTATCCATATAAATGTGTTGACTAATTTATGGTTTCATAGTTCATAATTTTATTTTAGAAATTATAGATATTTAAACACACACACACACACATAAATCTCAGATATTTTTTGACAGTAAAAACCTATTTAGGTAACTGTAAATTTGTTAATGTCCATTAACTTCATGTGCATGACCACAAAACATTTATAGTTGTAAAGAAAAGTTTTTACTAGTAAAGGTTATGGCCATAATAATATTAATATATTTACAGATTGATGAAAAACGATTTTATTGGCCTAATAACTTGATTGTAAACTTATGTAGTTCTAGGATAATAAAGGGTTGTGACCATAAAATTCATAATATATTATGCTTGTATTAAAGTAATTTTATGGTTTATTTGTGACTTATAGTAAAGTATGGCATATGATTTACAATAAAATTATAGATTTTAGTTGCAAAATATAAAGCTTTTATGTGTAAAAACTCATTTGCATGTGTACAGAGGTTATCATTCTTCGAGCATATAATACTAGTGCCACGAATCATTAACATTTTTTGTTAGTCATAAAAAATACATTTTTAACATAAATATCTGCTCGTGTAATCCTAAATTTGTGATTTTTAATCTGAGCAGGTATCCTAAATAATGTTTGAAATCTTGAATACTGGTATGTGTAAGCATAAAGAATTCTATTATTTGCTGAATAAATTTTAATAAAAATCATAATGTCGATACAAATGTTTTGCCTATTGGCACAACCTTTACACATTGGAGTTAATATTTACAATATGTGCTAAAGAACATCTAGATCATCACGGAATAGTGCAATCATGAAACCGTGGTTTGTTCCAGCTTGCCATATGGACATCTGAGGTTAGATCGCAGTCATGGCAGAATTGTGTTGGGCAGCATATTGTTATCACCTCACCCGGCCATCGTTCGTACCTAGCAGAATCTATGTGAGGCCACATTACAGCAAATGAAGAGGTCAAAACGAGTAAAGGATACCCGTTGATGGAGTTCAATCCCAGTAATCTCTCTAACCTCAATCATAAATATTGCATCACCACGGGTTGCGTTGTTGAAGACAAAAGAGGCAGCCATCCACCGGATTCTGCCGCATCACGGCAGGTTGCGATGTCAAGGAAGACGAACAATATAATAGAAACATGAGACATTAGGAAAATCAAAAGAGAGAGGACCATAACCAAGGCAGTGGCGGAATCAAATAAATAAAAAAGTGCACCCTACATCAGCTGACCCATATTCGTACCTTTGGGAGGCTGATCCTCAAGGCTTCACTGCCGATTCTGTGCCACCTCCCTTTGGCCCGGACTGGAATTTCTCCATACAAATACATCAACACATGGACCATCTTGACGTTACTAAACACCCGGGAGCTGGGAACCCGCGAGCCAGTGTGCTTGTTGCATGGGTTGCAGTGGTCGCGCTTGACGAGTAGGGTCGAGAAATATACTTTTGTTGGTTGCCAGTTGCTCCTGCGATCTTGCTTTCCACCGCTCGCTGCCATAAGTTTTTTCATTGGGCATGCATGTAGACAAAAGAGAGAGGAAGGCGAGATATAATGGAATTGATAAAGAAGGGAACAAAATCATAGGGAACAAATGCTTGTATGCTTGACTTTCCAACTTAATTAAGATAATGATTTATGAGCAATAATTAGTCATTAAATATATATATGCATGCATATAGGGCCATGCTATTTGGGTCGCTTGAGGATTGGCTCAACGCGCCGAGGACAATAGGCTGGCTTGGGTACTGAATAAGCTATTCAGTACCCCAGGATACAGCATAGGAGTTCTATATATATGCCTTGGGTAGACATGATCGGATGCTTGGGTATCTAGCAGATTATCTTTGTGATGTGTATGACATTATATTTGATTTTCTGCTGGATACTTATGCATTGCATAATGTGCACCTGCCTTTCTTATGAAAGTGTTCTACGTTGTATGTCATTCCTCCTCATCTACGTCCTCTACTAAATGATTTTGATGCTATACCTATTCTGATGTGTTGCGTATATGTAGTATAAATTATTCCATTTTGTAAATTAATTCTCACTATCTCTTCTATTTTCTGCCTAATGTTTTGGTGCAAATCCAACAAATGTATTATTTTTGTTAATATTTATTAATTTTTTGTTCCAAATACAAAATCCTAGCAATGGAGGAAGGAAAAGGGGCGGAACCAATTGGGAGCCCGAATTCGTTGTAGTTTTCGTGAAGACGCGAAGGCGGTTCTTATGAAGAGACATCATTCGAGGAACCTTCCCCTCTAGATCCTCAGTGTGCTAAGAGGCAATGACTGGAGGTGCTGGATCCGGATTACAATCCAGACGATGGATTTCCTATCCCACACAATCAGGTTCATGTCCCTTCGTAGTGCTTGACGCCTCTTCGTTGAAGAGGCTGCTATATCACAACCAGATGATCTGCTCGCTCCCGCCTCATCAAACTTACAAAATCAAAAGAGAGGGCGAAGAAATACGAACAAGCTGAATACAAAAATTTGCAATGTAACAGTCTTAGACAAAGATGGGGCACCAATGGGGCCCGAGGGAGTCAACGTGCCTTGGCGAAATGACTATGGTTACTTGGTCCGGAGAAAAATAAACATCAAGTATGACGGCTGGCTTGATGTGCCGAAGGAAGATAAGGAGCAATTATGGAACAAGTTGAGTAGAATTTACATATTCCCTCCTGAGATCTCTAAACGTACCAAGACAACAACTTAGAAGACTATGGGAACATGCCTTAGGACTATGGTTACTTGGTCCGGAGAAAAATAAACATCAAGTATGACGGCTGGCTTGATGTGCCGAAGGAAGATAAGGAGCAATTATGGAACAAGTTGAGTAGAATTTACATATTCCCTCCCGAGATCTCTAAACGTACCAAGACAACAACTTAGAAGACTATGGGAACATGCCTTAGGATGTTTAGGACCACGCTTAACACCAAGTTTCTGCATAAGGGTCTCACGCCGTTTGAGACGTACGGTTCATCACGCCTCGATGATTGGCAGGTGTTTGCCACTAGACTCAATTCTATCGAAGCCAAACAGGAGAGTGAGGTTTTCAACAACCCGACTCGGAAGAACAAGTTGCGCCCTAATCTCGGAACTAGCGGCTATTGAGCTAAAATGAAGAAATGGAGGCGTATGGAAGAACGACAACGACAAGTTGGGAAATCAGACCCCCTCGACGGCTGCAGTGAACGTACCCACAATTGGGTGCTTGGACGTTCAAAGTAAACCGACGATGGGCAGCTGATTCCAAAAACTCTAGGGTCGGCGAAGTCTTGCAAAAAGCAAAGTAGCTAGCCGAAGAGAAGGATGGCACTTTTATTCCGTCCCCAATGAAAGGCCAACTTACTGCTGCCATCGGGACCAATGAACATCGAGGTCGTACGTGTGGGGTCTTGTCAAAGGCGAGGTTGCAAGAAGGGCCGTCCATGGGCACTACGGGCACAAGTGAATGCAGTCGGTGTGGTGGGCCACCAGTTGAAGCTCCCGATCATGATTGGTGGGTACAAAATTACTTCCAATTCACCAAAATAATCCACAACATGCCCCCCGACCTTTTCTCGTTTCTGGAATTCCAGCTCGGTATTGACAATTCGAGTCTACAAACTCGTCCACCAAGCGATCATGGCTCGGTTCCGGATGTCACCAAGTACCCGGTGGATGACATCACCGAGAATACTCCTTGATCGCTACACATGGCGCTTGGCAAGCGAAAGAAGACATTCGTCAAGGTCGCAGAGGGCATTCCAATTCCCGGACGTACATTTAACGATGTAAGTATAGCTCAGGAGTTTGCTAGGGTTCAAATAATCAAGGTCGAGGACAACTATCTCTTGCGAGCTTGATTATCCCAATGAGGATGACGGGATTGACACACTTGAGGATGCTATTAATCAATTCGTCCTTTGGCCGTGATGAGAGATCACTATTCACACGATGCAAGATTCGCAACAGGTCTCTCAAGACTTTTGTCTCCAACTGTCGACTTCACCCCAGACATGCTCCCACTCATGGAGAAGAGGATGGTCATGGCTTATCCGTCAAGCCCCAACCTTCACCTCGGCCATCTCCGACACATGAAGATGGCGATAAGATCACTCAACGAGGCTTCTCCACTCCGCCTTGTCAAATAGTGGAGAAAGATGTTTCTCTAATCCATACGTCATCCACCCGTGAGGACCCGAATTTCACCAAAGTGAAACCCGAACCCTTTGTACCTCTATACCACTCCCGGGAGTGTGGCATGTACATCCATCACAAGTTAGTATAGAAAAACCATAAAATAAAGAAAGTAATCAAGGCAAGATAGTAGAATCTCCAAGTACATTATTACGCATAAGTCTCAATCTCATGAGTACAAGAGCGTGGCACGCAGGCCATCGCGATATCAAAGCAGAACTAGCGGAAGCGAAGCGGAAGCATCTCCGATGAAGATCGGTGATGAAGACCATACCCACACGCGACTCGAGTGTAGGCGAGGCCGTCACTCCCCTCCGTCGGCTCCCTCGGCCGGCACGGCTGGCTCCTCGAGCAACGGCGTCTCGAAAAACAAAGTGGGAAAGTCGTGAGTACATAGAGTACTCAACAAGCCGCAACTACCTAGCAACAATGTTTGCATGCTCGGATATTCCAAGGGAAGGCAAGGGCTAGCACCTAAAGCATTATTCCTCAAGTCTATGTGAATCATATTTTATTATTAGTCAAATTTTATAAGTGGCCTTGCAGGAAACAACACAATCCCGCAAGGGTCAAGTTTTATGTCTAGCACACCTCCACTGGACCACAGCTCGAAGCCGGAAGTAAAACACCTATCGGAGGGGAGAAGTAGTAAATGCTAATCAAGTGGGTCGCTCGGAGGTAGTGCCCATACTTTGGGCTAGACTATACGTATAGATTTATGTATCTCTACAGAGAGTAAGCAACCGTACCCACGTGAAGAGGTACTCAAATAAAAGACCACCATCGTGGTCCAAGCAAAGCAACACTCACAGGATCACTCTACAAAGCATCGATCGGTAGGTGCCCGTCCCTCAGTGTCCGGGATCCTCTAACCACAACATAGGAAAAGAAGGTCCCGAAGGGTGTGACGAGGCGTACCACGGGCCGGGTGGGATATCCTCTCGCTCGTGGGTCGAGACAAACGCTCCAACACCCACTACCACTAATCTCTACACCACGGCGGGCCACCCATTCCTCCGCTAAGTATCATGATCCAGCCCGCCCATACAAGTCACGTGGTATGCTAGTAGACCAAAGAGCAATCAAGCACAAAAACCGGTCCTTAAGCTGCTGGGGCAAGTCACCATCCCTCTCCCGAATAACAGTCTCAATAACAAGTGTCACCACAACAGGAGCCCCATAACCCAAGGCCCCTACACAACCTGTACCCGCAACAGGTACTCTCCAAATAGAGACTCCCTGAAGTCTCCCAACACCTAACCACCTACACTCGCCCCGTAAAAGGTCCTACAGGGTATCTAGTACAGAAACTCGACACCTAAGAAACACCTACAATTTATTTTACACAAAAACATGTATAGTCATCATGGGGTTCAATTAAGCAACTAAGCAAGTACTAAGCTTGCGAGTAACAAGTAGAACAACCTATGACAAACAATGGCAAGGATGGCATAGTATGGCATAGGTAAACTACAAGTGCAAGTAACCATTAATCATGCATGGATCAATTTAATGCAAATTGCTAAATAGGAGCAAGAGTGGTCAAGGATTGCGGCTTGCCCGGATAGGGCTGCTCCCGGGCCGGGTCGGGATACTCGTACGATCTGCTCCGGCGGAAACTTCTCAAACCGTGGCTCGGACGGGAACTCCTCGGCACCATCCGACGTACGGATCGTGAAACAGGGGTTAGGCACACATATCGAGGCAATAGGAAAAAGAACGGAATTAACGACGGAAATTACAAGTACTAGAACATGACCAAAATCTACACTACCGCATAGAGAACGTCGCTACTAGTCCAACGTAACTACAACAACAACAACAACAACAAAGCCTTTAATCCCAAGCAAGTTGGGGTAGGCTAGAGATGAAACCCATAAGACACAAAGTTAGAGCAACATAAAGGTCACGGTTCCGGCACGTCGATTGCTTGCCTCCAAGCGCTCCTATCCATAGCTAATTCTTTGGAGATATTCCACTCCTTAAGGTCTCTCTTGACCGATTCTTCCCAAGTCAAGTTAGGTCGACCTCTACCTCTCTTTATATTATCGGCCCGCCTTAGAGCCCCACTACGCACCGGTGCCTCCGGAGGCCTACGTTGGACATGTCCAAACCATCTCAATCGATGTTGAACCAATTTCTCCTCAATTGGAGCCACTCCTACCTTATCCCGAATATCTTCATTCCGTACCCGATCCCTTCTTGTGTGTCCACACATCCACCGTAGCATACGCATCTCCGCTACACTTAATTGTTGGACATGTCGTCTTTTTGTAGGCCAACATTCAGCACCATATAATATTGCCGGGCGAATCGCGGTCCTATAAAACTTACCTTTTAGCTTTTGTGGCACCCTCCGATCACAAAGTACGCCGGATGCTTGACGCCATTTCAACCAACCGGCTGAAATTCTATGCCTAACATCTTCGTCAATCTCGCCATCCTTCCGTAGCATCGATCCTAAGTATCGAAAAGTATCCTTCTTGGTCACCACCTGGCCATCGAGGCTAACATCTCCGTCCTCATGTGTAGTCAAGCTGAAATCGCAACTCATGTACTCGGTCTTGTTCCCGCTAAGTCCGAAACCCTTTGACTCTAACGTGTACCTCCACAGTTCTAACTTCCTATCAACCCCCGCCCTACTCTCATCAACTAGTCCAACGTAACCGACCACGTATTTTTCTCGAGACTCCAGGAAAAGATATGAATTTCCAAAGATAAATGAATTATGGAAATTCGGGAAAATCCATTAAAAAGAAAAACCAGGGAATATTCCCTTGGCATATTCTTCAGAATATTCCACGGTCCTTCACTATTCCGTGGACCGGGTCCACAGAACCAATCTCTCTCCTTTCCTCTCCTCGGTCCATGAAGACCAGGTCTACCCGAGATCAACACCGAGTCCCTCATGGACCCTATTCAAACGGTGGGTCCCTCCATGACATCACCCCGACGTCATCCTACCGGACGAGGGCGGCGTCGCCTCGCACCGCCGTGGGGCTCACCGGATCTCGCGTGCCCCGGCGCTACGGCTCGCCGCAGCACTCCTCGAACCCACCGGACTGTCCGCCTCGCCGTCGCGCACCCGAGGGAAGTCCTCGCGGGCACTAGCTCCCAACGACGGCGACCCAGGAGCTCGTCGGACTTGACGACGGCGGCGGACGAAAAGGGGAAAGCTCCCGGCTACCAAAAGGCCACGATTTGAGACCACCAAGTTGAAGCTCGAGCACGCGCGAACCCAACGGCACCCTCCCCGGGCCAAGAAACCCACCGGAGCGCCGCCGGCGCAAGGTCCGCGGCGGCGGCTCAATGGAGTTCCGTGAAATCCAATAAAACCTTGGCCTTTCTCCAAACTAAAGAGCGCATGACCTACCGGGAGTACCAGGAACCCGGGCGACCAAACAGGAGGACATGAGCTCCGCCCGAACCTTCACCTCACCGTCGCCCATGGCGGTGTGGTGGCGGAGCTCGACGGGGGTGACCAATCCGTCAACAATCAAAGGGGAAGAGAGGGGGAAACTGCACGGCAACTCACCAAGCAACGATTTGACGACCACCGGAAGGGCGGAGAAGCACTAGCGGAGATGCGCGACGACGATCGGCGGTGGCGGATGATGAACGTGGGACGGAGCAGGCGGTGACCACGCCGACCGGCGTTCCGGAGCTGCAAAGGGGCAACAGTGGTGCGCTCGGGGCTGGAAGAGAGAGTGGGCAACGGGGAATCGAGGACGAGTGACGCGCTTGCCTGCGACTTATCGGAGGCGACGAACGGAGGGGAAGAAGAAGGCGGCGGCGATCTTCTCGCGCTCGCGTTCCGCCTCCCGAGCTCCTCTTGCGAAGCCAAGACCACCGGCGTGCTCTACGACTCACGCCATGCACGAAAAGCAGCTCAAGCACCCGCGGCTCGGTGTCTCGCCCATGGCGGAGAAGAATACCGCGGCGGCGGTGCTTCTAGGGTTTGGGGGGAGCAGGGGGGAACGGCGGCCCGGGGGATGGTTTTGAGGGCGAGAAAGGCAGGAGGGAGTTGGTGACGTGGGCCCCGGGCCGTTGCGGCGGCGCAAAACGACGACCGTCCGAGGTGGCGTGCTCCCGCGCTTGTGAGCTGGAAAGTGCAGAGGAGGAAGAAAACTGTTCAGCTCGGGTCGGGTCCGGGCCACGGCTGGGCTGGCGCGAGGGAGAAAAAGGAGATGGGCCGCAGAGGGATTCGGCCCAAGGCGACGAGTTTGAATTTAATTCCTTTGGTGAATTAGCTGGTTTGTTTCTCAAGCAAAATAAAACCAAATTTGTTTTGAATTTGCTCAAATCTTTCCAACATTCAAACATCCTCATTACACACTGTATTGATACAAGTTTGGGCTGTTACACCACCCCGTTGCCACACACACCACACGACAAAGGGGTGGTGGAAGCTCGATGCTCGTCTACTCCACCTTACCCGACACAAGAGGAAGAGAGTCATGAACCTTTGATCCAGCCCATTCCACCTTCGGCTCGAGGAAGGACGACAACCCATCCAAGAAGAAATTAGGTAAATATTAGTTGTACTACTTCTTTTATTGTTATGTACTTATTCACATAGTTATTCATAGAGCATCGATTTATCTATCGTGTAGTTGATACATGGTTGACGGGGACGAAAGACGCCTACAAGTCTGCCACAAAAGAACTCGTGCCACATATATCCATTCTACCCGCTGGTGTCCCGGAAGGAGGTTGGGATCCTACGCAAGACGATTTCACCAAGTATAGCCATGGCATGCCGTCCTACCACATGATCAATTGAAAAAAATGAATTGGATATACCTCAAATTTCACAACTGGTACTTCAAAGAATGCAGCAAAGGTGTACAATTCATCGCTGCTAAGATACATGGAGATGTGTTTGGACAAGGGGCATTTGATTTGCATGTGCCATTTGAGGACATACATGCTCAGTATCGTCTTAACCTCGAAACTAGTGTTCTCGAATTGATTGCAGCTAAGTTGCTCCGCTTCATGTTTCGGGAGTTCGTGCATTTTGAAGGTGCATATCATGATCCCACTAGTGACATAGGAAGGGATGAATTACTTCGTGATTACATAGGGCAAAGACGGGTCGGTGCTCAAGTTAGAGAAAATACCAAGGCTGAGGAGGAAAGACTTAAGCAACTTGAGACGAAATGGCTGGATAAATAATGATAATTTGTATTAAAGTTGTTACTTTTTGTTATATATATATATATGTGACTTGTGTTATGAATGATGTTTTGAGAACGTTTTGACTTATGAATAAATGTGAATAATGATTTGGTTCAGTTGTGAATTGTGTATGTGAATGAATAGCTTATGCATATGAATTTATTGTTTATGAATTAAATTTGAATTTATGATCTAGGATTTGAAATAACACAACATTATTCTATTTATTACAAACAACAGAGTAATATCGGGCATGCCGACATCACCAGGGACGTTATTACAGTGATGCACAACAAAAATGGCAAGTTGACATCACCTTGGCCGATATTGCATTGTGCTGTCAGCAGGCCGTTATTGCAGCACCATTGCAATAACGGTCGTGGTAATGTCATCTAGTAGTTATTGCAGTACACCACTGCAATATCGGGCGTGCTGACGTCATACC
Source organism: Chloris gayana (assembly GCA_031894775.1). Lineage (NCBI taxonomy): Eukaryota > Viridiplantae > Streptophyta > Magnoliopsida > Poales > Poaceae > Chloris > Chloris gayana. The sequence continues at coordinate 303,637 of JAUNZO010001252.1, forward strand.
GCCCGATATTGCAGTGGTGCACTGTGTGACATTCCATGTCACGAAGGGGGAAATTATGCTATTAACACATGCAAATTATCTAAGTAGGTTGACCATGAATTAATCACTCAATAAAAAAATCAGGAAAAAGAGAAATCAATTACTTAAATCGGGTAAACCCGAAACTCCCATACACCTAAAAAATTATAATGAAAGTGTGCCAATATTTTTGCACAATAATGTTGGGCATATCGAAAGATGAATTTAGGAAATTTTTGCTAAATTTTTAGCAACCATTTAAATGCCATAAAAATTCATTTGAATGCCAGAAACAGTCCCTGTTCTCAAATTTTTGAAAAATTATGGAGTCCGAATCTCACCTAGACCCCCAAAGCAAAGTTGGAGCACATGATCTGCTGATGCTACAGAAATTCTAGTTTGACTTTTGGAGCACTGTAGATTGGACTTTTCGCTAAATTACAGAAGGTAACAATTTCAGTCAAAACCGAATCGACCTTTCCTTTGGACCGCCGGACCAAAGACTGCTCGCCGTCCTCCTGCACAAGCCGTCGACCATGCCCGGCCATACCGGTCTCCTGTGTTGCCTAACACCATGGGAGAGCTGCCCCGGACGTGACCCACACCCACTCCACGGTCGGCCGTCCTTGCCCGCTCCCCTTTGAACCGAATGCCGCGCCGGTCGTGCCCTCTCTCTCTTGCAAAATGGCAGCCAGCCGAGCTCCCTTACCCAGCTCTCTCTCACAAGCTGCAAGCTCTCCTTTGAGCTCTCCAGAACACCCTGCAGCTCCCCTACCCTTCTCCTCCCTTCCCGGCAAAGAAAGCGACGCCTTTTCCCGTGTTTCGACCAACATGGCCACCCCGAGCTCAAGCTCGTGCCCTAGGCTACCTCGAGCCGGAACCACCCTCAACCCTCCTCGGCTTTGAGCCCCTTGAACTCCTCTTCCACCTCAAAGAAACCTCAACTCATTCCGTTGGGTGTGCTAGGAGTAATTTGAGTTTTCGTCTCACAACCTCGTTGCCGACCATCGTTCGGTTCACGGTGAAATACTCTTGCCACGGTAATCCCCGTCGTGTAATTCTTGTTTCCATAACCGGGCAACTCACCATAGCACGTGTGTGATCCATTAGTCTCAAAATTTCTTCCACCAGGTGTGAGTAGTTCGAGTTTTTCCGAGCGCCGGTGAGCTTCGGTAAGCAGCAGCCACACCTCAGGACGCGGTGGCAATTTCGTAATTTCTGCGAAGTCAAATGCCCCCATGGCAGTTCAGTAAATATGACTCGAACTTTGATAAATATTCAAAAATTCATATCTCTCAAACTACCAGGCCAAAACGTGCAAACCCAATTTTGTTGGATTCATAAAATTCCCTCTTTCCAAAACGTATGATAAGCACTCGTAGTTTTAATATGTTGATATTTATAAAAATTCCCTAAAGTTGAACCATTTTAAGAGTTATAAATTCATAATTAAATCTATAAAAAGCATATCAATATGAAACTTGGCCATGAAATCACTCATGGCATGTATGAAGCCTCTGCACATGCACATCTTCATTTGTTGTTATTTTTTAAGTTATTGCATCATCTCTTATTTTTAGTAAATAAATTCTTCTCATTTTCATATTAGGAATTTATCCATTAAACTTTGCATGGCTATTTTTTATTACATAATACATGCCTTTTATTTCTTATTAAAAATTTTGAGCATCATAAGTATAAATTTTACTATTGACTGGTTTAATTTAAAACTACACTAGAGATTTTATATAGAATAATGCCTTATATGCATAAATATAGATAATTATTTTTGGTTATTTCCATCTCTGCTACTGTTCATACATAATATTAGATGTTTAATTTCAGTACATATAAATGCTCATCATCTGGTGTTCATATCTTATGTTAACTTAGGACATTTTTGCATATACGGTTACATGCAATAATAGAAACCGATCTATTGTTTTAGGGTCAAAATGGACTAGCTTAATTTTTATGAAATATTTATCTCTGGAAATTAATGTAAAGGTTAGCACAGCATGCATATGGTCCCTATCATGTCAAATACTACTTGATTACCCGCGCGTTGCAGCGGGACTAAAAGATATTTTAGAATTATAATCTTGAACTAATAAGTAGTTAAGTGACTAAGAAAAACATAACCGTATGCGTTAGAGAAAGAATTCACGTTTATGTCTCACTTAAGTGTTGAATCTTCTATATACAATTGTTCATTGGAAAGTAAAAGGCAATGGAATATCAAATAGTTGTAATGTATACATATAAAGAAATGATAGAGGAAAAACAATTTTGTATCAATGCTAGAACACAAAAACTCTGTATAAAAGTGAATCAGATCAAGAACCTAAAAACACCCGTGATAGCAGTTTTATTAAGCTATTTTAAGTTGCAACATAACCCAAATAAATTTGATGGGTAATAAGAATGATGCGTATAGTCTAGACAGACCTTGAGATAGAGCCAAATTGGTTCATTGTCCTATGACCTTAAAGAGATTTGAGAGGAAGCGCATTAATAAAATATTACAAAGACCAAGCATTGTGTAAGGCAACATGTTGTGTTATGTGCTCCAACATAACAGCTATAGCAATAAAAAAATTATAATTGCATCTGCTAAGTGAGATGATGATCGTGTGGCTACAAATAGCCAAGAAAATCATATAGATGGTATTAATCTTTAAGACCCATTCTTTATCTAATGGTTGAAATTAATTGGGATGATGTGGTGCAACGTGGGTTGAGAAAAATGGTCATTAAAGCCTCCTAGTGGGTTGCGTCTTTTATATATAAGTAGATTTATTGATATATATGTGTTCACATAGCATCGTTGCTAGGTTTTATATAAAAAGAAGCCTTACTTGTTTATGTTACGAGTTATCATTTCATGCACAAATTTGAGCATTTCCCTCCATCCATGAGCATGACAGGATAACAAGCATTGCATAACCATTCATGCTAGTGAATAGGGTTCTATTGCATCTTCCTTGTATGCATTTAAGCTTACGCAATGCATTTCATTTAATTGGGCAACGAAGGCAAAGTAAACATCTTGGAGGAGCCCGGTGTTAATCTTAATTTCAGTGAAGCTACTAACTACGATCAAGCCCAAGGCAAGCCCCGGTGCACTCCTATGTTTTAAAAGTTTTCTCTTTTAATCACAATAATTAAGGATATTGTATTATACATTATGTATAGGAGTTGACGTGAAACCCACTTGCATAAATCCCTATATGACCTATGTAGCCTATGTGAGTCACCCTCGATAGAAATGCTATGCTTAGAATTATGTTGGAGTCGACGATAGGATCTGGACCACTTGGATAAGTTTATACTACACTTGTGGTTGAAAATGGCTAAAATTGAGAACCCATCGTTGTGACTCCGCGAACAAGTATTGAGTTGTGTACCAAGTGCATACCTTTCTATGGGGATTGGTAAACCTATGTAACTTGTGAGTCATAGAGGGGGGCGGATACCTTCCGATCCACAGATGATGTGTAAGTAGGGCGGAGGTTGGGTTAGAGGACCGCTGGAGGGTGCATGGGTCAAGCCTTGGACATGTTGTTGAATGTGTCGCAAGGGGGACGTGCACTCGGGATCGGTAGCCCCACGCCACACTCCATGATGAACTCGTGAACGGTGGCTATACATGTTCTTAAATGATGCGAATGTCGTGTGCTTGGGTTTTCTCCTACAGGATGTAAATCGATATATATCGCCGCCCACCTCGCGCTTAATGATACTTGCTGTTATTTATGGATTCACATTTGTATTGCAAATTCTTGTTGTTAGCAAGGCTCACTAAAGTTATATTTATGCAACAACCCTATTAATTTGGCAATGGATAAAATGTTACATAGAATATAATAGGTGTTGTTTTATGCAATTTATGCCAAGTAAACCCGGTCATCCTCCTGCATGTTAGGTGTCGGTTTTAGATAACCTTTTGACGGGTAAGACTTGCGGAGTATGTTAGATACTTAGGCTTTGCATAATTGTTGTTTTCAGGTTTTCTGCAGGCAAATTATTGCGATTGTTGTGGCAGGGTTGTGTGGGAAGGTGAGGAGCCCAATGAATGGTCTATTGAATGGGTTCCTAGCTCACCGACTCACGAAGAGTGAACCATGTTCTTGGCCGACATGGTTTACTTAGCTATCTATTAATCGTCGAGTCTATGTTTAACGCTTCCGCATGTTATTTCGAACTCAGAACATGTTATGTAACTTAAATTTCAGAACCTATGTACTCTCTTTAATTCGAACATAAGTTGTAATAATGCACTTATCTATGTAAATTGTAATTTGTGTATGTTCGTGTGTGTGATGCTAGGCATGGTTCCTTCGTCAGCCATCTTCTCGATGAGATCCTGAGGGACATCACCCTATTCTTTAGGATGGGGGTGTGACACACTGCAATAACGGTCGGTCTGTGCCGATACTGAAAATGAACCACTTAATAACGTTTGTCACACATGGATCTTCAATTGACAAGTGATCCTCATCTGGTATGTTAGGAGTTAAGTTCTATATCTAGTCCTCGTAGAAGGAATTGTTTTGACAATACATACCTCTGCAAAATGTCCTTCTTTGGGGTCTAAAGCCTGTGCTCCTGAGGATCAAGAAGAAGTTCATGGGCTCCAATGACAAGGATAATGTGGCGCTATTTGTTGATGGCCATCATAACCATTGTCTCTATGACGGGACTTTTAATTTCATGTTTTTTTCAGTTTGCTTGACAAATTATTAGCTTGCATGGTTATTACTAGGGCTTCATTATTTGTAGTGAATGTATTTTCTTTCAAGGTATTTCAGTAAAAAAATGTTACGCTTTGAAAAAAATTATCTTCTATCAATGAAATAATGAGCAAATAGATGCTCGACCAACTTCATGCTTGACCATTATTCACAAGTACGTGCAATTGGAAACATGTCATTATTTGTGCCTTGAAAATGATATCAGCATTTGATCTCATATAGATTACTTTTTTCTCATTGAAGCATAATGATATTGTGATAAGGGTACACCCGTTACAAAATATTACGTTCGCAAAAAGCAGTGTTTTGCTATCAGGCGAAACAAAGATCAAATTAACAACAGTGTTTGCTATCAAGCTAAACAAGCACTTGTTCTTTTACTATCACAAATGTATGACTATCAGACATGTATTATTTTGTAGTACCTAAAATATTTTGCGGTGACATGAAAATGATTTTCCATGAAAATAGTCTGGCTGCTAATAGTCATAATCCACAGGGTCAATAAAACTACTACTGTAACTCATAATATTGTCATTTATGTCAAAATACTACAGGAAACATTAGTTTTCTTATTTCAAACATGGAAACAAAATCAACATATAGGCCAAGTTAAGATTATTAGGGTAGTTCGGTTTGCAAAATACTATGTTCACAATTAACTAGTTTTTGCTGTCATGCCAAGCAAGGATGAATTTAACAACAATATTTGCTATCAAGAGGTACACAAGCACCTCTGAGTTGTTTAATTATTTACTATCAAAATATGTGACTTTCAGATTATATCATTTTTGCTATGAACGTAAACAAACCCAAGGATATGAAGAAAATAAATAAGCAGGGAAATAAAAGACTCCGATGTCTTGTCAGATAGTACATCTTTTGTGATTGCATATGTACCAGGATTACGATCAGGTGCACTGTATCTTTTTTACCTGTGCGATCATCAACGTTGTTCAGATCCTACGATATGGTTTTCGAAAAAAATAGGTTCAGATTCTATGATCAAGTGTGCTTAGATGCTATAGGCGGTGAACATTCGTTAAGCATTTAGGCACATCTCAAATTGTAAAACTAACAAACTTTTATTTTCAAAGATACTGTGAAAAAAAGTTCAGATTCTACGATCAAGTGTGCTTAGATGCTACAGGAGGCATGTCTCAAATTGTAAAACTAACAAGCTTTTACGTTCAGAGATATTGTGAAAAAAAATTCAGATTCTGCGATCAAGTGTGCTTAGATGCTACCACAATAACAATAAAGCACTATAGCCACGGTTGGGAGACCTCTATAGCCGCGGGTCAACCCAACCGTGGCTATGTTTCCGAGGCTACAGATAATCATCTCGTAGCCTCGCAAACAAGACCCACCGTGGCTATAGTGTATCACTATAGCCACGGCTGACAATGACAACCGTGTCTATAGTGCTACAACTATAGCCACGGTCGAAGTCTTCAACCGCCGTTACGAGTGGAAATTAAAAAACAAAAAAAAACATGGATGGGCCGAGCGGGCCTGTGTGACCCGCCAGCCCGCCCATTCCAGCCTCATCCGCGCCGCCTGCTATGGAGCTTCCACGCGCCGCCGGGAGAGGAGAGGGGAGACGCCAGATCCAACGCCCTCTTCGCGCCGCGCCGCCTGCTATGGAGCTTCCACGCGCCGCCAGAGAGGAGAGGGGAGACGCCGGATCCAACGCCCCTCTCCGCCGCCCGGCCGCCGGAGAGGGGCGGCCCTAGATCCGACCGCCACGCCGTCGCCCATGGCCCGCCGAAGAGGGGCGGCATCGGATCCGGCTGCCCCGCCGCCGCCCATGGCCCGCTAGAGAGGGGTGGCTCCGGATCCGACCGCCCCACCGCCACGCCGGAGAGGGGGTGGCTTCGATCCAGCCGTCGCCCGTGGTCGCCGGAGAGCCGGCCGCCGTGGAGGCGTCGATCGCCGGAGAGGGATGAGGAGGGACCACGCCGGAGGCAAGGTCGATGCCCCTCCTCCCGGCCCCACGCGCCGCGTGGCTGTGGCCTCGCCGGCGCCGGATCCGACCGAATGGTGGAGAGCGACGGCAATTGGTGGAGCACGCGACCCGGAGAGCAGGAGCCTTCGGGGAGGCTGGTCGGTGGCGGAGGAGGTGGGCGCGCGGTCGGTTGGTGGAGAGAGAGAGAGAGAGGGAGAGAGTTAGTGAGGAGGCGGCGGTCGGAGAGAGGAAGTGAGGAGGGGAGTGGGGGTTAGGGTTTGATAATACTTTGATTTATATAGGAGAGTGACCCCGTGGCGCACTTCGCCACTATAGCCACGGTTGGCTTCTTCAACCGTGGCTATAGTGGCCTCAATATCCACGGTTGAAGAAGTGAATCGTGGCTATTGCTAAGGGTCTCAATAGCCACGGTTCACTTCTTCAACCGTGGCTATAGAGGACACTATAGCCACGGTTGGCTTCTTTCCCTACCGTAGCCACGGTCCATTTTGCTTGCCGTTGCTACTGAGTTTTGGGAGGCGTGGCTATAGTGCATTATTGTTATAGTGTACGAGGCTATGAACATAGGTTACGCGTCTAGTCACATCTGAATTGTAAAAACTATCAACGTTGAGATATTTTTTTTTTTTGCTTTGCTTACAATACAAATAGGTAACAATACGGAAGAATACGTGAGCATTTTGCCATAATACCATAAAGCTGCACAAAATGAGAAGCGAGCTTCGGCTGCACGCTGGCAACCTACAGGTTGGGGGTTCGACCCCCACTTCTCACAATAAAATCCCTCGCTGGCTAGTCCGTGTTCGGGGGTTTTTCGAGACCCGGGAGCCGGTTGCTTCCTCTTAATTAAAAACCGTGGGGCGGTCTTTCCCCACCGGGTCTCGGTTTTTTTATAAAGCTGCACAAAATAGTCAATCATCCCATAAATACAAGAGCAGATTTTATTCTCAGGAAAACTTGGTTCCATTCCATACACGTATTCTCACAAACTGAATTTGTCTTGACCTTCCATTATTTTAATGGAGACCGCTGGCTTAATTTATGGGATGATTAATATATGACAATCAATTGCCCACCCGGTCAGCATAAAACTGGACAGATTTCACGCAAGTGGAAAAAAGGATCGTTTTTAAAAAGACTCCGTGGATGGCACGACACTAAGTGCCACACAAGCAGGTTGACACCTACATGACATGAGGGAGTGATATTGTGTTTTTTCTATTCCTAGATGTAGTTACTCCTATATGTGTATCTCACAAATTATAGGGTATCTTTTCATACTTGTGGTTTCTAAATAAAGTATGTACAGATACTTGAATTTTAAAAGTGGTATGTATACATACTTCTTTTTAATTAGATGTTAAATCATGTATATGTACATACGTCTTTATACATGTAGGAAATGCAATATATAACCATATGCATAAATATAATATTTTCACATAAAATTTTTTATGGTTATCATTTTGAAAATTCTTATCTTAAATATGTGTACATACTCAAAATGATAAATGATTATGTACCCATACCCAAGATGATTTTTTAAACGTGGGAGTAACTACACCCGAGAGTAGAATGAAATTACCCTATATATATATATTGTAACGACCCGATTTCCACCGAAGGATGAAAACCGTGCCTTTGTACCTCATAGTCACTCCCAGGAGTATGACTTGTACAACCAATACAGTCGAATATCATAACACCATGAAAGAATACAAATTATGACAAGATGACAAGATAAGACATTATTCTAGGGAGAATAATATCTACAATAACTGAGTACAAGGACTTGACACGCAGGCCAAAGAAATAACACAAGACTACTAGCGGAAGCGAAACACTAAGCGTCACGAACAACAAAAGCAAATCTTCAACTTGAGCGTAGCGGAAGTCTCCGTAGTGAATCCAAATCCACGGGCAACTTGAGTGTAGGCGAAACCCTTCTTAATCATCTTCAACCTTAATCTAGCTGGGTTGACGAAATCTTGACGTTGAAGCTTGATCTACTAGGTGGCTGAAAAACAAAGTGGTAAAACCGTGAGTACATAGAGTACTCAAGCAAGCCGCAACTACCTAGCAACAATGTATGCATGCTTGGATAATTCAAGGATAGGCAAGGGGCTAAGCACCTAAAGCAATTATTTCTCAAGTCTATGTGATTCATATTTTATTATTGGTCAAATTTTATGAGTGGCCTTGTAGGAAACAACACAATCCCGCAAGGGTCAAATTTTATGTCCAGCACACCTCCACTGGAACCACAGCTCGAAGCCGGAAGTAAATCACCTATCGAGGGGAGAAGTAGTAAATGCTAATCAAGTGTGTCGCTCAATGGTGTTGCCCCCTTACCCGAGGGCTAGGCTATACGTATAGATTATATATCTCTGTAGAGAGTAAGCAACCGTACCCACGTGAAGAGGTACTATAACTACAACCACCGTCGTGGCTAAAGCACAGCAATACTCACAAGATCAATAAACAAAGCATCGACGGCGTGCGCCCGTCCCTCGAGTCCGGGATCCCCAACCACAACGTAGAAAGGGGTCCCGAAGGTGTGAAAGGTCTACCACGGGTCGGGTGGGATATCCTCTACTCATGGGTCGAGACTCAAGCTCCAAAAACCCACTAACACTAACTCTACTCCACGGCGAGCCCACCAGTCCTCCGCTAAGCGTCTCAATCCAGCTCGCCCATACGGGTCACGTGGTAAGCTAGTATACCAAAGAGCGAGCAACCAGGAACCGGTCCTCAAGCTGCCGGGCGAGTCACCATCCCTCTCCTCAAAACAACGAGTCTCAACGACAGGTGTCACCACAACAGAGGCCCCATAACCCAAGGCCCCTACACAACTGCGCCCGCAACGAGCGCTCTCCAAACAGAGACTCCCCAAAAGTCTCCCAGCACCTAACCACCTACACTCGCCCCGCAAAAGTCCTACAGGGTATCTAGTACAGAAACTCGACACCTAAGAAACACCTACAATTTATTTTACACAAAAAACATGTATAGTCATCATGGGGTTCCATTAAGCAACTAAGCAGATTCTAAGCATGCGAGTAACAGTAGAACAACCTATGGCAACAGTGGCAAAGATGGCATAGTATGGCATAGGTAAACTACAAGTGTAAGTAACCATTAATCATGCATGGATCAATTTAATGCAATAGCTAAATAGGAGCAAGAGTGGTCAAGGATTGCGGCTTGCCTTAAATACAGTCCAAGAATAGATCGGAGTCCTCGCATGGCTTCAACAGGTAATCCACGAACCTCGGAACATCTAATTCCACTGCCATCCAAATTCGAGGCAGAACGGGTAAGTGACACGCATAACGGGAAAACGGTATGAATTACGAGGAAGACTAGAAACCGAATCGCACGAACAAATCTAGTCGTTGCTAGAACATAGACACGAACAACACTAATGCGTAGAGAACGACGATACGAACCCAACAAAAGAAAAGCGAGCTCAGCAGATTCTAAAATAGGCGGTGGATCTCCAAGAGCAAGGGCAGTTCCCACAAAAAGATAGAATTCCTGGTATTGTAGGAAGACAATTGGTGTTAAAACAGGCTCAAGTATTAACCGACTCATAGAAGTAGTCGCTCAGAAGATAGGAGTCATGATCCCAATTAGGTTGCCAACAAAATACGCAACGAGAGCAAGAAAATAATCCTAACAGATCATCCTAGCATACGTGAATAGTACCATGCAAAGATACGTAATCACAAGGCTGCCCTTTTCTTTAGATTAATAACGGCGTGCAGACAGGACACAAAGCAAACCACACAACACAACGATCTGTCCACAAAGCTAAACCATGCTTGAACTGAACTTATCCAATTAATAGGCAAGAATAAACCTTCTCCAAATTTCTATCAGTCACCAGCTCTCCAAATGATAAGCAGATCTGACATAGCATAACTCCTATGGTCACTTCACTGAGTATAATGACCTAGCAAGCTGACCGTGCCAACAAAATAAGAAGCCAAACAAATTCCGAGGCAAGTTGCACAAATTCTGATCGAAACGCTAGACCAATCCACACATCAACGATGGCAGCAATGCAGTAGGCAGAGCAAACATGATCTGCGGCAATTCCTCAAACGGTTTGTGGGCGTCGGAAGTAATCGTCCTAGCAGAGAGGGAAATTGCAGGAAGCACATGAGGCTCTCACCAAGAAAAGGAAGACAATGCTGGTCTTCGGGGTGGCCGGAAGCGGCGAGGTTGACGAAGGCTTCAATGCAAGGCTGTAGTTCTTGAACTAGTTGCCACTCAGACTGGCATGGGCGGTGTTCTAGCTGCTCTGCACGAGATCCAGGGCCAGAACTTAGCAAGGACTGGTAGCGAATGATGGAGGACCATGAACGGAAACCGTCTATAGGAGAAGCTCACCAGAAAAACGGATGAACGGCAAAGGTTTGGCTTCGGCTCGCGCACTACGTTGGCAGTGATTTAGAACTTGATGACCTTTAGGAAAACATGGCCTCCATCTAAACTCAAGCACGCAACCGGTTCAGGCCATGCTTGTAGAGCTCCAAGATAAAAAATACTAGCGCCCTTGCTGAACGGGAAAGCGAGCTCCTAAAGCGGCGCTAACGGCGGCTCGATCGGCAACGCACGACAACGGCAATGACTGAGAGCTCCTACGCGTGGGGGAGTAAAGCTCGAGCAGGGGTAGCAGGGTTGTGGGTACTCACCGAGAGATTAAAGATCACGGAGTAGTTCGACGAGGTGTCCTGCTTGGAGGAAGAAGACGACGTCCTTGGCGGCTTGGCTTGCTAATGCTGCTTGCACAAGTTGTTACCTAGAGCGGCAAGGGTTGCGTTCCGCAAGTTCTGCACAAGATCCACCCCTCAATCTTGGTTAACAGGGGCAGCAAGCGATGATAGACAATGAACGGGTCAAACATCGGGGAGAAGCTCACCGGAAGTGGATGAACGATGCAGTCTTGGCCCTGACCTGGCTTCCGTTCACGAGTTGCACATGCTCGCCCAGCGGTGACCAGAGCGATGTCGATCCCGCGCGGATAGAGAGAAGAAATGGTGGGATTAGCGACCAACAGTGGGGGCACGCGAAGAGGGAGAATAAACGCAGGTGAAAGGAGGCAGGAGCTCACCGGAGAGGACGGGCTCCGTCGACGAAGGTTGCGGCCGCGAAGTTCAATGGAGGCGCTCGTCCTCCACCCTGCTCCAAATCCAACACGAACAGCTTCTGCGACTTCAGGGAAGATAGAAGAACACCGGGGTGGGGTCTGCGCTTGCCGGCGACGAGTTCTGCTAGGGCTCCGCAGGCAGAGCGGCGGGTTAGAGGCTAGGGCTTCTAGACGCTTGAGGGCAAGGCGGCGCGAGATGGGGAGACAGATGGGTGCGGCGGCTCCAGGGCTATTTGGTGGCGCGTCCGGCTAGGGTCAGGGGAGGTCACAGGCGCACGGGATTGCTGCCGCGTGGCCTTCGGCGTCCGTGCCGCTACAGCGCACGGTTGCGATCGCTGGGAGGAAGACGACAACGGTGCTGCGGCTGGGCTGGGCCTCGGGGGTGCTGGCGGGCCGGGGAGGGGAGAAGAGGGTTGGGCTGCAACCAGGATTCGGTCCACGACGCCAAAAATTAAATCAAAACGCTTCTAATTTTTAACACACGAATTCTCATCCAATTTTGAATCATTCTTCACCAAAATTTGAATTCGAAACACAAACTTGATTTCTTTATTATTTTCAGGCTGTTACATATATCCCCTATACCGTACCCTACCCTGGGTAGGCCAGCCGACCAAGCCACAGGGCCACACACGCACCACCCAACCAGGATCGTGAAGCTAACTGACCAAAGCACGTATTTAAGCATGCGCTAATTTCTTATTTAATGCTCCTGAATTATGGGGATAATTAAGGTTAAAAATCATCATGTTTTATTACCCAATACATCATTCTATTTATTACCTAAAATTTTCTTTCCTACTCTCGTTCCTCCGCAACAAATACGACATGCACAATCACTACCACAAAACTGCAATGTAGCGGCGGGCCCAAATCGGCCTAACGGCACGGCCCAAAGCGGTCTGCCGTTACAGTGCTGGGCCGGCCATCTGGCCAAGCCAACCGCCACTATAGAGGCCTTACAGCGGCGCCAACCGTCGTTAAAATAGGCCAGGATTCATAACGGTGGTTGACATTGTCAACCGCCGTTAAAAAGGTGTTTCAGGGCGGTTGACAATATCAATCGCCGGTACAAATTTCAAGGATATAAATAGTCGGTTTCAGACAGCACAGTAAGCTGTATCACTGTTGGCAACCCGAAAATTCGGGCAAAAATTGAAAAACTAGGGGGAGGGGAGGTTTTGTGTTCGTTTTTCTTGGATAGATTTATTCCCTAGGGTAGGAGGAATCTATCGTATGTATTTTTTCTTACTATCATGTTGCGGTCTAGTAGAATTTTGGGTTTGTAATTTTTTTTTATTTCAAATCCTAGTTGTCACAAATCTCTTGACCTGTAGAATTATGATTGGTTTTTGTCCATCCTATTTGTATCTTTAGACTTTTCCATGTAAGAAAATTGTATCCCTTGTCTTCTCCATGGATATATTTGTCCCATGTTTGGTTGAACTAATTATTTTATTTTTTTTTGTAGTGTTACGGGTATGGATAAATCTTGGATGTACGAAGCGTCAAGAACATGAAGTTATTTTTTAGGACAAGTGAAAGCATTTGTCACGCGGGCTGTACAACATGCTAAGCGAGAAGGAAGGGCTGAAATACATTATCCGTGTCGTGATTACAAAAATGAGAAGTTGTGGACGGATACGGTCATAATCAAGTCACACATAATAACGAGAGGTTTTGTTAAGTACTACACGAGGTGCACAAGCATGGTGAAGACCTGGTGGATGCAATACCTGAGTAATCTATTGATGTTGATGTTCACGATCATGTCAACGTTGAAGATGAAGAGCCTGTTCGAGCCGAGGAAGTAGCAGAACAGTCTTGCGACTTTGATGTTGAGGAAATGTTGCGACACGTTAAACCGCAAGTGTTACTCAATGCAGGGACAACGAGAGGCTGAGGAACTTTGCAACGTTAGAGAAAGCATCGAAGGATCCACTGTGCGAGGAATCTAAGGGATGTGAAAAATGGTGTACTGTGCTACGTACGATACTTGAGCTGATGAAATTAAAGGCCAAACATGGTTGGTCAGATGCTAGTTTCACGGATTTGTTGGAACTCGTTTCAGACATGCTGCCGAAGCCCAATTTGTTGCCAAAAATTACCTATTTTGCTAAGAATCTCATAACCCCATTTTCGCTGGGCATGAAAAAGATTCACGCGTGCCCAAATCATTGCATATTGTATGGGGGGATTACAAGGATGCCGTGATATGTCCAAGATGCAAGCGTAGTCGCTAGAAGAGCAAGGAAGACTATGATGCAGGCACATCAGTTGTCAGTGAAAAGAAGAGCAACAAGAATGTGAGGAAGAGGAAGAAAAGCATAACCGTCGATGACAGTGAACAGATAAAGATTCCTACCTTGATCATGTGGTACCTACCGGTTATTGATCGGATAAGACGCTTGTTTGCCAAGCCCAAGGATACTGAACTGATCAACTGAATAGTCCGATTATTCCACACGCGACATCACGACGGACGACAGCGGCCAAGCAATTAGTGATTTCTATTTCTGGATGCATCGTTGCTCTTTGGATTTTTTTTTTGGCAAGAGTTCAATATGTTTTATTTTCTGGCTGCATCTTTATGAGAGGGTCATCTCCCTATATTATTACATATAGATAGACAGATCTGCATTATTAAATAGGTGGATTAATGAGATTTAATTTTTCATTAGCCTCCATGGTGGAAACAATATATCCGTGATAGATTTAGTCATCAGTCTTGACACAGGGATGGGAGTTATCCTCGGTAATTATATTTCTAGAATGTAAAATACATAGCCATACAGCTACACATGATTCAATTATTGATCTGATTTATTGAGCAGCAGATGCATCCTCCCTTGGCCCCCTAGTAGTTCTTATGCTCACCGCGCGCTTTACATAGCCTGCCATGAGAAACAATAATAATTAACGGTTTGTTAGCTTATGGAAACATGAATAGGTTGTGAAGCAGGTCAGCTTTTTTACCTTATGTGGGGGGGTGCACAGTGATCTTTAAGTGCTCGGATCCTTTTCTTTACTACTTGCCTCTTCTGTTCGTCCGTAAGGAAGACAAGGACGCATTCCATATTCCTGTTTGGCACCTTTCTCACCCGTTCACAACACAAACTATTTTTGGGTAGATGTTTGAGATCGATAGGATCGATCAGCCTGATAAACGAGTTACATGCCTCGAGGATCTCACGCGTCTGTGTACCAGTGCACGTTGGATACTTTCCAGACACCGAGTGAAGAAACAACATTGCACACATTAGAAACAAGAGGGTATCTACCTTCGTCATAATCTAGCAGGCGCTGAATTGATAGGTGAAGCACAAAGGTGTCCACCTTTTGTGCTCTTAAATAGGGGAAGGTAAGAACATGGTTTCCTTGCAGACATCAATACTCAGTATCCTCAAAATATCAATCAAAACTGGAGATGGATACACTATACAGGGAGGAAGATACGCAGTCATTTACTTGATTTATTTTGGTGTATCTACAATGGCATGGTAATTGAAATATGTAAATGGAGCAAGATACAAATGGTCCATTTAATAGTGTATATCCAGCTAAGCTATTGGTCCGAATAAGGTATGGATACGTCCTCCATGTATCCAGTTCAACATCCACCCGATTAAAAAAAATAGTTCAACATCCACCCCAGTGCAGTCCGCAATGCAAAGCATGTAGTGGTTGGGCACACGCGCCGCCAGACAGGTTGTGAATGCCAAGGACCAAGGCTCGCACCTGTGCACAGGACAAGTTGTTCACCTGTCAGCTCCTGGAGCCGCAACATCTTTGGCGCATCCCTGACCCACCCGTGTGGTGTTCGACACCCACATCCGGGAGTGGAGATTACAGATCCGGGGCTGTGGGAGTCGATGCCTAGGCTATCTATTGGTAGATGCGGTCAAGGGAAGCAATGCGTAAGAGCCGGTGGTTGGGACACTAGGCATTTCGGATCGTCTCCGCCCAGCTCAGGCGGCACCCATGCCACTTCTACCGCATCCCTCGACCAGCACTGCTACTAACCACTACATACGATGTGACGCCGCCGCCGTCTGCCTCACCCCCTGCCGACTGGCCACCCGCAGCATCGGCGGCATCATTACTGCCTTGTTACACTACCTACTGCGGTCACCACTAGGTCACAACCACCACCCGCTGACCTTCCTACATGGTCGATGAGCCATGGAGATCACCAGAACCTTAGCACCACCGCCTTGGGAGTTCAGTTGATCCGTTACTATGGATCCACTTATATATCGCAAGAGCATGATGTACATTGTAGCAGCTTTACCCTTGGAGTATTCTAATGTTTAATCAAATTTACAAGGACTAATGGGAGTTAAACATTATTGTCAACAAGAGATCTAATTAATTTCTTGTTGTTTGCAGGAGAAAGGTGGGTTGTGCTGCTCGACGCTCTAGAAGTGTTGATCAGTGTGTTGTCACTGATGTGCTGATCGGCGCATTCTAGTGCAAATCGGCGCACTGGCTCGTTGGTGGTTGACAACTACTGAGAGCTTGTTTCTTATCCTAAAATAAGCTTTCGTGAGTAACCAGATATTTACTAGTCGAGATCGTAATCATAAAGCATAATTGGATAGCATCATGATTGGCTATTTTACTTGGATTAGTCAAAACCTAAGATGAATAAGTCCACTCACCTTTCCGTGGAGGACCCCAATTTATCTCTGCCGAGATCAATCAAGTGATTGGTTGGAGTATCCAACTCTACTCAATTATCTAAACATATTGCGCAAGCTTAGCCCTGTCACAACTAAACCACACACCTAGCATCATCGAATCCCAATGATCAATTCAAGATCTGAATACTAACCTAATCACCATGTTTAAGATATCATCTAGATACTTAGCCAAGAACTAAGCAATTGGAACAAGCATATGCAAGGATCATAGAATCAAGATAATCAAAGAACCAAAACCATCATCAACATATTCAATCATTTTTGAGATACACGGAATAAGATTGATCACCATCTCGAAGGCGTACCATGATGGACAACTCTAGCACCAATGGCTCTTGAAACTCAACTAGAGATCTATTATAACAGGGCAAAGCCCTGGTGGCTCTAACACACGAGATTGTTGTCCCTCTGTTAACGACTACCTGCCTCTAGGGTTTCTACGGGTATTTATATGGGTTGTACACGTAGAGGAGTCAGAAACTAGGAATTCTAGGACAAGTGCCAATCGGCACATGTCGTGTCTTCGTCCATCTCCTCTCTGAGTCGGTTCCTTAGCCTTCCACAACTTACATGTTGACCTTCTTCGTCGTATTCTTCGAGATAATGCCTTGCATTGCATGTTTTAGTCTTGAAGTTTCCTTTATCTTTCTCGGATGAATAACTTCCTTATTTATAGAATGGACCATGGGCCAGCCCATAACGAGCTAGATCTTCCATGTTCTTGCTCTTCATATTTCAGCACTTATCCTCTCTCGATGACTCCATTTATGCCATTTTCACCTATTTCTGCAATAAAGCTTTACAAATATATTATCACAGGCAGATGGCCTATAATGGTGTTAATCATGCTCTAATTGGGGTGATAATCATATGTAAAACAAGCACTTAGAAAGCGCCAATAGCTCCCGCACACTTAAAACATTGCTCGTCCTAAGTAAAATAAAAGAAAAAAATCAGCATACGCATATTCTCCTCCTTGATAAAAGCATCTCAAATCAATAAATGTTGAGCATTGTTCCATTGTGAAGTATGTTGTGTTAATATTCAACAAAATATATCAAAATATGGGTATTTATTCTTTAAATCATTATCCCCAAAGCAATTTTTTTGTCCAACATATGAGTCATAGCTTTTCGACATAGGTAAATCACTCAAAATGGATGTTTGAACAAAAATAATTATCTTCCAAATGATCCATGCAACCAACTCATCTTTCAATCACTCATTCCATTTTCTACATTATGATCAAATATTTGTGTACGGCTAATATGGGTAGCTAGGTGAGGTAACCAAGGATTCTATACAAACCAATAACATGTTGTAAAGCTTGGAGATAATTCTTGATTGGATTTATTAAGACTCGTCAAAAAGGCCATGGGAAATTAAAGTCTTAGAAAGAAACTCACACTTTTAGATAATTGGACACGTACAAAGAAAAGTTGATATTGAGAAGAAAGAAATTTCCCACTATCGAATTACACATGTTTGAAAAGATTCTTGGCTATATTGCAATGAATTTCTCAAATTTTCTTGAGCACTTGACGGTGTCCTCGCCCCCACACTTCAAATTTTGCTAGTAATGCACCCTTGATTCCTCATTTATTTATTACTTTTCTTTAATTTATAACTCTGATTCAGCACTTAGTGTCGATTGACACAAGGTACCTACACACACCTGCTGCTCTAGATTTTTCCTACTCTTTCTGTATTGTTGTTTCAATTTAGTGTATAGACAATAATATAGTGTAACATCCTGGCCTTGAACTTAATATGATTGATAGAATAATCATGTCAACAAGTTGCAACTTCTTTTTGGAAGCTCATCTCTAAATAATTTCTAGGTTAAGCGTGCTTGGCTTGGAGCAATTTAAGGATGGGTGACCGACTCGTAAGTGTTTCCTGGGTGTGCACCAGTGATGACAAAAGTGCGCAGGAAAGACTAGTTTTGATCTATGAGGAAAGTCTTGAAGCCCTATTAAGCTGCCAAGCGTAAGCGGGCCCGACTCGAAGTGGCGGGACGTTACATATAGGATGTGGTCAAGGATTCGTAATTCTATCAAGATATTTATGGTTTTCAGGATAGAGGATGTGGTCAAGGATTGGTAATTCGATCAAGATATTTTTGGTTTTCAGGATAGGATAGTCAACGAAATATGCATAACTCGAGGTGGATATTAGCATTGCATGTCCAATTCAAGGCTAGAAAGCAACACAATACATAAAAGGTATATATCAGTTTTCAAATATTTGTCATTGGTGGGTATGATCAAATGATAAGAAAATCCTTATATTGACAAAATAAATGTTTTCATATTCATAAATATTGGTACTAAGCTATCTCTTATAAACTGGATATCAACATAAATGTTTTCATTTTCATAAATAATTGGTACTAAGCTATTTCTTATAACCTTGATATCTCATTCCAAGAACGTGGGTGTTCAAAAAATTGCTCCACATAAGAAATACTTGTTGAATAATTTTGAAGTCTAAGTTTGAAATTTTATTAATGCTCTAATTTTGAAGTGTAAGTTTGCTACGGTTATAATCAAGTCACACATAATAATGAGATGTTTTGTTAAGGACTACACAAGGTGGACAAGCATGGTGAAGACCTGGTGGATGCAATACCTAAGCAATTTGTTGATGTTGATGTTCACGATCATGTCAACATTGAAGATGATGAGCCTGTTCGAGCCGAGGAAGCAGCAGAACAGTCTTGTGACTTTGATGTTGAGGAAATGTTGCAACACGTTGAACCGCAAGTGTTACTCAATGCAGGGATAACGAAAGGTTGAGCAACTTTGCAATGTTAGAGACAGATATCGAAGGATTCACTATATGAGGAATCTAAGAGATGTGAAAAATGGTGTACTATGCCACGTACAATACTTGAGCTAATGAAATTAAAGGCCAAACATGGTTGGTCGGATGCTAGTTTCACGGATTTATTGGAACTCTTTTCGGACATGCTATCAAAGCCCAACTTGTTGCCTTAAAGCAGCTATTTTGCTAAGAAGCTCATAACCCCATTTTCGTTCGGTGTGGAAAAGATTCACGCATGTCCGAATCATTGCATATTGTATCGGGGGATTACAAGGACGCCGTGAGATTCCCAAGATGCAAGCGGAGTCACTACAAGAGCAAGGAAGATGATACAGAGTGTCGTAGACTTACCTTACGGGTATACATTGATCGGAAGAATGATTTATCAAGGACATGGTGGCGTATTGAAGACATAAGACCGGTGGGGCAGGCCCACATAGTGGTGTCCGACCGGTATAGGACTCCGAAGGTTCCATAAGAGCGGTATGGAAACAAAGGCGGAAACAAGACTGGATTCATGCTTAAGGAAAGTACAAGACCGACCGAGTAGGGCTCCGAATTGATAAGGAAGCTTAGAGATAGAGTTTCTAAGTATGTAGATATTGTATCCGACTAGGATTCTACATGTAACCTTGCCTCTCCGGACATATAAGGCGGGGGCAGGGACCCTAGAAGTACAAGTTCTCATAAGTTCTCACAAGTTAGGACAAGTTCCTACACTATGAGATCTTGCAATTAGCAAATCGCTAAAGGCAATACATAACATACATGACGTAGGGTGTTACTCTCAATTTGAGGGGCCCGAACTCGTCTAAAATCTTGTGCTCCTGTGTGTTCCGTGTGTTGCACCATCAAATTCCACGCTCGTGAGGGACCGGGTAGTACTAGTGCCAAGTTTAAGACTCGACATTTGGCGCGCCGAGAAGGGGTCCCGACGAGTTCCCAGCGAGTTCGATGGATTCTACTTTCGACTTCGACTTTGTTACAAGCTTCAAGATCTGTTTTGGGTTTCTCGACTTCAATCTACGACGGCGACCGGTGTCGCGGAGTGGTGCCGCAGACGACGATCGCCGCCGCGACGACGATGACGAGAGGTGTCGCAGGACGACGATCGCCACCGCGACGACGACCGGTGTCGTGGAGCGATGACCGGTGCAGGATGATGATCGCTACCGCAAGGACGACGACGACCGGTGCAGTGATCGCCGTCTTGTGACGACGAAGATCGATGCCGCCGAGCGATGACCGACGCCACGACGATAATTTCAACAGCTTTCATCGGTCGTCAACTTTAGCTTGGAGCGCCGCCGCTGCTCGGACGCGGTCTTGAGCATTAGCGCGGCTGCTAATCTTCGCTTCGTCCGGTCACGCCGTCTTCAACAGCTTTCATCGATCGTCGACTTCAACTTAGAGCGCCGCTGCTGCTTGGACGCGGTCTTGAGCATTAGCGCGGCTGCTAATCTTCGTTTCGACCGATCGCGCCATCTTTAACAGCTTTCATCGGTCATCGGCTTCAACTTCAAAGCGTCGCTGCTGCTCGGACGCGGTCTTGAGCATTAGCGCGGCTGCTTATCTTCGGTTTCGACCGGTCACGCCGTCTTCAACAGCTTTCATCGGTCGTCGACTTCAACTTGGAGCGCCGCTGCTACTTGGACACGGTCTTCGAGCATTAGCGTGGCTGCTAATCTTCGGTTTGGACCGATCATGCCATCTTCAACAGCTTTCATCGGTCGTCGGCTTCAACATCCAAGCACCGCTGCTGCTCGACGCGGTCTTGAGCATTAGCGGGCTGCTTATCTTCGATTTCGATCGTTTGTGTCGTCTTCAATCGCTTTCACCGGTCGTCTACTTCAACTTAGAGCGCTGCTGCTGCTCGGACGCGAGTCTCGAGCATTAGCGTGGTTGCTTATCTTCAGTTTCGACCGGTCACGCCGTCTTCAACTACTTTCACCGATCGTCTACTTCAACTTAGAGCGCCGCTGCTGCTCGGACGCGGTCTTGAGCATTAGCGCGGCTGCTAATCTTCGCTTCGACCGATCGTGCCATCTTCAACAGCTTTCATCGGTCGTCGAGATCAACTTGCAGCGCCGCTGCTGCTCGGACGTGGTCTTGAGCATTAGCGCGATCGCTAATCTTCGATTTCGAACGATCGCGCCATCTTCAACAGCTTTCATCTGTCGTCGACTTCAACTTGGAGCGTCGCTGCTGCTTAGACACGGTCTTGAGCATTAGCGCGGCTGCTAATCTTCAGTTTGGACCGATCACGCCATCTTCAACAGCTTTCATTGGTCGTCGGCTTCAACATCAAAGCACCGCTGTTGCTCGACACGGTCTTCAGCATTAGCGGGCCGCTTATCTTCGCTTCGATCGGTTTGTCGTCTTCAACTGCTTTCACCGGTCGTCTACTTCAACTTAGAGCGTCATCTGCTGCTCGGACGCAGTCTTGAGCATTGACGTGGTTGCTTATCTTCAATTTCGACCGGTCACGCCGTCTTCAATCGCTTTCACCGGTCGTCTGCTTCCACTTAGAGCGCTGCTGCTGCTCCGACGCGATCTTGAGCATTAGCGCGGCTGCTTATGTTCGGTTTCGACCGGTCACGCCGTCTTCAACAGATTTCATCGGTCGTCAACTTTGACTTGGAGCGCCGCTGTTGCTCGGACGCGGTCTTGAGCATTAGCGCGGCTGCTAATCTTCGGTTTCAACCGATCGCGTCGTCCTCAACAGATTTCATTGTTCGTCAACTTCAACTTAGAGCGCTGCTGCTGCTTGGACGCGGTCTTGAGCATTAGCGCGGTTGCTAATCTTCGTTTTGACTGATTGTGTCGCCTTCAACCATCTACATCGGTCATCAATTTCGATTTTAAGCATTGCTGCTGCACATAGATATTGTCTTGAGCTGAGCGCGATCGCTAACCTACTCATTGATCTGGCTACATCATCTTCGGCCCGGGCTCGGGGCTACGCCCAATAAATCACCTAAGTCGCTTTTACACTTAAGTTTTTGTGTTTAAACTTATATAATGTGATGCTCATGATAGCTTTTTGGTAATATGAAATATGTCAATCTTTGTCTATCTCGCATGGTTTTATTTACCTTAGAATCTTAATTTTGAATTAATATACCATGCCATGGGGCTGCTATTTAAGAGCGGTCAGTTAATAATTTGTGCTCCTAAGTTCTAAGACCGGTCATTTTTTCTATACGGCACGATTTTGTTAAGTTGACCGCCACTATGTGCTATACCTAATGCTGATTAGAGCCAGTGGTTATGTCATAGTTGGTTTGTGTTAAATTAACCATCGTTGCTTGGTTATAGACTTGATTGGTTGAAACAGGATGGTTAAATTTAAGTTTTTTGAAGTTCGAGTGACCGGTTATTAAAGTTGAAATTACATTAGGCATATAGTGATTAATCTGGACCGCTGCAGTTTGCGCGAAAGGAGAAAATCTTATATGTTGAAGTAAGGAAAACATATAAATACCGGTCAAGAATCTGGAAATAATTTGAGATTTGCAGTAAATAAAACATTGGAGTATTTATTTACATATGAGCACCGGTGGTACCGGTCGTGGGTGCGGCGATAGAGGAGAAGTCCACGTGATTTGGATAATCACGAGGGCTCTTTTGCCAATTGTGATGACCGATCCGAGTGTTCGACGCTCGATCCGTTAAGAGCAGAATATATGATTTCTGGAGTGATTTATACAACAAACCGATCGGATTGAAGACTACTGTCTCGACTGATTGGTTAACCTTAGGCCTGGGTGTTAATCATTCGGGTGATAATAGGTGTGAAAAATTCGAGTTTATTGTGTGAATTTTGGCGATCGATTGATCAGTCAGAATTTGGATTTGAGCGATATTCTAATAATCGGAATATCAGTTATGACCGATTTGAGCGGTCTGGTATCGCTTCCGATGCGAATCACCAGGAGTATGAGATTTGACACCGATCTGGACCGGTCGAAAAGTATGTTCTTGGCGGAAGATGTTAAGAGTTAGAGAGGAATGGTCTACGTGATTTGAATAATCACGGGGCTATTTTGCAAATGTTTGAGCGGTCCGAGGTATGGAGTGCCCAATTGCGATAACATTGGAATATCAAATTGGATTGTTTGAGGAAATTGAATAATGAGATCGGTTAGATCAAAGACAATTAGGTCTTGCCTATCTAATCATTGTGAAATTGGATGCCTTAGGCCCCGGGTGTTAATCATTCGGTTGATTATAGGCCTTGGAGACTCGAGTCGATGTAAGTTAATTGGGAAACTGGTCCGATCAACCAGAATTTCGGTTCTTAGTGAAATTTCACTAACCGGATTATGAGTTCAGAGCTGATTTAGGCGGTCTGTTATGTCAACTGGTGTGAATCTCCAGGAGATATGAAGTTCTGACCGGTATGACCGGTCTGAAAAATATGTTCTTGGCAGAAATTGCTGAGAGGAATGTGATTTGATGGAAAATAATAAACAATAGTCTCTCGAGAAAAACTCTTGCATTATTTGCAATCCTCAAATGATACATGAGTCGGGGGCTATACCTAATTAGGTGCACCTGACCGGTGCACCGTGTTCAAGAGCGGTCTGCAGAGATCTCGGGAAGTGGCGACGATTTGATGGAAATTGAAAGGAGCGGTCTCGTAGAAATTGGATATTGAAGGAAATAATGAAGAATCAACTAGTGGACTCTTGCATTATTTGAAAGCGAGTTCAAATGATCCAAGAGTCGGGGGCTATACCCAATTGGGTGCACCTAACCGACGCACTAGAAGGAAAATACTTTTGTTTTTACACACCTAATTAGGTGGTATGAAGGATAAAATACCAATTTTTTGGCTTTTTGAAGCATCTTGAAGAAAGAGGAAGTATTGCAGAAGATTGGAGTTCTTTTTAATTTAACATTGGAATCGGACCAACATGCGGAAGACTGGTCGGTCTTGTTCAATGTCAAATCAAAAATTACTCGGAGGCTGCTTGTCGTAGACTTACCTTACGGGTATACATTGATCGAAGAATGATTTATCAAGGACATGGTGACGTATTGAAGACATAAGACCGGTGGGGCGGGCCCACATAGTGGTGTCCGACCGGTATAGGATTTCAGAAGGTTCCATAAGACCGGTATGGAAACAAAGGCGGAAACAAGACTGGATTCATTCTTAAGGAAAGTACAAGACCGACCGAGTAGGACTCCGAATTGATAAGGAAGTTTAGAGATAGAGTTTCTAAGTATGCAGATATTGTATCCAACTAGGATTCTACATGTAACCTTGCCTCTCCGGACATATAAGGCGGGGGCAGGGAATTCCACGAACAAGTTCCGTATGACTCCTGTGTGTTCCGTATGTTGCACCATCGAATTCCACGCTCGTGAGGGACCGGGTAGTACTTAGTGCCGAGTTTAAGACTCGACAACAGGCATATCGGTTGTCGAGTGGAAAGAAGAGCAACAAGAATGTGAGGAAGAGGAAGAAAAGCATAACCGTCGATGACGAGTGAACAAATAAAGATTCATGCCTTGGTCATGTGGTACCTACCGGTTGTCAATCGGATAAGACACTTGTTTGCCAAGCCCAAGGATGCTGAACCGATGATGTGGCATTCGCGCCCTAGGGACCCTAAGAAGCTTAGTCATCCAACGGATGGAACTCGATAGAAAAGTTCGATTCTAACAATCTCGAATTCTCTAAAGAGACAAGGAACATACGATTTGCTCTAAGTATAGACGGGATTTCGTCGTGTGCATCTTTGATGCAGAGGCGGGACTTCGGTTCCATTATCTAAAAAAAGTATAGACGGGATGAATCCTCATGGTCAATTGAGGAACCCGCACAAGCACTTGGCCGGTGATACCGTCAATATACAACCTTCTACCGTGGTTGTGTCATAAGAGAAAGTACTTACTCGTTGACCATCCTCATATCCGGCCCGAAAGAACCTAGTAACGACATAGATGTGTTCTTGGAACCATTATTACAAGACATGCAAAAACTGTGGTTAGAAGGGGTTAGTATATGGGTTGAGCACCGGAGAGCATCCTTCACGTTGAAAGCCATCATTTTTGTGACGATAAGTGATTCCCCGGCACTAAGAGCGCTA
Organism: Chloris gayana; assembly: GCA_031894775.1. Lineage (NCBI taxonomy): Eukaryota > Viridiplantae > Streptophyta > Magnoliopsida > Poales > Poaceae > Chloris > Chloris gayana. The sequence goes on from JAUNZO010001252.1 coordinate 329,163, forward strand.
TCGGGACAGGTCAAAGGAAAGTATGGTTGTTTTGTATGCGTTGATGATACATCTCATGTGTACCTTCCACCATCCCGGAGGATAGTGTACACGTAAAACCGCCGATTCTTAGCACGAAACCACAGGTATCGCTCGTTGAAGGGACATTTTGATGACACTATTGAGGAAGGCGAAGAACCTCAACGTTGGACCCCTAGTGCGTGTTCGAGATGGTAAAGAACATCAAAGTTGTGTTTGGCAAACCGGTGAAGGGAGTTCCAAAGTGCAGAGCCTACACGCCCTTTAAGAAGCAATCTATTTTCTTCGGATACCTCAATTACTGGGTGGAACTTAAAGTGACTCATGCATTTGATTGGATGCACATTGGGAAGGGCGTATATGATAGCACTAACGGACTTATTCTTTACCAACGCCGTAAGACAAAGGATGGACTGAGCGCACGCAGTCATCTTGTGGAACTGGACATTAGGCCCGAGCTCCATCCGTAGGAAAGGGCGAACGAAAAGTACTATCTCCCTCCCGCAATCTACAACCTTACGCGTGAGGAGAAAATAGCATTCTCGTAAGTGTCTACACGGGATTAAGTGTCCCACCGGATTCTCATCGAACGTGAAAAATCTCGTGAACATGGATGAGCTAAAGTGGCTACAACACTCATGACTGTCACACAATGCTTTCGGTGTTCTTAGCCGTCACCATCGTGGTCTGTGAAACCCGAGTGGTTGAAGTTGACTATAACTCGCCTGTGCTATTTCGTCGTAGTCTCGAAGAAGGTGAGTAGTAAACCGGAGTTGGATGATCTACGTACCCACATGAATGAAACAATGTGCATGCTAGAGATGTGCTTTCCTCCGTCCTATTTTGAAACCATGGAATACTTCATGATTCATATCGTTGACCAGATTGTTGTGTTGGGCCCCGTCTACATGCATCCTATGTTTCCCTTTGAGAGGTTCATGTATGTAATGAAACGCTTTGTACGAACTCGTTCTCATCCGGATGGTTCAACGATTGAGGGAAACACGACCGAGGAGATTGTTGAGTGGTGTGCTGACTACATTAAAGATGAAGGTTCTATTGGTCTTCCCTGTCTCATCATGAGGGCAGGCTGTCTAGAAATGGTACACGAGGACGAAAGTCATTCATCAATCATGACTACATAAGAGTGGATGCAGTACATTTTAGCGTATTGCAACGAGACAAAGATTGTGGGCCCTACTTTGAGAAACCTCTAAGGGAGATTCGCCGTAACCACACGGATAAGATAGAAGATTGGATCATAAAGGAGCACAAAAAAACCTTCACATCATGGTTCGAGAACCAAGAGCTTCCACGTGGGATATACCTTTTACATCGAAGAAAAGGATAAGAGAAGCAAGTGTCAAAACAGCGGTGTTCGAACACATGGCTATGATGAAGAGAATAATCTGACCTCATATTACGAGTACATCGATGAAATATGGGAACTTAACTATGGACAAGATCTTGTTGTGCCTCGTATTTAAATGCGAATGGATGCAACACCCACAAGGGGTGGAGGTGGATGAATATAGACTAACCCTCGTCGATTTAGACAAATTCGGTCACAAAGATGACCCTTGGATACTCGGTAGGGTAATAGCACAAATGTTCTATATACTCGACCCAAAGTATGAAAAGAAGTACATTGTTATTCCGGGTAAACAAAGAGTCGTTGGAGTGGAGAATGTGAAGGATCAAGATGAATATAACCAATATGATGAAGTGTCATTATTTATTGATCCGAGGAACTTCAACATCATAGAAACAAGACTCGGATATTCTGCAGAAATGCCCTACATGCGCTCAGATTGCGAAGGAAAAACTGTCCAAGGATAATGTACCTCTATTGTACTTGAATTTGTCCCCTTAATTTATATTGTCAAATGGCATGTAATTCATATTTGTACGTTTATGACATAACCGTATGTGTACGAATATTTAATTTCTACCTCCATCATTTCCACAAAGTATTGCAGTTTATTAACTAGTTTTTTTTTTGCAAACTATACCAATTTAGCACTATGAAAATTCATAAGTATTTTTTGTCACATGAATAATTTAATTTTGGCATATTATTGAAGTTTATTCACAAGTTGTTATTATTGTAAAATTATATAATAGGATTTGGATTTTTAAAATTTTTAACTAGATTTTTGAAAACTATATCAATTTAGCATTATTTAAATCATTTTAGAAATTTTCCAATGTCCATTTCAATGACATGTGGGTCCAAGGTATTTTTAGCGGCTGATGTTGTCAATTGCCGTTAATAATTCAAGACCGGTGGGCCTAGGGCCTTTTATAGCGGAGGATGACATCCCGGTCCGCCGTTTTAGTCTATTTGTCTCACCGACGGTGTGGACCCACCACTATTTTAATCGGCGGTTGGCAGCCAACCGCCATTATAGGCCTTTGTCTACAAAACAATGCGTTGCCTGCGGCGCCAACCCTAACACTAGCGCCACAAACGATGACGCCGATAGGCTGCCCAAAGGTCACCGCCCTCCTCCGCGCCGGTCCTCCTCCACGCCATTCGTCCGCCCTGCCGGCCCCTCCTCGCCGGCCCTCCTCGGCAGCCCCTCCTCCGCGTCTCTGCGTCGGACCCTCCTCTGCGCCGAAACCTCCACGCCGGCCCCTCCTCCACGCCTGCACCTCCTCGTCGGCACCTCCTCACCGCCCTTCTACGCCGGCCCTCCACGCCGGCCCCTCATCAGCCGCCTGCACCTCCACGCCGGCCCCTCCTCCGCGCCTGTACCTCCTCGTCGGCACCTCCTTGCTGGCACCTCCTGCACCTGCACCTCCTCCCTGCTACGTCCTTCCCCCTTCCCCCTTCGTTCCCGACGGCAAGCCCTCCGTGGCGCCTCCCCGGTACGTCCGCTGTCCCCCTTCCCTCCCTATTTTGTGCCTGCTCTGTGATGTTGAATCCATATCTATTAGCTTAATTATTGAGCCTGCTCTGTGATGTTGAATCCATATCTGTTTTGTGCCTACTCCGTGAATGCAAGAAGGTAGCACTGGATTCCTGAGCTTAATTCTTGTTGCCCGCTCTGTTAATCCAAGAAGGCAACACTGGATTCCCTAAGCTTAATTATTGTTGCCCGCTCTATTAGCTGAAAATGTTTGATAACTGTCAATGCTGATTTCAGTGTTGCACTGATAACTGTCAGTGCTGAAAATGTTCAATATATTTGCTGCTCCTGCTACTCCTGCTCGTGCGGGGATCAGTGCTGAAAATGCTCGATATATTTGCTGATTTCACTATAGACTTTAGTGTTGCACAAAAAATGTTAGATATATTTGCTGATCTCAGTGTTGCATTGAAAATGTTCGATAACTGTCAGTGTTGATTTCAGTGTTGCACTGATAACTGTCAGTGCTGAAAATGTTCAATATATTTGCTGCTCATGCTGCTCCTGCTCGTGCGGGGATCAGTGCTGAAAATGCTCGATATATTGCTGATTTCACTATAGATTTTAGTGTTGCACTGAAAATGTTAGATATATTTGCTGATTTCAGTGTTGCATTGAAAATGTTCGATAACTGTCAGTGCTGATTTCATTGGTGACTGTCAGTGCTGAAAATGTCCGTTATATTTGCTATTCCTGCTACTCCTGCTCTGTATACCGACCAAATGTTGAGCTCAAAATCGATACGGTTTATGAAATAAAAATGATTAAATAAATGTCAAGACGTACCCTAAGTAAATTTGAAGAAATTCAATAAAATAGTTTGGAGATCTTACAAAACAAAGTGGAGATGGATTTGGAAGTTCACACAAATTTAGAAACAAGAATCAGTAAATTTGGACAATATTTGAATTCTATATAGAAGTTTCAAAATTTAAATAAGAATTAAAAAAAACACAACCTAAATGAACTAGTGGATGAACTACTAATGGGTCTCATATTAAGAGTGAGGCCCAAATCACTATTGTCATTTTAAAAAATATTGTTTAATTGATTTAAATTGTTTAAAAATAATTAAATTACTATCCGACACTTAAAAATGGTTATATGTCTGTTTTTAGTTTTTTAAAAATTTTAAATTATACCTTGTTATTTTTTAGGATTTCAAATAAAATTGAACCTAAACATTATCTATTCAATACTTTAACTAAATATATGTACAAATTTTAAAATTTAAAACTAAATATATGAATAAGTTTTAGAATTTAAATCTAAAGAGTTATAATAAACATACGAAAAGTTAAAATTTTGGCCTATGGGACTGAGCACCTCGACCCAATAATTAGGACAAGATCAAAGCGGCCCAACACAAACAAACCCATAATTTATTAGTAAGTTCAAAGCGATCTCATGGAATGGAGATTATAAGTCGGCACGTTCGACTTTGGGCAGGCGAGGTGGTACTAAACCCTCGCTCGCGCACACGACTTCGCTATAGCCACGGTTGACTTCCTCAACCGTGGCTATTGTTAACCCTAACAATAGCCACGGTTGAAGAAGTCAACCGTGCTATAGCTGCAATTATGAAATTATATAATTATTGATAATTTGATTTATGTGGCTTAAAAATTATTAACAGGTGGAATTATTAAATAATTATTATCAACTTTTAGATAATTGTTAAATGTGGTTAAACTATTTAAAGTTCCTGGAAAATTATTTAAAAGATGTTAATTGATTTAAGTGGTAGAAAAATAATTAACGGGTTATGCTGAAAATCAATAGAATATTATTAAATTAACTAAATTTGATGAAAAATTATATAAAACTTGTTAAATTGATATAAGTGGTAGAAAAAATGAACAGGTTATTAAATTCATTTATTTTGCTGAAAATTCATTAAAATATTATTAAATTAATTACATCGCAATGGAATAATAAAGGTACGTTATCCTTGAACGATTTTTCCTCCGCAATCTGTGCGTAGGTATGGCATTCCTTGATACGATAGTTTTGCTTCAATGACTTTAAATTTTTTCGGATCCACGAATAATGTAACTTCATCATACTCGATTGTATGCATCTTGATCGTCGACCTCATCCACTCCAAGTATTCTTTGTTTACCAGGAATAACAATGTGCTTCTTCTCATCCTTTGGATCGAGTATATAGAACATTTATTCTCGCTACCTTACCAAGTATCCACGGGTCGTCTTTATATCCTACATTCTTCGGATCGACGAGGGTTAACCCGTATTCATGGACCTCCACCCCACTTGAGTGTTTGACCCATCTGCATTTGAAGACAGGAACTTGCAAATCTGGTCCACGAGTTCAGCTCCCAAATTTCCTCTATATACCCATAATACGAGGTGTAATTGTTATCATCATCAAGGGCTTCAACTCAAACTCCGTTGTTTTGATACTTACTTTTCGTGTCCTTCTTTGAAGTGTGAAAAGTAAAGCCATTAATGTCGTACGCCCGATAAGTCACCACAGTCTTTGAAGGTCGGGCAGCTAAAATTCTCAACATTTTCTCATCCATCGAGTCCCCACGTGGAAGGTCTTGACTCTCGAACCACTATGTGAAAGTTTTCTTGTGCTCCTGTACTCACCATGCACAAAGGAGTTATAGTCAACTTCAACCAATCAGATTTCACGACTCCGATGGCGATAGCGAGAAACAACCGAAAGTAGTGTGTGACAGTCGTGAGTGTTGTAACCACTTATCTTTAAGTCTTTCATGTCCACGAAATTTTGGACATTCGATGAGAAACCAGTCGGTGCTTTAATCCCGTGTAGACACTTCAAGAACGCTATTTTCTCCTCACGCGTTAGGGTGTAGCAGGTCGGCGGGAGGTAGTACTTTCCGTTCGCTCTTTCTTGCGGATGGAGCTCCGGCCTAATATTCATCTCTCGCAAGGTCTCTACGTGCGTTCCGTCCATCCTTTGTCGTACTGGTAGGTCAAGTATAAGGCCGGTAGTGCTGTCAAATACACCTTTTCCAATGTGCATCCGTACAAATGCATGAGTCACTTCCAATTCTTCCCAGTACTCGAGATATCTCGTAGAATATAGAAAGCTTCTTATACGGTGTTGCAGCTTTTGACTTTGCAACTCCCTTCACGGCCTTTCCAAATGTAGCTTTAATGTATTTTGTCTTATCAAAGACATCCCTAGAGGTCCAACGTCGAGGTTCTTCGCCGGTCTCAATCATACCATCAAATTGTTTGGCCATCCGTTGATACGGGTGGCTCCGATGTAAGAATCGACGATTTCGAGTTTACGCTGTCTTCTTGGATGATGAAAGATACACGTGTGATGTATCATCAACACAAACAAAGCTTGCCTCCTTTCCTTTCACCCGACCCGAAAGCGCCCTAAACGTCGGGAATCGATTACGGTCATGAAAATGATCGCTTTCAATGTAAAGTAGTCTCTTCGGTGCTCATCCCACATACGCACACCTTCCAACCATAGTTCCCGCATGTCTTCAAACAATGGTTCCAGGAAGACATCTATGTCGTTCCTAGGTTCTTTCGGTCCGGATATGAGAATGGACAATAAAATGTACTTCCTCTTGTGGCACAACCATGGCGGGAGGTTGAACATTGCTAGCATCATAGGCCAAACACTGCGAACGTTGCTCGTCATACCAAAAGGGTTCATTCCATCCGTACTCAATGCAAACCGTATATTTCTTGGCTCGTGCGAGAAGTCGTCACGGTGGTTACGATCGAAGTTTTTCCACTAGGTTCCATTTGATGGATGACTCAGCTTATTAGAGTCCCCCTTACGTGTATGCCATGTCATCGGTTCAAGCATCTCTTGGGTTGGCAAATATTCGTCTTATGCGATCGACCACCGGTAGGTACCACATGACCAAGGCTGGAACCTTACTATCATCGTCGCTACCATTGACAATACTCGCTTTTCTTCCTCTCGCTCGTCATTCTTCCCCCTCTTATTAGTTGTGTCTACATCATACTCGCTCATTCATCTTGTAACGACTTCGTTTGCACCTTGGGCATCTCACGAGGTCCTTGAACTTCTCCCCGATATAATATACAATGATTTGGACATGCGTGGATTTTTGCACACCCAGCGACATTGGAGATATCAGTCTCTTAGCATAGTACATGCTTTTTGGTAACAAGTTTGGCTTCGGCAGTGTATCCGAAAGAAGATCCAACAATTCGATGAAACTGGCATTTGACCACCCATGGATGGCCTTCAGTTTCATGAGCTCGAGAACTATACGTAACACAGCATTCTCTCGTAGAACATCCCTCGGACTCCTCAAACAATAAATCCTTTGATGCCTTCTCTATCGTTGCAATGTTATCAAGCCCTCTTGTTGTCCCCGCATTGAGTAAAACTTGCGGCTCAACATGACATAACAATTCCTCGACATCAAAATCAGTACATTGTTCTTCTTCGACATGAATATCAAACGTCTCGTCAACTTGCACAAACTGTTCTTCTTCAACTTCAATCCGCTGCAACTTAACTTCGACCGGCTCGTCTTCTCCATGCTTGGCCCACCTCGTATAATTCTCCAGGAAACCCCTCCTCACTAAGTGAGATTTGATTACAAGTGTATCCGTCCACAATTTTTTATTCTGCCAGTCCACGCATGGACAATATATTTCTTGTCTTCCTAGACGCTTAGCATGCTCGGCAGCCCTCTTGAGAAATACATCGACTTGACCTCGGAAATATGCACGTAATCTTGACTCTTCGTAGATCCATGTTTTGTCCATCTAAACAAGCATTACGTGAATATAAATTATAATAAATTAATTACTAAATCAAATAATTACCAAGTATGAATATTAAGTATTTATAGAAAATACAAGGAAACTAATATATTGCATAACATAATGTGCTAGAATTAATAATTATTAAATAATTACTAAATAATCTATTTACCATTATGAATATTATATATTTCTAGAAAATATAAGGGAACTAATATATTGCATAAGACAATGTGCTATCATATATAAAAACCCACGATACAAATTATTATTAATTGACTCGAATTTTTTAATAATTAAAGCTGTGCTCTAGGGGTCTCTCTCAAGAGAGCATAAAGTAGATCTTAAATTGATTGACATGAAAAAGGCTTGTAAGACATGATTTTTTTGTATGCAACACAAGCACATGATATATGAGCTTATTATACACAACTCAAACCAACAACAAACCTACAAACATGGAGGAATTTGACAAATCGAAATCAAAATCTAGATCAAATGGTAATCCAAAATTCTCCATGATTACAACATTATAGCAACAAATAATACATGGGATGAGTTTCCCTTACCATGGAGAACAAATTTCTGAAAAAAAAACGAGATCAAAACCTTCCCCCTCGGTTTTCCTTTTTTTTCCTCAATTTTCGAGCCGCCACACTTGGACCGAGCTCCGGTTCGGTCCGAACGCGGCCTTTTATACTTGTGCAAAACAATAGCCACGGTCCACTTCTTCAACCGTGGCTATAGAAGAAACTATAGCCGCGGTTGGTGACGTGGTGAAGGCCATTATAACCACGGTTCACAAAGCCAACCGTGGCTATAGTGGCCTCTATAGCCACGGTCCAAGGACACAGTAGCTCGCACCCAACTATAATCACGGTCGAGTTTGCTTGCCGTGGCTATAGGGTTTTGGGCTACGTGGCTACGGTGAGTTTTTGCTATAGTGAAGGGCGTTGTTTCAGCGGCGGTCCGGTGTCGGCCATGGAACAACGACGACTAGGATATAACAGTCCGCCACCGGGTGCACGTGTGCTTGAACGTGCGAGACCAAGAACAGTTTTGCTACTTGTGATTGATGGATGGCTGCGTAGTAGTTAAAGGACCTTGCCTTTCTCGTTACCCTCTCGCCCACCGCCGTCGATAACATTATTCAACTACACTAATATAACAGAAGGATCTGTGTGACTGCGATCTTGTGGCTTTACACATGCCCGAGGAAGGCAGCGATATCATCTATGGAGGAGGAAGCTGCGGTGGCCGGCGCCGGTAGCTGGGAGCCAAAAGACGCTGTCCCTCGAGGGGAGTTTCATAAGCATTAAATGAGGCGTCACATCAGCTAAAGTGATGATATGACAAGGTAATTAATATGAAAGAGATGAAATGAGTTTCATAGGGATGAAACTCATTTGGCACTTGTTTCAAAGGTATGAAACTCTAATGAAACTCCCATTGAGAACAAAAAGTTTCATCATAACATATTTTGATCAATCCATTGCAACAAATACATGTTAATTTAATGCTACAGCTTGTCTATGAAATCGTGAGATGAAACTGTGCATTGAGAGTGACTATTTTATCCACCAAATCATCTCTCCAAATCTTTGTAGTTGACAACTTTTTTATTTGAAATCATCTTGTCAATGAAAATTAAGTTTGAATTTCTCGAATTTGAAATTCAAAATTTGTAAAGGACCTCGGATGGAGAAACTACCAAAATAAAAGTTGTAGATATTGAAAAGTTATAAAACTTTGTAGCTATCCATTTTTTAATTTGAATTCGTTTAGGGCTTTAAATAAGTAATTTACACTCTATTAGGTATAATATGCGTAGAATTGAAATGGGCTTTAGTCAAATGTGGCAATATGGTACAATGGAAGAGGTGTTATCATGAAGTGGAGGTCTTAGATTCGAATCTCAACAGCCACATGGTGTATAAAAATTTCGTGAGATAAGGTGTGACAAGGGACTTGATGAGTAGATGATCTGGTGGGGCTGATATTGAGAAAAAATTGCCGAGTGAAAAATGACACATGGCAAAGGGTTTGTCATGTACCCGAAATAAAGCACATGGCAAACCCGGCCTTGCCAACGGTTTTTTTGCCGTGTGCTGCATAAGACAAAGGGTTTGCCGGTGTTCTTTTCGGCCTTTGCCATATGCAATGGGCACACGGTAAAGTTGTTGTCTCCTGTAGTGGATCTTACGCTTCTATGTACCGATATGCACGTTGGATACTTTCCAGATACCGAGTGAAAAAACAATGTTGCACATATTAGAAACCCGAGCGTTTGTTGTCCATTTTTAGCAGGCACTGCATTGATACGATATAGCACAAGGGTGTCAACCTTTTTGTGCTATTAAATAGGGTATGGCAAGCACTTCGTATCCTTTTGTAGACATTAATACTAAGTATCCTCAAAATTATCTATCAAAACTGGAGATGGATACGTGGTTAAATGGAGGGTGATATGCAGTCATTTATTTTCGTGTCTCTACAACGGGGTGCTAGTTTCAATATATAAATCGAGCCAGATACGAAATGGTCCATTTAACATTGTATATCCAGCTCAACTATTTGGTCTCAGAAGGTATGGATATGTCCTCCATGCATGCCTCTCGCGCTACAATGAATTTTACGGATTGCATTGAAGTTGATACAAAACATTTTATTATTCGACAAGGGGCGACAATGAATTTTACGGAGTGCTGGTGAATTTTATGGATATGTGGCAGGTCTCAGCACGGGAATCTTGCATGTGATGTACACTGTTGAGATTGGACATTGGTCTTTGCATGAAGAATATATAGTTCGCTGCATGGAAATAAACATGTTTATAAACGGGCGTGGTTAACGTCGCGCGCTTGGGCAGCGTGCGACCGGCGCCATCGTCCGCCACGCGTCCGACTGGCTGTCCAAACAACACCGGTCGGAACACGGCCTGCTCCTCCTCCGTTCCCCCGCCGTCCTCCTTCCGCTCAAGGCCACGGCGGCGGCGCTGCTGCCTGGCCACACCACCTCCCGCCGACGGCCGGCCGCCTCCCCAGATCCCTCCTCCATTGACGCCGGAGAGAGAGCTCTCCAACCTCACTAAACCTGAACAGCTAAGCTCGACCATCCCACCGGCACGGCTCTACCGCCCACCTCTCCTCTTCCTCTTCCTTTGGCTTGGACCATAGGGGTGACAAGTTCCGTGGTTGCCTTGGAAGTAGTGTGGAAGCAGTGCTCCCATCGAAGGCTTGTTATGGACTAGGGATCCTCAATTGACAAGCGATATTAATGATGGGGGAGCCAACTAATAAGGTAGAGGGATCCTCACTTATCGACTAGTCATCAATAACCGATGTGGGACTAAACCCAACAATCTCACCCATCACACATCGGGTGGCCCCTTCCCCCTTCACATCCGGGTGGACACCCCTCCGACAGCCTATTAACCATGTGGTCCGGGTGATCTAATCGGACGGTCTGATATTCATGTGAGGTCCCCGAGATTGTTCAGGTTTCCGACCATGGCTCCGATACCACTTGTTAGAGTGCGGTCCGGCTCGTTGTACCCACGAGTCCCTCGCCGCCAGCCTAGGTCATATTGGGCCTACCAAACCATAGGCCCAACTACAGCCCGAACTAAGGTCCTAGGCCACCTCAACCCAAAAGACTAGTCTGATAGGTGAGGATCCCTCCACCTTATTAGTTGGCTTTCCCATTATCAATATCCGACGTGGGACTAAACCCAACACGATCCTCATCTGGTATGTTATCTGTCAACTTCTGTATCTGGTCCTCATAGAAACAAATAATTTTGACAGTATCTACCTCAGCAAAATGTACTAGTTTAGGGCCTGAAGCCTGGGCTGGGGATCAAGACGAACTTCATGGGCTCCAACGACAAGGATGCATGACGCGGCGCCATTTGTTAATGGCCATCATAACCATCATCTATATATGCATGGCCGGACTGGTAATTCCATGCTTTTGCAGTTTCCTTGAAATGTTATGACATGTGCTTTATTTGAAATGATACTGTGGTTCGAATCAAAATGTATATTTTTTTCATTACGATTTTAAATTCGATGGTATGTATAGTGATCGGGGACACGTATATTGAGTTGGAAGACGAAGATATTATTACCATGGCGTGCTTTTATCACATGCGGCATACTTTTATGTTATGTTGACTCATCTTGCATCTCATTCAACACACATGGATCTCACATTTGCACCTCCTAGGCTGTTGCGTGGAGAACTTGAAGGTGGAGTGAGCAAAATCGGTCAGCAAACCGAGATCGAGTGGTTGTAACAAGGACCGATGAGTGGTGGTGGAGCGTGTGGACAGCCATATAGTTCAATATCCACCCATATGCACTCCGCAACGCAAAGACGCACATGGTCAGGTAGATCGTGAATGCGAGAATGCTCGTACTGACGCACAAGACCGACTCTTCACCTATGAGCTGCTTGAGCCACAACGTCTATAAGGCCTCCCTCCACTACGCACGGTCCAAAGCAGCCGTGTCCCACCCAGATTCGGATCTGGCTGCGGCCTGCGGGAGTCGATGCCTAGCGTATCCCTTGGCAGAACGGGCCAGAGTAAGCGATGCCCAGTGTATCGATCAGCAAAACTGTCCGGTGGTTCGTATAAAACTGCAGCCCAGTAGCTAATGGTTTCCGGCCAGATGCATCATTGTTCTCAGGATGTTTTCCTTTATGTGAGAATTAAAGATTTTTTTTTCTTTTCTGGAAGCATCTCTGCGTGGGTCATCTCCCTATATTGTTACATATAGATAGACAGATCTCCACTATTAAATGGCTGTATCTGTGAAAGTTTATTTTTAACTTGTGGCCATGGTAGAACAGTTCGTGATAGATTGGTCATCAGTCTTCAGAAATGGGCATGAGTTATCCAAGGTAATTTTATTTCTATAACGAAAGGTACATGCCACATGGCTACAGTACCACACGATTCCATTATGGATCTTATTTTTTGAGCAGCGAATACATCCTATCTTACTTCTTCATTAGTAGTTCTTATCTCACTGCGCAGTTTACATAGCCTGCAATGAGAAACAACAATAATTAACCGGATGTTAGCTTATGGAAACATGAATGGGTTGTCAAACAGGTAAGCTTATTTTACCTCCTCGGGGGGGGGGGGTGGAGGAGCAGGGCCACAGTGATCTTTAAGTGCTAGAATCCTTTTCTGAGCTACTTGTGCCTTCTCTTCTTCGGTAAGGAGGAGAATGATGCACTCCATACTGCTGGTTGGCACCTCTCTCACCAGTTTACAACACAAACTATCTTTTGTTAGAAGATTGATGTCGTGAAACTTTTTCATCTTGATAAACGATTGACATTCCTTGAGGATCTCACGCTTCTGGGCACTGGTGCACGGTGGATACTTTCCAGACACCGAGTGAAGAAACAAAGTTGCACACATTAGAAATAGGAGGGTTTCTACTTTCCCCGGCAACATTTTACCCATATTATAGCAGGAGCTGAAATGATACGCTGAAGCGCAAGGGTGTCCACCTTTTGCGCTCTTTAATACTAGAAGGTAAGCACTTGGTATCCTTGTAGACATTAATACTCAGTATCCTCAAGATTGTCAATTAAAACTGAAGATGGATATGCTGTTAATTAAATGGAGGGGAGATATGCATTCATTTATTTTCGCGGAGATGGATATGATGTTAAATGGAGGAGATATGCATTCATTTATTTTTGGGTCAGTACAACGACGTGCTAGTTTAAATATGTAAATGGAGCAATATACTAAGTCGTCCATTGCAAACTGACAGCAGCTCAGTTGGTTAGTGCCTTGAGTTGTGTGGCCACCCACCACGGTTCAAATCATGGTGTGCACGAATTTGTGGAAATAAAGAAATCCCCTCATTGGCATTCTGAAATATAATGGTGACAACGCCGACTTGGATGATCAGTTCCCGGGCAGTGAGCTGGTTTGGACTCTCCTACATGCGGTAGTTGCATCAGTCACCAGCATGGTCTCCGCCTCTACGCCGTCTGGCACAAGTATCTGCGCGGCCCTATAGGGTAATGCCAGGGTTTGAGGGTTTTTATTGACCGGAGAAGGTTGAGATGTTCTATAAAAGGAAAGTCGTGAGGCGGTCTAACTCCCACGCGTCGAGTTTTAGTTTTTTTAAGTCGCCCATTTAACAGTGTATATCCAGCTCAACAATTGGTCTGAAGAATATATGGATACATCCTGCATGTATCCGTCTGGTGCTACAATAATCAGCTTCATTAATTGTCCTGAATATATCGTAGTTAATACATAACTTTCACTATAACAATCTGACATTGTAGCTACGCCTCCCAAAACAATGTAGGGACGGCAAGAATAATGGACTATGGCTACGGTAGGTAGCCGGCTACTATGGTCATGACCCGGGGCTCTAGAGTCCACTATATAGTCACGGTTGGCGTTGTGAACCGTAGCTATTGAGGCTTCTACCAATATCTACGGTCAACGCCTTCAACCGTGGCTATTAAGGCCACTATAGCCATGGTTGAACAAGCCAACTTGGCTATAGAGGCGGAGGCGCACCACAGACAAGTGTTTAGTACCACCTTGGCCGCTCACCATCGTCAACCCCGCGCCAACCGTTCAAAATCACTAAAGCACTTCCTCAATCCCTTTTGTGGCATGTGTGCCCCTTAATCACGGGCCGACCGGACTCGGTCCTGCCTTCTTTATGGGCTCTGGTAGTAAAGGCCCTGATTAGGGGCTTGGGACCACTTGGTCATTTTTTATCCATATTTTTTTCTAAAAAATAAGAATTTTTTAAAAATAAGAAAGTAGAGGCTATTTTTTATTAAAGTAGTTAATTAATAATTAATAGTGTATATCTAGCTCAATAATTGGTATGAAGAATATATGCATACGTCCTGCATCCATCCCTCTGGTGCTATAGCGACCAGCTTCATTAATTGTCCTGAATATATCGTAGTTAATACATAACTTTCACTAACAATCTGGCACTGTAACCACATCTCCCAAAACAATGTAATCACAGTAAGGAAAATGGATTATAGCTAAAGTAGGTGGCGGGCTACTGTGGCCGTGGCCTGTGGCTATAGAGTCCACCATATATTCATGGTTGGCATTATGAACCGTGGCTATTGAGGCCTCAACTAATATCCATGGTCAACGCCTTCAATCGTGGCTATTGAGGCCACTATAGCCATGGTTAAACAAGCCAACTGTGGCCATAGAGGCTGAGGCTCGCGATAGACATGTGTTTAGTACGAAGAATATATGGATACGTCCTGCATGCATCCTTCTGGTGCTACAACAACCAGCTTCATTAATTGTCCTGCATATATCGTAGTTAATACATAACTTTCACTATAACAATTCAGCACTGTAGCCACGCCTCCCAAAACAATGAAGCGAAGACAAGGAAAATGGACTATGGCTACAGTAGGTGACGAGGTATTGTGGCCGTGGCCCGTGGCTATAGAGTTCACTATAGTCATGATTGGCGGTGTGAAATGTGGCTATCGAGACCTCTACTGATAGCCACGATCAACGCCTTTAACCGTGGCTATTGAGGCCACTATAGCCACGGTGGAATAAACCAATTGAGGCTATGGACGCAGAGGCGCGCGACGGATAGGTGTTTAATACCATATCGCTCACCCATCATCGTCCAACCCGCGCTAACCATTTTAAAATCACTAAAGCACTTCCTTTGTGCTCTTCTCGTGGCCTATGGGCCGCTTGGTCACGGGCTAGCCGAATCCGCGCCTGCCTTCTTTGTTGGCTCCGGTAGTACAGGCCCTGACTAGGGTTTGGGATCACTCGGTCAATTTTTTTATCCATATTTTATTTTTTAATTAATTTTTTTAAAGTAGTTAATTAATAAGGTCTGGGAGCACTAGGTTCTTTTTGTCCATATTTTTGTTTCGAAAATAAGAATTTACAAAACAAGATGGCGGAGACCATTTTTTATTTAAAGTAGTTACTTAGTAATGCTTGGGACCAACAGGTCACTCATTTTATCCATATTTTTCTTATAGTTCAATATAGTTATAAAAGAATTTTGTTAAGCACAAAATGAGTAATGCTCAGACAAAATTCCATCATCATTAATCAGCTTGAAAAACCACTTGCTAAGTAGGTTAATTAGTTTCTGCCAACTTAAATAGATTTAGCAATATATTAATTAATTTCCAGCAACTTAAATCAATTTAAATTTTAAAACTTGTATATAGTACTCAATATTGTTCAAATGCAACGATTTTTTACTCTATTTTTGCACTTTGTGTTATAAGAATCTCAAACTTATTTTATAAATATACTTATGATACGTTTTAACATTTATTTAATCATTTTTAATTCATAAACCGTAACGAATTTGACAAGGACATTCTGTATGTATGCATGACATTTATAAATACATACCTAGATTTTTTTTTATTCAAATTTGTAAAGCATATATACATGCATCTAAAACCCGATTCATGCCCGTGAACTACTTTTTAAAAAAAAACCTTAAAAAATATATGCAAACTATGCAGAGGGTCTTGGGATTGACGGCCTTAGGGGCCTTCGGAGCCTTTGACCGGCGGCGGCGCGAAGCGACCGTGCCTGAACCCGCCCCAACAGCAGCACCATCTCCTGGCGAAGCATCGCCCTCTTCCTCCCCCACCTGGTCATCCCCGCCGCCAGCTTCGCTCCCTCTTCGGCGGCCTCGCTAACCGCCTCCTCCTCGCCCTCTTCCTCCTCAGTCCTCAAAACTCGGCTACCCTCGGAAGAGGTAGGCAAGGGCTCGCGCAACTTCCAATCGTCAGGGCGAAGCCCGGAAGCACCCAAACCCTCAGGGCGCTGTGGTAAAAAGTGGGAAAAAGGAAGCTAAGCGGTGAAAAGCAAAAAACTGATTCGCTCAAAGCAGTAAGCGAAGGCAAGAAAGCAAGAAACAAAAGCATATCTCTCGGATGCAGTGGCCAGCCCTTCACCAATCCGAGAATTTTATAGGCAGGGAAAAAACCTAGGTTAACAAGGGTAAAAAACGGTGGCGCAACAGGTGAAAAGGCCAATCACAGATCACATAGAGCGAAGTGGGCCAACCAACGAAAGAAAAGGAAACAAGCCTGCTAGAGCCCATCGGGGCATAAAGCACCGAAGGGGCCCACCAACCATTCAGAACCAGCAAACCGACGGCCCAGGGAACAAGAAGCACCAAACCCAACTGCAACTCCGCAAAAGATACAACCGGCAACCAGCAGTACAAAGAAAGAGCCCCAAACTCGAAGCAAAAGCAGCAAAGCAAAGATACCGGGAGTGGCGTTTCCCCGCGCTCGTCGGCGTGCGCGAGGCGAAGCTCCGATTGTCCGCGCTCGGTCTACGTGACGCTCGATCTACGCGTATCTCGAGCTTGCCCATCGAGGGGCTACTGTTGGGGGCCTGGCGCGAGCCGGGCTTCGCGCGGAGAAAATGCCCATGATCCTGATACTCGTTTCTCACGCTAATGCCAACGTCTGTCTTCAAGCAGCGCACACAGGTCATCGAACGACGCGAGGCTCCCGAAGCGAAGGAGGCCCAAGGACGGAGCCAGGCCCCAGGCATGAAGGCCCGAGACCCACGAAGCTATCATCCGGCGAGGCGAAGCGGCACTGGAGCGAAGCACCTGAGCGAGGCGAAGCGAAGAGCGGGAGTGCGTCCCAGCTAAGCAGCCACCTAAGCCGCGAGTAATGCGGTTTCGTCCGGCTTTCCCGGAGTGCCCTCGAGAGTTACCGCCTCACAGTAGAGTTGAGGAGGTTGGTTAGGGGTAGAATGGTCCTGTAAAATATGGCTCCCTGGACTATAAAGGGAGTCTAAGGGTCACCTGTAAACACACATGTAATCAGAAAGTTAACTTCGCTTATACTAAGAGTTTTTGTCTTGCTATTCTGTCCTTTCATACTTCGCATTTCCCGTTTCTTGTGTTCGGTGTGTTAAGTAAGCACGACCCTCGCTGCTTAGCACACCAACAGTATTATACTTTCACTAATTATTCAAAATACAAGTAATAGATGTCAGTTGCATTTCCTTACAGTTTTTGCTGATTGTGCTTTCATGATAGCTGAAACTTCAGAGCACAGGTAATCTATTTAGTTTTCCCTTTTGTAAACACAATTAATTTTTCCGTTGCTTTGGGTGAAAGAGTTTCAGTTTGTGAAATGCTCCATGTATCAAAATAGTGCCAATATATTGCAATTGTAGCGTAGCTGCATGTATCTTCCAGTATTTGTATACAAATAGTTCCAATTCTGGTACTCTTAATGTACAATTTCAAGGACGCTGATTCTAAGATTTTAGTAGAATTTTTATTTCCACTTCTGTTAAGATTTTGATAATGCCATATCTGGCAATGTATTAACTCTGTAATCTTGTATGTATGGATATTGTCTTGTACATGCCTTGTTTATTCTTGTAAATCTGTAGCATCTCCAGAGACTGAACGGATAAAAAAATTGACATGATTTATTTTTTATTTTTATTTTAATCATTAGTTCCACTTCACATGCATTAGTGACGGTTTTTAACTTTCTTCGTCGCAGGAGCATTTGTAAGAGACGGTTTAATTGTTTTCCGTCACATAATTTATTGACGGTTTTCTAAAGTCTCGTCATAGAGGTTTTTCAATTTACTGTCACAAGGGTCAGTGACGGTTGTTCTGTGTACCGTCACTATAAGTTTAGTGACGGTTTTGAAAACCGTCGCTAAGGTCCTATAACTATTGACGCGTTTTTAGTGACGGATTTATATTACTTCGTTAATGATGAAAAACACCATCACTAATGACCAGTTTTGTCGTAGTGATGTTTTGTCGATCCACGTTAGCAGTAGAATAAAATCGGTTGAAAGATGTAAGACAACAAAATCTAGATACTTGTTTAGCATGTATCTATATGCATGTGGGATTTTGAGACACAATCTCGCACTTAATATTATTATAAATAATAATAAACTTTGGTTGCTCAATATTCACGAATTAAGCATTACAGGTGGATCAGTGAACTAGCTAGTTGACACCGAAGGATGCCGAGGAATTTGGAATGCAGCAGCAATTCAGGACGCCGGCGACGGTCCTGCACGTCCCAACGGAGTTGATTCCCAAGACGGCGCAGATACTCCCACACTTGTTCGCCTCGCAGGATATAACTGCGCCGCAGTGTTCGTCGCTTCCAGCGGCCAGATCCCTGGTCGCAGACATCAGTGGAGCCGCGAGGAGGGCCAGTAGCAGCGGAACGAGGATAGAGGCAAGGGCCTTCTTGGAGCACGCAGCCATGGTCTCAGGCTAAAATAGGGATCGGCGAAGCTTTCGTTCCTGTGGAGGCTAATGGTTTGTTGGTGTGGTATCATTACATAGGAGGTGGGTGTGTTTATATAGGCTGGAGGCCACAAGCATATTAATCTCACACAATCTATACTAGGATTTAATTTGATTCTATTCCTTTTACTTTGACATGAATTCTTTCGATTTTATTTGATTCTATTGCAGTTTCTATTATTGCTTGACATAAATTTTCTAAATAGTTAATTACTCCTCTGACTTTTTGCCTTACGTTTGATCGTTTGATTTATTTAAAATAGTAGTCCAAATGTGTGCAGTTATAAGTTACGCTACAAATTTGTTCAAGTGATAAAACAAACTATTATAAAATATATGAAAAAATTCAATCTTTTTTAATAAGACCAATGGTCAAGCATATAAAAAAGTCAACCATGACATCAATTAAGAATGGAGAGAGTATCCGTATAAGATGATCAAAATAGAGTAACCTTGATTGCGAGAATATAATGTCTTTATGGTAAAGATATCAAATCAACTTCACTGTGCAATGCATTTATTGGCTATGAATATATTCTCTACTCCTTAATTATTCTTCTTAATAAGTTCAATGAAAACATCCGTACCATGAATTTTTTTTCGCCCTTTCTTCATATGTGTTCTGCAGTCATAAGTTGACTTTCTGATATCTATATCTCTAAAATGCTCGTGTTTTCTCGCAATAAACCACTCCACATCACTCAAGACTTAACTATTACCCAAATATGAGATCTGAATAATCTCATATGCAAATAAAGTTTACAGAAAGACCGTTCTTGAAACCACTATTATTTTCCGGTCCTCCCACCATCCACCTACATACTTTCATCTAGTCCCTTCAAGAACCTTGATATGCGCCGACCTCCCACCATCCACCTACACTCTTTCATCTCGACCATTCTGTTGGTGTGCTAAGCGGCGAGGGTAATGCTTACTTAACACACCGAATACAAGAATGGAATGTGCGGAGTATAAAAGAACGAAATGTCAAGATGAAATCCCTTAGTATAAGCGAAGTTAAGTTGCAAATTACATATGTCTTTACAAGTGACCCTCGGGCTCCCTTTATAGTCCATGGAGTCATATTTTACGAGACCATTTTGGCCTTGGTCGAATGCCCTAGTCCTACTACGAGGCGGTAACTCTAGGGAGCATTCCGGGAAAGCCGACTAAAACTGCGTTCCTCGTGGCTTAGCTGGCTGCTTAGCTGGGACGCACTTCGGCCCTTCGCTTCGCTTCGCTCCGGTGCTCTGCTCCCGCGCCACTTCGCCTTTGCCAAACGGTGGCTTCGCGTGTCGCGGGCCCTCGCACCTGAGGCTTGGCTCCATCTTCGGGCCTCCCATGACTTTGCCTCGAGGTGCCTCCTTTGCCTTGCGCCGTTTCGGCGACCCGTGAGCACTGCTCGAAGACAAAAACTCGACGTTAATGCGAGAAATATGCACCGGGGGTCCTTGGCGTTGCCTTCGCGTGAAGCCTGGCTCGCTTCAGGCCCCCAACACCTTCACGAACCTAGATTTGATAATTTTTTATTTGAGTCACATGAACATAACATTAGTAGCTTAATCAACCGCCCGCGTCTCCGCGTCACACCGCGAAACGGACGACCGAGATTAAGTACCCCTTTGGGATTTTAATCGGTCCACCATGGACTGGTGGACCATGCCCCTCGCCATAGCACGCATGGACCCAATCCAGTAGATTTTTAATAGAAAAACTAAATAGGATAATTACCCATAAATAAAATTTTGTGCTTAAGCCCTGTAGTTTTTAGAATTTATGTTTACGTCCCTGTTTTTAGCAAATAGGCCCCTGTGCAGTAAAGTAGGATGTTTTATATTTTAACCCCTCTATTTAGCTGTATTTATGCACAAAAGTTTCTATGACTTAGTAAAGTTGTTGTAAGGGTAACTTTGTTTTTATTGTGTTTTATCCCTTGAAACCTTAGAACTAGCATAACTTTTCAACCGTAGCTCCATTTTTTATGATTTTTGTACCAAAAATGATCATAGGCTCATAAGATATGCATTCATGTCATCGTCATACTATTTTTGGAACAGTAATTTTCTCTGTTTTGATTGTGTGCATTTTTGCATGCATCGGTTGTCGTGCAAATAGAACAACAAGGCCAAGAGTAACCGTCCGTAGAATTTTACAGCCAAGTGTTCTAGTTCTTCAATCAACAACCCCAACCGAAAGAAGGAAAGTGCCCTTGTTGAGTTGATCCTTTTTGCATACTGTTTTACACCTTAGTCATGTATGCGCAAAATGATGGGAAAACCTGTGATACGATATGCCTAGAATTGTTAGGCTTATACCTTTATAACCTAGGTAGTTAGGATTGGTCCCTTTTACTTTTGATGCTTAGCTTTCTTAGATTGAGTCAATTTAATCTTGCCTAATGAACTATTTCACATTCGAGATGATAATGGTCTACATGGTGTAGGAATCTAAGGAAGTGGTATGTGATGGTTAGTGTCGAGGGCACAGGGTGGAATGTGGCAAGTGTGGTGTAGATTTGTGGACCGGTTCTTGGAGCGATTCGCCCAAGACTTTCGTGCCAACACAAGGTTGATATGGGTAGGCTTGATTCAGTAGTTAGGTGATTCTCCCAGTATTGTTTGATTTGGTGGGATGGGCGATGAGGGACGAGGTCCAACGGGTCATCCCATCACTCGTAGGGCACAAGAGGGGCCTCTTAGGAGGGCGTACTCGAGAGATAGTCTCCTATCGGTGAAACCTAAGTAGCCACGTACGAGCTGGGGGAAGAGCCTAATGAAATGTCTTGCGGTGATCTCTCATCACACCACAGGAAATGTGTTTGTATAAAGGAGACTTTAGTCCACTTGGCAATAGGGGACGAAATCATCGACTTGTGGGTAAAGTGGTACAACCTGTACATAGTGTAACCTGTCATGACAGCCATGCTCACAATCAAGAGCAACCTGGAAATCCTCATTCGATTAAATGGATGGATGGATTGGATGGTTAGGTTGGGTTGGTTTGAGTTGGAGTCTCACATAGGAAATAGGTTGGTGAAGCCATGTCAAATAAAATTGGCTTTCCGCAAATAAACCTTTTTTCATTACCTTTCCTTGTCATAACTAGAGTGAGCCTTTCCCCACTTGTTGAGTACAACACGCGTAATGCCACTTGTTTTACTACTTCTTCCACCACTACTCGACTACAAGGCAAGAATAGGGCTTCCCTAAGTATGGTACTCCGGAATGTTAGGCGCGTGTGCCCCTAGTCGACGCTTGAGGAGTTGGGATGCTCCACTGTGATATTTTTCGTTCATGTTTGCGTAATGATGTACTTTTCTTCTAGACCTACATATCATTTGTAATAAAGAATATTATATAATACTCTTCAATCATGGTTTAATTATCGGTTTACACTTATCATTGTTGTGTATGTGTGATGTAACGGACCTTGGCATACATATATATGCTCCTATTTGTATACTCAAATAGGGGTATGAGAAGTGTTATCAGAGCCATGTTTATCGTAGGAAGCGAGCCTAGCTAGAATGGACGACCTTAGGAATATTTACAAAACTATAAAACTAATTCCGAAAATTCCCTTGTATATATATATATATATATTATTTATTCATTTATTTATCTTATGTTTTCTTATTTTTCATTTAGTTATTTATATTGTTTATTTGTTAACTTCACCTTGCGTCTATCCTATATTGCCAGCATCTTCACCATTTGTGATGTACTCATCTGACTCATGGAGATCGGGGGCATCAGTCTCTTTCTGCTTCTAATGATCTTTGAAGGCGCTTCCTCCTCCATAGGATCCTCCTGGGCGGCCCCTATCTGCTCAGGCTCCTCCGGGGTTGCCTCTACCTCTTCTGGATCCTCCTCTTCAATCTCCATGGTTTCTGGCTCTGCTGGTGGCACTTCCTTCTCCATCTCAGGCACATAGGGAAACCGTATGAGACTCAACTGTATGGGCTGCTCTGGCTGAGATGGAACTAGTACTGGTGGCGGCTGAATGGGCACATACTCCACCTCCCTTGGTGCAA
This sequence comes from Chloris gayana, assembly GCA_031894775.1. Classification (NCBI taxonomy): domain Eukaryota; kingdom Viridiplantae; phylum Streptophyta; class Magnoliopsida; order Poales; family Poaceae; genus Chloris; species Chloris gayana. Next base: position 352,216 of record JAUNZO010001252.1, read on the forward strand.
AGCATCGTCTGTTGAAGCGTCCTGAGGTGCTCTTGTGTGCTGTCAACTTGGTTCTCGCCATCTAAAAGAGAAAATAAGATTTAAAAACAATATAAGTAACGAACAAGAGAAAACAATAGTAAAAATTTTAAAGGTCAAGATAAACAAAACAAGGTAATAAACCATAATAGTAAAACAATTTCAGCAAGATTTTTACAACGAGCAATTGAACGAGACAATAAAGCAATTAGAATCCATATTTGATCAAGATGTTGTCCTAGATATGTTCCTAGCCAACTCCAACCCTACAACTATTCTATTTGATTCTGGAGCATCGCATTCATTCGTATCATGCAACTATGTGGCAAAGTACAATCTACCTATAACCACTATGAGGTGTCATATGTTAGTAAGCTCCCCTGGAGCAGAAATGAGAAGATATCATGTCTGCCCAAAGGTTAGTCTAACCATAAGGGGGTAGCTTTCTCAGCTAATCTCATAGTGCTAGATTCCAAGGGCATAGACATAATTCTCAGAATGGATTGGTTACGAAAGCACGATGGAGTGATTTTGTGTGCAAAGAACACCATGCAACTGGTCAATGCACTATAGTGATTGAGATTAGGAATTTCCTTGGTTTGGCGAGATTCTATCGACGGTTCATCAATGATTTCACTAAGACAGCAAGGCCAATGACAGAATTGTAGGCTAAGGATAAGAAATTTTAATGGTCGACCGCATGTCAAGCTAGTTTTGAGGAATTGAAGAAACGATTGACATCAGCTCCCGTATTTGTCTTGCCAGATATCACAGAAAACTTCGATGTGTATTGTGATGCATCAAAGTTAGCATTGGGATGTGTACTTATGAAAGAGGGTAAGGTCGTAGCTTAATCTTCAAGACCGCTACAAACTCATGAGAAGTACCCAACACATGACTTGGAGTTAGCCACAGTGGTATATGCTTTGAAGATTTGGAGACATTATCTTTTGGAACGTCGTTGTGATGTGTATACCGACCATAAGAGTCTCAAATACATATTCACTCAGACAGATCTTAACATGAGACAATGAAGATGGTTGGACTTGATTAGGGATTAGGATCTGGGGATCAACTATCATCCCGACAAGGACAACATAGTGGTGACGTTCTTAGTTGAAAGGCCCAGTTCAATCGGATTATGTTGGAGGAATTACCGTCTGAACTGGTCAATGGTAGCTATGACCTTGGTTTTCTGAACGGGACCACAATCATGGAAATAGAGCCTACCCTATTAAAGGAAATCAGGGAGGTGCAACACGGGATGAGAAGATGGATGAAATCCAAAAATCAATTAAAGAGGAAAGGACTAATGAATTTTTGGAAGACGAACACGGTACCCTTTGGTATGGGAAAAGGATATGTGTGCCAGATCAAAAGGAAATTCGGGATATGATTCTTCGGGAGGCACATGACTCTGCCTACTCTATCCATCCCAGCAGTACCAAGATGTACAAAGATTTGTAAATGCAGTATTGGTGGTATGGTATGAAACGAGACATGGATGAGTATGTAGCAACTTCTGACACTTGTTAATGAGTGAAGGGAGAACATCAACAACCAGTAGGATTGTTGCAACCACTGAAGATTCTAGGATGGAAATGGGAAGAAATTGGAATGGACTTCATAGTAGGACTACCTCGGACACAATCAGGCTATGATTCGATATAGGTCATAGTGGATAGAATGATGAAAGTGGCTCACTTCATTCCAGTCAAGACCACTTATTCGGGAGCCAAGCTAGCAGAGTTATATATATATCAAGGGATTGTGTGTCTGCATGCAGTTCTAAGGAAGATAGTATCTGACAGAGGAACCCAATTCACATCTCGGTTTTGGGAGAGGCTTCATAAGTTTATGGGTACTGAGTCGAAATTTACTTCGGCATATTTATCCCTAAACCGATGGAAAAAAATCAGATTCTGGAAGATATGCTCAGGGCTTGTGCACTAGAAAACGGATGAAGTTAGGACAAGAATCTTTCGTATGCTAAATTCTCTTACAATAACGGCTATCAAGTTATTATTAACATGGCACCCTATGAGTTTCTATATGGCCGAAAATGAAGATCACCTCTACAGTATTCTGGAGTCACACCAGTGAAAACAAAGTCTTCGGGCCAAAAATTCTCAAGGAAGCTGAACAACAAGTCAAAGTTGTGCTAGAGAATCTCAGAGTCGCTCAATCGAGACAAAAGAGTTATGCTGACCATAGACGACGGGATTTGAGTTTTGAAATTGGATACTTTGTGTATCTCGAGGTGTCACTCGTGAGAGGAATGAAACATTTCAAGGTCAAAGGAAAACTAGTGCCATGATACATTGGGCCCTCCAAGATAATGGACAAGAGAGGTGAAGTGGCATATCAACTCGAGTTGTTGGAACATTTGTCCGATTTACATAATGTGTTCCATGTCTCTCAGCTGAAGAAGTGCTTGCGAGTTCCATAGGAACAACTGCCAATGGAATTGAAGAGGTAGACATTAGGGATGACCTCACCTATGCAGAAGAGCCCGTTCGGATTCTTGAGGTGGTTGAAAGAGTGACTGGTAATATAGTAAATCAGACTTGCAAGGTTCTATGGACGCATCACACAAAGGCAGAAGGTACATGGGAACTAGAAGAAGACCTCAAAGACTGAATTCCCTCATCTCTTTTCTCCGAGAGACCCCCAATTTATCGCAGCTGAGAGCAATCCCTTAATCACACGAGTATCTTAACCCTACATAACTATCTAGACTTGTTGCGCAAGCTTAGCCCCGTCACGGTTAAACCACACATCTAGCATCATCAAGTAATCATGATTCATTACAAGATCTGGATAACTAGCCTAATCACTACGATCAAGATAGAATCTAAATACTTAGTCATGAACTAAGCAATGAAATAAGCATATGCAAGACCAATCAATCTAGATGAACAAAAATTGCTGCCAAGGATAAAATTAAGATAGATAACATAGAGATTGATAAATTGTACTAATATTCATCATAGTCGGGGACCTGCCGATCGACACAAGGAGTCAGCCGATCGGCACTTTCTTGATGCGCACCATTGACGACTCCTAAGGTACATGGCTCTACTTCTCCTAGATCTGGTGTAGTGCACCACACAGCGCGACTATCCGACTAGACTACATCTCTTAATTTGGTGTCTCTTCAACTCCGACGGCCTCCCGACGATGTGCAGTGGCTCCTATGTCTTGTAGGAGTCGCTCTTAACATCCCCCATCTATTAGGGATGTCATATGCGGTTTATATTGTCTCCGGTCACATCCTCCCTTGCTTGGCCACCAAGTTTAGCTCATATAGATTGAATCCAAGTCGGTTTCATACTTTTCATAAATAGCGCTGACTTACGTTAATCATAACTTTCACTTCCGATGTCCAAATGAGGCAAACCTGAACTCTATCACGTACCCCGTGAAACGATCTACAACTTTGGTATAATTAGTAACGTCAGATTCGGCTATTTAGATACCCAAAAATGCGATGGCATACTATCTGTCTAGATTCGGACTCCTCTACGCAGCCTTTCTTACGGGGCTCGTATCTCATAGCTCCGGAATCCAATTGGTGGTCATAATATATGTTTTGGAAAGAAATCGACGAGATCTACAACTTTGGGAGTCCGAAATCGCATGTCAATACAGTGCAGTTTGTGGACTCCGTGAATTGAACTTTCCTTTCGGATAAACTTTCTAGAAATCCTTAGGCATTGGGCCATGACCTCGAGCGTGCACATTGAGCCTCACATACGTCTTGGAGTGTATTGTAGGCTTCATAGGCTATTGGGAAGCCCTCCTTGCATGGCAAGTCGGGCTTCATATCGGTACTTCTCATTGTAAGAGTCATTTTGTCATCTTTTTACATTTTTCTGCAATATAGCACTAAAACGACAGTAAATGTGGAAATCATTAATATTAGAGGTAAAATACATGATTATGATGAGAATATGATATGATGTTGGCGGTTTTTAGCATATAAAAGGGGTACGTAAGAAGTGCCAACAGTTCCTCCATGCTCAAACATTTGCTCATTCCTCGAGTAAATAAATCCCCTTGAAGGGAGATCAGCGTTGCCATCATGTTATCTTCACTTTCATGGATCAAAGCATATGCATATCCAACCCGATTTAAGAGTGTACCACAAAAGTTTTATGTTGCACCAATTCTACTACTCAAATACACTAGTAGGGGAAAGATTATGACTTAGAACCGACCACAATGATCAAATGAAGTAGCTTCAACTCTCAAATTAGATTACTACTCAAACTAGGCCTTAAATGATAAAGTTTCTTTGTTTCCAAAAATTCAGTCTCATTCCTCCAAACAAAATGCTCTCTTGCAAAGAATCCAGGCAACACTCAGCTCACAATTCTGACAAGCTAAACAACTAGAAGTGATCCTATCTACAAGGCTTTATGTGTAGCTTGGTAGGAAAACAACTACTCATTAATGTAACTCAGAATATTGTCAAATCAGGAGATAGTTCTAATTGGTTTTACTGAGACTTGTCAAAAAGGCCATTGGAAAACATAGTGGAGGAGAGGAAAACACACACTTTAGAATGTGGACATGTGGAAATGGCAAAAAGTGATCTCAAGAAACAAATGAAGTTCTCGAAACGGATTGCATTGGAAAGATAGAGTTTCATCCAATTGAATACACTTACTTGAAAAATAATAGTTTATGCACAAATCTTATACGAATTCCGCTCTTGCAACTTCATATAACTTGAAAAATTCTTGATCTTCCGTTAACAATTCTTTTGAAGTCATTAGCTAGTGCTTTGAAATGATGAATGACGTCCATCCCCCCATGCTTAAACGCTGCTCATCCTCGAGCATAGGGAGTGGAAAAAGAAAAGCACTGGCTAAATCCTTTATTTCTTCTCTTTGACCATCTGAAACACATATATTTGATTTTTGGAGATAACAAAATGCTTCTTGAATAATTGAGAGCCCATGCCAATCGGCACCATGGGTGCACCGATCGGCACCCTTCTGTTTTTGTTGTGTCATCTCCTTTTATTGTTCTTTTGCACTTCAGAGAGTCTTCATAGGAGTTTATTGGTGAAAATCTTTGTCTTTACTAAGAGGTCTTGATAATTTGTGCATAAAACCATAGGAATAGTGCAACGGCTCGACGAGAAACTCATATCATTGGTTGTGGACAAGGACAGGACATCACCAAAAGAAATATGAGTTTACAGGTGGGAATATTGAGCGAAGTATGCACACATTCTAGAGTAGAATATGCATTGCTAAATATTAAAGGGTGAGCAAACAAGTGATAGTTACGCAAACAAAATGGCCAGCTTCTAAGTCTCATACCAAAAGAATACAAACTTGACCCAACTCACCAAATTACATGTTGGAATATTTGGTAGGTACGATCAATGCAAGAGAGCAATATTTGCAAGGATTAGAGACAATATGTAACAATTTTCCAAAAATTATTAAGTACACTAGCTATGTTGGAGTTTTCTTCTTAGAGAACAAAGCATATCAATCATATGGGATCTTTATCAGATTATCTATCAACACACCACCACTAAAGAAAATATAGTTCATAGAATTGGTGCTTAGTTCCAAGTTAAGTCAAAATTCAGTGAGGGACAATTATATGCAACGAATCATGCAAGTGCCAACAACAATAGCAACTTTCGTCATATCTCTCGCAAAGATCCTCATCATAATTATGCATTTATTAGTGTGAATACATTACAACACGACGGTGATGATACGTACAAGCTCCCCTAGATAAACTAATGACATTTGTTCACCATAAGGTAGCCATTAGGGATATGTCACTGTTCATGCTATGTTCTAAGTGACAAATTACAAATAACCTTTCGCATGAACAAAATGAGAAGGGTGTCATAAAAGAAAAAGAGAGAAAAGACCCAAGTTGGTAACAAACGAAATTTACAGGTTTGAGAAGATAATAAGATGTAGAGAAGTGAAGAAGCGAAGAGATGTTACCGCATTTAGATCAATTGAAGCACAACGTGTGCCTCCTCCATGCTGAAAGTTTTGCTTAATTGCATGAGAGAAGCTTGATAGCAGGGGCAGCGAGGGAGTGCCGATCGGCATAGATGATTGCGCCTCTCGTCACCTCCATCCTCGGCTTCGTTCTGTTGTCCCAACACTCCCTCTTGTATATGCAACTTTTGTCACCTTGTTTCCTTCAATTTCCTTTGTGTAAGCATGATTCTTTTATTCCTGCAAAACACGTAAGTGCACATACTACCTCAGATATGATGATCGGGAGTAGAATAATATCATATGAGGGGTTATATGACCTCTGGTCACCTCCTCCCTTGCTTGACCATCAAGTTTAGCTCATAGATATTGACGCCAAGTCGGTTTCGTACCATCCATAAATAGCGTCGAGTTACTTTAATCATAACTTTCGCTTCTAAAGTCCAAATGAGGCAAATTTGGACTCTATCTCGTAGCCCTTGAAAATATCTACAACTTTGGTATATTTCCATTGTGATATTCGGTTGTTTAGATACCCAAAGTTGTGATGGCATAATATCCGTTCAGATTTGGACTCCTGTGCATAGTCTGCCTTACAGGGCCCACAGCTGATAGCTTCATAGTCCCATTGATGCAAATAATACACGTTTCAGAAAGCCCTCGACATGATATACAACTTTAGTAGTCTGCGATTTATTAAATGACGTCATCTTTGGCTCCGAAATTGCAGGTCAATACAGTGCTGTTTCTGGACTCCGCGAATTGAACTTTCCGTGCGCATAAATCTTCTAGAAATCCTTAGGCATTGGGTCACGACCTTGGGCTTGCACATTGGGCCTCATGGACGTCTTGGAGTTTATTATAGGCTTAATGGGCCACGACCTTGGGCTTGCATGGCGAGTCATGCTTCATGTCGGTACTTCTCATATAACAACCATTTTGTCGTCTTTTTACCTGTTTTGACACTACATGTTGTGGAAACCATCAATATTAGAGGTAAAACACATGATTCTGATGAGAATATTGTATGATGTTGGCATTTTTTGACATATAAAAGGGGTACCTAGGAGGTGCCAACACTTTCATGACGCCGTTGGCATTTGCTATGCACTCAAATTAAATCAAAAGACTCCGCAAGTGCAAGGAACACCATTGTAGCATTTCAACTAGGAGTATTCCAAGGTATCACATTTATTTCCACAAGGAAGCTTAGGAATTAAGTATTATCATATATTAACGATCATGTGGTCTATTAATAAATGTATACACACTATCCAATTGCTAGGGGTAAGGATATTTAATGAAGCTTATAGATGAAGGGCGAGGAGAATCACACTCAAGATAAAAGGAAAGCTAGTTGGGAGGACCATGAGTCAGTCAAGTTAAATAATCCTAAATCAATCTAGTCATGCAAGTAACTACTTGGCAAAGGCTCACACAAAAGATTTTGCTTCCACTGGCTCCTACCGATAGTTTACTTTGGAAGACGTAAGTGTTGAAGGGAAAAAGTGTGAAGTAATTCCTAGCCTGCCCGAGAGGACACACTAGCCCGGGAGATCTGCTTAACTCCAAGAAGGACCAAAGTCTTGGAACACGGTGATGAAATCTCGGGCGTGCAAGGTGGTTTTCCCTGCAAACTAACAAACACAAATAGAACGTATAAAATTCCTGGGTTATCGGCCCGGACAAACCAATAAGTAACCGCAACCAATTATCAAAAATAAAGTAGAAAGTAAAGCATATCAGCAATCGGTTACTCAATGAATCGGCATGTATTCAAGTTAAAACAAGACATGAAAGAAACATTAAGATTCATCTTGGTAGACTAGCCCTAATGCGTAAAATTGTCGATATTACTAAAATTAGACTAATCATGCAAATCGGCACATAAACATGTATGAATTGGTTGGTGTTGCTAGTTTCTAGACGTGATACCCCTCACAGGGAGGGGTACTGTGCATATTGTACCAATCCCTAGATCAGTAGTTGGTACACACAAACTGGTAGTCTCAAATCCATACAGTACTACAATACGAGTATATACAAAGAACTTACCTAACATCACTAAGTAACAATCCAAAAGTGTGCAGCAGAAATGTGCATGAAAGCTAATCACTTCAATACACTGGCAACTTTAGCATACGACAAAACCTTACCGTCTCTATCACTTCTGAAGTTTGACCACTAAAAATCATAATGAACAAACCGTAAGTACATAAGGTACTTAGCAAGCCTTAACACTACTCAAACGGTATGACCATGCATTGAGATTGTAGCAAGGATGTAGGCAGGGGATTTGATATTTGTGCTAGCGGTTAAGCATATGGGGTTCACTACAAATAGATATCAAGGAAAAAGGGACGTGTCAATATTTTAGTTGGTAGGCCCTCGGGAGAGCATAAATCATTCTCACCAGTTTCTGAAGTTTTTAACAGGGTTGGATCTCCAATATCCATACCCGACACTTTCCAAAAACACGAGTATCACTACACAAACTCACGTGTCAAGGAGATTATTATGTGGCTAATCAATGTGAGCTCAAGGTTTGGTGTGTGTGTAAATATATCGTGACAACGGACGTCCGGATAATTATACACTCTTGCATAGGTTGGTACACTTCCCCCGAAGTCATATGTTCTTAGCTATGGAACACATAAGGCTTCTACCGCAACTAGACACTCCCGAAGTCCACCACGAAGTCTAGGGGTCCGACGAATATGACACCAAGGCATATCGTCCCCATTTCACATATGTTGCAAGTACTGGACTTCACCATTTTTAGGACCCCTGATGGTCCATCTCTACTACACCCAGCGGAACTTACTTGTTGTGGAAGCTGAGGTTCAGTGATGAGGACATATCTCAGGACACTCCATTAACAAATATGAAAGAAGATCCTCGGTCTCATAACTATGTCTATGAGAAATCAATTACTCGGGCAAATGCAAAACATCTACAACATGAGGTGAATTTTTTCCTTAATGATTGCGAACATGTATCTCTTAAGAATTGTATTCTACCTAACGGAGGTACATTACTTGTTCTCATGTTTGAAGCACATGTTTAAGGCGTGGCGGCCATTTGACGCCCAAAGAAAAGCAAGTTGAAGTCGATGGGCAAATGCACAGATTTTGTCCTGTATCATTCATGAAGAGATGACCCCACGTATTATATATGGATCGAAAGCTACTGAAGTCTACGTTCAAATGCAACAAACGACACGTCCATTGGAGCTCTGTGGAGAGAGTTATGATCATTTAACTGAAGACTACTCCAGACCCACGAGTTTTCGAACCGGGCTTGTATGAAAGGCCCCCAGCCCAACTAGTATAAATAAGCTTTGTTCTCCTGGTGGTAACCCTAACCACGAATTGAACTCGCAAAAATAGAGAAGTCAAGTGCTCTTGTCCTTATGGTTATGCCATTGCTACCGCCTTGACGATTGAGAGTTTTCTCTACCACTTCTTCACGTGTTTTCTTGTGATTTGCAAGAACATTGCCTCTACCTTGTGTGGTTCAGGTTAGGCATTGGTCTAAGTATGTGGTTGGGCGAAATCATTTGTCCCAGGTGATTGTTTTAGTAGCTGTTGGTGCCAACGGTTCGTCAGGTTGCACGGGTCAAGTCATCCCTAGATTCTATGACGAGAAGATCGAGCAAGCCCCCACATCATCTTGGTATTCAGAGCTACGATTTAGGATCTTTATCCCTCTTGTTATCCCCTGTTGTTTACTATTCTAAACTGAAAATACCAAAAATTTCTACCTCCCATAACCCGATCTGAAATTTCAGTGAGTTTTGTTAAGTTCTAGTCCAATTGATCGAGTTTGGTTCCTGAATCATTGTGTTTCTATTCGTATTCCGCCTTTGATTTATTTTCCCCATTAGTTCCCCATGTTAAGTTCATTTTCACCCTGAAATATTTTCGCGATCAGATCTGAAATTTAAACACCATACACCAAAACATGCATAACCTTTGCACCTGAAATCCGTTTTTGGTGTTCTTGAGCTTGTTAGAATGATTACTGGAAGCACTATCAGAATATCGTATGCATGAGTTGTGAATCCTAAAGTTTCTTACTGATTTATACACAAAAAGTTTCAGTTACCACTGTTCTTGAAATTTCAGATTGTTGAAACTGTATGGCTCAAATTTGCCTTTGTTCAAAACATGAGTATATCCCAATTAAATCATTAGTGAACCAGGCCATCCTTTTTTTATTACTTTCAATATATTGAGACTAGTTGTAGTTTATTTCTCAAGGGCTTTGCACTTCACTAAAACTGAAAGCTAGTTTGAATATCAATTTGTCATTGCTATATAATCTGATGTGCTGATCTCAGAAGCAAAAAGAACTAAAAATAAAAAAAATCAATCAAATAAGAAAAATTATCAAGTGCTGAGATCACCACATTGGATTTGCTTTGGTCACTATTGTTTCAATTCCACATAGTCATTATTTGTGCAAATCTTGTAGCCCTATCACTTATGTGAGCAATCAGCTAGCGTCTCTCCATAGCTTGTGTATCATTGAGTTTTTGTTCCTGAGTTAAATTTTCATATGAGCTCTTGTTTTTGGCTGCAACAAGTTCTCCCATCTTTGTGCATGAGTTGCTAAACACTTTCCTCATATTCATTGGCTTTAATTTCAGCAACTAGACTTTGTTATCTTGGTTGGATTTTTACTTAACTTGCCAATAGCTTGAAGTTTCAGTTTGCATACCAAATCAATAGCCCACCAAGATCCATAAATAAGCCTATGTTTAGAATGAATTGTGACTTTGATTTCGCTTGATCTATCACGTTTGTTGTGTCTCCTACCAGCAAGGTGTGTGCAACTCGCAAATTCAGCAAGGATATGTAAGAACTTCAGTCGTAGGAGAAGGTGTGTGCTTAAGAAATACAGGAAGGCTATTGGCTATTCATTGGATGATATTACACGAATCAGCCTTGCATTTTGCACTTACAAGATTAATTTAGAGGAAACTGCTAAACCAGTGGTGGAAGGAATGAGAAGACTGAAAGAATCAACGAAGCGAGTGGTTAAGAAAGAATATTAATATTACTAAATGCAGATATGATTTATCCCGTTGCTGATAGTAAATGGGTAAGCCCGGTACATAGTGTACCTAACGAAGGAGGACATATAGTAGTGCCCAATGGAAACAATGAATTGTAATCTCAAAGGACCGTCATCGGAAGGAAAATGTTCATTGATTATAGGAGCCTCAACAAGGTGGCAAAGAAAGATCATTATCCCCTACCATTCATTGATAACAAGCTAGAAAGGTAGGCAAAGAATTCATATTTCTGTTATTTGGATGGCTATAGTGGTTTCTTTCAAATACTAGTGAGACTAGAAAATCAACGAAAGACCACTTTTACTTGTCCTTTTGCAAGATATGCATATAGAAGGATGCCATTTGGTCTTTGCAATGATTTGGCTACATTTCAGAGATGCATGAATGCAATATTTGCTGAATACATAGAAGAAATTATGGAGGTATTTATGGATGACTTCTCTGTTCTTGGTACTGATTTTAATAATTGTTTAGAAAATTTAGAGAATGTTTTGAGACGATGCATTGAGTGTGATTTGGTGCTTAATTGTGAGAAATGTCACTTTATGGTCACGTAAGGAATAGTTCTATGACATGTCATATCTATCGAGAGGACTTGAGGTTAATAAAGCAAAGGTGGCTATAGTAGAGAAATTGCCACCACCTACCGATCTCAAGACACTCAGAAGCTTTCTATGACATGCCAATTAATATCGTTGATTTGTAAAGAATTATTCAAACATTGTTCAGCCACGAACAAAATTATTGAAGCAAGATACGGTATTTCTAATGGATGATGAGAGACTTTTTGCCTTCATGAAATTGAAAGAAGCTCTATGTTCTATACCAAATATGTGACCACCTGATTGGAATTTGCCATTTAGAACAATGTCCGATGCAAGTGGTTAGCAGTGGGAGCAGTTCTTGGACAACAGAAACAAGGTAAAGTCCACGCCATCTATTATGCTAGTAAGACCTTGAATGAAACTTAGATTAATTATACTACCACAGAAAAGGAGATGCTAGCTGTTATATTTGTATTTGAGAAATTTGGATCCTATATTTTGAATTATACGGTGATAGTATACATTGATCATGATGCTATAAGATATTTAGTTTTGAAGAAAGAATGTAAGCCTAGATTGCTACGGTAGGTTTTGATGCTACTAGAGTTAGATTCAGAAACTAGAGATAAGAAAGGGATTGAAAATTTAGTAGAAGATCACTTATCTCGTTTAGAGTCAGCATCCGAGGAACCAATTATTGATGAAATGAGAGAAGAACAATTAGATACAACAAATGATTGTAGAGAGAATTGGATGATGGATATTACAAAAGGATTTAAAGGACAGATGGATGTCATGAACAAGAATACAAGAAGAAGAGTGAGAAGTGAAATGAGAAAATTCATATGGGCCAACCCATACTTGTATAGATATTGTGAAGATAGTGTTGATCGTAGGTGTGTACCCAGCGAAGAACTTGCAAACATTTTGGCAAAATGTCATTCTCCGATTATGGGGGACATTATGGTACTTCGAACACAAGTAAAGGTATAGGCTAGTAGATTTTATTGGCCAACAATGCATGATGATGCTAAGAGGTATGTTGCTAGATGTGCTCAATGTCAAAGAATAGGCAATGTGAATAGTACGAATGCTATTCCTCTTAAATACAATCTTCAAGTTGACATCTATGATGTTTAGGGTATGGATTTTATGGGACCGTTTGTAAATTCTCATGGATATGAATACATTTTGTTGCGGTTGATTATGTCTCCAAATGGGTGGAAGCTATGCCATGTTGAGCTAGTACTACAAGAGAGTCAAAGATGATAATTCAAGATCAAATATTAACTAGATATGGTGTACCTCGAGTGGTAATTACTGATGGAGGATCACATTTTATCGGGACCGATTTTACAAGATACTTGGCTAAATACCGAATTGAACATAGGATTGGCACAACATATCATCCTCAAACAAATGGCCAAGCAGAGACATCAAACAAACAATTGAAAGGGATTTTGCAGAAGACTATAACAAAAGAAGGAAAAGCTTAATGGAGCACTATGGGCATACATAACAACATTCAAAACTCCAATAGGTATACACCCTATCAATTTGTATATGGAAAATCATGTCATTTACCTATGAAATTGGAGCATAAAGCATATTGGTCTATCAAGGAGATGCATTTGAATCTTGATGCCGCGGGAGTAAAAAGAAAAATGCAAATTAGTGAAAATTTCTGAAAATAAAGAATGGTATATAAAGACAGAACAAAGAACTGGTATGACAAGAAATTTCTGAAAAAAAGGAGTTTCATGAAGGAGATCGGGTTCTCCTATTCAATTCAAGATTCAGATTATTTGGTAAAGGCAAATTGCGAAGCAAATGGGACACACCTTATCTCATTCACAAGGTACTTCCTTTAGGAGATGTTATTATTATGGATGGCAAGAAGAATAAATACACGGTGAATGGACAACGCCTAAAGGTATACCTAGAACCCGACACTTTTAAATTAAAATTATTTGATATCTATTATATTGGATAAATGTTTGGGTGGTCCAGCGTAGCTTTTTATTGTAATGTATTGTGTGCTAGTTGTGAATCAACATGGGCAAAACTTATCCTCTTGGCGATCGGCACAATCCTTGCGCCAATCGTCACAGAGTGTCTTTTCCGCCTACGAGTCGTTGTTAAACATGCCTTCGAGATATGTATTGAAATTCCAAAAATCAGAGATAGAGTCCTAGTCAAATTGAATATCAAGGTACATAAATACAAGTGAAACATCCTTACCACGCGTCGGAGAAAACCACACCGATTTTTGATAATCCCTTAGAGCAGAAGCGATGAAAGGTGGTGCCTCGGGAAGCAACAACGATAGTGCAGATCGGCCCACGCCTTGTGCCGATCAGCATGACGACTCGCGCTGATCGGTGCGTCGAGGGTGACGATCGGTACCATGGGTTTATTGAGCCTTCCCCACCTGTTCTGCCTTGGGAGGATGAGGATACATTGATCTTCGCCACTAAAGATGAGCCCGTTGTTTGGTCGGACCTCGGAAGGAGGTACATGCCGAAGAGCAAAGCTGATGCATGGAGGCAAGAGATGAAGAAGCTTGATGCTGAATTGATGGAGAAGATGAAGAAGGTTCTGGTACGTAAAGGCAAATCTACGATCTCTCCTAAGGTAGAAGTTGTTTCTCAAAGATACACCATGGAGAGTCTCTTAGATCTTGACAGGCCATTGACATATCAAGATTTCTTGAATTTGGAGTCTTTTGACAAAAGAAGAGAGGAGGAGGAGTTAGATGAGGAAAGTTTTCTCATAATTCATAAGGCTAGACTTCATAGTGAGTATGATATTGCCTTTAAGCATTAAGTCAAGATCCTAGAGGAAGGAGAAGCAAGCATGTCGTATACTTACCTTATGGGTGTATAGATGATAAAGGAATGGATACTTAAAGACATGGTAACAAATCAATGAAGATAAAGCCGGCAGAGAGAACCAACAGACTGGTCCCCGACCAGTCTGGAATAACTGAAGATTTTATATACCGGTATGGAGATAAGGCGGGTATCAAGACCGGCGTATGATGACTTGAGAAACAAGTAGAGGAGCAATTTGTAGTCTATTAGGACTCTGAACTAAAAAGGAAAGCTAAAGATAGAGTCTCTGCATATGTAATCCATGTAATCGATTAGGACTCTACATGTAACCCTAACTCCCCCGGATAAATAAGGCGGAGCAGGGACCCCCGAAAACTCTCTCGACATCTTGCAATTAGCAATCTGCTAAAGGCAATACATAACACACAGGACGTAGGGTATTACTCTCCATCGAGAGGCCTTAACCTGTCTAAAATCGCGTGTTCTTGTGTGTTGCACCATCGAATTCCACGCTTGTAAGGGACCGGGTAGTTCTAGTGCCGAGTTTAAGACTCGACACGGCAGAAGGTCAAGATGAAGTTGAAGAGGATGATTATTCTCTCATTGATGAGATCCTCCCAAAGCAACCGACTTACTAGGAGAGATATGAGCAGAGCAAGATTCACAAGAATAGCTACCTTGGTGGTTCTTAGTGTTTCTATTGTGTTAAGGCTCTTCAATGTCGGATCGAGATCTTCATGCGGATAGATCCAAACTACGTACCTAGCATTTTCTTACATGATGATGGATATCCTGCACTCAAAGGAGGAAAGGTGCCAATGATGTCAGAGATAAAACGAAGGTTGGAGAAATATCGGAGCGACAAAGAAAGGCGTGCAAAGAATATGGAGCAGTTAAGTAAGCACTTTGAGGCGGTTGCCGAGTGTACCGATCACACGATGATTGCGTCGATCGGCACCACCTGAAGATGGTCAATTTTGTTAACCTAACAGAGGTCCCCACCGATGATGATGAGCCGAGGTGAAAAGAGTTAAGGCAACAAAGGAGGTTTGACGTTCGCTAGATAGTCGGCTAAACTACTTAAGAGATACTCCGAGTGGGATAGCGATTTTCAAGCTCTCTAGTGTCTAGAATCGCCTGTTTGGGGAAGTGATGGTGAGCCTAGAGATTATGATGATGATGGTGGTGGTTTTTATCCAAGAGACGAATTTGGTGACGACATAGTGGCACGAGTGGGAGAAAGAAGCAGACAAAGGCAAGGAATTTGTTGATGCAGATGCTAATGGTGCTAGCAATACAATAGGGACCAACAACAACACAGGAGAACATTAAGAAGAAGGATATTATGATCAGCGCCAGCCACGCCGATCGGCACACACACCGTACCGATCGGCGGTAGAGGGTCTCAATAGGGTTTCCCCTTATAGAGCTGAATCTCATGAAGTCCAACCTCCTGTGTGTTTCCTAGTGTGCGGACGCAACATTGAATGTCTTCACCTTGATGCACAATAAGCCTATAGGCATCAACTTGCGATAAACAGCCGCATCCTTGATATGATTGACATGAGTGAGACGGACTATTCCTTTCTCTTAAGGAACATCAGAATGATGTCCAGTATATTAATTAAGGAGGCATGGTTTAATGATTAAGTGATTAGGTGTCTTCTCTTACGATGAGGACATTGCAAAATTTGAGTGTGGGGGAGGCCTTGCCACTAGTCATAGAGTCTTTTTATTAAGTTTTAATCTTTTTATTCAATTTTTCTTATAAGTGTGCTTACGAGGGAGTCAATGTGTGAGATCTTGCTAGTGTGGGTTGCATAAAACTATGGTATAGCCTGAATAATTGCAGTGTTTGGAATAAAGATAGTGTCGGTAGTCCAATTGAAAGCGTGAAACCCCATGATATTTATCCTTCCTTTTGATGATCGATTGGATGATTGCTTAGATTAATTGAATACCACTTGGCTTTTGTGTAAAATTTGTGAAAACCTCTTATAATTGTTATAAGTTAAAGTTTAAAGTAAAAAGGGCAGAAAATACCCATTATATCACCTAAGTGAGTTGCGAATAAGCTACACATAAACCTGTTGGATTATAAGTGACTTTGTCAACTTTATGATCATGATTTCGACCAAGCTTAGAATGAATGATCCACTTGTTAACCTCGATAAGTTTTAGTAGTCCTTGTCCATTTGTTTCTTTCTACCTATAAACCCATATCTCATTGCTTCTCCCTCTCCCCCTCCATGATACAACCTATGATAAAAAAATAAACGGATTAAAAAATATGCTAGTCATATAAGTTGAAATCTGCCGCCCATGAAGGAAGGAGACTGAAGATCTTAAGTAAATGGCAGATTGGAAGTCTGTGTCGACCGATACTACCCTGCATCGATCGGCATGCTTTGAAGTTTGTGCTAAATGTAAATCAGAAGGTTTTTCAAGAGCAAAAAAGTGATTAGCAATTCAGAAAAGCAGAGATAATTCCCTGATCATTCTCAAAATAGTTGCATTGTTCCACTGTTTCCACAGAAGTAATGTTTTCTCATCTCCGTCATATCTCTCATTGTTTCAACGTAATCCCTTTTTCTCCATAATTGTGATATTTTGTAATTCTTTTTCGGGAGAAGTCTCTTTCTTAGTGGGCATGATTGAGCAAATTATTGGCATAGTTGTTCTTCTAATCTAATTAAGTGATATAGCCCTCCGGGATCTACATATAATCCTTATTAGATAGGAGAGGGAAGAATACACACATGAGAGATCGAGAGAAGATCTAATACTTGACAATTCATGCTCAAATGATATAAGGAGAAGATAGAAAGATTGTTTGAAAAGGCCGGGTGGAAATTCGATCGATTTGAGTTTGATATACAATTTATCTTCGAAGAAGTAAGAGAAAATTTCTATGGTGGAATAACAAGTAGATGAGATGATTGGTATTAGTAACATAAAAGGCAGTGTGAAAATTTTTGCTACTGATTGAATTTACCAAACTTTGTATTGCTCGAGGACTAGCAATGATTTGAGTGTGGGGGAACTGTTGGCAGTTTCTAGATCCCATTTTTTTATGAAAAAAAGATGTTTTGCATCTTGATTTGATCATTTAAGATAATAATTAACCCCATAATTGCATATATTCGAAGTTGTTCTGATTTGATGAGTAATGCAGGAAATATGTAGAAACAGGATAATTATGGACTAAGGCCAACAAGCAAGGGAGGAAAGGCCGAGTGGGCCGTACCTATCGGAACATCCCTATCTCGATTGACACAATAAAAGAAGGACCAATAAGGAGGCCTGATCCGAGAAGGAAGAGAGCCAAGTCCAATACAAGCCGGAGTCAGAGGATGCCTAGGCCAAGTTCATCGAAGATAAAAGAAGAAAAAAACAACCAAGTCAGGACAACATCAATCGAAGTAAAAACTACTGCGAAGCTAGGGTTTCAAGATAGCGGTGGCGAAAGGCGATGAACACCGACTAGATCCATCGAAGTGAGGTCGCGTCGATCGGCACGTGCGCGTTTCAGTGCTGTTACTCATCCCTCCACCATGTTCAGTGGAAGGATGAGTGAGTAGTCTCATATTCTCTTCTCCGGTGCGGGGATCTAGCTCGTAAACTTTTATACTTGTTGAAATTCTCTTCATGAATTTAGTCTACGCGATGCACTTAACTACAATAAAGATGAACGCATCTATTTGTATCGTTAGTGTAAATTGCAATTACGTTTTTGTTCATCGCATGGTCCAAGAAAGTGGGGAGCTAATAGCTCCTTGCATATGACAAGCCGGTGTTAATGAGATTGTAATTGCATGCTAGTGAACCAATCCTAAGAGGAGAATCTTTAATGGTTTTCATAGAGAATAATGGGAACAGATAACACATAAAAGAAAGGGAAAGGAACGATCATTGTTTCGTCTCTATAGCCGACCAAGTGGGCCGGGCTAAAAGGGCCACCCTAGGCCCGGTCCGAGCATGGCCCGGGCCCGTTGGTAACGGGTCGTGCCGGTCGGCAGCCTGTTGAGGGCCATGCTTGGGCCTAGGCGCAAGCCTCGTCGAGCTGGCATGGCACGGCCCGCTTAGCTATTGGTCCATTTAGCCCGTTATTCGGGCTGTGCTTCACGGGCCAGCACGATGTTTGGCCCGTTTAATAATAATTAAAATCAGTAGAAAACTATTCTTTTTAGCCTATTTAAAATTAGTCGTACCGTGCTCGGGCCTAGGCGCAGACCCGTCGTACCAGCCCGACACGGCCCGTTTATTAGAAGGGCCGTGCCGGCCCGTTAAGAAAACGGACCGGTCCGGCATGGCCCATTGGCCAGCTATATTCGTCTCATTGCCCTCACCACCGCCATCAGCCCATCACAGCCAGCCCCAGCTCGGGATAATTGCCAAAACACCACTACTAAGGAGAGCCAACTCCGAACAACATTAGTAAAGGAACCAACTCCAAAATACCATCTACTATTGAGTCCGACTCTCCAAAACACAAAATAACCCTTCAGCTGTAATTTCTTGGTCGTTTTTACCCCTCAGCTGTTCTCACCATTGCCTGCTACTCCCGTAACCCTAGGTCTAGCTCCGGCGGCGGCGCAAGGCTCGCGGCGGCGCGGCTCCGGACGGCGCGGCTCCCAGCGGTGGTAGGACGACGCGGCTCCCGGCGGCGCGGCTCCTAGCGGCGGCAGGACGGCGCGGCTCCCGACGGCGCTCCCCGGAGCAAGCGCGTCCCGGCGGCGCTCCCCGGACGGCGCGGCAGGGCAGGTGCTGCGGGCGCGCGGGGCCACTCCCGGCGGCACGGCAGCGGACGGCGCGGCCCCCGGCGGCGCTCCCCGAGCAAGCGCGCCAGGGCCACTCCCGGCGGCGCTGCGGCATGGCAGGCGCGAGGGACGCTCCGGGTGGCGCTGCGGAACGGCAAGTGCGTGAGGGCAGCAGCGGCTCGTGGTGCGCCAACAGAGAAGGCGTAGGAGGCGGCCTACTAGGGCGAAGCAAGAGCGTTGCAGGGGCCATGGCAGGATCGTCGGTGATGGGAGAAGCACAAGCAGAGGAAGTAATCGAGAGCAACAATGTTAGCATCACGGGAAGGTAGTTTTTATTTGGTATTGCAATTTTAATTAGTTTCGTATTGATGATAATAGCATAAATTAGTTCAATTTGCTCTGCATAGGAATGAGTCACAACCCAATATGAGAATCAATTGTAGAGTTCCCGGATACGTTGCATTTTTGGATGATGAGGATAGTTGAGACCGTTGATTATACAATGAGTAATCTGTTGGATGATTTATCAAATAGAACTAAATGGGGAGTATGCCAAGAACCTGCATTTTGGTATTGGGATATTGAACATAAGGGATTACAAGTTGTTACAACAGATGACGATTTGACAATGGTATTTGAGAAATTTCAGCCCCGTAAGATAGTGTCATTTGTGGTTGAATTTCCTATTAAACCTGCTTATAAGAACAACATGACATTGGATGCCAAATTGGAGAAATTACCTGTCAGGAGGAAACCAAATTTGTCCCATGAAACAAGTTCCTCGGATGAATCATCAAAGGGAAGTGGTGATGAGATTGATGAGAACGTGGATCCTTCTTGGATGGAAGATGATGACATTTTCATGGAGGACGATGAGGTGTTTGTGGACCTAGGTTTGAGGGCCGAGGATGAGGCAACAAGGCTGAATCTGGTACATGATGGTGTGGGTTTCGGTGGTGCTGAAATTTTTGTGGATGACAATGCTGAAAATGAGCCAAGGTTTGCACTTGACAAGGAGAAGCCAAAAATCAGAAAAGGTGAGACATTCCCATGCATGAAGGATTTTAGGATGGCTTTAAAGCAATATGCCATCCTAAATGAGTTTGAGGTTCACAATGTCGTGACATGTACAAAAAGGTATCGGGCTGAATGCAAGCAAATGGATGTCCTTGGAGGATTCTTGCTAATAAACTCGTGGGACAGGCAACTGTTGAGGTATGTTTTTTTTTCAAGTTTATGACCAATTCTATTGAGTTTTTTTTTATTTTCAGGTTTGTGACTAATTCTTGATTTGTCTTCCTTGTAGATCACTAAGATTCCTAATGAGCATGTATGCATGGGCACTGGCAAGCTAGTGAGCAGAATGGCCTCCAAGAAATGGGTTGCAGAGAGAGTGGTTGGATGGCTTAGAAAGAAACCAGGTTGTGGGACAGCTGATTTGCAGGATAAGTTGTTAGAAACATATGGTGTTGAGGTTGGTTATAACACCGTTTGGAAGGAAAGACAACTAGCAATGGATTCAATTTATGGCTCCTGGGAAGATAGCTTTGGTTCACTATTCAGTTATAGAGCTGCACTTCTAGAAAGGTCTCCAGATTCCATTTTTGAAATTGCTACCAAGCCAAATGAAGCTATGTTTGACAAACTTTTCCTAGCAATGAAGCCGTGTGTTGATGGTTTCCTACAAGGATGTCGACCTTACCTTGGTATTGATGCAACCGCCTTGAATGGAAAGTATAAAGGACAGTTGGCCATCGCTACGGCGATTGATGGTAATAATTGGATGTACCCTGTTGCATGGGCATTATTTGAGTCTGAAACTTTTGAGAGTTGGACATGGTTTTTAAGGCAGTTGGAGAAGGCAATTGGTCATCCACCATTTTTAACTATCTCTACAGATGCATGTAAAGGTCTTGATGCTGCCATCAAAGCAGTTTTTCCTGAAGTTGAACATAGAGAATGCATGAGACACTTGTGGGCAAACTTCAAGAAGTATTACCGTGGAGAGGTTTATGACAAGAATATGTGGCCAGCAGCTAGATCTTACAAGTCTACAAAGTTTGATTTTCATTGGAACCAAATTGTTGGTGCAAACCCGGATGTTGTGACATACATGAACTTGCACCACAATCATAAGTGGAGCAGATCCATGTTCTCAAATGATGTCAAGTGTGACTATGTGAACAACAATCTTTCTGAAAGCTTCAACAACTGGGTCAAGAAGATTAAGGACTTACCTCCTGTTGATTTGATTAATACTATACGGCTAATGACCATGGATTTATGGGACAAGAGAAGAAGGATTGGCAGCAAGCTCTATGGAACCATTCTTCCAACAGTAATTAAGCAACTCATGGCTAAAACAAGAGGATTGGGTCATATGAAGGTCCATAAAAACCAGAATACTGCTGAAGTATTTGGTTTCCGTCATGATATGACACCTTGGGGTCATGTGGTAGATCTGAACACTCACACTTGCACTTGTGGAGAATGGGAGATGACGGGAAAACCATGCCCACATGCTTTGGCTTTTATTCAGATGTTCCCAAATGTTGACATAGCTACCTTTGTTCATGAGTACTACAGTGTAGAAAGATTTAGGATAGCCTACAATGGCTCCATCCCACATATGACTGACAAGACACAGTGGCCTAAAGTGGACATGGGTTTCACGCTGCTGCCACCACCATTGAAAAGATCCTCCGGAAGACAACGGAAGAATAGGTATAAAGCTAGCCATGAACCGGGGGCAAGAAAACAACAAAGGTGTCGCAAATGTGGAGAGTTTGGACACCGGGAATCCGGTAATTGTCCTCTCAATGATTCGAAGAAAAGGTAAGTTTAGTACATAGTTGTTCTCACAATGCTACATTTGTGTTTAACTCAACTATAATTACTTGTCTTTGTTCATGTAGGCAAAGAAAGGCATACCCTAAGCGGCAACCAAAAAACCTAAGACAATCCCAGCTGACACCATTTCTCCAGGATCTCTCACTAAAAGAATTGTCAATCTCATGCATGGGGTTCATGAAGTTGGTACATCTACTTCAACAATTTCAGCAAAGAGGTTGCTGGTGCTTTCCCAGGACCAAGGAGGCTGCATCTAAAGAGCCTTGGAAATAATTTGAACTCTCATTTGTGTGGTTGGACTATTGTATGTTTTCATAATTGTATGGTTGAACAATCTGTGTGATTCTTTTGTGCTTGGACAAATGCATGGTTGGACTTGGACATGTGAAATATGTTATGTGGACTCAATTTATTTTATCTATTAGACATGCTGCTGAATCTATAGGCATGCAAAAAGGTCATGTCAAAATTTTCAGATTTTCATATATTAAATATAATATTGTCATTTTTTCTATTTTCTCTATGTCAATATTTGCATTTTTTTTTATTTTTTCGATTTTTCACGATTTTTTTTACCACCAGACAACGTGAGATGAGCTGAAGGGTAAAAACGGCAGAAAAGTTACAGCTAAAGGGTTTTTTTTTTTTTTTTTTTTTTTTAAGGTACAGCTAAAGGGTTATTTTGTGTCTTGGAGAGTGGAACTCAATAGCAGTGGTATTTTGGAGTTGGCTCCCTTTACTAATGCTGTTCTGGAGTTGGCTCCCCTAAGGAGTGGTGTTTTGGCAATTATCCCCCCCAGCTCCATAACACCAGCGAGATTTCAACGCCGAAACAAGGATAGATCTTTCCATTCCACGCGCGTGGACCCTAATTCCCTCGGCAGTTGCAAAGCTCTACGAGTCTTCTTGCGCGCCGCCGCCCTCCATCCTGCCCCCACTCGACGCGCACGCCGCCGGGCAGCACACCTGTTCGACGGAATGCCGAAGAGAC
Organism: Chloris gayana; assembly: GCA_031894775.1. NCBI lineage: Eukaryota > Viridiplantae > Streptophyta > Magnoliopsida > Poales > Poaceae > Chloris > Chloris gayana. Next base: position 375,278 of record JAUNZO010001252.1, read on the forward strand.
GCGGCAAGGCCGTCGCGAGCGGTGAGGACCACATCAGCGCGCTCCCCGACGACATCTTGCAACTGGTGCTGTCGTCGCTGCCGTCGGACGACGCAGTGCGCACAAGCGTGCTTGCCCGGCGATGGCGCCACCTCTGGAGATCCGCGCGCGCCGTGCGCATAACCCATCGCGGCAACAAGAACTGGACGCTTCGCTCGCTTACCAACTTCATGAATCACCTGCTGCTCCTCCGCGCCGCCGGCTCGCCCATTGACGAGCTTCAGATCTGCTGCAGCGAGTTAGATGATGACAGATGCTACACTGACTGCGACTGCGACGAAGATCGCTTGGGTCCCAGCTCTCGCGAAATTTCCGAGGCCGAGGACCTCTCCCGGTCCGCCGGCATGTGGATCCGCTACGCCCTGTCCATCTGCAGCGCCAGGGCGCTCAGCGTCTCCTTGTACCAAAGACGGCGCCTCTGCCTCGACGACGGGCCCTTCGTCTCCAACCACCTGACAAAGGCGGTGCTCTCAGACGCCACTTTCAATGTCAAGTCACCGTGTCTAGATTTCTCCATGTGCCCTGCATTGGAGAATCTGGAAATTAGCACGTCCAGGATCCCTGTCGGCAGAATTTCGTCCCAGTCAATCAGACGCCTAAGCATCACTGAATGCCGCTTCGACTCCAAGGCCCGCACTCGTATCTGCACTCCTTGCATCGTTTCCTTGGACCTATCCATCACTTCTGGCCGGGCACCTTTCATAGAGACCATGCCATCCTTGGAAGCAGCATGTGTCAGCATTTGTGACGGTGATCCTGCTGATATGTGCGACAATAATAATGCTTGCGAATTGCGATACTGTATGTCGTCAGCAGGGCTGTGGCGGTTGCCTTGGTGTCAGTCATGGAAGCAGCGTCCTTCTTGAAGGATTGTCTGGTGCCTCCGATTTGAAGTTGATATGTGATCCTAGTGTGGTATGCTTTCTCTTTTGTTTTACGTCAATTTTGCTTCGTCCTGCTGTATGACTTTCATATCATTACGTATATAGTCGTTGGATGAAGAGTATACTACCTCGTTTTAGTTCCTTATTTTGGGTATAGTAGGCAGCTGCAAAGTTTGCAGCTTGTTCATTTGTGTTCAGGAAGCTCTTTCGATAGGCTTTATGTATTGCTCCTATCAATCGTGTGTTGGTATGGAGGAAGCATTTGAGATGTGTATCAGCAGACGATATATATAACAAGCAAAAATAGATATATGCACCGGCAGCAAGCACGCTGTAGCCACAATTATTGCTGTAAGTGATCAGAATGTCCCCTGGCACACACGGCATATAACCTGTTTCCTGTAGTGTAAATATATTGTAGATTTCTCCAAAGTATTTGTTTCTTTTGATTATGCATGCAGTAGACATTATCCCACATCAAGTATTGTTGGATCTGATGCATTGTACTCTTCCTGTCATCTTTTTTCTAGTTTATTTTCAGAATGGATTGTAAGATCTCTACTTCATTCGCCAACCTAAAAACTCTTTTGCTCAACGAGTGGTGTATGGTGCCCAACTTTGGGGCGCTAGGTTACTTTCTACGGTACTCACCTATTCTAGAGAACCTCACCATTCAGCTCCAATATTTTACGGTATACATGTCCTCCAAATAAGATGATTACTGTGATTAATTCATCATGTACTGCTGACTAATTTCTATCAATAAATGTGTTTGATATGTAGAGCAAGCATGATGTTGCTAAAGTAAAAAGGAGTAACAGAACGAATGAAAATTCCATTGTGTCAAAAGAGCTCAAGGTCGTCCTGATAAAGTGTCGTAAGAACAATAAGCTTGTTGGAAGAATTTCAAAGATCCTCAATACATATGGAATACCTCCCGAGAAAATTAACATTGAACCGAACTTCTCTCCTCCTGATTGTAAGTTTATCTATAGTCCGTATCATTTCATTTGATTTTGCAATTTTCTTTAGTTTTATTGAAAAAGTTGACTGTAAAGGAAATACATTCTTTATTTGTAGCATTGATTTTTTTAGGTCATTTATTTTTATTAATTGTTACAATAAGGGTTAACGCTAATGGAGCATTGTAGTGATAAGATCTTATGTTGTCTACTCCTAACTGTATGGGCTTCTGGGAAAGTTCTTTCTTGGTGCTTAAGGAGAGAAATATTGCTTGTATTTACAGTACATTTTTTCATTGTTCCTTGGATTTCATTCATATGAAGCATTTGTTAGGGCAGCATATTTATTTGCACTACAGCGTTCAACCCTTTTGGAAAAACTGCCTTTTGGCTAGTTAAAAAATGTCTGCCTCATTGGATGAGATTTTGTAATTGTTGTCCTGCTGCTTTACTACTCTGATTGCTACAGTGCCTTGAGCGAAAAACAGCAACAGCAAGTGTTCGTCGCTGTTCACCAAATGCTCCCGTTATTATTTGCATTTTCTCTGTATGGCTTTCCCAATATATTTTTAGCTTTCAACTTTACTTCATTTCTTCAAAAGTTAGCTGTTCAACGTTTCAAAAGTCATTTTTTTTTCTAAACCTGCCCCGTTGTTTTAGCTTTGGCTTTTTTGACTGACAATTCTTCAAAGTTCAAACAAATAAGGCCTAGTAAGTTTAGTCCTTGCATTTCGATAGCATAAGAAGATTCATAGACAATAAGTAAATGGGGCAAGTGTTCTGTTATATTTCTTGTGAAGTACATCTTTATAGCTTTGAGTTCTGATGATGGCATCAAATTTTACTATCAAACTGTAGTTTATCCTACTGGTTTTATCCAGCTGGCTCTGATATGTATTGTGTTTTATTTATTTGTTTACATCATGCGACTATTATGAGACTATATATATCCTGCTTGCTTTATCCAGCTGGCTCTGATGTGTATTGTATTTTATTTATTGTGTTTGCAGCATGTAGCTATGAGTCATCGGATTCCGAGGGCTATTGGTGATATGGCGAATTGCTGAAAATTATGAGTCAACATGTCACCTTTTGACAGTCTGCTTGAGGAATTGCTAGCAACTTATATCAGATTGTGCTTCAGAGTAGCTTCACCTGTGTTGCTAATAATAGGATCCCGGATCGTATGACAACTTTGAGTTTGTATTGCCGCTGAACATTACCACACATTGTTTTTGTGACACTTCGTGTTCCATTTTTATGAGTTAGCATTGTTAAAACTAATCTCAAGTCTGGATCAACCTACCCAAGAAGTATCATTGACATGCAAAGTGTTTTGGGCAGTGATTAAATTCAAAAACACTTTGGTTTGAACTACAACTCAAATTTCTACAACACAAATGTGGTCAACCAAAAATTTATGTTGTAGAGCATGTCAAATGAAAAATCTAGAACAAACCCCACTGGTTTTCTCAAAAGTTTGATGCCCCAAATAAATTGGTTAAACCCCTGAAAACGGTCTTATTGTCGAATTTATGAGATTTTTCCTGGGGCAGTTTATGAGGCGTTTGACATCTCAGAAATTCGGGACAATCGTGGAGATCACGTGGATATTTTTGTTTTGGTAATTGGAGCCTGGGAGGGTTTTGTTTTGGAATTTCTAAGTAGCAGGAAATTGGAAAACCAACGAAAAAGTCAAACTCGGGCGGGACCCAGCTGTCAGCTCTTTCTCTCTCGCTGCATCGTATGTCAGGAAATGACCGGCGCCTCTGTGCCGCGTGGCGCCCGTACGCCGGCGTTGCCCCCACGCCGGTCGGCCACGACCGCCACGGCCAGCCGAACTCCACCTCCTATTTAAACCCCGGGCGAGGAAACCCTAACCCTAGACATCTTTCTCCCCATTTCCGCCGCCACCAAGCTCCATTGACGCCTTCCACTGAGCTCACCCGTCCGGCAGCCACAGACCGTCCCAACACGAGCCACAACCAACCATAGATGCGCCTCGGTGTGCTGGAGCCGTGGGAAGAAGCCTCATCCGCATCCGTCCACTGAGCGAGAAGTATTTGGCAAATTACTCCGGCAAGTTCTTCAACTCGCACATCCGACGCCACTCAGAAATTCATCCTCTTCGGTGAGTTTCGTCACACCATCCTTGGTTCCTTACGTGCGAGACTCGCAACCGCACTCCTCACCAAGTTTCACCCTGTTTGGTTGAAGGAACCGGTCGTTGTTGCACTTTTCCCCGGCCGCCACCGTCCGTCGCCTCTGCTCCTCCGTCGCGGCCCTACTTCCGGCCATCTCCAACAACAATGAACTTCGTGCCGGCCTTCTCCTAGCTGCCACGAAGCTCTAGGAACAAACGGCGCTCGATTTGGTCGATCCTACAAAGCGCACGACCTCGCCGAACGTCGTCAGACTGCGAGCTCACGCGTGCTTCGTTGCCGGCCATCTTCCGGTGAGCACCTGACCTCGGGACCTCTTCGGATGGATGCGCGTCGAGCTCTGGAGCATGCTGGTATTTTTATCTCGATTTTTAGTGGTCGTTTGACCCCGTTCCGGCGAGCCGCCGCCGCCACCGGTGAGCCTCCGTCGGCCATGGACGAGCTGGAGCTGTCGTTCGCCAGTGTGGGTTGGGGGCACCGTGCTCCTGGGCCAGGCTGCCCTGGCTGGGCCGCGCGCCATGTCCTTGGCCGTGCCCTGGCGCGGGCCGCACGGTGTGGGCTAGGCCGCACCCATGCTCCTGGGCTGCACGCGAGCCAGTGGGCTACGCTTTGAAATGGGCCGTTTTGGCCGAACCAGCCCACCAGCCCCTTTTTGATTTATCTTTTTTCTAGGATTTAAATAAATGCCAGAAATTCTTACAAACTTCAAAAATTCATATCTAGAGCTATAGATCTCGAAAAATTGTAAACCAAAGTTTGTTGGAATCCTTGAGACTTGTACTATTTAATGGTGCAATTAAATTTACATTATCAGAGGTAAATTAATTGAGTTAATTTCCTTTTTGGAGATTCAAGATTAGGGCTTAATTAATTATTTAATTATCCCAACTTATGAAGCTTAATTTAATTATTATCTATAGCATGTGCCTAAGGATCAGGAGCAATTTAATTGCTATTTTTACCTAGTTTTGCTAGGATTATTGAATTATTCTCTTGCACATGCGATAATGATTTAAATGCTTCATGGGAGTTGATGAAGGAGATTAAATTAAATAATCACCTTAAATCATCTTCACCCTGCTGGACAGCACGTTAATTTATACTCATGAATTAAGTGTATTTGATGAAATCCGCACGTATTCCGTAAAATATTCAATGTCATGTTTTCATCAAATTTTACACATCACATTTGCATCATGTAGCTGCGGTGGTGAACGTGGTAACCGGCGAGGAGGCGCCGTAGCTGCTGCTGTTGTTGACCCAGCTACTCAGGGTCAAGCTCAAGGCAAGCCCCGGTGCACAACCTTTTAATTTAAGTATTTTATTTTCATCACTATGCTTGTAGGTCCGTATTGTGCATTAGGTCTACAGGAGTTGTGATGAAAACCCTAGCATGCAGTAGGATCCCGTTTACCCCGATTCGATCACCCTACGCTAGATGCTTGCTTAAATAGGGCGATGATCCGTCGAGTGGTACGGAGACCACTCGTAGATAGGACAATCACATTTTTGGGACACGATGCTAAGTATCAAGTTGAGAATGGAAAATTGGAGGCCGGACGGGCAACTAGGTGGAAAGTGAAGGACCGAAAGAGTCTTCAAGGTTGTAGCCCTGTCTCGTGCACACAAGGACCGCGTCGTGTTCGGCCCGTGTGGATTAAGTTTGAACGTACTCGTTTTGCATGCTGGAGTTTATGGGCCCGATGAACCGATGTAGCGATGGATTGCTGTAAGGTTGGAAGATTTCCCTACTCCCTTGGTTACTAGGCGGTTTTTGGGAGGAGAGGAGGGAGCACTCTACTCACGGATGACGTCCGGACGGCATCGCGTGAGGGACCCTTCTCGGGGCGGTAGGACCCGGACGACCTTATGGTGCCCGAGCGAAAGGTTGTCTCATGCGGCTTCCGGAAGCGCGTATGTGACGTGCGACAGTGTTTCTCCCGCAGGATGTAAATCGATTCGAATCGCTGCCCCTCACAGATAACGAGTACCACTTGTCCCTGCGCCGAACGTAGTAAGAAGAGAAACATTGATGATGATTTCGATTAATTTGCTGTTTTGCTTAATTACTTGTTTGGAAACATGTAATGCAGTAGCTTAGTGCAAATTAAATTTATTCTTTCTTGCAACTTAATTAAACTGCTAAAAGATGAAAGTAAGGACTCACTTGTAGGCCAGCTTAGTGCTTAAATATATCCTGTTCCCCGGCCTTTGCATGTCTAGGAGTCGGCTGTAGATGGCCACTTTGACGGGTCGGTCTTGCCGAGCTCTAGTTGCTCAGGGCTTTGCTCTATGTGGTTTTCGAGAGGATACCGTCGTGCATGACTTCGACGCCGGAGATGACGTCCGGCAGATCGGACTTCGGGTGACGGCCACTACACTTGGGAGTGGTGCGGTCCGGACGAGTAGAGGAGTTGATGTGCCGGTAAGATGTTCTAGGGCAGGAACATCCGTCTCTCGCCGGATGCTCGTGATGTATCGCCGAGAGAGCGATTGTATCTTTATGCTTCCGCTGTTTAGTTGTTTTCCAAACTTATTAGCTTCCGATGCTTTCGAGACTCGATGTACATTTGTACTGGGATGAATGTAAGACTTGTACTTATATTCATTGCACTATGCTTATGTTTGTATGTTGTAATATCGGGTATCACAGCGCGTGATGCCACCCATGATGATCCTGGAGATGGAAACGCCTCTTCGTGAGGTGGGTCCGTCACAGCGTGGTATCGGAGCCGTCATGGGGTATTACAACACCTTAAGCAGCCTATTTTCGAAAACTAGGACGTTATCGTGTGAGGACGTGCCCGTAAGGACTATATTAGTCGTAACAGTGGCAATGCTAACCCTGGGTTATGATTGTTTAATTACTTGCATCTACGGCCGTGGCTCGGGTATGTCCGCATTTAAATTAGCGGTCCGTGCCCGCGGACGGAGAATACGGGACAATGTTGGCTCGTGGCATACCACGGGGCGATCCTTCCTATGGATCGTAACTGGTAGAACTGTGCTTATTTTTGTAGTTTCTTTTGAATTTGATGTACTGTTTCTGGAATGAATCTTCTGCAGGTACATAACAACGCTAGTAGGTGTGAGTCGATAATTTTAGACTGACATACGTGGTTGAGTGCGGGTTGCCACCCCGAAATCCGTACACCGTTGAGACGGTATAATTATTTGTTTCTTCGTGGTGAGGACGAATAGGATGGCTAAGGTGCATTCATGATAAAAATTGGCAAACCTAAAAGTCTGAATTTTGTGACCTAAAAAAATTCAGAAACTCGCTAAGCAAAGAAAATTCCTAACTTTCTGCTCGAATCTTGGATTTTAGTGATTTTTAAATGTTCTGAAAACTTAAAGAAGTCAACTAATTTTTGGACGTGGTTTGGTGATGTTTGGATCCAGGGAGAGGGAGTTATGCTCTGCCTTGTTCAGAGGTGCTGTGTCTGTTTTTCAGAACGACAGCCTGGTTGGTTTTCCCCATAACTCCCAGCTCGATTGTCGGAAGAAGGCAAATGAGCACTTTCTGGAAAGCTTGAATCACGAGCTACAACTTCGGTAGTCTGAGGAAAGACTGGTTTTGAGGTTGCAGGGTCGAAAATCTCGGATTCCTCCCTCTGAACTGAAACTACCTCAACTCTGTTTTCAGAATTGTATAACGGTACCGTTTTGACCATATCTTGGTGCTCATGTGTTGGGTACGGGTGATCTTGTACTCGTTGGAAAGGTTGAAACATGAGTTCCAACTTTTGTATTCATTTGGAGGACCAGTTCCGAACCGAGCTGGCCGGTTTTGGTCAGTTATTACTCGCTGTACAGATTACCGTTCAGAATGGATAGTCTGTCGGGTAACACCCATAACTTTTCGCTCGATTGACGGAATCGGGTGGTTAAATACTCGATGGAAAGCTGAGAAGATGATCTAAATTATTGTTAGTATGAGGAAGAGCCAATTCTATCGTTTCCTGTGCTAAAATGTACAGTTTTGTTGACTGTACTGCGTTGGATCGCCGGGACAGGATTTGATCTAATGGGGGATAATTTGCCTTTGTTAATCATTACTATTTGTTTGCTCACATGATGCTCTTGGTTAAGCATCCTCTCTTTCAGTGCGTCATACTTACGTGGGAAAAATTTGTTTCTTAGCCTTCGCAGATGCCGTCCGACCGTGAGCCCGACCGCGAGCACGCCGACAACACGTGGTCCGCCGGGAGGAGGCCTTGGCGGAGACTTCTCCCGGTTTGCTGTGGGCGCTGTTGGAGACTCGGGACACACCCAGCCCCCGCTGTACTTCACCCAGCGTGATCGAGTTTCTGGGGTCGCCTTTCACAAGGTGAAGGCGGAGGTTGCTCACCACCCCGACGAGCAGGAAGGGTTCACGGAGTACCAAGTGTTCTCCAAGGACACCTACCAGGGCCGAGCTAAGATAGCCCAGTTCATTTTGTCGAGTTTGTGACCTCTCACAGAGACTCCTTGTCCGGCACCCCTTCGAGCTGATCCCGACACTTGACTACTTCGACGAGGTAGTCGAACGCCGTCTCAGGAGGATTGGCCGCACGGAGTTGGGTTACCATCTGCGTTGCTCGCTACGCTCGCGAGGCGTTCCGGATACACCGGGACGCGGACGCGCCGGCTACGCGCCTCCGGGACCATGTGACCGAGTTGTCTCCGGTCCGTCGCGAGCGGCGAGAGCGTTTGGACATCCTTGCACAGGAGCGCTCCGACGCGATCCGGGTCTGCAAAGCAAGACTCGGGAGGTCGCGAGAGTCACGGGTGAGCGTGATGACCTCATCCGTGAGAGGGATGCCCTGTTGGTGCAGCGTAACCTCTTGCTGGAGGAGCGAGACGAGCTTCGGCAGAGAGGGACGACCGCACCCGAGAGCGCGATGAGGCACGCCAGCAGTTGGTGGGCCGCAACGCGCGAGTGGCTCAGCAGGAGCACTACATCCACCACCTCCGGCACCAACTTGATGGTTGCCCAGCAGCTTGGAGCAGGAGCAGCACCACGACATTCGGACGTTGGAGCAGCAGGTCGCGCAGCTTGCAGCAGCAGCTTGCAGGCTGCCCCGGCACCACCTCCACCACACGACGACGCGTCCGACGTCGACGACCCGTAGGAGTGACCTCCTTCGGCAGGAGGGTGTTAGGAGAAGATGGACTAGCAGCTGGTAGCAAATTATTTTGATGCTCGATAGCTGGACTAAATCGAGTAGTACCATCTAGTGAGGGATATTTGGAGGTGTGAGTGTATTTGTATGGCTAGTTGGCAATGGATGTATGAACTAATGAATGTTATGGTAATTGTGGCACTTTTTGTGCTAGTTGGGAGCTTTGTGATGTATTTTATTTCCATACGATGCTTTCTTTCTTTTAATGTTCATACTTTATCGCGAGTCGTTTATTGACTCGTGGGAATCTTGTTTCCTTACGGATGGCCGATAACGTTGAGATTTTGGACAACGGTTGGATGTGGTCCGATTGTTCGCACCGCGGCGGTTTACCTGCGATGCTATGGCAGGCCATGCGGACGCTGGGATACACCGAGCCCCCGCTTACGTAGGGAAGGAGTTCGTGGAGCGAGGAATGCTCACTTGTACCATGCACGTGGTTGTGCCGGGCAAGGCGGTACCTCCACGCCGGAGTCATGGATGGTGACCACGACGGGTCTCGCGATCTTCGGCGCATGGGACTTGGCAGCGCCGGCAGCTCTCACCGGGCTTTGTGAGCTTCACGCACCCGACCTTGTAGGGACACCTTACCTCTACCTACCGGTCGGTGACCCCTACGACGACCGCTGGAGACGCCGCATAGCGGTGTTGAGTGACCCCAGTACACCCCACTTCAATCCCATGCCGGCAAACACCGCGTGCTATGCGGACGTCCTGTTTCGGCAGCACGAGTATCGGAACCGCGAGGTGAGCCTTCTCATGGGAGCCATGAGACGGAATGAGGCTAGAGTTGTCCAGCGGGACCAGCAGGTCACCTCACTCACCGCGGAGAACGCGGCACTCGCGTGGACAGCTCCAGCAGCGAGCAGACTCGGTGGCTAATCTGCAGCAGGAGGTGCAGACTACAGCTCAGGCCCGAGACGAGGCAGCAGCGGCTCGAGACGCAGCCCGACGCCCGCTACTTACGTTTCCTCACCGCGTACGGTCCACGTGGACCAGGACCTCGAGTGACCTTGTTCCTCCGTCGGGAGAGCAGCTTGAGGACCCCGACGATGCGGAGGAGGATTGAGCGGCACATTAGTGCGCGCCGTAGGGAATAGCAACCGATCTCCCTACTTGTATCTTGTTTTCCCTTTCGTGGTAATCGGAACTTGTTTAGCGGAAGCGTGATCGTACTCGTGGTGTTAGCAATTATGTATTGAACTATGGTGCAACTTTGAACTATGTTGATGCAGTGTAATGTGTTGGATGACGGTGTTTCTCATTCCGTAAAATTTCGCATTACTACATTGGTTTTTGCTACTGCTGTTGGTTTAATTAATTGCACATTTGGTTACCCTATGGCAATGTGTATTCTTTTGCGAATCAACTGGATTAATGGGTTTCGCGATTTTGCTTGGCGGAATGGTGAGGACGCGCAACACCAATGATCTCCATGGCGAGAGGCCCGAAAGCTCGGCCCAAGGTGCGGGAGACGAAGCACCACCACCGCCACCTGTCCCTAACCCTATGGACATGATGGCCCGGCTTTTCGCGGCTATGCGCGATAATCAGCAGCAGCGAGAACGAGTTCCTGCGGGAACTCCGACAGCAGGTACCTGCCGGGGACGGCAACCGCGGGCGCCGAACCGCGACGCGGCGCCGCGGGAGGCCTCCTACCAGGAGTTCCCGGGCACCCAGCCCCGAGGTACGACGGCTCCGGCGAGCCGATGAGGGCGGAAGACTTCATCCGCCTCACCGAGTCCAAGTTCGGATCGCTCCATTGCACGAAGTGCGAAGACGCTCTTCGCAGCGCAGCAGCTAGAGGGCGCCGCTAGTGCTTGGTGGGCTACCCACCCGGCCACTCCGGCCGCCGGCACGCAAACCACCCGGGAGGACTTCAAGAGGGTCTTCCGCGCTCACTTCATACCGGCGGGTGTGATGCGCCGGAAGGCGAGAGAGTTCATGGCTCTCACCCGGGGAGGTCGCAGTGTACACGAGTACACCCAGCAGTTCAACCGGCCGGCACTTTATGCCCCCGAGCTGGTGGACACGGATCGAAGCGCAAGGACCGCTTCATGGAGGGACTCGGCGCCGAGTTGCGGGACCGCCTTACCCTCAATATGGCGGGTAGCTTCTCGGAGTTCGTGAACAATGCCATCCTCGCCGAGGAGGGCTACCGCGAGGTCCAGGCGGAGAAGAAGAGATCCGCGAGTGCTACGGGGCCATCCAACCCACCCTCGGCCAAGTACCGCATGATCTACACCGACCCTCCGGACAGCGCTACCGCTCTCGGCCTATGGTGGCGCCGCGTCGGTCGGCACCCCCACGGAGGCCCCCACCGCAGCCGAGGCCCCCGCGAGCAGCAGCAGATGGGACAGCGTGCTCCAGGACCCCGTCCTGTTCGGAATGCCGCAGGGAACCGTCCGCCACCACCCGGAGCACCTTGCTTTGGATGTGGCCGCCCAGACACTTTGTTAGGGATTGCCCCTATCGGCAGCGGGGCAATGCTCCTAATCGACAGCGCGGGAACAACAACCGAGCCCCAAGCAAAGACAGGGCGTGTGAACTACACGTCCACGGAGGAGATACCGGACGACGCTCCCGTGATGGCTGGTACGTTTTCTGTTCGAAATCACCCTGCTCTTATATTGTTTGATTCCGGGGCGACGCACAATTTTATCAGCGAGTCGTATGTGAACAAGTGGAAGTTACCCCGTAGCCTTATGAGATCCCGTTACTTGATTACTTCAGCGGGAGGGAAAACACCCGCGACGTATGAGGTTAAAAAGGTTCCCATTGTGTTGAAGGCCAAAGTCTACCCAGTGGATTGTATGATTCTTGAGGGGAGCAACATTGACATAATTCTGGGTATGTTCTGGATGAGGTGTCACAAGGCCGTTTTGGACATAGATGCTTTCACTCGTCGACTTGAATTCCCCATTGCATGGTCGGGACGTCCTCCGACCGACCTATCCTAAGAATTGTACTCCAGCGAGTGCACCAAGCTATTGTCGAGGGTCCGACCGATATCCCGCTTGTCCGTGAGTTTCTGATGTGTTTCCCGAGGATCTTCCCGGAATGCCTCCGGACGAGGGACATTGAGTTCAAAATTGAGTTGCAGCCAGGTACGGCTCCGATCTCAAAGAGACCATACAAAATGGCACCCAAGGAATTGGCCGAATTAAAAGAGCAATTAAAAGAACTGTTGGACAAAGGTTACATCGGACCTAGTTCCTCACCTTGGGGATGTCCGGCTCTATTTGTCAAGAAGAAGGACAAGACTTTGCGCTTATGTGTGGATTACCGGCCCTCAATGCAGTCACGATCAAGAACAAGTATCCATTGCCTCGCATTGATATTTTGTTTGATCGATTGATGGGAGCTAAGGTATTTTCGAAGGTTGATTTGCGCTCGAGCTATCACCGAGATCAAGATCAGGGCTGAAGATGTGCCTAAGACAGCCTTCTCTACACGGTACGGCTCTGTATGAGTATATGGTGATGTCTTTTGGGTTGACCAATGCACCGGCACACTTCATGTATCTTATGAATTCGGTATTCATGCCCGAGCTTGACAAGTTTGTGGTAGTCTTTATTCATGACATATTGGTGTATTCCAAGTCCGAGGAAGAGCATGCCGAGCATCTTCGCATTGTTCTCCAAAGATTGCGAGATCACCAGTTGTATGCTAAATTCAGCAAGTGTGAATTCCGGCTTAAGAAAGTTCCATTTTTGGGTCACGTCATTTCGGAGGAAGGCATATCCGTTGATCCAAGCAAAGTGCAGGACGTGCTTAATTGGAAAGCTCCGAAGTCGGTACCACGATTCGCAGTTTCCTAGGCTTGGCAGGCTATTATCGGAGGTTCATCCCGAACTTCTCCAAGATTGCCAAACCTATGACCGAGCTTCGAAAAGGAAAAGAAGTTTGAGTGGAGTCGGGCTTGTCGGGAAGCCTTTGAGAGTTTGAAGAAATTGTTGACATCCGCCCGGTGCTAGCACAGCCGAACCTTGAGAAGCCCTTTGATGTTTTCTCGTGACGCATCGGGCAGAGGTTTGGGTGGAGTTCTCATGCAGGAGGGGCGAGTAGTTGCTTATACCTCCCGGCAGCTCCGAAGCACGAGCAGAATTATCCTACTCACGATCTTGAGTTAGCAGCAGTGGTACTCGCCCTAAAGGTGTGGAGACATTATTTGTTGGGCAATCTCGTTCGCATCTACACCGATCACAAGAGTTTGAAGTACATTTTCACTCAGGATGATCCGAACATGAGGCAGCGCCGTTGGTTGGAATTGATTAAAGATTATGAGTTGGAAGTGCACTACCACCCCGGCAAGGCAAATGTTGTGGCGGATGCACTCAGCAGGAAGGCACATTGTAACCTCCTTCAGAGCCACTCAGTCGATCGCGGATGGGCATTACATCCAAGTTGTGCCCCACGGGTCGCTCTACAACTTGGCATTGATACCCACCTTGCGCGATGAAGTGGTAGAAGCGCAGAAAGTCGATACTTGCATTGCCCATCTCAAGAGGAGGATAAAAGAGGGAGATAGGCAAGTGGCATGTTTTTGTGAGGACGATGCGGGAGTTGTTTGGTTCAAAGACCGCATCGTGGTGCCGAAAGTTCCCGAGCTACGTAAGAAGATATTGGATGAGGCTCACCTAGCCAAGTATGCTATGCATCCCGGCAGCAATAAGATGTACCATGATCTTAGGACGAAGTATTGGTGGACAAGGATGAAAAGAGAGATTGCTCGTTACGTCGCCGAGTGTGACACTTGTCGTCGGGTCAAGGCTGATCATTTGAGACCCGCCGGGCCGTTGCAGCCACTCAGCGTACCATCTTGGAAATGGGATGACATCAGCATGGACTTTATTGTTAGCTTGCCTACCACAGTTCGGAAGTTTGATTCTATTTGGGTAATTGTTGATCGTTTGACCAAAGTGGCACATTTCGTCCCCGTGAGCACCCGGTTCACGACTCGGAAGTATGCTCGGTTATACATCGAGCGGATCCTATGTTTGCATGGTGTGCCGAGGACAATCATTTCCGATCGAGGAACACGGTTTGTGGGACGTTTACGGGAGCAACTGCATGCTTCCCTAGGAACGAAATTGATTCGAAGCTCAGCTTACCACCCACGGATCGATGGGCAAACGGAGAGAGTAAATCAGATATTGGAGGACATGTTGAGAGCATATGTTCGGATCATGACAAGAAATGGGATGAATGCTTACCCCTGGCCGAGTTTGCTTACAACAATAGCTACCAAGAGAGCATTAAGATGGCACCATTTGAGGCTCTCTATGGTCGTCGATGCCGTACTCCACTCGGTTGGTCCGAGTACGGAGAGAGAACAATATTTGGGCCAGAACTTGTGCAACAAGTCGAGGAGCGAGTATTGGAAATCCAAGCAAACCTCAAGGCAGCGAAATCAAGGCAAAAGAGCTATGCGGATAAAAGGCGCCGACCACTTGAGTTCAAAGTGGGTGATCTTGTGTACCTTCGAGTCTCACCAACCAAGGGTGTACAAAGGTTTGGCGTGAGAGGCAAGCTCTCACCGCGTTACATCGGACCCTACCCCATTGTGGCCGGATGTGGTGTCGTTGCTTACAAGCTTAAATTACCCGACACGCTCGCCGGTGTGCATGACGTCTTCCACGTCTCACAACTGAAGAAGTGCCTCAAAGCACCCGTTGATCGAGTGTTGGATGAAGTGATCCCACTGCAGCCCGATTTGACCTATTCCGAGCGGCCGATCAAGATTGTCGATACAAAGGAAAGAATTACACGAAATGGCACTCGTAAATTTTTCAAGGTTCAATGGAGTCATCACTCCACAAGGGAGGCTACGTGGGAGTCCGAAGATTTTCTTCGCACCCACTATCCGAAGTTTCCGCTTCGAGCCTAGAGGTACGCAACTCACCCCCTCCGTGTTTAATTGTAATCTCGGGACGAGATTTCTTTAAGGGGAGGGCTGTGACACTTCGTGTTCCATTTTTATGAGTTAGCATTGTTAAAACTAATCTCAAGTCTGGATCAACCTACCCAAGAAGTATCATTGACATGCAAAGTGTTTTGGGCAGCTGATTAAATTCAAAAACACTTTGGTTTGAACTACAACTCAAATTTCTACAACACAAATGTGGTCAACCAAAAATTTATGTTGTAGAGCATGTCAAATGAAAAATCTAGAACAAACCCCACTGGTTTTCTCAAAAGTTTGATGCCCCAAATAAATTGGTTAAACCCCTGAAAACGGTCTTTTTGTCGAATTTATGAGATTTTTCCTGGGGCAGTTTATGAGGCGTTTGACATCTCAGAAATTCGGGACAATCGTGGAGATCACGTGGATATTTTTGTTTTGGTAATTGGAGCCTGGGAGGGTTTTGTTTTGGAATTTCTAAGTAGCAGGAAATTGGAAAACCAACGAAAAAGTCAAACTCGGGCGGGACCCAGCTGTCAGCTCTTTCTCTCTCGCTGCATCGTATGTCAGGAAATGACCGGCGCCTCTGTGCCGCGTGGCGCCCGTACGCCGGCGTTGCCCCCACGCCGGTCGGCCACGACCGCCACGGCCGGCCGAACTCCACCTCCTATTTAAACCCCGGGCGAGGAAACCCTAACCCTAGACATCTTTCTCCCCATTTCCGCCGCCACCAAGCTCCATTGACGCCTTCCACTGAGCTCACCCGTCCGGCAGCCACAGACCGTCCCAACACGAGCCACAACCAACCATAGATGCGCCTCGGTGTGCTGGAGCCGTGGGAAGAAGCCTCATCCGCATCCGTCCACTGAGCGAGAAGTATTTGGCAAATTACTCCGGCAAGTTCTTCAACTCGCACATCCGACGCCACTCAGAAATTCATCCTCTTCGGTGAGTTTCGTCACACCATCCTTGGTTCCTTACGTGCGAGACTCGCAACCGCACTCCCTCACCAAGTTTCACCCTGTTTGGTTGAAGGAACCGGTCGTTGTTGCACTTTTCCCCGGCCGCCACCGTCCGTCGCCTCTGCTCCTCCGTCGCGGCCCTACTTCCGGCCATCTCCAACAACAATGAACTTCGTGCCGGCCTTCTCCTAGCTGCCACGAAGCTCTAGGAACAAACGGCGCTCGATTTGGTCGATCCTACAAAGCACACGACCTCGCCGAACGTCGTCAGACTGCGAGCTCACGCGTGCTTCGTTGCCAGCCATCTTCCGGTGAGCACCTGACCTCGGGACCTCTTCGGATGGATGCGCGTCGAGCTCTGGAGCATGCTGGTATTTTTATCTCGATTTTTAGTGGTCGTTTGACCCCGTTCCGGCGAGCCGCCGCCGCCTCCGGTGAGCCTCCGTCGGCCATGGACGAGCTGGAGCTGTCGTTCGCCAGTGTGGGTTGGGGGCACCGTGCTCCTGGGCCAGGCTGCCCTGGCTGGGCCGCGCGCCATGTCCTTGGGCCGTGCCCTGGCGCGGGCCGCACGGTGTGGGCTGGGCCGCACCCATGCTCCTGGGCTGCACGCGAGCCAGTGGGCTACGCTTTGAAATGGGCCGTTTTGGCCGAACCAGCCCACCAGCCCCTTTTTGATTTATCTTTTTCCTAGGATTTAAATAAATGCCAGAAATTCTTACAAACTTCAAAAATTCATATCTAGAGCTATAGATCTCGAAAAATTGTAAACCAAAGTTTGTTGGAATCCTTGAGACTTGTACTATTTAATGGTGCAATTAAATTTACATTATCAGAGGTAAATTAATTGAGTTAATTTCCTTTTTGGAGATTCAAGATTAGGGCTTAATTAATTATTTAATTACCCCAACTTATGAAGCTTAATTTAATTATTATCTATAGCATGTGCCTAAGGATCAGGAGCAATTTAATTGCTATTTTTACCTAGTTTTGCTAGGATTATTGAATTATTCTCTTGCACATGCGATAATGATTTAAATGCTTCATGGGAGTTGATGAAGGAGATTAAATTAAATGATCACCTTAAATCATCTTCACCCTGCTGGACAGCACGTTAATTTATACTCATGAATTAAGTGTATTTGATGAAATCCGCACGTATTCCGTAAAATATTCAATGTCATGTTTTCATCAAATTTTACACATCACATTTGCATCATGTAGCTGCAGTGGTGAACGTGGTAACCGGCGAGGAGGCGCCGAAGCTGCTGCTGTTGTTGACCCAGCTACTCAGGGTCAAGCTCAAGACAAGCCCGGTGCACAACCTTTTAATTTAAGTATTTTATTTTCATCACTATGCTTGTAGGTCTCGTATTGTGCATTAGGTCTACAGGAGTTGTGATGAAAACCCTAGCATGCATTAGGATCCTGTTTACCCCGATTCGATCACCCTACGCTAGATGCTTGCTTAAATAGGGCGATGATCCGTCGAGTGGTACGGAGACCACTCGTAGATAGGACAATCACATTTTTGGGACACGATGCTAAGTATCAAGTTGAGAATGGAAAATTGGAGGCCGGACGGGCAACTAGGTGGAAAGTGAAGGACTGAAAGAGTCTTCAAGGTTGTAGCCCTGTCTCGTGCACACAAGGACCGCGTCGTGTTCGGCCCATGTGGATTAAGTTTGAACGTACTGTTTTGCATGCTGGAGTTTATGGGCCCGATAAACCGATGTAGCGATGGATTGCTGTAAGGTTGGAAGATTTCCCTACTCCCTTGGTTACTAGGCGGTTTTTGGGAGGAGAGGAGGGAGCACTCTACTCACGGATGACGTCCGGGACGGCATCGCGTGAGGGACCCTTCTCGGGGCGGTAGGACCCGGACGACCTTATGGTGCTCGAGCGAAAGGTTGTCTCATGCGGCTTCCGGAAGCGCGTATGTGACGTGCGTACAGGTTTCTCCTGCAGGATGTAAATCGATTCGAATCTCTGCCCTCACGATAACGAGTACCACTTGTCCCTGCACCGGAACGTAGTAAGAAGAGAAACATTGATGATGATTTCGATTAATTTGCTGTTTTGCTTAATTACTTGTTTGGAAACATGTAATGCAGTAGCTTAGTGCAAATTAAATTTATTCTTTCTTGCAACTTAATTAAACTGCTAAAAGATGAAAGTAAGGACTCACTTGTAGGCCAGCTTAGTGCTTAAATATATCCTGTTCCCCGGCCTTTGCATGTCTAGGAGTCGGCTGTAGATGGCCACTTTGACGGGTCGAGTCTTACCGAGCTCTAGTTGCTCGGGGCTTTGCTCTATGTGGTTTTCGAGAGGATACCGTCGTGCATGACTTCGACGCCGGAGATGACGTCCGGCAGGATCGGACTTCGGGTGACGGCCACTACACTTGGGAGTGGTGCGG
Source organism: Chloris gayana (assembly GCA_031894775.1). NCBI lineage: Eukaryota > Viridiplantae > Streptophyta > Magnoliopsida > Poales > Poaceae > Chloris > Chloris gayana. Next base: position 393,773 of record JAUNZO010001252.1, read on the forward strand.
TCCGGACGAGTAGAGGAGTTGATGTGCCAGTAAGATGTTCTAGGGCAGGAACATCTGTCTCTGCCGGATGCTCGTGATGTATCGCCGAGAGAGCGATTGTATCTTTATGCTTCCGCTGTTTAGTTGTTTTCCAAACTTATTAGCTTCGATGCTTTCGAGACTCTGATGTACATTTGTACTGGGATGAATGTAAGACTTGTACTTATATTCATTGCACTATGCTTATGTTTGTATGTTGTAATATCGGGTATCACAGCGCGTGATGCCACCCATGATGATCCTGTAGATGGAAACGCCTCTTCGTGAGGTGGGTCTGTCACAGTTTTTATCTAATTCAAACAAGGGATTTTCAACACCTTGTTTGGGCTATAAAATTAGTTTAGTTTCGGAACAAATTTTGGATGTATGGAAGTGTTTGGATGCAACAAATTAAATTCGCAGGTTGAGAAACGATAGTATAGCTGAAAGGACAACAATTGTTAACATTCTTTTTTTCTGAAAATTCGTACTGCTTCTACCAGTATATGATAGGATAAGAGATTACTAACTTCCGGTAACACTTGCTCCATAGCACTAGGCTATAGAATATGTATGCAGTTCAAACGGTCATTAACAAGCTCTGTCCATGCAGTTTTTTATTGAGAGATTCATCTAGTTCAGGACGGTAATGATGGTGACCAATGTCAGTAATGACTGTGAGCTACGTGAATGAGGACATTTTTCCTCGTATCCCAAGCTGGACGTGCTGATTGATATGACTTCTCGGGACATGAAACTCCAACATCAACAAATAGAAAAAAGAAACAATGAACCGATGTTGATAAAAAGAAAAATACCAATATCTTTGAAAGAATAAGTATAGTTTCGCCTGACAGAATAGCTAGTGGGCCTAAACTGACATTAGGTATAGAATGTGTATTCTGATGCGGCGTGGGCGTTTAGGGGATCTAAGTGGTGAGCGGAGGAACAAACGAGCTTGTGAACTAGAGAGAAAGGGATATCAGACTGCCGGTGGCTGTTCGCGTCGCCGCGGCGAGGAATGTCCTCAGCCACGATGACCGAAGAACAGAGCACCCAAACTAGGGAGATCTGTATTTCTTCGATGATTACAATCACAAACTGTTTCAGCCTTTATAATCCAGGCCGAAAGACTCAACAAACTAACAAACTCTACAAATTACTCTTAACAACCGAAACTACTCTCCCTGCTTATTCGTGAACGTCGTGGCTCGTGCTTAGCCACTTTGGTTGCCCTCCATGACATCTGCAGCACAGCGACTACGGCGCACATACTTGTGACCCACAAAGGAGTCCACAACAATTCTATTCTAGCTAGTTTGTGATGGTCATCAACCAGCTCTATTCATGTGTTCTTTATGCTTGCACCTACCAAAGATAGGTAGTACTTGTTACTTGACATATCAGTAGGTAGTGACTGCATACTTCAACCGACTCTTACCTTATAATAACTCTTATAATAGTTCTGAAACAACCCTGAATCAGCTCGGCAATCATCCACACTTAGAAAATTTAGTAGACGGATACAAAGATGTAGGAGACAGTGAGGCATTTTCCCTTTATCTTTATTACTATCTTATCTCAATCTCCAGGTTATAAGGCCAGTCTCAATGTACCATTTCATATCGCAGTTTATATGCCACATCAGATCTGAAGATTTAGTTTAATGTATGAAATAGTCTCTCTCAATGCATAGTTTCATCTCACGATTTCATGAGACAGTTATAACATTAAATTAACATCTATTTGTTGCACTGAGATTGATAAAAACGTATTGGGATGAAACTCTATGTTCTCAATGGGAGTTTCAATGGAATTCATAGTTATGAAATAGTGTCCAATAAGATTAGAAGCTGGTGCTCTCTCTCTCTCTCTCTCTCTCTCTCTCTCTCTCTCTCTCTCTCTCTCTCTCTCTCTCTCTCTCTCCCTCTCACCAGACGCGCGAGATACCTTCCTGGAGCTCTATTTGCACCCATGCAAGATTAGGGTCATTTCGGTAATTCAGCCCACATATTAATGTAGTAATTAACTGCTCATATAAAAACATTAATGTGCTCCAAAAGTATTGTAGTAGCTTTTATTTGTGTCTAAAAGTATTGTAGCTATTAACGATCGCCAAAAATATAATCCATTTTTATTGCAATTAACTGCTTCGTTTCATAACAATGGTCATACTTATCTGGTATTAATTAATTACTTTCGTTCTTGCTCCGCTCTATATAAATAAGCACCTGCAAGACGATGGAGTGTCAAAACAAAATATTGGTCTCTGCATACAACAGCTTATCAGAGCCCAATGGCATTCCTAGCTACCTGCTCAAAAATGACTCTTCTCTTAGTCGTTGCGTCGCTAGTGATGGCTCTTCTCTCTTCATCGGTGTCAGCGGGTCTGGATGACAACCACTGCGTAAAATCGCCTCACTGCAACACCAGTATTTGCGGCGGGAGGTGTGCTGCTGGGAGCATCAGTGCTGATGGCATATGCAAAGTCATCGGTGGCATTTCCTACTGTTGCTGCGGTTGATGTCGCGGGGTTCGTCAGCAGATTGTCATTAATAAACTATATTACCCATTGAATGTATTGTGCAAAAAAGTGTGGTGCAATGTCTTGCATGTATGCCAGACATGGAAGTAACTAGCCGTTTACACAATACATATTTTACCAGCGGTTTTGTCAACAAATCGTGATTTTTTTTCATCTTCTGCTATATTCTTGAACATTCATGTCCCTCCTAACTCCTTTCTTAATTGTTAGATTAGTTCTATTATTACACATTTCCCAAAACACATGTAATCCTTCTGACCGTATCACTATAGTACTCGAAAATGAACTTCATAAAAGTGCATATCTGGTGACTGGTGACACGCATCATCCGTGGCCTGAAAAAAATAAGCTCAGATCTGATAACGAGGGCCATGGAGGTCTGCCGCTAAGACTAAGCATAAGAAATAAACACTACGAATACAAATAATAGTTAATTTAGGCTGTAAGAGGACTTTTATGGTATTTGCAGAAGATGAGGATCATTCATCTGGGTTAATCCAATGGTCAGTCGATCAAAGGTCACAATTTGACTAAGAGATTTAAAAATCATAGTTAATTTAGAATTAGCAAATCTCCAACTTAGTGCTCTATTTTTTGGGATATGGTTAGCCAAAATCTGATAAATGCTTGCGGATATGATTTCATAATGATATATGATCTCAAAAGATTTTACATTACTCTGAAGATTGATGAAAGTGCTACACTAGATAATAACATAGCCACTAAAGAAACAAACGAAAATGGTAAAAATGTTTTTTTAATGGGGAAATAGCTGTAATTGATTGTTCAAGATAACTTTATTTATGGCTCTAGTCCATGTAGCCAGCACACGCAAGAGGAAGGTCTGTCAAGAAAGTATTGATGATCCCTGTAAAGAAAAGACGTTGGTCTCCTCGTGGCGTTGCTTTCTGCCGCCCCCAAGGATCTTTGTTTCACCATCGTGACACTGCTGACGACTCTGCTCGCGTCTTCTGTGTCGGCAGGCCGTGCCACACCGTTGCCCAAATTTGGATCACTGTGAAATACTACTCTCTTACTAAATTGTTGTCGCCGTTGACTTTTTTGTTACGTTTGACCATTTGTCTTATTAAAAAAGTTTAAGAAATATTATATATATTCTTGCAATATGTTTTATCACTAAAGAAACTTGAAATATAGCATATAACTTTTTGTATATGAAGAAATTTTTTTACGAATGGTCAAACGTTAAAAAAAGTCAATGGCGACAACAATTTAGTAAGGGAGGGAGTATATACATGTGTCCCTGATATTTGTGGGTGTAGGTGCGCTGTTGGAACTGTCAACGGTGATGGCATATGCATGGTCATCAGCGGTGTCTCCTACTGTTGCTGCATTTGATGCGCTGTAACTAGCAGTTTGCAGTACATATTTCACCAGTGTTTTGTCAAAATGGTGTGAACTTCTCATCTTTTGCTATCCTTGAATATTGATGTCTTTCATACCTTTTTTTGGTTAGTTCTCCCTGTATCCCAGAATATTAGTTCTGAGTTTGTTTTAAGTCAAATATGTTTTTAACTTTGATCATCTATAACAAAAAATCAAAACAAGTTGACGATGTAAAAATTGTACTACTGGATTGATCCCGAAACTGTTCTGAGATGCTTCTATAAGACTATTGTACTACTAGATTGATCCCGAAACTGTTCTGAGATGCTTCTATAAGACTATTGTACTACTAGATTGATCCCGAAACTGTTCTGAGATGCTTCTATAAGACTACTGAGCCACCTAATAAAAAATCTAGAGGCCCACTAAGACTAAGAAATAAGGGGTTGTTTTTTCTATATGAAGGTCGTTCATGGGAAGTCAACTGGGACATTAGTTCACCTATCAATCCCTAGTGGGTCGGTGGGTGGAGAGACAAATGAATCGGTTTTCAAATATCAAAAGCATTTTTTCTCCTGAACCGTAAGTCTGTTCTCGAATCGATTTGAACCACTATCTTCTTTATAATTAATTCCAAAAAAAGATCCAATATGAATATTAGTTGAGTTCTTTGAAAGTTTAAATTTTCATCAACATTTTAAACATACTGTCAACATTTATTTATATTGTGTCAATGTTTTGAATATTCCATCTCAACATTTTCAGGAAAATGTAGACTCCACTTTTTAAAAAATAAATTAAATGAACTTTAATTTTTTTTAAAAAGAAAATGCAAATCTTCATCATGATTTTTAATATATTGTGTCAATATTTATTCATATTGTATTAACATTATGAATTTTCCATGCCAAACATTTTTGGAAAAATGTTTATGTCACATTTCTGTCATTGGGTGGTCATAGCACGGTGTAGTTAGCCTAGCGGGCCGATCTCCCACACAATGATAAGTCGTTGTATATGAAGTCCAAAAATTAGTCCTAGTTGCTTAGAAATAAAAGAAATAAACCCTAGCTAGCTAAAATCAAAACCACAGCCTTTTCCTAGTACCTCCTCCCATGTTACCGCAAAACCAAAGTCTTCCGACTGCCAAAATCTCCCCATTCCAAAGCCATACGGAGCACCGCCCCTCACCACCAGAAACCACTATGGTAGTGGCGGGCAGGCGAGTGTGACCCTACACTTCCACATCTAAAAATCACAATATTAGCCGCGGGCGATAAGGTCGCCCGTCATACAAATGAAATAATGTTTTTTTCTAGAAAAAAATTCTGGCACGCAGGCACAAGATGGGTCCCACCGCACCACCGCTGAAGAGTTGTTGTGTATGTTGTGTTGTCGCCGTCCTTGCCACTCGTGAGCCGCCATCGTCTTCGCCCGCGTCTATCGCCACCGGCAAACCTTGGCCCATTGCCACTGCCCGACTAGATCCGCCGTCGGTTCTGCCCACCGCCTGGTGGAGGACGGTGGAGGAGGGGTAGCTCCAATGGGAGATCAAAGTGGAGGGGCAATGCCAATAGGGGAGCAAGGAGCAGGGGCGGTTCTAGTTGGGGAGCGAGGAGGACGATCGGCACCCATATATGGGGGAGCAAGGAGGACGATCGGCACCCATATATGGGGGAGCGAGGATGAGGTGTGGCTCTGGTGGGGGAGCAAGGAGGTACGGAGGGGTGACATCAGTGGGGAGGAAAGAGGAGGGGTACACCAGTGTGGGAGAGAGAAGTGGAGTGGAGGTGGCTATGCGGGAGAGCAGTGAGAAATAGAAAATGATGAGTGAGAGCTAGAGGGATAAAGAGATTATGTAGTCTTTCATGATTCGTAGAAGGATTCCGGGTGTGGATCTATGATGTCAGAACTAATTTTTAAAAGAAGGTTCACATTATGAAATGAAACAAATCTATATTTTTTCAGAAAGGAGTGGGTAATATTCTATTTTTCAAACAGAACAAATTGTACAAATCGTAGTGAGTGATTAAATTGGTAGCATAAAGTTTACTTCAGTACAGCAACTATACTGAACTGAACGGCCACATCTAATAACTTGGTAACATTAAACCAATGCGGCTCGATTGTAAAGTCGTTATAAGAAATGCAGGGACAGCTACGACATGTTTTATTGTCCCACGGAACTAACTAAATTGAGCGAACCTGTTGGGTTAAATATAGCACATGATCTATCATCCGGTAAGCCAGGCTTCTTAGCAGAGTAGCATTCTCTAGAAGAGGACAGGAATGAATGGACAAGTGTTAGTCTCGGGTTTGATAATTTCATACTGAAGGATGATTATATTTGTCACTGACATATTCGTTTTATAGTTTTGTCAGAAATAAAAGTTTCCTTTCGAGAATACACAGGCGCTAATTAATTACATTTCGTAAGGAACAGAACATTCCATATGCTCTGGATTACAACTGCAAACCCATCGCCAGCAGCTGGAAGGATAAACTTGCGCCAAAACCATGGCCAGGGCAACGCATTCAACGTTCACTTTTGTATTGTTCCAGATTATATTCCTTACATTAGCTTCGGCAATCATATCTGCCAACGCTCACGGTCACATGCTAGCACGAATTGACACAAAACTGCCTGCAGCTAGCATCTGGCAGCAGCATGTCATCGCTTGAAAAATTAATTCTCACAATGTCCCACCAGGTGCTCCTCGCGAGCTCTGTTCTCCTCAGCCTCAACATGGCCGTTGCAACAGCAAGTCAGCAAGGCCTGTGTCGGCAGCCAATGAATGCGGCATAGACTTGGAGGACCGGATTGAGAACTGCCAATACTACATGACGTTCCCAGCGGAGCCCAAGGTCGCTCCATTGGCTGACGGCTGCAGCGTGATCCAGAGGGCGACGCCGGACCTGGAGAAGGCTGTGTTCCTTGCACGTTACTGCAAGAGGCCTCTCCAGCCAGGGTCCTACTGTGGAAGTAAGCATATTTAAAACTGAGTGCTCCAATTCTATATATATATGTTCACACTTGTTCAGGCTGCTAAGTTGGATACGCACATGTCTTACCCATGATCATGTCGATGCTATCTGATTTCTTTCCTCAGTTCTCCTGGTTTTTAACGGAAACAATATAGCCTCAGTATGTAGCTTATATTTATCTAAAATGTTTTCCGGAACTCCCTTGTTTTTTCTATAAAGTGGGAAAGACAATTGTTCTTTGAAACGGTTTTCTAACTTATTGCTTGAACCAAAATGATTTTTTATTTCCTTTTTCTTGTCTCTGTTGATTTACAGAGAAAATCAACTGGCACGCCTCGGAAAATTTGCCGTGTTACAATCATGGTTCCTTCACTAGAGATATGCAAATCTCTAAGGCCACGTGTGTTCGTGGTGGTGAAACACAATTTTCCATCAACACATATTTGGCACACCCAATGGGACACGTCTTGTGAATATCAGAAGGAGCCATATTATTATTTGCTGGATTAGAAGTCAGAATTATGTTTCGGAAGGACATGGAGAGAGATCATCGTCTTAGGGGACAAGTCACTTTTCCTTTTTGTTAAATAAGATGCGGATTGCTGACTATTCGAGAATTTGTGCCTGCAGAGACAGAAACTCAAGCAATACGTGATGTTGTTTGGATGTGACCAGATTCGCAAGGAAGGAATATTGAGGCCATTGTGAGATGTACGTGTCCATAAATGAATCCAACATTAACAATGATGTCCGTGTGAAGTGGCACAGAGATTTTTAGTAACTAGCAAATCTTCTGGTTTCCGTTTATGAAATTGGATCTTCCGGTTCCCCAAGAATATCAACTTTGATGGTCAATACACTTAATACCATTTAGGTACAGTTTAGAAGACAGTTGGATGCACGGTTAACACAGAAGAATATATATATATTCACGAAATTACTCATATTGTGAACGATAAATGTGATTCTAAAGATATATCAATACTAGAATTCCTCTTTTTTCTCTGAGGAATATTAAAAATAGATGAATTCCAACATAAGTATTGCACACATTTGCTGCCACAAATTGCTAGCCTATGCAATGCATATGTTGATGGGCTAATTACATAAAAACACGCCACTACTGCTGAAGATGGAGGACATCTGAGCAGTCTTATTATTTGATGTTTAGAACAACACACCAAGCCATAATAACGAGGCAAGCCTCCACAAAGTTGATTCTTCAGGGACGAATATAGACACCAATTGCATCAAGACATGCCCCTGATCGCCCATAGAAGCCCACAATTTGGCCTTTTTCCACTGGGACACTGAAATTGGTTCCATTTGGTTGTCCATACGAATATATAGTAACATTGGTGATGATATTCAGTGATGTTATCTGGTTGTCCTGCAGTTCAAAACGACCATTTGTACCAGAAATTTCCTTCACGTACTCATCAGGGTCAAGCTCAATCTGCCAGGAGGGAATGTCACTGTTCATGTAAAATGTTTGCATATTGAATATGTGTGAAGTCAACTAGCAAACATCGTCAACACATATAGGCAACAATGGGTAGAAAAAAGATGCAAGATTATAAAATGAATAAATAGAAATCACTTCACCTGTTATTAAAACAGGTGACCGTGCAATTTATCCATTCTCATTTTCATACACCGGACACCAAAGTTTTGACGTTCAGATTCAGTGGTTTATATGCAATGAATTTTAGTTTTGGTTTATAATTAACAGTTCTAAACTGCCTACAATCATATGCTGCACACAGTAAAGTTCAGTCTATAATTCAAAACCATGTGTTACACTCAGATATTACCTTTTGAGGTGTCCCAGCGTTACCTCCCCAAAGACCTGAGTTGCAGTTCTTCCCATTTATATCAACATAAGTAAATGCAATTGCATAAATGGCAGATCCACTGCGAATTGTCCAACTCGTGAGGCGTTGAGGCGGTGTATCGACGTCACGGGCACCACCACCCTGTCCACCCCACGGTCCCACCTTAGCAAGCGGAGTATTCTGCAAAAAGTGGTAATTATACTAGTAAATTACTGGAATTATTTGGGAAAAATAGCAATTTTACACAAAAAAAAGCACTTGACCATCATATAAATTATGGTTCTTGACAATATTAGTATAGTAAAAGTTCATAGATTTAAGGGTCAAAGAATAGGAGGTACCTACTCAAAGGTACTTTAAGTTATGGGTCGTTACCATAAAATGGTGGCTGCGTACCAATTTTGTTCTTTATTAAATTCAATTCAATAAAATGGTACAAAAATAATTTGACAAAATGGTAATTTAGTATTGTATCATGCAGGTGTGTCGCTAGCGCCCCAAGCCTGCTACAAGAAACAATTTCTACTTGTGTTAATCAAAACAAACCCAATAGAGGGTATCTTGAGAACCGCGACTGCAAAAGGCTGAGGTGCGGCTGACCGCAACTAGAAATCCATTTCCATTTACAGTCAGGATATGACCAGCTGTGATGGCCCACGACTGATCTCCGCCAAACAATTAACATAACAGACGGGCTGGCATAGAGCAACAGTCTCGCCAAATGGGTTTCTGCCACGCTGGGCTGCAACCGCTATTTTTTATTGGTCCTTGGTTCTATATGTAAATGGGTGTCTGGATTAACTGCAGCCATTGGGCCGCAAGCCCGCAACTACTAATTAAGTGTGATTACTAGTGGTCATTGTGCAGTAGAAAATAACGTGACTGCTACTACGGCCATTTTCCGCCCGTGACACGAAACATATTTTGTAGTAGTGCTTGACTACCTGCACTCCTTGGGCACCTAGCGAATGCACCTGTTCTCATAGCATGTGCCACAAGTGTGCCAAGCTCAAGGTGATTTCTGCCACTGCAACCAACGCCAGTTGCGGAGGACCATTACGGCAAAGTATGGCCAGCACCATACCTTGATTAAGCTTAAGAGGCCAAGAGAGCCTCTATATTTTATCTTTTGCTGCTCACTTTCTATAGTGAATTAGTAGCAACAACCTTGTTTTCTGCTATGTAAACATGATTTAGTAGAGTTGGCTGACCAGACATGACACATGAAGCTGGGAGGTGATGGAGAAACAATCGGATGGCAAGTCTATATACTAACGGCCGAACGTTGATCAAGTTCCGTCCTCCGCCACTGACCAAAGCAATGAATCCCACCTTATTTAGGTGTAGTGCACGTATTGATGGTTGATGCTGTCAAAGATGTGATCCATGAATGAATTCATTGCCTGGGATTCAGCTATATTTTTGATCTGATCGATGCGGTTGGTTCGTGTTAGCTTCAGTCGACGACAGGTTCATGTGGATTTTCATGGTTCTTCAGCATATGCATGCTAAAGGACCTTGCTACCAGCAAGCTCGAGACCCTGCAATCCCATGGTCGAAGCTACAGCCATCTGGCAACACATTCCTTGTCCTCACTGATCACCATTTAGTTCACTGCAAAAATATCTGAATCCCTCGGCGTATGTGCCAGGTTATGTTCTCTAGGAAGAGAGTGTGGGGTTGAACACGGACCAGCAGCGGATGGAGGAATCAAACTACTGGGTCACTCCAAGGTCAGTTGGATGTACGCTACTAAGTGATATTCATCTATTCCAAAGGCATTCATTCTACCCAAAGGTTTTTGGTTGCGTTCTGTCACTATGTGCGATTTGGGCAGCTAACTTTAGAGCTACAGCAAAGTACCGCACTCAGTTGTTTATCGGGATGGGTGAATGAATGAGGAGTGATTTCGACTATTTGAATATATTTTCCGTCCCTTATTACATCTTGAGGATGTTTTTGAGTCCGTCTGAGGGAACCTTGTTTTAATTAATGAAAAAATAACATATACTTTTATTTTGGTAAAAAACCATTATGTATATGGTAATATATAATGTTTCTTTATTTGTGTACAGTTGTGATGATTTGAACACTCGGCTACAATAGTTACAACATGCTAGTTGCAGTTGCATTTCCACTAAACTAAATAATAATTCGTTGCAATTTCAACTATACCAGTAACAACCAATATGTATATATATTGTGCAACATAAATTAGAAATCAAATAGCTACCTTAATTAGTTGCAATATAGACACATGTAACTCGTATGTGACGATTGTAATAGCTGGATTTTGTTAATTGCTGCAACTCAAGCAGATGCATATAGTTGAACTTAAATGAGCATACATGTAAAATACACATACTCTAATATATTTACAAACACTTGAACCACATTTTTCAATTATTGTTCAAGTACATGCTGCAAAATGTTAATGAAATTATTTTTTTGAAATATTGAATCACGAAATTAGATTTTTGTGGGCTTTGCTTATAACCTGCAAAAGTTTTCACCTAGTCTCAAGAACATTTCTCCAGTCATGGACTACAGCCCTTCCAATTTAAGAGTATACAAGTATAGATCTAAAAACGCATGAAGTTTCTGCCTTGGCTATCCATGGATAGAGCATCCTATCATCCACATCGCCACAAATATTAACTTATGCAAGGAAACACAAAAGGACAATCGATATATGAATGGTAACATATTTTGCAAAAATATTGTTTATATTAATCTAGTATTTTGAATGATAGTAGATGATGTAGAATGTGTCATTATTATTAGTGCTACTACCCATTTGTACATTCCCTGGACTTTTATTGCACTTCACGGAGTTGTGATGCATCCAAAGCATGCCGGCGTTGCTAATATGAAAAGATTTTGTACTCACACAAAATATATTTTCATGCTATATATCCCTTAGCTAGGAGTAGCACAGCGCAAATATTGGAAGTCCTGTATACAGACACTTTAAACAAAGAGAGATTATATGAATATACGTACCATTTTTGAGGCCTCAACTACAAGCCTTGCTATCGGCAATTGGTGCTGCTTTGCTTGTCATCTATACACGCATATATATAGATGGACACGTCTCTTGGCGTATTAATCTTAGGCGTCCATGTTGTCAAGTTGTCAAAACAATTGGATGTGTTCTGTGCTTCTCATGTTATCAAGTTTCACTATCTTAAGGAGCTGTTTCATAAAATTTCTTTTATAGCACGTGACTTTTGAGGAAAGTGCATTCACATGTTCACAACGACTCACTCTGCAAAAAAAAAAATCTAGAAATAGTGCGCAAATTTCTACCGTCAAGTAGCATTCCATTTGACAGAAATAATAAACTGTTGTAGCGATGGACAATGTTCATGCGGCTTAAGCAGTTTTATTCCTCTATTGCTTAACTCAAACGAGAGGAGACTACTACTGAAAAATTATTTACGCCTTGATAATTAAAAAACGGATGATCGGTTGTGCAACTATTCTTCTTTCTATTCGTTTTTCTTTGGTCCATAGTATTTATATCTGAATATTTACATACACATGTTTTCACTATAACAAAGGTTACACATACGACACAAAATCACTTTATAGAATCAGCCGGTTTTATAAATCAATAATCTATAAGAGTTAGGTCTACTAAGCACAATAAAGTTTCCTAAAACTCAACTCTCATGAAGCCCCATCACTTCAGTTTAAGAACCCTCGGATCACAATGTTAAATCCATAACAGTCCGTGCAGTGTCATTTTAACGTTCCATTTCTCTTACTATCTACGCAACCTCTTTAACTAAAGAACTGAATGGAATGCTACCAGTCCACACACGCAGCAACAACCTTTTCCCATTAAACTTACTATGCATACTGAAATCCTAAGTACAGTTGCTGCTTAATTAATGGTCTTCCACAAGCGCTATTTGTGCTCATGCACTCCTTTTTATTGGTGCTTTATGTCCTAATTACTTTTGCATGGCCTGGTACCTATTTATTTCTGCCATAACACTTAATTCAAGCAGCCAGTAGGTTTCACCTGTATTTTAGGTACCACAATGTTTTTTAAGGTTGAGTGCTATCACTATTTTTGTTCACTTCTCCTACACATGAAAAAATCACTTTTCACAAGTTGAATTGTGCGAAAATTTGTCTGAGAATTTTTCTTGTATTCCCGTTCTCCATTATTTTTTCCTACCTTTAATTTTGAGTACAATGTAAACCAAAGGAGAAGAGATGCATACAGACCACGGGTCTGGGAACTTGAATCGCCAACTGTTACAAGTGATCGATACCTAAGGTCTCATTCAATCTCCATCCTTTTAGTTGTCACCAATAGCAACAACAATATATTCTCCGTGAACCATTCCTGGGCATTCTACCTATTGGTCCAAGTCTTCTTCCAGCCTGCTATCATGACTAATAATTAACGATCCCCGTGATTAGGCATCTCGGCCCAGAGAGCCACGTCCTGTGCTGCAGTTCTCATATCTCTATATTCTATTGCCTCACGGTGAACACAAATAAAACTGAGCCGGTGTGCTCTCATCTCTGAACTGACGCTACCCTCTTACTGGCCTTGATTTGCCACCAGCTTCAATTGTTTTTTTTAACGCCACAAGGTCACGATCTGACTACTGTATCACTTTTTGCATCAATTGTTCTCCATGCATTGCCAAAATCATATACTACTTTATTTGAATTATGCATGTAGATCCCTGGTAATCTTTTTTGTTAGAATAGAACCATGGTAATCTGATCCATACATATAAATCCTTGAAATTCATTATGGCGATCCGTCGTGGTATTAGGATAATTTTTGTGTGTTTCCTGTATTTTTGTGCTGGTCAGCATGCCCTTGTCCTTCACATATATGTTGTTGCAATTACCCAGATTCTTGATTTCTGGGCTCTGCATTTGTAAACCAACATACCAATCTGGGTCAAGCTATTATACACGTGGATAGAACAAGGAGAATTATTCTTAGGCCTCCATGTTGCCAACTTGTGACAAAATTAAATATATGTCTGGTATCTTATGGGGTAGTTTTAGCAATTTTATTGAGTGAGGTACTTGACCATGTCCTAGGACTAACAAGATAGGAGATTTTGGTAGTTCAATTATGATGACATGATCTAATTAGGTGGATCGTTATTTTGCAGGCCAATGAATTAGCATACCAAGTTGGTCAAACAATTATATAGGTGGACAGGGCTTGGAGAATTTGTGCGGTCTGCATGTTGTCAAGTTGTCACAAAAAACAATATATAGATTAGTATGTTATGGGGCAGTTTTATGAAATCAGTTGACATACTAAGTCCTAGTAATAACAAGATAGGATATGCTCATAATTTAATTATGATGATGTGACCCTATCTGTTGCATAAATTTGCAGGCCAACATATTAATATACCAATCTTGGTCAAGCAGTTATATAGGTGGATAGGGCTTGGAATTGATCTTAGGCCTACATGTTGCCAAGTTGTAAAAAATAATTATTGATTTAGTTAGTATCTTTCGGGTAAGTTTTATCAGTGTGATTGAATGAGTTGCTTTAGCCAGTCATAGTAACAACAAGATAGAATATGTCCATAGTTCAATTATTAGATGGCACGATTTCATTAGTTGCAACAATTTGCAGGGCAACGTATTAGTATTCCGAGCTTGGTCAAGGAATTTATCATAGACCTCCACGCATGTTGTCAAGTTGCCACAAAAAAACATGTAGTTTCACAACATTGGTCCGTTTTATCAATTTAATGGATAGCACATGACATTGGTGGCTCTGCCTCCGTATAACTAACTGTAAGTGCATGTGACTTCCTCGTTCGTCCGATGTTCTTCAGTGACCATGTGCTCACTGGACTACATTTTGCATGGGCCTCTATGGGAATGGATTATAAGATCCCATGGGATGTTCCAGTATTGCTCTCTCCTTTATAACTTGATGAAACATTTTACATGGAAAATGCCAAGTTATGACCTGTAATTCTTCAGAAACCGTCAAGTTATGTCTGATAGCTCTGAATTACTTCCAACACTGTGGTGCAAAAAATCTCTCCAAAAGTCATTCTTATACAGAAACGCCTTCTTCCACTTTTACATGTTTCATTTAATACCGGAGAAGCCTTGTTTGCCGTGTGCCAGGAGCACATGGCAAAGCCCCTTTGCATACGGCATAGTCTTTTCCATGTGCAACACACAACATACCATAAACGGCAAACAAGCCGTCGGCAAAGAGACTTTGTCATGTGTTTTTTGTCCCGCACACGGTAAAGACTATGCCGTGTGTCAAACCCTACCCACGGCAAAAAAAACAAAAGCGTCGTCACCTACCGGGATGGTGATGACGCGCTTTGTCGTGTGCCCGACGGCTGGCACACGACAAAGCCAGACTCCCTTTATCCTGTGCCACGCACACAGCATAGTCCGCCTCACCCCCATCCCCCACCCCATGTGTCGTGTGCCAGGCAAAGCGTGCCAGTGCTGTGTGCCATGAGTTTGTCGTGTGCTTTTTGGCTGGCACACGATATATGAGAGGTTAGCCGTGTGCCCGACAAAAGGCACATGGCAAAGGGGGTTTCTCCCCTAGTGATTGCAAGTTAATGATTCCTGGTCAGTAAATTTAATTATAATTTTTTCTTAACAATTCCATGCTCACATAAAAAATATGTGATAAGTTGCATTTGTTTCAATAATAGAACCGAAATCCTAGGGAAAGAACCACAAAACCCTAGGGAAAGTGTTTTGCTACAACATATTTTAAGGAACGAACGTTTGGAACGTGGTTAATGCAAAATCATCTGCTCCCAACTGTTTTCTGCCAAAACTGTGAGGAATGGTTGGTTTCCCCACGAAACCAAGACCGTAGAGAAACTTTGGCAACAGAATAAAACAATAAACGAGGCCCCATCTGTGTTGCAGCATGCCATGAGCCGTCCCGGACCCTGCTGAGCGCCACTGCTCGCCTGTCTAGGTCTAGCTGCCCCCGGCCGGCCATGCTGGCAGCCGCTCCACCACCCCCTCATGCCAGGGATCTAGGCCATCTGCAGCCGTTGCCATATGCGCTTTCCCGGCCGGTTGCCCTACGCACCACCCGCTTCGTTGTCTGCCACCGTCTCCATCCGGCGAAGGACTGAGCCTGCCCGTGGCCGTTGCTTCATGTGCTGCCATCGCCAACACGCCGAGGACCGAGGTCATCCGTGGCCATTACCTTGTGCGCAGCCGTCCCTATGCGCGCTGCCCCCGCCTACCCTACTCGTCGCGTGCTTTGCCACCATCTGCTCCATTACACTCCACTTATGTTGCCGTGCGCTCCGGTATTGCCAAGGGCCACCCTGAGCACCGCTGAGCATGCACCACTTCGCCACCGACATGAGCAAATCATCCTCCCTGCTCCGCTCATCCACTCCCATCAGCAATCTGGAACAAGGAGAGAAAGAGAGAGAAAAGAGCATCAATTTAGTGAGGGTCACTCCTAATTCCATCACATCATACACTCCCATCAGCTGCTCCCTGTGAACAGCTCCTGAGAACCTCCGCAGCCATCGCTATGAGGACTGCCGTCCGTGGCTGCTCCCCTGCCCGTGTGCCACTCCTGTGTTCTGACCTCCAATGCTATGTGCATATTTGTGAGAGAGTGAGTGAGCAACGGAGGGTGGGATGTTAAACTGTGGGGATCTTGCATCGCACTAATCAGTAGAACGTGCATCCTAATGGGGTGGATCTGAGAGAGCGAGAGAGGGAGAGGGGTTACCGGAGATGTGGATCGGGTGGCGATCCGTCGAGGAAGAGGACGACGCCAACGTGGAGGCGATGGCCGCTGTAGTCGTACTGGTGAGTGCCGCCATCGTGGTCGCCGGCGTGGTCGAAGCAGAGCCCGCTAGTTCGGTTCCGGCCATGTCGAGGGCGAGCACGGACTCGAACCACGGGAAAGAACGTCGACGTTCGTCGTCGTGGCGGCGGCGGCGGGTCTTCCCGTGATTGCTGCGCTAACCTAGATCGGTAGGTTTCTATGATGTCGGTGAGGTGCTGGCGGCGCAGGTGAACTTCGTACCGCGTGCCCCGGCCCCCACCTCCCTTTTATATTGCGCAGTGTCACGGGGACCCACCAAGCCATTAGGGTTTGGGCGCCCCGATCGGAGCGCGTGTTGGGCTGCTGGGCCTTTGGGCCCAGCGTGGGAGATCTGTCTAACAATCTTCCCCCGGATCTCTTTTCTGTATCTATCCCATCATGGATTAACCCATAGGGCATATCTCGTCGTCATAGCTAAACGCCGATAGACTCAACAACCACTATATGTATCTCCATTCAGCGATAGAGTTATTCTGTTGGGCCCCGAGTCCAAAGATCATAAGGCTTCCCTCAAACCCATGCCGGCTACGTGCTCCGTGAACACGCTGGATGGAAGGCCTTTCGTAAGTGGATCCGCGAGCATTCTCTCTGTTCTCATGTGCTCGAGACTTATTGTTTGAACTTGGACTTTATCTTTCACAACATAGAACTTAATGTCAATGTGTTTGGTAGCACCACTTGACTGGTTGTTGTGAGCATACATGACTGCGGAAAGATGTGACGGACCCGCCTCACGAAGAGGCGTTTCCGTCTCCGGGATCATCATGGGTGGCATCACGCGCTGTGATACCCGATATTACAACATACAAACATAAGCATAGCACAATGAATATAAGTACAAGTCTCTTACATTCATCCCAGGTACAAATGTACATCGAGTCTCGAAAGCATCGAAGCTAATAGGTTTGGAAAACAACTAAACAGCGGAAGCAAATAAGATACAATCGCTCTCTCGGCGATACATCACGGGCACCCGGCAGAGACGGATGTTCCTGCCCTAGAACATCTTACCGGCACATCAACTCCTCTATTCATCCGGGCCGCACCACTCCCAAGTGCAGTGGCCGTCACCCGAGTCTCCTCCTGCCGGACGTCATCGCCGACGTCGAAGTCCTGTCCCATGGGGTCCTCCGAAAACCACATAGAGCAAAGCCCCGAGCAACTAGAGCTCAGCAAGACCGACCCGTCAAGGTGGCCATCTATAGCCGACTCCTAGACATGCAAAGGCCAGGGGGATAGGATACATTTAAGCACTAAGCTGGCCTACAAGTGAATCCTTACTTTCATCGTTTAGCAGTTTCATTGAGTTGCAAGAAAGAATAAATTTAATTTGCACTAATCTACTGCATTACATGTTTCCCAAACAAGTAATTAAGCAATACAGCAAATTAATCATAATCATCATCATCAATGTTTCTCTTCTTACTACGTTCCGGCGGACGAGATAAGTGGTACTCGTTATCGTGAGGGGTAGCGATTCGAATCGATTTACATCCTGCAGGAGAAACCTGATCGCACGTCACATACGCGCTTCCCGGAAGCCGTATGAGACAACCTTTCGCTCAGGTACCGTAAGGCCGTCCGGGTCCTACCGCCCCGAGAAGGGTCCCTCACGCGATGCCGTCCCGGACGTCATCCGTGAGTAGAGTGCTCCCTCCTCTCCTCCCAAAACCGCCTAGTAACCAAGGGGGTAGGGAAATCTTCCAACCTTACAGCAATCCGTCGCTACATCGGTTTATCGGGCCCATTAACTCCGAGCATGCAAGCGAGTACGTTCAAACTTATCCACATGGGCCGGACACGACGCGGTCCTTGTGTGCACGAGACGGGGCTACAACCTTGAAGACTCTTTCAGTCCTTCACTTTCCACCTAGTTGCCCGTCCGGCCTCCAATTTTCCATTCTCAACTTGATACTTAGCATCGTGTCCCAAAAACGTGATTGTCCTATCTACGAGTGGTCTCCGTACCACTCGACGGATCATCGCCCTATTTAAGCAAGCATCTAGCGTAGGGTGATCGAATCAGGGTAAACAGGATCCTATCTGCATGCTAGGGTTTTCATCACAACTCCTGTAGACCTAATACACAATACGGACCTACAAGCATAGTGATGAAAATAAAATACTTAAATTAAAAGGTTGTGCACCGGGGCTTGTCTTGAGTTTGACCCCGAGCAGCTGGGTCAACAACAGCAGCAGCTTCAGCGTCTCCTCGCCGGTTACCACGTTCACCACCGCAGCTACATGATGCAAAGGTGATGTGTAAATTTTGATGAAAACATGACATTAAATATTTTACGGAATACGTGCGGATTTCATCAAATACATTTAATTCTTGAGTATAAAATAACGTGGTGTCCAGCAGGGTGAAAATGATTTAAGGTGATTATCTATTTTATCTCCTTCATCAACTCCCATGAAGCATTTAAATCATTATCACATGTGCAAGAAATTAATCCATTCATCCTAGCAAAACTAGGTAAAATAGCAATTAAATTGCTCCTGGTCCTTAGGCACATGATATAGATAATAATTAACTTAAGCTTCATAATTTGGGGCAATTACTTAATTAACTAAGCATTAAACTTAAGTCTCCTAAAAAGAATTTTGACCTAAATAAATTGCTTCTGAACATGCCAAACTAAACGCACCATAAAATAGTACATGTCTCCAGGAGTCCAACAAAATTTAGTTTGCAATTTTTGGAGGTCTAGAACTCTAGATATGAATTTTCTAATTTTAATTGAATTTCGAAACTATTTACGAAAATGCCATTCGAGATTTAAATTTAAATCTCCGCGCTCGTGCCACACCGAGGACCACGGGGTTCGGATCCGCGTGTGGCTGTGGCCACACGGGATCCGGGCCGCGTGGCCCGCCTCGTGGCCTCGCCGGCGAGCGGCCGGGAGGCGGCGGCGCGACGGCCGGAGCGGCGGCCGTGGCCCGCGCGCAGCCCTGCAAGGGCCCAAAGCGCACCGCACGACACGACGGACTCGACGGAAAACTCCACGCGGCCGGAGGCTCACCGGAGGGCGGCGTGACGGCAATGGCGGTGGGGGAGTGATCCGGCGTGGGTGTTCGTCGCGGAGGAAGCACCAAACGAAGCGCGGCTTGGCCGTGGAGCTTCACGGGAGCATGGGCTTCACCGGCACACTCTCCGTTGAGGATGAGCACGACCGTGGTGGCCGTCGACGGGAGGGTGGCGGCGGCCGAGCTTCACGGTGGGAGAAAAAGGAAAGCCGGTGACCTAGGGATGCAAAGGAGGGAGGTTAGGATTTGAGAGGGTGCTCCATCAACGTGCGCACGCACCGGCGCAAGAATGGGGAAGAAAAGCTCACCGGACGGGGCGAATTTGACCGCGACGGCGGTGATGGCCGGGGTGAAGCTCTTCGCGGAATTTCTCAAAATTGGCCGGTTTTACTCCACCATTTTTTGGGGTTTTGGCGTGGAGTAGGGTTGGGGTGGGGCGGAGCTTGGGGCGTGCTCGGCCCGAGCTGCGGCGGCCGGAGTTGGCGGGGCGGCGAGCTCCAAGGGCGGCGGCAATGGCGGGTGGGGGTGGGGAGCGCGGGAGAGAGTGAGAGAGAGAAGTGAGGGGGTGCCGACCGGGCCTTGGTTTCCCCCTTTGCCCTCGACCAGGAGAACCGCGGCCAGGCGCTGGCGCCACGCGGCGCCGGCGTACGGCCCGGTCGGGCGCGAGGGCGCGGCCCTGGGGGCTGACAGGTGGGGCCCGCGATATATGCTTTGGCATCTTTTCTTTTTCTCCCAATTTCCAAACGTGGCTCAATTCGAATTTGAAAAATCAAAAACAGAGCCTTCCCGCATTCGAAAATTTAAATGGAGAATTTTGTTGAAAATTATAACTCTAGAAAGTGACATGCACGAAGAGTTTACTCCAAAATCCTTTCTGGATTAATACTAAAAATTCAGAGAAAAGGCTTAAATGCTAAGATTGTCTGATTTATTTGGGGTATCAAACCTTGATGAAATCCAGTGGGGTTTTGTTCTAGATTTTTCATTTGACATGCCCTACAACATATATTTTTGGTTGCCAAAACTTGTATGGTAGAAATTTGAGTTGTAGTTCAAACCAAAGTGTTTTTGAATTTATTCGCTGCCCAAAACACTTTGCATGTCAACGAATTTTCTTGGGTGGGCTAATCCAGACCTGAGGTTAGTTTTAAAAATGCTAACCCGAAAAATTAGGACACGGAGTGTCACAAAAGAATCTTTACAAGAGACTGGAGAAAAGGTCTCATTTTACACACTTGGCACAATGTTTAAAAAACTTGTATTTGTGGTACATTTAGCAATCATTTGAGTAGGAATATGTGCTAATAATTTATTACCATACTGCTGATCTCTAAGAAGAACGATGTCCTCGTTGCATCTCTAAGCCACAGCCCCATTAGATTCTCCACCAATCACTGCAGCTGTGCCTAAGAAATCAATTATACGATGTAGTTAAAACATATTTACAGCATATGCATTCTTACTCGCAATTTGGAAAGAAAAAACTTCATGAATGCAACATCACCAATAGTCCAAAATATAGCAGCATGAGTAATAGCGTTGTAAAGATCTTTGTACCAGGGTGAATTTGATGATCAGCCAGCTATTGCGTAATGGCGTCGTAGAGATCTTTGTACTCATTTTTACATGACAAGTCATGTTTTTAGTTCTACAGGCAGAAAACAAATAATAACTCCCTAGCAGCTCCTACTTACCAGAATACTATAATCAATACTAAGCAAGCAGATGCCACTACACGCTCAGGCAGAAAACCAATCACAAAGCAAAGACAGAAGAATACTTACAGTTATCTATATTTGCAAGTTGTCACTGATATGGATAACATCTCAACATTTAAAATCTCAGTTTATTGAGTCTATAGTTTACAAATTGATGTGACTTCAGAACAAGGATCTACGTTTGGTTCAGATTTTAATTTGTGTGTAATACTAATAATTCAAAGAAGACTGTAAAAAGGATGTCCATTCAGACAAATAAGCTCACACATTTGCAGTTGCTTATCAAGTTATCATGAAGAAACAAATCAACAATGCCATTGCTCTGATCTTTAGAAGACAAACCTGTTGTGGCCTTCCATGCCTCTTTTTCTCACCGACAGCCAGCCAACCTCCATCATCTATCCTCTCTCCTGCCTATTATATTCAGATTATACACTCAATTTTAAACATCCAGAAGGCAAGAATCATTTGAGCTCCTGCTGCCTCCGGTATGCCGGTGGCTGCTGCTCCTGTTGCTGCGGCCGTCGCCTACCACAATCCCTCATGTCCTCTCCATCAACTGCAGAAACGAACGCAGCGCAGCCAACTTCAACATTTAAGTCCAGTGAAGCAAAAAATGTGAAGTCGAATCTAAACAAAAGCAGCTCCAAATCTAGACGAACCTGGTCCTACCACGCGCTGGCGGCGGCGTGATGCTGCTCCTGATGCCTCCGGCCACCCGCCCTCTCCCAATTGTCATCCTCCCTCCTCTCATGGTGCTGACACGCACCTAGGCCCACGTCGACCGGGGAGGGGCCGCGCGCGTCCGACGTATGCCGCCGGGGACAGGTGCGGTGGGAGGCGCCGCCACGGACGCGGGGTGTGGGGCATGGGCATCGGGTGGACGCAGGGCGGTGGGGGTGGTGGCGGCGGTCGGCGGGGTTGGTCTGAGGAGCGAGATGGGATCGAGAGCTGACGAGAGAGAGAGGGAGAGAGATTGGATCGAGCTACGCTAAAGGCCCGCATCCACTTTGTGCCGTGTGTCCCGACCTAGGACACACGGCACATACCGTGTGTGCCGTGTGTCTCATCCTGACACACGGCACAGATGCCTTTGTGTCGTGTGTCTAGACGTGGCACACGGCACAAATTTTTATGCCGTGTGTAATTCTTTTGGCACACGGCACATGAGGCTCTGTGCCGTGTGTCCGATAAATTACACACGGCACAGACTCTAGCACACGACATATATACGCTCTCCCGTAGTGGAGAAAAGCAATAAGGAGCATTCAGTTCGAGATGTTAATATACATTGAATAACACTTAGGAACTTCGTGAGATGATCATAATGTTAAAGCCGATGAATGATTATAACATATGAAGATACCCAATGTCAATGCGCGCTCATCATCGGCTGCATGTGTTATTTTTTTTATTCACCCTACCGGTTAGCATGAGTTGCACACTTCACCATCGGCTAGTCTTGCTTTTATGTGCCGAAGGTGAATGCCATGGTTATAGTATTCGAGAAGCTGATTGTTGTGGTTATTAGCCAATGGTTGAATGATAAAATAGAGGTTTTACAAGATGACATTTTGATGATTGATGGGCTGCGCAAGGAAGCAAATGACCACATCTAAGAACTTTGTAACCTTAACCCAATTCGACTCTGTTGTAATGTTGTTATTAGAAGAAATGGAGGGACAGCTATGGCATGTTTTATTGTCCCCCGGGATTTAATTAAATTCGGCAAACCTGTTGGCTCCACTCCTCGTAAATATAACACACACATGATCTGTCATCCGGTAAGCCAGGCTAATTAGCATATATAATAGCATTGTATAGAAGAGTACGGGAATGAGTTGACAACAGTTAGTCTCGGATTTGTGATTTTTATTCTATACTGAGGGAACATTCCTCAGTGTCATATTAGTTTTAGTTTGGTCAGAAACAAAAGTTTCCTTACGAGAATACACAGACGCTAATTAATCACATTTCGTAAGGAGCAGAAAACTGCATGTGCTCTGCATTACAACTGCAAACCCATCGCCAGCAGCTGGCAGAATAATCTTGTGGTAAAACCAAGGCGAACGCAACGCATTCAACGTTCACTTTTGTCTTGTTCCAGATTATACTCCTTAAATTAACCTTGGTAACCATATCGGCCAACGCTCACACTATCACACGCTAAGCACAAATTGACACAACAGCCTGCAGCTATCATCTGGCAGCAGCATCTCATCCCTTGAAAAATTAATTCTCACAATGTCCCGCCGTTTACTCCTCGCGAGCTTTGTTCTCCTCAGCCTCAACATGGCCGTTGCCACTGCAAGGCCTGTGTCGGTAGCAGATGAATGCGGCATAGACTTGGAGGACCTGATTGCCAAGTGCCAATACTACGTGACATTCCCAGCGGAGCCGAAAATCCCTCCGTCGGCCGAATGCTGCAGCGTGATCCAGAGCGCAGACGTACCGTGCCTGTGCTCCATGGTCACGCCTGACCTGGAGAAGTCGATATGCATGGAGAAGGTTGTGTTCGTTGCCCGTTACTGCAACAGGCCTCTCCAGCCAGGGTCCTACTGTGGAAGTAAGCATATTTGAGTATACTGTTCTATGCTATACTTACCAATTCTATTATATGTGGATGCTGTCTGATGATTTCTGTCCTCAATTCTCCTGATTTTAACAGCAACAATGACCCTAGTGTGTAGTTTATATTATCTGAAATGCTTTCTGGAACTCACTTGAATTTTTTATATAAAAAAAGAAAAAAACAACTATGTGTTTTGAAATGGTTTTCTAACTTATTGATTGAATCAACACTGATTTTTTTATGTACTTTTCACACCAGAATTCCTCCGTAATCTCAATTGGGCAGTTCACCAATCACAATCATGTGAATATAATTACTTGTTACAGCAGAAGCATATATTATACATTGTGCCTGTCTTATTCACTATGTAAGAAAACGATTTTAGAGACTCTTCCCAAGTCACATTGGAGACTCTAAATTTTCGAGTCTCTAAATTCACGTCTCTAATGATACGTCATTGGAGACTCTAATTTTCAGAGTCTGCAATGACTCCGGTCATTGGAGACTCTTTTCGGCAATAAGAGTCTACAATGAGTCCATCATTGGAGACTCATTTGGCTAACCAGAGTCTCCAATGACGGGGTCATTGCAGACTCTTATTGCAAAAAGAGTCTGCAATAAGAATTGTGAAAATAAAAAAAATGAGGCCCGAACATCACAGGCGCCACAGCACACATACATTGTTCAGTTCAAACATCACACATACATTGTTCAATTCACATTTCACAGGAACCACAAGACACATACATTGCAACATTCGAGGCCCAAACATCATACATAAGCAAACAATCAAATTCTCACAGGCTCCAACTTAGACATATTAAGTATACATAATAAAAATAACTGGTTCATTGACATAAACATTGGTACCATGTGGTTCCAGTTTTTCGAACATAAATATAACATATCACAACTTCACCGAGGGGTGTTGCCTCTGTACGCATGTGACCGGGATACTTATGTTTAGGTGCAGAGATAAAAAACTTATGTTTAGGTACATGATTATCAAAACTTATGTCAGTAACCCTCAAAGGCATGCGTACCGAGGCAATGAAGTGTACAGAGACAAAAAAACTAATGCACCCACTCCAGGCAATGCTCATCACAGCGAGGACATTGTTGGTGCCACTATAAAAAGGAAAAGATACAAACGAACAAATATAGTTTAGTAGCGAATCAACAAAGTTAAATGAGAAATATTCACGAAAGCCATTGATCCGTAAGCAATCAGTGAGCAAAGTACTCAAACGTGGGAAGAAAGTGCGATTTCACATGAGAAAGCAAACCCAGCACATATGTCTCCCTAATCGACCTTGATGCCTTCATTCAACATTTTTCAGAAAAGACCACATTTTCCAGAAAAGATCACTAGGAACAACTACACAGTAAGTTTCAAAGCCAGGTGACTTGAAATGCTATTCTCTAATACTCCAAACAGCAAAATCCTTTTGCATGTTGGCTGAGGGAAATGGTATTAGGGTGAACACCAAAGGTACTTATTGACTCACTGATCTCGTTGGTCTAGTTGTTGGTATCGAGCAGATGAGTATAATATTAAATTGAATGAAAACAAGTCTGCTCAAGAATCAGATCATAAAGATGCAGTAGCCATCATGAAAATTTGTTAGCAAAAGGTTCTATCTTTACCGATCTATAATGCAGAAATAATTATCTAGGTATTTTAAACCTAGGTATGTCTACTACTAAAATTGTACAGATTTGTGAGCATTGTGCTGGAAAGACATAAACACCCCTTGGAATTCGAATGAAACAAAAGCCATGGAATCAGTTATAAAACATACATACCGGAAATTTTGTTACATGCGTCAACTTGGTCTTGGTCACCCCCATCTCTGCAGTATGAAACAAAGGCCCTACAAACATGAAAATTGTTTAGTTAAGTGTAAATAACTACAAGATATTAAGGCAAGTGATTACAAGACATTTACAATCAATAAAATTTGTAATTGAATTGCTAGCTGTTCCTGGTTAATTTGAAGACATAAGCAAAGATAAGAATGCCTTAGTATTACTGTAATGCAAAAGATGAAGGTACACAGGATCCTCGAGTTCTAGTCTTGCCATTACGAACAAAAGTACTATCAGTTCATAGTTCAGTTCTAGAATGAAGGCTCCAACCACTTGATTCCCAAGCAGCAAACTAACCTACAATTAGCAGTAAAGAACAAACGATAATTTAATGCAATGAATGCACAGTAGAGCATGGGATACCTAAAAACATTGTGTTCATACATCAGAGGATGATAACTACTACATCACTAGTTAACAAGCACCAGGTGATAAGAGCACCAGGTGGAATTGCACTTCCATCTATGCCACCCTTTATGGATTCCAGCCTCGTATCCTAAAGTAAATACTGGATGAACGAAACCTGGAACAGGGGTTGGCTGAAGAGAATTAGCAGCTAAAATAGAGCTTCAAGCATATTCATATTGAATTAAGTAGAAGATGGCAGGAAAATATAACCAAGACACGAAGAGATGGCACGAAGAGATGGATGTGTTGGGAGAAGATCTCCTCAGCCATTTGATGGCATAGAGAATAAACAGGCACCAAAACAAAAAATCTTCTTATAACAGGTTCTAACCAAGGTATAACATGAAATATACAAACAAAGATATCTGAACTTTATATCAAATAAAGTGATATGACTAACTGAAGTAAAAATTAGTTCTCTAACTGAAAATAAGTTTAGTTCAGAATAAATTGCTTAACTGAAGTAATCTAATCGATTAAACATAATGACTCATGCTTGATATAACCTCACATTTTAGTTCACACAAGCATAGAACAATGGCATTTCAATTTCCGAGGAGGATAAATTAATGAGAGAAACGAAATTCAGATTTCAATTTCATAGATTAAACACAAAAGGTGTAACTTTCAGGACCAAAAAAATGCAGTGACTGAATTCCTGTTATTGCTTCAAATATTCGTTTGTACACGAGCTGAAAAAAAAGCAGTGAACTCCGTTTCTGATCAGACATATACAATTATAAGCTATCTATTGAATCCGTTATATTGCCATTTGCATTGGGTATAGCAAAACAGGAAACAAAGGGTCTCTTAACAAAAAGCATGAATATATAAGTAGTTTCTAGCTTCAGAGATTAAAAAAATGCAAACTGACCTATAGATTTTCCAGTGCAATGGAAGGTACAAATGAGAAATGATCTACAAGTAAAAACATCCATGGTTAGAACAGCATCCCGGGCAACTTGAAAGATAACAGGAATGATGCGATGCAATGATGGCAGCAAACCTTTCACAGATGGATTATTAGGATAAATACATGAGCAAGTTTCCTTAAGTGAATAAAAGAGCAAATATGCTAAACTGGACCTAAAACAGTGGAGAAACAACTATATCAGAATTTGTAACAAAACTATACATAGGTGATATATATGACCTTAGGTAACTTTTTGCTACTGACTCTCGAGTAGAACACTTCCGCTCCTTCCTGATTGCTCATGTTCCATGTAAATACATTTATCTCACTCAGGGAAGGTATAATGATACAAATTAGTTATCTAGCTGAAGCTACCAGATCCATAGTTCATACCAACAGTATATTGGTCTGAGTGCATAAGAGCAAAGGTAGAATTTGAATTTAAACTTTGTACCCCACTATGAACAGCAACGTCTGGTTTTAAATCCATATAGCTGGAAGCCATGTGTTATAAATCTTATGGAATACACTGTCATTTTGAATAATGGGTGCTGACCTGCAATGGCGAAGGCTCGGGAACAATTTTTCCTTCGCAGGCGGTGTAGAGCATGAGTAGGTGGTTCCTGGTATTGATCTTGCTGGTGAACGCGAGCACGCCCATGGTCTGGCTGTGGAAGCAACTGCTGAATGCCAGGAACTCCACCGGTCGGTGTGTCCCCATTCTGGTGCGCCGTCCGCTGGAACCTCCGGGAGAACATGATGGCCGCATCGTTGGCCTTAGTCCGCGAAGGACGTCTCCGCGAGCCACTTGGCGCGATCGACCTGCGGAAGGAGTTAGATAGCACGGCCAGAGGATAGGGGCAATGCGTCGAGCAGGTGCTAGTCGCGATCTAGGGATGAGAAATAGATGC
Organism: Chloris gayana; assembly: GCA_031894775.1. Taxonomy (NCBI): domain Eukaryota; kingdom Viridiplantae; phylum Streptophyta; class Magnoliopsida; order Poales; family Poaceae; genus Chloris; species Chloris gayana. The sequence continues at coordinate 421,770 of JAUNZO010001252.1, forward strand.
GTTACGTACCTCGGGCTTGGAGTAGATGGTGTTGCTCATGTGGATGAGGGTGCCCACCTAGTTGGAGCTGCAGTGAGGAGCTCTGGGTCACCGTGGCCGAGGGCGTTGACGATGATGCCGGCGGCGAGGTCCAAGTACTCCTGGCAGTCGATGGATGTCGTAGAACCTACAGCCGCAGCCAAACAAGATGACGACCTTGGAACGGTTGTAGGTGCCGACGAGGTACCGCGCCTTGTCCTCGATGACCGCCTGGGTCGCCACCGACAGCTCCCGCGATGCGCCCATGACTGCGGCGGACGTCGAGGAAGGTGGCGGTTGTGGCACCGCGAGGCAGGTGGATACTCGGCCCCCGCGGGACGGTGTGAGTGTCACCTCCACGCTCGGCTCGGTTGCGGGTGCGGCGGCGAGGAACGAGCACCGGAGCAAGTCCACTGCGGGCGGGTTGCCAAGGGATGCGGTGGATCGGGAAGGAGTGAGGAGGAAGGGGAATCGGACGCCAGCCGAGTTAACCGGATTGCATAAAAATTGCGGGTCCGAATCACAAATAAAGAGACACGGGTATATAATCAGAGTCTCGGATGTATCAGTGTTGTTATTGGAGACTCCTCTTGTTGAATCGTGTCTCCAATGTATAGACTAGTTTTAATGGGTAAATATATTGGAGACTCTTTTAATAAAACAGAGTCTTTGATATGTCAATGGAGACTCGTTTTAAATTAGAGTCTCTAAATATAGTGTCTTATTTATTAGTTTCTTACATAGTGATTATTATTGGTATTACTTTTGCAGGCTATCACGTTCCAGGTGCCCTCTAATAACGCTCTTACTTGGAGACTTAAAATGCCAATGCTGTTACCAACCTACCTTCTTCACTTGCGTAGTGCACTGGCTCAGTATATGTTTCTGATTATTGGTCCCTTAAGAAATATTATGTGCCATCTTCTATGTTCACTCTAAAAATTAGGAGAATTCTCTAAATAAATTTGACCTGTTTCCATTTACATGTAAGCGACGGACTCAGGATTTGTATTTTTTTGTGTCTGTAAAAGTGGAAACAAAAGCACTGTACTGTATGATATGTGTATTGGTCATTTCAACTTGTACTGCTGTTCATTTCAGTCTAATTTGTGCAAAAGCACGTCGAAGTGAATTTGTTTATTATAGACACGTACATGCCATTCAATACTTTGTGCAGTCAAAATTCTCCAAGTATGAATATCTATTTTTAAATATTTTTTATTATAAACAAAAAATCAATATATAGCTTCTTCTCTTTCAGAAAGTAACTCTTACTATATAAGTCGCATTAACTTTTATAAATACAATATAATAGAAATTTCTCGGTGTGTCATGAAGTATGCTGGATTTTCGTTGGCCTGTTGCCAACTTTTTTTCCTTTTTATTTGTTGATAGAGTTCGATTTGTTTTGGTGGGCATACCGACACCCACAATTGGTCGCCAGCGACGACATGAGGCAATACATGATTCTGATTGTGTGCTAGACCACTATTTGGCATCACAAAATGCCTCATTAGAAAACTAAACGGAGTGGCTGAATTCGAGTGTCATCCAGATGCAGAGGGAAGTCCAACATTGTGTCGCCCATCTGATTGTGTGCAGAGGGAAGTCCAACCAAGCGTCTTTGCACGAGGTCATTTCTTATGTGGCAACACAAAAAGTGTGGTCATCATTACATTCGGCATCTCGAAGGTTGTAATGATATATAGTTTTTTTTTTTAGTAAAACAGCAGGGGATGTAGGATGCATGACAAATAAGTTGAAAGTGAGGTCATCCATCAGATATGTATGGAAATGTAATGTGCTAGAGAACTATGGTGACTAAAACAAGGTATGATAACACCCAATTAGGTTAACAAGAAAGCATCTCCTCTTGACAGTGTTCTGGTATATGTATGGAAATGTAATGTGCTAGAGAACTATGGTGAAAAAAAATGCATTGCACAAACACTGTTGGATCTTCATAATCCGATATACAAGCTCGAACGAGACAGAACATATAGGTGTAGTGTGTAGAGCATATCATGCATGCCTCTGCCTCTCTGCCTCAGCTGCTGCCCGCCGATGTCCCGATGGTGCAGGCAAGTCCAAACAATGCCTCACCCATCTGTGTTCCATTAGAGATGTCCTGCGGCTTCATGCAAACTGCTCAGCGTGGGACATGATCCGTTCAGCTCCACGCCTCTTCTTACATACAACCGAGGTCAATTATGAACCAACCTCCAACCACAACGCTTTGGCTTTATGTTTGCAGTTTTTCTAACTTTGCACAAAGTTATTTCCTATGCGGCAATATATACTGAGGGGTTGTTCGTTTCCTTTAGCATGCTAAAGTTTTGAGGCTAAAGTTTAGTGTCTCTTTTGGGACTAAAGTTTAGCCCCTCTTTTACCCCACCTTTTAGCCTCAAGGGCTAAACGTTAACCCCTTTTAGCCCACATGTTCGTATCCTTGAGATTAAACTTTAGCCCTTTAGTCCTTTTAGCCTCTTTATCCCCATAAAATGAACAACCTGAGAATAATCTTTATTACTTATGACTCAAAAGTTGTTACCATGCAAACAGTCACAGAACGTTGCTTCGGGCCATCTGACAGATATATGGAACGATCCATATATATATGGACCAAAATTTATAGGCTCACACAAGATTTCAAACAGTGGCATCACATGTGTAGAATCATAATCTTACCTATAGTAGCACGAATCGTGTGTGCCACGGCCACCTCTCAATCTCCCACATGGACGTAAGCCTATTCATAAATTCCCACCAATGGAGGTTGGCCTTTGTAACACATTCAATCAGGGCATGAGATTAACTCAGGCAAAGGCATGATAGTAAAGCAGGCCACCATTGCATTGCTCCAAATGACAGCCACAAGTTACCCTCAACATAATAATCCTCAGGCAACGTTATCACTTCCAGTAACGTTATCACTTCTAGTAAAAAATAAGCCTACAACATGATCCAGAAGTAAAACTATATTCCAACGAGATAAGAGCTCCAAAATAGATTGCACTAAGAACTCAGTTAAGAGCGAAGTCATCCAGATCAAGGAAGGTAACATGCTGGAGAACTATGGCAAAAACAAGGTATGATAACATTCAATTATGCCAACAAGTAATAATCTCCTCAGGATAGTGTATGATATATGATCCAGGATCCTCGTAGCCATGACTCACAAATCAATTACCGCAATCTGAACCACCTAGAGAGTAGCTTCATGAAACTATGTCCTCTTCAGCTTGCTCAAAACTGAGACCTGCACAGACAAGATAACGATTGTGAAAGCAGATAGAGAGAAAAACTATGACTAGGGGGAGAGATGTCCAGCCTTGCATATTTAGTAGTGAGAATCAAACCCTGGTTGGCTAGGTGACATCCGCCACCACTAGCCAATACATCCCAGCAAGATTCTCAAAACCAGATAGAGAAACAAGAAATATTTGATTCCTCATAGCTGAACTAGAACATGCAGCTTTATCTAGTTATAGCTGAGCTACCAGAATGTGTTGTTAGCTTTCAAAATTTTGGTTCCTCAAAGCAACTAAGAGCTTCTAAATTAAAACTATCAAACTAAGAGTCTGAGTGACTGTCTCATTTTGAGAACATGGTCGTTATAATCTTCTTTGTTACAGTCAGACTTTGGTCGTATTGAGTGGTAATTGAGTCTTATCACATATGTTTCATAAGCTCACAACTGTGGTCATGGTTCATAAGAATTCTAGTAATTCGAAAGACAATGATCCGGTCTTGACTACACAAAAAGTTTTCAACATTATTTTCCCAAGTAAAATCTGCATTTGCAACAGAATACCATAAATAAGCATTAAAGTATTTCAGCAAGGGTTTTCATCCCAGGCAAGCATTAGAGTATCTCATTTTTCATACTTTCTGTGATGATTGGGCTTTCTAGGCCAATCTAGAAAAATCGCAGGATCAGATAGCCAATGAAAGAATTGATTGCATGAGACGTACACTTATTAATTCTACTATCGGCACCCATTTTTCACAAAAATAATTGTTTTTACAAAGTTGGACCTGAGCTTAACAAGTCCTAGTGCTGAACTAGTCCCAATTAGTTGTGCAAATACTGAATGAATGAATGTCAATATAATGTCGTAGACTTATGCTCACTACTGATGTTGCAGTTCTGATAAGAAATTTATCGAAGGTGTCATGTCATCCTACGTACTATTTGACCAGTTGAAAAGCTGTTGCTTGTTGCTTTTGGATATGTATCTCTTTCGAAGTACTCAACTTTGGTTACTATTGATAAACATAATGCTGAACAAATATATGAGAATGGAGAGGCGAATACAATAGCAGATGCACTTGAGAGGAAGAGCAAAGCGGGTAGCGAACAAGGCGGCCATTCAGCAAACTTAGCAACTTTGAGTTGTGGGCGCATTCCTGTTTCTTTGCCGCCTCTGGTACTGCCACCCAACGTGGCAAGCTTCTTTAGGTCACAGAGGACTGCTAATCAATATAAATCTGGGATAGCGACTAAACCTGATCATTTCATAGATTCACGACTTGAGCAATTTCTTTCTCCAAACTTTTCTTATAAAAAAAACTTTTGCATCAAGAATGAATTCCACCATCCCATAGTCAAGGAATGCAGGATGAACAACCTCCAAAATTTAGACCTTAGGGATCTACAGATACATCCTAGAAACCTCCACAAATACCTTCTATGATCGATATCCCACTTCATAACTTTCCCTTCAATATATAAATATATTTTTCCCACATAGCTTTTGATATATATACCTACTTCTGCTTGTTTAATCAATCTGACAATGATGCAACATTCTATGCACATGTAAAAAGATTACAGACGTAAAAAAGGACATTTATCTTACTTCCTGAAGGCCAAAGGTCACTACTTCGGGATGTAATTTTCTTCGGAAGTTTATTGACCTTGATCTTCTCAGGAGGTATGCCATGCAATCCCAGGACTTTAAAAATTTGGCCAATCCGCTCATCAATCTCACAGCATTTAATTTCAGCAGTTAGATGCTTCATCATGAAAGGCTGTTCCTTCTCACCATAGATGCCGACCTTTTTCACTAAATCTTCTGAAATCTGTCAAATTGTGAAAAAAAGTTAAAACACACCATGAAACCATCAAAGCTAAATTCCAGCAGATAGACTATTACACAACAAATACACACCTCAGGTAACTGAAGAATTAGTTTCTCTAGAGCTGGTGAGTGCTGGAGAAAACAGGTCAATGCTTCAAGATTTTCAGTTAAGCACCAGTCATTAAGCAATAATGTCTTTAACTTGCTGAATACAGGGCAACAAGTCAAATCCCTTCTGAAAACAAACTGCAAAGATGGGAAACAGGTAAGAATTCTAGAAAAGTTCATTATCACACAATAAATGGGACAACTAAACTTGACAAATGACCAGCCAAGCCAATTAATGTACTCTTGTTTTTTTTTTTTGTTCAATTTCTATCCATAATGTAGTTAAGTGTTTCAGGAATCATAATATAATCTGATTGAACAGAATAAAACTTAAGACTGGCCAACAATAACAGAATTTCTGGTTTAAACACTGTGGTTTCAATAAAACTTCAGACAGGATAACAATAACAGATAGCAAGCTCATAAGTGTGAACCAGTCATCTACTGTGTAACCAACAAGAGAGACACAACACATGAAGACCAAATGCAAAAGGTAAAGGCCAGGCACAAGCATACCGCAGTTTTTTCTGCTGTCAGCTCCAGATTAGTAGCACATGACAATCCTTCAAGAAGTATGCTGGGGATGTTTCCATTACTGCTACCAGGGCATCCCTTGCAAGAATTATCGCCACAGTTACCAATCTCGTAGTTCTTAGCACAATAATCAGAGCTATAGCGGATTCTGACAAATGCTGAAACTAGGTTCGGCATGCTCTCAAGCAAAGGGGTTCTTTCCCTGCAGTCCACAAGATGAAGGGAAACGAGATTTGGGGTGGAGATTCGGGTACGGTCATCAGATAGGAAGCAGCAGCATGTGATACTCAATTGTTCAATTGATCGGGATGTGATTGTGTCAACGAACAGGTCACAGAACTCCATCTTCAGATCCTTCAACAAGGGACAGGTCGAAAAGTCCAGAGAGGGACGATCCGACACCACACGAGTAAGTTCCAACTTCAGCAACTTGCGGGAGGTGAGAAGCTTGTCAGGCAACGGCCAGTGCACCAAGTTATCCTCGTCAGGGAAAATGTCCACTTGCATTATACAAACACGAAGGGCCTGAACTTCGCGTGACAAAGCATACCGAACCCAGTGCTCAATATAGCGGAAGGACTCGTCCGAGTACTCATAGTTCTCGTCCAGAACATCATGATAGGACTTGATCTCGACCGCATCGAGCGGCACCTGGTGGCGCAGGAGCAGCATGTTGTTGACGAAATGGTTCAGCTCACTGGCGCTCCCGTATTGATGGGACTCCATGACCCGCAACGCACGCACGTACTTCCACAGGTTGCGCCACCGGCGGGCGAGCAGAGACGTCCGCACGGCCTCGCGCGAGGGCAGGAAGGACAGGATATGCTCGAGCGGGTCATCCGGGAGCGAGCTGAGGCGATCCTCGCCGTCTTCCGCGTCTGTCGGATTACGCCTCTTGGCCTCCCTCGACTGAGCCATTCCGTCGAACAGGTGGCGAGCGGCGCGCTTATCTGCAACGGAATGAAAGAAGCATCACGGGTTCCGTCGCGTGGAGTCGTGTAGAGAGGAGGAATTGGGAAGGGTTGCACTCCGCGTCATCACCTGCGTGCGTGAAGCGAGCCTCGCCGGCTTCTCGCCGCCTGCCGCCGAATCCGGGGAGGAGACGTCGGAGAAGACGCCGATTGGGGTGGGTGCGCCTGCTGCGTCCCCTTCTACCGTTTTTCTTTTTCTTTCCCGTTATTCATTTTATTTATTCAGATTCAGAAAATAGGCTGGCTCCCTTGCGAACTTTGCTGTAGCGCTCCACAACTGCCACTGGACCCAGGATGACCAGCTTTGGGTCCACATGACATTGGCACATGATACACAACGGATCTTTATAACAATTGTACTGTTTTCTGGTGCTCCTCCTAACTTATTTATTTCACATTATAAACAGAAGTAAAATTCACAATTATACTTACAAAATAATTTGAAAGCGTATTATTCATATATATAATTTATGGTCACCAAATTAAAGTTACCGATCTTAATTAATACAATTCTAGAATGTCAAATAAAAAGAACGAATGCATGGGTTTCCTGCCATATTTCTATAATATTGTGCAGAGTACAAAAGATGTAAATCCACAACACGTTATTTAATCTCTTGAGAATCTCATTGATGCTTAAAGATGAAAAATGAAGGTACAATTATGTAAATTGTATACTTTCTCATGATAAATTTGATAATATAATCTTGTGTACATGGAATTGATTGAATTATTACAATTATAGATCACTTTTTTGTATATAAGTGGGATGTACATTTTAATTGATAATAGAGAACTGAGAACAAATTATTATTCTAAGAAATATGATCAATCCCAATCCATCAATCAATTTAATTGTTATTTCGACTTTTTACCACGTTTAACGAATATTTTCTAAACTTCCATAACAAAAGCACTCTAATAATGATGTTTCACGAATATTTTCTAAACTTCCATAACAAAAGCACTCTAATAATGATACTAAACTAGGACGGAAGGAATAATTTATGAAGTAGTTGATAGAACAAGAGTTGTCACTTATGAAAAAATTACTTAATGATTTTCTGAGGATGAAAATGTATATAAACGTTTTCAAAAAGAAAAAAGAATAAAAGTTGAGAGCTACAACTTCTTCTCAAGATCAACCCATTTTATAAATTTGTGTACCGTAATGCTTTAGCCATCGAGAGAATTTCCTCTATGCCACTAAAATTATACCTAGTTCCTTCTATGACATCAAATTTATGAAAGTTCCTTCCATGTCATCCATTTTTTTCTATGCCTTACGTGCCATTCTGGTGAGATTTCCCATCTAACACCGTTAAACATGAAAATTTTCCCTACCAGGGGTATTTTCGTCTTTTCAGCTGACATTAACGGTGTTAGATGGAAAATCTCACCAGAATTGCACGTAAGGCATAGAAAAAAATTTGATGCCATGGAAGGAACTTTCACAAATTTGATGTCATAGAAGTAACTAGGTACAATTTTAGTGGCATAGAGGGAATTCTCTCTTAGCCATCAGGAAGCTCCTTTATAGGGACCTGCTATTTTGTAGTCGACTCAGTTACCCGGGTTTCGGGTTTACTATTTTCAGACCCATTAAGTGACAATAGTACAAATAAATGATAAAATATATTTTTTCTACAGAAATACATAAGATAATTTTTTTTAAAATTTATCTTATACAAATACACATAACCACACAATTTTTTTTTCAAACTCCAAATCAGATCAAATCACATCAATTTTTTTCAGACCCGTTACGCGCCCTATCCTTACCCGCTCCGCGTGACCCACGCCCGCCCTGGGCCTAAACGTTTTGTTGCGGGCCTATAAACCAACAGACGAAGTGAGAAGCCATTCCCGAATCTCCCTCTCGGCTAGCGGCGGTGGCGTACGCGTCTTCTCTGCTGCTCCCGCCGCCTCTCTCTTCCTCCGGCCAGCGGCGACGAGATCCCCGGCGACGTGATTACGTGGTGAGCCTATTCTCCGTCCGCAACTCTCCCTTCCTCCACTTGTGCGCGACTCCAAAGTGCGGGGCTGATTTTGTTTCTTCACCCGCAGCGAGGACGCGCGCCACCTGTTCGACGAAATGCCGCCGGGGATCGAGGAAGGCGGGAGCAAGTTTCCTCGCGTGAACCCATTTAGCAAGCTACCCGATAACACCCTGCAGCGCATTGTCTCCTTCCTGCCGTCAACCGAGGCCGTGCAGACGCTGTTGCTGTCTCGCCAGTGGCGTGACCTGTGGAAGGACGCACAGTCTCTGCGCATCACCAACGCTGGGGATTATTCAAGCGCCAATGAGCTGAACTTTTTTGTCAACATGTTCCTGCTGTTCAGTAACCCTAAACCGCTCCATGTGGTGGAGATTAGCACCTATCCTTGTGCACCTGATCTAGATGTTAATCCCATGGAGAAGGAGTCAATCCGATACCTAGAACTCTGGGTACGGAACTGTCTGCAACGTGAAGCACAGATACTGAAAGTTCATAACACAGTGACTACCTACTGGCAGCTCGACCACAGACTCCTTTCCTCGAAGCCTGAAAATAAGCATTTGAGATTAGTGGACCTGTTACATGTGAAGATAAATGGGGTTCTGAACAACTCGAAGATCCGCTGCCTAGATTTTTCATGTTGCCCGGCCTTGGATGATCTGGTGATGAAGGACTGTATCATTGAAGCTAGCTTGATCGTTTCCCCTTCACTAAAGCGTCTCACCCTCAACTGTTGTGTCTTCGGCGAGACTGCCCGGGCTCGAATTTCTGTCCCGAAGCTTGTTTTCTTGACACTTGCTAGTTGTAAGGGCAGAACTCCTATCCTGGATAAGATGCCATGCCTTGTGTCGGCATTTGTGAGACTCCAAGCTGATCTGGACTTTTGTTATAACAATTATGAGGCAGGCGGTTGTAAGAGATGCACAGGGTGTTGTGACTGCATTATTGTGAGGCCTGTGATTCTTGAAGCCTTGTCATGTGCTACACACCTTGAGCTGACAGCTACGCAAACACAGGTATTGCTAGTTTCTCTTTTTTGTGCAAATATCATTGGTACACATAATTTTAGTTGCTTTTTTTCCCTGATTAGTTTTGGATATTGAAGAATCACTGGATTTTCCAATTGGCTTAAGTATCATCATCATATTTTTTTCTTTTGCTGTAGTAAGTTGAGGCATTTCTAACCGTTTTTCCCTTTACACAGTTTATCTTCAGGAAGGATTTGACCCAGTGCCCTCTATTTAGCAAGTTGAAGACTTTGTTGCTGAATGAGTGGTGTGCAACATTTAGGCTTGATGCACTACGTTGCTTCCTCCAACACAGTCCAATTTTAGAGAAGCTTACTATCCAGTTTCCTAGGGCACATGTTTGCTCTGACAAGATCCTTGAGGACTTATTGGTCAATGGAGCAATCTATAACATGGCAAAGGAACCCATTTCCCTGAAGCACCTTAAAGTTGAAGTGATGCGTCCCAAGGAAGTTGAGCTTGATATCTGGATCTATGAAATTCGAGAACTTCTTGGTTCCTTCGGTGTACCTTCTGAACAAATTGAAATCCAACAGCTTCCACAGCCAACTGAGATAGAACAACAATATGAAGACATTGATCACTACAATGAGTATGATGTACCTTGGCCTTCTGCACGTAAGTTGACCCTTGGCAACTTCTTGGTTCTTTAATTGTACACTGTTCATTCATTTTTACAAGTCGAAACACCAAAAAGGAACATGACAGATTGACTAATATGTAAGTTATACATGAATTGAAACCTAGTCATAAAGATTACGATGAGAAAACAGAGTCCGAGTACATGATATATCACATGTGTGTATAGCCTTGTCTCAATGTCAAGATTTATCCTAGTTGCTGTGAGAACAGAATTCATTAAATAATAACATTAGTGAAAGGGTGAAAGCATTAGTGTTTAAGAATCTACAGTAAGTTGTAAAAATCAAGATAAAGAAATCGAGCTCAGTAAAAATAATGTTCTAGTTTTCTCTATCCTACCCTCTTCATTCATGAAATTCCCATCTTCTATCTGTTCAGCAAATCTTGTGGTTCATACTGAACTTTTCACTATTAGCATCAACTTGTCATGCTGTTCTATTTCCAATTCCGTTATATTCTTCTTTCCGTCACTTTTGTTAACTCTCAGCATACTGGCAGTTTACCTCATGGTACTGCTAACAGATTAACAATTATTTCATTAATGTGTAAAATTCAATCACTCAGAACTCACAGTTAATGAACCGGCTCTAGACCGGTTCGTTACAATGAATGAAATACTATATAGACAAGGTTACAGAATCAGTACGTTTGGTGTCCAGCCGTCACAGATGGGTTTTGGAACAACTTTTCAATACCTTTCTTTTCAGCATAATAAGAAATTATATAGACATGATTAGTGTTTTGTATAAATGTATTAGCTAAATCTACCATATGACCTTAAGCTGATAAGCTTTACATCAATCTGACAACCCGGGCTATGTGTATCTTGCTTGTGCGCCAGCATCAAGCAAGCTTTCGCTACTTATAAGCATCTCCAGAAACATTAATTTCAGCCTTAAAATTGATTTTGCATTGCTACAAATTTTGAAATATTAGAAGGATAAACTGCTAGGGGTAAATAGCATGAACCATGCACTCTGCACCATATCATAAATCATAAAATAAAACTAATTCTATGTTTGAAAAGGTCAATTGTATTTTCCGTTGCAATCAGCTCCTTGCCAAGACCCAAGAGGGGATAGTCTAGGAGAGTTGTGGATTGCCTCTGACACTGGCACTTCACTGAACATGAGGCGAGCAACAACACTTATCTTTGTTGTGGCTTGTTCTCCATTGCATCACCTCCAGGGCACATATCTGCTCACCATTTTGTAGGAGGATCGTTGTAGATTTGCCATAACCATAACAGGCTTTCATGTTTTCAGTCAGCAATTGAACTTGCTATTTCTTTCATTCTTGTCTCAGTGTGTAACATGCCATTCATCTTGTACAGGTTTCAGTTTTGAGCAGGACACAGAGTCGGAGCAGGAGACAGAGTCAGAGCAGGAGACAGAGTCAGAGCAGGACACAGAGTCGGATAGTTGATAAAGCTACTGTATGTACATTGCTTGAATTGCGAGCCACCAGGGGTGATGTCTTGGGCCTACTGGGAATTCAGGATCCATCTGGAGTTGATTAGCTATTTTGTCCAACCTAGTCTCATCAGTTACCGTAGCTCTCTTGAACACCAGCCGTCAGAATTACTCGATGTGAATGATCTTGTTAATGCCATTCTGCATCCCTTCTTTGGTTATCCCTGGGAGGCTGGGATCTACCTTAACTTGTTTATGATCATGCTATGATATGTGTGTGTGTGTAGTTGCTTTTTAACAGAAGTGAGGCAGATGTTGTCTGAGAATATTATCGAGCGATGCAACTTGCTGCCATGCAGAACTATAGTGCTCAGCTTTACTTTCTTTGAGCATGGCTGTTTTTCTGATTCCTGGCCTTTTAAAATTGTGTTTACTATGGCTTAGCGCTATTCGCATTGCATGAATTTCACTGGGTAGCTCAATTAGCAGTGACAATAAAATCTGCTGTCTGGCGAATGGGCGAATGGCCGTGCCGTTGTGCATCCAAGGGATACTTCCCTAGGATCCATGATAACGACTTAATAACAAAATTAATTTAGATAAATCTATAGACCACCACGTGATGGAAGAAACCACGTAATTACATAAGCCAAGTTTTGGCGCCCTGTGATCCCAAAAATACACGAACGTTAATAGTAAATAATATACATATCATGCATATATGGTGGCCGTGCTCCACCATGAGCCACTCCAATGGCCCATGGACGGGTCGTGATCCTGGAAGCCGGAGAGGAAGAGGGAAACCTAGGGATATGGCATGGCATACCCTGGGTTTTGCTAAAGACTCATCCGCGGGGGGGAGGGGTGCTATGCTTGATGCACTTGTTATTGCACATAAAAACAGCAAAAAAACTGATATTGGCCCCTTTATCCTACAAAATTTATTGTTTGTCCCCTTTCTTACTTCATTCCTGGCTCCGTCGCTACATCCCGTAGTAGTACTTCACCGGGCTGAAGAAGTACTAGACGGGTTGGGTGACCTCAGAGCCTGGCGCCGACGAGTGCATGGCTGCGAACTAGCCGGGGATGATCAAACTCACGTCCGCATCATGGATGAAGTGGGCGGAAAGTGGGAGTGTTAAAAAAAATAGGCATATTTATGTTAATTTTGATCTAAAGAAAAAGAAACATATATGTTATGACAATAAGATGTTTATTGAAATTTCTAGTAAACTAGTAATTAGAAACATGCATAAGATTGATAAAAAAACAAGATAAGAATGTACCCTGAGGAGGGACTCGTGCTGAGGACACCAGCGGCTCCATTCCCATTAGTCATAATGGTTGTTTGATGTAGTCGTTCTTAGTTGATGCAGGACGAGATACGTAGTGTCGTCCTTTGCATCAGGAAGTCGATGTACCAGGTCCTTGTGGATGTAGCAGTTCATCAGCGAGCAGTCGCGTGAAGAGACGCTCCTCAAAAACAACCTCATTGCCGGCACACCGAGCAGATGTCTTGATGCGGGTGTGGTTCTGGAGGCCTTCTCTCCTAACGCTTGTGCTCGCAAACACCGAGACGAGGATGCGTACCGTAGTTCCTGCTTTTCTACCTATTAAAGAATAAACATGATTTCTGATTTCCCTTTTATTTTGTTACCCATATCTCTTGATACCCAATCAATTTCTACCGTTGAGATCCAATCCATCTACAGTAATTGTTTTCTTCCTTTTCCTATGATTTATGGACCCAGTGATTGTTTATGCTATTATGTTTATACAAATTGCATTGGGATCGTCCTCCGATTTAATGTTTTTTCTCACCGCAGTTTCTACCCTCCTATACTACTCAATCCCACCCGAAAATTGTTGTTTTTTTGTTGCGAAACCAGGCCTATACCCAACTACAATCGGACATTGATCTAAGCTACAAAAAAAAACTGAAGATCTGATTTTTGTCACCGTGGCAAGTCATACCCGCCCCATTTTTTCCGTCTCTATAGCGTGAAGTAATTATGTCTCTGATTCTAGGGGACTTGATTATAAAAAAATTTGACCTGCGGGGTGAGTATGACGGCCTCGGGCATTGTATTTAAGAGAGAAGATCCTCTCACGCAGATCAAGAAAACCCCGAACCCCCTCTTCTCCTTACATTGGGGCCACTAGCCTTGTGAGAACCTAGGCCGAGACCACCATGGGCACCGTTGCTTCCAGATAGGGGACTTGATTATAGACATTTCTTTCTTTCTCATTTGACGATGCTAGTAGATTACCGTATTTGTTTTGCCTTTGGTATGCACCCACGCTCGGTCTCCCTACCGGAAATCTCGTTCCCTTAATCACCGGCTTTCTTGGAATATTACTTTCCGTACCTGTCGATTATTGATCATTCTGGGATTGTAGAACAAGAGAGATTAATTGTCATCGTGATCTCCGGTCCAGCGGCCGGTATCGCTTGGAAAAACTTACCACAAGACTCACGATCTCTGTAGGACTAGGACGCAAGCACGTCAACAACTACCCCAGGGCCCCCTACTTTCACGAGCGGTTCGCGGAGCTGCTCGGTGACTGGATCTTCAACGCCGACGCGCAAGATCGAGATGCACTCGGCACAGTTCCTAGGCTTGTCGGAGGGCACGGTGAGGCAGACATGCTGGTCTCGCTGCTCGCCCGGGTTGCAGAGGGTGGGGAGGAAGTGGAAGTGGATCCGCCAGGCGTGCTGCTCCAGTTCACATTCGACAACATTTACGCCGCCGCGTTTGGGGTGCCTCGCGCTCAGGCTCCCCGACGTGCCGTTCATGTGGGTGTTCAAGCGAGCCGCGGAGATGATGCTGGCACGGTTCGTGGTCTCGCTGCTCCTGTGGAAGGCCGAGCGCTCGCCACCGCCATGCACGCCGGCCGGGCAGGAGGCCGGCACACCAGCTTCGTCGTGCTCACCTGGTTCTTCTACGTCCTCACCACACACGCGGACGTGGAGTCCCGCGTCGTTCACGACATCCACCTCGCGCGGCCAACTCCCACAAATGGATTACCTCCACGCGGCGCTCACCAAGGCCCGCACACAAGCTCGCCAAAGGACGTTTCTATTGGGGTGATTGACATTGAAGGAGGTTTTGGTCGGCGTCAAGGTCAACGGTCAGTGTGCCGGCCCCTTTAGTGGGATAATTCTAATTTACTCTTTTGCGATCCACTAGCTTATCATCTGATTACCTTTTCTAAATGCCAAGCTACAACATACTAGTACTTTATGATCTGCTATTATTGTTTTTTTTTTTTATTCTCCGTAACTTGTTATTGGCAAACATGTAACAACTCCTGGCATTTTCATTTGTTTTGCCTTGTTTTCTGTTTCAATTGTGTTAACCTTTAAAGGAGTCCAGATATACAGAGAACAATGAGTTCAAGTGGAATGGATACGTACGGATCTTTTAGTGGTTGGATCATTTTCTATGAGCAATCAGATAAGATACATTATTACATTAGAGAAAATTGGTTCAGTTCACATGATTCGAAAAATATTGTTAAAATAACACAAGTTTGGAAACTAGCACCAAAAGCTTTACGTGGCTCCTAAAATTACCACTCTGGTAAATTTTCATGTTAACAGGCACCGAAAAGCTTTACTTTGGCCGCAACAACTTGCCTTCTCTAGATTTAAGTTGGGCGTAACCTGTGTTATCCCAAACTAGAAACTATTGTCCATTAGTGATATAATCCTGCTAATTGAAATTTTCTCAGCTGGACATTGACTGTTGACCTTCATTGTGAAAATATTTATATCATTGTGTCGTACATTTGATTAATCCATTTTATTGTTATTAATATCACTATCATTGCTATGAGTGCAAGGTTGATTTATAGCAATCATGGTAGTACAAAATCACGTGCGTGTCGCACGTGCACAGTTGCTAGTGTGAGAAAGAGAGAATATATGATGTGTATTGTGTTATTTTCCATGAACTATGACTCTCCTTTTATAGATTCTAGAGGAGAAGGTCAAACACCTTACGTAAGGTAACGCAAGGAGCTAAGGAGCTGAACCGTACAACCATCAACTAATGGAATGATTAGTTGAGGCCTCTTTTGAAACAAAGGAATTGTGTAGGAAACAAAAAGGAGGAATTGAAGCTAAAGGAAATGATCCTATATATGCCCTTTAGAATTTAGGATTGCTTCACATGAATTTTGGAGGATAGGAAAGTTTTCTCCACACATTTTGGAGGAATTCTAGCATAAGGTACAACCTCATGTTAGGCTCCCTTTGGAATGTAGGATAGCAAAAACATAGGAATATATATGCTAAATGTAGGAATTGAGATGGTATGTTTTGAAATCCAATGGGAATTGAAAACATATGGATTGAGATGAGAAGGTCTTTGGTAGTCTCATAGGAAAAACAAATGAATCTGTGGCAAAGGAAAGAAAAAGAGGTCTAACCTCTTGCTTTATTTCCTCCAAAATCAAACATAGGAATCCATTCATATGAAAAATATCCTTTGTTTTGCCTATAAGTCAAATGGTCATATAGAAAAATTTGCTTTACAATTCCTATCCTCCAAATTTTCTTTTGTGCATGTTAAGATCAAGGATCCAAGGTGTCATGTTAAAAGTTTGTAGACCTAGATAACTATGTGCTAATAGTTTAAGGACTCATTTGAATAGAGTAAGAGTTCACGAATAAGGTTGATCATCCACTAATAGTTTCGGACATGGGGTGCATTTGACTTCGCATATATTTTTTTCTAAATTGCCCTAACTGGTTCATAATTTTCCAAATATGGGTAGTATAGGACCTAGCTGCCAATTAAAGTAATACATATTGTGCAAAATTATATATTACTCTAGCATGCAGAAAGTAATTGTATCAATCAACGAAATAATTCTTAACACTAACTACTTTGGTTGTTGTAGGCTCACGCCCCGTTTCGTGTTTCCGCTCACTATAGATATTAATAAATAACTGGATTATTAGATAGACCAGGAGCAGCACAATAACAACAACATATATATAGCAGCGGCACAGAACCTAGCTATAGGTGATGATTTTGGCACTTAATTTCACAACAGAGAGCTGCATGATATAACATACACCAAATAATCTGTATATGAAATAACTGTAACAATATATTACATGCATGTGCATGCATGGTGGCTCTGATTAGATGCAGCCGGAGCTAGCTGGTCGACCGGAAGGCAGCTGCTGCTTGACGAAGATATATAGGTTTTGAGGGTTAGCGTCGTGATCTGGACAGCTCGCAGAGGACCAGCTGCTGCTGCAGGCCGGCTTCTTCCTGGGTGGTGCCGTACTCGACCATCCACCACTCCGGCGGCAGCCGCGCCCCGGACGGTTTCAGCAACGCGTGCGTGATCCACGAAGCTGAACCGCTTCCTGCAACCGGCTTTGCCTTGGCATCGAAGCCCTCGCCGTGGACCCGGCGCCAGTAACTACTCGCGTGCCTGGTCCCGCAGAAGTAATGCACCGGGCAGAAGAAGTACCAGACGGCCCCGGCGCCGGCGTGCGTGGCCGCCAGCTCGCCGGGGTGGACGGAGCACATGTCGGCGTCGTGGATGAAGCGGGCCGAAGGCGGGAGTGGCTCCCCGGCCATCCTCGGGCGGAGGAACTTGTTGATGAGCTCCTCGCCGTCTGGGCGGAAGACGAAGGCTTCCGCGGCCGCCGCACCGTCGTCATGATCTCCGCCACCTGCAGCAGCAGCACAAGCTATCTCGGCGTGACTCAATATGCTAAAATAGATTGATCATGAGACTAAATAGAGTACACACTAGGCAATGCTAACATGTTCTTCATCACATTGCAATCGGCACACTATTATTACTACTACAAAACCGTCCTACAGCGGCTGCGATTGAAAACGCACGTGTAGGGGCCACCCACCCCTACACGTGCGTAGCTACAAATAAACAGCTCTAGCGATGGGTATTCGAGATTTGAAAATCACCCGCCGCTACAGTCGAAATAGCAAAACAAAAGAAAAGTGTGCCCTTGTCAGGTCCACCTCGCAACATAGAGGCGGCGGATCAGCCGCCTGAGCACCACCGTCGCCGCTAGGAGGGGGCGGATCGGCCCCCACCCCACGTGTCGCCATCGTCGCCTGGAGGTGGGCCACCAGATCTGCAGCCCCCGCCACCGCCTGGAGGATCTGCCACCGCACGTCGCGCTGCCACCGCATGGAGGGTGGGGGGGGGGCAGATCCACAACCCTCGCGCGTCGTGTCGCTGCCGCTTGGAGCAGGGGGGGAAGCGTAGATCCGCAGCCCCCACGCGTTGCACCGCCAGCGAGATGAGGAGCAACAACCGGCAGTGGCGGGTGGGGGCGGCGGCCGGAGGTGTGGGTGGTGTGAGAGAGAGAGAGAGAGAGAGAGAGAGAGAGGAGGTGGGGGTGTCCGCTGGGATGGAGTGGGAGTGGAGGCGCGTGATTGGAATGGGTCTTTTTATATTTCTAGTGCAAGCTAGGATTTGGGGGTGTGGGCTGGTCTATGGTGGCGGACCTCTTTGTACGCTGTCGCCGAATAATATTGGTAGCGGGCGGGCCGTATAGTGGCCTGTGGCTACAAATCATCGCGATTCTTAACGGCGGTGCATGATAACTGGAGCGACTACGTGTCTTTCCCTGCCGCCGCTACAGGAACAATTTGTAATAGAGTATAAAGGGTGCGAATTTTATGTCCGGGAGCATCGATGTCCACCCTATGTCGACCCGTTAGATTGCATGTGTGAGCTGAGATCGTGAAACGTCATTTCCTTTCGTTCGCTTGCTCGCGCCACTTCCTCCTCCTGCCGCCCACTGCCATCTCGGTCTCCGTTGCCTCCTTCCACCTCTCTCGGCCTACGCCGCGTCCCCTTCCTCTCTCACCAACCTGCTCATCCGAATACTTGCCCGTTGGACGGAATTCTCCAACCCAATGACGATCTAGTCCAGCCACGTGAGGCACTCATGTTGCTTTGCCTCGTCAGGACCGGTGACTAGCAGCCCCACGTAGTACACCGACGCCGACGTGACGCAACAATTCGGGTCATCATCCCTGAGACTGAGCGTGCCTACGTGCTCGAACAAGTTAACCAGGATCCTCCTGGCCTCCTGTATCCTGTAGAACATGGTGGACCGTGGACGAGCAACTCTAGAGCAGCCGCTGCCGGCTCAAGCTTAGCTTGCCCCACGTCGTCCCCTTCCTCCCTCGCTGATCTGCCCTCCGTCGAGCCGTCGGGACCTCTATTCCCCGCGTCCCTTTCTTCTCTGCCCTGCCAAGACATCTCTACGCATTGTCAATTTCCGCTTAATGATGCGGTAACGATGTTTCCAAATTTGAAACACATTCACTACTAGAAAATACCTATAGATACATTTTATTTAACATCTAGATACATTTATTTCATCTCAATCAAAATATAGAGATGTTTTCATAAATAGTGTTTGAGGCATCTCCGAAGGTACCGTGTCAAAGCTTAGTAAATACGATTTTTGAAAACATGTCTATTGAAGTACAAGACGTGCTATAAAGCATAGATATGTTTATAGATACGCTTTCATGGATGTGTTATATGTATTGGAGTATATACGTTTTGTGACATTAATAATCTTAGACACGATTTTATTGATACATTTGGACTTCACTTCTACCAATATATATAGACACCTTGTATATAATGCTTCACAAATATTATTATAAAACTTATTCTAAGTGATTGACTTATTCATGCAATTAGGAATTGGAGCTACAACCTCTTTGTTTTCTGCAAGCTCATCTAACTATCTCACTTAGAAAATAAAGTTGATTTTCTTTGACCATATATTCTTTTATACTCATGTTCTCTTAGTGTTTTAATGGCTCTAGGATTTTCAATAGCATGTCAAAAATGTCTCTGAACCAGGGTGGATACAATAAAAACTTGTCTAATATTATCTCACTTTTTATACGATTTCAATAACGTGTCAAAAACATGTTTGATGTCATGAGCATCTCTAAATACCATGTCATTTTGAGATACCCACAAAAACAAGTCAACAAGTGTCTTTACATTGGATACTGATGGTCAAAGCGTGTCTAAAATCATAACACTCTGTGATGTTTTAGAAAGCACATGTCAAAAAACATGTTTATCATATTATTAATGTTAAAGCGTCCCTAAGATCATGTCATGTTGACACATTCTCAAAATCGTGTTAATAAGTGTCTCCAGCTATTGATATAGACACATTTACAAAAATATAACAACATAGCCGTATCTAAAAGCCATTTTTCTTGTGGTGATTTGACAGGGTCCCTGTGGACAGAAAGTATTAACCACTACGATAAAATGGTTTTTAGTGGCAGATTAAAAGTAACTTTAGTGCTGGAATCAAATTATATCACGAAAATAGTTGTTTCCAATGAAGAACAAAGCACCGTAGCTGAAAATCAATTAAAGAACTAAAAGAAACAACAACAACGGACACTTCTAGCTACTATGAAACAACTAGAAAAACTAAAAAGAGAAAGAAAAAAAGACAATCCCGCTTGCCAGATCCGTGCATCGACAACCAGATCTGCCCGACTATGTGAGGGAGGGGAGGGAGCGCTGCCTAGAGAGGAGGGCAAACAAGTAGGGGAATAAGGCGGTGGTGGTGGGTTGGAACATCACCAAAGTGCCTCATGTAGGAGGGTCAGGTTGTGGCACGCCGCACCACTATGGACGACAAGGAAGTGGGTGGGAGGAAGCCCATGGCTAGGTATCACAACCTATCATGGCCATCAGCGTGTGTGTGAGAGAGAGATAATGAATTCTGAATTGCCGATTGTCGAATAAGAAATTATAAAAACTAAGAGCTAAAATACGAGAGATGTTTGTTTCTCTAGGTTCCACGATTCAACTTACAATCGCACTTACAATGGGTTATATATAATGGCAAAGAAGTAAATACTTTTGTCATAATTTAGAAAAGGAAAAAGTCCATTTTACTATCCCAAACAATTCACTTTGTCCAACTCAATACCCAAACAAAATCTTGGCTCAATTTACTACCTCAAACAATTTAAGTCGGTGCAATTTACTCTCTTATGCATTTTGTCTTTTTTTATTTCTCTTTGTATGCTTTAAATTTGAGACTCAAATTTAGTGTGATGATACATGTTATCAATATCTATCTAAAATAAAATTTCTTGCATTTTTTATAAATATTGTTCATATAAGTTTAGAACTCTATAGTTCATATAAATATAATATTTGATGCTATTAAAACTATAATACATATTCTTAAATTATGTCTTATAACTGTTTTTACTATTGGACAATATAGTATTTATCATGTGCAAAATTTCAGCTTCAAATTCAAAGCAGACATAGAGAAATGAAAAATACAAAATGCACAAGGTAGTAAATTACACAAACTTAAATTGTTTGAGATAGTAAAGTGAGCCGAGACTTTGTTGGGGTACTAATTTGGACAAAATGAATTGTTCGAGATAGTAAAATAGACTTTTTCCTTTAGAAAAAAGTGTGAAGAGATTGATCTTTTGTTTCAGCTTTTTTAAATTGTGAAATCCGAAATCTCTATATATTTGAGGTGTCCAGTGTGGAGTGGTCCTAACCCTCATGTGAAACGGGGAAATAGTGAGCTTGTCCCGTATAAAATTGAAGCGATATCAATCTGTTGATTTTTTTATAAAATATAAAGGAGGCTTTTTTTTACACGAAATAAAGGGAACTTACCTAGAGGTGGATTTTAGGAAGAAAAAAGGAGCGCCCCACCCGAACGTTGTATCATCAACCACTCAGCACTGGAAGTCAAAAAAAAAAAAACAGCACTGGGCTGAAAGCCTGAAACCCCTGTCATCAAGGAGCAGTTCCAACAGAGGAAGCACCACGCCACCACAGGCGTCCAGTCCTCCGCTCCGCCTCGGCGTCCCGTGACCTTTCCCCCAATCCCCCTGCTTCCGATTACCGGCAATCGGCGGCGAGGAGAGCGGCAAGCGCACAGGCGAGGTGAGAGCTCGGTTCCTTCTCTCGCTCTTTGTCGACGGGGCATCTGAAGGGGTCACGCTGATTTCGTTTCTTGTCCCGCCGCTGGTGCGCGCGCAGGGTGTTCGACGGGATGTCTCAAGGGAGACAGGCAACGAGGAGAAAGGAGGCGGCCACGGACGAAGGCGTTGACCGCCTCAGCGCACTGCCGGACGGCCCGCTGCAGACGGTGCTGTCGTTCCTGCCGTCCCGTGACGCCGTGCGAACGTCCGTGCTCGCCAGGAGATGGCGCAATCAGTGGAGGTACGTGCCGGCCGTGCGAGTCTCGGGGGTCGGCAGGAGCGCCAACCACCTGAATTCCTTTGTCAACCGTTTCCTGCATCTCCGCGGCCCATTGCCCGTCAGTGATATGGAGATCCACGGCTACGATGGTGTGGACATTCCTGCGGCATTCACGTTCATGGAACAGTGGATCCATTACGGTTTGTCAAACGGGGCCACGTCACTTCATGTGTGCAGCAATAATAGGTATGAGCGCTGGCCGCTGCCTGATGGCCTTCTCATCTCCCAGCACTTGGGAAGGTTGGAGCTAATCGATTTGCACCTGGAGACTCCATTTCTTGATTTTTCGAGCTGCCCGGGGTTGAAGGATTTGAAGATGGAGGACTGTGCAGTTGAAGTTGGGAGGATCGCGTCGCCTTCCGTACTACGTGTGAGCATCACGTACTGCCACTTCAGTCAGACTGACCGCACACGAATCTCGTTTCCAAGTCTCACTTCCTTGATTCTATCTGATTGCTATGATCGCACTCCGGTGCTTGAGAGCATGCCGCTGCTAGAATGTGCATTTGTCAGGCTTCATACAGCTCTGGATTGCTGCAACAACAAGTACGAGACTGGTGATTGTGGAGACGATACAAGTCATGGGTGTGTTGATAG
Organism: Chloris gayana; assembly: GCA_031894775.1. NCBI lineage: Eukaryota > Viridiplantae > Streptophyta > Magnoliopsida > Poales > Poaceae > Chloris > Chloris gayana. The sequence goes on from JAUNZO010001252.1 coordinate 444,457, forward strand.
CTACAGTGGAATCAGTAGCTGCGTTCTTGAAGGGTTAGCAGCGTCGAAAAGCTTGGAACTGACATCTTATCAGACCGAGGTATTTTACTTTTCTCTTAATTTTTTATTCCTGTTCGCAAGTTCTTTCCTTCCTTGTACCGTGTGCCTGTTCACAATTCACATTTACTTGCAACCTGAATCTTCTACTTAGTGTGATCAATTCATTACACTTAACTGGAGCAACTGTTGTTTGTTTGTTTGTTAAGAAGGACTTCTGGACTATTTGATCCATTATTTTAGGTTGAAACATTATCATTTTTCTATCCTATTCTTTCTATGCAGTTTATCTTCCGAAAGGATTTGAAGTGCTGCCCTACATTTTGCAACTTAAAAACTTTGCTACTGAACGAGTGGTGTGTGACTGAGAGGCTTCATGCATTACTCTGTCTTATTCATCATGCACCCAATTTAGAGAAGCTTACTCTTCAGTTTCCTGAGGTGCGAGTTTAACTATGTCAAAGCTTGTATATTTAAAATTACCTTGTATGATGAACTTACTGTAGTGTATATGTTTCAAAAGTCATTTGAAGATTTGGTGGATGACGGGACAATCTATGATGTGGAAAAAGAACCTGTTGCATTGGAGCACGTTACGGTTGAAGTGAAATGCCCGGAAGTCCATGAGAAAATTTCTAGAATTTTACAACTTCTTGGCTGCTGTGGCGTACCTTCTGAGAAAGTCAAGATCCTACCACCGCCAGAGCTAATTCAGTTACAACACTCGGAAGGCCCTACCCAATATATTAGTAAGTCAGCATTTGAGAACTTATCTGTTTTGTTTTACAATCTTATATATGTGCAAGCTAGAGTAACAAAAGAAATATATATCAAATTAAGTAGCTTATGGAGGTTGGCTACTTTATTTAAATTATGCATGAAAAAGAATAGATATTCTTGAATTTACAGATTAAAATAAGAACAAAAAGTATGATAGGTTGCAAGAATCTCAGGTACACCGAACTATGGTTGCATATTTGCGTTTCTTGTGCTATTTTATCATCTTTTTGTGGTTTTATCTGACAGTGAAAAATTTCAGCACTTGGCATCCCAATCTTGAATTTCTTGGTAGGCCACTTTGTTATACTACTGCAGCTGTTGATTTTTAAATACTGAAACAATTACTTGGCAGACCAAAGTTGACTTTGCAAAATTTCATACATATCAAGTCCTGCACCTTCCATTGTGAAAGTTCCACTCTGCTATTCCTTTTCCTTCAATTGGTACTCGATTGGCTCACTGTGCAATGGATCCTTTTGCCGCTGAGGTGATATTATTACTATTAAATATTAATAAATAATTATAATTAAAGTCCCTGCTAAAGTCCATGTTTTCGAAATGATTTAGGTTACCTTCATGCTTTTTGGTTGCTTTGATGATTCTGGCTTCTGTATCTCATTTTATCACTGGGAAGAGGAGTAACTCATGTCTCAAAAACTGAGAACTGCTTGGAATAATCTGTGGAAACTTATGATTTGTGTAAACAGGATATCCTTGTATATTAGCAATAACTATGCAAAGTAGCATGTTGGCTTATGTAACCTACTAAGCTATTGGACCTTCGTTATTTTTATCCTCCTAATGTTTGTATACTCATGTACAGGTTTCAGCTTTGAGCAAAAGAAGGCACCGTCTCTTGATAATCAGAGTTTCTGAGCCTGATGAGGATGAGGATGATTGATATCACAGGAATGCCTTGTTCTCCCTTTAATGTGCCGAAACTGATTAGTTGCTGACGTACATGGTGGTTGTTAAACGTGGTTTTATCAGCTACCGTAGCTCTTTTGCACACTGTCTTAATGCGCATATTTGCTTGCTTCAGTCTTGGCTAACCTACATTTTGGATCCCTTGTGTTGGTATTCTATCTCTATATCATGCTGGTGGCTTTATTTCTGTAGATATTTTAAGAAATACAACGTGAGGCAACTGGCAGCAATGCAACAGTACTATGGTGGCGCGCTTTACTTTCTGTGAGCATGGCTGTTTCTGCCATCATCAATCTATTGCGGTGTACTGATTAAGGCTTCGCGACACCATTCAAAAAATTGAAATTTCACGGGATTCCTGCGTGGCTGCACAATTTTTTTAACCTGCTAAGATGGGAATTTGTTTACGCCTACGAAGCCATTATTGGATGAAAATCATTCACCTGAGCTATGACAAACTATGTTTTGTGTACTACATGCGTTCTGCTACACCCTAGTTGCAAGTTAGGATGCATTTGCTTACATATGGAGTCTGGGTCCTTGAATTTCATCAATGCAATGCCTTGTGCATGTTTGCTCCTTTTTTTATCCCATATATGATTTATCTATCTATATCTATAGTATTTACTTATTTTGCCTGTGGACCTGTGGTGCATCTTATTTATGTGTATTTCTAATTTCAGTGTATTCTATTCCTCTAACTCCAAACAGGACTTAATAATTTTTAACATAATCCAGTGTTGAATTTCACATTAAATAAAACAGTTTTTTAGTGAAATTAAATAAAACCGTTAAGAAATAACACTCCTGGGTATCAGCCACTGAGTACTGGTCCCAGCCCATTTCAATGTGGGTCCAACAAGATGCAGCATGGCGGTTCCATTTCCAGATCGAACGGAGCAAACCTTGTACCCGTCCAGCCGTACGCTCCGGCGTCCTCAAACCTTTTCCTCTGCTCCGACCACCGGCGTGCGGCGGCTAGGCGAGGAGACCCCATAACGCTGTGAGTAGCATCTCTGCCTCCCTCCTCTTGCTCATCCTATATTGGAGCATCTATTGTTTGTTTGGGATGACGTCTGGGCTATTCATCTGATTTTTTAATACTGATTCTGGATACAGAATTTATAATATCTGCATTTTGTTTTCTTATGCCATTTTGTCATCTTTTAATATATTTACCTGACATCCAATTTGCTAGACTTGGCATCCCAATCTTCAATTTCCTTGGTAGGCTAATATCTGGAGCAGTTGTGGCTGTCATAATGAAACTGCATGTTGAAGCATTGAATCAGTCACTGAGATTTCCACAGCTCAGTTTTGAAAAGTTAATATTGTGCTACTTCAAATGCCTATAATTGTGAAAGTTCCCTCAAAGATTGTTTTTCTGAGTGTGGGGGCTGGTGGCCAATCTTCCTTGTCACCTTGTAAGGACATTGGATAAGTTTACCCTTATACCACAGTAGATTTGAGTGCTCACTGGAGCAGTTTCCTTAGAAAGAGGTAGAGTCTTCTTTCATTGTCTGAACATTGGAACCGTCTACCTAGTTCAATCCTTGCAAAATTGGTAAGTAACAAATCTAGAATACTATTCATCACGTAATAATAGTACAAGAACAAAAATAAAATTGTTCTGTGGGTTTTATCTGAGATAGATTGCAGTACACCCAAATTGGGGTTTCCCGTAACTTAAGAATGTTGGTGATGTAGTGCTCCTGACGTAAGTAGCAATGTGGTATGAATAAAACAAATGCTGCATCTGGGTAGTTGATGACAATAACGGTGTGACTATTTGGACCTTTGTGCTTTTTCTTTGAGAATTCTATCTTGAGAACATGTTTGTTCCATTTGATCATTAATTGAAGATCAGCAGTAATTGGAACCTCTTGAAAACTAGAATAAGTAGCAATTGTGGTATGAATAAAACAAATGCTGCATCTGGGTAGTCAATGAAAAAAATAGTGTGACTATTTGGACCTTTGTGCTTTTTCTTTGAGAATTCTATCTTGAGAACATGTTTGTTCCATTTGATCATTGAGGATCATGAGTAATTGGAACCTCTTGAAAACTACAATAAGTAATAACAAGTGAAAATTTATGATTTTTTATGTTAACATGAACTCCAGGGACACAGTACCAGCTCGTTACCATGACCCACTCCGTGGCCTCCCTGGTCTTCGTTACCATGTACCGGAACCGCTTGGCGTACCACACCTCGGCGGCGCTGCCAGTCTTCTCCTGGTCGCCTCCCTCCCGGGCCCACAAACCCATGACGCCGTCACCGGGGACGACGAGGCGTGAGTACCGCATGTCCCGCATCCAGCACTTGGGGTGCGCGCGGCTGAAGAAGAACCAGCTGGTGGGCGCGGGCCTCGGGCTGGGCGCCGCCGCGTGTGTGGCCGCAAGCGCGGCGGGGCTGGCCGAGCAGATGCGGACGACGTCGTCGTGGATGAAGCCGGCGGCGGGCGGGAGCGGCTCGCCGGCGATCTTGGGCCGGAGGAAGTCCTCGATCAGCTCCTCCCAGCCTTGGGGTAGGAATAGGCAGGAGGCCTCCTCCTTGCCCTCGTCGTCGGGGTTACCGCCGGTGGCAGCAGCCGCCATCGTTGTCAATCTCGATCGACACTTCCGTTCAAGTTGTTGATGATTGAAGGTCTTGCTTGTCATGGATCGGGTACGAGGGGGATTCTTTTGATATATGTAGTAGAGGGCGCGCGTGAGTAATTTTGCTGTACTTCAATCATATGGTGTTAGAGTCAAGATTTGATTTGCATCCTCCAAGGAAATTATGTTTTCACGACGTCCGTATATGTTCGGCCGGCTAGCCTGGAGGGTATTTCTTCAGCTCGGTTCGTTACTGCTGCGGGATGAGGCACCACCGCACCACCGAAGGTAACGGGTACGGATTCCTCAAAAAAAAAAAGGTAACGGGTACGGAGGTTTTTCTTTTTTTTTTTTTCTTTTGTGAATTGTGAGCACAATACATACGTAGACCCTATAAGCGTCTCCGAAAGACTGGGTGAAGCCGATAGTAGCAAGCGGCTGATACACGAAGCAATTGAGCTTCATCGATTACTCGTAGTTTACACCGTTGTCAAGGTGGTGGATGACTGGTGGATGGTGGAGTACGGCACCACGGAAGAAGAAGGTGGCCAACAGCACCTGATTCTCTGCTTGTTGTTCAGATCACCCTAAATCCTGACTAGCTTATTCCAGTCGACCTAGCTAGCCCCGACCGCAAGAACTACCATTCCTGCACATTTTGTTGAAGCATTTTATCTAGGCGTGGATCGTATGCAGTTTCCATGTTGTCATGTTAATAAGCTCAGAGTCACATATAGCTAGCTACTAGCTATACTCATCTCTTGTCTACACTGAAATGGAAGAATTTTTCTTGCCAATTCCTCATAGGTTATGTTTCCGATATATTGTTATGATATGTTGTGCCCTGCCTTCGAAACCAGTTATTTATTCGACAAAATATTGCCTAAAAATATCGGTAATTGTTCGGCACCCGTGCATTTGTGGCGACGCTTCTGAAGTCCTCTCCACCCGGGGAAATTTTAGTGCAAATATGCAAATAAGACACAACCAACAAAAGGCAACTGATCTTGATCTAATGTTGCTCCCCACGTTCCACGTACGATTTTTTTTTGGGGGAAATTCTGCTTGATGTACTATTCGAGCCACTAGGTTTAGGCAAAAACCGAGATCCAAAGATCATAACCTAAAAAACGGCATCGAAACCGAAGTAACCAAAATTCCATGTAGTGTGTACTAGATTGGATATAGGATGTAAATAATTAAACTTTTAATTTAAAATGTACATCTTAGAGCCGGGTACCCAAATTACCCAAATAACCGAAGTGATGAAACAAATAACCCATTGATTTTAGAAAATCAATGTTTTGAAAAAATGAATTAACCAAACTTAAAGTTCAGGTAAAATCGAGTGGTCGGGCCTACCAGCCGTCGACTGGATTGGGGCGTCATGCTAACGGTATTGTTCATGTCAATAGTTGATGACTTTAGGTATGGCTTCCTGCCGTCCATGGTTCCTATTCTGCCTATCGATGTGTGTATTGAGAAGGTTATCCACTGCTGATAATGTGATGAGAAGGCTCACCGCCCACTGCTTCATCGCACAACAACACGCTGACACTCCTGCCTGTGATGTCATCCAAAGGGACGTCAGTTGTCTAACCAAATTTAGATTATTGAATCGGAATAGCCTTTCTTAATGTAGTTTATGGATTGAACTTTTTAATGAAACAGTAGGAGCAAGCCCCTATTAACTATATAAGAGTTTGAACATATTACAAAAGAAGTTAAAAAAAAATGGGGTCAACATTAAGAAAGCGGATCTAGCCATGTTTGCATCTAAGGAAGATTTTTGTTATTGCTCTATTGATAATCAAGGCAAATTATTGTTTTTGAAACTTGCTTTGCATGGCTGCACTATAGGGTCCTGATTGTTGAACATCCAACCACTTCTCTCTTTGCATATACTGTAGCTCTTAATCACAATTATTTGCAAACATAGGAATATTTAAAAGTAAATAATGCTCAATTTTTATAATCATTAACTTTATCCTTTTATATATAGACAAGGTGTTTTCTTTTGATTTTTCAGTAAAAAGGAGAGCAGCCACCAACTACACTCAACCGTTTCTCATAACCTGTCAACACCGGCGGAGCCACATCTATGCCAGACGGGGCCGATTTTGCTTTTAGAACACCAATTAAAGCCTCAACTGCCCTAAAACATTGGTGGTTATGAAAAATTGTTGTAAAGATAATGATGAAATTTGGTGGTTTCATGTCCAGAAATATCATGAGATTTGTTGGATTTATGTCCTCAAATAATGCGTTAATTTGTTTGATTCGTGTGCAAACGTCGTGCTGAAATTTGTTGAAATAATGAAATATAAACATACTAATCAAATTATTGAATCGATAAATACTACTTATTTTGAAACAAAACTAAAAAAAGTGAACCGATTGTATCACGTCAAGGTAATCGAGGCGAACCGATCATTTTCTGTCTTAGTTAACACCGTTAGTTGCTTAAACTAATGAAAGGCCAGAAAAAGGAACCAAATTTGGTTTTGAGCTTACTTATGGGTACCATTCCGGTACCGGTCGGAATGACCGAGGCGTTCCATTCGAGTGAGCTAGCCGATACCAAATGCTCTTTGTTCCATTCCTGTCAAAACCGGCCGGTATCGGTTAATACCGGTTCATATCGGCCCATACCACCGGGTACGGTACCGGCCAAATTAAATACCGGTACATACCGGTTTAAATTTTGAGATTATAACACTTTAATTTTTTGATATATATCTCACATTACAATAAATATAATCACCATAGATAATAAATTATTCATTTATAAGAAATATACAATTTCAAATAATATGTTAAAGATATATATTTTTTGAAACAATTATATCATATATTATTATTAAATTAGAGCCCGGAATAGTATGCTGGTATGGACCGGTACCGGAATATGCCGTTGCTATGACTATAATGGAACGGAGACCCGAACAGATTGAAAAGTTAGGTTTTAAGGCCAAATAAGTAAGTTCAAAAAAAAATTGGACTAAGAAAAGAACGAAAAGATTTAACAGGGTCAAGAAAGGGATTTACTCATATTGATAGATTCTAAATCTATGATTAGCAGTTGGCCCTCCTGCATTCTTTTTCCGGTGGTCAAAGTGGATGGCGTCAACTGGACATGCTGCCGTGTGGCCTCAATTGCCTGTCGGTGGAAGTCAAAGCATGAGCAAGGACTATCTGACGAATGATGGGGTAACTTGGGCTACCGAGATTTGTTTTCAACAACCATACAGTTGGCGTTGAATGATTGTTTTCAACGGTCAATGTTGTAGAAGGGTAACCTGTAGGGTATGACTGGTCTACTACGCCAAGGCAGCACACTGCACTCATGTCACAGTATTTATATGGCTCTGCCGCGAATGGTTGTTTCCATCCCACAAGCATCAAACATATCGTGTCATCGTGTGCGGAAAGCAAAGATGGCGTCCCGAAACTTGGCTGTCTTCTGCTTCATCTTGGCGTCCCTCCTATTCGTGGCACAGTTGGCGCTCGCCGTCAGAGGCCTTGCTGAAACCAGTGGTACTTTGCTTCGATTATGAACTTCTTTTTCTTCTTCTTCCACCAACTAGCTAGCTTGAGAACTAATTTATAATATCTGGAAGTATCGTCTAGCAAATTTATGTTTATTTTAATATGTTACTGAGTTCATGACTGTATGTTTTATTGCAGATGCAATTAAGGTAAAGCAAAGCAGAGCACTGGCAGACGACAGTCCTTATCATGGTCAATACCCAAGCCCAGCAGGTTACCCGGCGGCACCATACCCTTGACCGCGTATTAGTTTTGGGGGACCCTAGCTCTTTTATCCATACGAATGTTTCAGTACCTAATCCGTAGGGAGGAAGTACGAAATCTTAAGGCATCATCATCATCTGTTAAAATCTTGAAAATGTATCGCACAAAAATAAAAGTATAAGAGTGAGCCCCATGATGGAACTCATGACGAGTTTCAGTGGAACCACTCCAGCTGTCTGATGTTGTAGCAAATTGATGTGAGGCTATCTATCAGGCTATGCAAATTTTGGCCAACAATAATGGATGGCCCTTTAATCTTAGGCTTACTGAGTTTGGTGCCCTTTTCTTCATAATTCAAATGTTATATTAATGAATTTTCAAAGGCGGTATGCATTACGAAATAATGCAAAAGGCTTGAACTCTTGTATGTTTTCGTTCTATTATCGAAAAAATTGTATAGGTAAAATGTGTTTATAGTAATCATATTGATGATGACATTATGGTGTTACGGGTCTATCTTGACTTCCATTTCAATTGAGCACACACAGAAAGGTCGTTAAAGTGAGCTTATCTACCACATTCCGTTTTCCTCTTGTATATCTACGTAAGTGTCAACCAAGTAAAATGAGCGTCTTCAACTTCACGTGGTATATATGATACTTCTTGCGCTCTGCTGATTTGCATGGATACAACATATGATACAAACGAAACATTTGAGTGAGAACACTGCAATTGGAATAATTCTTTTTTTTTTGTCGAACATATGTACGACATAGATATAAGCATTCATATATCATCAATGCTTTGTCCACTGCATGCTAAACCTTTCTTACATTTTCTGGTGATTGATGGTACAAATATACATTGCGTGAGTTCATCACCAACTACTACATTTGAAATTGTGAGCTTATCTTTCTGTAATACACAATTTACTTCATCATTTTAGAAGGACGATAGACATGCATGTGAAATCCATTAACAAGATTAAATGTGATAAACTAGCATTTTCTATGTATTGCTTTGTCATTATAAGCACTTAAGAAAAGAGGCAGAACCCGTTTTAATTTAGCGGCGGGCCACCACTACAAACCCGGGGTCCAAGGCGACGTGCTCACCTTGGCGGATGCACTGGCCAGAGCTCGGAACTCCACCATCCAGGCGGGAAGGAGCAGCAAAAGTTCAGGAGAAAGCCCGACACGGAGCTCGGCCTAGCTGTCTCGAATAGAATTATGGCCTAGCTGTCTTGTTTTGTTCGAAACACTTTCATTATTTCCTTTCTGTACCCTATGCAGTGATTTGTGAGCCTAAGAGCTCCCCCTTTGTAATGAACCGCTGCGTACACCATTTTCAATGGTCTAGAAGCTGGGATCTTTTGTTCTATTATCTAAAAAAATGTCGGAAGGTGCTACTGCTGCTGCTGTTTTGCCGGTCGACGGGCTGCCTGCTGTGCTCATGGCACCGGCCGCTACAGCTGAAGGCGTTGATGATGCATCGGACGATGGCGAGGTTGCGGACGATGAACCTGAAGACGAAGCTGCGGTTGTCATCGTCCCCACTCCAGCTCGCAAGCAAGCGCCTGGCTGACAAGGAAAGATCCCCGCCCGCTTTCGTTGACATGCTGTCCAAGGCAGCACACCCCAAAGCCAAGCAGAACGGAGAGGCACCGGCACCACCACCGCCCTACACTGCCAAGCAGCTGCGCGTTCTGCTCAGCAAGGAAGCACTCCCCGGCGCTGGAACGGCAATGGCCTTAACCATGACCCCTCCCACTTAGAGCTTAGTCCCCTGTTAGCCAAGTGTTCAGATATGAGCAATGTTGGGCTTTGTTAGCCCAGTACAAAGACCTGGTTCACTCCACCTGGGCTAGGCCGCAAAACCAGGTTCCTGCTGCTGCAACCCGTGTCACAAAAAAATTAAAATGGGTGCGGGCTGGTTCCAAGAAGTGGTCCAAAAATAGAAAAAGGCCGGGCCTGCTAGTGCGGCGCTGCAAAGACACTACGGGAAACAGTGAATATGCCGTGTGCGAAAAAATGTGCCGTGTGTAATATATCGGGCACACGACACAGAGACAACTGTGCCGTGTGCTCTAACAAAATACACACGGCACAAGAGGCGCGTAATCTAACTAATGGGGAAGCTTTACTGCACACTTTCGTCAAGGAGCAACTGTCTGCACAAAACCAGGCTCTGGCTTTATACTAGAAGCAACGATACACGTTCAAACTTTGTCGCTTTGGTGATGATAACACTCAGTTCGTCCATGCGAGCGCATCGGCACGATTTCGGAAAAGCCGGATCAAGGTTCTGTATGACCAAGGTCTTCTGCCAGTGTACACGCATGCACACAAAGCAAAACTAGTGGATGATTACTACGCAGCCTTGTACCCAAACAGCCGGAACCTCACACGTCTTGAATTGCCATTCACCCTCGACGAGACAAGGCTCTCTCCCTTTGGCGCATGCGCATGGCTAGCAGCCCAGGGCCTGATGGATTTGGTCCTGCATTCTATCGAGAATTTTGGGATTTGGTCAAGGAAGATATACAAGCGCTACTTGATGGTTTTCATGAGGGCTCCGTTGACATCTCCCGCATCAACCAAGCTTACATCACATTATTGCCGAATAAAAGAAGATGTCATCACAGTTGATGGATTTCGGCCTATATCTCTACAAAATTGTTCTGTCAAGCTTGCTAGCAAGAACCTAACAACTCGGTTACAACATGAAATTCCAGCTTTAGTCTCGGATTACCAATCTGGCTTAATTAGAGGACGCAACATCTCCGACAGTTCTATTCTTGCAGCTGAATTGGTACAATGCTGCCATAAGAGACATGTCCCGACGACGGTGGCACTTAAACTTGATTTTCGTAAAGCATTTGACTCTATCAGTTGGGAGGCCTTGGATTACATTTTGGGAGCTAGAGGCTTTGGTTCCATTTGGTGTGGATGGATACAAACCTTGCTGCACACTGGTCGGACTGTTGTCCTAGTTAACGGGGTACCAGGCCGTTGGATACCATGCAAGCGAGGGCTACGGCAAGGCGACCCGCTATCGCCGTACCTTTTCCTCATTGTGGCTGACGTCTTACAACGCCTCATTGTGCACGATGGCTCCATCAAGCATCCGCTATTGCCTGACCAATCATGCCCCATCATACAGTACGCCAACGACACACTTATCTTGCTGCCAGTTGATGATGTGCAACTCACAAGATTGAAGAAACTTCTGCAAATCTTCACCAACGCTACAGGCCTTGAGGTCAACTACGCCAAGAGCAGTCCCAGACCATGAAGGAGCACGCCTCTCAAGTCTACTGTGGGATGTCCTGTTTCCTCATTCCCTCAATCTTATTTGGGGCTACCGCTGTCGGACACCAAGCTGCCAGCCTTTGCTTTGATGCCCCTTGCAGAGAAAGTTGCGCGACACATACCAGGCCGGCGCACATGGCTCCTCAACCTAGGCAGCAGATTGACCCTCACGGACGCTATTCTGACTGTACTGCCAACCTATGCGATGTGCTCCATTGAACTCCCCTAATGTGTGATTGACGGAATTGACAAACCCAGACAATCCATGTTGTGGACTGGTAAGGGCTCAAGCAATGGCGGACAATGCCAAGTGGCATGGGAAGCTGTTTGCTTGTCGAAGGAAGACGGCGGCCTTGGTGTCAAAAAACTGACAACACAAAACAAAAGCCTGCTCATCAAGCCGCTCCACAAGCTTTTCTCCGGGGTTGACACTCCATGGACACGGTGGATTAAATTATGGTACCTCAGCTCTGAAAGAGGGCTCCAACAATCGCCAGATCACTCTGATTCCTGGAACAAGTTCCTCCGACTCCTACCTTCATACAGGCAACTCACCTCTGTACAAGTCCGCGACGGACGCTCAACGACTTTTTGGACTGACGACTGGTATAACCTCGGCCCTCTCCAAGATGTCTTCCCTGCTCTCTACTCGCACTACACACAGCAAGCTATGACGGTCAACGACGCCCTACGTCATGGATCATTGTACTTACCACGACAGGTTCGTATTACCAGTGCCGCAAATGAAGAACTCCTCATGTTGAACAGTGCACTACCTACTAATGGTCTGCTAGAAGACGGGCATGACACCCATGCTCTGCGTGGCGACCTACCTTTCACAACCAGCGGTGTCTACAGGCAACTTAACCAAAACTCTTTTTTCATCTGGATTTGGAATCAAATGACATTTGGAGCTATATATGGGGTAATAACACTTTCTCCACAAAAAAATGCCTACCTCAAGCTAATTGGCACATGTACAGCTTTCCCTTGGTTCAAAGGGATGTGGCATTCTTGTTGTAGAAGCCGACTAAAAATTTTTTTAGTTGGTTTTGAGGGATCGAATAAATACCAGGAATCTATTCAGGAGGAAAAATCAGCATCTAGATGATTATAACTGTGTGCTATGTCAGGACAACACCGAGGAAACCCTTCTGCATCTTTGTTTCCAATGCAGTTTCGGTAGAAGGTGCTGGCAAACATTGAACATAGTTTGGAATACCCAATTCAGCCCTGATGAAATGCTTTTGGTGGCAAGGCAAAACTTCAATTCAAGAATTTTCAGAGAAATTTTAATTGTGGGCTGTTGGACAATTTGGTGTCATCAAAATTGGGATCATATTTGACAATAAAGCCCTCTCTTTGCCTCTTTGGAGACGTACTTTAAAATTGGAATTGCAACAGGTTGCTCTTAGAGCAAACCCTGCAGTAAGGACCTGATTGCTATTTTTTTTATGTAATTTTGTAACATAATACCTTATTAGTTTAGGGTCTTTCTTTGGGCCTACCTCCTCTCTTTGCTGTACATAAACTTTACAAAATTAATACAAAAATAGGTAGGGGCCTCCCTACTGACTTCGACGAGGCGAGGGAGGCCAAAGTGAAAGTGCATCTAGGCCTCCTAGTGGGTTTTGGTGTTTTGATGACAACACGATTAAAGAGCTAATGTAATTTGCTGAGTTGTAACAGGAATATGTCTTGTGAAATTATTGTAAACATTGTTGTATCAAGACATGGATGTATATGGATATTTCACATGTATATTCTTGTATTCCATATGACAAAGAATATGATGAAGATGAAGCCACATGGATGATCAACCATGAAAATATTATACCATGTGTCACATGAAGAGAAATGAAACTTGGATGATATGTCTCGTATTGGTCATTAAAAGTATCACCATATTCCATATTGGTGATTTAATTCTTAGTATCATATCAATCAAGCAACACATATTACAACGAAAATCAATACAACATGAAGATGAATATCAAGCGTGTGCTAATGGATGATGCAAAGAAATGTGTCAATCTTGATGGTAACTTTGATGAAGGAATAGCAAGGACTTGGCTTCGATGGACCATACAATGGAGAAGGGCAAGCAAGAGGCTTGGCGCCGAAGAACCTTTGTAGTGGAGAAGAGCAAGTGGATGTTGAATCCGACGAATTAAAAAGGCCATGGAAGATTGCATATTTCCTAGTGTCAATTCTTTATGAATCAAGAAAGAAGAGGTGACATGGATAAAATATGGAGTTTTGTCTATTTGATGATAAAGTCCATGGTCATCAGCTCAAGGTGGATATGATCAAGTAAAGAATTGTTGTCAACCCTCAAGAAGCAAAATATGAAGAATTTCGGCATATTTCTCTATCACAAGCTCAAGTGGAAGAAAAATAGCTTTTATCTGTTTCTTGAGTATAGGAATGCCGTACTATTAAGAGGGATGCAACATGTGTTGAATGACGATGTCAAAGTGCTCAAAATCCCAGAGAGAAACCAATCCGAGTGACCTAAACCCTAAACGAGTGTGTTCGCCGAGTCAAGGAGGTCGGACCGCCTGTCAAGGAGGTCGGACCGCCTTGAACCGAGTTTTTGGGTTAATAGGTCAAGGAGGTCGACCGCCTCTGTCAAGGAGGTCGGACCGCCTTGAACTAAGTTTTCCGGGGTCAACTTCTGGATTAGTGAGTTTTTGGCCTTAGAAGTGAAGCATAGTTAGTATAAGTGGGTTGAGCAATCAAGTTTGTGGTTTGTGGAGTTTTTCGCGTCAAGTGGTTGGTTGCTCGCCGGTGTAAGGCGGTCGAGCCGCCCTGTCATGGCGGTCAAACCGCCCTGGGCCTCGACAGCTCCAACGGCTAGTTTTTGAAAGAGCCTTTAAATAGCCCTACACCACCCCCTTTGATTGCTGCTGGTTCTTGCCCGATTCTATAGCATTCCAACGACCATTTGAGCTCTCCCCAACCTCTCTTTGTGAGATCCAAGTGATTTGAGCTAAATCTTTTAGTTGGGTTGAGAGATTTGAGTGTGTGAGCAAAAGTGAGCAAATCCTAAGCCTTGAGCACTTTGGGCTACGTCAAGCAACTCGTGATTCATTTGTTACTCTTGGAGGTGAAGCCTCCTAGACGGCTAGGCATCGCCCTAGAGCTCCCAAGCTTGTGGTGAGCCTTGGGAAAGTTTGTGAAGGTTGTGATCTTGCCTCCGGTGTGGAAAAGATCAAGATAGTGGATTGAGGGAAGTGGTTGAAAGAGACACGGCTTGAAGCGTGCTAGTGACAACATGGTGAAGAAGCTTGAGGTGGGAACAACCGTTGCTAGGCCTCACTCTCAATCAAACAACAAGTCTCTGAAGCACAAGAAGCAAGAAAAGGCAAAGAAGAATCTTGACCATATCCAATGCTACGGGTGCAATGATATGGGTCATTATTCATTCATGTGCTCAAACAAGATTCAAAGCAAAACCAAGGTGTCCGAGAGGACAAAGAAGATCAAACAAAGCTATTGTGTGCTTTGGATGCAAGAGCAAGGGCCATATGATCGTGGAATGCCCAAATGTCTCAGCTGGTCGGAAAAACCCAGTTCAAGGCGGTCAGGCTGCCTTGACAGAGGCGATCAGACCGCCCTAGCACTGGTTCCGACCATATCAAGAATTTGGACAAGAACAAAAACAAGCCCATTGCTTCTAGGACGAGACAAGGTCTACAAAAAGCACAACTCAAGCTAGAACAAGAGATGGCCCCCAAGACCAAAAGAAGAGTGTGCTACACATGCCGGCACAAAGGACATCAAAGTAAGGATTGTCCAAATGGTAACAAATCTGAGCCTAAACTTGTCAATTCTGCTTGTACTAATAATGGAAAGGCAAAAATGGATATTGGTGCTAGAAAGGTGAGTAGTTCACCATATGTTAGTACTACATCCATTTGGGTGCCTAAATCTTTGTTGACTAATCATGAAGGACCCAACAAGTCTTGGGTACCAAAAATTGCTTGATCGAGCTTTCAGGGATGATGAGATGAATTGGAGACTTGACACATCAAACAAAGTGAATTGAAGCTCAAGTAGTCAAGTTCCATGAGTATTTGTTCAATATCCTACCCAATGACATCTCAAGATATAAGTGTATGGTGCAAATGAATGTTGAGAAGAAAGAGCAGGACAAGAATCAACAAATGTGCAATCTGTCATTCAACCCGGTCAGTTGCTACGACAAGGCGGTCGACCGCCTTGAAGTTGAAAATTTCAGATATTCCCAATTTGTTTGAAGACCGGAGTGATTCTTGTTCCCTCCACACTCGAATGAGTATATTCTTACTTATCTCTCTTCTTAACTTATTTACTTGTGACCAAGTTACGGTTTGAACTCCATATAATTCTTAATTGAATATGCATGCAAAATTATGGCAATTCAAATGCTTGGCATGCATCAAGGGGGAGTTTAAATTATAACTTTGGTTTGAGAGACTAATGTTCATTCTAGCATGTGTGTAGTCTCACAAGGAAGAGTGTGTCTCTCCTGGCATGCAAAAGAGGAGAAATTAGTCTCCATGGAATTTGGGCCACTTGGGCCTCTCATCATTGACTTCATTGAGTGAAGCTCCTGTTGGATGGGATGGCAGTACATCAATTGTGAATGGCTTAAATTGTTGGTTATTCTTCACCGGAATGAAGAAATTGATGGTTGTGGCAAAGGTATGTTTTTAAGTTTCTGTTTCTTTTTCTTATCCTATGCATCTAGGCCTTTGCATGAATACGGTGTTTTGAGTCGACAACTGATCCATGTTTTGTTAAGTGTGTGTCACTTGATGAGACCGATCATCTTAGATATTTTGTTTACACCTTATCCATAGACTTGACATATGTTAGGTCAAAGATAAATTCAAATGAAAGGTATAAGCTAAATATGCTAAAAGGACTCCTTGGATGTTGTTTTGCTTCCGAGTGCTATAGTGTAATTTGTTTTTTAAAATCTACCTAGACTTGATAGGTTGAGTGGTTTTTCAAAAATATTTGTACTTTCGGTCTTTGTGACCATATCAATTCATCATGGCCATTGTTCACCTTGTTTGTTTGATGGCTGGCAATGAATGAAAAGATACTCTCAAGTTCACAATCTCATCTACTAGAAAGTTCCTACTCTCAAGAAATGTGTGAAAATTAGTACAAAGATGGCTGAAAAGGAAGGACTAAAATCTCTCAAAATTTGGTCCAAAGGTGTTTGAATTTGAAGGACACAAAAGAATTAAGTGTTGCAAGATCAAGTGACCAAGGATTATTGGAGAATTGAAAAATACATGAAAAAATCAAGTTTAGTCGGACAATGTCCGACCATATCGGATATTTGAGTCGGACTCCAGAGAGTTGCACATTCCTCCGGAATCAGCAGAGTCGGACATTATCCTACTCAGTCGGATTTTTGAGTCGGACTCCAGAGAGTTGCACATTCCTCCGGAAACAGTAGAGTCGGACATGTCCTACTCAGTCGGACATTATCCGACTATGAGCGAAACAGCACGCAACATCCCGCTAAAACAGGCATAACTTTTGCATCCGATGTCCGATTTCAGTGTTTTTGGACTCTATGGAAAGAGAATTAGGAGGACTATACATACCAACTAAAATCAAGGTCCTTTCAAGTGAACCTCCCTCACCAAAACAGCCCTTCTCTTAGGCCAAGGTAGGCCAACCCGGTCGGACCGGGTTGCACAGGCGGTCGGACCGCCTTGTGCCTCGGCCAGGGCTTGCTGACCCGGTCGACCGGGTTGCGCAGGCAGCCGGACCGGTGTGGTCAGGCCAAAAGCCACCCCCGTGCATCCCTATCCAAAACAGTGTTCATCTCTCTCCTAAACACCCCCAACTCATCTCCACTTCGTCCTAGAGCCTCCAAATGGCGATTCATTGATTTCACCGTGGAATTTCTTGTCTCCCCGTGATTTGGCGGCTCCTAGGGCGGTCAGGCCGGATCCAAGACTGGCATTGCCCCAAAGTTCATCATTCCCTCTCTCCTCAAGGTATTGATGTCAACTCATCCCGATCTCCTCACCTAGGATTGCTCTTCAAGTTCTCTACCAAGAAATGATCTTCTAGTATGCCGAGGACCTCTTTATTGTTAGAGTACGTATTTACCAAATGGACATTGCTCAGTTTCATGGTGCAGCAATTTTCTTGTAAAGGGCGGTCGGACCGCCCCGCTAACCTGGTCGGACCGGGTTGCACACAAAAAATTTGTTGCCCGATAAAACTGATCATTCGTCCTTCTTTTTGCTGCTCTATGTTATGGCATACTATTTCCTTGTTCTCTAGTAATCAAAAACTATCCACCTGCCCTCATCCTGAATCGAAACAACCGATTCTGTCTCAACAGAGCGATCGGACCGCCTCGTCACATGCGGTTAGGCCGGGTGGCCCTGTCTAGAACAGCCTCAAGTTCCTTGTTTTTAGCTCCTTGTTTCCTAATCAATTACAATATGTTCCTGAGGTCTCTACTTGAATTGTTTGTCCCTCCATCTCAGGAAATCAATATGCCAAGGTCGGGACATGAAAGGAGGAAAAAGGGACGGTTTGATTCAGAGGCAAGTGGCAGCTCTATGGATCCTAAACGAAAGGCTGCAGTCGTGGATGAAGAAATGGTTGAGGCCAGCAGTGATGAATCTAGTGGTAATGAGGATGAGGAGGAGATTGAAGATGAAACTTATCGAGTCGGAAAGGAAGATCTTGTTGCAGCAGAAGAAACCGAGGAGAGTGTGGAAAATGAGGATGTGGGAGATGAAGATAATGATGAAAGTGAGGAGGAACAAATTGATACCGAGGAGGATGAGATGATCATCAGCAAAGTTGCAAAGTCATCATATCCTCAAAAGCCAATCTTAAGGTCTCCAAATAGACCTCCCACTCTTATGCCAATAGATTATCGAGTCGGAGGATCAACAAAGACAGTGAGGAAGATAAGAAAGAAAAATCCATACACATTGTCTAAGGAAAATGGCACGGACTACCGGTATTCACAATTGTTTTCAGCAAGATTATTATGAAACCGTTTTGAAAAACAAGGATACAGTTGTGTCGAGGCTCAGTGGATTGACTCGGTATCATCCGGAAAATCAAAGTAATCCAATATTTGATGATGTTATTGCGGCTTGTGAGAAGACTCACATCAAGAATTTGATGGGTTTCAAATATGACTCGGAATAATGAGATCATTGCTCAATTCTATGCGATAGTCTATTTTGAGGAAGAATGAGGTGAAAAGAAGATGCACTCGGATGACGAGAGGGTATGGTGTTTACAATCACATATGATAGGTTTGCACGGATATTTGGATTTGGGCAAAGTGATTCTAACAGATTCGGAATCCACAGTGAGGATCCACTACTAAAGGAACAAATGAGGTTTATGTATCCTCCAAATGAATCGGATAAGGTGGGACTCGGTAAAAGGCATGTACACCTATTACTCGGTGTTGAATAGGATGTTTAGAAAGACCCTCTCACCTAGAGATGGAAACCTCTCGGACATCACTCTCTATTCAAAGAATTTGTTAGCAAGAATGAGAGATGGAGGTCAGCCTTTCCGTGTGATGGACTTCATTTGGGAGGAGATTAAGGCAACTTCCATGGATCCTCGAAGTCATGTGGTGTTGGTCCTTACCCGATGTTCATGATTGAGGAGACAACAAGATATAATTATCCCATAGAACATCCTCCTCCACACAGGCCTCTCGAGACTTATTCCAGCAAAACATCCCATTGTGAGAATGCCAACACCTCCGTCTCGACTCACAGCAGCAACAAAATGATGACATTCAGTCGGAGCAGCAGCCGGAGCAGTTCAACCCGGTCGGACCGGGTCAGCAGGGCGGTCGGGCCACCCTGGAGGGGCACCGGCAGGATGCCAACCCGGTTAGACCGGGAGAGGAGGACGGTCGGACCGCCCGGCATGGCCGGTGGGGCGGTGTCTCGTCCGGCCATCGCGAAAAATCGACATCTCCAATTAAGAAAATTTTCAACATGATTTTTGGAATGTGCAGAACTCAACATGCTGTGGAAACCCGTGATCGAGCAGAAAGAGTAGATTTGAATAGAAGAATTAGAAGAATTGAGAGAGCCCAATTTCCAGATGATCCTCCCTCACCGGTTAGACAAGAAGAAGAACGGCCACCAACCCCCTAATGGAAAGGTACCACGGATGGCAAACAGAAGATTATTACTCTCGGATTCATGGTTCCGCGGTAGTGGTGGACATGGCGGATTTTCAGAACCCACGCATGGTGGTTTGGGTATGCCTAGTGATGCGACAGTCGGTGGCTATGTGCCGCCTCACAACGACATGTATAATGATCCTCCTCCACAGTTCACTCAGCTTTGAATCATCTTCACGGTTTGCACCGCCTCCTCCTCCCTGCACAACGATCCACAAGCAGGAACCAGCTAGGCGCAGTGCATTTGAAGAATTTGGTGATAGTCTTTTCCACTTTGAACCATCCGGGTATTGGCAGGATCCCAATGATCCAAGTGGTAGTGGCAGTGGCTTTCGGTGAAGCACGGACACCCCTTCGGACTACCTTTTCTTCTTTTTGGATGATTGTTGACAAAAGGGGGAGAAGAAAAGGATTAAAGCTTCAAGCATTTCAGATGGGGGATGGGAAAAAAAGGATTGGAGGAGAAGAAAAAGATCAAAGGAGCTGAAAATGAAGAAATGTGGTTTCTGTCGGTGTAAGGCGGTCGGACCGCCTTGGGAGGGCGGTCGGACCGCCCTAAGCTTCTTACATCCAGTGTAAGGCGGTCGGACCGCCCTTGTAAGGTGGTCGGACCGCCCGACCTGTTTTCGAACTCCTTCTTGTAATAATTCACTCTCTCATCGTGTTGAACTTGAGAACAAAATTGTATTGTGTGCTATGTGTGTTTTTGAACCTCAATTATCTAAGAAAAATTTGTGCTAGTGTGAAATGCATGAGTTGAATGGTGTAATGTTTGTTGCTCCTTCTTTTTCTTCTTGCTTCGTGCTTGATCATGCACATCACGTACTATCACATCACACTCGTTATGCACCCCACGGATGCAGTGATATAGGGGGAGCTCCATGTTTTCATTGAATATGTGCTTTTGGCATTTTAAGCCAAAATTGAAATTTCATTCCTATGCACATATTTAGGGGGAGCTCTAAGTATATCACTACATCCAAAAGCTTTTTATGTTTTTATTGTGAAGCTTTAATCGGTTTGTCATCAATCACCAAAAAGGGGGAGATTGAAAGTGCATCTAGGCCTCCTAGTGGGTTTTGGTGTTTTGATGACAACACGATTAAAGAGCTAATGTAATTTGCTGAGTTGTAACAGGAATATGTCTTGTGAAATTATTGTAAACATTGTTGTATCAAGACATGGATGTATATGGATATTTCACATGTATATTCTTGTATTCCATATGACAAAGAATATGATGAAGATGAAGCCACATGGATGATCAACCATGAAAATATTATACCATGTCTCACATGAAGAGAAATGAAACTTGGATGATATGTCTCGTATTGGTCATTGAAAGTATCACCATATTCCATATTGGTGATTTAATTCTTAGTACCATATCAATCAAGCAACACATATTACAACGAAAATCAATACAACATGAAGATGAATATCGAGCGTGTGCTAATGGATGATGCAAAGAAATGTGTCAATCTTGATGGTAACTTTGATGAAGGAATAGCAAGGACTTGGCTTCGATGGACCATACATTGGAGAAGGGCAAGCAAGAGGCTTGGCGCCGAAGAACCTTTGTAGTGGAGAAGAGCAAGTGGATGTTGAATCCGACGAATCAAAAAGGCCATGGAAGATTGCATATTTCCTAGTGTCAATTATTTATGAATCAAGAAAGAAGAGGTGACATGGATAAAATATGGAGTTTTGTCTATTTGATGATAAAGTCCATGGTCATCAGCTCAAGGTGGATATGATCAAGTAAAGAATTGTTGTCAACCCTCAAGAAGCAAAATATGAAGAATTTCGGCATATTTCTCTATCACAAGCTCAAGTGGAAGAAAAATAGCTTTTATCTGTTTCTTGAGTATAGGAATGACGCACTATTAAGAGGGATGCAACATGTGTTGAATGACGATGTCAAAGTGCTCAAAATCCCAGAGAGAAACCAATCCGAGTGACCTAAACCCTAAACGAGTGTGTTCGCTAGGTCAAGGAGGTCGGACCGCCTGTCAAGGAGGTCGGACCGCCTTGAACTGAGTTTTTGGGTTAGTAGGTCAAGGAGGTCGACCGCCTCGTCAAGGAGGTCGGACCGCCTTGAACTAAGTTTTCCGGGGTCAACTTCGGATTAGTGAGTTTTTGGCCTTAGAAGTGAAGCATAGTTAGTATGAGTGGGTTGAGCAATCAAGTTTGTGGTTTGTGGAGTTTTTCGCGTCAAGTGGTTGGTTGCTCGCCGGTGTAAGGCGGTCGAGCCGCCCTGTCAAGGCGGTCAAACCGCCCGGGCCTCGATGAGCTCCAACGGCTAGTTTTTGAAAGAGCCTTTAAATAGCCCTACACCACCCCCTTTGATTGCTCGCTGGTTCTTGCCCGATTCTATAGCATTCCAACGGCCATTTGAGCTCTCCCCAACCTCTCTTTGTGAGATCCAAGTGATTTGAGCTAAATCTTTTAGTTGGGTTGAGAGATTTGAGTGTGTGAGCAAAAGTGAGCAAATCCTAAGCCTTGAGCACTTTGGGCTACATCAAGCAACTCGTGATTCATTTGTTACTCTTGGAGGTGAAGCCTCCTAGACGGCTAGGCGTCGCTCTAGAGCTCCCAAGCTTGTGGTGAGCCTTGGGAAAGTTTGTGAAGGTTGTGATCTTGCCTCCGGTGTGGAAAAGATCAAGATAGTGGATTGAGGGAAGTGGTTGAAAGAGACCCGGCTTGAAGCGTGCTAGTGAGCAGCTCAAGCTTCCTCAAACGGAGACGTAGGGATCACGTTGAGGTGATTCCGAACTTCGGTAAACAAACTCGTGTGTCTCCGTCTCCCTTGCTTTTCTTGTTTTCTAGCTTATACTTGTGCTTCCGCTTCGATCTACTTTGGTGTGCTCATTTGTGTGCGGATACTTCGTATATGTGCTAAGGAAAACCTTTGGAGCATCACCTCAAGTTTTGGATTGAGCTAGAATTCATTTTGGAGAGCTGACCTGTTTCCGCCTCGTGTAAGGCGGTCCGACCGCCTCGATAAGGAGGTCGGACCGGGTTGAACTAGGGTGCACCCAGCTCCGCTCGTGCAAGGAGGTCTGACCGGGTTGACAAGGAGGTTAGACCGGGTTGAACTAACTCGTGCGAAAAAGTTATGTTAATTTCAGGTTTCGCCTATTCACCCCCCTCTAGGCGACATCAAGGTCCTTTCACAAAGACGAAGCCTAGCGTGCGGCAGAGGCAATCTCGTGGTCGAGGTCGACGGGGTGAGCAAGATCGGTGATGGCGTAGGCAAGATCCAATGCGACACGGGCGGAGCTACGGGCCGGATCCAAAGCGACCGTTGTGGCCAAATCCACTTGCACCCGCGCGACCGGCGTGGATCGAGGAGGCGGCAGGCCTCCATGTAGCGGCCGCGTCCGGGCTATGCGGCGAGCGTGGCCGCACGGCGGTCGATGGCAATCGATGGCGGGTGTGGTCGGGCTGCGCCTGCTCCTCCTCACCCACATCCCGACTCCACCAACATCCGGGGACAACGGTCGTGTCCCGCTCGCTCGTGCTCCCCCTCACCGGCCAGCCGCCGGCACCGCGCCCTTGCCGGATCTGGTCGGTCCGGCGCAGTGGGCGAGGAGGCGGCGCGCGCGGCCGATGTGGTGGGGTGTGTTGCCGGAGGGAGGCGGTAAGAGCCGGCGCGTCTTCGGACGGGAAAGGGGAGGGCGGCCGGGCTCGCGTGCACTACGGCAACGACCGGGAGGAAGGTAGGCAGCGAAGGCTCCACGCCGGACGGGAGGAGGACGAGAAGATAAGGAGAGAAGAAAAGGGGAAAAAGAATGAAAAAATAGAAGAAAAAAACATGGAACCCACTAACAGCTAGAGTTTAGGAGGAAGGATGAGAGGATCCTATTTCTAAGGGGTTGGAGGGGGATTTGGAAACCCACCTAGTTTAGGAGGGCTGTTAGAGATGGATTTTTTGTCAAACCTCCTAAAATTTAGGATTCGGGGCAGTTTAGGGGGTTGTTGGAGTTGCTATTGCACAGATTGATGGGCTAGTATAATAAATTGATTTGCTTATTACTTATATTATTGGATTAGCATCTTTGGCCTCTTTTGGAATGCATGATAGGAAAAAAAGGCAGGAAAAGCATAGAAATATGAGAACCAAATAATGCTCTAAACTTAGTTACTTTAACTTTTATTTATAGCTAAGGAGTTTTCTTATTGATTTTTCAGTAATAAGTGAGCATGCAGCCACCTTTACTGAACTCATCCATTGCTTTAGACCGGTCAGCGGTCAAGCCTTCTCTCTTGCTCATCTCCCGAGCCAATCGGTGGCTGTGGAAGTCCGAGCATGAGCATAGACTATGTGACGACCAATGATGGGCTAATTCGGACTTATACCATGACATGTTTTCAACAACCATACAGTTGCATCATAGTTTTCAACGGTCAATGTTTTAGCAGGGTAACCTCTAGGGTGGTGCCGTGCACTGCTAGACTGCCTTTCATCCGGGGCCTCTGACCAGTCTATGGGAAGGCAGCACGCTGGGACACATATCGCAGTATTTATATGGTTGTGCTGCGAATGGTTCTTCCATCCCACAGGCATCAAACATATCGTGTGGGCAAAGCAAATTAAGATGGCGTCCCGAAACTTGGTTGTCTTCTGTTTCATCATCTTGGTGTCCCTCCTGTTCGTCGCACAGATGGTCCTTGCCGTCAGAGAACTTGCTGAAACCAGTGGTACTTTGCTTCCTAGCGAATTTTTATTTATTTTAATACTTTCGTCCGGCAAGTATTGGCTGCAACAGCTGAAAGCATGCTGTTAATGAGTTTATAACTGTATGTTTTATGGCAGATGCGAGTAAGGTAAAGCAAAGTAGACAATTAATGACAGGCGGTGGTACTTATCATTATCAAGTCCAATACCCAGGTGGAGGTTACCCGATGGCACCATATCCCGGTAAACCTAATCCGTAAGGAGGATGATTGATCATCAGGCATCATCGGATATTTGTTAAAGGTTTGCAAAGGTGTCACATAAAAATAAAAGTATATATGAGTGAGTCCCAAGGTGTGGGTTAAGCACATAAATTGCCGTGGGAAGGAAACTCGTGAGTTTCAGAGGAAATCACTCCAGTTGTGATATGATGTTAGAGAATATTGATGTGAAGCTATCTATCAGGCTAGCAGAGTTTGATACCCTTTTCTTTAAATTTTAAATGTTACAATAATGAATTTCCAGAGCCGTATGCATTACCAAGTGCATGCAAAAGGCTGAACTTCTTGTAAGGTTTCCATTATTGAAAAATCGTACAAGTAAAATGTGTTTATATTGATCGTACTGATTGTCAGAATATATTGTCATGGACTTATCTTGACTTAATTTCTATTGAGTAGACGCAGAAGAACCTACGTAAAGTGAGCTTATCTTCCACATTCGGTTTTATAATATATTTATGTAAGTCAACCAAGTAAAATGAGCCTCTTCTAGTGGTATTATAGTTGTGCCACACACTTTTTGCGCTCTATGCCAAAAATATTAATACAATATTCCACCTGACTTGTTAGGTGTGTAATTATGGGTGTGTTCGTTTTCTGGGATCTAAATTTTATAGCTGTCACATCAAAAAGAATCTTACTATTTAAGAGTATTAAATAAAATTATAAAATAAATTACAGATCCCTAGACTAATTTACGAGAGGAATCTAATAAGGTTAATTAAGTCATGATTAGAAGATGGTTACTGTAGCATCACTTTAGCAAAACCTAAATTAATTAAGCTCATTAGATTCATCTCGAAAATTAGCATCAATCTGTCAATAGGTTTTGTCATTAAATTGATCGAAATATTCATAAATAGTAAGATTCTCTTTGATGTGACGGTGCTAAATTTTAGAGGGCAGGAAACAAACAGGGCCTATGTTAAAGAAGCAAGACATATCGAGAACCGTGATGGGCTCTGCCCGATGAATGTTGCGCCTACAATCAAACCATTTTCAGACCCGGCTATGGTTTGAAACGAAACCGAAATGGGCCAAAACAATAGCTCGACTAACTATCAGACTCGATTGTGTTTTCTGATAAAAACTATACTAGGGCTGGTCACAAATAGGAATTTACCGATGGTAACCGGCCAAACCAGAGTGGCTCGGTATTGTCAGAGGACTGGAAACACGGTCGTCCAAAATTTGAATTATCAGTATTTTGGAAAAATGATATACAAATTTGTAAAAGAACTAGATGAGAAATGATGAATTTTAGTGAAAACATTTCACGAAAACTCACAAGTTTGAGTGGTGAAAAAAATTAGGAAGATAAAACCGAAGACAGAATACTTAAAAAATGGAAAAACAACCGTATCTTCAATCTTCTATAATTATTTGTTGTAAACTAACTGTTGTAATGAACAATTTATTTTTTCAAGACTAGAACTCATGTTGTATGGATTATGTATACATTGTGAGTTTTCATTATATGATATGTGTTGCATATGTAAGTTATGTTGTTGCAAATAATATGCAAAGTTCATGCCAAAATTTAAAACTTTTCTTTTTATGTTTCTCCTTTTCTCATTTAATCTCGATTTTTCAACTCGTTTTCGGGGTCTAAATTTTAGAGTTGTCACATCAAAAAGAATCTTATTATTTAAGAGTATTAAATAAAGTTTAATTATAAAACAAATTACAGGCTCTTAGACTAATTTACGAGACGAATCTAATGAGGTTAATTAAGTCGTGATTAGAAGACGGTTACTTGTAGCATCACTTTAGCAAAATATAGATTAATTAAGCTCATTAGATTTATCTCGAAAATTAGCACCAATCTGTCAATAGGGTTTTGTCATTAAATTAATCAAAATATTCATAAATAATAAAATTCTCTTTGATGTAACCGTGCTAAATTTTAGAGGGAGGAATCGAACACACCCTACGTGTAGAAAATTCCATCAAACCAACCCGGCAAACTGAGCCAAAGAAGGCTGAGACTGCTGACTTGCTGGGAGCCAAGGCAACTGACTTGTAGGCCCGCAACAACAGGCTGTGCAAGTGGTCAAATCTGACCGTCGGGGCCCACTAGTCGGTGTCCAGTGCTGTGTTCCCCTGCCTGCAGAAACCTCGTCCTGCTCCCACCCGGCCCGGCCCCGCTGCTTGGAATTCGAGGCGCCACCCCGAGCTCGAATTGCCATGGCTGCCTGAAATTTCGGCTGGTTATTTCGCGCCCCCAGTCTCTCACTCCTGTGTCTCTCCTCCAAATTCACGTCCCGGGTTTCTGCCCTACGGGATCGATCTGGTTACGCGGACCCACCCAAGCCCTGCGCCGTCGCCGGGGCGACCGCTTGAGCCGCAGCCGCCGATGTAAGGTGAGGTACTGAGGTGCCCACACCAGCCAATATTCTGCTTTCCTCCCCGCCTTTCTATTCCGGGTTGCCTCCCACCAACACCTTGCGCAAGCAAAGATCTTTGGTCGTTGCCTAGAAGAATCTACGCCGGCCACCTGTTCGACGGAATGCCTCCGAAGAAGAAAGGGGGCGGGAACGGCCAGGGAACTTCCCCGTCGGCGGCTGGCTGTGACTGCTTCTGCGCCCTCTCGGACGATGTCCTCCGCCACGTGCTGTCGTTCCTTCCGGCGGAGGAGGCCGTGCGCACCTGCGTGCTTGCCCGTCGTTGGCGCCACCTCTGGGAAACCGCCACGACCCTGCATATCGTGCGCCGTGATATGGACAAGCGTAAGTCCGTGCTGGCGGCCCGGGAGTTCGTGGACCACCTGCTACTCCTCCGCGTAGGCTCGCCCATCAACACATGCGAGCTAAGTTTGTCTAAAATTCGGGACTATTACAGGCTAGTCTCACGCATTAACATCTGGATCCGGCATATTCTCGAGTGCAAAGTTCAGGTGCTCATCCTCGATATTTCTACTTTGGAAGAACGGTTTGAGCTGAACGTACAGACTCTCCTCTCTGGCCACCTGAAGAGGCTGCAACTTTCGAATGTAGCATTCGAGAATAGATTGCTTGACTTCTCCTGCTGCCCTGCATTGGAAATCCTTGATATGGATGGGTGCAGCCTCTGGATGGTTAATAGAATCTCATCGCAGTCCCTAAAGTGTCTAAGCATCAATAGATATTGTGTGTTCAGTGAGGATTCTCGCACTCATATCTACACCCCAAACGTTCATTCACTACGGCTTGAAGGTTGTGAACAGAGGACTCCTGTGCTCTATAGAATGCCATATTTGGTGGAGGCATTTGTTAGTATTTGTTATCATAACTTGGACTCGTGTGATCAATCCGCTGATCTCTCTGGGGATTGTGGTGATATGTATTGTGGTTCTTGTTATCTGTCAGATGGTCATACCAAGAATCACGTGCTTCTCCAGGGTTTATCAGAAGCTCGAAATTTGGCACTGGTGTCTGAGAGTGTTGAAACGGTACGCGTATACCTAAGAATCACTTGTAGTATTCACCTCTGTTTCAAGTAATGGTTTATTTGTCTTTTCATTTACAGTTTATCTTCAGAAGGGACTTGAAATTGTGCCCCGTATTTGGCAACTTGAAGACTTTGCTGCTGAATGAGTACTGGTGCATGCCTGATGATTTCAGTGCGCTGGCATATATGCTTGAACATTCTCCAGTTTTGGAGAAGCTCACTCTCCAGCTATTTTGCAATGTATATATATTTTTTAAATCTGCAACAGCTACATTTTACAGATATATAGCACATTGTTAATTGATCATAGCAAACATTTATGTTTTCTTCAGGGGCCTAAAAGTAAATTCAACTTAGAAGGAAAGCCTGATCCAACAGCAAGATCAGCTGCAATATCAGAACATCTTAAGCTAGTGAAGGTCAAATGTGAAGTGGTTGATGGCAAAGTGTTCAATGTTTTGAATTTCCTGAGCAAACTTGGCATATGTAAGCTCTAAAGTAATTCTTCACACATACTTTATTGTTTAATTTTTTTTTACTTGTAAGAAAATAGGTAAAGAAGAAAAGCCATTATGAAAACAATGATTGTTTCACAAAGTGAATGGAAACTTGTTACGTTTCCTAGGTGTAATGTAAAGTAAAAGTAGAAGATAAAAAGGACGGTGGGAGTTTAAAATTATTTGCATTCTAGTATGTTAAGATGTTGATTGTTTCAAAAAGTTGTAAGCTGTAACAGTGTCTGAATTAAATGGCTTGTATACATTGTTTACAATAGAATAAAAAAATACTTTATTCAATACTTAAGTAGTGACATTATGTTTGTTGTTGAATAATGCTCCTCTTAGGGCCCTGATAGTAAAGTCGAAATGAACCGAAAACCATATGTTACAGAGAAATCAGCTGCAATTTGTGACGTATGAGAAACAAGCTGTAATTTTCTGACTTCTTTTAATGAGTTAAACCACGTCTCATATTGGTGCCCGTATGAAACGAGGTAGGGTGATGTATGGTGACCTTTTTGCTGTTGTGTGTCTTTAAAAGGAAAATAAAAAAAGAAACCCCATATGAAAATAATGAAGTTCAGGTCAACTGAACTAAAACTTTATATTTATTACTTATAAGTATAGTAGTGTCATAATATGTTTGTTTTTGAATGCTCCTCTTTTCCTTTTTTTCACATCACTTTTAACTCCTGCAATGTTTTTATACTTTTAGTATCACATTTTCTGAATTTATGTTACTAAGCAAGGTTTAGAATTTTATGACTTCAAAACATTTTCTTCAGTAAAATTTAGTAATCCATTTATTTAGTAATCAAATTTTTATGCACACTGATGGTCGAAGTCTTTGAAATTTTGGTTGCACACATTCTAACACAACATGTGGAGCATAATTGCAAACTTGTGTTTATATATACAGGCAGTACTGCTAATTTCAATTCTTTCTTGTACATGGGAACTATATTATAAGAGTCCCTCGTTCAGTTCTTGTCAATTGCTCTTATCTACTTTTCTGTTGCAACAACAAATGAAAATTGCTTGTTTCTGGATTGGATTGTAAGGCCATATTGCCACATGTTCACTCTTTTAATTTGATTTATCCCTTATCCACTGGCTACACATAAAAAACAGCCAGTCCATTAGCATTACGTATGTTTGTTATCCTGTAACAGATTTACTTTTTCATATTTATATCAATTGCTCTAATTCCTAAGATGGGCCATCTGATTCTTGCTATGGCTGGGAAAGGTTGGGTGGAAGGGATTATTGTTTGAAAGCTTGGGTAATCATTTCGTGTATAGATACATTATGGTACAAGGGAAGGAATGTTAAACACGCACATGATCTATGCACATGAAACAAATGCCTAAATATCATAGGCGTGCCACACAGAAAAACAAAAACAGGTTTGTAACTACGAAATTGCAGTGAGTGATGGTAGGAGCAACTCTTACAGCTACAAAGCACCTGCCAGACTCCGAAGTGCATATTTGTTCCCAATTGTCTGCAGCATCGAATAAATACTTAGGTTGTACCCCGTTAAAAAGACAATCTCTATGTTATGAAGTATGCATTGAAACTTCTTAGCCTTCATTATCAATGTATAACACAATGTCCATCTGGAAACACCTGATGCATCATCATTTTCATTTGTCAGAATTATATGCAAAAGTTAATAATTTCATGAAAGTGGCACTATGGCAGTCAAAACAACATTTGCACAAAGGCATAAAATTAACGATGACATGTGCCCCCACATCAGGGAATAATCGGTTATCCATTTAGATCCACTTAGGAAAAATTGAATCAACCATTAGAAAGGCTGGATAATTAATGCGCAATTCAGTCAAATGAAGTTGTGCTGTATCGTCTAAGTTTCATTGCTTAGTTTTTCTTCTCATATCTAACAGTCCTGGCAATGTTTTCTTCTTTCAGATATGTACAGGTTTTTATCTTGAGGAAATAGATGGCTTCAACCTAAGATGAATCTGCTACACTTGATTGGTGTGTTACGAAATTTGCAGACGTAAAAATTATGCTTAGCTCCATCAGGGGGAAGGACCCTGTCTACCATGATGTATGTTGTTTGTGTGCTCTTTTCAGTTTCATTTGTATGAAAAACTTGAGATTCAGTTGTAGTTTTTTTCAATCATGTTATTATATGCAACATTTGTAGAACATGGAATTAGTAAGCATCTTGGAAGATTAACCAGTTTCAGTGCTATTATGATACCAGTCTTGTAGTACCTAGTTGATGGAAAAAGAGGGTGACCATAGGTTCAACATAATGTCTCCTTTATGCATAATATATTTTTGTATATAACTTATGCATAACACGTTTTGATTTCTGCGGTGAAATAGCAGTGCCCTAAAAAGTCAATTTCCACTATCTGCTGTTGATCTCTGCTGTGTTTCCCGTGAGTTTGCTGCTCATTGTTTCAACATGAACCATTTTTTAACTCATCCATTAATTTAATAACGGAAAGTAGAGAAGTTCCAGAGTAGTTGCGGAAGCATTGGACTCTTTCTTGCCACCCCGCTTGGTGTTGATTCTGGTCCACTGCCTGGATTAGACTTTCACTTGATATAACCCTTTAGCAGACTTGCCTAATATTGAGGAATCCAAAAGGGTGGTATAGCTACGTTTTGTTTCGCCATCAGCTTCAGCTTGTCATCAAAACAAGATTCATTTCTCGTTTTCCCTAAATATTAAACCCTTCTATCTTTTAGAGAAAATTACGGTGGGGGCATTCACTTAGAATTCTTGGATATCGCTTCGACTCACATTCAACCTATGATTTTGATATCCAAACTTTTATGGTTTGGTATGAATTTGGATAATATGATTGGCGTAATAGTCAACTTCATCCCAGAACTACCGTTCAAAGCTTAATTTTATCCCTCAACTTTTAAAAAGGTCGAATTTAGTCCCTAAACTTTGGTTGTCAGGTTCTTTTTCATCCCTAGTCCTACTTGGATGTCCACGTGACATACGACATCAGCCTTGAATTGAATTCTGAATTTCAAATTAGTTTTTCTATAAATCCGTAACTCTGTTTTAAAATACGTTTGAACCATTGTATTTGTTTTACCGTAGCACTTGGATGTATTTGTTATTTTATTATTTTATATACAATTTCAACATTTTGATAAAATGTAAAGGATTGTGCCTATAAAATAAGTTACAATTACAAAATATTTTCAAACATTGTTTTGACAAAATACATTCAAATTGTTGAATTAAAAAACTCAAAAGGTACGAAAATGTATAGCCAAGTCAGATCTTGTTTTGCTAAATTAATTATAGCTCAATGGTTCACACGTATTTAAAAACAGAGCTATGCTTTGAGAGGAAATCAATTTGAAATTTAGAATTCAACGCAAATGTGATGTGGCATCCACGTCATGCCACATGGATATCCACGTTAGATGAGAGATGAAACTGAACCTACCAATTAAAGTTCAAGGACTAAATTGGTCTTTTTAAAAGTTAAGAGACAAAATTGAGTTTTGCATGATCTGCTACTGCTACATTTTAAAGATATATAGCACATTGTTGATTGATCTGAGCAAAATTTCTGTTTTTTTAGGGACGTAAAAGTAAATATGAAATAGAAGGAAAGCCTGATCCAACGGAGCGATCAGCTGCAATGTCAAAAAATCTTAACATAGTGAAAATCAAATGTGATGTGGTTAATGACAAAGTGTTCGATGTTTTGAAGTTCCTGAGTAAACTTGGCATATGTAAGCTCTAAGTCATCCTTCACACGTACTTTATTGTTACATTTTATTTTACATATATAAGAAAGCAGGTAATGAAGAAAACCCATTATGAAAATATAAATGTTTGCCAAACTGAATGGCATTTTATTATGTTTCCTTTGCGTAAAGTAAAAGTAGAAGATAAAAAGGATGGGGCGATTTAAAAATGAATTCTATAACTATCCAGAACTTATACGGATACATGTATCGGTATACAATGGATACAGATATGCTGATACGGCTTTTGCTCAAACAACTTGACGCTTAGTTGCAAAGTTGTGTTTATGTATACCTCATATACATATAGGCAATACTACTGATCTATGTCCTTCAATTCTCTGTCATGTAGATGGAAACTAGATTATAAGCACGGGTGGAGCCAGCCTTGAGGCCAACTAGAGCAGCCCCCCCCCCTTTGTGTGCCAATTAGAGCATCTCCAACAGTTTCCAATAATTTTACTCCAAAAAAACTGGTTTTAGAGAGTTGCTATATCTATTGAGAGTAAAAAAAGACATGCACTCCAACCATTTCCAATAATCATTTCTCAAATAGTTCAAATATCCTTTGGGGAGTACGAATTAGATAGCTAAATGTAGCAACCTTTAGGCCATGGGTTAGGAGTTGGTAAATTTAGCAACCTCATATAGGAAACAGTTAGAGAATGATTTTTATTAATCATATCCTAAATTTCCATTTAGCAACCCCATTTAAGGAACGGTAGGAGATGCTCTAACGGCATCTTACCTCTCTGAGTACGTGTATCTCCCGTGAAGTTTTTTCTTGCTGTTTCAATAAAAAAATTTTGTCATTGGTTAATAAGGTTGTTGTGCCGCATGTTCAGTTGTTTATTTGATCTATCCTCTTTCCACTGGCTTAACATGCAAAAACAACCTCTCAGTTTACTTGAGATATATTGATTATCCTATAACAGATATATTTGATTTCCGTATTATATCACTGGGTAGGAGTTGCCTAATGCCGTAATGCCAGGCTATCAGATTCTTGATATGACAGTAAAAGTTGTTGCCACTGGTTGAAAGCTAATGATTGCTGCCTTGTAAGGATAGAGATTAGATATATCTGTCACAAAGTGTGGCTTAGAAGTTCAGAACTTGGTAGCTTTTATCATCAAAATATGAGTTAATTTCATAAACCCACCAATACTTTGGCTTTATAGTCACAAACCCACCAAATACGGTGCCTATTTCACAAACCCATCAGTACTTTGGGGTGTAGTTTCATAAACCCACCATCTTTTTTATTTATACATATCCAATGCATATGGTCCCACGTGTCAATGACAACACTAAAAAGTTATGGATGTATCAGCTGCCAACTCATTCTGTAGATGGTGCCACATCAGCAAAGCCACGTTAGAACATATGGCGCAGGACGAGATGGCTTATTCAGCCTGTTTCGTGGCCCAATATTTTGGCCCATACCTCATGCACGTAAGGGGGAAATAGAGGATGACGTCCTGCACCATCTACAGAGTGAGTTGGCAGCTGATACATCCATAACTTTTTAGTGCTGTCATTGACACGTGGGACCATATGCATTGGATACGTATAAATAAAAAAGATGGTGGGTTTATGAAACTACACCCCAAAGTACTGGTTGGTTTGTGAAATAGGCACCGTATTTTGTGGGTTTGTGACTATAAAGTCAAAGTATTAGTGGATTTGTGAAATTAACTCCCAAAATATAGATGGTGCGCATCTAGAAATGTATTGTGTATCATCATTTTCGCTAGTGGGAATCATCCTTCAAGGTTAATAATTCCATGAAGTGGCACTCGAAGCGAGATTTTTGTTCTTTTACCCATGAAATCGGTGGGATTTCCATAAAATGCTCACAACATTAGACTTTGCTAAAATACCTGTGGAACTGTTGCATCTAACACTATTATACCCACATACTAGTACATTTTTAAGCGTTAGAAGGCATCGTCGGTGGTGGCTGGAGCTGACCCCCTGGGCGCCCTCCTGGACGATGTCCTCCACCACTTACCGGAGTCCTAGTGCTACTTCCTGGAGGCTCTCCCTTCGACACATGCGACCTCTGTTTGTCTGACCTCAACGATGATGACACGACATGCACGGTCCTCTGGATCCGGAATATTCTTATGTGCAAAGTTCGGGTGCTAAGCATCAATATCCAAAGGCGTGGCAACTGGATTGATCTTGACGGACTGACTCTGGTCTCGGATCACCTGAAGAGGCTACAACTTTCTAATATACAGTTCGGCGTTGAGCTGTTTAACTTCTCCTCATGCCCCGTATTGGAAGTCCTTGAGATTGATGAATGTTACCTCTCTGCTTCTGATAGTATTTCATCACAGTCGCTAAAGTGTCTAAGCATCAGCAGCAAATGTTACCACACAGAAAGTTCCATACGTATTTATGCACTTATCTTGTTTCGCTACGGCTTGAGCATGGTCTGTAGAGGACTCCTGTGCTTGAAAGAATGCCATTTTTGGTTGAGGCGTTTGTCAATATTAGTGATTCTGCCTATGACTGCTGCGATAATGTTTTCTCCGGGGGTTGTGATGATGACTATTGTTTAGGTTGTCATGAGGTAGATGGTGATATCAACAATTGTGCCCTTCTCCAAAGTTTATCTGAAGCTCGAAATCTGGCACTGATACCTCTAGTTGAAGAGAAAATTCCCTCGGGGTTCAAAAAAGATGAGGCTTCCCTCTATGACCCTCCCGAATTCCAATTTCCCTATGAGGCCAGATTTCAACTTTTGGTTCCTTATATGGCTCTTCCTTCACTTTTGACTTCTAACGGTGTTAAGTGAAGGATAAAAAGACTGTTTTACCCTTGAATGAAATCAACTTAATATTTTTTGTTGCGAATGTTTTTTTTCTGCAAATTATTTTCCATTGAATATTGGAGAATTATGTATCCTGACTTACTTAAAATTATTTCTTGCAAAATGTCCGCTGAAAAAATTATTACTTAAAATTAATAAAGTAAGCCGAGATACATAATTATCCAATATTCACTGAAAAAAATCGCAGCAAAAAGAAAAATATCCGCAACAAAAAAAGTCAAGTCTGAGGTTCGCTTAAATATGTATACCGTGCAAAAGTGAAATTATGACCAAGGTCTAGCTCCTACCACACACAAATCTTACAAGTCTACTAGCAGTCTAAGTAAGACTCTAAGCTACTTTTGACCATGGACCCCCCATAGCAGCAGGTTTTGATAATAAAGTTCTTAGTTATCAGGAGGCACAAGGTACTTCAACAGCATCATAATTGTCCTTCTGCTCAAAACTGAATTCTGCGAAAACAACAGGAAACACAATGAGAACATAGGATATGCTTTTGTTCGATGCTATCTGCAAGAAAGCTGATAATCGAAACATTGGTGACCAATGCTGACAAATTTAAGCTGATGATGGAAACAATGGTGACCAATGGTGAGAAGTTTAAGCTTATGATGGAAACAGTGGTGACAGATGCTGCCAAGTTTGGATGCCAGATATGCAATGTTGCTATTCGAACTAAGCGTGTTGACAATAATAGCAGGTAGTAATATAATAATGCAATGTTGTAACGACTGAACTTTTAACTGTTTATTAACTAAATCCGGTGGTGCACATAAAAGGCCAAAGTTTACTCATTAGAAATTTGATTATACTGAAATGGAACATAAAGTATGTTTTTAGTCGTAAGGAATGGTGTTACACTAACTTGACCAACAAGAAACATTTGAGCCTTTATGTTGCAAATACAATAATGAGGACGGGGATCAATAAATAACTTACTTTCCGAAGACAAATAACTTATTTCTCGGATGACAATCTTCTCAGAAGGCACACCACATGTATTAAGCACTGTTAAAAGTTTGCAAAGCATCTCATCCTTGTGACATTTGACCTCAACTAATTTAAGGTTCTTAGATACCAATGATCCTTCCCTTGGGTTGTAGTGTCCATTTGCTCCAATAACACATTCTGTCACCTGCAAAATAAAAATGGTACATGGATCAGTAAGTTAACTATACAGCTTAAAAAGGCAAAATCTATTAAAGATATAAAACAAATATCACTACCTTATCAAGTTGTAGACTCAGCTTCTCCAAAATTGGTGAACATTGGAGGCAGTAAATTAGAGCACTAAAGTCGGCGGCCAAACACCACTCATTGAGCAACAATGTCTTTAACTTACTAAATGTCGGGCACCATTTCAAATCCTTTCTGAAAACAAACTGGATATTGCAAGGGAATAAACTACAATTCAAATTATACTTTCAAAGTAACTGATTTCAAAATACGGAAATGTGTACAAAATGTGCACATTTTAGATGCAAATTAAGGTGAAAGCAGGAATCAAAGAAATCAGTTCCAATTTTCAAACAATATGTTATGAACTCTATTTTGCTAAACAGAATTAAGTGTTGTGCGCAGAGTGTAAATGTGTCCGAGCCATGTTTGCCTAAATGACCGTGCAATCCGATTGATCTATCATGTAGTTTGACTAAATGTCCATGTAGCCCCAAATTTTGGCTGAACAATGGTTGACTCAAGAGCACAAAACATATGTACTTTATATTCCCATAACCTGAGTATAATAAATGTATTCATGAAACCTAATGAATAAAGAGAAACATGCAATAAAAATCATAAAAATGCTTAAGAGTCTACGAGAGACTTCATTTCCTGATAAGAGAGAAAAGTTTAAATGCCTTTTAAGATTTTAAGATGGACATAAGAATATAGGACATGAGACTGATGGCAAACAAATAGCACTAGAAGTAAAGCAAACTTGCACTCATACCACTTCAGGTGGAGCTATCAACTCCAAATTCGTAGCACCTGATAAACCTTTAAGAAGCACACATTGATCATCTTCATCATCCTGAAAATAGAGATTCGCATAGCATCCATCACATCGGCCATCACCACAATCCCCAAAATAACTACGGGAACATTTTTCATCGCATCTGTCATCAAACCGGACAAACGCTGTTACCAAGCACGGCATGCTCTCAAACCGAGTGAAACCGCTGCTCTCAGATAGCTGCAAGGAAACCAGATTTGGGGAAGAAATGCAAGTTCTGGGGATAATGCGAAAATTGCAACCAATCACGCGCAGATTTTTCACAGATGGCAAATCGATTTTCGCGGCCAAGATGCTGCAAGATTGTATCACTAGATCCTCTAATGCAGGGCAGCTCGAGAAATCAAGAGTACGGTTGATGAGTTCCACTTCGTAGAGATCCACCATAGTCAGGTGCTGTGAGATGAGCGGCGCATTGGTGAGCTCCAGCTTCCCCGCCTGGGTGTACACGCTGACCTTGAGCACCCGAACTTGCAGCGCTACGGCGCGGCGGATCCACAGCTCCACCACGCGGAACAACTCCTTGTCAGTGGTGTCATCCAGGCCGATACCGAACGGGAAGCAGCTAATGTCGCACTCGCCCAGAGGCGACAGGCCGTTGCGGCGGGCCAAGAACTGGGTGACGAACCTGTCCAGCCGCAGGACGCTCCACCACCGGCTGCCGTCGCGGGCGACGCGCAGGGCGGGGGCGGAGCGCCAGAGGTGGCGCCAGCGCCGGGCGAGGACGCAGGTGCGCACCCCGTCCTCCGAGGGCAGCAGGGACAGCACGTGAAGGAGCGCATCATCCGGGAGGTCGCTCAGGCGGTCCTCGCCGGTCAGCGCGGCCACCGCCCCGCCGTAGGTCCTGCGGATGTTCCTCGGCATTCCGTCGAACACGTTGCGGGCGACGGTCCTGTGCTAGCACGAGCAGCCGCCGTCGGGCGTTCGGGTGGCAACAAACGGCAATTCGACAGATTTGGCAGGTCGCAAAAGATATTTCATTTTATACCCTTTGTTCTCATTTTCCTAGCCGTGTCTCGAATCTATTTCATTGACAAGGAAAATAGTAACTCACACCTCATTTTTATTTTGTTATTAATATTAGGTTACATTAGCCATTAAATTTCTTCCCATGCATATACATAGGGTTTAGGCTTTAACTTTAATTTTATATACCATCATCAATGTATATATTGTTCTTAGAGACATGTACCATACATTACAATAATGGTATTTATTACATTATCTTTACTAGTATAATGCCCGTGTGAAAGTGCATCTAGACCCCTCATTTTATTTTGGATGATTGATATCAATATAATTAAATTTGGACTAATGTTTTCATGAGAATGTGTATAGGAAACATCCAATGAACATGAAGGCATAGCAAGATTGATCAAAAAGAAGAAAAGAAATGAGAAATATAATAAAGAGGAAAATGAAGAAGATCTATCTCAAAGCTTGAGCCTCCTATTTTTATCTTTGCTTTGAGTCATAGGGATGTCGTACTATAAAAAAGGATGCAAATTACAACCTTAGCAAAGAATGAAGATGCTCACAAAACCCAAGAAAAACCATCCCAAGACTATTCTTTCGGGACCCACCGGAAGTTCCGGTGTGGTATCGGAAGTTTCGGTAGGCTAACGAGAGAGTTTGAGCTCTATGGAAAGCCATACCGGAAGTTCCGGTTCCGGTAGGCTAACAGAGAGTTTGAGCTCTCGAAAAGCCATACCGGAAGTTCCGGTCTCGGTACCGGAAGTTCCGATAGGCACTCGAGAGAGTTTTTGAACTCTCCGGAATGCCATACCGGAAGTTCCGATAGGACACCGAAGCTCCGGTGCGGCCCCGTTTTCTAACCCTAAACCTACGTACGGAAGTTCCGGTACATCACCGAAAGTTTCGGTGCGGGCCGAAAATCCGGACCTAACCCTAAATCCGACCATACCGGAAGTTCCGATAATCCATCGGAAGTTCCGGTGCGGATCGTTCGGACAGGCCAACGGCTCTTTTTGGAGCTGTGGTATATAAGCCACACTCCATCCCTCACTCACTCTCTCTTGCACATTCCGAACTCAAACACACTTGAGCCACACTCCACTCACTCTAAATCCTCTCCAAAAGCAAAAATTCCATCCTTGAGCAAGGATTCGAGTGAGAGACTTTTAGCAAGAGACCGAGAGACTTGATTCCATTCTTGAGCATCTTCACTCCCGTCAAGCTTACGATTTGGATTTGTTACTCTTGGAGCTTTGAGCTCCTAGACGGCTAGACGTGCTCGTGAGCTCTCAACTTGTGTGGTGACGCCTGAGAAGTTTGTATTGCCCGTCCCGAAAGGGGCATTGATAGTGGAAAACTCAAGCTCAACCTTGATGGTGACTTGAGCGAGAAATAGGGTTGAAAGAAACCCGGTCCTTGGTGGACTTTCTCAACGGAGACGTAGAGTCCTAGGTGGACTTGAACTTTGGTGAAATATCCGTGTCTCGTGTGCTCTCTCTTTTTAATTAAGCGCGTTGTTCTTCATTTTGTTAGGTTGCTTGTTAGTTTTCCTTTGTGCGTTTAAATTCATAGAATTGCATAGGGTTGTGCTCTTCCTTCTTGCAAATCATTAGAATTGTGTAGGGCTTAATTCCTCATTTTTTACCCTACACCTGGAAGTTCCGGTACCCTACCGTTCCATTCCGGTATTTGACGTTTTCGTCTTAGTCTTATTTCGCAGAAATTTTTATGATCGCCTATTCACCCCCGCCCCCTCTAGGCGACTTTCACCGTGCTAATGCCACTGTAACAACAACATAATGTGATTAATATATAAGATTTATTTAAAAGGAAATAAACGAACAATTATGTTTATATCCTACACTTACATAAATATGGGTGGACTAATACTTCACACTATCAAATTATGCAATACCATTTACTCCCTCCGTCCTAGAATATTAGGCATTCTAGGCTCATCCATTTTTCTCAGAATGTTTGGCATTCTCACTTCCCGAGGCACGTTTCTCTCTTCCCAATACACATCTATCTCTATCTCTTTCCTCCTTGTTTCCTGCGCACCTACTTTATTCCTTCTCTTTTTAATCTTCGTGTCCAGAGCTGTAATGCCAAACATATTGAGACGGAGGGAGTAGTTAATTAGAATATGATAAAATGATTAACAATAAAAACATGCATGAAACCAGAACAATCTCACCTTGGCCCTGATAGCTTTGAGCGACTACGACACTTCTTAAAAAACAGATGACCCTCCCTCCCTAAGTGCACCCACAGAAAAAAAAACGAACAAAAACTTGCTACAGTTGTGTGATTCAACAAACTAACACTTTTACAAATAACTGCAATCTTTGCAAGTATAGTGGCATACATCATCACAGAAACATTTCCCTAGGTTTTATTGAAAGCATTAAGGGAATGAACAAACTGTCAATAGTTCAATAAGTGCTGACAACAGAAGCAAGATGTGAACGAATTTGCAGGCATGCCATACGAAGAAAAGAAAACCAAACCAAACAAGATGCAAATGAACTCCACCAATAAGCATAGCTGTGAACAGTGCACAACACGAAGATTGCTGTTGGACCTTACCAGCCAATCCCTTTTTGACACAGCACAACAAAAACTTGCTCCGATATTTTCAAAGTAGCCAATTGACTGATCATCCTGTGTTATGAACATAGCCCACACGGAGTGCAGAACTTTTGTGCTGGGATGGCAGGAATTCGAAATCACAAGAACTGAAGACCAAAAGCTATAGACAACAATGTATTGCTTGTCAATCTAGACCAAAAACTTTGCAGCAATATCCTCCAGACAACAATGCTGAACAAAGTAACTACCAGAACAATAGCAACAGTTACCAATCGTTGCTCTCTCTTATTCAACCGATTTCACAGGTGAAGTCTCAATTGAAGAATCTAATTTTAACGAACATGAACAACATTTCAGTTCAGAAAGCAACAAGTATCACTGTAATCCAGCTCTAGGAATCTGCCAACTCATTCAGCCTCGACAGACAAAGAACGGGCGAGAGAACTCATTTACAGATCCCAAATGCAAAAGAAGAGAGAATCGTAAGTAAGAATGTGGCATTAAAAAAGAGCAAAGCGTATTGCAGGACAAAATTTTTTATCATGCTATTTCCCATTTTTCTAACCTTCCTATTTCATACTCAATTATTTCAAAAATTAAATCAACTAAGTCTGTTTTCCTAGTTTGCACCTATTATAAAACACGGTAACACATCAACCAGCATCTCGATCCTACATCCTAAGCAATTCCCCTTCGCAACAGCGGAATGCGATTCAGATCCACATGTCCAGCCTGCACACCACATTACCCTTCCCCCTCCCCACCATCACATACCTCTATAATCTAACACTGAACATAAATGTGATGAACTCTTCTCTCCATTCACAAAAGAAGATTAGGAATTGAAAAGGAACCACTCATTGATATATATGAGAAGACACATATTGACATCCTTAATTGATAACCTTGTATTTTGATATCAGAAATAGCTATTCTTGGCCATACTATTACTTAATCTGTAACTAATTGCTACTAAAACATAACAAATGTAGATGTTTCCATAAGTAGTCAATTGATGATCATTACTCAGCAATTGCAGTAATATCCCCTGTAGATATTGGTTTCTTTAGAAATTCAGGCTGATGTACTTTCTTTGCTTCCTCCTAGAATTTCTTGTTTCAGTTATGCAAAGGAGTTGCACACTGCCACAGCCATGGTGTTCTTCACCGGTTAGATTTCCTTTCCATGATTTATATTGCTGGGCTTATAATACAAATACAAGTATGCAATAATGCATTGCAATCATCACTAATTTGGCTCATCCTTATTTTGTAGGAATTTAAAGCCACAAAACCTGCTGGTTGACAAGGAGAAGGGGATATTGAAGATTGCAGATCTTGGGCTAGGTAGAGCTTTTACTGTGCCAATGAAAAGCTACACTCATGAGGTATCATTACTCACTTGGCTACTGGATAGTCATGTCCAATGTTTTACACTTCAAATAGTTTCTGACCATCGTCTACACCCTCCCTCATATTCACAATTCATGTAGATTGTGACACTCTGGTATAGAGCGCACACATTACTCTACTGGTGTTGATATGTGGTCATGGCAATGCATTTTGTGTATCCTTTACAAGGATTCTAATTACCTGTAGAAATCATCTAATAAATGTACATGTTACCAAATTCAATCTAGATAGAGCTATACTCTTAAGTTCCAGTGTATGCTTGCTCCTAATGAAAGAAAGTTCAGAAAAAGAAACACAATTTGGGTGAAGCAACCTTCGTGGACGTGCGGCGCGAGAAGAGGCCGCCGGCGGCGCTGCCTTCGTGGACGTGCGGCAACAGGAGAGGCCGGCGGCGGCGCTGCCTTCCTTGTGGCAGGACGAGAGGCCGGCGGCGGCGCTGCCCTGGTGGATGGGCGGTAGGAGGAGAGGCCGGCGTGCGAAGCTGCCCTGGTGTTACGGCGGCAGGAGGAGAGGCCAGCGGGCGCTGCCCTGGTGGACGGCCGGCAGGAGGAGAGCCCGGCGTGCGGCAGGAGGAGATGTCGGCAGCGGCGCTGCCTTCGTACGGCAGTTGTTGCTTTTTTTTGATCCGATGGGGTACCTGATCAAAACGCTGCAGTTGGTCTTTCTTTTTTCCCCCGATCCGATGGGTTGGGTCACGGTGGTTCCTGATTCCCGATTCTCGATCAAAACGTGTGGGTTCATCCGATCTTTATCGACCGTCGGTTTTAACGTAGCTTTCTATTGACCCTTGGATATGTAACACCGTGACTCGTGAATTTAAGGGGTGGAGATGGAGATTCCTAGTGTTGTTTGTTTCTCAGCTTGCTATAGCTTCTCAATAAAAGAGATTACACCTCACGATTTGGTTCTCCACTTGTATATAGCTTGGATTTTTTTTAAGAGGCGAAACCAGGATTTGACCATGTCAAAATTAGATACTTTATTTTTTTCTAATGAGAGAGGCCAACAACAATTTTTGTGCTTCCTTATGTGATCACTGTTTTTAGTGTTTTACTATGTTCATAAATCTATGAAGTAGCCCCAGTCTTTTG
This sequence comes from Chloris gayana, assembly GCA_031894775.1. Lineage (NCBI taxonomy): Eukaryota > Viridiplantae > Streptophyta > Magnoliopsida > Poales > Poaceae > Chloris > Chloris gayana. The sequence goes on from JAUNZO010001252.1 coordinate 487,632, forward strand.
GTGGTTCTAATCTTGTCCTTGTAATTATAAGCTGTTAGGATAAACAAGCTGAACTTATCAAAATATTTCTTAAATGTTTCAGCAATACTTAACCAACTCTAGTGTTTCAAATTTTTACCGTCACAGTTGGTATCGGAGAACAGAACTGAAGATTATGTATAATAAACTAATTGTTTTAAAATGGGATAAGTCAATTTTACTTCCCGAGCAATCCATTTTGTCTAAATTACACCCAAAACAAAATATTGGCTCATTTTACTCCCTTAAACAATTTAAGTTAGTGCAATCTACTCTCTTATATAATTTTTTTATTTCGCTTTGTATGAGTTGAATTTGACGTTCAAATTTTGCATGATCATAGATGATACTAATCTCTATACAAAAGAAATTATTTTTTATTTTTTCTTAAATACCTTGCGTACACTTTTATAACTATATAGTTAAGATGATATTTGGTGCTAGTAAACTATAAAAAAATATGTAAAAATATATATTATAATTTTATTCTGTAAGTTTTTATGTAAATTATCATTGTGCAAATTTTGAGCACTAAAATCAAATCGTACAAAGAGAAATAAAAAAGATAAATTGCATAAGAGAGTATATCGCACCAACTTAAATTGTTTGAGGGAATAAAGTGAGCCAATATTTTATTTGGAATATAATTTGGATAAAGTGAATTGTTCGGGAAATAAATTAGACTTTTTCTTTAAGAATCAACAAAAAAGCAACTGCATTGCTCTTCCATTTGACAATGATTGTGGCCGGGGCTTTGCTTCATTATGAAATTGTTTAGCTCCTCAATTATGATAGAAACTGATATGTCAAAGCTAAAAATTTATACAAAATACAGATTTTTAAGGTGGCTCCTATGAAATTGAAATTCATCAAACATGCTCTATTTTGGTTAAAATTGAGTTAGCGCAACCAAATAAGGGGATTTGTAAAGAGCTAATGAACAAGCTGTTGTTAGGTGGGTTTAATGCCCTTATGAAATGATAATTCAGGTTTTTAAACTTTGCCTTTTCTAAAATTATTTTATAATTATTAAAAGAAAAAAATATTAAAATGGAAGTACGGGCCAAGTCTTTTTTTTAGACCAAGTACGGGCCAAGTAAACAAGGCAAAGAAGCCAAAGCCTGCTGGAGAAGATTCGACTTGTGGGGCCCATTAGTCCAGTGCTGTGTCTGCAGAAACCTCGTCCTGCTCCCACCCGGCCACCACTGCTTGGAGGCGCCCCCAACCCCCGAGCTCGAACTGCCTGAAATTTCTGCTGGTTCTTTCGCCCCTCAGTAACTCCTGTGTTGTTTCAAAAAAAAAAAACTCCTGTGTATCTCCTCCAAATTCACGTCCCGGGGTCTCTGCCCTACGGGATCGATCTGGTTGCGCGGCCGCGGACCCACCCTAGCCCTGCGTCGTCGCCGCGCCGACCGCTTGAGCCACCGCCGTCGATGTAAGGTGAGGTGTCCAAACCAGTCAATATTCTGCATTCCTTTCCACATTTCTTTTCCGGGTTGCAGGATCTCACCGTGCGCAAGCTGTCATTTTGTCGTTGCCTTGCAGCATCTACGCCGGCCACCTGTTCGACGGAATGCCTCTTAAGAAAAGCAGGGGCGTTCACGGCCAGGCATCTTTCTCGCCGGCGGCTGGAGGTGACCTCCTCGGCGCCCTCCCAGACGACGTCCTCCACCACGTACTGTCGTTCCTTCCTGCGCATGATGCCGTGCGGACATGCGTGCTCGCCCGGCGCTGGGTTCACCTTTGGAAATCAGCCACGAGTCTGCATATCGTGCGCCGCGGTTTGGTGGGCCCGGAGTCCGTGAAGGCGGTCCGGGAGTTCGTGGACCATCTGCTGCTCCTTCGTGGAGGCTCGCCCCTCGACACTTGCGACCTCTGTTTGTCTGACCTCGACGATTATGACACGGCAAGCACGGTCTTCTGCTGGATACATCAGATTCTTATGTGCAAAGTTCGGGTGCTAAGCATCAATGTCCAAAGGCATGGCATCTGGATTGATCTTAACGGACTGAATCTGGTCTCAGATCACCTGAAGAGGCTACAGCTTTCTAATGTGCAGTTCGACGAGGAGTTATTTAACATGTCCTCCTGCCCCGCATTGGAAGTCCTTGAGATTGATGAATGCGACCTCTCTATTGTTGATAGTATTTCGTCACAGTCGCTAAAGTGTCTAAACATCAGCAACAAATGTTACCTCACAGAGACTTCTCGCATACGTATTTATACTCCTAATCTCCTTTCACTACGGCTTGAAATTGGCCTGCAGAGGACTCCTGTGCTTGAAAGAATGCCATCTTTGGTTGAGGCGTTTGTCAATCTTAGTGATGGTAACTGTGACTGCTGCGACCATGGTTTCTATGGGGATTGTGATGATGACTATTGTTTAGGTTGTTATGAGGTAGCTGGTGATATCAACAATTGTGTCCTTCTCCAAGGTTTATCTGAAGCTCGGAATCTGGCACTGATATCTCTAGTTGAAATAGTATGCTTATGCTTTATATTTACTTGTTATTGTTCACTTTGGTTCTCCATTTTTTTGTCTTTCAAGTAATCATGTTTAACGTGACGTGTTGTTTGTCTTTGCATTTACAGTTTATTTTCAGAAGGGACTTGAAATGGCGCCCTATATTTGGCAATTTGAAGTCCTTGTTACTCAACGAGTATTGGTGTGTTCCTGCTGATTTCAGTGCACTAGCATATATGCTTGAACATTCCCCAGTTTTGGAGAAGCTCACTCTCCAGCTTTTTTCCAAGGTATAAATTTATTATGTATCTGCAACATAGTACATTTTAGAGATACTGCACACTGTTTGATTGATCTAAGCAAATGTTTCTGTTTTCTTTAGGGGAATAAAAGTAAAGTTGAAATGGAAGGTAACCCTGATCCGACAGGAAGATCAGCTGTCGTGTCAGAACATCTTAAGATTGTGGAAGTCAAATGTGAAGTGGTTGATGACAGAGTGCTAGATGTTTTGAAGTTCCTGAGTAAACTTGGCATCCGTAAGCTCTAAAGTATCTTACATACACATTCGCTGTATTTATGAATTCTTTTTGAAATGTGATATGGAACTGGAGTATGAGTATCTCCTGTTAAGTTTCTTTTTGTTGCCTTTCCTTTATGAATTTTGTTGCTGTTGAAACAACTAATGACATTTTTGTCATTGGCTAATAAGGCTCTTGTGCCAAATGTTCAGTTTTTTTATTTGATTTTTATTTATCCTTTCGACTGGATGAATGTACAAAAAACAGCCATTCGGTTAGCTTGACATATGCTGATTATCCTATAATAGATTTATTTAATTTCCATATCTATATCACTAGATAGAATTGCTTGATATGGTGGGCTATCTAATCCTTGCTATGACAGTAAAAGGTTGATGCTATTGCTTGAAAGCTAATGTAGCATTGCTGCTGTGTAGGAATAGATTAGGTATCTCTGTCACAAAGTGTGCATCAAAAGTTCAAAACTTCTTAGCTTTTATTATCAATATATAGAAAATATACATGATGTTCATCTGGAAACACATTATCTATCATCATTTTCTTTTGTGCGAAATATCTGTCCATATTAGGAAAGGATGGTTATTCTTCAATTTGGTCCAATGAAGTTCTAAATTTCTTGCCACATTTTTGTTCTTGAATCTGACGCTCCTTTCAATGTATTTCGCTTTCAGATACGTACAGGTTTATATTTTGAGGAAAAAGATAATCTGAAATGAAGATGAACCTGCTACACATGATAGATTGCTGTGACATGAACTTTGCAGACCTCCATCAGGGGAAAACAGCTATAAAATATTATGCTTAGCTCCATCAGTGGAAGGACCAAGGCTGCCAGGAACGTCCCTTGTCAGTTCGCCCGTTTTGGTTTCACTCCTAGGAAAAACTTGTCGTTAATGTTCAATCATGCTGTTTTGTGCAAACCTTTTTAGAATAGGAAATTGATATGCATTCAGCAGTTTCACAACTCCTATTATGATGTCACTCTTCATGTTGAAGAAAGATAGGGAGCGTGCTTGGTTGCATGCCACAACCGGAGCCACGCCACACTCTTGTGCTAAAGCTGCGACAACCACTGCTTGCCTAGTCCATTACATTTCTCTGCCGCGAGGCCGCACCCAAGAGCTAAGACGATATTTGTTTCCTGTCATTAGCTATGCTTGCCTGAAAAGAAGTCGGAGTGAAAAAATTCATGCATGCCTGTTTTTTATTAGATGTATTAACCTTTTATACGAAGCGTCGACGCAAGTAGCTTTCTCCATAAGATACGTGTCACAGATCTACAAAATATAAGGTGCATTGTTTTGCAAACCTGAAAACATTAAGAATTTTCATTTTTTGTTTGTCAAAATGGTTTCGGAATCCCCCCCCCCCCCGCCCCCCTCCCCCAACACTTGTAGTGGCATTTACAAGGATCAATGCTACGCTTGAGTATGAATTATTATGAGGGAAAAAATCATAATACTTTAGCCAACTAATGCATATACTGCCTCCCAAAAATGTAAGCATCTGTTAACTTTCTAACATCACGTTTGATCACTTGCCTTATTCAATATTTTTGTAAAAAATATTATATATTTTATTATAATTTGTTTTATCATTAAATATACTTTAATTATTAATGATTAATTTTTTATTTCTGAAAATATTTTGAATAAGACAAATAGTCAAACACGACAGCTGAAAGTCAAAAAATTCTTACTCCCTCTATTTCTATATGTAAGCATTCTAGAGATTTAAATTTTGTTCCACAATATAAACATTCTTACATATAAGACACAGTTTGATGGGTTGGTGAGTGGATGAAAAATTGATGAGTTAGTGTAAAATGAGGGGTATAGATGTCTTCTCCCCTCTAGACCATATTTGTCTTTGGATCCTAGAAATGCTTATAAATAGAAATGGAGGGAGTATATTTTTTTAACGGAGGGAGTAAATTACTAGCACAATATACATATATCTAACCTTAAGTAAAGAGGACGAGTGAAAAATTAAGAATGGCAGGAATTGATTTCCAAAGATATGGTCAAATATAATATGCTAGGAAAATAAAAAGTCAAAAAATTGGAAAATAAAGAAAAATTGCAGGAACTGATTGACCAATTTGCTTGCAGCCAGTCTACCATATGCAAGCACGTTTTGTAGGAGCATCAATAAACTAAAAAATTATACCGGTACCACTCCACGCCGTCCAAGAAGACCATTGCTCTCTTATTCGCTCTGCTGCTATCTTGTCAAAAGCATTCTGTTACCTCCACTAGCAGGGGCATATGAATTGGTTTCTTTTATAAATTTAGGCATTTAGACGGAGCAATCACCGTCAATGAATTATTTTACAGATAAAAATATTATATTGGTAGCCAATTAATGCATATAAATTACTAGCTCAATACATGATACAACAACTAATGAAGAAAATTGGCAGGATCAGAATTGACTGCCAAAGATACAATCTAATTTAATATCACAACGAAAGAATATTCTAGCAGCATTCTAATGCACGTAATGATATGGTGTCAAAATGAAGGCATTATTTACTTTTTTTAGATAATGGAATGAATATCCCGACCTTTCCCTCGAAAGGGTACAACCTCCACTTATTACAATCTTATGCAAATGTCATATGCAACACAAATTGAAAATGGCGCCAACGAAGTTTGAATGGATATATTACAAAGCAATACGATTGCTGAATCTCCATCGGTGATTGACGAAAAGTTGCATAACCGTCCCCTCCAGGTTGCGGCATGGATCCTTGAGTCAACGATGCAGAAACAAGCAATGAAAAATAACAGGTATTGATTTCCCATGAGCAATTTGTTTTGCAGCCCCGTGTATATAAGCTATCAATACACCTGTTTTTCTGAAACAAAAGGGCATCACGAACTCAAAAACTAACACCGGTTCCCACATTGCTGCAGGCAATGTTCTCCAAGAAGGCCACTGCTCCCACTACTGATGGCCTCTCTCGTTGTGCAGGCTTTGACCGCGACGGTTGCCGGTTTCGCACCAGGCACATCGCCGCCGTGCTTTCGGTTTTACAGTTGCACCGATGATTTTTGCTCTAATATTTGCACTGAATATAACTTCAATCCTGACGGGGCTAAGTGCACGAAGAATGAATGGACCCTGCTGCCAGTGTGGACCTGCCGGATTCATGAATCAGCAAGTGGTCAATTGATGCATATGATTGAGCAAGTGTACTTTGTTAATAATTAATAATATGGACTGATCCTTTGTGTGTTTCTCTACCTTTTGTCACCGATCTTTTCCTTTTATGCACACCATTTTTCTCGAGCTCTTTTTGCCGTTTGGTTAGAGTCTAGAGAAGGGTGTTTGTACGGTGAGGAGGTACCACAAAGGTTCGGTCTAGCCGTCTGGCTGTCTGGGTTGGGATTCTAGAGTAATGGTGTTAAAAGAGAGATGTTGCGTCCAGTCTGTTAACTTGCAGGCATGTGGACTGTAGCCAGCGACCTGGTGGCGGACGCAGACCGTGGAGTGCAAAACCCATCCGGTTAAATGGTAGAAGTTGTTATTGGTACTCCCGCCAAACACACCTACAGTTCCTAAAAATAGATCTTGGATTAGCATCTTCCATTGACTGATGTCAATTTGTTTGAGGACTCGGGTGGTCTTGCGGCCGACGAGCTCAAGCTTAATGCCCGGGCTCATGCGCTCTAATGGATTCCGCGGGCTGGCAAAGTCTACCTCGGGGACGATCAATTTGGGTGACGACGACGGAGGATGGTATGGCAAGCTCAAGAGACGCTGCATGCAGAGTGTGCTCGGGATTCTCGGATGTTGCAGTGGAAGAAAGTCAAGAAACGAGGAAGAAAGAAGACAGGAAGGAAAAAAAATAGACGCAAGCAGTGGGCTCCACACCGATGGGGGCGCGTGGGGGTTTACTTCGTATCCACTTCATACCACAATTGTTCGTACCTGTAGCACCACCCTTCTACTATCTTCTCTATCTCTATCTCTTCTCTATCTCTATCTCTAATAAGTTTGTTCAAAACGTCCATGCTAGATTTTGTGTATGCCCAGATTTTGTTTGTACACCCACACGTTGCCTATACATACGTAAGTCAAACTTTTAAGCCCACGAAACAAAGCCTTACTCCAATACAACACACAACCCACGATCACATCACATCGGGACTCTTAATAAGTTTGTTTAAAACGTCCATGCTAGATTTTGTGTACGCCCAGATTTTGTGTGTACACCCACATTGCCTATACGTACGTAAGTCAAACTTTTAAGCCCACGAAACAAAGCCTTACTCCAATACAACACACAACCCACGATCACATCACATCGGGACTCTTAATAAGTTTGTTCAAAACGTCCATGCTAGATTTTGTGTACGCCCAGATTTTGTGTGTACACCCACGTTGCCTATACGTACGTAAGTCAAACTTTTAAGCCCACGAAACAAAGCCTTACTCCAATACAACACACAACCCACGATCACATCACATCGGGACTCAGAGTCCGAGTCATGCACAAGGAATTGCGGCGGTAAAACAAAGCCCAGACCCCTGTCAATTCCTCACCCTGAACCCGTGAGGTCGTCAACTTATGTGAACCAATTTCATTTACTGTCTGCCTGTCATCACTTACATCATCAAGGACAAGCTCAACTCTCCCCCTTCAAACTGATGACTAAAACGGATGCGCAATAGCCAGAGATCCGATTTCCCCACTTCGTGGCTGCCTTCTTCCCCTCTCCCTGTGCTGGTCTGAGCACGACCCTGGAGCTTTCTTCCGCTGTCCCATGGTCGGATGAGGCTGTGTTGAACGTGGAAGAAGCATATATGTACCCGACTACTTTTTTTAGGGATATGGGGCTGACGATTGTGCGAGTGTATTTGAACCTATCCATTAGTGGATCTACACTTTTTTTATAACGGCCGGATTATATTATATTATATTAAATAATGGAAAACGGGGATACATCACTTTGAGTAAGGTGTTGAAAGCACTGCACAAGTTGAAGACACGTGCTAAGCGGTCTTCCTATAAACTCCGTTGCAACGCACGGCATCTTGCTAGTACTCCTTAATATGTTTCTTCAAAACGTTCATGCAAGAAATTCTGTACGTCCGTACGCCCCTGTACGCCCACAAAAACCGACTCGGCCCCAATTGTAAGCTCCCGAAAAAAATCACCGAGTTGAGTAAATAAATTCCACTTAGAGTTCAGTTCATGTACGGCACCCAAATGTCTTTTTGTATATCGGATGTTTTTTCTCCATATTATTTGATCTCCCGATGGCCACGGTCCTGCCGGCTCCTTTCTTAGATCTTCTGACGGGCACCTGCCAGCTGCCGGCGGAGGTCGAGAAGTCGCAGACCATCGTGTATCTCTACATCTGTTGTCGGACATCGAGCGTTGTTGTCTGTTCCAGCGTTGCGCACGTTGAGGCGAAACATGGCGGTGAGCACTTTGACGCTGAGTTCGCGCACCATGCCGTCGAACAACACCGGTTTGGTGCCCTACTACATACCTGCAGTGCTAGTGCGAGAATGACGTCTGGACGGAAACCCAAATTCGAGGACAAGGGCGGTTAGCTAGGTTCGTGGCCACCAAATCACGGCTCGTCTCGAAGCAGTACTTATCCGAATCGAAACCTTTTCGTGTACCACTGCAACCATGGAGGTTAGAGCAGCCATCCCTATTGACGGTATGGGCTGCGTCCCTAAATCATTATTCCCTCAAATCAGCAGATGTACTGGTACACACAGAGGTGATGATGAAGGTCACCAACAGTGGTATGGTTGAGGTAAAATCATATTCTATTCTTTGTGATATCTGTTCACGAAGTTGACTGATGCGTCGCTAGAGGGCGGCAGGTTACAGACTTACAACATCGTGAATGGATGTATGAACGCTAGAACCAGATATTTGGCATTTAACTACAACTCTGCAAGCCTAGCATAAAAAAAATACAAACATGTTCGATTCATTGGGTTAAATGCAGCGCAATCTAAATCTTGCAGGTAGTTGTTCTTCGCTATATATTTGCCACTTAACTGCAACTCTATAAGCCTAGCATAAAAAAAATGAAAACATGTTTGGATTTTTAGGTTGAATGCAGCACAATCTGAATCATTGAGGTAGTTGTTCTTTGCCATATATTGAACAAACGAGTGAACAACCACAATTCTCAGCGGCTTTAGTTGTTGATTTCCGATTGAATAGTTACTTTGAAAAGTGAAAAATATTTATCATACAGGTGCAAGTACAATGTACTAAGTAGTATATATACAGGTTAAAAAAAAAGCATTATAGATACTGTTGTCTAAAAAAGTAGTATATATACTGCAGTGACAGTCATGTTTAGTTCAATTATATTGCCTAACTGATTGATTGAGTTTGATTGTATCTTAGTATTTTTATTAATATAATCCCCTTTTGTTTGTATCTTAGTATGCTCATTTTCTTTTACGATGATCATTCGTTGATTACAGAACTTACCTATGGGAATTTACATTTTTTTTGTAAAGTTGCATTTTGATTAACCATACAAATGTCGGATTGCATTTTGATTAATCATTTTGTTGTAATTTTTTCTTATTTATCTAAGTGGCGGTTCTCTCTTAAAAGTAGAAGTATTTGAAGCTGATGATGGAGTTCGTGTTAACCAAACTCCAAGAGCAGGAGCTAATTGTTCTACATATTACATGTGCTACTTTCTATCTTTTCTTTTGATAAAAGGATGACCAGGAAACATGGTGAGTAACTTGGTGGTATCCGCTAATCTATTCTTGAGTCATGGTTGAAAAGTTTGATGTTTCTCCTCGGAATAGGCTATGTGACATGCTCTGTGTTGCTTCGAACTTGATCAGCAAGAGAATTTGACCAAATGTTCAATTTAGAAATAAAATGCTTTTAATCTAATCTACTTTGGTTAACTCTTAGCTATTGAGCACAATGTTTTTAGATGGAAAGTGGTACTAAACTGTAAACTGTCATTTTAGGATTATACAGGATGTAACTCTTGAGCTCCATGTTAAAAGCGAAGCGAGTTAGTGATCTCATATTTCATATACTAACATATTAATGTTGCTATATTTTTTTTAACTTTTTCATAAATCAAATGTGAAACCATTGGGATCAAAATAAGAATCATGCATGTGTCTACACACTGGTTCAAGTTGTTTGATTGTGTGCTCAGTTTTGTTAGCACAATTGTCCGCCTCTCTACTTATGGAATGTCTTGCATCACGTAGCTTACCAAGTTTGTGCTGTTGGATGAATTGGTGATTTAAGACTTAAGTTACCGTTTGGATGAGTTTTTCTCTCTCTAAACCCAAATAATTTACTTTAAAGTCATTCCGTCATCTCTTGGAGACACTTTCAAGACAATAGGCTTGTAGGTGTACAATATTTCATGAGTTAATTTCACAAACCCACCAATACTTTGGCTTTATAGTCACAAACCCATCAAATATGGTGTCTATTTCAGAAACCCACCAATACTTTGGGGTGTAGTTTCACAAAACCACCATACTTTAAAATTATATGTATCCAATACATATGGTCCCACATGTAAGTGACAACGCTTGAAAATCGTAAACCGTATCAGTTGCGCGGTCAAGTTGTCATTGACATGTGGGACCATAAGTATAATTTTAAAGTATGGTGGTTTTGTGAAACTATACCCCAAAGTATTGGTGGGTTTATGAAATAGACACAATATTTGGTGGGTTTGTGACGATAAAGCCAAAGTATTGGTGGGTTTGTGAAATTAACTCATATTTCATAAATAATCAAAATTTTGTTTACTAACCCATATTGAGCAAATGTTTTAGTTTTTTCATCAGCCCGTAGCAACGCACGGACATTTTGCTAGTTCAATAATATGTCACATGATAAAAAGTTGCAGGTTTCTTACAAATAAATATTTTACTCTAAAATGCAAAAAAAAGTATTTTACTCTAGAGGCCACCCAATTCATGGGCCCCGTACTTACACTAGCTTGAAGACGTATATATCCCATAGCAATTTCTTTACAATTGGTTGTGGTACCTCATTTATTTCTAGCGACTACAAAAGAGCATTCTAGAAGCCGCAATGCATTTTTTGTGGCCATCTATGAATTGTTTTATTGTGGTCATATAAATTTAGACTCACTATTTTTGAGGATATGAATTATTATAACAAGAAGTATAATACTTTAGCAGCTTCATGCATCTAATGAAAAACAAAGACTTGTTGTGGTGCCACATATAAACGACTTTATATCTTGCTATCACAAGCCAGACAATTAATATAGGAACAAGGAGAGAAACGAATCGCAGGAACTTGTTGTGTATATATATAAGTCATTCACAAGGACCACTTTTATTGAACGAAGGAACATCAAGAAAATAAACTCAAATACTGCTACTCACGGCAAGTGATTTACTGCCGATTTTGCTCATTGGAGCCATCACTTTCATCAATCAGGCTGGACGGAGAAGAAAATGGACAGGAGGCACCAGGATTGGAGAAACCGGACAAAAGTTTCGCTGAGCGGTCAATTTACCTGGCCAGCGACGGCGGCGGGAAGATCGATGACGGCCGGCGGCGCAGGGTCGGGTTAGTCCATTCTTCGTCAAGATCCTATCTAGGATCTCAGGTCGTGGGTTGGATAGAAGAGACACGATTGCTAGGCTTCTACTCACTGGACCAGTAACTATTGCAGAAGCCCACTAGTTAACTATGAGGGCCAGCATTTGCGGCCCAAATAGGTCACATATCTAAATCGCACTAAGTTGCAGATAAGACTTGCTAAAAAAAGTTCTCCATAAGAGGAAGGAAATCTCTATATAGATACTACTTTTTGAAAGGGAATTGCTGTAGAGCCAACCCAAATGTCTAACTCTATTCCAACTAGATGAATATATGGTAATTAAGTGTTTTAAATTTTTAAATGATGATATATAGTTTCTATAAGAGCTTGAGTTGTACATGAGTAGGACAATCGGGTTGGACCTATAGCGGTACTAAAATATATATTGTAATAAATAATAATTTTTAACCTCTTTTTTTATATGTAGTACATGTACTTGTCGGTTATTACATCACGAAGAAGCCAATATGAAGTACATTCAAATAAAAGGTTAAGAACCTCTATGTGTGAACTATTACACAAATCGATCTAAGTCATGTCTTTGTTTTCAGGTATTTTAACAGGAAATTAAAGTTGATGTTAGATTATCTCAATATGCATAATAAATCAACTTGAAATATAAGCGGATAAAAGTGGAAGGTGAGTGAACTAGGCCGTCGTGCGAAGATGGGCTTTGGATGGGCCAACATGTTCAGCCACAAACTTAACATGATGAGATTTAAATGTGAAAGACACTACCCTAGGTGGTTAGATTTAGCATTGATCCATCTGCAATGAAGCATATTTGCTTTAACAATTGGTTGAATAAGAGACACATGACACTGCAAATAAAAGGCCTCCTGTTCAACACTATGCAAATGATGAATGTTATAGTAGGAAGGATATCCAAGTTAATCTTATAAGTGATCAACAAATTAATAGGCACTAACACATTGCAAAGGCTGCTCAAAGGATACCTACGAAAAAGAAAGGCATTCTATTCTAAATCAACCATATAAGAATGTCTTCATATGCCCATTAACTGAAACAAAATAGTACATTCAAACACGATAGCTACTCAAAAAGGGCTACCATAATAACTACCTATAGGAACAAATAATTTACACAACAAGTACAACAAGATGAACTGGGATTATGCATCAACTAACACTATTCCACGATTTGTTGTTACCGACTTATATTAGTTGTCGATGATCAAATGCTAAAACTAACTTAAGTGATGAACTCATTGGTCGGTAATTCCTCGTACACCATTAGACCATTGGTCGGTACTTATCGTAGCATTTATTGTTTGCTCATCGTCTATCAATTCTTTATATTTTCATGGAACTATTGGATGATAATTGTTTTGGATCACATGGGCTACAAATGAAAGGAAGAAACAACTGAAGCTCAGAAAAATCTGAACCCTATCCCCCTTCTACTATATATTCAGCCACATCTGGCTACCAATTCCACACCACATTATTGCCGCCACACTCCCCATAGTCCAACTTACCACCAAGGATTCTGCCCCACCGTCATTCCTCCCACAAAACTCACCATAGCACACGGAGGACAGTGTATCCTGATGTCATTCCACAGATGTCACGACGCAATGCACCATCAACCTAAAACACGGTCATCCCTCCAGCTAAATGAGACGCTTCTACCACCACTCCTCTAAACCTGCTTGAGATTGCAACATGGAGATGCTAGGTCGTTAAATGTCGGTTAGTAAAACTTTCATGGACGCCACTGAAACTGACCAACGTTGTTGGTCAACAATGTTGTTTCTCAACCAACACTGTTGGTCAGTAAAAGGTCTTTAACGACCTATGGTAATCGTTGCTAAAGACACATTTTAGGTCTTTAACGACCTATGGTAATTGTTGCTAAAAACACCTTTTACGGACTCATCTTAGGTGGTACAAAGTGGACCATGGTAATGCATGACCCTATTTAGATTCTAAAAAAATTGGTTTCAAAGATACTAGTTTCAAGAGTTAAATTCTAAAAACTAGTTGCTGAATAAAATCTTTTTTCTTAGCGATCGAATAAAATCTTGTAAGCTCGTTTGGAGTCCCTTTTAAAGAAACTAATAATCACTTTATTCCGATAGTCAATAATCCATGTGCCTACCAGCCTTTTTTTAAAAAGAAGTAGTTAAACAATAAACACGTTTCTCATCAGCATCTTGGCTCATTCCATTTTTCTAGTAGGTTCCATTTTTGTTTTCTTATGAGTTTCACTGTTGTTGTTGTTGTTGTTGTTCCATTTTTCAAGAGTAAAGTGCACAAGCGGTACTTCAACTTGTCTTAGGATGTTATTTAGGTCTTGAAACTCTCAATATCCATATTCAGGTTCTTAAACTCGCTAAAGGGATATAGGTCAAAGTACTGAAAATATCCTTATGGTTAATGACGTGGCTTATGGTTGATGACATGGCTGATAATAAACGTGATTTTTAAATATTTTTCTCTTCCTAATTAAATCACCGCCACCATCATAATTCATGCTAAGAAAAGTTTTATTTGACTGCACCCTGCCACAATCATAGATGGACCCACACGTCATGCCCTGGACAATCATTGCATTAGGTATATGACACTTGAATCAGAACATTAATGAAAATCAAACCCGTTACACTATATTCATACCAAAAAAGGAAGTAAAAACATCCATGAACATCACTGGAGACTTTTATTATGATTGAGGTCAGATTATACAATCATGCATACAGGTTGGAGTGTGAAATGATACATATATCACATAAGTATAACCCGGGACATATTTGGGGCGAATAATGATAAGGGCACAAATAGTGACACATGAGCTAAACCTAATCTAGTAAGGCCACCTTTGTTTGAGCTAGAGATTATAGATTGTATATTTTGGATTGTGGATTGTGGAATCTCAAATTATAAGAATCTTAGGTTCAAATAGTGGTCCCACTATGAATCTTGTAATATAAAACGAACAAGGCCACCTTTGTTAGGAAGAATTTCTGGACTATTTGATCCATTGTATTAGGTTCAAATATTATCATATTCATATCCTTTTCTTTCTATGCAGTTTGTCGAAGGGATTTGAAGTGCTACATTTTGCAAGTTAAAATCTTTGCTACTGAACGAGTGGTGTGTGACTGAGAGCCTTGATGCCTTACTCTGTCTTATCCATCATGCACCCAATTTAGAGAAGCTTACTCTTCAGTTTCCTGAGGTGGGGGTTTTCCTATGTCAAAGCTTATATATACTACTTATTTAAAAAACTTTATATATTTTATTTTTTGTGAAACATAATCTTTATTATCCTCAATGAGTATCAATACAGTCCTCACGACTTCTCTCACTGAGGATTAGGTCCTGTATACAGGCCGACACACTTGAGAAGTAAACACACGGTTGACCACTGCGATGCTAGTTGGGCTAACTCATGCGCTACTCGATTCTGAGCTCGACCAATCTTGACAATCCGCGACCCCCACGTGAGCCCCATTCTCGCTTGAAGTCCGCAACCAACCCAGCTACCAGCGAACGATCTCGGACTGTCGATTGTATCGTGCCCACCAACATAGCACATTTGGACTCTAAGATTAGGCCGACACCCTCCCAACGCTCCGCCAGCTAGATGGCCTCAAGACATGTTGTAGCTTCGGCCTCCTCCGCATCCCAGCAGTGGAAAAGTTTGTGCCAAGCCATTAGGAGCGGCTGCCCCGGCCCATATGATCACGGAAGACCACTCCAATTCTAGCTGCACCTGAGTTAGGATTATATGCTCCATGCACATTGATCTTCAGTGTACCATCCGTTGGTGCAGTCCACTTTTGTGTCTTAACCAGCTTAGTGGTTTGCATGCTCCTATCCTCAATATTTCTAGTTGCTATTAAGCACTCCATATAGCTCTTCAGAAAGATGACGGATCCAGTGATTGATATCGCCTCTCCAGCTTTCAAAACTCCATTTCGCAAGCTCCACAGTCTCCACAGCAGCATGATGAAGTTTGCCATAACTGCTGCCGGTTCTGAATCCGCAAGCATCAAGAGTCATTCACGCCATGTATTAATCAACTTCCCTTCCCCTGGCAGCTCCCACACTTCACCCATCGCCTGTTGTAGAGTGACCGCATGAGGGCATTTTATAACACCACGAAATCCATCCTCATCCTGCATTCCACACAGCTCACGGGTGCTTCTTGTCTCTAGATGCCTGAGCTTCCTCTTAACCCGAGTAGGCAGCTCCTCATTAATTAATTTCCAGGAAAAAACCCTCACCTTTGGTGGAGTTTCTCTAGATGCCTGAGCTTCCTCTTAACCCTAGTAGGCAGCTCCTCATTAATTAATTTCCAGGAAAAAACCCTCACCTTTGGTGGAGTTTGTAGTTCCATAGTTTCCTCCACACCTTCAGAGAACCATTTTCTGATGTGTTGTTCCCCGTTCCACCAAGATCATGCTCCAACACCATTGCCAGCTTGTATGCGCTCTTAACAGAAAAGATCCCGGACTTTTCATAGTGCCACGCCATAGTGTTTGGCATCTCCGCAAGTGGCAGTTTAATCTTCAGAATTTCTTTGGCATCCCAATGATAAAAGTAACTTATGATAAGGGTTTCATCCCACCTCCTTGTGTTCTCAACTATGAGTCTACTCACACGCCACAACCTACACACCCGACTGCTTCCCATAGGACACAGGGACAACGGTTTAGGAAGATAATTGTCTCGCCAAATCCGAATGGACTCACCATCACCTACGCAGTAGATAGTACCATGCTTAAGTAACTCCAACCCAAACATGATTGACTGCCATGTTAGAGATGCCTCTCTCTCCACAGCCGTGTCAAGCAGGTTACCTTGTGGGAAGTACTTTGCCCTTAGAACCCTAGCATACAGGCTCTCTAGATGTTCCAAAATTCTCCACGCTTAGTCTGCTAATAGTGCTTGGTTGTACAATC
The DNA here is from genome assembly GCA_031894775.1 of Chloris gayana. Lineage (NCBI taxonomy): Eukaryota > Viridiplantae > Streptophyta > Magnoliopsida > Poales > Poaceae > Chloris > Chloris gayana. Next base: position 504,198 of record JAUNZO010001252.1, read on the forward strand.
TTAGATCCTTGAAGTCCAGGCCTCCATGGCCTTTAGAGAGAATCATTTGCTGCCATGGAATCCAATGTATCTTTCTACGTCCTCGATTGACACCCCACCAGAACTGTCGCACCAGTTTCATTAGGTCACCACAGAGCGTCAAGGGAAGTTTGAACACACTCATGACATATGTTGGCAAAGCTTATGCCACTGACTTAATTAGGATCTCCTTAGCCGCAGATGACAAATCTCGTTCCTTCCACAAAATCATCAGTTTAGGGAACCGCTCATCCAAAGGTTGGAAAAACCCCTTTATGTAATCTACCATGTGGCGTAGGGAGGCCTAAGTACCTGGCTTCGAAGTCAACCTTCTCAACACCCAGAATACCACACACCTGCTCCACTACATGCTCTGCTCTATCTTCATTCAGCAAAAGAGAGCATTTAGTTGGACTAAGGGGTGTTCGTTTTATGAGGCTAAAGAGGCTAAAGGGGCTAAAGGGCTAAAGTTTAGCCTCAAGTAAACAAACATGTGGTCTAAAAGAGGCTAAAAGGTGGGGCAAAAGTGAGGCTAAACTTTAGCCCTAAAAGAGACACTAAACTTTTGCCTCAAAACTTTAGCATGCTAAAGGAAACGAACAGCCCCTAAGTACTTGACCGGTGCTCTTCTCAAAGGTGGAAATAACCCTCTTGACCGTGGCGGCCTGTTCTGCATTGGCACCAAAGAATAACAAACTGTCGTTTGCAAAAAGGAGATACGACACACTAGGTGCTCTTCTGCATATGTTTCACAAGTCATTTGAAGACTTGGTGGTTGATGTGACTATCTATGTTGTGGCAAAAGAACCTGTTGCCTTGGAGCAACTTACTGTTGAAGTGAAATGCCTCAAACTCAATAACAAAATTTCCAGAATTTTACAACTTCTTGACTTATATGGCGTACCTTCTGAGAAAGTCACGATCCTACCACCTGTAAAGCTAATTCAGTTACAAGACATGGATAGCCCTAAACCATCTACTAGTAAGTCAGCGTTTGAGAACTTATATGTTATATTTGATAATCCTATTTTATATGCAAAATAGAGTAACAAAAAAATCATATTAAGGATATGGAGGTTTTGTATTTTATTTATATTATGCATGATAAATAAATAGATATTTCTCAATGTTCTGATTAAAAAAACACAAAGTATGATATGTCGCGATAGTCTGAGATAATATTTGCAAAACTTTGCATCCCAATCTTGAATTCCTTAGTTGGCCACTTAACGGTCGCAGCTGTTGTTTTTTAAAGTACTGAAACAGTAATTGGTAGTTCACAGCCCAGTTTGCAAAATATTATATTATACCAAACCCGATGCCTCTCATTGCAAATTTTTTCACACAAAATTAAGAAATTTCTAAACCGAACAAAGAACATATGTCTATATTGTTCATCCTTGGAATTAAAGGAAGAACAGATGCCTTCCCAACATGCCCCTTTCCTTTTTCCTGTTTCTATCACTTGTCCTTCAGCTTGACACTAGATTGGCTTGTTGTGCAATGAATCGGTGACTGCGTGGGTCTTTTTCACAACCTTCGTTGTCACCTTGAAAGACTCATTCGCCACATCTGGATCTAGTGACCACAGTAGTTGACTACGGAATAGCAGTAATGTGCTCTCAAACAGTAAACTGGGAAACTTGTGGTGCTCTCAGTTGGAGTTTATGTAATACTATTACTATTAAATAGTAATGGATGAATCTAACTATAAAATCCGTGCTAGGGGATGCAAAACTATATTTAAACCTATCTGTGTTCTCAAAATGATTAGTTGATTTTCATGCTTTTTGGTTGCTTCGATGAATAGAGCACTGGGGATGCGTAAGTCATACCTTTTGAAAAACAGAAAACTACTAAGAACAATCTGTGGAAACTTTTGACTTTTGGTGTATGGAAATCCTTGCATATTACCAATACTAGATGTCCACCCCATGCATTGCTGCCGGAATTTCAAGTGATCTTTAGCTAAATATATAAATTTATTACTATGCACAGAATTTTATATAAAAGAATAGGAGTTGTTAAGATGGTAAATAGTATGGATAAAAAATCAAACCATTGTATAATTATTTGAAATTAAAATCTTTTGTTCTGAAAACTAAGTGCTAGTTTTCAATATTTTTCAAAACATTTAGCATTTATATTCTTTCACCCTACATAGAACTACAGTAAAATGTTGGTGGCAAAGATGATGGATGTCAATATCAATAGTTTCATGCCAAAATATGCATCGAAAGTAGTGTGCTAGGAACATCTAACTCTAGAGATGATTTGAACTGATTTTACGTAGGTGTGGAAATGCATCTCTAAACCAAATGGACACTCGAGGCATAGAAAATCCATCCAAGCATTTTCTCATACAAATCCAGAGACTGATAATTCAAAATTTAAAACTTAGCTACACACTGAAATGCAGTTCATACAAATCTAAACTAAACGTGGAGTGGAAGGCCGACAACAACCAAGAGTACATAATTCCTATGCCACGACTCAGATGAAAATGAGATCAACACGGCAAGAGCAAAGGACAGGCAACACGGAGATTGCCCATTGCATTCTTCTCCACGGTGAAGTTTGGTGGGGACAAAATTGCAGCTGCTCATGTTGTGAAAATGGGTTTAATGGCAAGATCCGAGGACAGGATATAGTTTTCTCATTATCTGCAAATGAAAATGAAATTTTTGATGGTATTGCTTAGTGCCGGGGCTCCATGATTGTCCTTCCATGGTGTAATGGTAGCAGTGTACTATATATATTAAAGCCAGCCCAGAGCAGCAGTTTTCAATATTAAAGTTGGTTAATGGTGAGAAACAAATATGGCATCCGTTCAGTTGTCTTAAGGTGCCAACGTATCTGAAGAGGTGGATGGAGATAAAACGTTTTAGATATAGTATAAAGAAATAGGTGAAGAAACATCCGTATATTAATGATTTTCTTATAGTGGTAGCAGTTATTCGCCCGCGTGTGTGACAGTTTAGTGACAACAGTTTTCTTCGTGCATGTATTGCAATTTTCTACATGCATGTTGGTGGAGAATAATGGTATTCATTAAAGCGTGAGATGGTGGATACGTATCAAAGTGCCATGTAACCAAGAGCTACGATCCCATGCTTAAGTGAACATAGAGACATGTGTCCATCCTATCTTTTCTATTAATTATGGTTAAATTATGATGATGTGGCTACATGAGAGTTGAGATAAATAGTTGTTAAGGAGAGTTAGTGGGTTGCACTTTTATAAGATATGCAGATTTACGCAAAGCAGCATGCATGACGATGTCATATGTAACTTACCGAGCTATTGGACCTTTGTTTTTTTTTTTTTTGTCCTTGTAACGTTCATACTCATGATGATACATGTTTCAGCTTTGAGCAGAGAGTGGAAGTGAGGACTATTAATATCACAGGAATGCCTTGCCCCCTGCAACGACTGTTTCTGCTGGAACTGATTAGTTGCTGATGTACATGTATATTAGGCATGGTTTTATCAGCTACCGTTGCTCTTTTGCACATTGTCTTAGATGCGCCTATTGGCCAGGTTGCTTCACTAATAACCCCTTGGTCAGTTCCATTTACGATCCCTGACATCGGTGTCCTCTGTCTATATAGGATCATCCTAGTTGCTTTATTTGTGTACGCGGTAACTATGGTGGCCTGCTTTACTTTCTGTTAGCGTGACTGTTTCTATAATCATTAACCTTTTGTGGACCTTTACTAAAGGCTTGGACGGCACTATTGAAAACATTGGGTATCCAAACTGGTGAATCTGGAAGTGTTTTGCAGAATAAACATAGAAACCCGAGGGAGCGGGTTCCACCGGAGGAATCGTAGGGAAACATTTTTCTTCTATATTTATTTTTGGAGAATTGCAAATACCCACTCGCATGTCAGTAAGGTTTTTAATATACCCAATTGCAATTGTTTTTGTTTGAGTCAAACACCTACATGTTGCACTTAATTTTCAGATACCCCCGACTGATCAGTATGACTCTTAGCAACCATCAGATCAATATTGTTTGAATCATTAATCTATATCACATTTCTTAAGCTTTTTTTCTCTACATTACTCATAACAATTCATAGGATCTGGTTGGTTTTCTGCATTGTTGGTGATAAATAGAAGAAATTTGGTGATGCAACAATTGTCTGGACGATAATTACACTAAGGTGAAGTATTGGAATCAATATTGAAAACGAAATAAGAGCCACATTAGTTGGTCAAAGTTGGACATATATGAAAATTAAGTGCAGCTTGCAGGTGTTTAACCAAAACAAAAGTACTTGCAGGTGGATATGGTGGATATATGAACCCCCGCCCTAAAATAAATGCGGTTATTTGCATTTTTTTCCTTTTTCCTGTTACTGTAATTCCTCGTCTCAGATTTTGTATGATCTCTTACCTCTCGATTGAGGTACAGTAATAACTATAGAAGGATCTGCCCGTCACAAAAGCAAACAGGAAAGGGAATTGACGTGAATCAGGGCTGGATAATAAGGAAACAAGTAAAGAATTTCTCCTCCCGAGGGAACTTTTCATTTGGAAACTAAAAACAGAGATTTGGAAGACAAAATATAGACACCAATTGATTAGCATAAATGCGAATTGACGTGAATCTTGCGCTGGATGTTTCGGTGCGGAACTGCGGATAAATGTGGTAGGCGTTTGCAAATCCATATGAACCACACATTGAATACGTAAAAACATGTATGACCGATTTGTACAGCAAATGAAGAAAAATGGAAACTACTGATTTCGCAAGACTAATTTGCCCTGCGGTCCCCTATATATAAGCCCCATACGCGCATACATCAAGAAGCCAAAATTAGGCAAACCTTGAACTCCATGTCGCCCAACACAATGTCCTCCGCGAAGCCCAGCGTTTTCATAGTCGCGGCGCTTCTGATGGCCTTTCTCGCCGCCGCCACTGCGGCGGAGCCGGCGCCAGCTGCCAGCCCGAGGTTCCCGTTCGAAGGCAAGACGGCGGCACCAGGGGAACCGTGGTGCATGGTTTTCAAGAGCTGCCTGGACGAACGCTGCGCGGTTCTGTGCGATTATGTTGGGCAGAATCGCGATGGGGCCAAATGCAAGTTTCAGGACAGGCGAAACTGGTGCTGCTGCGGCCCTCACAAGCCCATGAACTGAGAGGTGAATTGATGCACGACTGAGAGAGATGTTTATAGTGTTGATAAACTGGGAATAAGTTTGAGTTTGTGTGTTCCTGTGATCTGTCCTCTTTCTCAGAGACGTCACAAGTTTGGGAATAATTTTAATATAAATCTTCTTTCGACTAAAAAAAGTTTGGGATGGGCGATTATTTGCATGACATATTAAGCTTTCTCTGTATATCTCTTGATTGTGGTCGAGATCGAGAACGATCATCCCGATTTCACCCAAACGATCGCACGAGGCCGCGAGGACATCGAGAATTTGGGCCGCCTCCTTTCGCAAGAAGCTCGACCGTGACAATACGGGCAGCCACGTCAATCGGCTTCTCATTACTAAACGTGCAAAACTTGCTACTGACAGAATTACCAAAGCATCTTCAAGAGCTCTTCTATATGACTACCTCTATATTTAAAGATTTCCAACAAAAAAAAACGCCATCCAACAGATGATCTATCTAGCTCTATATTTTTTTATAGCCACAATATTTTATACTCTATTTTTTGCAAAAACCAAGGGAGCTCCCTATACGGCTGCAATTCGTACATACACCTGAGAAAACATGTGCACGCAAAGGAGGAAACCAAAATTGCTGACATCATCACAAGCAACTTTAATTCAAACCTAATAAATGTGATAACTCCAAAACCTAATCTCTAAGTTGAAAACCAATTATACCATTGTATTCAAAATTAAACTACTAGCCAATATTTCAACGACTATTAAATCTAGATTGAAAAGTGATAGAGAGTCTGCTGGATTACTTCAGTGTTTTAGAGGACATTGAATTTTAGAGAGCAACTTTAATAGAAATTGTCTAACTTTTAGGTAACCTCTTAGAGTTTTTCTTAGCCAGTTCCACATGATGAATTTCATAAAACGTGTGATTTGTAGTAAGGATGTGAGATGTTTCAAAACATACAATATATTCTTCAAAATATGTAAATTAAAGTATCATTTTTTTATTTCATATTGTTCCTCCAACATACAATTTTTTAGAATTCTTCTTCATGCATGATTTCGATAAATTACACTCGTCCCGTAGATGATGAATCAAGAAGCTAGGAGTGGTTGTGTATCCATATTTTACATGAAAACTTTCAGCATGCTTGCACAATTATGGGCAGCAGGCAAAAGGTTCTGTAGCCTAGTGTTTATAAGAGCCTCCGCAGCACCTCAGGTCCTGGTTTTGACTCCCCCATTGGAACGATTTTTCTAGGATTTAACAATAATATACTTTCAGTGGTAGGCGAGTGCTAATGGTCACTTTGTCAATCTCTAGATTTCACCGGCTTAATCTTCGATGATGCTCATAGGGGTGAGTGTGTGTCGCAAAAAAAAAAAAACAATTATGGCCAGCAAAATTGGCCATTCTTCAAATGTGCACCATTGAGCACGAGGTTAAAGAACCAGCTCTTGTATTTCAAACATACTCTTCAAATTTCCAAAGCAAAGCGTGAGTAATTCACAAATTGTCCTTGTTTGTTTGCTGTATTTGTAACAGCCCAAGATTGTGTACTAAAAATTCTTGTAATAATAATATTCGAAGTCCGGACTTGACTCGACAAACTTTGGTTCATTTTTGAATTCAAATTGATTGAGGAAAGCAATGAATAAATTCGCAAATGAATAGCAATTCAAACTCGCGATTTGGGCCGACTCTGCGCGCCAGCCCAGCTCCCTTCCTTCTTTCCCTCACGCGCCGGCCCAAGTCCAACCCGAGCCCGAACAGCTTGTTCTTCCCCAACTGCTCCCCCACCTTTCCAGCTCGGCGTTCCCGTGCGCGGCGGCTCCCGGACGCGCCACCTCGAACGCGCGTCGCGTAGCGGCATCAAAGTGCCGTGCTCCAGCCACCTTTTCCCCTCTACAAAAACCCCGAGCCGCCGCCGCCCTTCCCTTCTACCCCAAACCCTAACAGCGCCGTCGCCTGCGGTTTCCACTCCTGCCATGGGCGAAGGACCGAACTTGAGCAGCCTGTGCTGACCAGCAAGCTCGGCATGGAGTGCCGAGTCCGCCCGTGGTCTTGGTTTCGCGGGAGAAGCCTTGGTGAGGTGGTGCGTCGCGCGAGAAGCCCACCGTCGTCTTCTTCTCCGTCCTCGTTCACCAACTCCGGTAAGCCCTAGTCGAGCGCGTGCTCTGTTCTCGTTTCCCCGTCGTCCACCCCACCTTCCGGCGCTAAGCGCATGTCCGTCGCCCCTTGGTTGCGAGTGGAACACGAAACGGCGTGGTCACCGTCGTCATCCACGCGCCGTTTGTCGTCCGCCACCGTCCATCTCCGCCGTTCGTCGTCGTCAAGCCTCCCCGCCCCTTCCAAGCTCAGCCCAAGCGTCCTGGTGAGCTACCGCCCCGATTCCCTCTCTTTTTCCTCGAGATTAGCCGTGAATTGATGACAAGCATCGAGCTCCGCCACTGCCGCGCCATGGCTGCCGGCGAAGCTCCCCGTCGAAGCTTGCTCATGTCGGTTTAGCTGTTCGGGAGGTCGTGTGGTGAGCCGTAGATGCTCGTGCGCGTGTTTGTTGTGGAGAAGGAGCAAGATTTCGTAGGATTCAACGGAGCTCTGTCATGCGCCGCCGGCGAGGTTCCGGCCGTGCCCGCCGGCCGGGACCGGGTCCGCTTGATTCGCGCGAGCATGAGCTTGTGTTTGGCGGTCTTAAACTGCGATCTTTTGGTAGCTAGGGACTTTCCCTTCTCGTCCGCCGCCGCCCTCAAGTCCGGCGAGGTCCTGGGTCGCCGTCGCCGGGAGCTAGTGCTCGCGAGGACCTCCCTCGGGTGCGCGACTACCGGGCGGACATTTTGGTGGGCACGGGGTGAGCTGCGGCGAGCCGTAGCGCCGGGAAGGGCCAAGTCCGGCAGCCCCGCGGTGGAGCACGGGCGGCGCCGCCTCTCTCGGTATGTTGAGGTGGCGCCGACGTGGCTGTCGTCGTGTCGTGAATTTCTGCTGATGTGGCGCCACGTAGCGTAGGTGTTTGCGGACGTGGCTCCGTTGTGTCATCCAACGTGGCAGCCGTGTGGCGTCCACGTGGCAGAAGTAATGCCACGTGCTGTTGACGTGTAGCTAATTTAATCTACGTGGCATTGACGTGGCGTCAACGTGGCGCTGACGTGGTGCACGCGTGTCGCAGATTATTCCAGGGAATATTCCATTTCTTTTTATTGAATTTTCCTGAATTTCCATAATTTCTTTTTCTTTGGAAATTCATATCTTTTTCGCAGAGCGTCGAAAAATACGCGGTCAGTTGCGTTGGACTCGTAGCGACGTTGTCTACGCGTTAGTGTAGCTTTTGGTCATATTCTAGTACCGTAAATTCCGTCATCCGTTTCGTACTTTTTCCTATTGTCTCGTTTTGCGTGCCTAACCCCTGTTTAACGATCCGTCCGTCGGACGGTGCCGAGGAGTTTCCGTCCGAGCCGTAGTTTGAGGAGTTCCCGTTAGCACAGCAGTACGAGTACCCCGACCCGGCCCGGGAGCAGCCCTATCCGGGCAAGCCGCAATCCTTGACCACTCTTACTCCTATTTAGTACTTGCATTAAAATAGACCATGCATGATTAATGGTTACTTGTACTTGTAGTTTACCTATGCTATACTATGCTATCCTTGCCACTGTTTACCATAGGTTGTTCTACTGTTACTCGCATGCTTAGTACTTGCTTAGTTGCTTAATTGAACCCCACGATGACTATACATGTTTTTGTGTAAAATAAATTGTAGGTGTTTCTTAGGTGTCGAGTTTCGTACTAGATACCATGTAGGACCTTTTGCGGGGACGAGTGTGTAGGTGGTTAGGTGCTGGGAGACTTCGGGGAGTCTCTATTTGGAGAGTACCTATTGCGGGTACAGTTGTGTAGGGGCCTTGGGTTTATGGGGCCCCTGTTGTGGTGACATTGTTGTTGAGACTCGTTGTTTTGAGAAGAGGGATGGTGACTCGCCCCGACAGCTTAAGGACCGGTTCTTGTGCGAATGACTCTCTTGGTCTTACTAGCTTACCACGTGACTTGTATGGGCGGGCTGGATCATGATACTTAGTGGAGGAATGGGTGGCCCGCCGTGGTGTAGAGATTAGTGGTAGCGGGTGTTGGAGCGTTTGTCTCGACCCACGAGCAGAGGATATCCCACCTGGCCCGTGGTACGCCTTGTCACACCCTTCGGACCCTTCTTTTCCTATGTTGTGGTTAGAGGATCCCATACCCGAGGGACGGGCGCCACCCATTCGATGCTTTGAGTAGTGATCTTGTGAGTGTTGCTTTGCTTGGGCCACGACGGTGGTCTTTTGTTTGAGTACCTCTTCACGTGGGTACAGCTTGCTTACTCTCTGCAGAGATATATAAATCTATACGTATAGTCTAGCCCAAAATATGGGCACTACCGAGAGAAATCCACTTGATTAGCATTTACTACTTCTCCTCTCGATAGGTGTTTTACTTTCGGCTTCGAGCTGTGGTCCCGTGGAGGTGTGTGGGACATAAAACTTGACCCTTGTAAGATTGTGTTGTTTCCTGCTAGGCCACTTATAAAATTTGACTAATAATAAAATATGATTCACATAGACTTGAGGAATAATGCTTTAGGTGCTAGCCCTTGCCTTTCCTTGAACTATCCCAACATGCATACATTGTTGCTAGGTAGTTTGCGGCTTGCTGAGTACGTTATGTACTCAAGGCTTTACCACTTTGTTTTTCGACGCCGTTGCCGAGGAGCCGGCCGAGCCAGTTGAGAGAGCTAACGAGGAGGAGTGACGGTCTCGCCTACACTCGAGTTGCTTGTGGGTATGGACTTCACTACGGTTCTTCACCGGAGATGCTTCTGCTTTGCTTCCGCTTCGCTAGACTTCTACCATGATTTCGCGATGACCTGCGTGCCACGCTCTTGTACTCTTCAGATTGAGATTTATGCATTTTAATAATGTATTTGGAGATTCTACTATCTTGCCTTGATTACTCTCTTTATTTATGGTTTTTCTGTACTAACATGTGTTGGATGTACGTGCCACACTCCTGGAAGTGGCATAGAGGTATAAAGGGTCCGTGTTTCACGTTGGTGAAATTCGGGTCCTCACAGTATTGATCTTTCCTTTTTGGAGACTACATAACAACTTTAAATATTGACAACAAAATCAGATTATATCTTTGTACTGGATTCCTTGGAAAAATATAACTTTGAATTGTTCACAAATAACACTCTCCAATTACATCATTTCCAATATGTTTATATACATCTTTAAATACTGTTTTTGTTGTCGCTGTGAGTACGTCTGTAGTTGCAGCTTAGGTGGTTCATTTTCTATGGAATGTTGGACTGACACATTTGAACCACTGTTTCAATTTGTTGCTAAAATAATAACTCAAGGAATAAAATTTCCATTAAACAGTCATGTTGAATACACCAACTTAAAACTCATGCATCTTATAAAGTAACGTGGAGCTGGTAGTTATTTTCAGAATTTTATTTATTTATGTGCAATTCAATTAGTAAGCCTCTCTTTGATTATCGCCATCACATTTTTCTTGCCATTAATTCTTGCGTTACCGCTGGTCCACCATCGAGTTGACTTCTTGCTGGCCCACTAGGTTTGACCAATGACCTCAGCTCTCTAGCGCCCAACTAGCTGTCTCCTCCGGAGGCTGAGCTACAAGCTAGCTGGCTTGCAGCGCAAAGCATAGGAGCACGCCTAGGACTGGTGCTCTTAGGAACCCGGTTGGCTATAGCCGACTCAGGCGATAGGAACCCGGCAGTGTGGATGTCGGCGGTGCATGAGGCAAGCCGAGAATGTGGAAGGATCTTGATGGATAAAAGGTATTTAAAAATCAAACAATAGTCAGTGTGATATAGAGAAAGTAAACTTATCCACCGGTGGGATGTCCCCTCACCGGTGAAAAAAATATAATATATATTTAGAAACTTTGAAAAATTATAAATTTCGGTGTGATCATAGTTTATACGGTAGAAAGTATATGACATGAAGTTTCAACTTTAACTTTAACTTTATTTAAAAGTTATAAAATTAATAAATCGCAGAGAAAGATGACAAATTAGTTGTTTTGTCATTTTCTTTTGTTTTTATTCATAATTATTTTTATATCTTTTAGCTAAATTGAATTTAAAGGGTAAGACTTTCAATACATTGTTTAGTATCATACAAACTACACGTACATCAAGTTTCGTAAAATTTGAAAAACTTTAAATAATATTTTAAATATTTTTAAATTTTTCTGTCTCCGATGGGATGTCCAATCGGTGGGAAAAAACCATGTCCGTGATGTATCATATACGGACAAATAATATATCATACTAGTAGTAAATTAATTCACATGTAAATATTGTAATGTCAGATCATTTACTTCTTAATTCAGCACCTGTAGTGATAAAGAACATAGGAACAAATAAAGAAAAATAGCAGGAAGTGATTTCCCATTGTAATGTACTTGTGGTCCCGTCTATATAAGCCACATAGACAGACCCGTAAAATCAAGGAGCAGGAAGAAGCCAACCATCTCGGCCCCATGTCGCTCCACACAATGTCGTCCAAGAAGACGATTGTTTTCATAGTCTTGCCAGTGCTGCTGATTGTGAATGCCATCGCTGCCCCTGTGGCTGCGCCTGTATCAACCGCCAGCCGTAGCTTCCAGTTTGATGTCAAGATTCCAAAAAAGCCGTGCGCTCGATTTAACTACTGTACTGACAAATATTGCAGGGATGTTTGCAACTATTTAGGCTACAGTGATCGCCATGCCACATGCGAGGTTGATCAAGGGTACTTCTGCTGCTGTGGTTAATTGATGCATGATTCAGATCCTGGTATCCTTGTATTTGGTTTACAATTTCGGAATAACACTCCGTGTGAATTTGCGCGTTCTATCTCTTCCACACCTGATTCCTTCATGATGTGTATATTGAATTCTAGTGGTTTTCGTCATATGGGTAAAGAATTCTTCTCCCATGACATTACGAAGATTATAAGGTTCGGTTTTCGGCGGTATGAGTGGAAACTACCGGGCAACGACTTTTTATAGGGGCGACAACAGTTAAAGTTGTCATCGTGTCGTGCACCGTCGATCCTCGCCGCCGATGTGATCTCCTGTCTCCAAGCCGGCCTATTTCCACGTTGAGTGAGACCGTCGCGTCTGATCCCGCAATATCATGCGTGGCTCGGTGACTTCAGAGTCGCGTGCCCAGACGCCTGGCCAAGCACGTGTTATAGTATAATTGAGATGGATTATACTAACAAAAATATAGTATACTAGTACTAAATTAATGCATATATCTAAAGATTTCAATGACTCATTAATTACTGCTTCAGTATCTATATAGTGGCAAACAACACCGGAGCAAAGAAAGGAAAAATGGCAGGAACTAATTTCCCCATATCAGTTTGTACTTCTGAACCCGTCTATATAAGACATAGAGACACCGTAAAAACCAAGGAGCATAAAAAACCAAAAAAAAAGTTCGATCTCGCTCCACCCAATTAATGTCATCCATGAAGACCATTGTTTTTGTAGTCTTGACGCTGCTGCTGATGGCCTATGCTGTTGTTGCTGCTGCTGCCGCGACTGGGCCTGCACCTGCACCAGCACCTGCGACTGTACTAAGAGCCAGCTATAGTTCCTCTCGTTTCCAATTTGATGTCAAGATTCCGAAGAAGCCGTGCGCCCGATTTAACCACTGCACAGACAAATATTGCAGGGATATTTGCGACTATTTAGGGTACAGTTCTCGCGGGGCCACTTGCGAATATGATCAAGGGTACTTCTGCTGCTGCGGTTGATGCATGACTGAGCAAACTTTTATTTCGTTAAAAAGTTAGAAATAATGCTTGGCAATCTGCGTGTTTCTCTCTCATTTTTTCGCACATAACTTTTCTCCTATGACGCACGGTGAATGTTAAGGTTAATCTCTTGTCGTCTGAGCGGAAAATACGTACCAGAAACCAACATCTTATAGAGAAGCAGTTCGGAGTTGTCATACCGACGTGCTATAGAGAAGCAGTTCGGAGTTGTCATCGTGTCTTAGACAGTTCACTGCAAAAATATCTGAATCCCTCGGCGTATGTGCCAGGTTATGTTCTCTAGGAAGAGAGTGTGGGGTTGAACACGGACCAGCAGCGGATGGAGGAATCAAACTACTGGGTCACTCCAAGGTCATTTGGATGTACGCTACTAAGTGATATTCATCTATTCCAAAGGCATTCATTCTACCCAAAGGTTTTTGGTTGCGTTCTGTCACTATGTGCGATTTGGGCAGCTAACTTTAGAGCTACAGCAAAGTACCGCACTCAGTTGTTTATCGGGATGGGTGAATGAATGAGGAGTGATTTCGACTATTTGAATATATTTTCCGTCCCTTATTACATCTTGAGGATGTTTTTGAGTCCGTCTGAGGGAACCTTGTTTTAATTAATGAAAAAATACATATACTTTTATTTTGGTAAAAAACCATTATGTATATGGTAATATATAATGTTTCTTTATTTGTGTACAGTTGTGATGATTTGAACACTCGGCTACAATAGTTACAACATGCTAGTTGCAGTTGCATTTCCACTAAACTAAATAATAATTCGTTGCAATTTCAACTATACCAGTAACAACCAATATGTATATATATTGTGCAACATAAATTAGAAATCAAATAGCTACCTTAATTAGTTGCAATATAGACACATGTAACTCGTATGTGACGATTGTAATAGCTGGATTTTGTTAATTGCTGCAACTCAAGCAGATGCATATAGTTGAACTTAAATGAGCATACATGTAAAATACACATACTCTAATATATTTACAAACACTTGAACCACATTTTTCAATTATTGTTCAAGTACATGCTGCAAAATGTTAATGAAATTATTTTTTTGAAATATTGAATCACGAAATTAGATTTTTGTGGGCTTTGCTTATAACCTGCAGAAGTTTTCACCTAGTCTCAAGAACATTTCTCCAGTCATGGACTACAGCCCTTCCAATTTAAGAGTATACAAGTATAGATCTAAAAACGCATGAAGTTTCTGCCTTGGCTATCCATGGATAGAGTATCCTATCATCCACATCGCGCACAAATATTAACTTATGCAAGGAAACACAAAAGGACAATCGGTATATGAATGGTAACATATTTTGCAAAAATATTGTTTATATTAATCTAGTATTTTGAATGATAGTAGATGATGTAGAATGTGTCATTATTATTAGTGCTACTACCCATTTGTACATTCCCTGGACTTTTATTGCACTTCACGGAGTTGTGATGCATCCAAAGCATGCCGGCGTTGCTAATATGAAAAGATTTTGTACTCACACAAAATATATTTTCATGCTATATATCCCTTAGCTAGGAGTAGCACAGCGCAAATATTGGAAGTCCTGTATACAGACACTTTAAACAAAGAGAGATTATATGAATATACGTACCATTTTTGAGGCCTCAACTACAAGCCTTGCTATCGGCAATTGGTGCTGCTTTGCTTGTCATCTATACACGCATATATATAGATGGACACGTCTCTTGGCGTATTAATCTTAGGCGTCCATGTTGTCAAGTTGTCAAAACAATTGGATGTGTTCTGTGCTTCTCATGTTGTCAAGTTTCACTATCTTAAGGAGCTGTTTCACTATGCAGAAGATTTTTACTTTGATATTCTCGACCGAGGAAAAGTGGGATAGTTGAGATGGACACAAAATATGCACCTCATACACGTGCACCAGTGCATACGAAGAAAAATATGTTTCGTCATACCTCGTATTCATAATCATGGCACCTGTTAGCAGTAGATCTCTACTGCAGGATGGTTGCGATGGGCGCGAGCAGCATGATACAGTGACGCCTCCACATCCTTAACCTCCGTATCAGAGGTATAGGCAGCGCACCCGATACTTACTTTGATATTCTCAAGCGAGGCAAAGTACTCCAAGCAGAGGCTGGCCCGGCGGTTTGCTGCATCCATGAATTCCAGCACGTTGGATACAAAAAACCTAAGCAGATAGGCACGTGACATTAGGGTCGGCATCAGGGCTTCGCCACTGCTGACACCATTCCATTCAGAGCCCAAGCGTGCGATAGCATGCACAGCCTCCATACGAAGAAAGGGAACGCCCGAGGAGTCGTCCTTGCCTGGCAGAAATAGGACCTCCGACGGTTCCAACGAGCAGTACCTCAGCTTCCGGAAAAAGGAGCCACCATCGCCGGCAGTATCAGTAGTAATACTGCATACCATTTCAGTACTGGAGTTCACATCCAGGTGGAGGAAACGGAGCTCCGGCAGCTGGCCGAGGATTTGCAGCTCCTGCTCGTCGATAGCATCCACCCAGAGGGACAGGTGGGTAAGGTACGGGAGATCTGAGGGGTTAATACAGAACGATGGGAACCGAGAGAATCTTATCCACACCATAGACAATCGCTGAAGGTGTGGTGGGAGACGGAAGCCTGCTGTTTCCCAAATCGCCGTATCCACAAATGCACGGGGCCACTCCAGGGACAGGTGCTCCAACTTTGTTAGATTGCTCAGAGAATCCACCAAATCTATCTGCACTTCCGTTGACAATGGATGAGTAGTATCAAGACGGAGCACCCTGAGTTCCTTGAGGCCGCCTAGCTCCTTCAGAAATCGCCTCAATGACTCTTCCTGTCCTTCACCGTAACCAAAAGATATCTGGAGCTCCTCCAGGGACTTCAGCATCCTTATCCCATCAGGAATTACTGTAAAAGCATATCGGAATCGCAAGCACAACAACCGTGTTAGAAGGAACACGCTTCTCACCACTTTTTCGTTCAAATATCCTTTCACATCCAAAGTTTGCAGAAACTTTAAAGTTCCAAATTCTTCAGGGAGCTCCGGCTGCCATAGCCAATGAGTACAACTTAGCCGAAAATATCGCAAGTGAAGTAAACTTGGGAGATTCTTCAGATGGTGGCGCTCGATATATTTGCTCGAGGTATGTATGTATAGCACACGTATAAGCTTAAAGCTTGAAAGTGAGACCCCATTGTCAATATCACATCCACACGAAATGAATGACCTCACTTGTCGCATGTCCTCCGCAGGGGCCATCACAGTTCTATTTCTTTGTTGGGCTAACCTGCGAACTTTTCCCTGTGATGATGATGACCCTTCATTGTCATCTAATACCGTGACAAAGTTCTCTTCAAATGAAATGGAACATATGAGATCCAACACCATATCATGAACCTGACAACCTTGTAGTAACTTGCGATGCTCTTCATCCCATTCCTCTACCAACTGAATCATGTTTCTGTTTACCAGGTCATTGAAGTATCCCTCCCCAATCTCAAACAAGGATTTTCCTTGTTTCTTGTGAACAAAATCTTCGCCTATCCACATCCATATCAGAGGATCTTTTTCAATCAAATAATCTTCTGGGAACACACTTAGATATAATAAGCATGTTCTTAAATGAGAAGGTAGATCATAGTAGCTGAAAGATATTATTTTCTTAGTGTTCTCTACTTTAGGA
The DNA here is from genome assembly GCA_031894775.1 of Chloris gayana. Classification (NCBI taxonomy): domain Eukaryota; kingdom Viridiplantae; phylum Streptophyta; class Magnoliopsida; order Poales; family Poaceae; genus Chloris; species Chloris gayana. Next base: position 520,849 of record JAUNZO010001252.1, read on the forward strand.
TTGTCCGTAATACCAAAACCAATAGACTGAAGCACCTCTGACCATTCTTCCCTGTGTTTACCCTCCAACATACTAGCCATTGTGATAATAGCTAGTGGTATGCCACCACACTTCTTTAGAATTTTATCAGACACCTCATCATCTGGTTGATGATTAGATGATTTCCCTTCACCATCAGATATCCTTGCTGAGAATAACTTTCTTGAGTTATCATCTGAGAGTGGTTCTAACTCATACATTCCACTTGCTAGTAGTGCAACTTCACAATTACGAGTAGTTAATATTATTCTGCTTCCATTATTGTTGTCAACAAGAGCGCATTTGAGTATTCCCCAAGATTCTCTGTCCCATATGTCGTCAATAACAATGAAGTACCTACCACCATCATAGACCAGAAGTTATGAGCTAGCAAAACTCTCCAGAGCATATTTGTCAAAGCAAGAAGTTTCCCAAGTACTACAGAAGTGGGTTTGTCTCACTATTATATAACCTTCGTTGATACCAAGATATTAAATTGTAAGTGCACATATGAAAGTAAAGGGGGTAGCTTTATCCAAATCCGGAACTAGGAGCGTTTCTAATTCCAGAAGGCAAAAAACAAAGTAACATGAGAAGCTCTAATACTCGCCCTAACTGTCACTAGAGACTTGAAATACATATATACATGAATACCAGTTCAGCCGCCAGTTAAAATGTCATTTCCCTAGTAGTGTTGACAGAACAAAAACAAAATGCTTACTCTCTGTCCCTTTCGTACTTTATTTGTTACATAGTGCATTATTGTTAGACAATGTAGGTAGCAGCTTCAGCTTTTGGATGGATGGAAAATATTGCAAAACTATGCTTTCTGAAAAAATACTAGTAAAAATGATACATATAAGCTATCTCTAAATTTTATTCCATATATCTCATAGTCAATGTATTAGAGTTTTTTTTAAAAAAATTCTAACATAAATTTGAGCAAAATGCAATCATTCGAACTCAAACTCAATCCTATAAGGAACTAGGAAATAATATCTCACATTGAACAAGTAGAAGGTCAGCATGCAAAAAAAATGTATATAACAAACTAGTAAGTTGGCCGCGCTAATAGCGCGGAATCTCTAGTTAAGTGCGTTGTGGATCGAATATTATGGAGAACTAAATTTAATAAACAGAACATGAAGTTGGTGAATTACCACATCAGACATATGAAGTTGAAATAGTTTCTTCGCATAGAAATGTGCTCAAATACTCATGCAAAGCATCTATTGCTATTTATTCGATTGTCTTGAGAGTCAGATAGGTATGCAAATTAAAATGACAAAAAGGGCTAGTTCCTATTCCATGAAAATTTCATTACACATCTGCAACTATTGGTTCGTGATCTCATGCATTAGCAGCATTAGTAGCAAGTAGTGTGAGGAAAAAGTAGAAAAGTGCAAGGCCCTATCAGGTTTGAGATTTATACAAAACATTACCTGTCCAAACCTATAATTGTGGTTTGAAAAGCTCCAAGTGACTCATCTTTTCTTTCAAAGCATTGACGATTGTTATGCCTCAGATGTAATCTTGGCATGAAAAATAACTAATTGTTGGACTAAATTAAAGAATTAGTTAGTTAATAATTAGTCAGAAGAATTAGTTGGGTGTTTATTTAGAGTCTACTCTAATTGCTAGTCCGATCTATAGAGAAAAGTCAATTTTGCACCTAATAAAAGTAGGAGAGGTGAGAAAGGAAAGAGATATGGGACATTTTAATCATTTCGTGATTCACTGGGTTTATGGATCCTTATTAGATGGACTTACTTCACTAACATAAAAAACAATTACTCCATTAGTAATTGACTGGTCTTGATCTTCGTTACTATCTCAAGCTTAAGAATTTTCTTGTGGATTCCCGCTGCTTCCTAAACCTGCATCTGGACGGCTAAACATACAACACCTCGTGCACATGTAGCTTATAACTTGTAAGATTGTAGCATGGAATATCCGAAAAACTACTTTGCCAAACATGATTATGAGCCAACAACAACAACTACACTGTCGTCCATGCCGCTGCAGTACCATTGCTTTATATGGTCGCTGCTCGTGCTGTTTTGTCGGAAACCACAATGTTGAAAAACTAAAGCAAGGCTTGGAATAGATATGCAGGGAGGATATGTCCGGCTTCCTAGCTCTCCCATCCAATCTTCTGATGTCCTAATGGAGAGGTTCGCTGTACACGACATCCAAGAACGAAGACTAAAACCACGAACATAGAGAGAAGAAGCGAGGGCTGCGGAGAGATACAGATTTGACGTCGGCCAGTGTCGGCAGTATCAAGTTCGCTAGTGTCAGCGGTCTCAAGTTCGCACGGGACTTTGTTCATGTTCGTCCATGGCTTATGTGTATTGCCGTCAGAAAGCTATCGGGAAACAACTAATATACGATCATGATGGTTGAGGGATCGACAGGGCAACGGGACATGAGGCCGGGCCTTTTCAAAGCAGGCCTCAAATGACAATACGTATTGATGACCTGAAGCCCAAAAGTAATATAGTAGGAATTCCATGCAAGCTTTTTTAAGTTGGAAGAGAAATCAAACTTCAAATTCTATAGATATTTTCCATTAATCTAGACCGTTCAATCTTCATAAAATCCAACGGTCGATATCTTCTCTTTTTCTGATTAACGTGGGAATTTTTTCCCTTGAGAGCGAACGTGGTGGCTCCTTTTAACCTTCTAATATAAAGATAATAGATTAAAGTAAAGTGTACAGATGAAACAAGGTACTAGAACTCAGCACAATATAATAAGTGCAAGGCAAGTTCTAATTTCATAGATGTTGAAGCATTATTTAGTGGGTGATGACACATACCTCTTGTTTTCAAGGAAACCTCGAAGTTCATCAATGAGTGTTTCAATATCCAATATTGAATAATTCAATTTCATGTATTGTTCCTTGTCAAGACGAAATAAAATGTTCTTTAAAAGGTTCGTTATATCTGGACTCCGGCCAACCGGAACAAAAGCAGTGCAATCAAATTGTTCTTTATGTTTGTCGAACACTACTTTTGCAAGTGTTGTCTTGCCCAGTCCTCCAATTCCGACAACAGAGACTATCCTTTGTTGTGCAGATAACCTCTTGAGTTTTTCGCTTTTCTCTTCGATGCCGATAAGGTCAGCCGCATTAGCGTATAGAGATGTTACGCGAGGGTCCACACCAAAGGTTTTGACTGGAATAATGCCGTCAAGCTTGTATCTATTCAGGGAATAACAATGCAATATTCAAAAACCAATACAGTAGAAGAGGAAGAAATTTCAGAAAATTTCTTTGAATCCAATTTGTTCCTGACCTGTTCCGTCGTTCGGCCAGATCCCTCACACGCTCCTTGATGTCATTGATATCTTGGTTGATGTCACGCCGTGTCTTGGCTTTGGCAACCTTTTCTACCAACTTTTTAATGAACCTCTTGGTGCTCCTTTTGCTGGGGCGCTCGTTAGGGTCCCTGGCACGCACAAGGAAGGTGTCCACGATGTCCTCCATGTCGTATGACAGCTCCCGGGCTTCGCGAGCCCATAACAAGACCAAGTCGCGCTGATTGAGTTGATCTGGGGGCACCTCGCCGACAGTGCGTAGGGCAGTTTGAATGCTTTGGAGCTCTTCTCTGAGGAACTTGATGTTCTTCTTGGCACCCTTGTGCAGATTGTACTCGTCTTGGAGCAGCTGGCTGAGTTTTGGAAGCAGAGTGCCTAGTGCTCCTGCCGTGAACTCCATGGCTCCTAGAACAGGTCGCTCTTGATGTTTGAGATTGTGCGTGGCAAGAGACAGGTTGTCTGTACAGCCGTTATCTTTATTGATGGAGGATGTGGACTGGCAATGGGCGTAAAGTATAATCAATCTGTAAGGGAAGCAAGAAAAGAAAAATTAGACAATAATGCTAGACGGATGTTTGCTGACATTTGGTTGATAAAGACTCTAAGAGAGAGAGAGAGAGCAAAGAAGACATAGCAATGCTGAACTATTTATGCAGGTACGAAAAATTTTAAAGCCAACTAGCTATACTTGAAACAAGATCAAGAAGCATTGACATGACAAGCAAGAAAAGAGAAAACAATAGAAATAAAAGGGTCATCTATTATCTTTATATGAGAAGGTTAAAACAAGCCACCACCGTTCGCTCTCAAGATCAATAAATTTCTAAATTAATCTGAAAATAGATAAAATATAGAACTCTGGATTTAATGAAGATTTAATGGTCAAGATGATACCAAAAACCAAATAGACCATAAGAAACTCTAATTAATAAATTAATAAATAGATTACTTAATATTAATAGAAAAAAAGCAAAACGAGACTCAGCTCCTAGAATGTGCAGGCAGCAGCTTGTGATATGGCTAACTCCAAAAACGATGGCCATATTGAATATAGACAACCATTCATCGATTAACGACCACTACAGGAATGAGGAACGGAGCTACAGTACAGGTTACCTTGGGCTATCAGCTGCTGCTACACGTCCTGCGGCACCGGATGGCTTTGCCAACCGTCGGAGCACAACTCCACCGTCCTCACCCCTGTCTCTCTTGCTCTGCCAGAGTTGACTGTGCTTGCCGCGAGCTGTCACCGCTCAGCAATGATAGGCAGCAGCCAAAGGTGCTAAGGCTCGTACTATCCTCTTTGTATGCATCTTCCTTGGCCCATCAAATTAATTAACCTGGATCTCTCTCGTTCTAACATTCGTTCAGTCCTCGAAACTGGATCCCTTTCTTGGCATGCATATTTTTTAATTTTGCACTGGCGTGTCTTGCCGTCAAACCCGGATCATGTCCTTATTACACTTTTTTTTTTTCGAAATATATGAAAGCTACGGTTATTATAGTATGAACCCAAGGGGCAGGCAGCCATGCAGGGGCCATGTGACGGGCGAGGCTGAGTTCATAGAATATGCCATTTGAGTTAAGTGTCCAATGCCTCTGATTCTATCTGAATTTAATCGGCCATAATAATAACGATTGTTCATAGGTGAACTAATGAACTCACCAGCGTAAACGAAAACTGAAACCAATATTCTTATAAGTCCATTTTGTTTTTAGTATGCAAACTCATGCCTCATTGTATTTTTTTACGGAGCCTAGAAATACTGATTATTTCAAGGAATGTGTTTCGTAATTTTAACTTATAAGAGCATCTCCAGCAGGAGACCCGAAATTGGGCCCCGATCCCCGATTTCGGGGACAGCCCGAAATTTTCGGTGCTCCGAAACCAACGTCAACTCGAGCAGATTCCTATCCTAAATCCCGTACCGACAGGTGGGGCCCTCTTGCCGGTGAGAGCATCTAAACCGAACCAAATCTCTCCGCGTTCGCTCGCGCCGTCGCTCGTTCGCCTTGCCGGAGCCGGCGTCATCTCGGCTCGCTTGCCGCGCTGGCCACCGCCCTCGACCCTCGGCTCGCTCGCTGCGCTCGCCGCTGCCACCTGCCGGCCCACGAGCCGGGAGCGCAGAGGCGCGCACGGCGGCCGTGCGCGTCCGGGCGACCGGCACGACACCGGCGGCGGCGGCCTCCCTGCGGGCGTTCGCGTTTGCCGGCCGGACGCAAGGGAGACGAACGATGCGGCTAGGCGGAGGAGAGCTCCGCTCGTGCCCTAGCCACCGGATCCGACGCGCCGCAAAGCTCGCCAAGATCCAAGGCGGCGGCGGCGCACGGGCACGGGCGAGAGGGAGGTGGCGGCGCACGGGCGAGAGGGAGGGAGGCGGCGGCGCACGGGCGGGACGGGAGGGAGGTGGCGGCGCACGGGTGGGGCAGAGAGAGAGAGGAGGAGAATGAGGAAAGAAGAGAGGTGGGGAAAAAGAAAAGAAAAAAAAATAAAAAAGCATGGGACCCATCGACGGCTAGAGTTTTGGGGAGGATAGGATGATCCTATTTCTAGGGGGTTGGAGGGGAATTTAGGAGGGTAGCTAATTTATGGGTCCATTTAGGAGGTCTGCTGGAGTTCTTTTTTTTTTTTTACCAAACTACTACTTAAAATTTAGGATTGGAGCCCTGTTTAGGGGATTACTGGAGATGCTCTAAGATTGCATCCAGTTTAATTTGCGTCAGCCTCACCCTCATGCAGTGCAACCAGCTGGGAACGCTTAAACTGGATGACCCCAAACTTCGCTCAAAGAGCTTTGCATTTTCCAGGAGTGGTGATAAAATGATTAAAAAACATAATAGAACTACATATACAAGAATGCTAATCCTTGTATATAAGAATGCTTGGTGCTACGTGAATCAGTGAGTATCAGATCAGTTAAGCATACCATTCGGATACTTTTGTAAAAATAATATAACTGCGTCAGGAATACTAACGGACACCCTTGAACTAAGGTTGTGCATGGTGTACATGGTAAATTTCTTTCATTCAACAGATTAAAGCACAACATAACTGTAAAATATTACGCAATTAGAAATCAACTACGCTAGGTGGTGTGTGAACTCTCGTACTATCCTCTTGTTTTGCATATGCCTTGCCCCATCAATTTAATTACACCTTAATCTCGGTCGTACCAAAGCTCGTTTCAGTCACGACAGAGGCCTTCGACCGCATACCTATTTTTAATTTTGCACCTGCGTGTGTTTGGCGCTTTGGTCGGTTAAACCTGCATCCTATCGACCGTATGCATATTTCTAATTACACCTTGATCTCTGTCTAAAAGTGTCCTACCAACGTTCGTTCAGTCACGCTGGAGGCACTTGACTGTATGTGTATTTTTTATTTTGCACCTGCGTGTCTGGTGCCTCGGTCCGTGAAAAAAGAGGGCAGGCTGGCAGCACTGGTGCCTCGGTCCGTGAAAAAAGCAGGCAGGCTGCGGCAGGGACCACATGACAGTGCATAGGCTTAGTGCATAGAATCTGCCACCTGCGTTAAGTCCAATGCCTTGGATTCCATCTGAATTTAACCAGCCATAAGGACTTCACCAAACTGCTCTTGATTATAGGTTAGGGGATGAACTAATCTAAACACGATGTAAGAGGAGTGGGTATGAAAACAAAGACTTGACACAGGTTTAAGCCACCTGGAGGTGTACTATGCTATGCCCTTCTTGATCTACAATTTGCAAGTGCATGAGATTGATACATATTATGTGTGAGGATCCAAATTTCACCAAGTGTGAAATCAAGGTTCTTTATACCTCTTTGCCATTCCCAGGAGTGTGACACGTACATCCAATACAATTAGTATCGAACTAACCATAAGAAATAACAAAAGCAAGGAAAGACAATATAGAATCTCCAACATCATAGTCTTTGTGTGAACTTGCTGTTGTGTGGCGTTATCAACACCTTTCTTAAAGGTGTCTATGTACTCCTGGTTTCGTAATTTAATATATCCTTTCGTTATCAAAAAAAAAATCATAGCCTCTAATATTAAATCTCAACATCATGAGTACAAGTACGTGGCTTGCAGGCCATCAATAAAACATGAAAGAAAACTAGTGGAAGTGTCTCATAGGCGGAAGCGTAGATGGTGAACTCAACTCCACGGTCACTCGAGTGTAGGTGAGACCGTCACTCCTCTCCGTCGGCACCGTCAATCGGCTTAGCGGGGTCCTATGTACCAGCATCTGAAAAACAAAGTGAGAAAGCCGTGAGTACATAAAGTACTCAACAAGCCGCAACTACCCGGCAACAAAGTATGCATGCTTGGATATTTCAAGGATAGGCAACGGGCTAAGCATCTATATCAATTATTCCTGAAGTCTATGAGAGTCAAGTTTTATTATTATACAAAATTTATAAGTGGCCTCACAGGAATCAACACATTTAGGTCAAATTTTAAGTCCAGAACACCTCCACTGGAACCTCAGCTCGAAGCCGGAAGTAAAACACCTATCGAGGGGAGAAGAAGTAAACTAATCAAGTGTATCGCTCAAAGGTGGTGCCCATATCCTAGGGCTAGACTATACGTATAAATTATATCTCTACAGAGAGCAAGCATGTGTACCCACGTGAAGAGGTACTATAACATAGGGCTATTGTTGTAGCCTAAGTATAGAAATAGTCACAAGATCAATCAACAAAGCATCGATCGGTGGCGCCCGTCCCTCGAGTGCGGGATCCTCCAACCACAACATGGTAAAAAGGTCCTGAAGGTGTGAAAGGCCTACCACCGGCCAAGGGAGGAATCCTCTACTCCCGGGTCGAGACAAAGCTCCAAAAACCCACTAACATTTTTTCTACACCATAGCTGGCCACCGAGTCCTCCGCTAAGCATCATGATCCAAGCACACGCCCATACGGGTCAAGTGGCATGCTAGTAAACCGAAAAGGGAGCAACCCAAGATCCGGTCCTTATGCTATCGGGCGAGTCACCAACCCCACTCCTCAAACCACAGTCTCAACAACACAAGTATCACCACAATAAAAACTCCATAACCCAAAGTTCCTACACCACCGTGCCCGCAACAGGCACTCTCTAAATAAGGACTCCCCAAAAGTCCCCCGGCACCTAATCACCTACACTCGCCCAAGCAAGGTCCTACTGGATAGCTAAAACAGAAACAGAACACCAAAAAAGCACCTACAATTTATTTAACACCAAAAACATGTATAAACATCATGGGGTTCAATTAAGCACCTAAGCATCTCTAACCATGCAAGTAGCAACAGTAGAACATCCTATAGTAAGTGGCAAGGAAAGTATAGTATGGCATAGGAATTCTATAAGTGCAAGTAACAGTTCATATGCATGAGTCATATTATGCAAGTACTAGATAGGAACAAAAGTGGTCAAGGATTGTGGGTCCCGGTGGGGCCGGTGTTCTCGTACGACGGCTTCGGTGGGAACTTCTCAAATTGCTGCTCTAGAGGGTACTCCTCGTAGCCATCTAACAACCACGGATCGCGTATTATGGGTTAGGCACGCAAAACAAGGTAATGTAAAAGATGAAATGAATAATAGAAATTACATTACTAGAACATGGCTAACAACTACACCAACACGTAGAGTACGTCGCTACGAGTCCAAGCAACTCGACCATGTATTTTTTGGCGCTCCAGGAAAAAGAAATAAATTTCCAAATAATTAAGGTATTTATGGAAATTCTAGAAATGGGTAAACAAGAAAAACAGGATAGAATATTCTCAGCCGGTGCACACCGTACCATGGACCAGATCCAATCCAAACCTTCTCTCTTCGGTCCACTACACCAAGTTCACCCAAGATTCAAAATCCGAGACAATGGACCAAACTAAACCCGGCGGGTCCCACGGTGATGTCATGATGACGTCATTGACGCCGGACACGGGCGGCGCCTCCCGAGCGCCACCGCGTGGCTCGTCGAAAACACCATCTCCGGGCGCCTCGGCTCGTCGGCGGCCAAACCAAGGGTTCTAGACTACTCCTCCAACGCGCGTGCACCTAGGAGACCTGGTCGGGTGGACCCGCTCCCCTCTAATGATCGGCGAGGGCTCGCCGGAGAATCCACGGTGGTGGCGCGCTGCGGGGAGAACCCCGGAGGTGCAAAAACTCTGAATTTCTAACACCAAAAGCGAGTACAAGTACCGGCGAAGCAAACACACCCGTCCCCGGCCAGGAAAGATGGCCGGAGACCCACCGACGACGAGGTCGGCGGCGGCGGGCAATGGGAAAACAACGAACACCCCGAAACTTGCTCCTTTTATCTACCTAACGCGCGCATAAGCATCCACGGGACTCCACGGTGCTATTCGACTAGGATAAGGAGCATGAGCGAGCTCCTAGCCGCTATCTCACCGGCGCCCATGGCGGCGCGGCGGCGGCAACCGATGAAAAGCTGCAATTCGCCACGTAAACCAAGGGGAAGGAGAGGGCTTCGATGCGTGGGCTTACCAGATAGCTTGTGGGTTGCCCGGGTCAGACCGAGAGGCTTCAACAGCGAGGTTCCGAACGAAGGGTGCGACGGCGAATTGCGCGTCGGGGTTGCTAGATTGACGACGGTGACCATCGGGTCGCTGTTCCGAGGCTATAGAAGAGAAAAACCGTCGGAGCCTGGCCAAGAGGGTGCGGCACGCGAAGCTCTACCGCGAACGAGGACAAGCGAAGGAAAAAGCTCACCGAGAGGTGACGAGCAGCCGCGATGAGGTGGGCGACCGGAGACTTCTCCTGCCTTGCTTGTCCTCCTCCTAGGGCGAGAGACAAAGAGGTTAGCACCTCTAGAACCGACGAGAAAGGGGAACATCACCGTGGCTAAAGGGCTCACCTGCGTGGCCGGTGGTTCCGGCATTTGCAGGGGGAAGCGAGCGGTGGCGGCTAGGGTTTGGGTGTTTCAGAGCCCGGGCGGCGCGGGTAGGTTCAAATGGGGGTGGCAGCTCCTAGAGGGTACTTGTAGTGCGGCGCAGGGCAAGTAGGGATCGCTGGGTTGCTGGGCGGCAGCAGCTCGGCGTTGCGTCGTGCGCTCGGTCAAAAAAGGTAGAAGACAACCTGTTCAACGTGGGCCTAGGCTAGGTGGGCCGGTTGTCTGGGCCGAGAGAAGGGGTGGGTAGGCTCGGCCTGCTGTTGGTTTCGGTCCAAGCTGCAGAAAAATGCTTTAATCTTTTCCGAATTTCTCACTCTTGCTGCATCATGGTATCGGTGCTACTAGCACTTGCCGTGATGACTGCTGCCACGGCACTACCGCAGGAGGAGCGACTGCAGGACAAGCATACCGTAAAGGGAGACGACCACCTGTCGGACGAGGCCATGCAACTGCTAGGCGTGGCAGAATTGAAGGTGGTCAAGAGGGCCAGCAATGGTGAGCCTTACCCGGAGGCGAAGCCGACCGGTGGTGTCGTGGCCACCATGGGCGATGACTAGAGCTCTTCGAGGCGGAAGTAGCAGTAGCAACAACAGCAGTGAGCACAACAAGGAGGATGAGGGGAGAAACAAGGAGGGAGAGAAGCACGCCAATAACTACCACACCAAGGAGGCCTGCCACAAGAATAAGATAATCTAGCAGCCAGGCCCGCGCTCGCCTCTAGCCCCGTCTATGTACGCAAGGACTGCGTTGTCTCCAACCCATGTGGATCAGGTTTGAACAGTACTATTTGCGTGCTGGTGTTTATGGGCCCACTAAACTGATGTAGCTACGAAAGCCGCGAGGTCGAATAATACCCATATCTTGGTGGTTGTCGGGAGAGTGACCGAAAGGAGCCTTCCGCTCATAGGAGGTGGATTGGAGTCGACCGAGTGGTGACTGAAGTGAAAAGTTGTCACATGTGGCTTCTATGAGTAGGTGATGTGCAAACAGATTTCTCCTATAGGATGTAAATCGTTTTGAATCGTTGCCCCTCACAGTAACAAGTGCCGCTTGTCCCGTCGACCGAGACGTAGTAACAAGAGGAACATGGATGATTATGGTTAATCTGTTGTTTTCTTGTTAAATGCTTGATAACCATGTATTGCAATAGAATAGAGCAAACTAAATTTATTTTAAATATAATAATTGCTCAGGGCTAGCTCTTTGTGGTTTTCAAAGCAAAAGGAGGATGAGGGCTCCAACAGTGGAGATGACCAGTGGGGGAACCAGCCCGATAACAGAGGAGACTACACCTGGGAGTGGTGGAATCTCTGGGAGTAGATCATTTGTTTGCCGTTATGATGTTCTAGGGTAAAACATTTGTCCGTACCGGATGTCCTATGTGTATCGTTGTTAGAATGACTGTATCGTGTTTATTCCGCTTCTGCTACATTTTGAACTCTGATGTATCGGACGCTGGATTCGTGTAAAAGGATTGTATTTATCTCTCTCTTTTGTACTCTATAAGCTTTTGTTTATGTTGTATTATTGGGCATCACACTGTGGTGCCACTGGAGCAAAGATGCTAGCGATGGAATCGCCTCTTCCTGAGGCAGTTTTGTCACAATTAAATGTAGCGAACAAACACAAAAATGAATTAAATTTTAATTTGGAATGCCACATGTTGTACATGAGTAGAAAAAGTTTAGAGATCAAAAAGGAAGAAAAGGTTAATTCTTCGCTAAGTGCAAAAAAAGACACTCGGCAAACTTCATCTTTGTTGAGTGCCAAAAATATGAACCATGAGCAAAGATGCCGAGTGTTTTTTTTTCAGGCAAGTTTTTTTTTTTAAATTTGGCACTTGGCAAAGGAGTTATTTGTCTGAGTGTTCAAAAAGATACACTCGAAGAAGAAGAAGACACTCAGTAAAACATGGATTTTCCTGTAGTGTTGACCACCAGAGGGTTCCTCTAAGACTATTCACAATGCTGGTTTCATTTTCAATATATAGCTCGCCATGTCAGTAATTTTAATGATATCGTGGGGGAACCAACCCGACTTCACCTTGGAGTGGTGCAACCCCTTGGAGTAGATCGTTTGCTTGCTGGTATCGTGTTTTAGGGCAAAACACATGTCTCTACGAGATGCATGTGTGTATTGTCGTGAGAACGATTGTATCGTGTTTATTTCGCTTTCCCTACATTTCGAACGAATTCCTGTAAAAGACTTGTATTTGTCTATCTCTTTTGTACTCTATAAGCTTTTGTTGTATGTTGTATTACGGGGTATCACAGCGCATGGTACCACCTAAACAAAGATGTTGGCGATGGGATCACCTCTTCGTGAGGCGGTTCTGTCACAATTAAATATAACAAACAAATACAAAAAATGTATAAAATTTTGATATGGAATAACACATGTTGTACGTGGAGAGGAGGAAAAGTTTTGTTGGGTGAAAAAGGACAAAGAAGGTTAATTCTTTGCTGAGTGCCAAAAATAAGTACGCTCGACAAAGAGTTAAATTTGTCGAGTGTTTTTTTATGCAAGTGTTTTTTAATTGGCACTCAGCAAAGATGTTATTTGTCTAAGTATTCAAAAAGACACACTCGATAAAGAAGAAGACACTCGGCAAAACATGGATTTTCGTCTAGTGTTGACCACCAGTGGGTCCCTCTAAGTTTATTAACAATGGTGGTTTCATTTTCAATAAATAGCTCACCACATCAGCAATTTTGATTATGCATGGCACATTCATATTTCATTTCACATGGAACTTCGACCAATCATTATGAAAGAACTAGTCCATCAACCCGTGCAACTGCACGGGCTAGCATTATTGGAGTATATAATAAAACTTACAGATGTTTTTTATATCTCCATCTACATAAATCATTTACGTATTATGAAGACCAAGTTACAATATAGATCTTATGCTTTTTTCTTCGATACCTAGCATGCTACTCGAACAGTATTTGCCACCGCAATGTTTACCCACAGATTAGCAATTCCATGCCACACTTCGTGACATTCTCCTTGCTCAGTTGTTGCTTGATTGTGTGGCTGTGCGACTGATAATGGACAGTTCTCAATTCTCAACTCCTTTGGACAGTTTGTTCTTTCTTGACCATGACCATTTGTACGTTTGACATGGGCTAAATTAATTTCTTGGTTGGCCAAATGCCTGGCTTCTAATAAGTGCAATGACACCATAACCCAAAGGCAGCCTCCTAATTTGAGCAAAAGGTGGTTCCATTATTGTTTTTGTGGAGATAAATATAAGTTAAGTAATACACAAACAACATATGTATGTATGTATCTCGTATGTGAGCATTATGACTGAAATGCAAAATCTGATAGCTGGTTTGATTATCTAATTATTATCACAAATCACACATTATTATAGAAATCATCTGAAGTGTCTATAGCTTCATTGTTTCCTTTAGATAACAATAAAATGTAGTGCACTTTTAATAGGTAGTTCTGTCAACTGCTTCAGAAGTTACTCAACCTAGCTAATTATTGAATGTTATTAATACATGATAATGACGTAGGGTTCTTCATAAGGAAAATTGCAATCCTGAATGAAAATACCAACTCCCCTTTGACCGTATTATCATCCTCATAACAGTAATATTCAATCAGGATGGGGTTTTCCCTGGCACTTGGTTCTTTCGAAGCAACATACCTTTCAGTTTTTTTTTTTTCAATATGAATCTGACTTGTGCCTCAACAGTTGCCAGAATGAGGTTACCAAAAAAGTCAATGCATAGATGTCTTCATGTTTATAATACGAACGGTTTTTACAATCATAAACGGAAACCAAAGAACCTTCAAATATTTAAATTTAAAGAGACATCAAAATACCAAGCACATACGCACTCACATCCATGTAGGGCAGGTCTTCTAGATCAGGTGACACGTAGGGATAATCAACATATAAGTGCCTCAATCACAATGACCCTCAGCAAACATGACCACGTGTCTTCAATATAGTCTCTTTTCATCTCCTTCTAACCTCCATATTTTGCTTCCAATTCACCTTTCCAAAGAACCTCAATGTTGAAAATCCCAAAGCATTAGTCATGATCCATAAATTTCAATTTTTTGGTTGTGTGTGAATGCATGCATGAATTATTACTTTACTGGAAAAAAATGTTTGGTGGAGCCTTAAAATTTACCATGTAGATTGACCTTCAAAACTCATCAATTTGCACGTTATATTTTTTTCTTTATGACAATTATATAGTAAACAGAAGAAAAAATAAATATCCTAACCTGTTATATATTGTATTTCTCCAAAAATCGATTGTGGCAATACTCATGCTAGCAAAAATAGATTTCAAACTGATATTGTATAAAAATTAGCATCGAAATCTGGCAATATGTAAACATCTAAAGTGTCACTACTCATGCTAGCAAAATTAACTGTTGATGCTATGCGTACCTGAAGAATCAGGTCAGTAGTTCAGGTAGCTAGTTAACCCAGAAACAATAATCGCATTTCTCTGTCTCTCACCGGAGTGCTACCAAATCGCAGATTCTGGAAAAGACAACAGAGAGTTTGGCGGCAGGTTTAGGATCATGTCCAGGTTTTTCCCTCCATAAGATTTTCTCTCTGTGATTCTGATGGTGGTTAATTGATAGAAATCAGAGCCAGTCGATGAGGTTTGGATGGACCTGTCACTTTAATTTGTACATTAATTCTGTAGCAGACTATGTAGCAGATATAGATCAGAGGGACTGTAGCGGCAGATCATCGATATACATGCCACAACTGATGATCCACGAATTGACATGGAAGCAAAGCTCCTTCCCAACGAAACAAAGATGGCCAAGGAAAGGAATTGAGCTCTGCAGATCGCAATAAAACATTAATTCTGTAACAGACCATGTAGCGGATAGATCAGATGGGCTGTAGGGGCAGATAGACATTGATATATACATACCACAACTGATGATCCACGTCAATGGAATTGACATGGAACCAAAGATCCGTCACGAAACAAAGACTGTCAAGGAAAGAAATTCACCTCTGCAGATCGCAATTAAATATGAGTCATAACAAAGATCACAGCAAGTAGAGGTGAAACATTATGTGAAGAGATCGCTGCGTCTGTTACAGAATGTCTCGTCGAGGAGATCGCTGCCTTTTGCATGCCGGTTGCATGCCGCCTTTCCATTGGTAGTCGCCTCCTTAGAGTTTCGAGAGAGGCCATGTCTATAATCTCACGTGAAGTAGGAAGGAGATAACAATGTGTTAAGAAATAGAATCTGAGGGATTACATCCTTTTCGGACCCCACGGTGGAGATCCATGTTTTACTTAACGCTTTAGATCCTGTGAAGATTCAAAAGAAAGAATATGATCATAAGGGTTCCTTTTATTTGATTGGTCGGACATAGTTTTTTTAGTCTATATTAGAAATAGGAAAATATGTCCACCGGATGCTATGTGTCAAATGTGAACACATATTGGTGGTAATTTATTAATACTTTTTTATAGTGGCAATGGTGGGTAATTTCGTTCAAGTTAGATCTAACGGTTATGGCTATATAGTGTACAATTCTATGGCCGGATGTTTTGCTTTTTTGTGAGAATTTCTTGAATTTTTCTCCGATTAATGTGGAGGCCTCGAAAGGAGCCTCCAATTAGTAAATATAAGATTGTCATATGATAATCTTGGAAACCAAGAAAATGAAACTATGCATTGGAGTGTGTTTCATTTGTACTCTATATGGAAGTCTTGGAAACGACAAAATGAAACCTTCCGCTGAGAATAGCCTAAGTCCGCAACTTGGATGATGCTTTGACAAGCAAGGTTAAAGCTCCTCGTGGTTCACTAGTGGCTGCATGACCCCCACGAGTACAACTTTAATATTTCTCCCTTCCTTTCCTTCCTTCCTCTGATGCCCCCCACGAGTGTGATACTGTCCCTCCAGTTCACCGGCGTCCTCACTTGACATTTGTGGCCCTACGGACATGAAAGTACAAGCATCTCGTATGCCTTTTCTGATCCTCCGCCAATCCTCGCTTTGCCATGGTACGCACGTGCGGCTCCCAACCACGTACTTGGCCGCTCCCTCCCCTTCAGGTGAAGGCACCACCGTGGTGGACTCTAGCTTCATTGCAGCCGTCTCGGACCCAGAACTGGCAGAACACAGGGGGTGGACCTCCCTTAATTCATTGGGTTCGTGCCCAAAATTTAAACCAAAGCATGAAGTACATGTATACATATCCAATATATTCACTTATACTCAAGTAACGTAGACAAAAATCATGTTTCTTTGAGTGTAGAAGCATAGAAATTAAGACGAAAAATACATCTTTCATCTTTTTTTTAAAAAAAGAACAACATGATCATCAAGAAAAATTTCTTTCTATATGCATGTTTGAATGCCCAGCTAATACATCCTGGATCCGCCACTGGCGGAACATGAGCACGCCCAGCCCCAGCGCAAGAACTGCACCCGCACTCTCCCTTCATGGCCCGCCACAGCATGCCGGTGGCTGTAATGGAGCTTCCAGTCTACACTCAGGCTGAGGAGAAGGCTGTTTACCTCGTCACCTGCTGCCGCGGTTGAGCGAGAGGCGTGCGTTGAGAGAGGTTGGAAGTGGAACAGAGTATACAGAGGCTGCAGGGTGTTGGCTTTGGCTACTCTGCATCCCACTTTTGCAGGGGCAAATTCAAATTTAGCTGCGGAGTGTTGTTGCTTTGTGACGTGAAATTGGTTTGACCAAATTCTTGCTGAGCATGTACGTGATGGTTTTGTGTGATAGAGATAATTAGTACTTAATTCTAGTATGTAGAACACGGAAAGACAAAGAAAGAAGAGAACTTTGTTGTCAACTTTTTTCACATTTGACTTTCACTATTTGAAGTTCTTGATGTTAGTGTTACAGCTGATTCTTGTTTACGATAGGGCCTTACCTCCTGTTTCCACCTTGTGTTTAGGCCCCGACAGTTTCAGAAACGTTATGCGGGTGGTTGATTTTAGCAACAGCCTCTACTAAGGACGGCATTCTGTCAAGCACCGGAACCGCTTTCGAAAGCTTCATCAAAGGCACAACGTCCTGCGCTGGGAAGGAGGAGAGTACGTGCAGGAGGGCGTCGAACAAGGTGCTTGCAGTTATCCACTGTACAGGGCGTGTAGGAAAACTAAATTGTGTATTGTACTCCCTTCTTTACTAAATTGTTGTCGCCATTGACTTTTTTCGTGGCGTTTGACCATTTGACTTTTTCGCAGGAATCCCCGTGCTTGTCCTGGCCACGGCTGCACCGCACGCAACGTTTCTCAAACTGAAGCAGCTCAGAATACATCTGGATCAAAGTACTGCTTTGTTTTGTTTTCACTGCTGGCTGGCTGGCACCAAAGCAACGCAGGGTGCACGCATTACTTGCATCGTGTGCTTCCGCCAGCCGCCGCAGTTGTGTGATGGAAAACAGAGGTATCTGTTGTTTTCTTTCCAGTGGCAGCAGGGGTACTATCGTTTTTGTTTTTGTTTTCTGGAAACGTACTCTTTACCATTCCGAAATTATAACAAAAAGTAACTAATCGCGCATTTTTAGGGGTTTTGAGAGAGTATAACACCTAATTAAACTGCTTCAAAGAATAGAATATGGTCGGAAAAGTTTTTTATTACAGACACATGGTTTGAGATCAAACTTGTTTCAGAACTCTGTCGAGGAACATTTTATTTGCTCCGACAAATAAATGTAAGAATACAAATGGATACACTGAACTGAAGTAGGAAGTGGAACTCTAATCTCATGGGCTGACATGGCATCACCAACGTGGAAGCCGAGTCGTGTCGCCGGATGTTGCTGTTCAATCAACTCTCTAGACCTGCAGCACCAGGGAACGAAATTAGAGGCTAGTGCATTGTGGTCACTGTGCCGTATCTGCTGCCTATACATAATTTAAAATGAAAAAAGAAGAAGAAAAATATGTTTCGTCATACCTCCTTTTCATATGCCTCGCATCACCACCGCCTCTGCGTCTCCAGTGTGGGACGATTGCGGTGGACGCGAGCAGCGAGCTGCAGTGACGCCTCCACTTCCTCCACCTCCCCATCCGAGGCATCACGGCATCTGATATATACTGTGATATTCTGAAGCGAGGCAAAGTACTCCAAGCCGAGGCTGAACCCGTGGTTTGCATCCTTGAACTCTCGCACGCTCGGCACAGCAAACTCAAGCTCATTGGCACATGCCATCAGGCCTTTGCCGCTGTTGACGCCCTTCCATTCGGAGCCCAAGCGTGCGGTAGCTTGCACATTCCGCATACGAAAGGGACCGACGCAGGAGTCGTCCTTGCTTGGCACCAACAGGACGTCCCCCAACAGAATCAACCTGCAGCGCCTCAGCTTCTGGAATAAGCAGCCACCATCTTCGGCGAGATCAGTACTCATACTGCACACCATTTCCGTATTGGACGTCACAAACAGAAGGAGGGAACGAAGCTCCGGCAACTGGCCGAGGATTTGCAGCTCCTGCTCGTCGATAGCATCCACGTAGAGGGACAGGTGGGTAAGGTACGGGAGATCTGAGGGGATAATACAGAACGATGGGAACCGAGAGAAGCTTATCCAATCTATAGACAGTCGCTTAAGGTGTGGTGGGAGACGGAAGCCCGCTGCTTCCCACGTCACCGTATCCACGTATTCAATACCAGAGCCCTTCCGCCTCAGGTTCAGGTGCTCCATCTTTCTTAGGTTGCGTAGAGACTCAACCAAATCTATCTGCACTTCTGTTGACAATGGCTGAGAAGTTTGAAGATGGAGCACCCTGAGTTCCTTGAGGCCACTTAGCTCCTTCACAAATCGCCTCCACGACTCTTCCGTTTCTTGCTTATAAGAGAAACTTATCTGGAGCTCCTCCAGGGACGTCAGCTTACTTATCCCATCTGGAGATATCGTAATGTTGCCTCTGAATCGCAGGCACAACAGCTGTGTTAGAAGGAACACGCTTCTCATCACTTCTTCTTCCAAATGTCCTTTCACGTCCAGAGTCTGCAGAAACTTCAGAGTTCCAATTTCTTTAGGGAACTCCAAGCCTCCCAACCAACTACAACTTAGCTGAAGGTACCTCAAGTGTAGTAAATTTGGGACATGCATTAGGTGGTGGCCTTCAATATATTTGCTAGAGGTGGAAATGTATAGCACACGTAGAAGCTTAAATCTTGAAAGTGGGACCCCATTGTCAATCTCACATCCACACGAAATGAATGACCTCACTTGTTCCATGTCCTCTATACCGGCCCTCACGGTTCTAATATTTTGTAGGGCTAACCTACGAACTTTTCTCTGTGATGATGATGTTGACCCTTCATTGTCTTCTGATACTGTGACAAAGTTCTCTTCAAATGAAATGGAACAGATGAGATCCAATACCATATCATGAACCTGACAACCTTCTACTAACTTGTAATTCAAGTCATCCCATTTCTCTACAAGCTGAACCATGCTTCTGTTAACTAGCTCGTTGAAGTATCCCTCCCCAATCTTAAACAAGGATTTTCCTTGTTTCTTGTGAACAAAATCTTCTGCGATCCACATCCATATCAGAGAATGTTTTTCAATGAAATAATCTTCGGGGAACACACTTAGATACAGTAAGCATGTTCTTAGATGAGAAGGTAGATCATAGTAGCTAAAAGATATGATTTTCTTAGTATTCTCTACTTCAGGATTGTCCGTAATACCAAAACCAATAGACTGAATCACCTCTGACCATTCTTCCCTGTGTTTACCCTCCAACAGACTAGCCATTGTGATGATAGCTAGTGGTATGCCACCACACTTCTTCAGAATTTTATCAGACACCTCATCATCTGGTTGATGATTAGATGATTTCACTTCAGCATCATATATCCTCGCAAAGAATAACTTTCTTGAGTTATCATCTGAGAGTGGTTCTAACTCATACATTCCACCAGCTACTAGTGCAACTTCACGTTTACGAGTAGTTATGATTATTCTACTTCCATTTTTGTTGTCAACAAGAGCACATTTGATTATTCCCCAAGATTCTCTGTCCCATATGTCGTCAATAACAATGAAGTACCTACCACCATCATAGAGTCGATGTTATGAGCTAGAAAAACTGTCCAGAGCATATTTGTAAATGCAAGAATTCTACCGAGAACAACAGAAGTGGGCTTGTCTCACGACTATATAACCTTCTTTCATACCCAGATATTAAACTCGGAGTGCACATATGAAAGTTTGGGGCGTGGTGTGTGTGTGTGTGTGTGTGGGGGGGGGGGGAGGGTAGCTTTGTCTCAATCTGGAACGTTCCTGATTCCACAATGCAAAAAGCAAAGAGACTTGGACAACTCAAAATACTCGCATAAGTGTCACTACAGACTTGAACTACATATAAAAATGAATACCACTTCATACGCCAGTTAAAATGCCATTTCGCTAGCAGTGTTGACAGAACAAAAAAATATTGAGTCTCTGTCTCTTTCATGTTTTATTTGTTATTTAGTGCATTATTATAAAACAATGTAGGTACCAGCATCAGGTTTTGGATGGATGGAAAATATTGCAAAATTATTGTTTCTGAAAAATACTAGCAAGAATGATACAGATAAACTATCTCTAAATTTTATTACATATATCTCATTGTCAATATATTAGAGTTTTTTGAAAATTCTAACATAAATTTGAGCAAATTGCAATCAATGGTACAAAAACTCAATCCTATATTGGACTAGGAAATAATACCTCACATTTGAGAAATAGAAGATAAGCATGCAAAACAAAATGTATATAAAAATAAAGTAAAGCGTACAGATCAGGCACCAAGAAATAATTATATGGAAGGTACTAAAACTCAGCACAATATAATAAGTGGAAGGTAATTTCTAATTTCATAAATGTTGAAGCATTATTTGGTAGGTGATGACACATACCGCTTGTTTTCCAGGAAACCTCGAAGTTCCTCAATGAGTTGTGTTTCAACATCCAATACTGAATAATTCAATTTCAAGAAACGTTCCTTGTCAAGACCAAATAAAATGTTCTTTAAAATATTCTTTATATTCGGACTCCGGCCAACCGGAACAAAAGCAGTGCAATCAAATTGCTCTTTATGTTTGTCGAACACTACTTTTGCAAGTGTTGTCTTGCCTAGTCCTCCAATTCCGACAACAGAGACTATCCTCTGTTGTGCAGACAACCTCTTGAGTTTTTCACTTTTCTCTTCCATGCCGATAAGGTCAGCCACGTTAGAGTATAGAGATGTTATGCGAGGGTCCACACCAAAGGTTTTCGTTGGAATAATGCCATCAAGCTTGTACCTATCCAGGGAAGAAAACAACGCCATCAACCAATGGTAAGACAAGATCAAATTTCAGATGACTTCAAATGCTTTTGAGCTCAATTTACTCCTGACCTGTTGCGTCGCTCGGCTAGTTCCCTGACACGATCCTTGATGTCCTTGATCTCTTGGCCGATATCATGCCGAGTCTTGGCGTTGGTAACTTTTTTTGCCAACTTTTTAATGAACCTCTTGGTGCTCATTTTGCTGTGGTTCTCGTCACGGCCCTCGATGCGCACGAGGAAAGTATCCACGATGTCCTCCATGTCATAGGATAGCTCCCGAGCATCGCGGGCCCATAACTTGACCGGCTCACTGAGTTGATCTAGAGTCACCTCACCGACGGTGCGGAGAGCAGCTTGAATGAGCTGGAGCTCTTCTGTGAGGAGCTTGACATTCTCCCTGGCACCCTTGTGTAGCTTGTATTCGGCTTGGAGCAGCTGACCGAGTTTGGGAAGCAGAGTGCCTAGTGCTCCCGCCGCGAACTCCATGGCTCGTAGAACAGCTCGCTCTTGATGTTTGAGATTCTGCACAGCAAGAGGCAGGTTGTGTATACAGCCGTTGTCTTTAATGATGGAGGATGTCGCCTAGCAGTGGGTCGATCTGTAAGGGAAGCAAGAAATGTTTTTTTGAGAAGACTGGTAGATGGATGTTTGCTGACATTTCGTTAATAAGGACTCTAAGAGAGCACCAAAAAGACGTAGCAATGCTGAACTAATTACACAGGCATGAAAAGTGGGAAGCCAGCTATCAAACCAAAAACTAAATAGTCCGCAAACAACTCTAATTAATAAATAGATTAATTAATTTAAAAGTAAAATAGAAAAAAGGACTACCACCTCCCACCACCTCTTGGTACCAACCGATTCACAGTGGTTAAAAGAAACCAATCGTGGACAAACAACAAAATCTGTTATTAATAAACAGATTACTTCATATTAATGAAAAATAGGGGGGGGGGGGCTCCTATCTCCCACCATCTCCAGCTACCAACAAATTTGTGGTGCCCTAAATAAATCCGACTACAAAGAAAATCTAGACAAATATTTAAGTAAATCCAACTACAATTTATACATGGATAAAAATGTGAAGATAGCAATGATGTAGTTCATTTTTATCTATATAATGTATTTTGGCACAAATATGATCCAAACTCTGTTGCAAAATTTCATCGTCAGATGGCATACAATAATTCCAATAGAAAATCCCATTCATGAGTAATAAGATAGGTAAGAAAAGTATATATATATATAGAGAGAGAGGAAACCTTCTATCATGGATTACGAACTTATTTATCCAGTTAAATAGAGAAAGTGTATCTTGTGCTACCCTGGGCTATGGTGCTACTATATTCTTTACGTTGTGGCATCGTAATAGATGTAAAATAGGTATGTGTAGTGCATGTCATCATATACCATCTTGCAAAACTGACATGCAAGAGACTTGTGCAAAGAGACAAAAAGAAATCAATATATGAATAATAGCAGATTGTGGTCAAAAGGAGGCTCTATGTTCGCTCTCAATGCTACGGAGTTACCACATTAATCTGAAAAAAAAAAGAGAAGACATGGACCGTAGAATTTTATGAAGATTTACTGAATGAGATGAAACAAACAAATTCATATACAAAACTTAGCAAAATTTGAAACAAAAGGTTCCTTAACCTACCACAAGCTTCAAAATTTAGAAAACTATGCCCAGATATGAATCCGATAGCATATATGGAAGCATGCTTACAGAAAATGAAGTGCGAACGACATAAGGAAAGTTAATTTATCCGTATCGCATATTTTGATCGTATGGGATAAGGATCCTCTGCAATATTGCCATGCATTATGGTCAGTGATAGGTGGGATCAGGCCCACATATCAGTGATTGCTAATGCATGAGAAATACTGCAGAGGATCCCAACGTGATCATATGTTATGTGTGACAAATAATTTTTTTAAAAAAATACGGCAATCATGGCAACGAGAAACTCTTAAGCCGATGAACGACATGAGATACACGTTCTACACTGGCAGCATGGGGTGATGAACTTGGGGTTATTTGAGACAACTAGATAGAACAGTAAAAGTCATGACACAACTGAAAAAAAAAAAATTCTGTGCAGCAAAGAGGGTCAAGTGTGCCTCAAGAACATGCAAACAGAGATAAAAAGCAAGTTGTGCTGTTTGGATTCCGCTCGAAATTCTAGCTATCAGGGATTGTGAGCTTTGCATTTGTAATATTGAGTTGTACGCACCCTCTTGATGTATAGACTAGAATAAAATTATTGCCTTTTCTGAAAAAAGGATCATTACATTACATCAATGTTGGGTGGTAAGCACTCTCTTCACGCTTCCAAACATGATCTAAGGCTTTCTGTATGCAGAACACGGATTAACAAGTAATACAGAGTATCTCATCAAGATTAGCACTGCCCCCTATGATACGAAAGTCCAAAACAGGTCATAACATCAGGTCAAACATTACGTCATTAGAAATAGATGCAGGCGATTGTTAGTTAACCAGCGCATAGGGGCATCTGCAAAAGGATTTATGTCTAACTGATAACTCCATATTCACTCAATAGGGCATGAAGTCTGGAACGCAATTGTTCATGGCAATTGCCAACAGACGCAGGAAAGTTTATAGTCGACATGTAGTGGCTCCAATAGAAAGCAAGAAGAAATAGCAACCTTTAGAGTATGAAGAAAACATAAATAAAAAATGCTCTTAATAGGAATAAACTAATGCCTGTAAAAGTGAACGAACAAAGCGGAGCAATGCATAAAAGTTCACGCCGGCACAAAAATTTGCGAAGCCTAGAGGATTAGATTTGATGTACAATAATTTAGAAGCATGGAGATGGGAAGCAAGAAAACGAAACAATAAGAGAAGTAATCTAGATCCATGACATTTCGTTAAATGAAAAGGAAATCTAGACTATAACCAATATTGATAGATAAAGCTGCATAGCTTAGCGAGCCAAGGGGATCACACGTACCTTGCTGATGATTCAGCTCCTAGAATGTGCTTCGGGATGGAAGGGCTTTTGTTGAGTTCTAAATCTAGCGCAGGCAGCAGCTTGTGGTAAGGCTAACTCCAAAAACGATGGCCATATTGGATAGCCAAACATTCATCCATTAACGACCACTGCAAGAATGAGGAACACATGGTACCTTGGGCTATCAGCTGCTGCTACACGTCCTGCGGCACTGGATCGCTCCGCCAACCATCGGAGCACAACTCCACCAACCGGTCTCTCTTGCTCTGCCGGAGTTGACTGTGCTTGCTGTGAGTGACGATAAGCTGTCACTGCTCAGCAATGATAGGCGGCAACCAAAGGTGCCAAGGCTCGTACTATCCTCTTGCCTTGGCCCATCAAATTAATTAAACCTGGATCTCTCTCGTTCCAACGTTCGTTCAATCCTTGAAACTGGATCTCTTTCTTGGCATGCATATTTTTTTAATTTTGCACCTGTCTGGCCGTCAAACCCGGATCATGTATTTATTACACCTTTTTTTTTCGAAATATATGAAAGCTAAGGTTATTATGTTATGAAACCAAGGAGCAGGCAGCCAGGCAGGGGCCACGTGACGTGCGATGCTTAGTTCATAGATATGCCATCTGCGCTAAGTCCAATGCCTCTGATTCTATCCGAATTTAACCGGACATAACAATAACGATTGTTTATAGGTGAACTAATGAACTCACCAGCATAAACGAAAACTGAAATCAATATTCTTATAAGTCCATTTTATTTTTAGTATGCAAACTCATGCTTCAGTGTATTTTTTTACCGAACCTAGAAATACTAATTATTTCTGTTTTAGAAAAGGAATGTGTTTCGTATTTTTATCTTATAAAATTATACCGCAAGGTCTTTAAGTTGCGTCTAGTTTTGTTAGGGTCAGCCTCACCCTCATGCAGTGCAACCAGCTGGAAACAATTAAACTGGATGAGCCCGAACTTCCCTCAAAGACCTTTGCATTTTCCATGAGTGGTGATAAAACGATTAAAAAAATCACTCCAATGATTTTAGACCCCAAATTTTAGTAGAAAGGCGTAAGAACAAATTATAAAAAACAGTGAATAGAAGAAGCTCAATGTGAACTCTCTAGAAAATGATGTTACGAAGAAGATTAAATACGAAAATATAATTGAAGGTTTTTATTTCGATGAATAGTAGATGGATCACAGTTTTAGTAGAAAATAACTATCTTTATTGTTTTAGAATGAATGTCAATCTATTATCTTTATATTATAAGGTCAAAAGGAGCCACCACGTTCGCTCTCAAAGCCAAGAAATTACCACATTAATCTGAAAAGAGACAAAATATGAACCGTTGGATTTTATGAACATCAAATGGTCAAGATTTAAGCGAGAGTCCATTGATTTGATAGTAAAGATTAGGAACGCAAGGATCCATATCATATACAACTTGCAATATGAAAAAAAATGTTTAAGAAGCTCAATGTGAACTCTCTAGAAAATGATGTTACGAAGAAGATTAAATACGAAAATATAATTGAAGGTTTTTATTTCGATGAATACTAGATGGATCACAGTTTTAGTAGAAAATAACTATCTTTATTGTTTTAGAATGAATGTCAATCTATTATCTTTATATTATAAGGTCAAAAGGAGCCACCACGTTCGCTCTCAAAGCCAAGAAATTACCACATTAATCTGAAAAGAGACAAAATATGAACCGTTGGATTTTATGAACATCAAATGGTCAAGATTTAAGCGAGAGTCCATTGATTTGATAGTAAAGATTAGGAACGCAAGGATCCATATCATATACAACTTGCAATATGAAAAAAAATGTTTACCATATACGTAGACCTACTCAATCTGATTGGGACTCTAACTGGCATATACGACTTCCTATAAACATGGTAAGAAGAGTCCTGTGGTAAATAATAAGAACGAAAAAAAAAGAAATATTACAAACTACCAACAAATTGAATAATATCTCAGCCGGCACAACCATGTTGGTGGCCGTTCTTCCGTAGAATCACACTAAGCAAATCAGATTCAGTTTCCTATTCTTTCACGTAACCTAAGGTTACCATCATCAATTTCCTATTTTTCCAATACGATTACGTTGCCTCATATCTTTCACAAATCCTAGCGTTGTTTTTTTTTCTTTTTTTGCAAGGGTAGCGTTGTTTTGACCCTGAGCAGCTATCGATCTTGACAGCAAGGAAGATGTACAACATGTATCCCAATCTTATGGTGGGATCATGTGCCAGAAACTCCAGTTAACAAATATATTAATAATTCATATTAATGAAAAAAAGACTCTGATCTCTCCCACCACCTCATGCAATACCAACCAATTCGCGGTGGCTTCCAAATAAAAAAAACCAATGGACCCATGGATAACAAAAAAATCTAGATAAATATTTATTTAAATCCAACTACAATTTAAATGGATAAAAGTTTCAAGATAGCAATGTTGTAGTTCAGTTTATTTATGCAATGTATTTTCTAAATTTGAAGATAGCAATGATGTAGTTTACTTTTGTTTATATGATATACTTTTGGCACAAAAGTGATTCAAGCTATATTTCAAATATCCATCGTCATGTAAAATACAAGCATTCCAATAAGAAAGTCCATTCGTGAGTAATAAGGAAGGTAAGAAAAAAATACAGAGAAAAAAGTACTATCCAGATTTCAGCCGAACGAACAACACATCACCTTGCACCTGTCCATGATTTTGCAAATGTCCAACGGACTTTGCTTCTGTCTACACCAAATGGCATTAACCAAACATTGATTTTATTCATGTAAAGTAAAGAAAATCCATTCTTATTATATAAGCATGATTGAGGAGACATTATGGTGAAATTTCAAATAGATAATTATAAGTTAAGAGTGGTGTAGTATGCAAGATCATGCTAAGAGGCGTGCATGATTTAGATGGAGGAGAAGTTAAGTGGCAAGGATAGCACGAGGTTTCTCTTAGGCTCCTAGGTGAATATTGAATTGCCTGATAGCAAATATATCATGGAGTTGACATATTGTTCACATCCAGGCATCGACAATGATGAAACTTTGGTGTTGTGATCAAGAACAATAAAGACTCAGGTTAAATAAGTTAGATGAAGGATATGAGAAGGACAATTATAGAAAGAGGGTCTATTGGGGTTGTGCATAACAATACAAACCTAAAGCATATCCATCCTAACCGGTATCTTTAAAGCCGGAGGGGGGGGGGTAAGGGTTCCATACTAGAATTCTCAACCGTATGCACACTGTCGTAAGTTGGTTTGTTTGCTCACCATGAGCTATATATTGGTGAAGAAGATATTACATAGGTGAGCTATGTAATAAATTATTTTTTAAT
The DNA here is from genome assembly GCA_031894775.1 of Chloris gayana. Classification (NCBI taxonomy): domain Eukaryota; kingdom Viridiplantae; phylum Streptophyta; class Magnoliopsida; order Poales; family Poaceae; genus Chloris; species Chloris gayana. The sequence continues at coordinate 548,718 of JAUNZO010001252.1, forward strand.
GCACAAAACTGTATTTTTTTGCCCGTTCCAACATTATGTAGTGTTCTAGCCGCGCTATCAGCGCGGGCCACCTTGCTAGTTATATATGTTACATGGTATTTCAAAACATATAATATGATAAAAATAGTTTAATTATTTATTATATTCTTAAAATATTAGGCAATTAGCAATCAACCACGCTAGGTGGTGTGCTCACCAATGAGCTGCACCATCCTCGACTTTATAGACTGCAACCAATACCCTGGAAGGATGAGCTGACGCCGTTCAGCAACGATAGGCTGCAACTAAAGGTGTGAACTCTCGTACTATTCTCTTGTTTTGCATATGCCTTGGTCTCTGTCCGACCAACGTTCGTTCAGTCGCGAGGGAGGCCATCGACCGCGTTCATATTTTTAATTTTGCACCTGCGTGGGTCTGGTGCCTCGGTCCGTGAAACCCGCATCCAATCGACTGTATGCATATTTCTAATTACACCTTGATCTCTGTCTAAAGATATCCTACCAACGTTTGTTTAGTCAACCTGGAGGCCCTCGATGCTATGCATATTTTTAATTTTGCACCTGCCTGGCGTCTTGTGAAAAAAATCGGCCAGGCTGTGGCAGCGAGCCACGTGACGGGCATGGCTTAATAATGCATAGAATCTCCCACCTGAGTTAATTCCAATGCTTTTCATTCCATCTGAATTTAACCAGCCATAAATAACGAATGTTCACCAAACTGCCCTTGACTATAGGTTAGGGGATGAACCAATCTAAAGACGATGTAAGAGGAGTGGGACTGGACACAGAGAGTGGACACAGGTTCGAGCCACCTCGGGGTGTAATATGCTACAAAAAACTCTTGTAGTGGCATTTTTCTAGAGGCAGGTTTCAATTTGCCTCTATATTTTTCACTAGAAGTGTTTTTTGTGGCACTTGGGAATATGCCTCAAACATAGAGACAGAATTTAATAAAATTTAGAAAAATAATGTCTCAAATGGATTGTAGAGGCATTCTTTAAGTCACTTTTTAAAGTGTCCATTCATAAGTAATATAGAGACACTTTAAGGACATACTAAAACGTCTATTCCTTGTAGGGACACTAGTAGAGACATTTTCTTGTACTATAGATGCACTATTTTCTATTACAATGAACGTGCAATAGAAATAAACTATGAAAAATACAAACAAAGTGATTAGTTGATAAGTTGGTTAGCAAGAGCCAATTTTTTATTGCTTCTCCATGAGGTCTTGAGTTCGACTCTTCCCAACCATGTATTTGTTTTATATTAGTTATCATTACTTAATATCTCTATATTTGTTGAGGCACGGTGTAATGTCTCTATTAAAACTGTCACTATAAAGACGATTTGTATAGTGCCTCTATTTTCATAGTCAATGCATGGCAAGGCACTTATGAGGCATTTTCGAAAATGTCTCTACACTTGTCTAGAGACATGATAACAATGTCTCTACTATATTAAAAATACGCCTCTACGAGCCAAATGTCTCGTAGTGCTCGTGCTTGTGCTTGACTTACAAGTTGTAAGTGCATGACATTGACACATATTATTTGTAGAGGCCTAAAAATACATTTAAAATTTGGTCAAGCATGTCATTCGCATACTATTCCTTATTTGCTGGGATTGCAATTCCTTGGAATATTAGTGTTAATGCTTCAACCCTTGATTTATTTTGATGAACTCTGAAAAAAATTGTTCCATTTTATTTATCATTCTATAGGTATTTCGGGTGTCTAGATTCGGACAAACAGCGTGTTCGGATTCAGAGAAAGTTCAATGAATCTGGTAGAAAGCTGCAATGATAAATAATTTTGGGCAGAGGGAGTAACTAGTTTGTGCGGCTTGCATGCAACACTTCGATATAAATGATTAATAAACTAATTAATTCACAGCGCAAAAATTAATAAAAATATTGGTAGTTTTTTATCCCAATTAAATTCTAGCCAGTACTCCGGGGTGTATTGCTTATCCCCCGGAGTACTGCTATGGGGCGAGTGCTGCCTTGTTGTTGAATGTTCAGACTTTTGTTGTTTTTGGAAGTCGTTTCGACTGCTTTTGCTTCGAATGGTGATGAAATGCAGCTTTATATTAGTTGTAGACTATAAAAAACGCAGCTTTATATTACTTGGTTGTTGTGATTGCTACAGATGCCAAGCGCTCGTTGTCGTGTGCTTTATTATCTCCGTCGGTCGCTGGGACTGCTTCTTTTCGAGATATAGCCTTCGTATTATCTCCTTTGTTTTTGGGCAATCTAGTGTTTTGTGCCCTGCATAGCCTTCGCAGTAGATGCAGTAAGGCTTCTTGCATTGGTGCTGGTTGTTGCGGCCGTTGTAGTTACTGCCCTTGCTGCTGGTCTGCGTTTTCTCCTTATGTTTAGCTTGTTGATCTTGCCCATTGCTTTCTTCGCTTGCCTTGCTCTTAATGCTGTTGACTGTCCCTGTTTGGATGTTGACATGAGGCTTCGCTTTCTTGTTGTGCTTCTCGTAGCTGTTTTGGGTTTCGCAAGATTGCTTCTGGTTCGAAGCGTGCCTTTTGTAGTATGTCTCCGATCGATAGTATTCTTCGAATTTGCTACACATGCATTGCAAGATCAATGGTCTTTTCTTCGCAAACTTCGAGCTCAGGGGCTCGTGCAAAGCCCTTGAATAGCGTACTCAATTACTAGTTTCCTTGGTACTTTGGGGCATTTGGACTTCAAAGTGAGGAACCTTTTGTAACAATCTACGGGTAGCACGTTTGGCTCGTTGAGCGATGTTTATGAGATTCTCGAGAGCTTCCGAGGCTCCCGTGAACCCTCCGAAGTTTGTGATCACCTTGTCCCTTAGATTCTCCCAGCTGTAGATTGACTTCGGCTGCAGGCTGAAATACCACATCGAAGTCGGTTCTTCGATCGCACATGTAAAGACCTTGGCTAGTGCGACTTCGTCTCATGCTCGCTGAAGTGATAAGGAACTGCCTCGGGTCCGTGTGATGAGGACATCTCTCATGACATGCCATTGACAAGTGTTGATTAAGACGCTCAGCCTCAAAACTACGCTTATGAGAGACCAATGACTTGGGACAAAACAACCGTTGAGTTGTGATCCAAATTATGTACAATGGGAGGCCGACTTCGATGCAGCGAAGCGGAGGCCCGTCGCCGGTGGCTTGGGCCCGCGAGTACGGTACATATACTCGTTTTAGGGTTTCCACCGTGATAACACAATCATATTCTTGTAAGTCGTCGTCAGGCGTTGTAAACCCAACTCTTGATAGTGAAGCGTTTGTTGGTTGGCGCCCGTGGTTTTTCCCTCCCGCATTGGAAGGGTTTTCCGCGTTAAATCCTTGTGTCCCTTGTGGTTTGATCTTCTGTTCTTCATCGTCGTTTCGTCATCGTTCGTAACAACAACTACAACATGTGGTGAATCTTTTCATTAATGATTGTAAACATGGTTCTCTTAAGAATTGTGTACTACGTAATGGAGGAACGTTACTTGTTCTCGGGTTTGAAGCACAAGTTTAGGGCGTGGCGACCACTTGACACCCCCAAGAGAGCAAGTTGAAGTCGAATGGTCGAAGCATAGTTTCTGTTCTCCAAATGTTGGACCAGTTCTGTATTATTCTGGAAGAGATCGTCATATGTTTTATATATCGATGTAAAGGTTATGAAGTCTACTATCGGATGCAACAAATGGCACCTCCATCGGACCATTGTGGACGGAGTTATGCCCATTTTGGTGAAGACTGTTCCAGAACCTCTTCATTTCGGAGCATGTTCTTTTTGGTCAAATCGGATCTGTCTCGATGTGGACGTTGTGTTTATTTTTCTTTTCAGTGTGACTTTTGCTTGCCTGTTTCGCTACAGGCCCATATAACTTTGGTTTAGCCCAACTAGGAGGGTTGTTCCTAGTATAATTAACCCTTGTACACCTAGTAGAAACACTAACCACGAATTGAATTCTGAAAATAGAGAAAAGTCAAGTGTTTTTATCCTTAGGGTTGTGCCATTGTTTCCCCTTGAGGATTGGGAGCCTTTCTCTACCATTTGTTCTTGTGTTTTCTTGTGATTTGCAAGAGCATTGCCTCTACCTTGCATGGTTCAGAGTTAGGCATCAACCAAACCGTGTGGTTGGGCGAAATCATTTGTCACGGTGGCTGTTTGAGCAGCTGTTGGTGTCATTGGTTCGTCAAGTTGCACGGATCAAGTTATCCCTAGATCCTACGACGAGAAGATTGGGCAAGCCCCTGCATCACCGTGTCTCCTTTGTACTTTGGGATTTCCCATCCCGAAGTTTTCAGGGTAGCCGGCTCTTCGCAGCCCCTCCGAAAGTGGGGAGCCTTTGTCGATGATGTCGAGTGCTGGCCTTCTCATAGGTAGCACTTCACGCCTTGCATTCATGTTTTCTTTGTCGTTGCTTGTGATTAGTTCAGGCTCTATCTCGCTTAGTATTGTTGCTTGTTGTTGGCTTCGAGGGTTGTTTTTCTTTGCTCTTGCCCGTAGTCTCCCGACTTCTCTTGCGATCTCCGCATGCTTGCGCCTTTCTTCGAGCAGAGCTTCTTTTTCTTGCAGCAGTTTCTCTCTAAGCTCTAGTTCCTGCATGAGCTTGCTTCTTACTTCTTCCAGCGCTTGATTGTGCCTTCGAAGCTTTTCCACTTTGTTGGTTAGTTCTTCACTGTCGCTCGAGGTGTAGCTGTCCTCGAGCTCATTTTCTTCTTCGATTGCTCGGCAATTTGCCCGGATTCCGATTGTCTTATCTTCCGCTTGTGCCTTCGTCGCTTGCCGAGGCCGACGACCGCTCGAGTCAAAGTGGTTGTGGTCTCTTGTTCCGATGTGATGTCCTTTGGTCCGCCTCGACTCGCGTCGAAGTGGTTCCGGATGATCTTGCCGGCAACTCTTGTAGGGGTTGGGCCGCTGTGGCGATTCTTGTGGGTCCGGTCATCGTGAGCTTGTTCTTCGAGCTTACGCATGGTTGCGGCGCCCGTTCCCGGGACTACACTCGTGTATACGTACCAATCCCCGGAACAAGTAGTTGGTACACACATAGATGATACAAATCCGATACAACAACCTTTATTGATTCCTCAAAGGGATAGTAGCTAGGGGATACATGGTCTGGATTACATTCAAAGAGGCGGATAGGCCAGCCTCACATAAAAGAAAACACACCGGAAAGCATCATAAACTCCACGAGCAACATCGAGCGAAGGACGCGACCTACTCCTCATCCTCGTGGTATTCTCCATCTTCGTCCGAACAAATAAGCAACGGGTGAGTACCTAAGGTACTCAACAAGCTCTACCACTAGCAAGGGATATTATTTATGCAATCTGGTCATGGTCAAGGCAAGGTCAGCGTTTTAGCGTAAAGCGCGGATGTAGGGCTTACTACGAAGCAAAAGGGTTCATGAAGAGGAAAGAAATTTTCATAATTTTAGTTGGTCGGACTCGGGGGAGATATTCATCAATCCCGACAGCTTCCCATTCTTTTTAGATGAGCCTTCCGACCGAAAGTCATAACAACTCGGCACCGCAGGCCAACACCATTTCCAAAACACACGGACACAAGGCTACCCACTCACACATCAAGGGTTTAATATTTGTGGCTAAGCAACATGAGCTCAAGATTTGGTGTGTCAATATACCGTGACAACGGACATCCGGATAGTTTTATACACTCTACGGAGGTTGGTACACTTTACCCACAAGCTATATGTTCTTAGCTACGGTACACATAACACTCGTCACCACAACTAGGCACGCTCACAAGTCCACCCCGAATGCCCAGTGGATCCGACGCGTATAACACAAGCATACCGTCCACCATATAAGTGCCAAGTACCGGACTTCACCAAATAAACGATCCCCGGACCTTCGTCATCTACTACGCCCGGTGGAACTTCTTGCTGCGTAACCCGATGTTTGGTGGACAGTCCTACCCATAACAGGTTCCGTGGTTGTACACTAAATCATCAATTTGGGGTCCGAAGAACCGGTCCTTACATGGCAGGGCAAACACTTGTGCATCACAAATGGACATCACCTAATCATCAAGTACTCTACACCAAGTATAAGGAGTTTCGCCTACGACCGATATCAGCTCCCACCCAACTTCACCTTAACATAGTTGGTCTAATCACCCACCCATCAACACTCACCACCAAACACATTTTCACACATTTTCGTAAACAAGGTGTATGATGATAGATAGTAACAGTTCCTAAGCATGATACTACTATATCATTAACATAGTTAACAATAAATCTAGGTCGATTCTCGTGGTCTAATGGCAATCAAGGGTATAATGTTCGCATCTATAGTGATTTGAACATCATCATACAACAATTGGGCTTTAGCAAAATAATTTCAAGGATAATGCATATAAGGGCAGCTTCCTAAATAGGTGCGAGAATAAGCAGAGAAATTAGGATCAATTATGATCAAGGAATTGATAGAGCTTTCCTCCTAACGTGACCTTGAAGTCTTCCTCGTAGTCGGGATCTTTGGGCTCGTGCTCCCGGTTCTCTTCTTCTATAGACGACGTTAGAGTACGTAAGCTACGCCACATAAAATAATGAAAGCAAAAAGTAATAACGAGTAAAAACCATATGAAATGGAGTGAAGAGGAAGGTTTCAGGGGCTAGGGTTCGTCATGACGATTCCAACGGCGTCGAATCGCCTAAAACGGAGCTACGGTTGAAAAGTTATGGTTGTGGGAAGTCCGGGGTATTTTTGTAAAAATCTGCTAGGGTTTCTATAAAAGAATAAATAATTTTTGGTAATTTTGGAGAAGTGGAGGGGCTAAAATGCAAAAATGCATTTTCGGGCTGGCTAGAGGCCTATTTGTAATTCCTAAAAAGTTTAGGGGCTTAATGTAAAAATCTAAGGGCTCTTAACTAATATGGGAAAAGGTCAAGGGATTTTATGTAAAGGTGGCTTTTCCTAGGATTTGGGTTTTATTTTTCTAAAGGAAAAGGGCGGGGGCGTGGATCTTCGGATCAACGGCTGAGATTTAAATAGGCGAAGGGGTATGCCTCGATCTAATCTCGCCCGTTTGGCCGAGATCGGACGGGGTGGCTACCGGTGTGTGCGATCGCGACCGGAGGGGTGGCGCTCGCAGGGAGCTCGCCGGAATCGAGCCTTCCGGCGGCTCCGGGGTGGAGAGGGGTAGCTAGGGGCACGCTAGTGGTCTACATACCACGGCGAAGCGGCGAGTGGGGGTGCGCGTGCATGGGGATGAGGGAGGAGGACGCCCGAGCCCACCGGAGGCTCGGGCGGCGATGGCGCTATGCGGAGGTGACCGTGTGGGCTCGAGATTGAGGGGAAAGGGGCTCGGGAGGGGGCGGGGTGCGTGTGCTCTCGGCGTAGCTAGGTGGCGTGGTGGCTTGGGTAGAGGGGCCGGTGAGCACCGGACGGCGAGAGGGGAAGAGGGAGGCGGACACCGGATGGTGGCAGAGTGAGGAGGGTAGGGAGGAGGGAAGCAAAGGGGGCGAGGGGCTTGCCTTGTCGCTCCGGGAGGGTGGTGCGGTGAGTAGGCGGGGAGAAAGGGGGCTTTTTATAGGTGGAGGAGGGGAGGTGCGGCCATGGCGACGCGGTGGGCCGAGCGGCGCGATGCGCGACAAGGCGAGGGGGGACCACGTACGATGAGGAGGGGTGGCCGCTTGGCCGGGTGCGACGGGGAGAGGGGGCCGGTACAGCAGGGCTTGGACGTGCGTCGTGGTGCCCAAGGGGATAAGGGAGGGAGGTGAGGCCAAGGAGGGGGCGGCGGCTTCGGCGGGGTACGACCGTGGTGGCACGCGCGAGAGTGCGGAGGGGGCGGCGGTAGCGAGAGGGCGGGCGGGGCGGCGGCGACGGCGCGGGCCGCGTCGTGCGCGAGAGGAGGAGTGGGCCGGGGAGGGGAAATGGGATAGGGCGGCCCGGCTGGGTGTAATGTTCTTTTTCTATTTTCCTTCCTTCACTCCTTAGGTCAAAATAATAAATAAGTAAATAATTAAATAAATAAAATCAAATAAATTCTAACGAGTCAAATGTAAAATGAAGAAAAATAAAAGTAAAGCAAATAAAATAGAAACAACCAAGTTTGCAAGAGTTAGGTTTTTATTTTCAAAAATTCTATGTGTTGTTTTTCCTATGTATGTAATTGGGTTTTAATTCCCTAGTAGTTTTCGTAAATGTTTTTCCTGAATAAGATAAAATGATTTATTTGGTGGTTTTTAATTTGGCCAAAAATCAGGGTGTTACAATGGTGGGTGCCAATGCTGGTGTACTAAGCGGCGAGAGTAGGATCACTTAGCACACCGAACAGAGAATGAAGTATGCTAGATAATAAAGAACGAAGTGGCAAGATAACAACTCTAGTATAAGCACAGCTTAACTTGTTGATTACATGTGTCCTTACAGGTGACTCTTGGGCTCTCTTTATAGTCCTAGGGAGCCTCTTTATAGTCCTAGGGAGCCACAACATTACAAGACCATTTTACCCCTGGCCGTCGCCCTCGATTCCACTAGGAGTCGGTAACTCTTGATGGCAATCTGGGAAAGCCAGCTAAGCACGCGAGATTCGCGGCTTAGCTGGCTGCTGGCTAGAAGGCAACGCAACACGGCGCTTCGCCTCGGCACTTGGCCTCCGCTTGGGCGTCGCTTCGCTCGACCGGCGGTCAACCTGCCGGTCGTGGGCCTTGCTTAGGGGCCTGTTACTCCGTCGGACGCTGCTCCGCTATGTCGCCTTCGCTCTTGGTGTCTCGCTTCGCCTGTCAACCTGCGAGTTCACCTAGGGGTTTAAAGTTAATCACAGAAAACAAGTACGGGGTGCTTGGCGTTTGCTCCGTGCAGGGCTTGCTTCGCGCCAGGCCCCAACAGCCCTCATGTTGGCAAGCTAGCCGATCCCAAGAAGATTGCAATCGATCATCATGCCGCAATGACCACTACAAGAATGAGTAACGGAGCTACAGTATAGGGTACCTTGGGCTGTCAGCTGCTGCTACACGTCCTGCGGCACTGGGTCGCTCCGCCAACCGTCGGAGCACAACTCCACCCTCCTCTTCAGGCCTGACCTCACCGGTCTCTCTTGCTCCGCCGGAGCTGACTGTGCTTACCGCGAGTGACGATAAGCTGTCACCGCTCAGCAATGATAGGCGGCAACGAAAGGTGCCAAGGCTCGTGCTATCGTCTTGCCTTGGCCCATCAAATTAATTAAACCTGGATCTCTCTCGTTCTAACGTTCGTTCAGTCCTCGAAACTGGATCCCTTTCTTGGCAAGCATATTTTTTTAATTTTGGCACTGGCGTGTCTTCCGTCAAACCCGGATCATGTCCGATCCTTATTACACCTTTTTTTTTCGAAATATATGAAAGCTACAGTTATTATAGCATGAACCCAAGGGGCAGGCAGCCAGGCAAGGCCCGCGTGACGGGCGAGGCTTAGTTCATACTTCATAGAATATGCCATCTGAGCTAACTCCAATACCTCTGATTCTATCTGAATTTAACCTGCCATAATTATAACGATTGTTCATAGGCGAACTAATGAACTCACCAGCGTAAACGAAAACTGGAATCAATATTCTTATAAGTCCATTTTGTTTTTGTATGCAAACTCATGCCTCATTGTATTTTTTTACCGAGCCTAGAAATACTGATTATTTCTTTTTAGAAAAGGAATGTGTTTCGTATTTTTATCTTACTCCCTCCATTCTTATTTGATGACATTAGGACAAGAAATTTAGTTTAAAAATAAACTAATCTTCTTGTCCTAACATCAAGAAAAAAGAACAGAGGGAGTATAAGATTATACCGCAAGCTCTTTAAGTTGCATATAGTTTAATTTGCGTCAGCCTCATCCTCATGCAGTGCAACCAGCTGGGAACGCTTAAACTGGATGAGCCCAAACTTCCTTCAAAGAGCTTTGCATTTTCCAGGAGTGGGGATAAAACTATTAAAAAACATAATAGAACTACGTATATAATATAAGAATGCTTGGGGCTACGAGAATCAGTGAATGTCAGATCAGTTAAGCATACCATTCGGATACTTTTGTAAAAATAATAGAACTACGTCAGGAATACTAACGGACACCCTTGAACGAAGGTAGTGCATGGTGTGCATGGTAAATTTCTTTCATTCAACAGACTAAAACACAACATAACTGTAAAATATTCTGCAATTAGAAATAAACTAGGCTAGGTGGTGCGTGTTTGCGGTAGGTGGTGTGTGAACTCTCGTACTATCCTCTTGATTTGCATATGCCTTGCCCCATCAATTTAATTACACCTTAATCTCAGTCCTACCAATGCTCGTTCATTCACGACAGAGGCCCTCGACCGCATACCTATTTTAAATTTTGCACCTACGTGTGTCTGGTGCCTTGGTCCGTGAAACCCGCATCCTATCGATCGTATGCATATTTCTAAATACACTTTGATCTATGTCTAAAGGTGTCCTACCAACGTTCGTTCAGTCACACTGGAGGCACGCGACTGTATGCATATTTTTAATTTTGCACCTTCGTGTCTGGTGCCTCGGTCCGTGAAAAAAGCGGACCGGCTACGGCAGGGGCCACGTGACGAGCATGGCCTAGTGCATAGAATCTGTCACCTGCGTTAAGTGCAATGCCTTGGATTCCAGCTGAATTTAACCAGCCATAAATAAGGAGTTTACCAAACTGCCCTTGATTATAGGTTAGGGGATGAATTGATCTAAACACGGTGTAAGAGGAGTGGGTATGAAAACAAAAGAGTTGACACAGGTTTAAGCCACTTGGAGGTGTAATATGCTATGTCCTTCTTGACCTACAAGTTGCAAGAGCATGATATTGATACATATTATGGGTCCCTTTGGTAGAGCTTCAGCTCATGGAAAAAACAGCTTCAGTCTGAATTATGCGTCAAAACAAAACAACTTCTCTTGCTTATTTCAGCTTCTGTAGTCAAACCGTTTGGTAAAATAGCTTATCCAGCTTTTTCAGAAACAGATTATACATATGAAATGACTCATGCCCCAGGATTGTACGACAACTATAAATACATGTTTTATGTGATTTTAGGTACTGTTTTGAAATAAATTACAATATGACAAATATTAAAATGAATCAAGAAAGCATGTTCACATGTTAGCTTCCATTATATGTTCGTCAAAATATTCATACATCCCGCCGGCACCAACAATAATTGTGCCACGCCCTGGATGCTGCTAAGCTCGATCACAGGACTACAAATTAAAGACGCCCAAACTGAAACAGAACATAGTTCACCGAAGACAAGGTAGAACAGAGTTGCAACAATGTCTCACTCTTGTTGAATCGTGGTGTCGGTGCTCCTGGCGCTCGCCGTGATGACCGCCGCCACGACACTGCTGTAGGAGGAGTGACTGCAGGACAAGCATTCCGTCAAGGGAGACGGCCACCTGCTGGACGAGGCCAGGCAGCTGCTGGGCGTGGCGGACACGAAGGTGGTCAAGAGGGCCAGCGGCGACGAGCATTACCTGGAGGCGAAGCCGAGCGGTGGCATCGTGGCCACCATGAGCGACGACAAGAGCTCTTCAGGCAGAAGTAGCAGCAAGAACAACAGCAACGAGCGCAGCAAGGAGGGTGAGGAGAGCAGCAATGAGGGAGAGAAGCACGCCAATAATTGCATCATCAAGGAGGCGTGCCACAAGAATAGGATAATCTAGCCGGCAGGCCCGTGCTCGCCGCTAGCCCGTTTATGTACATGTGTCCAACCCATGTGGATCAGGTTTCAGCAGTACTATTTGCATGTTGGTGTTTATGTGCCCATTAAACTGATGTAGCTATGAGAGCCGCGAGGACGAATAATACCCATATCTATGTGGTTGTGCGGAGAGTGACCGAATGGACCCTTCCGCTCATAGGAGGTGGATTTGAGACAGCTGAGTGGTGACTGAAACATAAAGTTGTCACATGTGGCTTCTGAGAGTAGGTGATGTGCAAACAGGTTTCTCCTGCAGGATGTAAATCGATTTGAATCGCTGTCCCACACAGTAACGAGTGCCGCTTGTCCCGTCGACCGCGACGTAGTAACAAGAGGAACATGGATGATTATGGTTAATCTGTTGTTTTCTTATTAAATGCTTGATAACCATGTATTGCAATAGAATAGTGCAAAGTAAATTTATTTTATTGTTACTAAATATAATAATTGCTCCGGGCCTAGCTCTTTGTGGTTTTCAGAGCAAAAGGATGATGAGGGCTATGACAGTGGAGATGACCAGTAGGGGAACCAGCCCATTAACGGAGGAGACTACACATGGGAGTAGATCGTTTGCTTGCTGGTATGGTGTTCTAGGGCAAAACATCTGTCTCTACCGCATGTCCTATGTGTATCGTTGTTAGAATGAATGTATCGTGTTTATTCTGCTTCCGCTACATTTCAAACTTCGATGTATCGGAAGCTGGATTCGTGTAAAAAGCTTGTATTTGTCTATGTCTTTTGTACTCTATAAGCTTTTGTTGATGTTATATTATTGGGCATCACACTGTGTGGTGCCACTGGAGCAAAGATGCTAGCGATGGAATCGCCTTTTCGTGAGGCAGTTTGTCACAATTAAATGTTGCAAACAAATACAAAAATGAATTAAATTTTAATACGGAATAGCACATGTTGTACGTGAGTAGGAAAAGTTTTGAGGATAAAAAAGGAAAAAAGGTTAATTCTTCGCTGAGTGCAAAAAGAGACACTCGGCAAACTTCATCTTTGTTGAGTGCCAAAAATATGTACCATGAGCAATGATGCCAAGTGTTTTTTTTTCAAGCAAGTTTTTTTTTTTATTTAGCACATGGCAAAGGAGTTATTTGTCTGAGTGTTCAAAAAGATACCCTCGATAAAGAAGAAGAGACTTGGCAAAACATGGATTTTCCTGTAGTATTGACCACCAGTGGGTTCCTCTAAGACTATTCATAATGGTGGTTTCATTTTCAATATATAGCTCGCCGTGTCAATAGTTTTAATGATATTAATAATTAAGAGAGATAAGAAACCAGTTTCATCCAAGTGTTAGTGGTATACACTGTTTCCAAGACTATGAAACTACATGAAAGTAGCACTCGGAGCAAGTATTTCGTTTCACATGGAACTTGGGCCAATCGCTATGAAAGAGTTAAATGCTATGATAATCTAGGAAACCAAACAAAGAAATGAAACTATGTATTGGAGGAATGTGTTTCATTTATACTCTATATGATGTGGCACGATCTTAAAAACAACAAAATGAAATCTCCCGCTGAGAATATCCTAATAAGTCCACAACTTGGATGATGCTCCGACAAGCGAGGTTAAGCTCCTCGTGGTCTGCTAGTGGTCGCAAGACCTAGTCAACCAAGAGGCCAAGCTGTACGACTACAACTTTGATGAAACTCCTCTATGTGCGATATTTCACCACCGCCGCCAAGTGCGGCCATCTTTGATATTGAGTCTTTCGTCCTTCCTTCTGATTCGGAAGGCGTGCAAGGCGTACGTGTCACTCACACATTTGTGGCCCTGCAGGCACGGCAGTACATGCATGTCGTATGCCTTTTCTGTTCCTCCGCCGATCCTCGCTTTGCCATGGTACGTGTGTGCGGCTCCCGACCACGTACTCGGCCCCTCCCTCCCCTTGAGATGAAGCCACCGCCGTGGTGGACTCCAGCTTCGTTGCGGCCGTCTCGGACACGGATATCACGGACCACGAGCACGCCCAGACCCATCGGAAGAACTGCACCCGCGCTCTCCCTTCATGGCGCGCCGCAGCACACCGGTGGCCACTGGACAGGTTGGGAGAGGAACAGAGTAAGCAGCGGCTGCAGGGTCTTGGTTACTGTGCTGTTCCCATTTTTGCAGGGTCGAATTCAAATTTAGGGCAGAGGGTTGTTCCTTTGTGATGTCAAATTGGTTTGACCAAATTCTTGCTGGGCATGTACGTGATGCATGGTTTTGTGCGAATAAGATAATTAGTACTTAATTCTAGTATGTAGAACACGGAAAGATAAAGAAAGAAGAGAACTTTGTTGTCAACTATTTTCACATTTGAGACTTTCACTATTTGAAGTTCTTGATACCAGTGTTACAGCTGATTCATGTTTACGATAAGGCCTTACCTCCTCCTCCTGTTTCCACCTTGTGTTTAGGGCCCGACAGTTCAGAACCGTGCTACGCGGGTGGTTGATTTTAACAACAGCCTCTACTAAGGACGGCATTCTGTCAAGCACCGGAACCGCTTTCGAAAGCTTCATCAAAGGCACAACGTCATGCGCTGGGAAGGAGGAGAGTACGTGCAGGAGGGCGTCGAACAAGGTGCTTGCAGTTATCCACTGTACAGGGCGTGTAGGAAAACTAAATTGTGTATTGTACTTCCTTCTTTACTAAATTGTCGTCGCCATTGACTTTTTTCGTAGCGTTTGACCATTTGTGTTATTCAATTTCAAGTTTCTTTAGTGATAAAACATATTCCAACAAAATATATGACATTTGTTAAACTTTATTTGAATAAGACAAATAGTCAAACTTAACAAAAGAATCAACGGTGATAACAATTTAATAAGGAAGTAGTATTGTGGAATAAGTCAACGTACTGGCGCGATGGACCACGCTCAGCAGGCACTGGTCGCGCAGTCGAACCTGCTTGTCCTGGCCACGGCTGCACCGCACGCAACGTTTCTCAAACTGAAGCAGCTCAGAAGACATCTGGATCAAAGTACTGCTTTGTTTTGTTTTCACTGTTGGCTGGCTGGCACCAAAGCAACGCAGGGTGCACGCATTACTTCCATCGTGTGCTTCCGCCAGCCGCCGCAGTTGTGTGATGGAAAACAGAGGTATCTGTTGTTTTCTTTCCAGTGGCAGCAGGGGTACTATCGTTTTTGTTTTGTTTTCTGGAAACGTACTCTTCACCATTCCGAAACTGTAACTAATCGCGCATTTTTAGGGGTTTTGAGAGAGTATAACACCTAATTAAACTGCTCCAAAGAACAGAATATGGTCGGAACAGTTTTTTTTATTACAGACACATGGTTTGAGATCAAACTTGTTTCACAACTCTGTCGAGGAACATTTTATTTGCTCCGACATATACCTCCTTTCACGTCCAGAGTCTGCAGAAACTTTAGAGTTCCAATTTCTTTAGGGAACTCCAAGCCTCCCAACCAACTACAACTTAGCTGAAGGTACCTCAAGTGAAGTAAATTTGGGACATGCATTAGGTGGTGGCCTTCAATATATTTGCTAGAGGTGGAAATGTATAGCACACGTAGAAGCTTAAATCTTGAAAGTGGGACCCCATTGTCAATCTCACATCCACACGAAATGAATGACCTCACTTGTTCCATGTCCTCTATACCGGCCCTCACGGTTCTAATATTTTGTAGGGCTAACCTACGAACTTTTCTCTGTGATGATGATGTTGACCCTTCATTGTCATCTGGCACTGTGACAAAGTTCTCTTCAAATGCAATGGAACATATGAGATCCAATACCATATCATGAACCTGACAACTCTGTTCAAAGTCATTCCCTATGTCAACAGAGAAATCTACCAACTGAATCATGCTTCTGTTTACCAGCTCGTTGAAGTACTCCTCCCCAGTCTCAAACAAGGATTTTCCTTGTTTCTTGTGAACAAAATCTTCTGCGATCCACATCCGTATCAGAGGATCCTTTTCAATGAAATAATCTTCTGGGAACACACTTAGATATAATAAGCATGTCCTTAGATGAGAAGGTAGATCATAGTAGCTATAAGATATTATTTTCTTAGTGTCCTCTACTTGAGGGTTGTCCGTAATACCAAAACCAATAGAGTGAAGCACCTCTGACCATTTTTCCCTGTGTTTACCCTCCAACAGACTAGCCATTGTGATGATAGCTAGTGGTATGCCACCACACTTCTTCAGAATTTTATCAGATACCTCATCATCTGGTTGGTGATTAGATACATTCGTTTCGCCATCATATATCCTTGCAAAGAATAACATTCTTGAGTTATCATCTGACAGCGGTTCTAGCTCATACATCCAACCAGCTGCTTGTGCAACTTCACGTTTACGAGTAGTTATGATTATTCTACTTCCATTATTGTTCTCAACAAGAGCACATTTGATTATTCCCCATGATTCTCTGTCCCATATGTCGTCAATAACAATGAAGTACCTACCACCATCATAGAGCAGAAGTTATGAGCTAGCAAAACTCTCCGGAGCATATTTGTAAATGCAAGAAGTGTGCCAAACACTACAGAAGTGAGTTGTCTCACAATCTTATAACACTCCCTTCATACCTAGAGATAGTGTACTAAGGATGCATATATGGAAGTAAAAGTGGGTAGCATATTCCAATATTGAACCAATAGCGCATTCCTGATTCCAAAAGGACAAAAAGAATGTGACATGAACAGGTCTAAATTCTTGCGCTAACTAGCACTGCAGGCTTGAAATATATACATCAGTACCGGTTCATGTGCCGGTTAAAATGACATTTCTCTATTAATGTTGACAGAATACAAAACTGGTTAGTTTCTCTTTCTTTCATATTTTATATGTTACTTAGTGCGTTATTAGAAGATAATGTAGGTAGGAGGTTCAGCTTCTATACAAATGGAAAATGTTGCAAGCTATATCTTTCTTTTATTAATCTGCAATTATTCTCTCTGTCAAATAACAGTAAGAATGATACGGATAAGCTACCTCTAAATTTGATTCCATAAATTTATATTGAATATATCACAGTTTTCAAAAGATTCAAACGTAATTTCAGAAAAAAATGCTATCAATCGTACATAACACAATTCACAAATAGAAAATCAGCATGCAGAAAAGAATCTATATCACAAAAATAAAGTAAAGTGCACAGATGAGACACCAAGAAATAATTATTTCCACGGTACTAAAACACAGCACAATATAATAAGTGCAAGGTAAGTACTGAAACTCAGCTCATGTAATAAATGCAATGTAATTACAAATTTTCATACATGTCAAGACATTATTTGGTGGGTGATAACACATACCTCTTGTTTTTAAGAAAATCTCGAAGTTTATCGATGAATTGCATTTCATAATCCAATGCTGAAAAATTCCACTGTTCCTTGTCAAGGGATACTAAAATGTTCTTTAAAATGTTCTTCAGGTCCGGACTCCGGCCAACCGGAACAAAAGCAATGCAATCAAATTGCCCATTATGTTTATCAAACACTGCTTTGGCAAGGGTTGTCTTGCCTAGTCCTCCAATTCCGACAACAGAGACTATCCTTTGTTGTGCGGACAATGTCTCGAGTTTTTTGCTTTTCTCTTCGATGCCAATAAGTTTAGCTGCGTTATCGTAGAGAGTTATTATGCGAGGGTCCACACCAGACGCTTTGGCTGGAGTAATACCATCAAGCTTGTACCTATCCAGGGAAAAACAATGCAAAACTCAAAAACCTATATGGTAGGAGAGAACGGAATTTAAGAAAACTTCAAAATCATTTGAGTTCCATTTGCTCCTGACCTGTTCCGTCGCTCGGCCAGATCAGTGACACGCTCCTTGATTTCATTGATATCTTGGACGATGTCACGCCGTGTCTTGGCATTGGCAACCCTTTTTACCAACTTCTTAATGAACCTCTTGGTGCTCCTTTTGCTGGGGCGCTCATTAGGGTCCTTGATGCGCACAAGGAAGGTATCCACGATGTCCTCCATGTCGTAAGACAGCTCCCGGGCTTCACGGGCCCATAACATGACCAAGTCGCGCTGTTCAAGTTGATCCGGCGACACCTCGCCGACACTGCAGAGGGCAGTTTGAATGCTCAGGAGCTCGTCTTTAAGGAACTTGATGTTCTTCTTGGCAGCCTTGTGCAGCTTGTACTCATCCTGTAGCAGCTGGCCGAGTTTGGGGAGCAGAGTGCCAAGTGCTCCCGCCGCAAACTCCATGGCTAATAGAACCAGTCGCTCTTAATGATTTAGATTGTGTGCAGCAAGGGGCACGTTGAGGATCTGGACTAGCAGTGGGTGTAAAGTATAATCGATCTGTAAGGGAAGCAAGAACAAACAAAATTAGAGGAGAATGCTAGATGGATGTTTCCTGACATTTCGTTAATAAAGACTATAAGAGAGAACCAGTAAGACGTAACAAGGCTGATCTATTTATGCAAGCACGAAAATTGTGAAGTCACCTGGCTAGATTTTAAGCAACATCAAGCATGGACATGAGAAGCAAGAAAAGACAAGATAATAGCAATAAAAAGAGTCATTTTGTTGAAAATAAAGAAAGAAAAGAATGAAGAATGGATCAAGGGCTGAAATTGTGACACTCCGGGTCCTAAATTTGCGAGTTAGCATTTTTTTAAAACTCATCTCAAGACTGGACGTACCCACCCAAGAAATTTCATTGACATGCAAAGTGTTTTGGGCAATGAATAAATCCAAAAACACTTTGGTTTGAACTACAACTCAAATTTCTACAACACAAGTATGGTCAACCAAAAATATATATTGTAGGGCATGTCAAATGAAAAATCTAGGACGAAACCTCATTGGATTTCATCAAGGTTTAATACCCCAAATAAATCATACAAACTTAGCATTTAAGCCTTTTCTCTGAATTTTCAGAATTAATCTAGACAGTATTTTTGAGTAAACTCTACGTGCATGTCACTTCCTAGAGTTATACTTTTCAGCAAAATTTTCTCTAATTTTTGAGCTTGGGAAGGCCTTGCTTTTGATTTTTTAAAATCGGATCAGACCACAATTTGAAATTCGGGAAAAAGAAAAGATGCTGAGGAGAATATGCCGTGGGGCCCGCTCGTCGGCGAGCCAGGGCTGCGCCCGCACCCAACCGGCGCTGTACGCCGGCGCCGCGTGGCGGGCGCGCTCGGCCCGACCCCACCTGGTCGGGGGACAAAGGGGAGGCTCCCTCCCGGCCGGAACACCCCCCCCCCATCCCATTTCTCTCTCTCTCCCGAGCTCCCACCCCCGCCGCCATTGCCGCCCGAGCTTGAAGCACGACGCCCGGCCGCCCCGTCCCCTCTCGAGCCAAACCGCTCCGCCCCAAGCTCCGCCCCACCCCCACCCCGCTCCACGCCAAGAACCCCCAAAAATGGCGGACTAAACCCGACCAATTTTAAAGAAATCCGCGAAGAGCTCCACCCCGGCCGTCACCGTCGTCGCGGCCAAATTCACCCCTCCGGTGAGCTTTCCCTCCCGTTCTTGCTCCGGTGCGTGCGCAAGGTGATGAGGCTTGTTCCCAAACCCTAACCCCTCCGTGTCACCTCACTAGATCGTCGAATTTTCTTTTCTCCCCCACCTCGGAGCTCCGGTCGCCGCCACCTCCACGCCGCCCGCCTCCTCCAGCCGTGCTCATCCAACGGGAAGGCCGGGACAGGAGAGCCCATGCTCTAGTGAAGCTCCCGGCCAAGCCGCACTTCCGTTCGTGCTTCCTTCGCGACGAGCACCCCCGCCGGACCTCTCTGCACCGCCACCGCCCGACGTGCCGCCTCTCCGGTGAGGATCCCGCCGACCCAACCCCACCACAAGATGCGGCATCTCGGACCGCATCTAGAGGACCCCTCGCCTTGGTCCGCGAGCCGCGGCGCTGCTCCGGCCACCGCGCCGCCGCCTCCCGACCGCGTGCCGGTGAGGCCACGAGGCGAGCCACACGGCCCCGGATCCCGTGTGGCCACGACCACACGCGGATCCGGAACCCCGTGGTCCGCGGTGTGGCGCAGAGCGCGGATTTTCAAATTTAAATCCCGGATGGCATTTTTGTAAATAGTTCGAAATCCATTCAAACTTAGAAAACTCATATCTAGAGTTCTAGACCTCGAAAAATTACAAAGTAAATTTTGTTGGACTCCTTGAGACATGTACTATTTTATAGTGCATTTAGTTTGGCATAATCAGAAACAAATTATTTAGCTTAATTTCTTTTTAGGGAATTCAAGAATAGCACTTAATTAATTACTTAATTATCCCAAATTATGAAGCTTAATTTAGTTATTATCTATAACATGTGCCTAAGGACCAGGAGCAATTTAATTGCGATTTTACCTAGTTTTGCTAGAGATGTTGAGTTATTTTCTTGCACATGCGATAATGATTTAAATGCTTCATGGGAGTTGATGAAGGAGATTAAATTAAATAATCGCCTTAAATCATTTTCACCTCGCTGGACACTAAGTTAATTTATACTCATGAATTACATGTAATTGATGAAATCCGCACGTATTCCGTAAAATATTCAAGTATCATGTTTTCATCAAAAATTTACACATCACTTTTACATCATGTAGTCTGCGGGGTGAACGTGATAACCGGCGAGCAGGAGCCGTAAGCTGCCGCTACTATTGACCCAGCTGCTCAGGGTCAAGCTCAAGGCAAGCCCCGGTACACAACCTTTTAATTTAAGTATTTTAATTTCATCACTATGTTTGTAGGTCCGTAATGTGCATTAGGTCTATAGGAGTTGTGATGAAACCCTAGCATGCGAGAGGACCCTATCTACCCTGGTTCGATCACTCTATGCTAGATGCTTGCTTAATTAGGGCGATGATCCGTCGAGTGGTACGGAGACCACTCGTAGATAGGAACAATCACCTTTTTGGACATGATGCTAAGTATCAAGTTGAGAATGGAAAATTGGAGGCCGGACGGGCAACTTAGGTGGAAAGTGAAGGACCGAAAGAGTCTTCAAGGTTGTAGCCCTGTCGGTGCACACAAGGACCGCGTCATGTCCGGTCCATGTGGATAAGTTTGAACGTATCGCTTACATGCTCGGAGTTAATGGGCCCGAGAAACCGATGTACCGATGGTAGTCGTATGTTAGAGAGATACCCTACTCCCTTGGTTACTTGGCAGGAATTTGGGAGGAGAGAAGGGAGCACTCTACTCACGGATGACGTCTAGGACGGCATCGTGTGGGGACCCTTCTCGGGGAGCTAGGCCCGACCAACACTACGAGTGCTTGGCCGGGAAAGGTTGTCTCATGCCGCTTCTAGGAAGCGCGTATGTGACGTGCAATCAGGTTTCTCCTGCAGGATGTAAATCGATTCGAATCGCTGTCCCTCACAAGTAACGAGTACCACTTATCTCGTCCGCCGGAACGTAGTAAGAAGAGAAACATTGATGATGATGATTATGATTAATTTGTTGTATTGCTTAATTACTCGTTTGGAAACATGTAATGCAGTAGCTTAGTGCAAATTAAATTTATTCTTTTGAGTAACTTAATTAAATTGCTAAAAGATGAAAGTAAGGATTCACTTGTAGGCCAGCTTAGTGCTTAATTATATCCTATCCCCCTGGCCTTTGCATGTCTAGGAGTCGGCCGTAGATGGCCACCTTGACGGGTCGGTCTTGTCGACCTCTAGTTGCTCAGGGCTTTGCTCTATCCGGTTTTCGGAGGACCCCGTCGGACAGGACTTCGGCGATGGAGATAACGTCCGGCGAGGATCGGACTCGGATGACGGCCACTACACTTGGGAGTGTTGCGGTCCGGAGGAGTAGTGTCGATGATGTGCCAGTACGATGTTCTAGGGCAGGAACATCCGTCTCTGCCGGATGCTCGTGATGTATCGCCGAGAGTGCGATTGTATCTTTATGCTTCCGCTGTTTAGTTCATTTCCAAACTTATTAGCTTCGATGCTCATGAGACTCGATGTACTAATGTACTCGGGATGAATGTAAGAGACTTGTACTTATATTCATTGTACTATGCTTATGTTTGTATGTTGTAATATCGGACATCACAGCGCGTGATGCCACCCTTGATGATCCCGGAGACGGAAACGCCTCTTCGTGAGGCGGGTCCGTCACGTAAATGGGTTTTTTGTTATATAATGCTACTGCTACCCCATGGAGAAAAAGAAATTAGTAATTACATTAACATTAGTTCCGTAACCCCCCCGCCCCCCCGCGCCACCCCCACCAAAAAAAAGAATTGTATGGCCCCAGTGGTTCTACAAAATCTTCTCGGGTGTCACGATCTCTTATTATTAGCATGTACAAGTAGTTTTTTTCCAGAAAAATTTGTCATTCTCAATGCAAACCTTCATTACCTTGTTTTCAAGCGTCGCATCATTCAATAATGTTTGAATAGATAAATGAAACTAGGTCTCTCAATGCTAAGTATCATTCATGGTTTTATATGCTTGTGTAACGTTTAAGTATTTCTCCAAAGTTACCAAATTGGAATTGTTTAATGTGCAGAGATGAAACTCAAACCTCCAGTGAGAGTTTCAGTTTGATTTCAGAAGTTTGGTAATTGTGTACACCATGTTTTGCCCCTATGAAACTCAATTCTTCTCTTTTCTAATAAATTTCATGCCACATCATCTGTTTTGCTTACATGGCATATTATATGGAAACGAAACTTGCATTGAGAATGACTTAATTGCAACCTGCCTCGCACAGATCAACCTTGACAAATGAACACCGGCTCATAAAATCGTGAAGCCTACCAGCTAGGATATTGAGCTCAATTGAGAAGCATAGAAATGGGAAGAAAAATAAATAAATCTATATGGAGGATACTTCCATTAATTCAAAAGAAAAAATAGAAAGCTACACTACCAGAAATAGAAGGTTTGACAAGTGTCCAGAACACTCAGCAAAAAGCCAAAAACACTAACAACTTTACACTCGGAAAAGTCCACTCGGCGAAGGCCTGGTCGGCGAACACAACTTTGCTGAGTGTTTCTTACAAAATTATCGGCTTTCTTGAGTGCCAAACCCAGCACTCGGCAAACTTTTTTTCCAAAAAAAAGAAGAAAAAAACTGTCACACGGCAAAGGCTCCTCCATGTTATTCCCCGGCCACCACTTCGCCGGCAACGGCTCACACGCCCTGCCGCTACGCCGATTGGGCTCACGGTAGGGACCGCCACCGCATCCAGCCCAAGCATGAACACCCGAGCTCCCCGATTGTGCCCGCTCCGGGCCCATTCTATGTTGTGCTAGGGAAAGGGAGGGGGAGACGGTCGGATGAGCCAATGTCGGCTCGACGTGGAGAGAGGGAGAAGAGTTGAGGTCCGGGGGGGTGGTGCAGCTGCTGCCGCCCGACGTGCCATCACACCCCGTGGTAGTATTCGCGAGGCAGATGAGAGCCGTGCTGCTAGCAGAGAGAGAGAGAGAGAGAGAGAGAGAGAGATACGAGACAAATGAGAGGGAGGGATCCTGATGGTGTTGTTTGGATCAATGGGAGGCCATGATTTCAAAGGGTTGGCTTGCTGACATGGCAACTTATTGTGAACTGAAATGTTTTTGAAAAATTTGGATGGCTAAGCAACTTCAAATGAAAAAAAATTGTCAACTACAAATTTTTTTTATTTTGCTGAGATGTACAATTTTGTTATAAAACTGTTTTTCATATGGGATCATATAAAATGTTTCTATGAAAAATACATTTATTAACTCTCTCACACACTATTTCATGTACTTCTTATCAGATGGTTCGGTTTTGTAAACATGGTTACGACAAAATGTGTGAAACTATTCAACTTTTTATCACAATCTCCATGTGTCATGCCATCACATCATGGCAAATCTCATGATTTTTTTGACACTATTTTTTTGGGAAATTAAAATTAATTCGAGCACACCTTTATGGTCATATTTCTTGAAAATGATATGCGAAATTTCTTTTTCATTTCATGGGTAAGGCCTCCAACTAGGCTAAATAACATGAATATAATTTTTATAATCATTGTATTATATTATCTAAAACAGTTGCAATTCAAATTTGATTTGATTCATAAATTGTTCGAATACAATTAATTAACTAATTATAGAAAACAAATACAAAAGCATCCAAATTTTAACATGTAGTAACAAATGTTATATATAGAGAATAGAAAAAGTTTTGAGGGTGAAAAATAAAAAATATTTAAATGTTTGCTGAGTGCAAAAAGAATAGACTCAGCAAAATCTAATCTTTGCCGAATGTATTAAATAAATACACTCAGCAAATACCGCTTTGCCAAGTGCCACAAAATACACTCGGCAAACTCCCCTCTTTGCCGAGTGTTTTTTTTCTTAGCACTTGGCAAAGAATTTATCGAATGTTTTCTTCTTGACACTCGAGAAAGAGCATCTTCGCCGGCAATGAATTTATCGAGTGTTTTGTTCTTGATGCCTCAACAAAGAGCATCCGCGCCGAGTTTTCAAAAAGAAAGAAAAAAACACTCGGCGAATATGCACATACCCAACAAATTCTCTTTTTTTCGGTAGTGCTAGATCGTTGAGATTAAGCAAAGATTGGTAGATAGATCTAGGTAACTCGGGTGTTACGTGCTGAAAGGCTCTCACCTTCTGATTCTCTGATCTTCGTTTATGGTTCAGGTGTAACCAAAGAGAGCAGCAACTCGGGTGTCACACGTGTGCTTCTCACCAAAGAAAAAAGTCCTCTCATTATCCCCAAATCAAAGCATACGTAAAGGATAGATAGGTTTCTTCTTTCTTTCTTTTTTTTTTTTTTTTTGTTGTTGGCTCTTTATTCTCTCTGAACTATCAGGGATTGTGAGCTTTGCATTGTAATCTTGAGTTGTATGCACCTTTTTGGTGGAGAGACTAGAATAAAATTATTCCCTCTTGTAAAAAAAGGGTCATTACATTACATCGATTTTCAGTGGTAACCAGACTCTCTTCGTGCTTCAAAACATGATGTAAAGCTTTCTGTATGCACAGAACAAGGATTTACAAGTAATAAAGAGTATCTCGTCAAGATTAGCACTGCGACCTACGGTATGAAACTAAGAAACAAGTTAAAACACCAGCTCATTAGAAATAGATGCAGACGACTGTTAGTTAATGAGCGCATAGGGGCATCTGCAAAAGGATTTATTTGTAACTGATGACTCAATACTCAGGCAACAGCGCATGAAGTCTGGAACATAATTGTTCATGCCAATTGCCAGTATGTAGGAACAGAAGCAGGAAAGTTTAAGGTCGATCTCTACAGGCTCTAATAGGAATCAAGAAGAAATAGCAACCTTTACAGTGTGAAGAAAACATAAATTTCAAAAAGCTCTTAATAGGAATAAACTAATGCCACTAAGAGTGGACGAACAATGCCGAGCAATGCTTAGAAGATTATAACAGGACACAAACTTGTGAAGCCTGGAGGATTGGATTTGCAGTACAATTTTGAAGCATGGAGATGGGAAGCAAGAAAACGAAACGATAAGAGATGAAATCTAGATCGCTGACATTTCACTAAATCAAAAGGAAGGCTAGACTGTAAGCAATATTGAGATATATCTGCAATAGCTTAGCGAGACAAGGGGATCACACGTACCTTGCTGATGGATTCAGCTCGTAAAATGTGCTTCGGGATGGAAGGGCTTTGGTTGAGCTCTAGATCTAGCGCAGGCTGCAGCTTGTGGTAAGGCTAACTCCAAAAGCGATGGCCGTGTTGGATATAGCCTAACATTCATCCATTAACGACCACTGCAAGAATGAGGAACGGAGCTACAGTACAGGGTACCTTGGGCTATCAGCTGCTGCTACACGTCCTGCGGCACTGCATCGCTCCGCCAACCGTCGGAGCACAACTCCACCCTCCTCTTCAGGCCTGACCTCACCGGTCTCTCTTGCTCCGCCGGAGTTGACTGTGCTTACCGCGAGTGACGATAAGCTGTCACCGCTCAGCAATGATAGGCGGCAACGAAAGGTGCCAAGGCTCGTGCTATCGTCTTGCCTTGGCCCATCAAATTAATTAAACCTGGATCTCTCTCGTTCCAACGTTCGTTCAATCCTTGAAACTGGATCCCTTTCTTGGCATGCCTATTTTTTAATTTTGCACGTATCTGGCCGTCAAATCCGGATCATGTCTTTATTACACCTTTTTTAAAAAAATATATGAAAGCTACCGTTATTATGTTATGAACCCAAGGAGTAGGCAGCCAGGCAGGGCCACGTGACTTGCGATGCTTAGTTCATAGAATATGCCATCCCAAAAGTTACTGTGCATCAGGAATTTCATCTCCAACAAGAACATCCAAACGGAGATGCATTTTGCATAGGAGGAGAGAGGCGAGCCAAATCTGCATTCCCTCTCTCCTCCAATGCATTCGTCGGCAACGCTCCTAGAGCAGCAGCGGCGTGAGGCCCCACCCCCAGAGCAACTCGCTGGCGACGCGACGGAGCACCTAGCCCAGCAGCCCGACGGCGTGATGGAGCATCTCGCCCAGCGGCCCGACGGCGCGAGGCCAGCTCGTCCCCGGCGCGGCGGCGGCCCTGCTTTTCCCTCGTGAATCCTGAGCTACGGAGGAGGTGCCAGGGACCACGATTCTGCGAATCTGCGGAGGAGTTCCTCTTCCTGTTCTGCACTAGGCATCAACCCAGCCATGGTGGAAGCAGGGCCTGCTGAATCTTCGCGCGCACGCCATCGCGATGCTGCCCCCGCTCGTTGCATCCCTGCTTGGAGCACGGCGCATTAGGTAGTGGCGGCGGTGCACACTGGGGCGTGTCCCGCCGGCATGGGCGTGGCCGTGAGGAGAGGCTCAGGCGCACGGGACAAGCAGCCAACTGCGACGAGGAGCACGGCGTGGCACAAGGAGCGGGGCGGCAGCACATTGTTGGAGACTTTACGAAATACATGCTTCGTTCGTTCCTGTACAAGCCATGCATTTCTCGGTTTGGCTCTTAAGAATGCATCTCATTGTTGAAGTCAGCCTGAGCTAAGTCCAATGCCTCTGATTCTATCTGAATTTAACGGGACATAATAATAACGATTGTTTATAGGTGAACTAATGAACTCGCCAGCATAAACGAAAACTGAAATCAATATTCTTATAGGTCCATTTTGTTTTTAGTACGCAAACTCATGCTTCACTGTATTTTTTTCTACCGAGCCTAGAAATACTTATTATTTCTGTTTTAGAAAAGGAATGTGTTCCGTATTTTTATCTTATAAGATTATACGGCAAGCTCTTTAAGTTGCATCTAGTTTTGTTTGCGTCAGCCCCACCCTCATGCAGTGCAACCAGCTGGAAACGATTAAACTGGATGAGCCCGAACTTCCCTCAAAGACCTTTGCATTTTCCATGAGTGGTGATAAAACGATTAAAAAAATCACTCCAATGATTTTAAACGCCAAATTTTAGTAGAAAGGCGTCAGAACAAATTATAAAAAACAGTGAATAGAAGAAGCTCAATGTGAACTCTCTAGAAAATGATGTTACGAAGAAGATTAAATACGAAAATATAATTGAAGGTTTTTATTTCGATGAATTCTAGATGGATCACAGTCTTAGTAGAAAATAACTATCTTTATTGTTTTAGAATGAATGTCAATTATATATGTTACATGGTATTTCAAAACATATAATATGATAAAAATAGTTTAATTATTTATTATATTCTTAAAATATTACGCAATTAGCAATCAACCACGCTAGGTAGTGTGTGCTTGCGGTAGGTGTGAACTCTGGTACTATCCTCTTGTTTTGCATATGCCTTGGTCTCTGTCCGACCAACGTTCGTTCAGTCACGAGGGAGGCCCTCGACTGCTTTCATATTTTTAATTTGCACCTGCGTGGGTCTGGCGCCTCGGTCCGTGAAACCCGCATCCAATCGACTGTATGCATATTTCTAATTACACCTTGATCTTTGTCTAAAGATGTCCTACCAACGTTTGTTCTGTCAACCTGGAGGCCCTCGATGCTATGCATATTTTTAATTTTGCACCTGCCTGGCGTCTTGTGAAAAAATCGGCCAGGCTGCGGCAGGGGCCACGTGACGGGCATGGCTTAACAATGCATAAAATCTCCCACCTGAGTTAATTCCAATGCCTTTCATTCCATCTGAATTTAACCAGCCATAAATAACGAATGTTCACTAAACTGCCCTTGACTATAGGTTACGGCATGAACCAATCTAAACACGATGTAAGAGGGGTGGGACTGGACACAGAGAGTGGACACAGGTTCGAGCTACCTCGAGGTGTAATATGCCAAAAAAGCTCTTGTAGTGGCATTTTTCTAGAGGCAGGTTTCAATTTGCCTCTATATTTTTCACTAGAGGTGTTTTTTGTGGCACTTGGGAATATGCTTCAAACATAGAGACATAATTTAATAAAATTTAGAAAAATAATGTCTTAAATGGATTGTATAGGTATTCTTTAAGTCACTTTTTAAAGTGTCCATTCATAAGTAATATAGAGACACTTTAACGACATACTAAAACGTTTATACCTTGTAGGGACACTAGTAGAGACATTTTCTTGTACTATAAATGCACTATTTTCTAGTACAATGGACGTGCTATAGAAATAAACTATGAAAAATACACACAAAGTGATTAGTGGATGAGTTGGTTAGAAAGGCCCGATTTTGTATTGCTTCTCTATGAGGTCTTGAGTTCGAGTCTTCCCAACCATGTATTTGTTTTATATTAGTTATCATTACTTAATGCCTCTATATTTGTTGAGACACGCTGTAATGTCTCTATAAAACTGTCACTATATTTAATACGGACGATTTGTATAGTGCCTCTATTTTCATAGACTCAATGCATGGCAAGGCACTTATGAGGTATTTTCGAAAATGAGTCAATGCATGGCAAGGCACTTATGAGGCATTTTCGAAAATGTTTCTACACTTGTCTAGGGACATGATAAGTATCTACTATATTAAAAATACGCCTCCACGAGCCAAATGTCTTGTAGTACTCGTGCTTGTGCTTGACTTACAAGTTGTAAGTGCATGACATTGACACATATTATTTGTAGAGACCTAAAAATACATTTAAAATTTGGTCAAGCATGTCATTCACAAACAATTCCTTATTTGGTGAGATTGCAATTCCTTGGAACATTAGTGTTAATGCTTCAACCCTTGATTTATTTTGATGAATTCTGAAAAAATTTTGTTCCATTTTATTTATCATTCTATAGGTGTTTGGGATGTCTAGATTCGGACAAACGGCATGTTCGGATTCGGAGAATGTTCAATGAATCTGGTAGATAGCTACAATGGTAAATAATTCTGGGCAGAGGAGTGACTAGTTTGTGCAGCTTGCACGCAATACTTCGATATAAATGATTAATAAACTAATTAATTCACAGTGCAAAAATTAATAAAAATATTGGTAGTTTGTTTATCCCAAATAAATTCTAGCCGTATTCCGGGTGTATTGCTTATGCCTAGCGGAGTACCGCTATGGGGTGAGTGCTATGTTGTTGTCGAATGTTCGGACTTTTCTTGTTTTTGAAAGTCATTTCGACTCGCTTTTGCTTCAAATGGTGGTGAAATGCAGCTTTATATTAGTTGTAGACTATAGAAAATGCACTTTATATTACTTGGTTGCGGTGATTGCTGCTGAGGCCAAGCGCTCGTTATCATGTGCTTTATCTCTCGTCGGTCGCTGGGATTGCTTCTTTTAGAGATATAGCCTTCGCATTATCTCCTTTGTTTTTGGGCAATCTAGTGTTTTGTGCCCCGCATGGCCTTCGCAGTAGATACGAGTAAGGCTTCTTGCGTTGGTGCTGGTTGTTGCGGCCGTTGTAGTTACTCGCCCTTGCTGTTGGTCTGCGTTTTCTCCTTATGTTTAGCTTGTTGATCTTGCCCATTGCTTTCTTCGCTTGCCTTGCTCTTAATGCTGTTGACTCGTCCCTGTTTGGATGTTGACATGAGGCTTCGCTTTCTTGTTGTGCCTATCGTAGCTGTTTTGGGTTTCGCAAGATTGCTTCCGGTTCGAAGCGTGCCTTTTGTAGTATGTCTCCGACCGATAGTATTCTTCGAATTTGCTACACATGCATTGCAAGATCAATGGTCTTTTCTTCGTAAACTTCGAGCTCAGGGGCTCGCGCAAAGCCCTTGAATGGCGTACTCAATTACTAGTTCCCTTGGTACTTTGGGGCATTTGGACTTCAAAATGAGGAACCTTTTGTAACAATCTACGGGTAGCACGTTTGGTCGTTGAGCGATGTTTATGAGATTCTCGAGAGCTTCCGAGGCTCCCGTGAACCCTCCGAAGTTTGTGATCACCTTGTCCCTTAGATTCTCCCAGCTGTAGATTGACTTCGGCTGCAGGCTGAAATACCACATCGAAGTCGGTCCTTCGATCACACATGTAAAGACCTTGGCTAGTGCGACTTCGTCTCCTGCCGCCGAAGTGATAAGGAACTACCTCGGGTCCATGTGATGAGGACATCTCTCATGACATGCCATTGACAAGTGTTGATTAAGACGCTCAGCCTCATAACTACGCTTATGAGAGACCAATGACTCGGGACAAAACAACTGTTGAGTTGTGATCCAAATTATGTACAATAGGAGGCCGACTTCGATGCAGCGAAGCGGAGGCCCGTCGCCGGTGGCTTGGGCCCGCGGTACGGTACATATACTCGTTTTAAGGTTTCCACCGTGATAACGCAATCATATTCTTGTAAGCCGCCGTCAGGCGTTGTAAACCCAACTCTTGATAGTGAAGCGTTTGTCGGCTGGCGCCCGTGTTTTTTCCCTCCCGCATTGGAAGGGTTTTCCACGTTAAATCCTTGTGTCCCTTGTGGTTTGATCTTCTGTTCTTCATCGTCGTTTCGTCATCGTTCGTAACAACAACTACAACATCAGGTGAATCTTTTCGTTAATGGTTGTAAACATGGTTCTCTTAAGAATTGTGTACTACGTAATGGAGGAACATTACTTGTTCTCGGGTTTGAAGCACAAGTTTAGGGCGTGGCGAGCACTTGACACCCCCAAGAGAGCAAGTTGAAGTCGAATGGCTGAAGCATAGTTTCTGTTCTCCAAATGTTGGACCAATTCTATATTATTCTGGAGGAGATCGTCATATGTTTTATATATCGATGTAAAGGTTATGAAGTCTGCTTTCGGATGCAACAAACGGCACCTGCATCGGACCTTTGTGGACGGAGTTATGCCCATTTTGGTGAAGACTATTCCGGAACCTCTTCATTTCGGAGCATGTTCTTTTTGGTCAAATCGGATCTGTCCGATGTGAACGTTGTGTTTATTTTTCTTTTCAGTGTGACTTTTGCTTGCCTGTTTCGCTACAGGCCCATATAACTTTGGTTTAGCCCAACTAGGAGGGTTGTTCCTAGTATAAATAACCCTTGTACACCTGGCAGAAACTCTAACCACAAATTGAATTCTGAAAATAGAGAAAAGTCAAGTGTTTTTATCCTTAGGGTTGTGCCATTGTTTCCCCCTTGAGGATTGGGAGTCTTTCTCTACCATTTGTTCTTGTGTTTTCTTGTGATTTGCAAGAGCATTGCCTCTACCTTGCATGGTTCAGAGTTAGGCATCGACCAAAGCGTGTGGTTGGGCGAAATCATTTGTCACAGTGGCTGTTTGAGTAGTCGTTGGTGTCATTGGTTCATCAAGTTGCACGGGTCAAGTTATCCCTAGAAGATCGGGCAAGCCCCCGCATCACCGTGTCTCCTTTGTACTTTGGGATTTCCCATCCCGAAGTTTTCAGGGTAGCCGGCTCTTCGCAGCCCCTCCGAAAGTGGGGAGCCTTTGTCGATGCTGACGAGTGCTGGCCTTCTCATAGGTAGCACTTCACGCCTTGCATTCATGTTTTCTTTGTCGTTGCTTGTGATTAGTTCAGGCTCTATCGCGCTTAGTATTGTTGCTCGTTGTTGGCTTCGAGCGCTGTTTTTCTTTGCTCTTGCCCGTAGTCTCCCGACTTCTCTTGCGAGCTCCGCATGCTTGCGCCTTTCTTCGAGCGAGCTTCTTTTTCTTGCAGCAGTTTCTCTCCGAGCTCTAGTTCCGCGTGAGCTTGCTTCTTACTTCTTCCAGCGCTTGATTGTGCCTTCGAAGCTTTTCCACTTTGTTGGTTAGTTCTTCACCGTCGCTCGAGGTGTAGCTGTCCTCGGGCTCATTTTCTTCTTCGATTGTCGGCAATTTGCCCGGATTCCGATTGTCTTGACTTCGCTTGTGCCTTCGTCGCTTGCCGAGGCCGGCAATTGCTCGAGTCAAAGTGGTTGTGGTCTCTTGTTCCGATGTGATGGCCTTTGGTCCGCCTCTAAGTGCGTCGAAGTGGTTCCGGATGATCTTGCCGGCAACTCTTGTAGGGGTTGTGCCGCTATGGCGGTTCTTGTGGGTCCGGTCATCGTGAGCTTGTGCTTCGAGCTTATGCATGGCTGCGGCGCCCGTTTCCGGGACTACATCAGTGTATACGTACCAATCCCCGGAACAGTAGTTGGTACACACATAGATGATACAAATCCGATACAACAACCTTTATTGATTCCTCAAAGAGATGGTAGCTAGGGTATACATGGTCTGGATTACATTCAAAGAGGCGGATAGGCCAGCCTCACATAAAAGAAAACACACCGCAAAGCATCATAAACTCCACAGGCAACATCGAGCGAAGGACGCGACCTACTCCTCATCCTCGTGGTATTCTCCATCTTCGTCCGAACAAATAAGCAACGGGTGAGTACCTAAGGTACTCAACAAGCTCTACCACTAGCAAGGGATATTATTTATGCAATCTGGTCATGGTCAAGGCAAGGTCAGCGTTTTAGCGAAAGCGCGGATGTAGGGCTTACTACGTAAGCAAAAGGGTTCTTGAAGAGGAAAGAAATTTTCATAATTTTAGTTGGTCGGACTCGGGGGAGATATTCATCAATCCCGACAGCTTCCCATTCTTTTTAGATGAGCCTTCCGACCGAAAGTCATAACAACTCGGCACCGCAGGCCAACACCATTTCCAAAACACATGGACACAAGGCTTCCCACTCACACATCAAGGGTTTAATATTTGTGGCTAATCAACATGAGCTCAAGATTTGGTGTGTCAATATACCGTGACAACGGACATCCGGATAGTTTTATAAACTCTACGGAGGTTGGTACACTTTACCTATATGTTCTTAGCTACGGTACACATAACACCGCCACCACAACTAGGCACGCTCACAAGTCCACCCCGAATGCCCGGGGATCCGACGCGTATAACACAAGCATACCACCGTCCACCATATAAGTGCCAAGTACTCGGACTTCACCAAATAAACGATCCCCGGACCTTCGTCATCTACTACGCCCGGTGGAACTTCTTGCTCGCGTAACTCGAGGATTGGTGGACAGTCCTACCCATAACGAGGTTCTGTGGTTGTACACTAAGTCATCAATTTGGGGTCCGAAGAACCGGTCCTTACATGGTAGGGCAAACACTTGTGAATCACAAATGGACAAGCACCTAATCATCAAGTACTCTACACCAAGTACGAGGAGTTTCGCTCACGGCCGGTATCGGTTCCCACCCAACTTCACCTTAACATAGTTGGTCTAATCACCCACCCATCAACACACACCACCAAACACATTTTCACACATTTTCGTAAACAAGGTGTATGATGATAGATAGTAACAGCTTCCTAAGCATGATACTACTATATCATTAACATAGTTAACAATAAATCTAGGTCGATTCTCGTGGTCTAATGGCAATCAAGGGTATAATGTCCGCATCTATAGTGATTTGAACATCATCATATAACAATTGGGCTTTAGCAAAATAATTTCAAGGATAATGCATATAAGGGCAGCTTCCTAAATAGGTGCGAGAATAAGTAGAGAAATTAGGATCAATTATGATCAAGGAATCGATAGAGCTTCCCTCCTAACGCGTCCTTGAAGTCTTCCTCATAGTCGGGATCTTTGGGCTCGTGCTCCTGGTTCTCTTCTTCTATAGACGACGTTAGAGTACGTAAGCTACGCCACATAAAATAATGAAAGTAAAAAGTAATAACGAGTAAAAACCATATGAAATGGAGTGAAGAGGAAGGTTTCAGGGGCTAGGGTTCGTCATGACGATTCCAACGGCGTCGAATCGCCTAAAACGGAGCTACGGTTGAAAAGTTATGGTTGTGAGAACTCGGGGTATTTTTGTAAAAATCTGCTAGGGTTTCTATAAAAGAATAAATATTTTTTGGTAATTTTGGAGAAGTGGAGGGGCTAAAATGCAAAATGCATTTTTGGGCTGGCTAGGGGCCTATTTGTAATTCCTAAAAAGTTT
This sequence comes from Chloris gayana, assembly GCA_031894775.1. NCBI lineage: Eukaryota > Viridiplantae > Streptophyta > Magnoliopsida > Poales > Poaceae > Chloris > Chloris gayana. Next base: position 582,634 of record JAUNZO010001252.1, read on the forward strand.
AGGGGCTTAATGTAAAAATCTAAGGGCTCTTAACTAATATGGGAAAAGGTCAAGGGATTTTATGTAAATGTGGCTTTTCCTGGGATTCGGGTTTTATTTTTCTAAAGGAAAAGGGCGGGGGCGTGGATCTTCGGATCAACGACCGAGATTTAAATAGGCGAAGGGGTATGCTCTCGATCTAATCTCGCCCGTTTGGCCGAGATCGGACGGCGGGTGGCTATTGGTGTGTGCGATCGCGGCCGGAGGGGTGGCGCCGCAGGGGAGCTCGCCGGAATCGAGCCTTCCGGCGGCTCGGGGGTGGAGAGGGGTAGCTAGGGGCACGCCGGTGGTCTACATACCACGGAGAAGCGGCGAGTGGGGGTGCGCGTGCATGGGGATGAGGGAGGAGGACGCCCGAGCCCGCCGGAGGCTCCGGGCGGCGATGGCGCTATGCGGAGGTGACCGTGTGGGCTCGAGATTGAGGGGAAAGGGGCTCGGGAGGGGGCGGGGTGCGTGTGCTCCCGGCGTAGCTAGGTGGCATGGTGGCTTCGGTAGCGGGGCCGGTGAGGACCGGACGGCGAGAGGGGAAGAGGGAGGCGGACACCGGATGGTGGCAGAGTGAGCAGTGGTAGGGAGGAGGGAAGCCAAGGGGGCGGGGCTTGCCTTGTCACTCCGGAGGGTGGTGCGGTGAGTAGGCGGGAAGAAAGGGGGCTTTTTATAGGTGGAGGAGGGGAGGTGCGGCCATGGCGACGCGGTGGGCGAGGCGGCGCGATGCGCGACAAGGCGAGGAGGGGGCCACGTACATTGAGGAGGGGGGAGCGGCGGCGGTCGGTCAGCACAAACGACGGCCGGCCCGGCCGCTTGGCCGGGTGCGACGGAAGAGGGGGCCGGTACGGCGGGGCTTGGGCGTGCGTCGTGGTGCCCAAGGGGATAAGGGAGGGAGGTGAGGCCAAGGAGGGGGCGGTGGCTTCGGCGGGGTACGGCCCGTAGTGGCGCACGCGAGAGTGCGGAGGGGGCGGCGGTAGCGAGAGGGGGGACGGGCGGCGGCGACGGCGCGGGCCGCGTCGTGCGCGAGAGGAGGAGTGGGCCGGGGAGGGGAAATGGGATAGGGCGGCCCAGCTGGGTGTAATGTTCTTTTTCTATTTTCCTTCCTTCACTCCTTAGGTCAAAATAATAAATAAGTAAATAATTAAATAAATAAAATCAAATAAATTCTAACGAGTCAAATGTAAAATGAAGAAAAATAAAAGTAAAGCAAATAAAATAGAAACAACCAAGTTTGCAAGAGTTAGGTTTTTATTTTTAAAAATTCTATGTTTTGTTTTTCCTATGTATGTAATTGGGTTTTAATTCCCTAGTAAATATCGTAAATGTTTTTCCTAAATAAGATAAAATGATTTATTTGGTGGTTTTAATTTGGCCAAAAATCAGGGTGTTACAATGGTGGGTGCCAATGCTGGTGCACTAAGCGGCGAGAGTAGGATCACTTAGCACACAGTAACGTAGAATGAAGTATGCTAGATAATAAAGAACGAAGTGGCAAGATGACAACTCTAGTATAAGCACGGTTAACTTGTTGATTACATGTGTCCTTACAGATGACTCTTGGGCTCCCTTTATAGTCCTAGGCAGCCTCTTTATAGTCCTGGGGAGCCACAACATTACAAGACCATTTTACCCTCGGCCGTTGCCCTCGATTTCACTAGGAGTCGGTAACTCTTGATGGCAATCCGGAAAGCCAGCTAAGCGCGCGAGATTCGCGGCTTAGCTGGCTGCTGGCTAGAAGGCAACGCGACACGGCGCTTCGCCTCGGCACTTGGCCTCTCGCTTGGGCGTCGCTTCGCTCGACCGGCGGTCAACCTGCCGGTCGTGGGCCTCGCTCAGGGGCCCGTTACTCCATCGGGCGCTGCTCCGCTACGTCGCCTTCGCTCTTGTGCCTCGTTTCACCTGTCAACCTGCGAGTTCACCTGAGGGTTTAAAGTTAGTCACAGAAAATAAGTACGGGGTGCTTGGCGTTTGCTCTGTGCGGGGCTTGCTTCGCGCCAGGCCCCCAACAGCCGTCATGTTGGCAAGCTAGCCGATCCCAAGAAGATTGCAATCGATCATCGATGCCGCAATGACCACTACAAGAATGAGTAACGGAGCTACAGTATAGGGTACCTTGGGCTATCAGCTGCTGCTACACGTCCTGCGGCACTGGGTCGCTCCGCCAACCGTCAGAGCCCAACTCCACCCTCCTCTTCAGGCCTGACCTCACCTGTCTGTCTTGCTCCACCGGAGTTGACTGTGCTTACCGCGAGTGACGATAAGCTGTCACCGCTCAGCAATGATAGGCGGCAACGAAAGGTGCCAAGGCTCGTGCTATCGTCTTGCCTTGGCCCATCAAATTAATTAAACCTGGATCTCTCTCGTTCTAACGTTCGTTCAGTCCTCGAAACTGGATCCCTTTCTTGGCAAGCATATTTTTTTAATTTTGGCACTGGCGTGTCTTCCGTCAAAATGTCCGATCCTTATTACACCTTTTTTTTTCGAAATATATGAAAGCTACAGTTATTATAGCATGAACCCAAGGGGCAGGCAGCCAGGCAGGGCCCGCGTGACGGGCGAGGCTTAGTTCATACTTCATAGAATATGCCATCTGAGCTAACTCCAATTCCTCTGATTCTATCTGAATTTAACCTGCCATAATTATAACGATTGTTTATAGGTGAACTAATGAACTCACCAGCGTAAACAAAAACTGAAATCAATATTCTTATAAGTCCATTTTGTTTTTGTATGCAAACTCATGCCTCATTGTATTTTTTTACCGAGCCTAGAAATACTGATTATTTCTGTTTTAGAAAAGAAATGTGTTTCGTATTTTTATCTTACTCCCTCCATTCTTTTTGATGACGTTAGGACAAGAAATTTAGTTTAAAAATAAACTAATCTTTTTGTCCTAACATCAAGAAAAAAAGAACAGAGGGAGTATAAGATTATACCGCAAGCTCTTTAAGTTGCATATAGTTTAATTTGCGTCAGCCTCATCCTCATGCAGTGCAACCAGCTGGGAACGCTTAAACTGGATGAGCCCAAACTTCCTTCAAAGAGCTTTGCATTTTCCAGGAGTGGTGATAAAACTATTAAAAAACATAATAGAACTACGTATCTACTTATATATAAAAGATGCAACCCACTAAGATCTCTTCAATGCTATTTCTCTAGCTCCATGTTGCGCCACATCATCTCCAACCCACTAGGCATTCAATGTTATTTCTCTAGCTCCACGTTACGCCACATCATCTCAAATAATTTTAACAATTAGATAAATATTGAATATTGGTGATTAGGAGCTATTTTGAACTTTTCAAATCTTTGTCATATCATTTTAAAAGTTAGCACTCTCGATTATCACCTCCGACTCCCATCTATCCATCCATGCATCAATATCCTCATGTCACTTAATGTTAGGTCACCATAAATTAAGATAGAGAAACTATCATCTAAATACCTCCATTACTGCTCCATCTTTTGTTCATATGCCTTTTCCGTTTCTATTTTTCTATTTACTTTCGTTTCTAGGTGTTTATAAAGTGTTTTTTTCTTCATACTATATAATATACCGTGGCAACGCGCAGGGTATCATCTAGTACTCCCTCCATATCAAAAAAAACTGCGTTCTAAGGTTTTGGCAAGTTATCAGAATAAAATGCATTCTGGAAACAATTTGCTATTATGGACGAGATTACCCCTGCACATGCAGTAATGTCCGCTTGTTTCCAAGAATGGCATTGATTACCTGCTGCCCTGCTTGCCCAATCCGCAAAAATAAAAAGTAACCCTGCACCATAAGAGATTCGAACGCGGGAACGCTTGAGTGGGGATGGGAGACCGTGACCAGTGAGTTAGTCTTCATCTTATGAAAGAGTTGGAGGTGGTACTGTATTTATTAGGGATAATTGCATAGTTGCCCCTATTTGCAACTCTAACTCTATTTTTACCCCTTTTTTTCAACTTTGCATGTTTGCCCCTATTCTGTGAGTCCAGAAGTTCCGTTTGCCCCTCCTTTTTTTCTTCCGTTAAACCATGACGATTTAAGGCCGAAAAAAATAAAAGAAATATTTTGTGACCGAAAAGACGACCTCGCCCCGCCTCCTCCAAACAGGAGCTCGTACCCGTTCGTAGCTCGATTTGGAGGCGGCTGACCGGTGGCGGCGCTCAAACCCTAGGCACGGGCTGCGGAGGCAGGCGGCGCGCTGCTGGGCTGCGGAGGCGAGCGGGCGGCGCGCCGGGCTGCGGAGGCGGAGCCGCTGCGCGGCAGAGGCGGGCTGCACGCCGGGCTGTGGAGGCGAGCGGGCGGCGCGCTGGGCTGCGGGCGGGCGGTGGCGAGCGGAGCCGGCCGGCGCGCGGGGCTTCGGGCAGAGCGGAGGCGGGCCGCGCGCAGGGCTGCGGTCGGGCGGGCAGAGGCGGGCGGGCAGAGGGCGATGCGCTTCTCCTATCCAAATGTAAGATGAAATGCTGCTGAAATTTCAAACAATTTTAGTTAATTTCAAACACATATTAAAAGTCGAAAATTTATCCAAAAACATTTGAATTCTTGTGAACTATATTTGAAATAAAAATTTATTCAATAAAAATACATGTTCTATTACAAAATAGGGGCAATGATGCAAACTGTAGACAAAAGGAGGGGAAATGGCGCAAGGGTATAATAGTCTTCAGCGGTCTGATTTAACACCGTTAAGTCATTATAACGGAATAGGGGTAAATGAAAACTTCAGATTCAAAAAGAGGAGCAACCATGCAAAGTTGAAAAAACAGGGGTAAAAACAGAGTTAGAGTTCAAAGCGAGGGCAACCATGCAATTGCCCCTATTTATTATGGGCAGGCATGGAAAATTTTCTCTAATTAAGTGCTCCTTGGTATGCTAAATGTTGTCCAAAACGCAGTTTATTATAGATATGGAGGGAGTATAATATAAGAATGCTTGGGGCTACGAGAATCACTGAATGTCAGATCAGTTAAGCATACCATTCGGATACTTTTGTAAAAATAATAGAACTACGTCAGGAATACTAACGGACACCCTTGAACGAAGGTCATGGTGTGCATGGTAAATTTCTTTCATTCAACAGACTAAAACACAACATAACTGTAAAATATTGTGCAATTAGAAATAAACTAGGCTAGGTGGTGCGTGTTTGCGGTAGGTGGTGTGTGAACTCTCGTACTATCCTCTTGTTTTGCATATGCCTTGCCCCATCAATTTAATTACACCTTAATCTCAGTCCTACCAATGCTCGTTCAATCACGACAGAGGCCCTCGACCGCATACCTATTTTAAATTTTGCACCTGCGTGTGTCTGGTGCCTTGGTCCGTGAAACCCTCATTCTATCGATCGTATGCATATTTCTAATTACACTTTGATCTATGTCTAAAGGTGTCCTACCAACGTTTCGTTCAATCACACTGGAGGCACGCGACTGTGCATATTTTTAATTTTGCACCTTCGTGTCTTGTGCCTCGGTCCGTGAAAAAAGCGGGCCGGCTACGGCAGGGGCCACGTGACGAGCATGGCCTAGTGCATAGAATCTGTCACCTGCGTTACGTGCAATGCCTTGGATTCTAGCTGAATTTAACCAGCCATAAATAAGGAGTTTACCAAACTGCCCTTGATTATAGGTTAGGGGATGAATTGATATAAACACGATGTAAGAGGAGTGGGTATGAAAACAAAGAGTTGACATAGGTTTAAGCCACTTGGAGGTGTAATATGTTATGTCCTTCTTGACCTACAAGTTGCAAGTGCATGATATTGATACATATTATGGGTCCTTTTGGTAGAGCTTCAACTCATGGAAAAACAGACTTCGATCTAAATTATGCGCCAAAACAACTTCTCTTGCTTATTTCAGCTTCTGCAGTCAAACCGTTTGGTAAAATAGCTTATCCAGCTTTTTCAGAAACAGATTATACATATGAAATGACTCATGCCCCAGGATTGTACGACAACTATAAATACATGTTTTATGTGATTTTAGGTACTGTTTTGAAATAAATTACAATATGACAAATATTAAAATGAATCAAGAAAGCATGTTCACATGTTAGCTTCCATTATATGTTCGTCAAAATATTCATACATCCCGCCGGCACCAACAATAATTGTGCCACGCCCTGGATGCTGCTAAGCTCGATCACAGGACTACAAATTAAAGACGCCCAAACTGAAACAGAACATAGTTCACCGAAGACAAGGTAGAACATAGTTGCAACAATGTCTCACTCTTGCTGCATCGTGGTGTCGGTGCTCCTGGCGCTCGCCGTGATGACCGCCGCCACGACACTACTGCAGGAGGAGCGACTGCAGGACAAGCATTCCGTCAAGGGAGACGGCCACCTGCTGGACGAGGCCAGGCAGCTGCTGGGCGTGGCGGACACGAAGGTGGTCAAGAGGGCCAGCGGCGACAAGCATTACCTGGAGGCGAAGTCGAGTGGTGGCATCGTGGCTACCATGAGCGACGACCAGAGCTCTTCAGGCAGAAGTAGCAGCAACAACAACAGCAACGAGCGCAGCAAGGAGAGTGAGGAGAGCAACAATGAGGGAGAGAAGCACGCCAATAATTGCATCATCAAGCAGGCGTGCCACAAGAATAGGATAATCTAGCCGCCAGGCCCGCGCTCGCCGCTAGCCCGTCTATGTACATAAGGACTGCGTTGTGTCCAACCCATGTGGATCAGGTTTCAACAGTACTATTTGCATGTTGGTGTTTATGTGCCCATTAAACTGATGTAGCTATGAGAGCCGCGAGGACGAATAATACCCATATCTATGTGGTTGTGCGGAGAGTGACCGAATGGAGCCTTCCGCTCATAGGAGGTGGATTTGAGACGGCTGAGTGGTGACTGAAACATAAAGTTGTCACATGTGGCTTCTGAGAGTAGGTGATGTGCAAACAATTTTCTCCTGCAGGATGTAAATCGATTTGAATCGCTGTCCCACACAGATAACGAGTGCCGCTTGTCCCGTCGACCGCGACGTAGTAACAAGAGGAACATGGATGATTATGGTTAATCTGTTATTTTCTTATTATATGCTTGATAACCATGTATTGTAATAGAATAGTGCAAACTAAATTTATTTTATTGTTACTAAATATAATAATTGCTCAGGGCCTAGCTTTTTGTGGTTTTTAGAGCAAAAGGAGGATGAGGGCTATGATAGTGGAGATGACTAGCGGGGGAACCAGCCCGCTGACGGAGAGGAGACTACACCTGGGAGTAGATCGTTTTCTTGCCGGTATGGTGTTCTAGGGAAAAACATCTATCTCTACCGGATGTCCTATGTGTATCGTTGTCGGAATGAATGTATCGTGTTTATTTCGCTTCCGCTACATTTCGAACTTTGATGTATCGGAAGCTAGATTCGTGTAAAAGGTTTGTATTTGTCTATCTCTTTTATACTCTATAAGCTTTTGTCGATGTTGTATTATTGGGCATCACAATGTGTGGTGCCACTGGAGCAAAGATGCTAGCGATGGAATCGCCTCTTCCTGAGGCAGTTTGTCACAATTAAATGCAGCCATCTTTGATATTGAGTCTTTCGTCCTTCCTTCTGATTCGGAAGGCGTGCAAGGCGTACGTGTCACTCACACATTTGTGGCCCTGCAGGCACGGCAGTACATGCATGTTGTATGCCTTTTCTGTTCCTCCGCCGATCCTCGCTTTGCATGGTACGTGTGTGCGGCTCCCAACCACGTACTCGGCCGCTCCCTCCCCTTGAGATGAAGCCACCGCCGTGGTGGACTCCAGCTTCGTTGCGGCCGTCTCGGACACGGAAATCACGGACCACGAGCACGCCCAGACCCATCGGAAGAACTGCACCCGCGCGCTCCCTTCATGGCGCGCCGCAGCACACCGGTGGTTCTAGTCTACACTCATGCGCTGAGAAAAGAGGCGGTTGAGTGAAGCGTTCGGTGGGTGGCGAGGAGAGAGGCCACTGGACAGGTTCGGAGAGGAACAGAGTAAGCAGCGGCTGCAGGGTCTTGGTTACTCTGCTATTCCCATTTTTGCAGGGTCGAATTCAAATTTACCTGCGGAGTGTTGTTGCTTTGTGACGTGAAATTGGTTTGACCAAATTCTTGCTGGACATGTACGTGATGCACGGTTTTGTGCGATAGAGATAATTAGTACTTAATTCTAGTATGTAGAACAAGGAAAGATAAAAAAAAAAGAAGAGAACTTTGTTGTCAACTATTTTCACATTTGACTTTCACTATTTGAAGTTCTTGATGCCAGTGTTACGTTAGGGCCTTACCTCCTGTTTCCATACTGTGTTTAGGCACGGACAGTTCAGAAACATTATGCGGGACGTTGATTTTAACAACAGCCGTTACAAAGGATGGCATTGTCCCAAACAGGGGAACCCCTTTCGAAAGCTTCATCGAAGGCACAATGAAACAGGATTTGGGCAATGAATGATGAATGGGGGGAGTACACGGAAGCTCTGACTGGAATTGCAGTCAGCAATGCATAGGCACAGTTAAGGGATGGGATGAGATTTTCTTGCGTTCAAAATCAGCAATCAGCAATTGAGGATTCTGCCATGCATGAAGGTGCAAAATACTAGATGAGGGTCCTTCAGGACAAACCAAGTACAACTTATAAAGGTCTGCACAGCTGGATCATGTTGGGTTTGCACGCCACTACGTAGCGGATCCAAGAGGCAAGTACGTGGAATGCCACCGTTATACAAGGCCTCATGGGCCCAGAGCCTGAATAATGTGCCGATCGTTGAGCCAGCACGGACGTGAAGCAGATGGTCCAGGGAACTCCCAAATCTCCGAAATGGAATCCGGAGTGATGAGGTGAAGAAAGCCTCTGGTCAACGTACTGGCGCGATGGACCACGCTCAGCAGGCACTGGTCGCAGGAATCCCCGGTCGCAGGAATCAAAGTACTGCTTTGTTTTGTTTTCACTGTTGGCTGGCTGGCACCAAAGCAACGCAGGGTGCACGCATTACTTCCATCTGGTGACGAAAAACAGAGGTATCTGTTGTTTTCTTTTCAGTGGCAGCAGGGGTACTATCGTTTTTGTTTTTTTTTCTGGAAACGTACTCTTTACCATTCCGAAACTATAACGAAAAGTAACTAATCGCGCATTTTGAGGGGTTTTGAGAGAGTATAACACCTAATTAAACTGCTTCAAAGAACAGAATATGGTCGGAAAAGCTTTTTTTTTATTACAGACACATGGTTTGAGATCAAACTTGTTTCAGAACTCTGTCGAGGAACATTTTATTTGGTCCGACAAATACATGCAAGAATACAAATGGATACACTGAACTGAAGTAGGAAGTGGAACTCTAATCTCACGGGCTGACATGGCATCACCAACGTGGAAGCCGAGTCCTGTCGCTGGATGTTGCTGTTCAATCAACTCTCTAGACCTGCACCACCAGGGAACGAAATTAGAGGGATGTGTATTGTTGTCACTGTGCCGTATCTGCTGCCTATACATAATTTCAAATGACAAAAACGAAGAAAAATACGTTTCGTCATATACCTCCTTTTCATATGCCTCCTCTCATCGCCACCTCCACGTCTTAAGTGTGGGATGATTGGGATGGACGCGAGCAGCGTGATGCAGTGACGCCTCCACTTCCTCCACCTCCGCTTCCGAGGCATCACGGCATCTGATATATACTATGATATTCTGAAGCAAGGCAAAGTACTCCAAGCCGAGGCTGACCCCGTGGTTTGCATCCTTGAACTCTCGCACGCTCGGTACTCTAAACCAAAGCTTGTTGGCGCATGACATCAGGCCTTTACCGCTGCTGACACCCTTCCATTCGGAGCCCAAGCGTGCGGTAGCTTCCACCTCCCGCATACGAAAGGGAACACGGCAGGAGTCGTCCTTGCTTGGCAGCAACAGGACGTCCCCCGACAGAATCAACTTGCAGAGGATTTGCAGCTTCTGGAAAAAGCAGCCACCATCTTCGGCGAGATCAGTACTCATACTGCACACCATTTCCGTATTGGACTTCACAAACAGATCGAGGAAACGAAGCTCCGGCAACTGGCCGAGGATATGCAGCTCCTGCTCGTCGATAGCATCCACGTACAGGGACAAGTGGGTAAGGTACGGGAGATCTGAGGGGTTAATACAGAACGATGGGAACCGAGAGAATCTTATCCGTTCTATAAACAAACGCTGAAGGTGTGGTGGGAGACGGAAGCCCGCTGCTTCCCACGTCACCGTATCCACAGATTCAATACCAGAGCCCTTCCGCCTCAGGTTCAGGTGCTCCATCTTTCTTAGGTTGCGCAGGGACTCAACCAAATCTATCTGCACTTCTGTTGACAATGGCTGAGAAGTGTGAAGATGGAGCACCCTGAGTTCCTTGAGGCCACCTAGCTCCTTCACAAATCGCCTCCACGACTCTTCCGTTTCTTGCCCATGAGAAAATCTTATCTGGAGCTCCTCCAGAGACGTCAGCTTCCTTATCCCATCTGGAAATATCGTAATGTTGCCTCTGAATCGCAGGCACAACAGCTGTGTTAGAAGGAACACGCTTCTCATCACTTCTTCCAAATATCCTGTCACATCCAGAGTCTGCAGAAACTTTAGAGTTCCAATTTCTTCAGGGAGCTCCAAGCCTCCCAACCAACTACAACTTAGCTGAAGGTACCTCAAGTGAAGTAAATTTGGGACATGCATCAGGTGGTGGCCTTCGATACAATAGCTAGAGGTGGAAATGTATAGCACACGTAGAAGCTTAAATCTTGAAAGTGGGACCCCGTTGTCAATCTCACATCCACACGAAATGAATGACCTCACTTGTTGCATGTCCTCTATACCGGCCCTCACGGTTCTAATATTTTGTAGGGCTAACCTACGAACTTTTCTCTGTGATGATGATGTTGACCCTTCATTGTCGTCTGATACTGTGACAAAGTTCTCTTCAAATGCAATGGAACAAATGAGATCCAATACCAAATCATGAACCTGACAACCTTGTACAAACGTGCCATCTTGTTCACTATATTTCTCTACTAGCTGAATCATGCTTCTGTTTACCAGCTCGTTGAAGTATTCCTCCCCAATCTCAAACAAGGATTTTCCTTCTTTCTTGTGAACAAAATCTTCTGCGATCCACATCCATATCATAGGATCTTTTTCAATGAAATAATCTTCAGGGAACACACTTAGATACAATAAGCATGTTCTTAGATGATCAGAAGGTAGATCATAGTAGCTAAAAGATATTATTTTCTTAGTGTTCTCTACTTGAGAGTTGTTGGCAGTACCAGAACCAATAGAGTGAAGCACCTCTGACCATTCTTGCGTATGTTTACCCTTCAACAAACTAGCCATTGTGATGATAGCCAATGGTATGCCACCACACTTCTTTAGAATTTTATCGGACACCTCATCATCTGGTTGCTGATTAGATACATTCTTTTCACCATCATATATCCTTGCAAAGAATAGCATTCTCGAGTTGTCCTCTGACAGCGGTTCTAGCTCATACATCCCACCAGCTGCTTGTGCAACTTCATGGTTACGAGTAGTTATGATTATTCTACTTCCACTATTATTGTCCACGAGAGCCAATTTGATTGTTTTCCAAGACTCTGTATCCCATATGTCGTCAATAACAATAAAGTACCTAACACCATCATAGAGCAGAATTATGAGCTAGCAAAACTGTCCAGAGGATATTTCTAAATGCAAGTAGTGTCCCGAGCACTACAGAAGTGCGCTTCTCTCACGATTATATAACCCGCGTTCATACCCAGATATTATATTGGGAGTGGGTGGGGGGGGTAGCTTTGTTTCAATCTGGAACTAGGAGCGTTCCTGATTCCGCAAGGCAAAAAACAAAGTGACATGAACAACTCTAAATACTCGCCCTAAGTGTCACTACACAGTTAAAATACATACATGAATACTAGTTCATACGCCAGTTAAGATTTCATTTCCCTAGTAGTGTTGACACAGAACAAAAAATATGCTTGGTCTCTGTCTCTTTCCTAATTTATTTGTTAGTTAGTGCATTATTATCAGATAATGTAGGTAGCAGCTTCAGCTTTTGGATGGATGGAAAATATTGCAAAATTATTCTTTCTGAAAATACTAGTCAGAATGATATAGATAAGCTATCTCTAATATAGTAGAGTTATTTGAAAATTCTAACATAAATTTGAGCAAAATGCAATCAATCGTAGTCAAACTCAATCCTACAAGGAACTAAGAAATAATATCTCACATTTCACAAATAGAAGATCAACATGCAAAACAAAATGTATAAAAAAATAAAGTGTACAGATGAGGCACCAAAAAATAATTATTTCCAGGTACTAAAACTCAGCACAGTATCATAAGTGCAAGGTAAGTTCTAATTTTATAGACGTTGTGGGTGATGACACATACCTCTTGTGTTCAAGGAAACTTTGAATTTCATCAATGAGTTGTGTGTCAACATCCAACACTGAATAATTCAATTTCAGGTATCTTTCCTTGTCAAGACCGAATAAAATATTCTTTAAAATGGTCTTTATATCCGGACTCCGGCCAACAGTAACAAAAGAAGTGCAATCAAATTGCTCTTTATGTTTGTCGAACACTACTTTTGCAAGTGTTGTCTTGCCTAGTCCGCCAATCCCGACAACAGAGACTATCCTTTGTTGTGCATACAACCTCTTGAGTTTTTCGCTTTTCTCTTCGATGCCGATAAGGTCAGCCGCTTTAGCGTATAGAGATGTTATGCGAGGGTCCACACCAAAGGTTTTGGCTGGAATAATGCCCTCAAGCTTGTATCTGTCCAGAGAAGAAAACAATGCCATCAACCAGTGGTAACACAAGATGAAATTTCAGATGACTTCAAATGCTTTTGTGTTCAATATGCTCCTGACCTGTTGCGTCGCTCGGCCAGTTCCGTGACACTCTTCTTGACGTCCTTGATCTCTTGGCCGATATCATGCTGAGTCTTGGCGTTGGTGACCTTTTTTACTAACTTTTTAAAGAACCTCTTTGTGCTCCTTTTGCTGGGGCGCTCGTCACGGCTCTCAATGTGCACAAGGAAGGTGTCCACGATGTCCTCCATGTCGTAGGACAGCTCCCGGGCTTGACGGGCCCATAACTTGACCTCCTCGCTGAGTTGATTCGGCGGCACCTTGCTCACAGTGTGGAGGGAAGCTTGAATGCTCTGGAGCTCACTTGTGACGAACTCGATGTTCTTCTTGGCATCCCTGTGCAGCTTGTACTCGGCCTGGAGCAGCTGGCCGAGCTTGGGAAGCAGAGTGCCCAGTGCTCCAGCCGCGAACTCCATGGCTTTGGTAAAACAAGTTGCTCTTAATGATTGAGATTGTGTGAAGCAAGGGGCAGGTTGTGTATACAGGCGTCGTCTTTTACGGTTGAGGATATGGACTAGCAGTGGGCAAGTGTAAAGTAAAATCGATCTGTAAGGGAAGCAGGAAAAGAAAAAAATTAGAGAAGACTACTAGATGCATGTCTGATGACATTTCGTTAATACAGAACTCTAAGAGAGAAGCAGAAACACATGGTAAGGCTGAGAGCTACTATTATTCAGGCACAAAAATTGTGAAGCCAGAGCTAGCTACGATTTCAAGCAAGTTCAATAAGAGAGAAGTTTCATTGAAATCAAGTTCAATAAGAGAGAAGTTTCATTTTTTCATTTCAACCAACTGACCTCTTTAAATAGATCGAGAACAAGAAACAAGAGCCAAATTAGAGACACGCACCTTCTTGGTGGATATCCCTTCCTGGTTCAGCAGGTCGATCAAGAATGGATCAGGACAGAGTGCCGAATGGATCAAGAGCAGGCACGCTTGGGGTAGTGCCAATACTTGCTGGTGATAATATCTACTAGCACCGTCTCTGCGTCATCTGGACCCCACGGAGAAATAAATTAAAAAGTAATTAAAAGTACTTGATATATGTAAAACAATTAACATTAATTCCAGAAAAATAGTTTTATAGATACGCCCATGTGTTCCGTTTTATTTGTATTCACTGTGTACTTTTTTTTTCATCATATTGATGTCAGGTGACAAAACTATAATTGCTTTTCTTCGTACTTTTTAACTTCTTGCACTCGTCGTGTGGTCCACTCAGGAACTGATCACCATGTGCTCTTCAGACAGGCAAGACTGCCACGGTCACCTACCGGTCCCAAAGATACTACCTCCGTTCTAAAATGTAAGTATTTTTTAATTTTTTAAAATTAGGTTTAACTGTTTGTCTCATTTAAAAAATTTATAAGAATGTTGATTAGTTTGTTACATTTTGATTTATTGTTAGATATATTTTAAATAGGGTGTATTTGTTTTTATTTTTTCATAATTTTTTTAATAAGATAAACGGTCAAATACAATTCTAAAAAGTCAACAAATGCTTACATTTTGAAACGGAGGTAGTAGCAGACGCATGATTGATTAATGTTGTTTGCTCCTGCTACTTCATTTTCACTTCCAGGTTATTACTAGTACTTATTTCTTGTTTAAACATAGAAAAATAAGTTTATGCACACACCATTTTTAAGTGTGTCATAAATTAAAAAAATATTAAATGCTTAATAAAAAGTTTTTATAGGATGCTTTACCTTTTATTTACATGAATAGTCACATCAAAATTTAGTATGCAAATAAACAATAGTTTCCTTTTGTTACAAACTTTATTGTATGACAAAACACTAGGAAGATGGTTAATAAAAAGAAGTTAGGTGTGCCCTCTCCTCTTGCATGCACTTTTACAGCATTTAGTTCATATAGTATCAATAAGTTCATCCATATAGTATATTGTGTCAGTAATACAATCCAGGTCAAGCAATGAACCATTGTTAACATGTATATTATCATGGAGCAGCAAGAGTATCAGACACTGTACTAATAAGGCACCAGAGGCTACCATATCAATATTCATTAGTATGCTAAATCTATTTGAATCGCAGTTAGATTTATGATAAAATCTAAATTTGAATAATCAATATATATATATGAATAAAATAACTAGGTTAGATATAAAAGTGCATCTATGTAGTATAAAAATGTAAAAAATATCATTTTGCTATAAACTTGCCCCCTGAGAGGTAACGAAGAAAGTAGAGAAGTTCATGGAAATTTATAGCACGCAAAATTGCGAAGCTTGGAGGCTAGGATTTCCGGTACAATTGAGAAATATGGAGATGGGGATCAAGAAAACGAAACAATATAAGAGAAAAAAGTCTCGATCGATGGCAAATGAAAAGGTAGCTAGATTGTAAGCAATATTAACTGATAGATAGAACCGACAGCTGAGGGAGCCAAATTAAAGACACGAACCTTGCTGATGATTCAGCTCCTGAAACGTACGTGCTTCAGGATGCAAGGGCTTTGTATGAGCTGGAGATCAAGCGCAGCAGCATCGTGCCGTAAAATAAGATGAGGAGATGGTGAAATGAGACGATGAGGACTGGGGTACTACATATAGTGGTAGGCTGCCCCTTCGTGGGGAAAATATCTTGAGCAAATTATGTCGATGACATATCTGGTGAAAACCAAGTAAGGGTGTGTTCGTTTCTGGTCTAAATTTTATAGCTATCACATCAAGAAGAATCTTACTATTTAATAGTACAAAAAAATTTAATTATAAAATAAATTACAGGCCTATGTACTAATTTACGAAACGAATCTAATGAGGTTAACTAAGTCGTGATTAGAAGACGGTTACTGTAGCATCACTTTAGCAAAACATAGATTAATTAAAATCATTAGATTCATCTTGAAAATTAGCACCAATTGTCAAAAGGGTTTTGTCATTAAATTGATCGAAATATTCATAAATAATAAGATTCTCTTTGATATGATAGTGCTAAATTTTAGAGGACAGAAAACGAACAGGACCTAAATGTTGGAAACTTACAATCTCGTGAATCTATGATTCAGATGGTTAGATCTGAAATCCCTGAAGTCCAAGCTTTTAGTAAAATTTGAGGGGACAAGTGTAAAATAACCAAAAGTGACCAGGTATCACGTGCATCATCCCGATCGTACATCCAACGGCTTACATTACAAGTTTCCAACATTTATCTAGTTTTCACCTGATATGCTCCCAATTATATGTCAGTGCCACTAAAAAGTTACCAAGTTGACTATGGCATGGAAAATTGGAAGCTCCCTAGTTTTGTCCACTACAGCTTTTATGTCGTGTGTCACTGTGGTTCTTCGCTCCAGAATTTAAAATTTCTTAAAATTTTATAAGTTAACATGAGCGGAACAATATTTGTTGTTGGAAAAAAATTTATTCTATAACAAAGAGTTAAGGTTCCCTAAAATACAAAAGTTTAAACAAAAAGTATTCCGCTTGTGGTACTTTATACATCTAAACATTTTCATAAACTTTGGAGCAAAGAAAGTATATTTTTCTAACTAGTAAATAAAGTAAGCTGTATGCATTGGTGCTGCTTGACTGTAGTGGCACATAGGGAAGGAAATTTATGTGGATGGCACAAACAGGAACTTCAACTTTTTTCATGGCATAGAGGGAACAAGGTAAATTTTCCGTAGCACTCAGGGAATTTACTAAAATATCTATTAGCACGGTCCATCTTAGACTACACAGGTTCAACGATAGTGGATTTTTAATTGATTTCCAAGGAATTTAATCGTAGGGGACTTTCTGGTTACATAGAGTACACCATCCTACATATTGTATTTAGAGAATCTTATAGTACTAGACGGGCTTCTTTTGAGACCTTCATGCCAATAGGAAACAAATCATATAAATTCTCAGAAAAAGTAAAACATCTTACTATCTATTTCAATGTGCATAAAATCTTTATTTACCGTCAAATGTACATAAACCAAATCATTACATTAATCCAATTCAAATTATATAAAAATTCTGTCTAAACGCTTCAACTCTATGGCAAGATGCCCTAAAAACATACACCCTGCATATATCTTTACTTCTTATGCTTGGCATATAGGTTCCCTAAAGATTTAGTTGGCAAATAAACTCAAGGTTTTAGGTCAGAAAAAATGTATATATGGATGGATAATATCGCGGCGAGTGGCAAAATCTTCAATAGGTATCGATTCTTTTGTCAACGAGGAGATCATCCGAGGACCTAGATAATACGCTTTTGATTTCCACCAGTTATCCCTCGGTAATTGGACAGTGTTTTGTAAGTGTTCGATTAGTGCGAGAAACCATAAGTCATCAAAGACTGTAATCGATATTATGGCTTGTCGGTGGTTGAGTATTCAATGAGTCCCAAGGCCCAGAAGTCATCAGACGTCGTAATAATCTCAGACATATAGGTGGTTGGTATTCAATGAACGCCAGGACACAGAGGTCATCAGGGCATCTACAAAGGTGGTTGGTATTCAATGAACGCCAGCACACAGAGGTCATCAGGGCATATACAAAGGAGAGTCTGCATGTGATCTCTTAGACACATGTATCTAAGCAAAAAGATATGAAACATCTCTAGTCATATAAAGGAGAGATCGTATATGTTGTCTTTTAATAAATGTACTACCTCTGTTCCAAAATATAAACATTTGTTGACTTTCTAGAATTGCCTTTGACCGTTCGTCTTATTCAAAAAAATTGTGATAATAATAATATTTTTTTGATATTTTAATTTATTGTTAGATATATTTTAAATGTAATGTATTTATTTTGCTTCAACTCTATGGCAAGATGCCCTAAAAACATACACCCTGCATATATCTTTACTTCTTATGCTTGGCATATAGGTTCCCTAAAGATTTAGTTGGCAAATAAACTCAAGGTTTTAGGTCAGAAAAAATGTATATATGGATGGATAATATCGCGGCGAGTGGCAAAATCTTCAATAGGTATCGATTCTTTTGTCAACGAGGAGATCATCCGAGGACCTAGATAATACGCTTTTGATTTCCACCAGTTATCCCTCGGTAATTGGACAGTGTTTTGTAAGTGTTCGATTAGTGCGAGAAACCATAAGTCATCAAAGACTGTAATCGATATTATGGCTTGTCGGTGGTTGAGTATTCAATGAGTCCCAAGGCCCAGAAGTCATCAGACGTCGTAATAATCTCAGACATATAGGTGGTTGGTATTCAATGAACGCCAGGACACAGAGGTCATCAGGGCATATACAAAGGTGGTTGGTATTCAATGAACGCCAGGACACAGAGGTCATCAGGGCATATACAAAGGAGAGTCTGCTGTGATCTCTTAGACACATGTATCTAAGAAAAAGATATGAAACATCTCTAGTCATATAAAGGAGAGACTGTACATGTTGTCTTTTAATAAATGTACTACCTCTGTTCCAAAATATAAGCATTTGTTGACTTTCTAGAATTGCCTTTGACCGTTCGTCTTATTCAAAAAAATTGTGATAATAATAATATTTTTTGATATTTTGATTTATTGTTAGATATATTTTAAATGTAATGTATTTATTTTTATATTTTAATAAAAAAATTGAATAAGACAAGTGGTCAAACATAAATCTGAAAAGTCAACAAATGCTTACATTTTAGAACGGAGGGAGTATATATTAATGATCTGTATGACATAAGTCGTCTCTTCACATGTACAACGGTGTTAAGAGTTGTCTCTTACATCGAAACACGTGATAGAGACCGTCTCTTCGTCAAGAGTCCACCCAACTGTCTCTTTAAGGGATGTAGGTGGTTGATATTCAATGAACGCCAGGAGACAGAGCTGGTTGGTGTCCAATGAGTGCCGAGAGCCAGAAGCCATCAGAGACTAATGATCTCATGGTGTACGGGTGCCATAAGCATAAAGACACTCTCTGTATTGTGATAAGGACAACTTTCTCTTTGAAGAATTTAAGAATTTGCAAGGGTTTGATAGGAAGCGAATACATTACACGTGGTGATCGCAAGTGAGATGAAAGTGAGGACTGCCTTGATACTGATCCAAGATAAAAACCCAATGGTGACCTAATCTTATCAGCGATGGGCGTTAATAAATGGCATAAGCAAGAGCTGGCAGGACACGGACCAGCGGGCGTCTGCACAGATTGCATGTGATGAGCGACTCACAAGTCGGTCGTCCTGAGATTCCCCATGCCAAGTTGTGTACGACAAGCTGCAGGGTGCAACTTGCATGGCTGAAGCAAAACTCCAACACTTG
Source organism: Chloris gayana (assembly GCA_031894775.1). Classification (NCBI taxonomy): domain Eukaryota; kingdom Viridiplantae; phylum Streptophyta; class Magnoliopsida; order Poales; family Poaceae; genus Chloris; species Chloris gayana. The sequence goes on from JAUNZO010001252.1 coordinate 601,754, forward strand.
TTTCGATGTGTTCAGCTGTGTGTTAGGATTCCACTGGGTTTCCTCCCCTTATCTTGTTCATATGAATATCAATGCCCGGTGAGAATGAATAACTGTACTCCCATTGGGAGGAAGATTTTTTTTTTCTTATTCCCGTGTTGGCATGAATTCCATATGACCCGCGACATGTTGATGCTGCAGCTAGCTGTCCCAGCCGAGAGCTTTGCATGTGCATCAACGCAGTACCGGACCCAGGAGTAGCAGTCCCAGCTGGAGACTGCCCCAGTTCTGGGCTGATCAATGATAGCGTAGCATACTGTCTTTGCTAGTACTGTTTTCGTACGGTATGCTTAACCAAAAATTTAGTGCTAGGTCCACCACTGCGTCGACAGCGCGCCCATGGTCACGATACTTCATTTCTGTGCGCAAGACACCATCATCATCAATATATATGTAGCGTGCAAATTAAAGTGACAGGCCCAAGATACCGTCATCATCATCAATATATGCCGTCGTCATCATCGACATAATGATTGTATGTATGCAAGCCCGTCACTCGCGCAGCATGGAGTGGATCGACTGCATCAATTTCTTCTAATGCAAGGTGAGGACCACCTCCCTGAAGAAACCATTAAATTAACTGTCCTAACAGCTGTAAGCTCACGCCACCGTTGCACAAAGACGATGAATCCTTGGGGTGAACCCTACAGATTTTTGAAAAACCAATGAAATTAACCGTTTGTTAGTGGAATTAAGTGATAACTACTACAGAGCTAACCGCGGTTATTTTAGTATGGATGCTGACGGATTGACATTGAGTCTCAAAGCAGTAGCAGTAGCCTTTGATAAGCCACCGAGAAGCACACACTTTCCGATACCTTCTTTATCTTCATCGTCAGATAACGTTGCGCAGCTTCTTCGTGGTCTTCACCTGTCTCTGAATACTCCCTCTGTCGTTTCGGAGTTTGAAATTTTTCCTAAAAGTAGGGCGTTTAGCAGATAGAACAAACTTTGGGGTTGATGGAAGAGTTAATGGGTGGGTGGATGAAGATAAAAATAAAGGGTATGATAGTCTTTTGACACATTGACTATTTTCTTGTTTGAATGCTTGAAAGCCTTATATTTAGGGACGGAGAGAGTAGCTAGAAGCTGCCATATCGTGGTGGCAACCCATGGTGTCGTGATAAAGAGCAAAATCCTTGTGTGCTCCTAAAAAACATCCATTTCCTTCTATGCCACTAAAAAAATGTTTTTTTTCCCTTGTGTACCCCTTAAATATTTAAGCCAATTTTATGGTGAAATAAGTAATAGTAATAAACCAATTTTTGGTATTTGATCCATTGCAAATTCAACATAAATTATAAATTAAACATTCAGACAAATGCAACTTACCTTAATTTTAAATAATGCTATACAATAAGGCAGCAATATTAGGGACCAATTTCAAGTAATAGCATGCACTAAAAAAAGCGCTATGTTGGGCGACGTTGCTGACGATATTAGGGTGCAACGCTATTGAAAATACCAGTAATAGAGGACAACTATGATGTCACCTCCCACCCGATATTACAAGGTGATCCTTTAATATCGGGCACCAAATAACGCCACTGCTGCCAGATATTAAAAGGTCACCTTGTAATACCGGGCGCAAGGTGGCATTACATGACCCGATATTACTGGATGGCACAAATATCGTGCTGGTTGTTATGTCACGTTGCCTAATATTGTAATGAATAGTATAGATATTTGTTCCCTTCCTCGTGACAGAAGCTCTGTTTTGCAAGGTTGGGTAGAAAAAGTCCGAAAAAGAAGCTGGAAGGTTTTGCATCTATTTGTTTTCAAGGAATTTGTTATAGGAGATAAATCCAAAGTGTTCCCTATTTTTGTTATTTAGCCTTAGTTTTAAGCTCTTATTTAGTAATAAACTATTCTGAAATTTGAATACCTAAAAAGAGCATAATAAAAATTATTCGATGCAGCAATTAATGAAACGTGTGGCACCACATGCAGACCAGGACAGCCCTCATGTGAGCAGCACAGGCATGGCCCAGACTGTGGTTGCATTGCGCATCGCTATGAATTGAAGGGTTTTTCAGGCTTTAGTCATCTCATGGTACGGCTGCTCCATTCTCAGCCATCATGTATGACCCACCTGGTGGATATTTGAGGCCAACCCATGTGACCCATTGACCACGCTTCTCTCGGTCGGTCAACTACCCAATGGGACGACCCGATCCTTTCTTTTCTTCTTGAATTCAAAGATGATTTCTTCTTCCACCACACGAGATTGAATTCAGTCAGTTTACTTGGTTCAAATGATTCAAATATTTTCTTGTCTCCGGTCATATGATTGGTACATCCACTATCGACTACCCAAGTTGAAGCGCCGGAGGAGTATTTCTACAAGAAAAGTTTAAGCTTTGTTTTTAGGTACCAAAATTTGTCCGGGTTCACTCACATTAGTAGCAGGCACTTTGGACACCCACACACAAATCTTGTGGCTCTTGTTGCGTGGCCCAACATATTTTGCATAAACACGACCATGCATGGTCCTCATTAGCACATTTGATGCATCAAAATCATTAAAGAGAACACAAGGAGGGTTAGGCACATTAGCATGTAAATCATTAATAAGATAAGATTTGTTTGTGTTCTTGATTTGCTTCTCCTTCTTGACTTGCTTGTTTTGGTATTCACCCTCCTTGGTGAACTTGATGAATTCGGTGACATTCTTGTTCACCGGCAGCAGCAGTGCTTGGCACCTTGCTCATATCCAATGCCATCCTTCACATGTGGCCGTCTTGCATTCGTGTATGAACCTCTTGCATACTCGGCCTTGGCATCATCATTAGCCTTCTCCTTTTTTTGTGCTTGTCCTTCAAGCACTAGCACTTGCTTCTTCAAATCATCAATGATCTTAACATTTCTTGTGCAAGCTTCAACATCAACCTTTTAGCACCTAGCACAAGCATTGCTATATGAGGGACAAGACAAAGCTTGAGAGGAAGTAGTGTTACACATAAGTGCCTCAAATTACACTTTAAGAGAGTTGTGAGTCTTTTGTAAGTCATCAAATTTCTCTTGAAGTGACACATTTGTGCCTTTAAGTGTCTCACTATTGTTTTCCACAACTTTGAGAGACTCCATCAAGTCCTCATTTTTCTTCCTCTCAATTTCTAGGAGTTTCTCAAGTTCAAGCACCATTTGCTTTTCTTGAACAAGCATTTCCTCCGGTTGCTCAAGAATCTCCCATTGCCTCTCATTAGCCTCCTTTTCATGTTCAATGATGTCCAACAAATCAAACATGTTAGGAATTAGAGAACTTCCATTAGCATTTACCTTGGATCCTTTGGCCATCATGCACTTGTGCCCGGCGTCATCTTCATTAGCGGTCAAGCTTCCAAACAAGGAGGTGTTTGTCGGTGTGAGTGCAATGGCAAGCGAAGCAATGCCTCCCTTGTCATCACCGGATTATGACTAGGAGGAGGAAGATGATCCATCGGAGTTCCACTCTTGCCCAATGTGAGCTTCACCCCGGCGATATCTTCTATGCTTCTTGTGTTGCTTGTTACCCTTCTTGTTTTGCTTGTTCTTGTAGTTTTCCGGACACTCCGCCAAGAAGTGACCATTGTCTCCACATATGTAGCACTTGTTCTTGGCTTTCCATGTCTTGATCATTTTTCTTGAAGCTTCTCTTCATCATGATTTTGTTGAACCTTTTTACAAAGAGAGCCATCATCATCACTATCATCATCGCTCTCTTCAATCTCCTTCTTTTTCTTTTCTTGTTCGGCATTGAGATCAACATCATTTTTGCTTCCACTTGTTAGTTTCATGTTCTTGAGCAAAGCATTTATTCTATTTGCTTGATCAATTTGTTGCTTTTGAGCAAGAAGCTTCCCAATGAAATCATCGGTGGTGAAATATCAAAAGTTATCCTTTTCTCTTATGTTTGCCAGTATGTTGGCATCCCATGATGTCAAAGCTTGTATCAATCTTCTATTGACTTCCAAGTCCGATACTTTTTCTCCAAGTGCTCTTCTCTTTGTCACTATTCTCATGAGCCTATCATGTGCTTCTTCCGGTCCTTCATCCGATCTCATCACAAAGTAGTTTAATTCCTCTCTAAGCCCTTCTAGCTTAGTTTCCTTTATGCAATCAATCCCTTCATGGACCTTCCGAAGCTTTAACCAAATTTGATGAGCATCCTCTATTTCGACCACTCTATCATACTCGGAGGGGGCTAAGTGCGGATACAATAGTACTAGCCGTCGCTACGCTACACTTCATGTTGAACAAGTCTTGTGAGGTTGGATTGTTCCAACATTTCCACAATAATCCATCATGGAGCCCAAGAATAGCAACATCTTTGTTTTCCAATGATGAAAGAATTGACCATCGAAATATGTCACACTTGGTTTTATAAACCAAAACCGAATGTATCCGTATGCGTACCCAGGAACAAGTTTTCACCCACACAGGATAATTAATGTGATAAAAGAACAATGTCTTTAATAAAATGATTACTTACATTAATATAGTCTCGAAAGACTAAATAAAATATACGCTAGCGGAAGACTCCATAACACCATAGGCAATCGACCGGGGATCCGCACGCTTAGAACTTTCTCATCGGTGGTGTAGTCCAAATCTCCTCCATCTTCCGAGCAGCGAGTTGTTGAACCATAAAGGGGAAATAGCAAGGGTGAGTACATGTCATGCTCAACAAGTGTGGGAAATAAATGACATGCAAGCTAATATGAAGGAAGGCCAACATAAAGGTTTATGCAGAAAGCACTATGGAACCTATAACTCAACTTAAGCAACCTATATTACTAAGTGAGTTGAAACTACCAAACCCAATTAATTTTGAGTAAATAATCAACGAAGGATCTTGGTCCACGAAGGTCCACAAATCTACGTAGGATAATACCACGAAGGTATAAAGTAAACTAGAACTAACTCCCATCCACCAAACCCCCTAATTGAGTGAGGATCCAGGTCGCTCGTAACTAGAAGCACGACTCGTAATAACAGCTTGTACACTTTGCAAAGGTTGTGCCATTGTATCCACGAGTCATGATTTCATCTCCTGATCACGTGAGTGCAAGAGTCGTCTTAATCGGAGCTATGAGCTAAAAATTAGGAGCATTTGAAGTTTTAGGGGCTAAAACGTAAAAACAACAAGATAAGGACTATTTTGTAAACCCTCCACCGGCTCCCATGTAGCATCGGTCATCGCCAGGCCCACCCATTGCACCATCACATGCCAAACACCACGTCGGAGTTGGGTCTTCAGAACATGTTCCGGAACTTGTAGAATCCGGCCATCCCGTAGATGCGGCGAGAGATGGCGGAGCAGGCCCAACATGAAACACGTCGTGAATGCGGGCACCCTCCGGCAGCTGTAGCTTGTAAACGACATCCCGACGCGAGCAACCGAGTGTAGCGCGGACTGAGTTTACCACACGCACCCGAAATGAGCGAATGCGCCGGCCAATGCAAGAGACACAACCATACCCAATCATCAACTTGAGACTCCAAGGCCCGGTGATTGGCATCGTAGTAGCGTTTGGCGTATGCTTGGGCCTCGAGGAGCCTCTCACGGACATCGGCAAGGAAGACAACGCGATCCTGGAGCATGGCATCCACCGTTGTTGTTCGTGTCGTTGTTGGTTCATAGGGAAGGAGTGCCGGCGGAGCATGACCATAGACAACTTCAAATGGCATAGCCCGAAGCGCCGAATGAAAAGCCGTGTTGTAGCAATATTCGACCCATGGGAGCCACTCCAACCAATTGCGTGGCCCGTCACCGGTAATGCAGCGGAGACACATCACGACGGACTTTTTGACAGCCTCAAATTGCCCATCGGTTTGAGGGTGAAAAGCCATACTCACTTGATCCGGATGTCGGCATGCTTGAAGAGGTTGCGCCATACATGGCCGGTGAAAATCGGGTCGTGGTCGCCGACAATTCATTCCGAAAACCCGTGCAACCCGACAATGTCCGTGAAGAAAGCTTGAGCGACCGCCGTTGCTCGTGTAAGGATGGCCGAGGGCTATGAAGTGCGCATATTTGGAAAACGATCCACCATTGTTAGTATAACATTCTTGCCATTGACCTTTGGAAGGCCCTCCATAAAATCCAGTGAGATATCTGCCCCAATCCGGGAGGGCACCGGCAGCAGCTTGGAGGAGACCCACCCCCCCCCCCCAATGCAGAACTTCGATCTTGTTGCGTTGGCGGATGGCACACGTGCGGATGAACTCACGCACGACATGGCGGTCATTATCGATGACAAAATCATGTCGAAGCCGCTGCAGCGTCTTTTGAATCCCGTCATGTGCAGCGGTGTGCGCCAGCTGTAGAACTAAGGGCAGCACACGAGACACCTATGGTACAAAAACACGCAATCCGTGTAGCAAAAAGCCATCGTGCACCTTCTAGGGTTCCCCATGTTCCGTGGCAATGGGGTCACGAGTGATGCGCATGGCCTCGTCGGTCCGCCACTCATCGCAGAGGTCGACGTACATGGCAAATGACGGCGACGAAAGAACCGCCAACTGCGGCGACTCTTGTTCGCGCCGAGAGAGCGCGTCCGCCACAATGTTAAGCCCTCCGGGCCTGTATTGAACAGCAAAATCAAAGCCGAAAAGCTTGCTCACCCATTGATGCTATGGCACCGTGGACAACCGTTGATCGAGGAGGAACTTGAGCGCGTAATGATCCATCCGAACGATGAAGCGATGGCCCCGGAGGTACGTCCGCCGGTGTCACACAGCCTGGACAAGGCCAATGAGCTGTCGTTTGTAGGTGGAGAGCTTGAGATGGCGCGCGGTGATCGGCTTGCTGAAGAAAGCGACCGCCCCATCGCCTTGATGTAGAACAGCTCCGAATCCAAAGCCCGATGCATCGCAATCCACCGTGAATGGCCCGGCAAAGTCGGGCAAATGAAGAACATGCACCGTCGACGGGCGCGCTTGAGTGCTGCAAATGCCTCCTGCACCGCCGAAGACCACCGGAACCCTTCCATGCGCAAAAGTCGTGTCGGAGCAGCAGCAATGGTCCCGTAATCATTGATGAAATGACGGTAGTATTCGGCGAGTCCAAGGAACTCACGCAGGTGCAGCGTGTTGGTGGGCACCGGCCATGTGTCCACCATGGACACTTTGTCGAGGTCCATGGCCACTCCTTGGGTAGAGATGACGTGGCCTAAATATGCTACGGATGATGTCGCAAAACAACGGCTTGGAGCGCTTCACTTTCAACTGGTGCTCTCGCAAGGCTACGAAAACAGCGTGGACATGTTGCGGATGCTCCGACCACGATGCGTTGTAGATTGAAATGTCATCGAAAAAGACTAGCACGAACCTGCGAAGGAATGGCTGCAACACTCGCATTCATCAAGCTTTGAAACTTGGCCGGGGCACTAGACAACCCAAATGGCATCACCAAAAACTTGAAGTGGTCGTGGTGCGTGCGAGATGCGATCTTCTCGATGTCATTTGGATGGAACCGAACTTGGTGATAGCCAGCGCGTAAATCGAGTTTTGTGAAGAACCGTGCACCATGCAACTCGTCGTTGAGGTCTTCTACCACCGGGATCGAGATTTTTCCTTGATGGTGAGTTCATTCAGTTCTCGGAAATCCACACGTAAGCACCACGATCCATCATGTTTCTTCACCGGTAGGACCGGGCTGAGAATGGAGATGTGCTGACTCTAATGATACCTTGTGCTAGCATCTCGGCACATTGACGCTCGAGTTCATCCTTCCGGAGCTGGGGGTACCGGTAGAGTCGTATTGCTGCCGGCGCCGCCCGGGCCATAGGTGAATGCGATGATCGCGAGCACGCCGAGGTGGTAGGCCGGTGGGAGCGTCGAAGATGTCCACAAAAATCTTCGGGAGGCTCGATTGTAGCTCGGAATCCATACAACCCAAAGCATGAAGTTGGAGTGTGGACGACGGCGCACCCAAGCCGTGCCACCGGACGCGGCACGTACCACGCCGGAAGGCCGTGCGGAGGCCCTCGAAGTCCCAAAGAATGGGGCCCAATGTTCATAGGAAATGGACGCCGAGGACGATGTCGTAGCGGTCTAGTGGAATTGCATAGCAATCTACCGCCATATGTTCCTTGTCGATGAGCATGGCGATGTCACGCGCGAGGCCGGCGCACCGAACGTGGTCACCGTTGGCTACCGCCACGCGAGCGCCTCTGCTATCCTCTAGGTGAAGGCCGAGGTCGGTAGCTGCCTCCGTGCTCGATGAAATTGTCGGTCGACCCCATGTCAACCAGCGTCGTGAGCACGTGTGAACCGATGGTGAGGTGAAGCTGCATCGTGTCGTCGGTGCGGATGCCGGTGATGGCATGGAGAGAGATCGATGGAGGTAATCAGGTCCGGGCTCGTCCTCGTGTGACACTTGGGGATCCACCTCATCGAAATCGGTGCCTTCAAGGTAGAAGAGTCTAGTACACTTGTGGTCACGGACATAAGGATCGTCACGGTTGAAGCATAAACCTTGGCAACGGCGTTCCACCATCTCCGCCGGTTGGAGCTGCCGCAGAGGGCGCGGTTATGGGTTGGCAGCCAGGGCGGTCACTAGTGCTGAAGTAGTCGAGGCCGGTTGTGCTTGGAACAACAACATGCGTTGATGAGTATGCTTGGTCGAGGAGCGGGCCAAGCCGGTCGGCCGGATGCTTGCACCGTGAGGGCTGTCGATTTGCTCTCGTAGGCGTGCGCTAACGCCATAGCACGGTAAGGTTCTTGTGGTGCGTTGAGCCCCACGTCAATGCGTATCGCTTCGGGTAGTCCGCTAGTGAACAGCCGAGCCTCGTTGCGGGGGACAGTGGCCCGGCGTGGGCCATGCGGGCCAGGAATGCCACGTGATAATCTTCCATTGTGCCACCAAAGGGAAGGCGCGCCAAATCGGATAAGTGATTGATACCGATGGCTAGCCCAAAGCGCTACCGCGCGAGAGATCGGAAATAGCTCCGACCAACGTCACCCATGTCACACTCCATCACAAAATACTTGCGTCGGTCATGTGAAACGACACAAGCCGGACCTTGTTCGCGTCACGGGTGCGTTGGGCACGGAAAAATTGCTCGCTCCGATTGAGTTAGCCGAGTGGGTCCTCACGACCATCAAAGGTGGGAAAGGACAATTTATGAAAACGAGGAACGCCAATGCCGACATCCCCGCCGGTAGGCAAGCCCTGCCGAGTGGTGTTGTTGCCGAGAAAAGCGAGGAGCAGGGATGGTGAAGGTGGGAATTGGATTTGGTGTATGGGCACGGTGTGGTTGGAGGCCGAGGTGTCCACGATTGTGGGGGCGGAAGCGGGCGCCGGTGGAATGCCGCCGAAGCCCGGCAAGCCGTAGGGAAGGTTGGCCGGTGGCGGTGCAAGAGGGGAAGTCGGAACGGACACATGACCCTAAAACTCGAAGAGGCGGGTGGAAAATTGACCCATCCGCCTCTACAAGCCATAGATGGCGGCGGTAAGGGTGTCCAAGGAACTCGTTGTGTTGGCCGTTGCGGCCACAAATGGGGTGAGGGGCACGCCGTAAGAAGGAACCGACGAAGCGATAGGGCTATTAGTGAAGACAAGCGGTGGGCTAGAGGCGGCGGAGGCGGGTGGGGATTTGGCTGCGGTGGCGGCGGTGGAATAGGAGGCTTGGGCCATGGGTGCCGGCAATCCCGGTACCGGATTGTTGGAGCTAGGCAAGTTACGCAAGAGATAGGCATGAGAAGTGAGAGGACGAGGCTTGAACCCTCGCCGGCGACGCACACACGAACGGAACACAATGTGCAGTAGGAGCGGGAGAGATCGATCTCAATCTCCAGCCGATTTCATTACTTGACAATGCTCGGCTTATATGGCCAGCACAATCCGATTACAACCAACCGAAAAGATAACAACCGACTAACAAACTTATCTAACAACTTGCTAACTAATTTACTCTCTCCTCTCGCCGACGGCGGCTCGGTAGTGAGTCCGACCATAACAAGTAACAACACCTGAATTTCACTACGTCAAAAGAACACAATATAGGTTTTTGTTAAAGAGACATGGTTTTCGGAGCAAACTTGTTTTACAAATTTGATCAGCATCGGAATCCAAACTGTTCCTACGGATGAAGCGCCTGGAATTATGGAGGAACATTTTATTTTGTCCGGTAAACATATATGTAAGAGTATATATAAATGGATACATTGAACTGAAGTTGGAAGCGTCGATCGCTATGGAACTTTAATCCCATGGGCTGGCATGGCATCACCGAGCACCTCCAAGCAACATTATGCTGCCAATGTGTGGAAGCCGAGTGGTGTCGCTGAAAGTGCCGGTTGCTGCTAGTCTCCAATAGACTGAAACGGATTTCATATCTCCAAAGTCCACTTGTTGTTCAATCGGGACAATAGCTCCCATGCGACGCCGCCTTTACCTGTATTCTCCGGGATACGACATTGTTGGATGGAATAGCTCACATGCGACGCCTTTGTGGTCCAAAATAGCCGGAACCCATTTCCGGCCTTGACACTCGTAATGATTTGTTTGTTAGCGGCTGTGGGACCTAGCGTTGACGGTCTCGCGCGCGAGTCCGATGGACCGACCGTTTTTCACGCCATTTTGTTTTGCCGGGAATCCATATCCGGCAGCGCGACCTCGGAGCGGTGGCGCACATCCCTATCCGACGGCGACTCCGTCCGGCGGCGCGAGTCATTCTCGCTGAAGCGACCGGAGTCCTCTGCGGCGCGCCGTTGGAGCGGCGTCCCAATCCGTCTCCGGCAGCGCGCGCCCTCTCCGGCACCGTCGATCCGGTCTAAAACGGATGACCCCGAAACGGATGGGGCAGGGAGAGTCGAATTCGAGGTAATCCTCCGCACCTCGTGTTGTTTTTGCTTTCAATTAGAGGTCGGTCGCCCCAATTCGTGACATTCCTACACCATTGTTGAAATAGGGGCGTAGCTTCAAATTGTCCGTAAAATTCCCCTTTCTATCTATCACGAAGCTAGCTGATGGTAGTCCGAGGAACATAGAGTAGGGCAAATTGGTTAGTTCGGAGGTTGATTGTGCGAGAGATCGACCCGCAGGACTCGTTGACGTCAAAAGTCGCCAACACACCGTTGTCCGGAGAGTCCACCGAAACCCCGGCCGACGCAGGGCCCTATGCTCCCAACGGACCGGCTCAGCTCGCCAATTCTCGTGTGCGCTGGTGCGTGCCGGATGGTTTTCCTGCAAACCAACAAAGACAATAAAAGGTGTAAAATTCCGGATCATCGGCCCGGATAGACCGATGTGCAGTCATGGCCGATTATGGCGTAAGATAGACAGAATCGGCCATCGACAGGGAACAGCACGGCCCATCCATTTATGTATTAAATGCCAGGCAAACGAATCGTGATACAAACGATACGAAATCAGCCGACGCTATAACATGCGATCGGTGGCTAGCAGCCGATTTCGTCGGTAAGCGATCAAATCGTTAAGACTTTGCAGGGATGTATTGTCGAATAAGATGTAAACAAGGTAATTATTAATGGAATGTAATTAATTTGATAGCAAGAAGATGGTTTAATCATCAATCAGATCCATGAATTGGCCGATCGGGTATTCGGCCGATTCTGCCATTGATTATAGCGATGAATTATTTAGATCTATCTAAATGTATAATAATGATCAATAAAATCATACTAATAATTCGGATTCAAAAGCAGCTTTAACAGATTTGGCACTAATTAAACATAAAACAGCTAATGAACGTGATAAGCAATCGGCTAAACACTCCGAAAGAACAAGTAAGACAAATACAACCACACAGATCCCAAATCGACCAGTCGCTCCAACAGACAAGTCAACCGATGGCACGCGATCGGACCAGTCTAACGGCCACGCACGCCCGGCCGATTCAGGACAAGCACAATCATAAACGCCTTAACTATGAAAGTAAATCTACACCCTAGCCAATCGGCTGCATGCGCCTAGGACAAGTCAACTATCGCAAAGGCAAACACAGGACACGTCAACCGAATCCGCACGATCGAATCGGCCAAGATGTAAAAGAATTCTCATAGCGGCTATTGTGACTCGAACGACCAAATCCGAGCCAATCGGCGTTGTGAGCAAAGGCTGGAACGGGGAGGCAGGACAAGTCAAGCTACCTCCACCACGAGCCCGGACCAGGTCGACTTGACTCATCTCGCCGATACTCACTACGACGATCGAAAACAGATCTGGTCGTCGGATAACTAGCAATTATGCCATCTAATTACGAACAATGCGCCGAGAATTAGACAACATAATTACCTTGTCAAGCCAACTTATTGTCGACCGGAGCCCCGAAGATCCCCGCGCGAAAATAGAAAGACTTAACAGAAAATTAGGGTTTGGCGATGCGCCGAAAATTGTATTGGATGTGAATCGAGTTTACATGTTACACCCGAGTACATATTTATACTCGGCACGAAGAATCCTACTCGGACCCTCTTCGGGCCGATTTCCTAACCGACTAAGATCTTTTTCCAAAATTAAACTATTATTTCTAATTTTACAACGTGGGCCAGGCCCATTAATATTATGCTCTTCCGTTGGCATCCGCGCACGATTCCCGGGAGAGACGCGCCTCTTACTCGTCCATGCGGCCGTCGGTCTTCGGCCCACCGGCCCTCTTTTGACCTATAGTTGCCGACAATGGGTCCCTCGGTCAAAAACCGGCGTCAACACATGTCCCCCGGTCCGGGGTATGCAACGCATGCGTCGGACCGATCTTTTCTCTTTTATTACGCCGGTTTTATCGCCCGTCACTTCTCCATAAAACCCGGGGCCACCCCGGTCATTTCCCATCTGTTTCCTCTCTTTGGCTTTCATCTCCATCTGTTCCGGCGACCCTTTCCTCCTCGAGACCTTTCAACTTCCCATCGCGCCGTCGCTGTTTTTCTTCTCCGGCGACCATGAATCCCGTTGTTGCTGCTGCTGTGGCCGCCGCCGCCGGCCGCGTCGTCGCCACCACCAACGCCGTTCCGGAGGTAATGTACATTCGGACACCCTTCTTTTCTACCTTTGCAATTTTCTTCGCGTTCTTGTTCTTGTTCATTTTCACGATTTATCTTTTTTCCGTTTCGCTTCGATTTTAGCCCTATTCCTTGTTTTTAGGAAATCCGAACCAAGTCGTTATCCCATCCAACATCCCAACTCACTTCTTCTTGGGTCCTATGGGCGATCCCGACCCCACGGATCTCATCCGTGCCGAAACGAACCGAGTCCCGTTTCGGCAACAGTCCCCACTATCGGCCGAGTGGGCCGGCAGCTTTCGGTCATGGCCGACCCCCGTTGCAGGATGGCGTGATTGGTATAACCGGGTGTCGGCCGTCCATCCGCAAGGTTGGGCCAACATCGGCATCGCCCATGCCATCAAGCTTTCTCCGGCCGATCATCACAAGAATGAACCGTTGCCGGCGGCCGCCGCTATCTCTCGGTCGATGCCCCGAACTCGTTTCATGTTCGGCCACGGTCCGGCTACCATGACCCTCCCGGACACGGTCATGTTGGCCGATCTAAACATCACGGCGGAGGCCACTCCGGATGCTATCCGCATTAAGTCCTCCCACCGGATCAACCCTAAGGACACCAGGGGCTGGAAGGTCTATATTCGGACCTACAACAAGGGGCACGGCACGGTCGATCGCCGCGAGCATGTGGCCTTCCTCAACATGTGGCTCGACCACTTTTTCTTCCGTGGGGTCGGTGTGAGCCCCACAAACAATTTTCTCGCCGATAGCCGATAGGTTGGCCGACAGCCTACGCCCTTCCCATGGGCAAGTATCTTCCGGGATCGGCGTACCTCCTTCTTCACCAGTGTTTCGGTGGAGTTGCGCTCCGCCGATCAGTCAAGAACCCGGGTGGCCCTTGGTGGTTTATCCAAATGTGGTTGTCCCTTCACACCACTAAGGCCATCGATCCGGACCTCGGTGTGCTCACCTTCCCCGGCAACTACGCCGAATCGGCCACGCCCGCATCCAGCCGGTGCATCTCTTTCGGGAAGCATTATCCATGGTACCGGGGCGGCCATGTCGGATGACAACCTCGGCGTATTGGTTCGCCGCCCTCTACAAGGGCCTCAACAACGAAAGTACGGATTGGTATCCGTACATTGATTTCTTCGAGAAGGGGTACGACACTCCTTTTCCGATAGACCAAACTTTCCCAACGGCCGACGGGGAGGCGGTCAAGATCTTCACCCCCGCCTTCGCCCCCGTCTCGCTGCCGACGGGACTTATTGCCGGGAGCAAGGCTTTCTGCTCCTATGAGTTCTACCACCCGTCGGTGGCGGCCCGCCAACTCGGCTCGGCCGCTTGCCCCCAGCCTCTTCTATGTGGGGCGGATAAAGGCGCGGGCTGCCGTCGACAACGCCATTCAATGGAATTGGCTCATCGGTCGCACCGCCGATGTCGTCACCGGCGACTTGGCCGGATTTTCCCGGCGCCCCGAGTACCCGCCTTTTGACCGTTGGTGGGGCGAGTGGAACCGGCACCTCCGCAGTCGGAACACCGCTTCCTTCTTCTCCGGCCTAGTCCCGAGAGAACCCTTCGCCGAGGTACGTATAGCCAATTTATTTTTGTAAGGCCGATTTTCTAAATGAAATCGGCCACTCCAAATGCTCACCCTTGTATATTCTCTTTCAGTCGGACTCGGAGGAGCCGCCGACCCGCAGCATCGGTGGCCGGCCGATTGCATATTTAATGCCGAGCCCAATTGTTTCAAATATCGGCTTCACCGACCGTACTCCCGCTCAAGCATTTGCGGCGATGAGTCGAGGGGCGCCAGCTGCTCGCAAGGCCAATACCAAAACAGCCGCCCTCCAAAACAGGAAGGCTAATGTGCCAGCTGCAGGGTCGACTCGGGCCCCGAAGCGATACCGCGCGCTGCTAAAGCAGCCCGTGCGCCCGTCCGACCCGGACTACTACGATGAACCATCTCCGCTGCGTCAGGTTATTATTGTATGATCGGCCGATTCCTTTTCACTTTACATGCTCGTCTAACTATGAGTTCTTAGCAGGAATCGGCGGTTCGTCCTCCTCGGGCCCGGACGCCAACGCCCGATAGGCCGATCCGCCCGTCAACTCCTCCACGGGCCAGGACGCCGACGCCCGAAAGGCCGATTCAAACAGCTCCGGCGCCCGAAGTCGTACCAAGCCGGGCCGATCCAAACCATACGGAGAGCTCAACTCGCTCGGATCGGCTCGCGTCTCCCGAGGTCGCCGCCGAAGCCGAACAAGCCGGCCGTGTGTCGCCCACGGCTTCTCCCAAAGGCACCGCCGCCGACGAAGAATCGGCCGACCAGGAGCCGCCCGCGGCTTCTCCCGCAGGTACTGCTGCCGATGAGCCTCGTTGGCGAGTATCGCCCGATGCCGCCTCCGAGGATGTCGCCGATGAAGGTGGATCGGCCGGCCGAGAGCTAATTGGAACACACGAACCTGTGGGTTCAATGGCACAGCCGATAGACGTCCGGCCGCTTCGCGTTGACGCTTCGCAGGTTGGTTTTTACGATTTTTTCCTTGATTCGCCGCCGATCATTAGTTTCATCTTATTTCTCTTGGTATTTCAGGCGTTCAGCTTCCCTCGTCCCGCGTCGATTTTGGTATCCGCTTCCGGTCTTACCACCATGGCTGAAATCGCGCGCAGGCTTGAGGCTTCTTCGGTCGATCGCTTGGTGGCCGACGCCCACCCCATACGGGCCCGGTGTTGACGGTCCTTATGGTCCAATTTTACCGTCAACATGTTGCATCTTTTTGAATCAAACACCATCACCAAGAATAAACATAGGGATTATTTCTAACAAATTCCACTAGTCTTGGTGAAATTATGAATGCAGGTGCAATTCATATGAAAACAGGGAAAACATGCACGAAACATGGACTTTGCAATCGACGGATTTTCCCCGGACTAAAGAATATAGTCCAAAAGCCCAAAACCACAAAACAGAGCCTCAACATCAAACCAAGCAAGTGGATTGGGCCATTACACAGCCAGAGGAAGGCACCGAGAGAAGAATCAAGCCCAGGGGAGTCCAGGCCGGTTCGGCCGAACCACCCTAGTGGGTTCGGCCGAACCGACGAGTGGACCCCCCGGCCCATCTTTCTCTCGGCGGTTTGTCACCGACGTCCGGAGGTCGGTTCCACCTGCAATTAATGCCACCGACGTCCGGAACCTCCTCCAAGTTGCCGACCTTCCAAGGCTATAAATAAAGGGCTACACCCCCTCTCTCAACACACCACCAACATCAAGATACAAGACAAAACTCTCATCCTTAGGCCAAGGGCCTCTTGTATCTTAGTAGAATAGGAGAGAGGGCAAGGAAGAGGAAGGAGTGTTCCTCCCTTTTGTAAAGTGGAGTAGTATTTCCTTTTCTTTTACCTTGGCGTGTAAACACTCTTTTTGGTGATTTATACGTGGTGATCTACTTATCTATCGTGACATATCTTTGTGTTAGACGTAATTCTTGTTATACTTGTTTGCGGGATCATCGCTTCGCAAGAAGTGCTCTAGCTTTCGAACTCGGTTCTAGGCCGAGGCTAGAGTAGCGGTCAATAGCATAGACGTGGTGTCTAGGCTGGAGATCGCCTTTGTTTGCTTGTGTGCCCCACGGTTTGTAGAGGTAGGTGGCAGGAAGTGACAGCTCTGTCATCCAAAGGAACCCTCCACGTTCGGGTACATAGTAGAGCTTTCGTAGACCGGAGTGGCTTGGCGGACCAAGCCTAAGACGGTGCCCGAAGTAAACAAGTCTAGCTTGCGTTCGTCTACCTTTAAAGGATAAATAGATAGGAGTCACCCTCTCGACCCTATTTTGCTACGTTGTCTTGGTTGTCCTTGGGAAAACTAATCTTGTTGCAGAAATACTCTGTTCCTCGCGGATATAAATACGATACCTTGGAATACTCCCGGGTGAAGTGCTACAACGGTATTCCGTGCGCTTGCGGATTTATTCGTGACGTAAGAAATACCAACACCCGGTACTTGGAGGTTCGGACCGAGCTCCCGGAGGATGTGCGCGATGCTCGCACCGTGTGGCATAGATGGAGTATTGGCAAATGGACTTCATCCGTGCCCGGCAGCGTCCGGCTCGCCACGCGGAGCAGCAGCAAGCCGCGTTACTCGCCGAGAACTCTATCAAGCGTTCCGAGGAGGAGGCCCGCAAGACCCAGGAGATGCAAGAGCAACTCTCAAATCGGCAGGATGAACTGCAGGTAATCAACCAGGAGATTGCCGATTTGAGAGCATCGCCGGCTCTCAAAGAGAAGGAAGCGGCGGCCCTGGAAGCCACCATCGCGCAGCTGTCGGTCGACGTGGCGGCCCAACGAAAACGACGCACGAGGCAATCCAAGCGGCCGAAAAGACGGTTGCTGCGGCGCAGGCCGATGTCGGCCCCGTCGAGGACGACCTGCTGGTCATGGCCAAACTTGACTCCATGCTGGCCCGTGCCTTATCTCGCCGTCCAAGACCTCTTGTCCCGCGCCGAGGCCGTCGATTATGTTTAGATGTAATAGTATTTGAACAAGATTTTGTCGTAACTATTTTTTGCACTAAGGGCGATATACGATGATATCGGCCAACCGAAGACGACGTTTTAAAACATCGGCTGATTTATCTCGTGACTTCCTTCGTTTTACTTTCATATTTATTAACTAAGGGCGATGTTCTCGTATCGGCCATCTCAAGGCGATGTACACCGACATCGGCCGTAGTCTCTTTTAGGCCGAACACTACGAGTTAATCCAAATACTAGGATAATACTCGCTTCAAATACTTCCCATTAAGCACTCGGCCGAATTCTTCTCCCTGCTAACTCTTTCAAAATATATGCATTACCCGGTGCCGATCGGCTAATCAAATAAGGTCCTTCCCAATTAGGCGACCATTTACCAAACCGATTGTCTTTCACGCCGA
The DNA here is from genome assembly GCA_031894775.1 of Chloris gayana. NCBI lineage: Eukaryota > Viridiplantae > Streptophyta > Magnoliopsida > Poales > Poaceae > Chloris > Chloris gayana. Next base: position 619,674 of record JAUNZO010001252.1, read on the forward strand.
TCGGCATCCTAAGCTTCCACACCAAATCGCCCTCTTTAAACTGTTTCTGCACAACCTTCTTATCATAATGGCGGGCGACCCTCGCCTTATTCTCGCTCTATTTTTTCCAATGCATCCAGCCGATTTTGTACTACATCTTCTAATTCATCCATCATCAATCCGTAGTACTCGATCGGCCGAAAGCTTCTGTTGCAATTCAATCCTTCCGGAGCCGATAGCTGTCTCCCATGGCAGATACGGCTTCGTGCCCATATACAAGCTGATACGGCGCGACTTGCATGGCCCCATGCCGTGACATACGATAAGCCCACAAAGCGTCCATCAATTTCATGTGCCATTTACGAGGATACTCCTGTATTTTCCGCTTGATCAACTTGATCGTACTCTTATTTGCCGCTTCAGCTTGGCCATTGGCTTGGGCATAATACGGCGATGAATTAATCAACCTAATCCCCATCTCTTCAGCAAAAGATTGAAATTCGTCCGACGTGAATACCGATCCTTGATCTGTCGTGATTGTTTCCGGAATCCCAAATCTATAAATGATATGCTCCTTAACAAACGTTATCACGTCGCCCGTAGAAACTTTGCGATAGGGTGCCGCTTCAACCACTTTGTGAAATAATCTGTAGCTACCAATATGTATTGATGTCCTTTGCTTGATGCTCGGATTTATCCGGCCGATCATATCCATGGCCCAGCCTCCGAACGGCCAAGGTTTGATCACCGGATTCATAGCCGACGCAGCGCCTCTCGTATAGGCCCAAATTTCTGGCAATCTTGGCAACTTTTATAATATTTGAAACAATCGGCCAACATTGTCGGCCAGTAATAACCAGCTCGCCTTAGCAGCCACTTCATTTTATGGGTCGATTGATGCGTTCCGCAAACCCCATCATGCACTTCGCTCATTACCACTTTTGCCTCGGTGTCATCAATACACTTGAGAAGCACCCCATCAATTGTCTTGAAAAATAATTGATCATCCAACAGAACATACTTCAAGGCTTTATATCTTATCTTCTTATCTGCAGGTTGGGATGGATTGCTCAAAAAATTTCGAATTTCCATACGCCAATCGGCTTCTTCAATATCAGCTACCTCTAAGCTTTTTCGGCGAGCCGATATCCGGATGCTAGCTGAGCCAAGTTATTTGCTTCGAAGTTCTGCTCTCTTGGTATATGGCTGACTTTAACACACTTGAACCTTTTCATTAACTTCTGGCACTTTCTATGATATTGCAACAATATTTCATCTTTACACTCATACTCATCGGCCAGCTGATTCACAACCAACAAGGAATCGCCGAAAATTTCCACAAAATCAGCCCCGGCATCGATGAGTAATTCCAGTCCTTTTAATATCGCCTCGTATTCGACTTGGTTGTTGGTGTGCGCCTCTACCGTAATAGAGTATTCACGTATTGCCCCCGAGGCGACACAACAACCAAGCCGATACCACTTCCTTCCTTGCAAATTGAACCATCAAAGAATACCGTCCATGGCACCGGTTCAACGTATCCGGCCGAGTGCTCACCGTGTTGCACTATTAAATCAGCCAATACTTGTGCTTTTACTGCTTTGGCCGATTCATAGCCCAAATCAAACTCCGCAATTGCCAACATCCATTTGCCCAACCGGCCTTTGGGGACCGGGGCCGATAGCATATATTTTACGACATCGGCCCGGCAAACCACAGTGCACTCCTCGGCTAACGAGATAATGCCTTAGTTTTGTGCATGAAAAATACAGACAGAGACATAACCTTTCCACCTCTGGATACCGTGTTTCTACATCAATTAATTTGCGGCTGAGATAAAATATGACCCGCTCTTTTCCCTCCTGTTCTTGAGTCAATGCCGAGCCAATGCACCTATCATCGGCCGATAAATACAACTTAAAGGGTGTGCCTCGATTTTGGCGGAACCATCACCGGTGGGGACACCAAATATCTCTTGATATCTTCTAAAGCCCTTTGATGGATCGGCTCCCACCGAAATTCTTGATTGGCCTTGAGTTTTAATAATGGCGTGAATACATCAAGTCGACCGGACAAGTTTGAGATAAATCGCCTAATAAAATTAATCTTGCCGATCGTGGACTCGGAGCTTTGTCTTATTCGTCGGCGGCTCCAGCTTTTTGATAGAATCAATACTCTTAGGGCCGACTTCAATTCCCTTTTCATGCACAATAAACCCCATAAATTGTCCAACTGAAACACCAAACGCACACTTGAGCGGGTTCATCTTCGATCCATATTGTCTTGTCCTCTTCAACACTTCTCCGAGATCAGCCACATGACTCCCAACCGATTTTGATTTCACCATGACATCATCAATATAAATTTCCACCAATCGGCCAATCAAATCGTGATATATAAAATTCATGGCTCTCTCGATATGTAGCACCAGCATTTTTTAGTCCGAAGGTCATGACAACCCACTCGTATAGTCCCAACGCTCCAGGGCATCCGAACGCCGTCTTCGGTATATCTTCTTCGACCATAAAAATCTGATTGTACCCAGCATTTCCATCCATAAAGCTCAAAATTTTATTGCCGGCGGCTGCATCAACTAACAAATCGGTGTTTGGCATTGGGTACTCATCTTTCGGAGTCGCCTTATTCAAATTTCTCGAAGTCGATGCAGACCCGCATCTTTCCATTTTTCTTCTCCACCGGCACAATACTCGGAAACCCACTCCGCATATCGGCATGGCCTAATGAAGTCGGCTTCATATAATCTGATAATCTCTTCTTTGACGGCTTCATAATACCTAGGGTCAATTTTCCGAGCCCCCGCTTATATGGCCGATATCCGGGTTTGGTGGGCAACCGATGTTCAACGATCGATCGGCCGAGTCCATGCATCTCGCTATAATCCCAAGCAAAACAATCTTTAAATTCTTCCAATAAGGCCACTAATTCATCTCTTACTTCTTTACATAATTTCTTGCTAATATATGTCGGCCGAGGCTTGTCTCCATCCCCTATATCTACCTCTTCTAATTCGTCGGCCGACACAAAACCGTGACCTAACTTCCCGTCTTCCGGTTCGTTAATCGGCTGACTCATCATATCCTCTGTGCGCGTATCGATCGGCCGATTATCCGTCAATTCTCCTGTAGGGCCCATCGGAGCAGCCGGGGGTACCCGACCCCCGGTCACAATAACTCCGTCGTCTGTGATGTTTATAGCCTCCGCATCCCAATATGTGCCCGATAAACAAGGCAAGCTCTCCAGCACCGGCAAACTCGAAATCGGCGGTTGCAATGGTTACGGACTTATCGGCCCGCACGATTTCGACCTTGTTGCCGACCCATTGAATCAAACACTCGGTGCATGGTTGATGGGATGCAACAATTGGCATGAATCCAGTCTCTCCCCAACAAAGTTGTGTATGCACCTTTCCCGTGGATGATGAAAAAAGTGGTGGGTATGGTTTTGCTTCCCACGATGATCTCCATTATTGCGGCCCCACGCACATCTTGGCTTCTCCCGCTCGTAATCCTTGAGCGTCGGATTAGCCCTCATCATTTCTTCCGGCGTCTTCCCGAGCTTGCGATATGTAGTAATCGGCATGACATTGACCGCTGCTCCTCCGTCGACCAACATTTTCCTCATCGGCGACCCATTGACGTAGCCGCTAATGTACAATGCCTTGAGATGCAAATGATCGTAGTTGATCGGCTTATCAAATATCGCCGATTCCGGCGTCCACGTAGTCTCCGAAGTATCCCCAACCGGTTCTTCTTCACCCGAATTTTCATCGGTCGATCCGACAATCCCGGGCATTAGTGACATCATATTCACCGCGGCTTCAGCCCGGACCACTTGAGACCGCACTTTCGGCCTCCATTGCTTCTTGGGCTTGGGCTCATCATCCTGGTCATCTCTCGTAATGCCGTCCACCCTTGATTTCTCGACAACGCATTCTTTGGAGCCTCCTCTTCCGGGTTTTGCTGAGCAAACCACCGGGGCACCACCGTTCTTCGTTCTCGGTTTGATCGTCTCTCGAATTCTCATGGTACCGGTGATCAAACTCTTCCTCATCGTTGATTGGCCCCACCCGATCGTGAACGGAGGTTCTCTTTGGCGCTACGTATCTTCGTTCATCATATCCGTGATCATAGCCGATCGCTCTTCTAGGGGCCGATTGTTGTGATTCGTAGCTGCGACTAATTGGCCGTCCCTCGGTAACTTGATGACCCGCCATCACGATACTCTTTTCGGCCGCTGCACTCGGGCAGTTCTCGATAGATGGAAGCTTCATGTTTCGGTCCCAGCAAGCATCGAAAGAAAGGATAATCCCAATGTGGGTCAAAATCTTCTCGGCGGATCACGCCTTGCCTCGTATCGCCGACTTTGACCGATAAATTCCTATTCACGTGCCACCCGATCTCTTTCTTCCCTCTCTCTCTTCCTCTCATATCGGCGTATGAAACCAGCCGATCCACCGCCGATGGTATTGATGTACATCGTATTAGCCGGAAAGGGTGCCCATCAACTTTCATCTTCTTCTTTACATCGGCTGCTCGCAATACCCCACCGTCAACCGCCCTCTCGGATTTCATCTCTCATAGCATAACAATCAACGGTGTTATGATGCGAATTTCCATGCCACTTGCACCACTTAGCCATTTTCTTCAATTCCTCCGGCGTAGGAATTTTGTGATGAGGGGAAAGCTGGATTTTCTTTTCCCGCAGCAGACTGATCAAATATCTCGTCGGCCTTAGATAAATCAAAATCATATTTTTTCTCCTTAGGATTGACATGCGGAGAGAATATCGGCCGTTTGTTATTAGTCCACTCAACCGCATTAAGTCCCTCTTCATCATCCTCACCGTCGAAATCAGCATAAGCTACCCGATACCGCCGATTCCCGGTGAGTCGGAGATTCTCCTCCCGGCCGATCGCCTCGCGGGTCAGCTGTGCCAGCCCATCAAACTCATGTGGGGTAAATTTTTCTTTGATGTTGGGGAATAGCCCCGCGTAAGCAATTTCGGCCAACCGTTGCTCGTCAGGTTCAGGTTGTAGCATCGTCCCCTCGTAGTCCCGAACCTCTCGTATATAATCAGCCACCGATTCCCCGCTTTCTGTTTCATCGCCATTAAATCGGACAAACTAAGCTCGGTAATGCCCGTGAAGAAGTATGAGTGAAACCTTTTCTCCGGATCGGCCCAACTCTGAATAGAACCAGAGCGACAGTCGAAGCAAACCATGAAAAGGCCGATCCGGACAATGACAAGTGGGAATAGCCTAACCCGCAAAGCCTCCCGAGTAGACGCCTCACCAAGCCGTGCGTCATATCGGCTCGATGTGCTCCATAGTTGATGTGTTATCTTGCCCGGAAAACTTGGAAAACTCAGGAATTTTATACTTATTGGGTAAAGCCACGGAATCCATCCAGTCAGGGTAAGGTCGCCGATACAATGCACTCTTCTCATTAGGCTTCAAATCGAACCGATCTTTCATCATATCGGCGATCTTAGCCATGAGGCTATTCATGTCATTGGGTCCAGCAGCTTGCTGATCCGGTCCCCGTCATATAAGCGGTGTTGGGCTGTCCCCGGCCGGGTGTATCAATTGGCTGTTCCCGGAAATCCCAGTGCCGTAGCCGGAACGGTGTACTGCGTGAGCGATTCCATAATTCATGGACGATTGGATCGGCCGTCCGCTCATGAATCCTCGTCGCCCACCCGATGCAGCTTGGTCGTGGAATACCGGATATCGGCCGTACTATAGTGGGTGAGTTCTCAATTCTACTTGGGCCGGTATTTGGTACGTAGAAGAAATTGGGCTGTCGTGCCATCCGCGGGGCCGCTGCCACATTGGTTGCTGCCCCTAACTCGAAGTCGGCTGTTGTACATCTTGTCCGTCGCCTTCTTCCGTTACCGACTTCTTGGGGTCACCGTCATCCTCTTTGCCTGGCTGGGTTGCACCGGTACTTGCATTTGCATTGTCCTTGCCAGGCCATAGGTGAGGTGGCATGCCGTACATGGGCTGAAACCCCGCTCGCGGTGTGGTATTCTCGGAGGCTAATTCCCCGATTCGACCGTACGAGAGTGCCGAAAGGCCGAGTGTACGCAGGTCCGTAATATCCTTCGATGAACAGCCTGCCATCAATTGTGTCCTTGATCAAATTTCCGATGGTGTTGGTCAACACGCCCGATTGATTGATTAGGGCCCGATGAACGGACGAGTTGACCATATCACCGAGTTGGTTGGCATCCGGCAGCCTCTCGGGCTTTGATTTGGTCTAGTTCTTCCGGATGCAGTATCCGAGGGATATCTCCTTTTGTGGCCACTCGCCACGCGTCACCGTCAGTGGCTTGAAAGTACTTTTTCATTGCTTCGGCCAGGTATTCCCGATACCGCAGCTTTTGTTCTGTCGTCATCTTTCCCCGTGCCGAAACCCCGTTGTCATCGAAACTTCTCCATGCCCTTTGCCATCCGTCCCGAGAGGAACCGGAACCAAAATCGGCTGATTGTCAGCATCAACCATTGGTGTTCCGTCCTCCCCGACAGCCTCGTATGTACGACATCTCGATCTTGGTTGCTTCCGTCCCACTCGGGCGTGCCAAAAAGTGTGTTGACGTCAAAAGTTGCCAACACACCGTTGTCCGGAGAGTCCACCGAAACCCCGGCCGACGCAGGGCCCTATGCTCCCAACGGACCGGCTCAGCTGTTGACGTCCTTATGGTCCAATTTTACCGTCAACATATTGCATCTTTTTGAATCAAACACCATCACCAAGAATAAACATAGGGATTATTTCTAACAAATTCCACTAGTCTTGGTGAAATGATGAATGCAGGTGCAATTCATATGAAAACAGGGGAAAACATGCACGAAACATGGACTTTGCAATCGACGGATTTTCCCTGGACTAAAGAATATAGTCCAAAAGCCCAAAACCACAAAACAGAGCCTCAACATCAAACCAAGCAAGTGGATTGGGCCAGTACACAGCCAGAGGAAGGCACCGAGAGAAGAATCGAGCCCGGGGAGTCCGAGCCGGTTCGGCCGAACCACCCTAGTGGGTTCGGCCGAACCGACAGTGGGCCCCCCGGCCCATTTTTCTCCGGCGGTTTGTCACCGACGTCCGGAGGTCGGTTCCACCTGCAATTAATGCCACCGACGTCCGGAACCGCCTCCAAGTTGCCGACCTTCCAAGGCTATAAATAAAGGGCTATACCCCCTCTCTCAAAACACCACCAACATCAAGATGGAAGACAAAACTCTCATCCTTAGGCCAAGGGCCTCTTGTATCTTAGTAGAATAGGAGAGAGGGCAAGGAAGAGGAAGGAGTGTTCCTCCCTTTTATAAAGTGGAGTAGTATTTCCTTTTCTTTTACCTTGGCGTATAAACACTCTTTTAGGTGATTTATACGTGGTGATCTACTTATCTATCGTGACATATCTGTGTGTTAGACGTAATTCTTGTTATACTTGTTTGCGGGATCATCGCTTCGCAAGAAGTGCTCTAGCTTTCTGAACTCGGTTCTAGGCCGAGGCTAGAGTAGCGGTCAATAGCATAGACGTGGTGTCTAGGCTGGAGATCGCCTTTGTTTGCTGTGTGTCCCACGGTTTGTAGAGGTAGGTGGCAGGAAGTGACAGCCCTGTCATCCAAAGGAACCCTCCACGTTCGGGTACATAGTAGAGCTTTCGTAGACCGGAGTGGCTTGGCGGACCAAGCCTAAGACGGTGCCCGAAGTAAACAAGTCTAGCTTGCGTTCGTCTACCTTTAAAGGATAAATAGATAAGAGTCACCCTCTCGACCCTATTTTGCTACGTTGTCTTGGTTGTCCTTGGGTAAACTAACCTTGTTGCAGAAATACTCCGTTCCTCGCGGATATAAATACGATACCTTGGAATACTCCCGGGTGAAGTGCTACAACGGTATTCCGTGCGCTTGCGGATTTATTCGTGACGTAAGAAATACCAACAAGCATTTCTGGCGCCGTTGCCGGGAACGGTTGTTATCTTTGTAACGAATCAGGTTTGCCCTCGTAATCTATCTTACTTACCGTTCCGTTTTTATTTTTCCTTACATTCAAAATTTCACAAAAAACATATCATGGAGTCACACCCAACCATCCAATCTTTCTCCACTCCACGGGGTGAACTCTTAGAGCCACCATCATCATCACAACCTATTTCTTCACCTGGCTATGAGTTCTCCCCGATTACATTTCGATGATTAGAGGTTTATCCTTTTCGGGTTTTAAACATGAAAATCCTTATGAACACTTGCGAGAGTTTGAACATTTGTGTTCATGCCGATTGATCCATGGCATGACACAAGAAACATTGAAGTGGAAGTTGTTTCCCTTCTCTCTCAATGAGAAGGCGAAGCAATGGTACACTTACACCGCTAAGAGAGTGAACGGTGATTGGAAAGAATTGCGAGACAAATTTTGTCTAGCATTCTTCCCCGTATCTCGTATCACTTCTCTACGAGCGGAAATAATAGGCTTTCGACAAGAAGAAAAGGAAACCTTAAGTGCGGCATGGATTCGGTTCTGTTCTCTAACGGACTCCGGACCAGAATTGTTGCTCCCCGAACCCGTTTTATTACAACACTTTTATTCGGGATTGAGCAACGATACCGCACTTTATCTTGACACGGCCGCGGGTGGATCTTTTTCTCATAAGACCATAGCGGAAGCACGCGAACTTTTGGATCGAATTGGGAAAACACACCTTTTCCGCTGACTTACTCGTAGAGCCGGAGTTAGAAGATGAGGAACTCGTTGTGCAAGAGACACAACACTTGGTGCCCATGATGGAGCACCTAGCACTCGAGTCCTCATCTAACACAAGAACAATGATAGAGGAAGATGAACCTCTTGAGTTCCCATTTGAGTTCAAGGAAGAAATTTTTGAAGATTTTGGAAACACCTTGAACTACTCCTATCAAAAGAAACCAAGCACTCCCTGCACCAACTCCCGAACCTATTGAAAAATCTATTCTCTTAAAAACTGTTCGGAAGTTGACAAGCAATCATAAGCGATGAATGGTTGATGGAAAACGAACTTTCTTTGGAAGTTCTTCGACTTGACCATCCTAGATCAACCATTCGTGGCTCAATTCGGGGAGTAATGGTAGATGCTCTCTATAATCCTCTAGTAGGTGCCAACATCATGTCCGAATCTTTTGCTTCAACTTTATTTGGAAACGAGACGTGGGCACCTTCCGACAAACTCCTTAAAGCCTCACCGGGGCAATTTTTTGAGAGTTTGGGGATCATTAGAGATGTTTGCATTAAGCATAATGAAGCAAAGGTTTCCTTGGACTTTCACGTTTTCGAATCCTGGATTTTGATGTTTTGGTCGGTCATCCCATAGAAAAGCTTTTCTTAGGGATATCACCTTCAGGAACCTTAGACTTCACCCTCGGCAACAAAACATTTTCTCTTCCTATCATTCATGCACAAAACTCTTTTGCCGAGGAGCCGCTTGTGGAAGAAGAATGCATGGAGGAGGTTATGGCAATTTTTCCTCATGAAAACCCCGAATCATCCTTGGATGAAGATGCTCTTGATTTCATTTTGGAAGAGGATGATTCGGCGGAAACTTTTGAGCTGCCCGAAACTTTTACACCTACGCCACCTCCCGTAGAACTCAAAACTCTTCCACCAGGCTTGCGCCACGTTTTTCTTCACGGAAATCCCGAAACCCCTGTCATCATAAGTGACAAGCTTTCGGAGGAGGAAACTGCAAAACTCTTAGCCGTGCTAGAAAAACATCACTCCGTTTTTGGGTACTCGCTTGGAGACCTCAAGGGAATTAGCCCCGCTCTTTGCACCCATCGCATTCCCATAGACCCCGATAGTACACCATCTAGGGAACCTCAAAGGAGGTTGAACAATGCGATGCGGGAGGTCGTTAAAAAGGAGGTCTTAAAACTTTTACATGCTGGCATTATCTATCCTGTTCCACACAGCGAGTGGGTGAGTCCAAGTGCAGGTTGTACCCAAGAAAGGAGGAATGACGGTCGTCCATAATGACAAAAATGAGTTGATCCCTCAACGCACCGTCACGGGATGGAGGATGTGCATAGATTACCGAAAACTTAACAAGGCTACAAAGAAGGATCATTTTCCGCCGCCCTTCATCGATGAGATGTTGGAACGGCCGGCAAATAATTCTTTCTTTTGTTTCCTTGATGGGTATTCAGGATATCATCAAATCCCCATCCATCCCGACGATCAAAGTAAAACCACTTTCACATGCCCCTATGGAACTTACGCCTATCGACGAATGTCTTTTGGGCTTTGCAATGCACCTGCTTCTTTTCAACGTTGCATGATGTCTATCTTTTCCGACATGATCGAAGAGATTATGGAAGTATTCATGGATGATTTCTCTGTTTATGGAAAAACCTTTGATCATTGTTTAGAACATTTAGACAAAGTCTTGCAACGTTGTCAAGAAAATGATTTAGTGCTCAATTGGGAAAAATGCCATTTCATGGTTAGAGAAGGCATAGTTCTAGGGCATTTGATTTCTGAAAGGGGGATAGAGGTGGACAAAGCTAAATTAGAAGTTATAGAAAAGCTTCCACCTCCCGTGAATGTTAGGGGCATTCGCAGCTTTCTGGGACATGCGGGGTTCTATCGTCGTTTTATCAAAGATTTCTCTCAAATTGCTAGACCTCTTACAAATCTACTTGCGAAGGATGCACCCTTTGAGTTTATCGATGAATGCATGACTGCTTTCACTACTCTTAAGAATGCACTCATCTCAGCGCCAATTATCCAACCCCCGATTGGACGCTGCCTTTTGAGATAATGTGTGATGCTAGTGATTTTGCTGTGGGGGCTGTTCTTGGCCAAACTAAGGATAAAAAGCATCATGCAATCTCCTATGCAAGCAAAACCTCGACTGGAGCTCGGTTAAATTACACTACCACTCGAAAAAGAGCTCCTTGCTCGTTGTTTTTGCTTTTGATAAGTTTAGATCCTACTTGACTCGGAGCAAAAGTCATTGTTTACACCGATCATGCTGCTTTAAAGTTTTTGCTCAATAAGAAGGATGCTAAACCCCGTTTGATACGATGGGTTCTTCTACTCCAAGAATTTGATGTAGAAATCCGTGATAAGAAAGGAGTAGAAAATTCCGTGGCGGATCATTTGTCGCGTATACAATTCACTAACCTGCAGGAATTACCCATCAATGATTTCCTACGCGACGACATGCTGCTCCTAATAAGGGACTCACATCCATGGTACGCCGACATTGTAAACTTCATGGCAACGGGGTACGTACCACCTGGAAAGAGCAAGAAACGACTCATCTATGAGAGTCGCCGTCACTTATGGGAAGAGCCCTTCCTTTACCGTGTCTGCGCCGATGGATTGCTAAGGCGATGTGTGCCCATACCCGAGAGCACACGAATCATTGAGAAGTGCCATGCATCGCCATACGGGGGACACTACGGCGTGTTTCGTACACAGGCCAAGATATGGCAAAGTGGTTTCTTTTGGCCAGCCATGTACGAAGACACAAAGGAATTTGTCGGACGATGCCCGAATGTCAAAGAGTTGGAGGCATCACGGCAAGAGATGCAATGCCCCTCAACTACAATTTACAAGTCGAGCTCTTCGACGTATGGGGCATTGACTTCATGGGACCGTTCACCAAGTCACATGACTGCGAATACATCTTGGTGGCAGTAGACTACGTGTCTAAGTGGGTGGAAGCAATGCCTTGCAGGGCCGCAAATGCCAAGCATGCTCGCCGGATGTTCCACGAAATTATCTTCCCAAGGTTTGGAACACCGAAGCTAGTGATAAGCGACGGAGGGTCTCACTTCATTGATAAGACCTTCCGAAGCTTCCTAAGAGAACTTGGATCAAAGCATAATATCGCTACTCCATACCACCCTCAAACCAAGGGCAGGCCGAGACCTCAAACAAGCAAATCAAGCGGATCCTGCAAAAGACCGTAACAGAAATGGGGAAGGGATGGAAGGACAAACTACCCGATGCACTATGGGCATACCGTACAGCATACAAGACACCCATAGGCATGTCCCCATACCAGCTCGTGTACGGGAAAACATGTCATTTACCCGTCGAGATGGAACACCGAGCGTATTGGGCCATCCGGAAATGGAACATGGACCTTAATGGTGCCGGACGCAAAAGAAAAATGGAGATAGCTGAGTTAGAAGAATGGAGAGACAAAGCTTACCACAACTCAGCTATATACAAAGAAAGGACAAAAAGGTGGCACGACAAAAAGATAAAGATAAAGGTATTCAAGGTTGGAGATAAGGTCTTGCTATTCAATTCACGGGTGAAACTCTTCGGGCATGGAAAATTAAGAAGTAAATGGGACGGACCATACACGGTTATTGACACCTCGTCACATGGAGCAATCACACTTCAAGACGACGAAGGTAAAATATTTAAGGTAAATGGTCAGCGCCTTAAAATTTATTTTGAGCCCGATAAAAATAAGGAATTTGATGTCATGCACTTGATTGATTTGAAATATCTCTCATGATATCTCCCGTTTTATTTTATCACCCGTAGCAGTACTTTCCTTTGAATAAATATAGCAAGAAATAAACCAGAAAAAGAAGGAAACCGAGAGGAAGAAAAGGCAGTCCGGCCGAACCCCCTTTGTGGTTCGGCCGAACCAGCCTCGGTCTCCCGGCGCCCATCTTTTGCCAAAAATCCAATATCTCCTTCCTTCCTTTCTTTATTTTCTGCTGGAAAATAAAAACCTTGTCGAAGCGCGCCCGGGGTAGAAAACCCCTATTTATACTTCTCCTCTCCACCCAATCTTTTCATCTCCTCCACTTCCTACATCATGAGCGAACATAGCAGCGCCTCGTCCGACATCTCGAACGGCAGCAGCAAAAGGAAGAAGCCCTATGAATGGATTGAAGAAGGCGAAGCACTCGACAACGCTATCCGCCTCATTGAGGAGCTTCGCCGGCAGTTAGAGCGCGCCAAAAAAGAGAATGGGGTTCTCCGTAACCTCTACAACCACCTCGAGAGGGAGAAGAAGAAGGATGAAGACCTCATCGAGACCCTCACCGGAGGATGGGCACAGTACGATCTCGCCTTAGAGATGATCGAAGAAGAGAAGGCGAAACTGCGAGAGGAGGAGGAGAAAATTAAGAAAGATTAAGAGTAGGACGTAGAACGCATAAACCTTAGAAATCTTTCGATCCTTTTTGTAATGCGCCTACTGTTTTAATTCAATCATATTAGTGCTCCCCGGGCTTCCATACCGGCAGAGCAAATTTTGTTTCCAAATGTCTTTTGTCTATCTTTTGAAGGAAACAGGCAAAAAGGCAAGTGTGGGGGGGACATCGCGGAAAGCAAAGACAAACACACGCGAAGCGCGCAGAAACATCACGAGGAAAACAACACAAACACAATCTGCGAAACAGAGCACAAGTGGGGCCTGAGCCGGCTCGGCCGAACCCAAAAGGGTGGTTCGGCCGAACCCTGGTGGGTCCCACTCAGCCCTCGCTTCCTCGTGGCACTTGAGTTTGTTTCCCACACTTCCTTTTTGCCTACCTTATTTGTCAAGTTCATTCCGAGACGCGAAAAACAATTACTAAAACTTGACCAACTAAAAATTTGGGAAGATTTCTTTTGAATACCTTTGAAAATCCCAAGTCTCTCCCTAATGCTCTCATGATGATCTCGCACACTTTTTATTACTCGCTTCATCACCACTTGCCTGTGAACAAATAATCAAATCCATAGGACCCATGTTTTTCTAGATTATTGGCAAGTGTGATATGGCTCGACGAAATGATCTTATGCTTAGCTTACCGAGTCCTTGGGAATTTTATTTCACAAAACAAAAATACCATGGCTTCATGCTCCTCTCTTGATACAAAAATTCCTACCAACACCATATGATGATCATACCTCGCAAAACTTACATACATATGCTGCTTGTGATTTCAATGAGCTTTACCAAAATTGAGTGACCCTAGAGAGAAACTTGTCATGCTCTCTTGATCAAAATCACGTACACCCCACCAAAAAGGGCTAAACTCCTACACCGGGAGCTAGCACCCCACCAAAATAAAGACACTCCTCGTTTGCACCTCTTTTTACCTCTCTCTCTCTCAATCACGCATAAACGAGACATGGCTATGTAAAAAGAAAAGCTCGCACAGATGAGCAATGAAAAGAAAGCTCACAAAGATGAGCAATGAAAAAGAGAAGAGATGCTCAAGCATAGAGCAAGAAAAGAAAAGAAAGAAAATAAAAAGATAGCCATGTCTCGAAAATGCAAAATAAAGAGAGGTCAATTACAATAGGAGTTGTCACTTTTTCATATCCATACACACACGCACTTCTTGATCAAGGCTGCATGACTTGGCTTCTCCATGGATCCTTTCTTTTGGCTTAGCAATATTTGTGATACAAGTATGCCTCTCCCATTCCCTACCGAGCTCCACATACAAGCCTAAGAAGTAGGAAAAAGAAAGGCAACACAATGCCTTGGTGAGGAAAACACTTTTTGAGCGATTCAAGAGAATCAAAAAGGAGCAGGAGTCATGTTGTTTATTTTCAAAATTTTCAAAAACCCAAGGTGCTTAGTGAGCAAAAGTATAGTGACTTGAGTCATGAGCTGTTCCACTTATCAATCATCCAAGAATGCATGTTAGCCACCGTCATGTTCACAAGTAAAACGGTGTGGCTTGTAATAACATGTGTGCAGGTCTCTAAGAGGAGAGATCTCTCAACTTACGCTCCCACCTTTACTCGAGGACGAGCAAAGAGCTAAGTGTGGGGGGTCTTGTTGACGGTCCTTATGGTCCAATTTTACCGTCAACATATTGCATCTTTTTGAATCAAACACCATCACCAAGAATAAACATAGGGATTATTTCTAACAAATTCCACTAGTCTTGGTGAAATGATGAATGCAGGTGCAATTCATATGAAAACAGGGAAAACATGCACGAAACATGGACTTTGCAATCGACGGATTTTCCCGGACTAAAGAATATAGTCCAAAAGCCCAAAACCACAAAACAGAGCCCCAACATCAAACCAAGCAAGTGGATTGGGCCAAGTACACAGCCGGAGGAAGGCACCGAGAGAAGAATCGAGCCCGGGGAGTCCAGGCCGGTTCGGCCGAACCACCCTAGTGGGTTCGGCCGAACCGACAGTGGGCCCCCCGGCCCATTTTTCTCTGGCGGTTTGTCACCGACGTCCGGAGGTCGGTTCCACCTGCAATTAATGCCACCGACGTCCGGAACCGCCTCCAAGTTGCCGACCTTCCAAGGCTATAAATAAAGGGCTATACCCCCTCTCTCAAAACACCACCAACATCAAGATAGAAGACAAAACTCTCATCCTTAGGCCAAGGGCCTCTTGTATCTTAGTAGAATAGGAGAGAGGGCAAGGAAGAGGAAGGAGTGTTCCTCCCTTTTATAAAGTGGAGTAGTATTTCCTTTTCTTTTACCTTGGCGTATAAACACTCTTTTAGGTGATTTATACGTGGTGATCTACTTATCTATCGTGACATATCTGTGTGTTAGACGTAATTCTTGTTATACTTGTTTGCGGGATCATCGCTTCGCAAGAAGTGCTCTAGCTTTCCGAACTCGGTTCTAGGCCGAGGCTAGAGTAGCGGTCAATAGCATAGACGTGGTGTCTAGGGCTGGAGATCGCCTTTGTTTGCTGTGTGCCCCACGGTTTGTAGAGGTAGGTGGCAGGAAGTGACAGCCCTGTCATCCAAAGGAACCCTCCACGTTCGGGTACATAGTAGAGCTTTCGTAGACCGGAGTGGCTTGCGGACCAAGCCTAAGACGGTGCCCGAAGTAAACAAGTCTAGCTTGCGTTCGTCTACCTTTAAAGGATAAATAGATAAGAGTCACCCTCTCGACCCTATTTTGCTACGTTGTCTTGGTTGTCCTTGGGTAAACTAACCTTGTTGCAGAAATACTCCGTTCCCTGCGGATATAAATACGATACCTTGGAATACTCCCGGGTGAAGTGCTACAACGGTATTCCGTGCGCTTGCGGATTTATTCGTGACGTAAGAAATACCAACATCAGCTCGCCAATTCTCGTGTGCGCTGGTGCGTGCCGATGGTTTTCCTGCAAACCAACAAAGACAATAAAAGGTGTAAAATTCCGGATCATCGGCCCGGATAGACCGATGTGCGATCATGGCCGATTATGGCGTAAGATAGACAGAATCGGCCATCGACAGGGAACAGCACGGCCCATCCATTTATGTATTAAATGCCAGGCAAACGAATCGTGATACAAACGATACGAAATCGGCCGACGCTATAACATGCGATCGGTGGCTAGCAACCGATTTCGTCGGTAAGCGATCAAATCGTTAAGACTTTGCAGGGATGTATTGTCGAATAAGATGTAAACAAGGTAATTATTAATGGAATGTAATTAATTTGATAGCAAGAAGATGGTTTAATCATCAATCAGATCCATGAATTGGCCGATCGGGTATTCGGCCGATTCTGCCATTGATTATAGCAGATGAATTATTTAGATCTATCTAAATGTATAATGATGATCAGTAAAATCATACTAATAATTCGGATTCAAAAGCAGCTTTAACAGATTTGACACTAATTAAACATAAAACAGCTAATGAACGTGATAAGCAATCGGCTAAACACTCCGAAAGAACAATAAGACAAATACAACCACACGTAACCCAAATCGACCGATCGCTCCAACAGGACAAGTCAACCGATGGCACGCGATCGGACCAGGTCTAACGGCCGCGCACGCCGGCCGATTCAGGACAAGCACAATCATAAACGCCTTAACTATGAAAGTAAATCTACACCCTAGCCAAACGGCTGCATGCGCCTAGGACAAGTCAACTATCGCAAAGGCAAACACAGGACACGTCAACTGAATCCGCACAGTCGAATCGGCCAAGATGTAAAAGAATTCTCATAGCGGCTATCGTGACTCGAACGACCAAATCCGAGCCAATCGGCGTCGTGAGCAAAGGCTGGAACGGGGAGGCAGGACAAGTCAAGCTACCTCCACCACGAGCCCGGACCAGGTCGACTTGACTCATCCCGGCCGATACTCACTACGACGATCGAAAACAGATCCGGTCGTCGGATAACTAGCAATTAAGCCATCTAATTACGAACAATGCGCCGAGAATTAGACAACATAATTACCTTATCAAGCCAACTTATTGTCGACCGGAGCCCCGAAGATCCCCGCGCGAAAACAATAAAGACTTAACAGAAAATTAGGGTTTGGCGATGCGCCGAAAATTGTATTGGATGTGAATCGAGTTTACATGTTACACCCGAGTACATATTTATACTCGGCACGAAGAATCCTACTCGGACCCTCTTCGGGCCGATTTCCTAACCGACTAAGATCTTTTTCCAAAATTAAACTATTATTTCTAATTTTACAACGTGGGCCAGGCCCATTAATATTATGCTCTTCTCGTTGGCATCCGCGCACGATTCCCGGGAGGGACGTGCCTCTTACTCGTCCATGCGGCCGTCGGTCTTCGGCCCACCGGCCCTCTTTTGACCTATAGTTGCCGACAATGGGTCCCTCGGTCAAAAACCGGCGTCAACAAGGACCTTGTGAACCAACAAGCGGACGCGGTGAGGAATTTGGTGGAGAAATTAGGCGAGATTACTCCTTGGGGTCCGGAGCAAGAAGTGGCATTGATATACTTCAATGATTGGAAGGGCGAGTATGTGAGAATGGAGGATGGCGAAGCGCTTGTCGATGAAATCGATCGGCAAGACGGCTGGAGAAGAAAACGTGTTACATTTCTCGCCGAGCTGGTGGATCTGAAATCAGATTCTTTTGTTGGTTATGTGCTGTCAAAGTTGGCTATGCAGATTGCAGATGATGATTGGGCTACAAGTAGACAGATAGAACCCATTTTAACCGAAGTGGCAGTGTTAGCTGATGATGTACAAGAGGGATGTGATGGTGCTCTAAATTTGGCGGTTGTGGACTGGAATTCAGTAGAACTAGAAGAGCCTACTGATCTTGTCATTGCGCCAATGGTTGACACGGAGATGGCCAAAATTTTAGGAATTCCAGTGAGACGATAGAGACAATGAGGAGAATGAGCGAGAGAGGGATGGGGCTAATGCGTCCGTTGGTTCTGAAGATGTGGATCCGCAGTTGATGAACGAAGCTACCGATGAGGTAGATGATTACAATGATGATGAGTTCATCAATATATATGACAGTGAGAACCCTGTAATTGAAGTAGGAAAGTGTTTTCCTAGCATGAAAGAGTTTAGGATGCGTTTCAAGACCTATGCAGTGAGGATGGAGTTTGACGCCAAGACTTTGTGGACAGATACAAAGAAGTTTTATGCGAAGTGCAAAGGCTTTGATGGGGGTGCCAAGCCTTGCAAGTGGTACATTAGTGCTACAAGACAACTCGATGGAAGTACCATAAGGGTTAATCGGATGCCACATGAACATACTTGCATTACCAGTTCATAGGTTATATCAAAGATGACATCACAGGCCTGGGTTGCACAAAAGATTATTCCTATCTTAGCCACAGCCCCAAACACTAGTGCAAAGAAACCGAGAGTAGACCTGGAAAAGCAAGTACCCTATTAAGTTGAATTATACAACGAGTGTGGAAGGCAAAACAGAGGGCAATGAAAGAATTATATGGTGATCGGTGTTGGCATCTCTTAAGGTCACGCGGAAAGAAACACGTGACCGCGGGAGAGCCAAGGGTTTAAGTCACTTGCACTATTTAACCAAATAATCCACATCCAAGTACAAGTACTAGATATGTATTATAAGGTGGGTCATGAATATCCGCAAGCGGACGGATAACCCGTTGTAGCATTTCACCCGAGAGTATTCAAGGGTATCGTATTTATATTTTCCCAAAGGAAGACATGGTTGATAAGAGTACTTATGCTCATGGTGTTACAAAAGAATGATGAAGTAATCACATTCCAATGCAGGGGTTAGGAGCAATAAGTTGAGGATAGTGTGACACACACCAAGGCAATGCATTCTCTAATAAAAGGGATAGAGGCGATCCTAGATAAAGCTAAACTAGACTAGCGAGACCACTACTCCTAATGATACAACATTCATATGAGTGCGCAGCTTCTACCTAACATCCAAGATCATGCAAGCGCAAGCAAGCGTCTAATGCCTAGGCATCATCGGGAGATCCGTCTTACGCGAGGTCCGCCTCGCGACTCCGGCCTTTTAGACTCCTATGCCATGCCCGAACGTGGAGGATTACTTTGGATGACAAGGCTGTCACTTCTTGTCACCTACCTCTACAAACCGTGGGACACGAAGCACATTCAAAGGTGGGTAGATAACCCCAGCACCATGCCGGCGTCACTAACCACAACTCTAGATCCCTCGAGGCACCCCAACCCTACGGATCGACATGGTGGTAAATCTAGAGCACCCTTGCGGGACGATGAACCCGAAGCCTATTCATAAGAACACTAGCCTAACTAGCATAAGCCAGACGAAAGGATCAAAGCTAGCACTAAGTCATGCAAAGGCGTTCGTCGCTCAAGAATGAGCGACGAACGGCAATCAATCAAGTAAGATCAAGAGTAATCGATGATCAAGTATGAACGAACGAAGAACATTCGATATGTGTTTATCTTCTATTAATGAAGAACGAAGAACGAACGATGAACTCATATGAACGAACGATGAACGATCAAGCAAGGTCATGACTACTTTGTCAAGCTCATGACAAGGATATAAACGAAAATATTCCATATATAAAAGACCAAGTCTTACAAAGAGAGGATACAAGAGCTATACCCAATTCTCCACAAGACCTTGGGAGCAATGAGGCAGCCCACTACTAAGCCTAGCACTACCTAGAAAGCCTCTAAACTTCTAGTGTGAGGACGAGAATGATCCTTGTGTTGTTGTGTGTGTGTTAAGGAGGGGGGGTACCCCTCCTTATATAGGCTTGAAAGGTCGGCTCCTGGAGGCGGTTTCGTAGGTCGGTGGCATTTAATGCGCGTGGAACCGACCTCCGGAGGCGGTGGGCAAACCGCCGGAGAAAAGTGGGCCGGGGGGCCACCGGACCGGTTCGGCCGAACCACCCCGGTGGGTTCGGCC
Organism: Chloris gayana; assembly: GCA_031894775.1. NCBI lineage: Eukaryota > Viridiplantae > Streptophyta > Magnoliopsida > Poales > Poaceae > Chloris > Chloris gayana. The sequence goes on from JAUNZO010001252.1 coordinate 639,773, forward strand.
GAACCGGTCCCGGCCCCTCCTGGGCTGGGCTTTGGCAGTTGGCTCCCCCACTGGATGTTGGTCTTTGATCCAGGTGCTTGTGGCCTTATTTGTGTTGGATTTCGTGGTCATTGGCCTTTTATCTTGGAGTTGATTCCCGCGGCGAAGTGGAAGTTTTGTAAAAGTGTTGATTTGTCGCCTCGGGGCCTGGAATTCATCATTATCCACCTGCACACTAAAAATCTAGAGGTACAAGTGGAACTAGGTTATTTCTAAGTAAAATGCGTGTAAGTCATGCCTAGTCCTTCTCATTTATTTGACTAATTGACGGTCGAAATTGGTCCGTAACGACCGTCAACAAGTCCCCCCAAGCTTACCCCTTGCTCGTCCCGAGCAAGTAGTAGAACTTTAGGTTGTTGATCAGGAGTTGCTACAATGCCTACTTCTCAAAGGTACCAAGTGTATAACAAAGATACTCATCCTTGAGTTGAATAAGTTGGCAATGGTAACTCACCCTTCCCCTTAGTCCTCATGGGGCTTTGTGCTTTTCACTTTACCTTGGGCGGTTGAGAGAGAGAACGGTGTATAGAGCATTTATTTTCTCTTCCCTTGTCTTGCTTTTTATTCTCCGGAAGTTTTCAAAGGATTTTTTTTTCAAGTAAAACCACGTTCCACAAGTGATGCTCTCGAATCGCTCTAGTGGTGTTTGTATTCCTCACCAAGGCATGTGTATTGCCTCATCCTACATCTAATAGGCTTTTGTGGAGCTCAAGGTAGGGTATGAAATGAGGCATACTTGCATTCATATTTTGCAAAACCAAAAGAGTGGATCCATGGAGATAGCAAGTCATACAATCGTAGATCAAGACGTGCAAGTGTGAAAATGATGGTGGTGGTGTATGTGACTACTCCTCTTTTTGTTTCACCTCTTTTTATTTTAGATTTTGGGCATGGCTATCTTTTCTTCTTTCTTTTTCCATGCTCGAAATGAGAGCAGCTTTTTTTTTTTTTTTTTTTTTCATGCTCATCTTTTGTGAGCCTTATTTTCTTTTTCTTTTGCATAGCCATGCCTTCTTTTGATATTTTAAGAGAGGTGATAAAATGTGAGGAGTGTCTTTATTTTGGTGGATGGCATGACATGTTGCTAACTTCCGGTGTAGAAGTGTAGCATATGAGGTGGAATGTGTACGTGATCTTGATCATGAGAGTATGAAAAGCATCTCACTAGGGTCACACAATTTTGATAAAGCTCAATGAAGTAACAAGTAGCAAATGAGTAAGGTTTTCAAAGGAAATTTGCATATGGCTTTGGTAGGAATTTATCATCACTTGGGAACTTATAGATTTTGCAATTTTTGGGAACAAAATTCCGGAGATTTCAAGTTCAACTTAGGACAAGATCATAGCAGCTCTTTTTACCATATCATCATCTCACAACAACTTAGGTGCAGCTCAAGCATGTGCAGCCCACAAGTTTCAGGTTCTAAGCAAGTTTTGCTAGCCAACAAACTCAAAACTAGGAGAGTTCTAAATTATAAACTAGGCACATGAGAGAAATAAAACAGAGCAACTATTCATCATCTCAACATAGAAAGACTAGCAACATACTTGCAGCGTATAAAAGGAAACTAAGCTACTTCTTTTTGTTCTTTTTAGTTTTATCATTTTTATTTTGTTTTTCATATGAGAGGCAAGAACAAGCAAAAACAAGAGACAATAAAGGATACAAGTTGCGATACATGATACCTTAGCGGGGGTGCTGCCCCCCCAAGCTTGTTCTTGCTCATGGGTTTGGTGGAATGAACCCCATGTGACGGAAGTAAGCCAAAAGATCGGCTCGTTGTTGCTCCGTCATGTTGGTGAGGGCGGTGAGCTGGGTGTCGGTGCGCTCTTGCCATTGATGAGTTTGCAAGATGTGTTGGTTGAGCGCATACTCGGTGTCTTCCGCCGTGGTTTGGAGTCTTCCCATTTGTGAGGAGAGGTTGTTCATCTCCTGCTCAAAGTTGTAGCCTTGGGCTGATCCGGAGTCGGTGGAGTGTTCCTCCCATTGTTGTTGTGGAGAAAACAGCCCCGGGCCATATCCCGGAGTTTGCCACGCCGATCCCCGGCCATGTGAGGTGGCGGGGCTGGGTACCCACCGGGAGAAAGCCCGGGGTGGCTGTACCCCGGCCCGCCATGAGCCGTGGGCTGCGGTGTGGGCATCTCGGAGGTAGATGGCTGTTCCGATCTGTGCGCCCCCTGCGAGAAGATACATTCCTGCGAGACCGCTCCGCTTCTTGGAGCTCAATGGTTAGATTTTTGAGAGTATACAAACGAAGGTCCGGGTTAGGTAACCGAAACTCGTTTGTATATCCCACAAAATAATATATGAGGGAATCGTTCGGACCATTCTTAAGAGAGTGACCTTGAATAAGATAATCTTTATTTATAAGAGAGCGAGGTGTAGCAAGGTATTCAACATTAGCATCATGTAAAGCTCCCACCCGCATGGCAATTCGTGTCACTAAAGAGGTACATTCAATTGGTCCTATCGTCCCAAGATTTTCTATCCATTGGCGAATCATGGCTTTCACGGGAGCAATCTTAATCTTATCAACCGCAGCAAAAAGAATTTTTAGCTCATCCTCGCGCACAATTCGAATATCACTCCTTGGAAAAAGAGTGATAGCAATCCACATGTGCATAAAACGCAAGGTAGGATGATGGATGTGATTAGCTCTAGGTCGCACGCAACTAGGAAGACCCGTAATCCTCTCCCAAAAAGCATGCTTTGAAAACTGAGGAAGGGCACCATCCAAGTCGGTATTGCAGCGAGTATTAAAGCCAAGAAGAGTGCTAAGTTCTTTCCAAGTCAAACGGTAGGATTCACGGAAAAACCGAAAAGAAATTCCTTCATCTACCGTTCGTAGGGTGCATAAAAACTGAAGTGTAAGCAAGCGGGAACCCGGCTCATCTACACTAGCAAAATCTGTCCACCCTAAGGCTTTAAATACTTGAGCAAATTCAGCATCCATACCTATTTTGTGCAGCAGCTCCGTGTCAAATGCTCGCGTAGGAGCAAAGAGACGGTGTTGGAGAAGCGTGTAGGTGTGCGTCTCGTACTCGCCCACTAAGTCGAGGTCGGTGTCGGTGAGGAGACGATGCTCGATGTTGCCCTCTTGCCCTTCTTCCTCGACTTGTGGTGGTGAACTTGGCGGTGACTCGACTACGGGGCGTGCGCGGGTGCTTCGACGTGAAGAGCTTGAACTTGAGCGTGAGCTCAAGGACCTCTTGATCGACCCGAACAGCTTCTTGGCACCGGTCATGGCTGCACACAAAGAGAGCAAGAACACAAGAACAACAACTCCGAACGGGTTATGTGAGGGAAAATCAAATTGGCGACACCGTCGGTTGTTCATGTGAGCAAGAAATCGCAACTCGAGAAAACCAAACAAAAACAAATCAAACCAAAAACTAGAAAGCACACCAAGAACAAAAGATTTCTGCAGAACTTTTAGGCAATGAGCAAGTGAGGGCAATGGAAAACTTGAGAGTAATGAGAATGAAGTGAGTGAGGAGTGGAAATGATAGTGTGAGAGGGGGAGAGAGCTCCGGCCCGGCCACCTCTACTTATAGCTCACGAAGTAGCCGTTTTTGAACGTTAGAAGGGGCATATGACCGTTGGGAAAAAAGGACAGACCGAGCAACGGTCATAGCAGCTCGGCCGAACCAAGGAGGTGGGTTCGGCCGGCCTGCTGTGGGTCCCTCTTGCTCCCCCTTTTGGCCCATAGCCCCCAACGGCCAAATGATCATTGACCATGGTTGCTACGTCCGGATATTCCTCGAAATATTTGCTCGAAGAAATCCAAAGAAAGTTGCCTCAAATTCAACTTTATTCGAAAAATCAAATCTCGAGAAAAAGTGTTGGAGAAAATTCCAACATGCAAAATTGTTTTTGGATTTTGTATAAGGATACAAGGGTTGTCCAAAAGTTTCAAACAAAAGTAGGAAAATTTGGACGTAAAAGGATTTTGGTTTTCAAATTTTATATGCATGGCGAGTGAAAAAAAATCAAATATGCTGGCGGAAAATCCAAATAAATGAAATGAAAATTTTCTTGTGATAAAATAGAATATGCAGGGAGGTTATTATTATTATTATTATTATTATTATTTTTAAATGCATGTGGTGGAAAACAAAAATCAAAAAGAAATCGAAAGATAATGCCGATTTATCCTGTCGGCCGGAGCTTCGCCATTTTAAGTCCGGCGAGCGAGGACTTCTCCATTTCTTTTCATCCTTGTGGTGCAGGCCCTTTCCCTGGAGAGGAGGATGAAGATGGCTGCACCTTCTTCACTTGCCACACTTGTTTGGTCTTTGTTGATGTAGGTGGCTTTGTGTCTTGAAGGACTGGCTTCTTGGCCCATAATCCCGGCCTTGCTGCTGCAGGCTTCTTGGGTTGGTACCATGACGGATTCTCAATTTTGTCAAGTTGCTTCCAAAAGGCGATGAGACTATCCGTCTTTCTTGGCGTCACTTCAACTTCACGGATGTTTGAGGGATTTGGCCCATACTTGATCTTGATCATTGAGCATTGTTCTTTTCTTGGTTGAAACTCAAACTTTTCCTCCTTCCCATTGATGTGGAATCGGATTTCTCCATTCCCAACATCAATTTGGGCGTTCGCGGTCTTGAGGAAGGGACGTCCCAAAATGAGGGCGTGTTCTTGTCAATATCCATCTCAAGCACCACAAAGTCCACCGGTATGAAGTTGCCTCGAATTTTTACTGGCACGTCTTCGGCTATTCCCGCGGGGTAGCGGACCGAAGAGTCTACCAATTGCAACCTCATTGGTGTAGGAGTCAAGGTTGTGTAGCTCAAACGATCAAAGACTTCTTTGGGCATCACGCCGACGCTTGCCCCAAGATCACATAAGGCTTGGTCGAAGTGGTGTGCCCCAATGGAACATGATATTGTGGGGCAGCCGGGGTCCTTCTTCTTTTACGGAAGCCGATTGAGTATAGCTGCGCTACACTCCTCTGTGAGCTTGACCATTTCCTCGTTGGGTAATGGTCTCTTGTTGTTGAGGATGTCTTTAAGGTAACGTGCATATGTGGGCACCTGCACCATGTCCAACAATGGCACGTTGACATGAATCCTTCGGATGGTCTCGACGAATCGAGCAAATTGTTCATCCTCCTTTGGCTTCCTGTTTACGTGAGGGAATGGCAAGAAGCTTGTGTCTTGAAATTCAATTCCATTCTTCCCGTCACTTGGCTTCGGTTCTTCTTCTTTTTCTTTGGTAGTAGAAGGGCTTTCCTCCTCCGGTTCGTTCTGTTCTTCTTTGCTGCATGGTTAGGATATGGCGGATCCCGAGTGGATTTTCCTCCCTCGTGGTAACCGCATTAACATTTTCCAAAGAAGACTCGGGTTGCCCGGGATCTTCCCAGAATTAGAACCGGGAATAAGAGCAGCTAGGCTGAGCAACTTGGGTTTCAATCATTTTATTAAAGCTCAGCTGATTTTTGAAAGCGAGAGGAGAAACCTTCTATTTGTGCGGTTATGTTTTCTAAGACTTTGTCGTTGGCAGCAAGCTTTTTGTTGATAGATTCGTTGATTTTAGCTTGGCCATAAACCAAATCTTTCAAGGAAGGCTGATTATTGTTAAAGCCAGAAAAATTGTTACCTCCTTGATATGATGGTCGGTTTTGGTTGTACCCTTGTCCTCCGTTTGGACGATACCCGTTGTTGTTGTTCATGTAGAACGCTTCTTCATGGGTATGGGGGCAATCCTTCCCCATGTGGCCGGTGTTCCCGCATTCCTCACACGTCATGTGTGAGTCCAATGCATGAACACCACCATTTGCGTTGTGTTCATCCAAGCGTTTTATGAGGAGGTCAACCTTGGCGGACGAGCATGTCCACCTCCTTGACAGGGGTGTACGCCTCTTGAGCGTGTTTGGAGTCGATCATCGCTCCACCCTTGATTGGAGACCATCTTCTCTATGAGTTCTTTTGCTTGGGCAATGGTTTTGGAGAAGAAGGCTCCTCCAGCAGCGGCATCCATATGTCCACGGGTTGTTGGTGTCAACCCGTTGTAGAAGTGTTGAAGAATGAGCCATTCCTCCATCCCATGGTGAGGGCAGGCCAGAATGTATTCTTGAAGCCTTTCCCATGCCTCGGGCATGGATTCGTTTGTCGCTTGCTGGAAACTTGCAATTCTTCCACGAAGGGCATTGGTTTTGCCCATCGGGAAAAACTTGGCGAGGAACGCCGTGGAACATTTGTCCCAAGTGTCAATGCTTGCACGATTGGCATAAAACCACTGTTTCGCCTTCCCAAGGAGGGATAGGGAAAACAGGCGAAGTCCGATAGCATCTTGGTTGACTCCGGCCGTGGGCGATGTGTTGCATATCTCCAGGAACTGTTGGAGATGAGAGTTGGCGTCCTCGGAGGCCTTTCCACAAAAGGGAATGGCTTGCACCATAGTGATGAGGCTGGACTTGATGTCAAGTCCTGCGGCACCGGCGTCGACGTTGGGTCCAATGGGCACATTGGCGACGGAGGGCGCGAGTAGTCACGAAGGGTCCTTTCAGCCATGAGTGTTGAGGTTGATGGTGCGGAAGATGCGGGCTCGCTTGTCGTGGGTTCTTGAGGAGAGACAACGACGCGAGGTCGAGTCTTTCTCGCAAGAGACTCGGGATTATCAACGAAGTTTTTCGGCAAGTCGAATCCACGCATGTACTATCCTGTTTTCACATTGAAGAGAAAACAGATCAAGGTTAGCTCTGCAAGGGCAATGATTAAATCATCATCAAGTGTAATCATGAACATTCATTGTATTCTTATTAACCAATGTCTTCCCCGGCAACGGCGCCGGAAATGCTTGTTGGCATCTCTTAAGGTCACGCGGAAAGAAACACGTGACCGCGGGAGAGCCAAGGGTTTAAGTCACTTGCACTATTTAAACAAATAATCCACATCCAGTACAAGTACTAGATATGTATTATAAGGTGGGTCATGAATATCCGCAAGCGGACGGATAACCCGTTGTAGCATTTCACCCGAGAGTATTCAAGGGTATCGTATTTATATTTTCCCAAAGGAAGACATGGTTGATAAGAGTACTTATGCTCATGGTGTTACAAAAGAATGATGAAGTAATCACATTCCAATGCAGGGGTTAGGAGCAATAAGTTGAGGATAGTGTGACACACACCAAGGCAATGCATTCTCTAATAAAAGGGATAGAGGCGATCCTAGATAAAGCTAAACTAGACTAGCGAGACCACTACTCCTAATGATACAACATTCATATGAGTGCGCAGCTTCTACCTAACATCCAAGATCATGCAAGCGCAAGCAAGCGTCTAATGCCTAGGCATCATCGGGAGATCCGTCTTACGCGAGGTCCGCCTCGCGACTCCGGCCTTTTAGACTCCTATGCCATGCCCGAACGTGGAGGATTACTTTGGATGACAAGGCTGTCACTTCTTGTCACCTACCTCTACAAACCGTGGGACACGAAGCACATTCAAAGGTGGGTAGATAACCCCAGACACCATGCCGGCGTCACTAACCACAACTCTAGATCCCTCGAGGCACCCCAACCCTACGGATCGACATGGTGGTAAATCTAGAGCACCCTTGCGGGACGATGAACCCGAAGCCTATTCATAAGAACACTAGCCTAACTAGCATAAGCCAGACGAAAGGATCAAAGCTAGCACTAAGTCATGCAAAGGCGTTCGTCGCTCAAGAATGAGCGACGAACGGCAATCAATCAAGTAAGATCAAGAGTAATCGATGATCAAGTATGAACGAACGAAGAACATTCGATATGTGTTTATCTTCTATTAATGAAGAACGAAGAACGAACGATGAACTCATATGAACGAACGATGAACGATCAAGCAAGGTCATGACTACTTTGTCAAGCTCATGACAAGGATATAAACGAAAGTATTCCATATATAAAAGACCAAGTCTTACAAAGAGAGGATACAAGAGCTATACCCAATTCTCCACAAGACCTTGGGAGCAATGAGGCAGCCCACTACTAAGCCTAGCACTACCTAGAAAGCCTCTAAACTTCTAGTGTGAGGAGAGAATGATCCTTGCGTTGTTGTGTGTGTGTTAAGGAGGGGGGTACCCCTCCTTATATAGGCTTGAAAGGTCGGCTCCTGGAGGCGGTTTCGTAGGTCGGTGGCATTTAATGCGCGTGGAACCGACCTCCGGAGGCGGTGGGCAAACCGCCGGAGAAAAGTGGGCCGGGGGGCCACCGGACCGGTTCGGCCGAACCACCCTGGTGGGTTCGGTCGAACTGGTCCCGGCCCCTCCTGGGCTGGGCTTTGGCGATTGGCTCCCCCACTGGATGTTGGTCTTTGATCCAGGTGCTTGTGGCCTTATTTGTGTTGGATTTCGTGGTCATTGGCCTTTTATCTTGGAGTTGATTCCCGCGGCGAAGTGGAAGTTTTGTAAAAGTGTTGATTTGTCGCCTCGGGGCCCGGAATTCATCATTATCCACCTGCACACTAAAAATCTAGAGGTACAAGTGGAACTAGGTTATTTCTAAGTAAAATGCGTGTAAGTCATGCCTAGTCCTTCTCATTTATTTGACTAATTGACGGTCGAAATTGATCCGTAACGACCGTCAACAACCGGGCAAATACCTTCAGGCCGTTGTATAGTTTCAAGGCGAGAGGTGGAGAAGAGGCAGCCCGGCGGTGTGGTGGAGACAGATACGGAGGTTGCACCCGATGGTAAGGTCTATTTCTCCAAATTTTTTATGCTTTGAAGCCTTGCATCGATGGCTTCAAAGCACGGTGTAGGCCATATTTGAGCATAGACTCATCTTTTCCGATTGGAAATGGCCTGCTCAATTGACAGCATGCAATACTCTAGATGGACATAACTAGATGTTTCCTGTTGCTATTGGCATGTTTCGATCAGCTTGAAAAGATGCATTGGGGCAGTGACACCTTTGGCTATACACACGGATGCCCGTAAAGGGCTAGAAAATGCAGTGCGGGATGTGTTTCCACATGCTGAGAAGAGGGAGTGCTTCGGACATATGTGGTTGAATGTGAGGAAGAATCGTAGAGGAGAAGTTTATGGCCGACTGCGGGAAGCAGCGAGAAGTTACAACAAGCGGACACATGATTATCAGCTTGGCAAGGTGTATGCAGCAGATCCCGAGTTTGAGACCTGGGTGAAAGCATACCATTCTTTGTTGTGGTATAGGTCAGGATTTAACACGGCCATCAAGTGTGACCATATCAATAACAATTTGGCTGAAAGTTTTAACAACAAGGTGAAGGAGCTGAAACACTTGCCTGTGTATGACATGGTTGATCAAATCAGGATCATGATCATGCGGCTGTGGGAAGTGAGAAGAAGAATAGCTGATGTTCTGCAAGGGGATAAGCTTCCAGCAGTGGCTCAGCAAGTGGTTAACAGGAGCAGAAATCTTGCACATTTGGTGGTTGAGAGTTCTTCTTTGTGGGGCACTCGAAGTGAGAGACACCAGGACTGGAAGGAGGCATGTGGTTCACACCGATGTACATGAAAGTACATGCCTCGAGTGGCAGCACTCGGAAAACCATGCCAGCATGCCATCCTATTCTTGGTCGGCAAGCCCAAGGTAAACATGCACCCTTATCTGCATGAATATTATTCGGTAGCAAGGTTCAAGGCGGCATATGCAAATCCAAAAGCACCACTTATAGATCGGTCTCGGTGGCCTGAAGTGGATTTTGATTTCTCAATGTGTCCCCCACTTGTGAAAAGAAAGGCTGGCAGGCCTAAAATGAGCAGATTCAAGTCTTGGTTTGAGAAAGGAAGTAGTAGGAAGAAGGGACAAAAAGATGACAAATCAAAACGTGCACAGAAAGGTAACAAAAATAGATGCAAGTATTGTCGGGAACTTGGCCACCGAGCTGGATCTCCCAAATGCCGATACACTCCGGAAAAGCCAAGGTAAGTTCCGGATAGACATTTCATTGATGTTGTGGATTAAGCACTTTATATAAATGTACTATGTTTCCTTGTTTTTTTTATGCAGGAAAAAGCGTGGAAGTGAGGTTGCTGAATTTAAACCCATTGTTGTTGAGAATGCATGGGCAACAAAAAAGCCAAGAGTGAATGGATGTAGGCATGTCCAAGATTTGGAAGATGCGGCGCAAACCACTTCAGTTTTAGATGTTGTGGAGGTAGCTGAACCAAATGTGGTGCCATGTGATCCGGTTCGGATGCAGTTTTGGATGATGTGCTGCACAATGAAGCTGCCATGCAAACAGAAGACGAACAAGAGGCACTCGGTGTGCATACGGCGGCCTAGTCCTAGTGACGCCAAGAAAACCAAGAGCATGAGGCTTACGTGTGCCGTTTCTCCACAACAATCAAGTGCTAAGAAGAAGAGGAAATCGAGTGGGAGGAAAACTCGTGATTGCAATTTGTATCGAGGCATTAAACTTGTGTCTTAATTTGTATATTCCGAGGCGTGGAACAGGTTTTTTATTTTTTTGAATTTTTCATATTTTTACGAATTTAGCGAAACTGCCATAAAGGTAGGCCAAAATGCCCCGTTTCTATGCCAACCAATTTTTCGGCCATCTCCAAACGACCTAAAACTCTTTGGTAACCATCTAAGGAACCTACATGTAACGACCCGATTTTCACCGGATAGTGAACACCGTGCCTTGTACCTCAATGCCACTCCCAGGAGTGTGACACGTACATCCAACACGGTTAGCATCATAAAAACCATAAGGAGGAATAAAATACAAGGCAAGATAATAGAATCTCCAAAGTACCATATCATAACTCGAATTCTCAAATCTCTTGGATACAAAGCACGTGGCACGTAGGCCAACGAGAGAACATAAAGGAAACTAGCGGAAGCGTCTCACATGAAGATTGGCGGTGAAGACCAAAGCCCACAAGCACTCGAGTGTAGGCGAGAACGTCACTCCTCTCCGACGGCTCCGTCGGTAGGCTCGGCGGGATCCTCCGAACCAGCGTCTCGAAAAACAAAGTGGAAAAGCCGTGAGTACATAGAGTACTCAACAAGCCACAACTACCTAGCAACAATGTATGCATGATTGGGATATTTCAAGGAAAGGCAAGGGCTAGCACCTATAGCAATTATATCCGAAGTCTATGTGAATCACATTTTATTATTAGTCAAATTTTATAAGTGGCCTTGCAGGAAACAACACAATCCCGCAAGGGTCAGATTTTATGTCCAAGCACACCTCCACTGGAACCACAGCTCGAAGCCGGAAGTAAAACACCTATCGGAGGGAAGAAGTAGTAAATGCTAATCAAGCGTGTCGCTCAATGGTGTTGTCCCCTTACCCGAGGGCTAGGCTATACGTATAGATTATAAATCTCTGCAGAGAGTAAGCAACTCGTACCCACGTGAAGAGGTACTATAACTACAGCCACCATCGTGGCTAAAGCACAAGCAACACTCACAAGATCAATAAACAAAGCATCGACTAGCGAGCGCCCGTCCCTCGTGGTCGGGATACCCCAACCACAATGCGGAAAAGGGTCCCGAAGGTGTGAAAGGTCTACCACGGGCCAGGTGGGGTATCCTCTACTCATGGGTCGAGACACAGCTCCAAAAACCCAAGTAACACTAACTCGCACCACGGCGGGCCCACCGGTCCTCCGCTAAGCGTCTCAATCCAGCTCGCCCATACGGGTCACGTGGTAAGCTAGTATACCAAAGAGCCAGCAATCAAGAACCGGTCCTCATGCTGCCGGGGCGAGTCACCATCCCTCTCCTCAAAACAACAGTCTCAACAACAGGTGCCACCACAACAGGGGACCCCATAGCCCAAGGCCCCTACACAATCGTACCCGCAACAGGTACTCTCCAAATAGAGACTCCCCAAAAGCCTCCCGAGCACCTAATCACCTACACTCGCCCCCGCAAAAGTCCTACAGGGTATCTAGTACGTAAACTCGACACCTAAGAAACACCTACAATTTATTTTACTCAAAAACATGTATAATCATCACGTGGGGTTCAATTAAGCAACTAAGCAATTACTAAGCATGCGAGCGAAACCGTAGAGCAACCTATGGCAAGCAGTGGCAAGGATAGCATAGTATGACATAGGTAAACTATAAGTGCAAGTAACAGTTCACATGCATGGATCAATTTAACGCAAATTGCTAAATGGGTACAAGAGTGGTCAAGGATTGCGGCTTGTCCGGAAAACGTGGGTCCCGGGCAGGGTCGGGGTACTCGAGCGGCTGCTCGGTGGAAACTCCTCGAATTGCGGCTCCGGCGGAAACTCCTCGTAGCTCTCCGATAGACGTAACGCATAAAATGGGTCGTGCACGCAAACCGAGGAAATTACGAGAATAACGAAACGGATGACGGAAAATACGACACTAGAACATAGCTAACAACCACACTAACGTGTAGATCTCATCACTACGAATCCAACGCAACTCGACCGCGTATTTTTCTCGACGCTCCAGGAAAAGATATGAATTTCCAAAGAAAAAAGGGATTTTTGGAAATTTCGAAATTGGAAAAAGAAAAACCAGGGAATATTCCTTCCCTCGAATATTCTCCCGGAATATTCTGCCGGTCCACACTATGCTGTGGACCGGGCCCACTGATTCCTCTCACCCATCGGTCCACATGGACCGAGTCCACGCAAAGGGGGAGAAAATACCCCATGGACTCAACCCCGCCCGCGGGCCCCACGGGTGACGTCATGCTAACGCGAGCGTGACGCCAGCCCAACGGAGGCAAGCGGCGCCGCCTCAACATGGGTGCGCGCTCGCCGGAATCGGGACGCGGTGACGCTACGGCTTGCCGGCGGCGGAACCAAGGGCACCGGGGGCTCCTCACGCCGCTGCGCACTCGCCGGACCGGTCGCGAGGACCGGCTCTCACCGGCTCGACGGCGGGGGCTCGCCGGAGCAACGGCGGAGGCGCACGCGCGACGGAAACGCCCGGGCCTCGACCAAACGACCAACCGTCCGCACCAAAGGGAAGCTCGCGTCCTACGGAATGACCCCGCACTACTCGCGACCCGAGGAGACCGCCAGAGCACCGCCGGCGGCGAGCTCCGCGGCGGCGGACATGGCGGATTCACCAAAACCCGCGAAGACGCGACCTTGACCCACGATTGGTGCGCGCACGAGCCACAGGACGAAGGCGCGAAGCTTCGGGACTTGCTAGACGGGCATGAGCTCGACGGGAGCCTAGAGCTCCACGGCGGCCATGGCACGCGGCGGCCGGAACTCAACGGGATTCCGCAAAACGAAGCTAATCCCGTGGGGAAAGGTGGGGGATGGAGGCGGTGGCTCACCGGCATGCTCGAGCAAGACTCGGACGGGGCGGAGGAGGATCGACGACGCCGTGCGACGAAGAGGGGCGACGGCGGACCGGCGAACGCGCCCGAGCGAAGATGGTGACCACGCGGCGCGGCGTTCCGGTGCTGCAAGGGAAGAACAAGGGAGGGGCTCGGCGCCGGCAGAGACGGTGCACGAAGGAGCTTGCAAAACACCAAGGGGGAAGAGATGAGCCTCACCGGAGACGACGCGCGGGGAGGTGAAGGTAGCGGCCGGAAACTTCAAGCCGCCCGTTCTCCCTCCATCCCGCACGAGGGCGACGCGGTGAGCACCAACGCAACGAGCAAAGGAAGGGGAACACGCGAGCACCAAGGAAGCTCACCCGCATGATCGGTTCCTCCGACGGTCGCAGGGGCGCCGAACGGCGGGGGCTAGGGTTTGGGGCGTCGGCGGGGTTTAAATGGAGGCGAGGGGCTCACGGGGGCGGACGGGAGGTCGCTAGATGCTAGACGAAGCGGTTGGGCACGGGGCCGGCCGACGAACGGCGGTCGGTCGGCGCTAAACGACGCTCGTCCAATATGGACATCAAAGGCGCGCGCGGTACGGGTGGAGGTAGGAGATAAACGGGAGCGCCGGGTGGGCTGGGCTGGTTGGGCCGCGCGGGGAGAAAAGAGGGAAAGGAAACGGGCCGCCGCGGAAAAGAAGAAATAAACGGCCCACGCGCGAATAAAATTGTTTCTCAATATTTCTTCTCCAAATTTGAATGAATCTCAGCCAAATTTAAATTAATCTTCGCTAAAGTTTGAATTTGAACTTGCACACTTTATTTCTTTATTTACACAAGCTGTTACGGACTCCCCCTACAAGAATCTCGTCCTCGAGATTTCACTCCTCATCCTCAAACAAGTGCGAGAAGTCCTTCCTCAAGTTGTCTTCCATCTCCCAAGTGGCCTCACGCTCGGTGTGATTGCTCCACAGTACCTTGCGGAAGTGGATTCTACGACTCCTCGTTTCCTTGTAGGCCCTATCCAAGATCCTCACCGGGTACTCCAAGTACTCCAGATCGTCCTGAATATCCAACACATCATGTGACACCTGCTCCTCTCGGCACAGCAAGCACTTCTTGAGCTGCGAAACATGGAACACGTCATGCACTCGGCAAGGTGTCCCGGCAACTCAAACTTATAGGCGAGATCTCCAATCCTTCTCACCACTCGAAAGGTCCAATAAACCTCGGTGCCAACTTGCCACGCACGTGGAACCTACGCGTCCCACGAAGTGGAGAGACCTTTAGATAGACAAAGTCACCCTCGAAGAACTCCAAAGGTCTCCTCCTCTTATCCGCATAGCTCTTCCGCTCGCTCCGGGCAACACGGATATGCTCTCCGACCTGCTCAACCTTTTCCTCGGCCTCTCCGACAAGGTCCGGGCCATAGAAAGACCTCTCTCCAACCTCTCGACCACATGAGAGGTGTCCTGCACTTCCTCCCATACAAGAGCTCATTTGGTGACATCTTGATGCTAGCTTGATAACCGTTGTTGTACGAGAACTCAGCAAACAACGGACCGTCCTCCTAACTCTTACCGTAGGTGAGCACACAAGCTCTCAACATGTCCTCCAAAGTCCGGTTCACTCTCTCCGTCCGACCATCCGTCCGAGGGTGATACGCCGTGCCGTAGTCCAACCTAGTGCCCATCGAGGCATGCAGACTCCTCCGTAACTTAGCCACAAACCGAGGACCACGATCCGATACTATGGTGAGTGGGGCACCATGTAGTCTCGGAATGTTGTCAATGTAGAGACGGGCGAGCTGCTCCACATTGTACTTGGCATTGACGGCAATGAAGTGAGCCGCCTTAGAGAAGTAATCCACAATCACCCAAATAGAATCACGACCCTTCTGCGAGTGAGGCAAACCATTGATGAAATCCATGCTGATGTTTTCCCACTTCCACATAGGAATCTCAAGAGGCTTGAGCAAACCGGCTGGCTTCCGATGTTCTCGCCTTGACTCTCCCGCAGATGTCACACATCCCCACAAACCGAGCAATCTCCATCTTCATACCTTCCCACCAGAACCGTGTGCGAAGATCCTCATACATCTTTGTGTTCCCTGGATGGATCGAGTAGCGAGAACAGTGAGCCTCTCTCAAAATCTCCTCTCGAATCCCAGCGCCTCCAGGAACCACAATCCGATCCTTGTACCACAAGTACACCATCATCATCCACCCTAAAGCCAGGAGCCTTATCCACTCGCCATCTTATTCTTGATCGATGCCACCAAGCTGTCATCCTTCTGCTTTTCCTTGATCCGATCCCCAAGAAGGTTGGTGATCCTCAACTCGTGGAGATAGCCCTCGGGAATGAGCTCCACTCCGTCCCTCATCATCTCCTCAAACACCTCCGATCGACTCGACATGAGACTAGTGCAATAGGCCTTACGACTCGGTGCATCCGCAACAACATTTTCCTTTCCGGGGTGGTAGTTGATGCTCAAATCATAATCCTTTATCAACTCAAGCCACCTCCTCTGTCTCATGTTCAGCTCCGATCTGCGTGAAGATATACTTGAGACTCTTATGATCCGTGAAAATCTCACACCTGCCACCGATGAGATAGTGCCTCCAAATCTTCAAAGCATGAACAATCGCCGCAAGCTCAAGATCATGGGTAGGGTAATGCCTCTCATGCGTCTTCAACTGCCTCGATGCATAAGCCACAACCTTCCTGTTCTGCATAAGCACACATCCAAGCCCGTGAGTAGAAGCATCACAATACACCCGAAAGTCCCGACTAAGATCCGGCAAGGTGAGCACAGGTGCGGTGGTCAGCCTAGTCTTGAGCTCCCGAAAGCTCCTCTCACGCTCCGGGTCCAAGCAAAGGTGACGTTATCCTGCAAGAGCTCCGTCATGGGACGAGCTATGTTGGTATTTCTTACGTCACGAATAAATCCGCAAGCGCACGGAATACCGTTGTAGCACTTCACCCGGGAGTATTCCAAGGTATCGTATTTATATCCGCAGGGAACGGAGTATTTCTGCAACAAGGTTAGTTTTCCCAAGGACAACCAAGACAACGTAGCAAAATAGGGTCGAGAGGGTGACTCCTATCTATTTATCCTTTAAAGGTAGACGAACGCAAGCTAGACTTGTTTACTTCGGGCACCGTCTTAGGCTTGGTCCGCCAAGCCACTCCGGTCTACGAAAGCTCTACTATGTACCCGAACGTGGAGGGTTCCTTTGGATGACAGGGCTGTCACTTCCTGCCACCTACCTCTACAAACCGTGGGGCACACAGCAAACAAAGGCGATCTCCAGCCTAGACACCACGTCTATGCTATTGACCGCTACTCTAGCCTCGGCCTAGAACCGAGTTCAGAAAGCTAGAGCACTTCTTGCGAAGCGATGATCCCGCAAACAAGTATAACAAGAATTACGTCTAACACAAAGATATGTCACGATAGATAAGTAGATCACCACGTATAAATCACCAAAAAGAGTGTTTACACGCCAAGGTAAAAGAAAAGGAAATACTACTCCACTTTACAAAAGGGAGGAACACTCCTTCCTCTTCCTTGCCCTCTCTCCTATTCTACTAAGATACAAGAGGCCCTTGGCCTAAGGATGAGAGTTTTGTCTTGTATCTTGATGTTGGTGGTGTGTTGAGAGAGGGGGTGTAGCCCTTTATTTATAGCCTTGGAAGGTCGGCAACTTGGAGGCGGTTCCGGACGTCGGTGGCATTAATTGCAGGTGGAACCGACCTCCGGACGTCGGTGACAAACCGCCGGAGAAAGATGGGCCAGGGGGTCCACTGTCGGTTCGGCCGAACCCACTAGGGTGGTTCGCCGAACCGGCCTGGACTCCCCGGGCTTGGTTCTTCTCTCGGTGCCTTCCTCTGGCTGTGTAATGGCCCAATCCACTTGCTTGGTTTGATGTTGAGGCTCTGTTTTGTGGTTTTGGGCTTTTGGACTATATTCTTTAGTCCGGGAAAATCCGTCGATTGCAAAGTCCATGTTTCGTGCATGTTTTCCCTGTTTTCATATGAATTGCACCTGCATTCATAATTTCACCAAGACTAGTGGAATTTGTTAGAAATAATCCCTATGTTTATTCTTGGTGATGGTGTTTGATTCAAAAAGATGCAACATGTTGACGGTAAAATTGGACCATAAGGACCGTCAACAAGACCCCCCACACTTAGCTCTTTGCTCGTCCTCGAGTAAAGGTGGGAGCGTAAGTTGAGAGATCTCTCCCCTTAGAGACCTGCACACATGTTATTACAAGCCACACCGTTTTACTTGTGAACATGACGGTGGCTAACATGCATTCTTGGATGATTGATAAGTGGAACAGCTCATGACTCAAGTCACTATACTTTTGCTCACTAAGCACCTTGGGTTTTTGAAAGTTTTGAAAATAAACAACATGACTCCCGCTCCTCTTCGATTCTCTTGAATCGCTCAAAAAGTGTTTTCCTCACCAAGGCATTGTGTTGCCTCTCTTTTTCCTACTTCTTAGGCTTGTATGTGGAGCTCGGTGGGGAATGAAAGAGGCATGCTTGTATCACAAATATTGCTAAGCCAAAAGAAAGGATCCATGGAGAAGCCAAGTCATGCAACCTTGATCAAGAAGTGCGTGTGTGTATGGATATGAAAAAGTGACAACTCCTATTGCAATTGACCTCTCTTTATTTTGCATTTTCGAGACATGGCTATCTTTTTATTTTCTTTCTTTTCTTTTCTTGCTCTATGCTTGAGCGTCTCTTTTCTTCTCTCTTTTTCATTGCTCATCTTTGTGAGCTTTCTTTTCATTGCTCATCTGTGTGAGCTTTTCTTTTTTCTTTCTTTCTTTTTTTTTTACATAGCCATGTCTTGTTTATGCGTGATTGAGAGAGAGAGAGAGAGGAGTGTCTTTATTTTGGTGGAGTGTACGTGATCTTGATCAAGAGAGCATGACAAGTTTCTCTCTAGGGTCACTCAATTTTGGTAAAGCTCATTGCAATCACAAGCAGCATATGTATGTAAGTTTTGCAAGGTATGATCATCATA
The DNA here is from genome assembly GCA_031894775.1 of Chloris gayana. Classification (NCBI taxonomy): domain Eukaryota; kingdom Viridiplantae; phylum Streptophyta; class Magnoliopsida; order Poales; family Poaceae; genus Chloris; species Chloris gayana. The sequence continues at coordinate 658,101 of JAUNZO010001252.1, forward strand.
TGGCATTGGTAGGCATTTTTGTATCAAGAGAGGAGCATGAAGCCATGGTATTTTTGTTTTGTGAAATAAAATTCCCAAGGACTCGGTAAGCTAAGCATAAGATCATTTCGTCGAGCCATATCACACTTGCCAATAATCTAGAGAAACATGGGTCCTATGGATTTGATTATTTGTTCACGGACAAGTGGTGATGAAGCGAGTAATAAAAGGTGTGCAAGATCATCATGAGAGCATTAGGGAGAGACTTGGGATTTTCAAAGGTATTCAAAAGAAATCTTCCCAAGTTTTAGTTGGTCAAGTTTTAGTAATTGTTTTTCGCGTCTCGGAATGAACTTGACAAATAAAGTAGGCGAAAAGGAAGTGTGGGAAACAAACTCAAGTGCCACGAGGAAGCAGGGCTGAGTGGGACCCACCGGGGTTCGGCCGAACCGGCCTCGGGCCCCAGCTCGGTGCTCTGTTTCGCAGGTTGTGTTTGTGTTGTTTTCCTCGTGATGTTTCTGCGCGCTTCGCGTGTGTTTGTCTTTGCTTTCCGCGATGTCCCCCCCACACTTGCCTTTTTGCCTGTTTTCTTCAAAATAGACAAAGATATTTCGAAACAAAACTTGCTCTACCGGTAAGGGAAGACCGGGGAGCACTAATATGATTAAAAGTTTAAAAGAGCAGGCGCATTACAATCTTGAGGAATTGAAACAAAATGTGCTCGCGGGAAATGATGAACGCGGGAAGGTTCATTTTAAACGTCGTATTCGTCCTCCTTCCCCGCGTCCTTGAAGAGACGCTTGATCTTGGAGTTGGTGCTGCGGCGATGGCTTGCCTGGGCATCCTTCAAGTCTTCAATAGCGTCTTTGATCTCCGCGACATTGTCACGTAGGCGTTCATGGGCTTCGCGGAGATCAACGTGTTTAGCGAGGAGGATTTGGTAGGGGCTTTTTTAGGAGTTTTCTCCTCCTCGCTTTCATACATTCCCCCTGCCCTCTTGATGGGAGAGGGAGAGAGACGCCTCCTTATCCTCTTAGGAGGAGTGTCGCCCACGGATTCGCGGGCGTCTCTCTTTTCCGCCGAGGTGAGCGGCGGGATGAGCTGCTTTCCGCCACCGCGGATTCCCTTGATCTTGAACCTCTCGCCGGGCTTCTTGATGGGGCTAGGCAGGTTGCGCCCCTCATATTGATGGTGCACCGCCTGCCCGCTCTTGGTAGCGAGGGTGCCGACGTACTTCTCTCCGGGAAGGAGAGCGTTGTCGGCGGCGTCGGCGCTCTTCTTCTTGGGGGTAGATTTCCCCTTCTTTTGGCGAGGTGCCACGGCAGCGGGAGAGCTTTTGGAGGGTGTTCTTGCTGCTGTGGGTGGAGGTTCAATAGCGAGCGGTAGATCATGGATCATCAAGGCTTGCTCGGCTGGGAATGGAGACATGATCAAGGATGTCTTCGAGGCCGACTTGGCGGCAAAGCTCGCTGGTGGTGACGGAGACGTCGAGGCTTGGGATGCTGCTGTCCATGGTGCTTGGGCAAAAGCTTTTTTGTGCGAAATGGACAAGGTGGAAGAAAGGTGCAAGGGAAAAATGAAAGAAAACACCTTCATTTATAGATAAAAGCATGGAAAGAATTAATTTGATTTTTCCCGCAGCATGGAAGGCACTAAACGGGGAGATTTGATCTTGTGACCGTTGGAGACAAAAGATGAAAGAAAAAAGTGACCGTTTGGGAGTCTGTCTTGGTTCGGCCGAACCAGCAAGGGGGTTCGGCCGAGCTGTAGTGGGCCCCTACGGTCCCCTTCTTTTTACGGTTGATTGCTTGCTAAAATTATTTCGGGGAAAGAGCTACTACGGGTGATAGATAAGAAAGAGCTATCATGAGAGAAAATTTAAATTAATCAAGTGCATGACATCAAATTCTTTATCTTTATCGGGCTCGAAATAAATTTTAAGGCGCTGACCATTTACCTTAAATATTTTACCTTCGTCGTCTTGAAGTGTGATTGCTCCATGTGACGAGGTGTCAATAACCGTGTATGGTCCGTCCCATTTACTTCTTAATTTTCCATGCCCGAAGAGTTTCACCCGTGAATTGAATAGCAAGACCTTATCTCCAACCTTAAATACCTTTATCTTTATCTTTTTGTCGTGCCACCTTTTTGTCCTTTCTTTGTATATAGCTGAGTTGTGGTAAGCTTTGTCTCTCCATTCTTCTAACTCAGCTATCTCCATTTTTCTTTTGCGTCCGGCACCATTAAGGTCCATGTTCCATTTCCGGATGGCCCAATACGCTCGGTGTTCCATCTCGACGGGTAAATGACATGTTTTCCCGTACACGAGCTGGTATGGGGACATGCCTATGGGTGTCTTGTATGCTGTACGGTATGCCCATAGTGCATCGGGTAGCTTGTCCTTCCATCCCTTCCCCATTTCTGTTACGGTCTTTTGCGGGATCCGCTTGATTTGCTTGTTTGAGGTCTCGGCCTGCCCATTGGTTTGAGGGTGGTATGGAGTAGCGATATTATGCCTTGATCCAAGTTCTCTTAGGAAGCTTCGGAAGGTCTTATCAATGAAGTGAGACCCTCCGTCGCTTATCACTAGCTTCGGTGTTCCAAACCTTGGGAAGATAATTTCGTGGAACATCCGGCGAGCATGCTTGGCATTTGCGGCCACTGCAAGGCATTGCTTCCACCCACTTAGACACGTAGTCTACCGCCACCAAGATGTATTCGCAGTCATGTGACTTGGTGAACGGTCCCATGAAGTCAATGCCCCATACGTCGAAGAGCTCGACTTGTAAATTGTAGTTGAGGGGCATTGCATCTCTTGCCGTGATGCCTCCAACTTTTTGACATTACGGGCATCGCACGACAAATTCCTTTGTGTCTTCGTACATGGCTGGCCAAAAGAAGCCACTTTGCCATATCTTGGCACTGTGTACGAAACACGCCGTAGTGTCCCCCGTATGGCGATGCATGGCACTTCTCAATGATTCGTGTGCTCTCGGGTATGGGCACACATCGCCTTAGCAATCCATCGGCGCAGACACGGTAAAGGAAGGGCTCTTCCCATAAGTGACGGCGACTCTCATAGATGAGTCGTTTCTTGCTCTTTCCGGGTGGTACGTACCCCGTTGCCATGAAGTTCACAATGTCGGCGTACCATGGATGTGAGTCCCTCATTAGGAGCAGCATGTCGTCGCGTAGGAAATCATTGATGGGTAATTCCTGCAGGTTAGTGAATTGTATACGCGACAAATGATCCGCCACGGAATTTTCTACTCCTTTCTTATCACGGATTTCTACATCAAACTCTTGGAGTAGAAGAACCCATCGTATCAAACGAGGTTTAGCATCCTTCTTATTGAGCAAAAACTTTAAAGCAGCATGATCGGTGTAAACAATGACTTTTGCTCCGAGTCAAGTAGGATCTAAACTTATCAAAAGCAAAAACAACGAGCAAGGAGCTCTTTTTCGGTGGTAGTGTAATTTAGCCGAGCTCCAGTCAAGGTTTTGCTTGCATAGGAGATTGCATGATGCTTTTTATCTCTATAGTTTGGCCAAGAACAGCCCCCACGAGCAAAATCACTAGCATCACACATTATCTCAAAAGGCAGCGTCCAATCGGGGGTTGGATAATTGGCGCCGAGATGAGTGCATTCTTAAGGGTAGTGAAAGCAGTCATGCATTCATCGAGTAAACTCAAAGGGTGCATCCTTCGCAAGCAGATTTGTAAGGGGTCTAGCAATTTGAGAGAAATCTTTGATAAAACGACGATAGAACCCCGCATGTCCCGGAAAGCTGCGAATGCCCCTAACATTCACGGGAGGTGGAAGCTTTTCTATAACTTCTAATTTAGCTTTGTCCACCTCTATCCCCCTTTCGGAAATCAAATGCCCCGAACTATGCCTTCTCTAACCATGAAATGGCATTTCTCCCAATTGAGCACTAAATCATTTTCTTGACAACGTTGCAAGACTTTGTCTAAATTTTCTAAACAATGATCAAAGGTTTTTCCATAAACAGAGAAATCATCCATGAATACTTCCATAATCTCTTCGATCATGTCGGAAAAGATAGACATCATGCAACGTTGAAAAGAAGCAGGTGCATTGCAAAGCCCAAAAGACATTCGTCGATAGGCGTAAGTTCCATAGGGGCATGTGAAAGTGGTTTTACTTTGATCGTCGGGATGGATGGGGATTTGATGATATCCCGAATACCCATCAAGGAAACAAAAGAAAGAATTATTTGCCGGCCGTTCCAACATCTCATCGATGAAGGGCAGCGGAAAATGATCCTTCTTTGTAGCCTTGTTAAGTTTTCGGTAATCTATGCACATCCTCCATCCCGTGACGGTGCGTTGAGGGATCAACTCATTTTTGTCATTATGGACGACCGTCATTCCTCCTTTCTTGGGTACAACCTGCACTGGACTCACCCACTCGCTGTGTGGAACAGGGATAGATAATGCCGGCATGTAAAAGTTTTAAGACCTCCTTTTTAACGACCTCCCGCATCGCATTGTTCAACCTCCTTTGAGGTTCCCTAGATGGTGTACTATCGGGGTCTATGGGAATGCGATGGGTGCACAGAGCAGGGCTGATTCCCTTGAGGTCTCCAAGCGAGTACCCAAAAACGGAGTGATGTTTTTCTAGCACGGCTAAGAGTTTTGCAGTTTCCTCCTCCGGAAGCTTGTTACTTATGATGACGGGGGTTTCGGGATTTCCGTGAAGAAAAGCGTAGCGCAAGCCCGGTGGAAGAGTTTTGAGCTCTACGGGAGGTGGCGTAGGTGTAAAAGTTTCGGGCAGCTCAAAAGTTTCCGCCGAATCATCCTCTTCCAAAATGAAATCAAGAGCATCTTCATCCAAGGATGATTCGGGGTTTTCATGAGGAAAAATTGCCATAACCTCCTCCATGCATTCTTCTTCCACAAGCGGCTCCTCGGCAAAAGAGTTTTGTGCATGAATGATAGGAAGAGAAAAAGTTTTCTTGCCGAGGGTGAAGTCTAAGGTTCCTGAAGGTGATATCCCTAAGAAAAGCTTTTCTATGGGATGACCAGACCAAAACATCGAAATCCGGGATTCCGAAACGTGAAAGTCCAAGGAAACCTCTGCTTCATTACGCTTAATGCAAACATCTCTAATGATCCCCAAACTCTCAAAAAATTGCCCCGGTGAGGCTTTAAGGAGTTTGTCGGAAGGTGCCCATGTCTCGTTTCCAAATAAAGTTGAAGCAAAAGATTCGGACATGATGTTGGCACCTACTAGAGGATTATAGAGAACATCTACCATTACTCCCCGAATTGAGCCACGAATGGTTGATCTAGGATGATCAAGTCGAAGAACTTCCGAAGAAAGTTCGTTTTCCATCAACCATTCATCGCTCATGATTGCTTGTCAACTTCCGAACAGTTTTTAAGAGAAGAGATTTTTCAATAGGTTCGGGGGTTGGTGCAGGGAGTGCTTGGTTTCTTTTGATAGGAGTAGTTCAAGGTGTTTCCAAAATCTTCAAAAATTTCTTCCTTGAACTCAAATAGGAAATCAAGAGGTTCATCTTCCTCTATCATTGTTCTTGTGTTAGATGAGGACTCGAGTGCTAGGTGCTCCATCATGGGCACCAAGTGTTGTGTCTCTTGCACAACGAGTTCCTCATCTTCGACTCCGGCTCTACGAGTAAGTCAGCGGAAAAAGGTGTGTTTTCCACAATTCGATCCAAAAGTTCGTGTGCTTCCGCTATGGTCTTATGAGAAAAAGATCCACCCGCGGCCGTGTCAAGATAAAGTGCGGTATCGTTGCTCAATCCCGAATAAAAGTGTTGTAATAAAACGGGTTCGGGGAGCAATAATTCTGGTCCGGAGTCCGTTAGAGAACAGAACCGAATCCATGACGCACTTAAGGTTTCCTTTTCTTCTTGTCGAAAGCCTATTATTTCCGCTCGTAGAGAAGTGATACGAGATACGGGGAAGAATGCTAGACAAAATTTGTCTCGCAATTCTTTCCAATCACCGTTCACTCTCTTAGCGGTGTAAGTGTACCATTGCTTCGCCTTCTCATTGAGAGAGAAGGGAAACAACTTCCACTTCAATGTTTCTTGTGTCATGCCATGGATCAATCGGCATGAACACAAATGTTCAAACTCTCGCAAGTGTTCATAAGGATTTTCATGTTTAAAACCCGAAAAGGATAAACCTCTAATCATCGAAATGTAATCGGGGAGAACTCATAGCCGGGTGAAGAAATAGGTTGTGATGATGATGGTGGCTCTAAGAGTTCACCCCGTGGAGTGGAGAAAGATTGGATGGTTGGGTGTGACTCCATGATATGTTTTTGTGAAATTTTGAATGTAAGGAAAAAAATAAAAACAGAACGGTAAGTAAGATAGATTACGAGGGCAAACCTGATTCGTTACAAAGATAACAACCGTTCCCAGGCAACGGCGCCGGAAATGCTTGTTGGTATTTCTTACGTCACGAATAAATCCGCAAGCGCACGGAATACCGTTGTAGCACTTCACCCGGGAGTATTCCAAGGTATCGTATTTATATCCGCGAGGAACAGAGTATTTCTGCAACAAGGTTAGTTTTCCCAAGGACAACCAAGACAACGTAGCAAAATAGGGTCGAGAGGGTGACTCCTATCTATTTATCCTTTAAAGGTAGACGAACGCAAGCTAGACTTGTTTACTTCGGGCACCGTCTTAGGCTTGGTCCGCCAAGCCACTCCGGTCTACGAAAGCTCTACTATGTACCCGAACGTGGAGGGTTCCTTTGGATGACAGGGCTGTCACTTCCTGCCACCTACCTCTACAAACCGTGGGGCACACAGCAAACAAAGGCGATCTCCGGCCTAGACACCACGTCTATGCTATTGACCGCTACTCTAGCCTCGGCCTAGAACCGAGTTCGGAAAGCTAGAGCACTTCTTGCGAAGCGATGATCCCGCAAACAAGTATAACAAGAATTACGTCTAACACAAAGATATGTCACGATAGATAAGTAGATCACCACGTATAAATCACCAAAAAGAGTGTTTACACGCCAAGGTAAAAGAAAAGGAAATACTACTCCACTTTACAAAAGGGAGGAACACTCCTTCCTCTTCCTTGCCCTCTCTCCTATTCTACTAAGATACAAGAGGCCCTTGGCCTAAGGATGAGAGTTTTGTCTTGTATCTTGATGTTGGTGGTGTGTTGAGAGAGGGGGTGTAGCCCTTTATTTATAGCCTTGGAAGGTCGGCAACTTGGAGGCGGTTCCGGACGTCGGTGGCATTAATTGCAGGTGGAACCGACCTCCGGACGTCGGTGACAAACCGCCGGAGAAAGATGGGCCGGGGGGTCCACCTGTCGGTTCGGCCGAACCCACTAGGGTGGTTCGGCCGAACCGGCTCGGACTCCCCGGGCTTGGTTCTTCTCTCGGTGCCTTCCTCTGGCTGTGTAATGGCCCAATCCACTTGCTTGGTTTGATGTTGAGGCTCTGTTTTGTGGTTTTGGGCTTTTGGACTATATTCTTTAGTCCGGGGAAAATCCGTCGATTGCAAAGTCCATGTTTCGTGCATGTTTTCCTCGTTTTCATATGAATTGCACCTGCATTCATAATTTCACCAAGACTAGTGGAATTTATTAGAAATAATCCCTATGTTTATTCTTGGTGATGGTGTTTGATTCAAAAAGATGCAACATGTTGCCGGTAAAATTGGACCATAAGGACCGTCAACAAGCTATCCGAGAGAAATCCTCAACAAAGCGACGGTAGTAACCAGCCATCCCCAAGAAACTCCTCACATCCTTGACACTCTGCGGTGTCTTCCAATTCATAACAGTCCCGACTTTCCCTGGATCCACACTCACTCCTTCGGCATTTATGACATGCCCCAAGAAAGCCACTTCCTCAAGCCAGAACTTGCACTTGCTGAACTTTACATACAAGCGATGCTCCTTCGGTCTCTCCAAGACAACCCTCAAGTGCTCGAGCATGCTCCTCTGCGGTCTTCGAGTACACGAGAATGTCATCAATGAACACCACCACAAACTTATCCAACTCTGCCATGAAGACCTTGTTCATCATGTTCATGAAGTAGGCAGGGGCATTGGTCAAGCCAAAGGAAGCAACGGTGAACTCGAACTGCCCGTACCTGTCCAAGAAAGATAAGAGGTAAAATTCAAGGAGGGGCGATCGAGGCATGATAGATAACAAAAGGAATTGACAAGGCGGTAACAAAGATTCATACCTACTCACGAAGGCGGTCTTAGGAATGTCGCACTCACAGATTTTCATTTGATGATAGCCCGATCTCAAGTCAATGGAGGAGAAATACTTGGCACCCTTCAGCTGATCAAACAAATCATCAATCCTCGGCAAGGGGTACTTATTCTTGATGGTGACCTCGTTCAAGGAACGATAGTCAACACACATCCTATCGGTACCATCCTTCTTCTTCACAAACAGAATAGGGGATCCCCAAGGTGAAGCACTTGGGCGAATGAATCCCTTCCTCAACGGATCATCAATCTCTTCCTTCGGAAGAACCAACTCATCGAGACGACATCCGATACGGCCTCTTGGCAATAGGGGTCGTGCCGGGAAGAAGATCGATCACGAACTCAACATCACGATCCGGTGGGTGTCCTGGCAAGTCATCCGGAAAAACCTCGGGATACTCACAAACCACGGGAATCTGCTCCGGAGGCAAACCCTCAAGGTGACAAAGCTGCGCCGGCAAACGAGGTGCAACGGGGAGAACCTCACGAAACTCCACGGTGACTCACCAAGGTCACTATCCTTTCCTCACACTTGGATCACACCCTTGTTCTTGGTCAAGCAGTCCATACCCAAGATCACCTCGATACCACGCGAGGGCAAAAGAATTAGGTCGGCCAAGAACTCCTCTCGCTCAATCACAATCCGAACCCCACTGCAACCCAAGTGACACTTGGCTACCCCAAGTGGAGAAGTAGTGACAACAGGAGATCCAAGCAAGACAGTAGGAATCTTAAGCCTCGAAACGAACGCAGACGAGATAAACGATCTAGTCGCACCGGAATCGAAAAGAACAGAAGCTAAACAAGACTCAACCAAGAACTCACCAAGCACGACATCGGGGGCCTGCTGAACGTCCTCTGCGGTGACGTGGTGAAGCCTAGCACGGGAAGCACCGTGCTGCTGCTGCGGCCTCGCTGCGGACTCGGACCGGGCGCGGTGCACTGCGGAACCGTGATCTGCTGCTGCCGAGGCGGGGCTGGCGGCCTAGGAGTAGTGAAACCTCCGGTGACCCTCGACCTGCACTCGGACAAGCGTAGTACTTGTGACCAGCCTGGCCACGCTGAAAGCACCTGTTGGCGAACGGCAAGCTGCTGCTCTGCGGCCTCTAACCAGACTGCCGAGGCGCTTGTGGAGTGAAAGACCTCCGATCAAAGCTGCCAAACTGCCGCTACGGTGGACGTGCAAACGGCTGCTGCGGCCCACCGAACCTCGGCCTCTGCTGTCCTCCGGATCGGTCCATCCGACCAGCTGACCTCTTGTGAGACTCGGAGCGTCTCACCCTCTCAAGACCATCCTCAACCTCAATGGCCTTGTCCACTAGCTGCTTCAGAGAGGAACAACCAGCAACGTGCGGCAAGAGCTCCGCGCGTAGACCCCTCTTGAAGTAGTAGGTCCTGTCCTCCTCTCGTGCCCACGTCATGCGGTGAGTAGCGTGACAACTCGGTCCACCTCTAGTAGTACTCGGCACTCCCATAGCTCCCATCCTCGGGTTTCGAACTCATCGGCCTTCCTGTCCATCACCCCCTTGGGGATGTGCTGCGCTACGAACTCACGCTCGAACTCCTCCCAAGTGATACTGTCGGGATCCTCGTGGTTGGCAAGGTAGGTGTCCCACCACGAGCTAGCTGCACCCCCGAGCAAGTAGGTAGCTAGTGACACACACTCGAGTCGGTACACTCCATCATCGGTAATCGCTGGAGACTGTCCCGAGCCAACCGTCGGCGTCCAACGGGTCGGTGCGGTGGGAGAACGTGTCCGGCGGAGCCTGCGGAACGCCTCCTTCCTCATGTCGGACCGACTGCGACCTGCGAAGTGCTGTGGCTGCTGCTGCTATAGGACCTGCTCGTGGTGGTGCTGCTGCTGCTGCTGCTGCTGTAACATCTGCATCGGACCTCAAAGGATGTTGGTCCGGTTCGCCATCACGTCGGCAAGAGTCCGAACAGGGGGAGGCGGTGGTGCCTCCTGCGGCCTTGCGCCCTCCTGCTGCTCCGGTGCCTCCTACTGCTCTCGCACCCTCCTGCTGTCCAGCACCCTGCGGCTCTCCTATCTGCGTGATCCGGTGGTGCCTCTCCACCGCGACCACGCCCACGGCCACGAGCACCCACGGCTCCTCCTCCACGACCACGGCCTCTCGCACCGCGGCCTCGCGCAGCGCCCTCGGCTGCTGCGGGCACAGCACGACCTCTGCCACGACCGCGACCACGCCCACGACCTGCGGGGGCTGGCCATCTCCGTCCATCGCAGCCTGCTCAAACCGCACGTGGAGACCCTTCCTCTCGACATCTGCCGACAAGACAGAAATCCAAGGTTAGTACGGTTATCCAAAAATTATCTTCAAATCTCGAAAGAACTGTAATGCATGCTAGAACAATTGTCCAAACAAACATAACGAGGCATTATCCGTTTAGCCTATCTTGCGTAGATAACTTCGATCGATGAGAGAGATTTCAATGTGTGATGAATTGGAGTTTAGCTGATTAGAGTACTAGATCATGTCCTTAGGGTTACGTTTATTAACGGCGGTTCTCGTTCCTACGGACAAGTATGGCTCGATACCAATCGTAACGACCCGATTTTCACCGGATATCGAAAACCGTGCCTTGTACCTCAATGCCACTCCCGGGAGTATGACACGTACATCCAACACGGTTAGCATCATAAAAACCATAAGGAGGAATAAAATACAAGGCAAGATAATAGAATCTCCAAAGTACCATATCATAACTCGAATTCTCAAATCTCGTGGATACAAAGCACGTGGCACGCAGGCCAACGAGAGAACATAAAGGAAACTAGCGGAAGCGTCTCACATGAAGATCGGCGGTGAAGACCAAAGCCCACAAGCACTCGAGTGTAGGCGAGAACGTCACTCCTCTCCGACGGCTCCGTCGGTAGGCTCGGCGGGATCCTCCGAACCAGCGTCCGAAAAACAAAGTGGAAAAGCCGTGAGTACATAGAGTACTCAACAAGCCGCAACTATCTAGCAACAATGTATGCATGATTGGGATATTTCAAGCAAAGGTAAGGGCTAGCACCTACAGCAATTATATCTGAAGTCTATGTGAATCACATTTTATTATTAGTCAAATTTTATAACCGACCTTGCAGGAAACAACACAATCCTGCAAGGGTCGGATTTTATGTCCAAGCACACCTCCACTAGAACCACAGCTCGAAGCCGGAAGTAAAACACCTATCGGAGGGGAGAAGTAGTAAATGCTAATCAAGCGTGTCGCTCAATGGTGTTGCCCCTTACCCGAGGGCTAGACTATACGTACAGATTATAAATCTCTGCAGAGAGTAAGCAATCGCACCCACATGAAGAGGTACTATAACTACAGCCACCGTCGTGGCTAAAGCACAAGCAACACTCACAAGATCAATAAACAAAGCATCGACCGGCGGGCGCCCGTCCCTCGTGGTCGGGATCCCCCAACCACAACGCGGAAAAGGGTCCTGAAGGTGTGAAAGGTCTACCACGGGCCGGGTGGGGTATCCTCTACTCATGGGTCGAGACACAGCTCCAAAAACCCGGTAACACTAACTCTACACCACGACGGGCCCACTAGTCTTCCGCTAAGCGTCTCAATCCAGCTCGGCCATACGGGTCACGTGGTAAGCTAGTATACCAAAGAGCCGAGCAACCAAGAACCGGTCCTCATGCTGCCGGGCGAGTCACCATCCCTCTCCTCAAAACAACGAGTCTCAACAACGAGTGCCACCATAATAGGGACCCCATAGCCCAAGGCCCCTACACAATCTGTACCCGCAACGGTACTCTCCAAATAGAGACTCCCCAAAAGCCTCCCAAGCACCTAATCACCTACACTCGCCCCGCAAAAGTCCTACAGGGTATCTAGTATAGAAACTCGACACCTAAGAAACACCTACAATTTATTTTACATAAAAACATGTATAATCATCATGTGGGGTTCAATTAAGCAACTAAGCAATTACTAAGCATGCTTGCAGAAACCGTAGAGCAACCTATGGCAAGCGATGGCAAGGATAGCATAGTATGGCATAGGTAAACTACAAGTGCATGTAACAGTTCACATGCATGGATCAATTTAATGCAAATTGCTAAATGGGTACAAGAGTGGCCAAGGATTGCGGCTTGCCTAGAAAATGTGGGTCCCGAGCGGGGTCGGGGTACTCGAGCGGCTGCTCAGTGGAAACTCCTTGAACTGCGGCTCGGCGGAAACTCCTCGTAGCTCTCTGTCGGCTGCTCGGTGGAAACTCCTTGAACTGCGGCTCGGCGGAAACTCCTCGTAGCTCTCGGCGGACGTAACGCACGAAACGGGTCGAGCACGCAAACCGAGGAAATTACGAGAATAACGAAACAGAAGACGGAAAATACGACACTAGAACATAGCTAACAACCACACTAATGCGTAGATCTCATCGCTACGAATCCAACGCAACTAACCGCGTATTTTTCCGACGCTCCGAGGAAAAGATATGAATTTCCAAAGAAAAAAGGGATTTTTGGAAATTCGGAAATTGGAAAAAGAAAAACCAGGGAATATTCCTTCCCTCAGAATATTCTCCCGGAATATTCCGCCGGTCCACACTATGCTGTGGACCGGGCCCACTGATTCCTCTCACCCATCGGTCCACGTGGACCGAGTCCACGCGAAGGGGGAGAAAATACCCCATGGACTCAACCCCGCCCGTGGGCCCCACGGGTGACGTCATGCTCGACGCAGGCGTGACGCCTGCCCAACGGAGGCAGGCGGCGCCGCCTCAATAGGGGTGCGCGCTCGCCGGACTCGGGCGCGGCGATGCTACGGCTCGTCGGCGGCGGAACCAAGGGCACCGGGGGCTCCTCACGCCGCTACGCACTGCCGGGACCGGTCGCGAGGACCGGCTCTCACCGGCTCGACGGCGGGGGCTCGCCGGAGCAACGGCGGCGGCGCACGCGCGAGGGAAACGCTCCGGGCCTCGACCAAACGACCAACCGTCCGCACCAAAGGGAAGCTCGCGTCCTACGGAACGACCCCGCACTACTCGCGACCCCAGGAGACCGCCGAGCACTCGCCGGCGGCGAGCTCCGCGGCGGCGAACATGGCGGATTCGCCAAAACCCGCCAAGACGCGACCTTGACCCACGATTGGTGCGCGCACGAGCCACGGGACGAAGGCGCGAAGCTTCGGGACTTGCTAGACGGGCATGAGCTCGACGGGAGCCTAGAGCTCCACGGCGGCCATGGCACGCGGCGGCCGGAACTCAACGGGACTCCGCAAAACGAAGCTAATCCCGGGGGAAAGGTGGGGGATGGAGGCGGTGGCTCACCGGCGTGCTCGAGCAAGACTCGGACGGGGCGGAGGAGGATCGACGACGCCGTGCGACGAAGAGGGCGGCGGCGCCCGAGCGAAGATGGTGACCACGCGGCGCGGCGTTCCGGTGCTGCAAGGGAAGAACAAGGGAGGGGCTCAACGCCGGCAGATACGGTGCACGAAGGAGTTTGCAAAACACCGAGGGGAAGAGATGAGCCTCACCGGAGACGACGCGCGGGGAGGTGAAGGTAGCGGCCGGAAACTTCAAGCCACCCGTTCTCCCTCCATCCCGCACGAGGGGCGACACGGTGAGCACCAACGCAACGAGCAAAGGAAGGGAAACACGCAGGCGCCAAGGAAGCTCACCCGCGTGATCGATTCCTCCGACGGTCGCAGGGGCGCCGAACGGCGGGGGCTAGGGTTTGGGGCGCCGGCGGGGTTTACATGGAGGCATGGGCTCACGGGGGCGGACGGGAGGTCGCTAGATGCCGGACGAAGCGGTTGGGCGCGGGGCCGGCTGAAGAACGGCGGTCGGTCGGCGCTAAACGACGCTCGTCGAACGTGGACATCACGGGCACGCACGGTACGGGTGGAGGTAGGAGATAAACAGGAGCGCCGGGTGGGCTGGGCTGGTTGGGCCACGCGAGGGAGAAAAGAGGGAAAGGAAACGGGCTGCCGCGGAAAAGAAGAAATAAACGGCCCACGCGCGAATAAAATCGTTTCTCAATATTTCTTCTCCAAATTTGAACGAATCTCAGCCAAATTTAAATTAATCTTCGCCAAAGTTTGAATTTGAACTTGCACACTTTATTTCTTTATTTACACAGGCTGTTACACTACAAGCTGCAGTCCGAACATGTTTCTCAATTTTTTGAATTTCTCAAATTTAAAAGAATTTTGATGAAACTGCCCCAAAGGTAGGACAAAGTGGCCCGTTTCAAGTGCCACCACTTTTTTGACCTTCCCCAAATGACCTCAAACTCGAGCCTTCACATCTAAGGCAACTATAACTTCATCTCGAACAAGTTTCTTGATTTTTTGAATTTTTGGATTTTTACCGAATTTTGTTCAAATTTGTCGAATTTTGTACAAACTCAACCCACCGAGCAAGTAATGGCCCGCCCGACTAGTATTGGGCTATTGTTGGGCCGACTTCAGCAGCGGGCGCGGAGCACACCGATAGGTAGTCCCCACATGTCGGCGCCGAGTTCATCGAGAGTTCTTCCTCTCGTTCTTCCCGAGCGTTCGGTCTTTCCTTTTAAATTCGCATTATAATCTTCAAATACGGATAGATCTCACGTTTCAAGCCCAAATTTGATACTTTTTTTTTTTGCGGTCCGAGTAATAAAGAAAACTACTCTTTTTCCCGGTGTCAACCATGTTATCGATATTAGAGTCATAATTATAACAATCGGTATCACTAGGGTATGTGGAATGTTCATATCACATGTATGAACTACTCCATTTTGAACACACTTTCTTTTTCCAATTATCAAATAAAAAACGAAAAATATAGGGTGGTTGCATGTCACATGAAACAGACGCATGCAAGATTTCAGTTCAAAAAACCTTACATTATATGAATTAAAAATCGGCAAAATAATCAAAAATTCAGGAAAAAGTTATTTTTTTCCTAGGTAACTCAATAAGAAGAGTTAGGACCCGAAATCTGGAGCAGGGATGTAACACGAGACTCCTACACGTGGCGAAAAATTAATGGCATTTAAGGAAACTTATTTGTCATGTAAACTTCCGATTAGCGGTGTCATTAAGCTAAAATTCCATGTCAAGTACATGATCTTAAAGATTCTAAAAATAACGAAACAATTAATCTAGTTTCAATATTATGTATTATGTATGCCAACAAATTTGCACTACAAATTTCTTTATACTTTTTGAGATATGGCGCTTCCGCAACTCGGACACGAAATAAAGAAACTCTGCGAACTCGGACACGTCAACCTTTCCCTTTCGCTCCGACAGATCGCGCGATGGGCCGCCTAGTGTATCCGACCCACATTTCAGCGACCTCGGGTTGGTTAGACGGCAACCTTTCCCTTTCTGCTCCGACAGATCGCGCGGTGGGCCGCCTAGTGTATCGGACCCACATTTCAGCGACCTCGGGTTGGTTAGACGGCAACCTTTCCCTTTCGCTCCGACGGATCGCGCGGTGGGCCGTCTAGTGTATCGGACCCACATTTCAGCGACCTCGGGTTGGTTAGGCGGCAACCTTTCTGCGCGGTGGGTAGACCATGCAACCGAACGGGCTCTAAATGATCGTCCCCACATGTCGGCGACTTCGGGCTGTTTAAACGATCACCGTTCCCTTTCTGGTTTTACCTCCGCGTGCGGTGGAGTTGTTCCCAATACGGACACCGAGTGGTGGGCCGAACAAAATATCGGGCCCACATTTCCGTGACCTTGCTGACTGAACATTGAGTTTGATCGTGGATCCAAACTTTTTGACCCTGGAACGAACAGGCCCCGACCGTGCGACGTGATGGGAAACGAACGAGCCCGTTGATCGCTCCACACCTCACACGCAAAGGGGTCGCAGTCTCCTCGGTTTCGGGGAACGAACCGGCGCGCACATTAGGACATGAACCCCCGACTACTCGCCTCCTAACTACACGCAAACGATTTCCCGAGTACGGAGGTCGATCCGATTCATCTTCTCCTCCGCCTCCATAAAACGGGCGGACCCCTTTCTTCTCTCGCCTCACACATCTCTCCAGCCTCCCAGAACACTGTTCCAAGTTTCCAACCGCTCAAGGTTTATTCCCTCCCCTCGGCCTTCCCCCTCCCCACCCCGGGACCCTCCCCACCATGGACGGGCACGGCGAGTCAACCAGCCCGTCGGCCGTCGGCCCCCGCTGCTCCCGCTCCTAACCTCGGGACTGCATTGTGGGCACGTCATTCCCTGGATGCAGCGGACGCCAAGGTCAAAGGTACGTAGCATATTAGCTATTCCACACACTTTTCTCTCCCGGTTTCGCCCTACCACAATTTCCTTCATTTTGGTTTCTTCCGCGCGCAGCACCGACGGCAAGGCTCTAGGAGATCGAGGCGGCGGCCGCAATCGCCTCGGAGAAGATGAACCTCCGCGGCGACACCGTGGCCACTCGCCTCCGTGACATTCCGACGCGGGCGGACGAACTCGCCGCAATCGGCGTCCGCGAAGGCGCCGCTCGGGCCCCGACACCGGCCCACCTTCACTCCGACGAGAACCTCCTTGGGCTTCCTCCGACCACCGACGACGATGACTTCCACGACTTGTTCCGGGATTATATTCCCACTGCGATCGCCATCGCCGACGAGGTCGAGCCGGTCGGCATAGTGAACCGGCTTCACGATGAGCCCCAGGAGTAGATGGGATCCGGAGTAGATGGGAGATTACATTACTAGTTTGCAGAAAGCCAATGTAAATCTAGGTCATTACGACCACATTTTGTATCCAATGTCATTGGCCTGCTAATCTAGTAATCCACTATTAAATCTATGTAATCGACTTTTAAATCATTATCAACCTCCGCTTTGAGTAACTAGTACTACTTCTCTTGCATTCGACTCATCGTTGGACCAACGCGTGTTACGAGAAAAATAGACTAGGCTGCAGCTATAGCTGCCGCGACAGCGATGCTTCCATTCACTCACTCGTGGGACCCGCAATCGAGAGAGAAGAGTGTCCCAATCTCAAACTCGCTCGACGAGGCTACCTTGCTAGGAGTACAGGCTACACATTTTTTTTTAGGCTACACGTGCTCCCAATCCTAAAACTACCGAGAACCGACGGGTCGCGCTCCGGTATATAGAAGTTGGGCCGTGCTCTTGTGAATAGCACATGCAATGCGCACTTAAGAATATGAGTGGGCCACGCTACAACGGCTGAAAGATGGGCCTCGGGTGCGAGCAGCGAGGCTACTTGGATAACTATGGGCCACGCTCGCTTGATTAAATATGGCCCGCGCTCGTATGAATACCCATGGGTTGCACTTTTCAATGACAGGTTCACCTGGTGTGGGAGCGGGGAGGCGGGCTCACATGTCAGCCCCCATCATCTCAATGACGAGTGGGGTTGGCAACTGCCGGGGTTAAAGTCCCGGAAGCTCAAGGTCATGCGGTCGGGTCCGAGAAGAGGAAAAGTGAAACAAAATGGATAATTTGACTAAATTTGTCTCAAATTTACATTCAAACAACATCCCCGCATCTCCTAAATCTATATTCCTAACCTGAATACCAATAGCAAACACAGGGCAACGATACAAACGTAAAATGCTCCGGCCAGCATGTTTGATTGCTTCTTCAATTCTACAATCTGGCTCAAGTGCTTGTTCGGTTTTTGCAACTCCCCATTCACGGATGAATCGTGCCCTAGGTTTGAGATCTCCTCCTCCGCACCGGACGAAATGCGAGCCTGGATTGGCTCAATTGGGGGAAGCACTTCAACTTCAAGCCCTCGATCCCGAATGTATGTATCCATCCACTCAAAATGACGGCGAGGATCCAAATCCTGAAATAAGGAACGCAGACAATAATGGGATCCCGACAATAATTCCCAAATCCAATATGCAAATTCCAAATCACGCCAAATTGAGACAAACCCTACCTTCTCATCATTCCCCTGAAATGGCTTGCTCTCGCATTTCACAAATTCCCGACCGATGTTGCTCGTCCGGGAGCGAACGCATCTCAAGCGCTTTAGTGGATCCGGGCGAGGGCAGTCAGGGCATGTGGTCAAAGGGACTTCTCCATAACGCGGCCATGCCTTCCGGGGGCCTTCGAGAGCCACTAGCGGAGCTTGACATTGCTCGCCGCCGCCGCAGCCGCGGACTTTTGCTAGAGAAGACGAAGAAGAAGGTGCGCGAGCAAGGACGGGCTCCCGCAAGAACAGGGGAACGGAGGAGGCAACGGCAATGTCGGGGACGGAGGGCTGAAATGTGGGTCCGGATGTGTGGGTCCGGATGTGTATAAGTAGCGCGTCCAACAGAGCAACGTTCGACTGGAGGGTCCCGCGTTCGAACATAATCCGCTTTCGTTAACTACTTAACGGCTTAAAAGAGCTGTGTCGGGCCGTGGCTATTTGGGCCGTTCTAACCGTCGCATGGGAACTATTCCATCCAACGATGTCGTATCATATAGAATAGAGGTCAAAGACGTCGCATGGGAGCTATTGTCCCGTGTTCAATCACTGTCGTCTGTGACCTGCTCCACCTGGGAACGAAATTAGGGGGAAATGTAAGGTTATCACTGTGTGGCTAGGATCCGTACGTCCTTTCTGCCTGTGCACAATTTTAAATGAAAAATAAAGAAAAATACGCTTCGTTATACCTCGCTTTCATATCCGTCGCACATCATCTCGGTCTTAAGTGTGGGACGATTGCGATGGACGCGAGCAGCGAGCTGCAGTGAAGCCTTCACTTCCTCCCCTCCGCATGCGAGGCATCAAGGCACACAATCCTTACTTCGATATTCTGAAGTGAGGCAAAGTACTCCAAGCAGAGGCTGACGCTGACCCCGCAGTTTGCTTGCTTGAACTCCCGCACGCTGGGTACATCAAAGCAAAACTTATAGACGCGTGACATCAGGGTCGGCATGAGGTCTTTGCCGCTGCTGACCCCCTTCCATTCAGAGCCCAAGCGTGCGGTAGCATGCACACTCCCCATACGAAAGGGACCGACGGAGGAGTCGTCCTTGCTTGGCAGCAACAGGACCTCCCACAGATCTAACGACAAGTGACCCAGCTTCTGGAAAAAAGCAGCCACCATCGTCGGCCGGATCAGTACCAGTACCAGTACTGCATACCGTTTCAGTAATGGACTTCACAATCAGATGGAGGAAACGGAGCTTCGGCAACTGGCCGAGGATTTGCAGGTCCTGCTCCTCGATAGCAGCCACGAAGAGGGACAGGTGGGTGAGCTGCCGAAGATGCGTGGGGATATAATACAGAACGATGGGAACCGAGTGAAGCATAGCCAATGCATAAACAACATAAGCGACAGGGTCAGGTAGATTGGTAGTATTTTTCCTCAACGCAAACGTCCCACACTTAAGACGGAGATGATGTGCGACGGATATGAAAGCTGGATATGTGCTGGGAGACGGAAGCCTGCTGCTTCCCACGTTGCCGTATCCGTAGATTGGTAGTATCCCATAAGCGACAGGGTCAGGTGCTCCAACTTTGTTAGATTGCGCAGAGACTCCACCAAATATACCTACACTTCTGTTGACAATGGGTTAAAAGCAGAGAAGTTTTCAGGTCCAAAATAATGGCCATTATTTTTTCTCGACTAATGGCCATTAGTTGGATCTAACGGTGTAGATTAAATTTTAGAAGTTAACAACTAATGACCATTAGTAAGGATAATATTATTAAAATAGTATGTTTATAATATAAAATTTCATCATAAATAATAAGTTAGTCAATTTTTACATAAATTTGTTATAAAATTTATTTTAAATTTGATTAACCATCGTCATTATTATTGTAGTCAAGTTTTAGTGTATTTAACACAAGTTTGTATGAATAAAAAATTTAATTTTTAGTACAATTACTAAACTATCCTTGAACTAATGGCCATTAGTTAAGGAAAAATAATGACCATTTTTTGGACTAGAAAACTCCTATAAAAGTATCAAGACGGAGCACTCTGAGTTCCTGGAGGCCGCCTAGCTCCTTCAGAAATCCCTTCCACGCGTCTTCCTCTCCTTGAGCAAAAGAATAAGATATCTCAAGCTCCTCTAGGGATGTCAGCTTCCTTATCCCATCAGGAAATATCGTAAAACCACGTCTGAATCGCAAGCACAATAACTGTGTTAGAAGGAACACGCTTCTCACCTCTTCTGCATTCAAACATTCTCCCACGTCCAGAGTCTGCAGAAATTTTAGTGTTCCAATTTTTTCAGAGAGATCCTCCAAGCCTCCCCAAGCACATCTTAGCCGAAGGTACCTCAAGTGAGGTAAATTTGGGAGATGCATCAGGCGGTGGCATACCCTAATGGTGGAAATGTCTAGCACGCGTAGAAGCTTAAATCTTGACAGTGGGACACTATCGTCAATATTACGTCCACACGAAATGAATGACCTCACTTGTCGCAGGTCCTCTACATGGGCCCCCATGGTTCTATTATTGTGTAGGGCTAACCTGCGAACTTTTCCTTGTAATGATGATGACCCTTCATTGTCATCTAATACCGTGACAAAGTTCTCTTCAAATGAAATGGAACAGATGAGATCCAATCCCATATCATGAACCTGACAACCTTGTAGTAACTTGAGATGCAGTTCATCCCATTTCACTACCAGCTGAATCATGCTTCTGTTTACCAGATCGTAGAAGTATCTCCCCAATCTCAAAAAGGGATTTTCCTTGTTTCTTGCGAACAAAATCTTCGGCTATCCACGTCCATATCAGAGCATCTTTTTCAATGAAATAATCTTCTGGGAACACACTTAGATAGAGTAAGCATGTTCTTAGATGAGAAGGTAGATCATAGTAGCTGTAAGATATTATTTTCTTAATGTTCTCTACTTGAGGGTTGTCCCTAATACCAAAACCAATACAATGAAGCACCTCTCACCAATCTTCCCGGTGTTTACCCTCCAGCAGACTAGCCATTGTGATGATAGCCAGTGGTATGCCACCACACTTCTTTAGAATTTTATCACATACCTCATCATCTGGTTGATGATTAGGTGATTTCCTTTCACCATCATATATCCTTCCAAAGAATAACTTTCTTGAGTTATCATCTGAGAGCGGTTCTAACTCATACATTCCACCACCTACTTGTGCAACTTCATGATTACGAGTAGTTAGGATTATTCTACTTATATTGTCATCAATAACAATGAAGTACCTACCACAAAGACCAGAAGTTATGAGCTAGCAAAACTGTCTAGAGGATATTTGTAAAAGCAACTGGTGTCCCGAGCACTACAGAAGTGGGCTTCTCTCAACCCTTGTTCATACCCAGATATTGAACTAGGAGTGCACATATGGAAGTAAAGGGGTAGCTTTCTCCCAATCTAGAACCAGGAGCGTTCCTGATTCCATAAGCCTAAAAACTCTAAATACTCACCCTAAGCATCACTACTAGCTTGAAATACATACATACATATATATATATATATATATATATATATATGTGTGTGTGTGTGTGTGTGTGTCTGTATGTATGTATATATAGGGCAGCGCTAAATCACACGGAGGTGTGGTATATTAGATCACTCCCCACCTTCATGTAAGCACCATCAGTCCTAGCTGTTTCTTGATGGGTGCGCCAGCTACTAGGCAATTAAAGCAAACCGTTTTTCTTTCCTGGCCTCCGTGTCCAACTGGTTTTTTTTTCCACCGGTTCAGCTATCAATTACCACATGTTAATGGCCCACTGATTATGCCATCCATTTGAAATCGAGTACATTAAATAAAAATGGCTGGTGAACATGATCGAATGTCACTGGAATACATGTGAGAAATCAGCCTTTCGTTAGGAAAAACAGTGAGAACGTATGATCACAAAATATTTTAGAATAGAAAATATCTGTCATTGGGGCTAAAAGTATTTTCTGGTATGGTCTGCTTCATTTTTTTTCCTTCTATGGTTTTTGGATCGATTTTTTTTAGGCGAAGCTTTCTTTTTGCATGCCTAGACGCGTTTTATTTAGGGAAAATACGATGCAAGCTGGTCAGTACACCAAACAGGACCGCGTGAAGATATATAACCATTTGCACATTCTCTACTGGAAAAAACAGATGTGATCACAGATGGATAAATGCGTAGGCATAAAGAAGTGGTTTGTTGATTCGTTATGTGTGGTAAAGTATACTAGGTGAGCATGGGCATTAAGCAGTGGATGCATATTTTGAAAAATGTAATCGTTTTTATGGTCTTTTGTACAAAATATTATTCTTGATAAAAAAAAGTTGTCATGAGCAGAAATCGCATCTGGTCAACCATTAAAAATTGGGGCAAAGACTCGTGGGTTAATGATCTTCTGGTAGAAAATTGTGATATATTTTATGGTCTGTTGTACACAGGTTATTTTTGTTCGCAAGAAAATGTTGTAAGAAGAAATCGCTTTTGGTCAATTATAAAAAGTTGCGATCAACACCCGTGGGTTAGTAAAGCTTTAAAAGCAAATTGTAATAAAGCTTTGAAAGTGAATTGTAATAGATTTTATGGTCATAGTACATAAACTTATTATTGATCCCAAAAAATATGCCGTAAGTACAAATATCAGTTATTCAACCATAAAAAAGTTGTAGCCAACACTCATTCGTCAATAAGCTTGTGATAGCAAATTGTAATAGTTTATTTGTGGTCTGCTGAGCTGTTTTTGATAGCAAAAAATTGTCGTGAGCAAACATCCCATTTGGCCAGCCATTAAAAATTACAACAAACACTCTTGGGTTAATAAGCTTTGGTAGCAAATTGCATTAGTTTTCTTATGGTCTGCTGTACAAAAGTTTTCTTGAGTGCAAAAAATTGTCGTAAGAAGAAATCTAAGTTCCTTGACCTCAAAGAAGTTTTTTTAATCACAAATTCTTAGAGAATTTTATGATTAAGCCTTTTGCCTTTCCGCAATCCTGGTATATATATAATCGCAAAAGTTATACCGACTTGGAAGATAGGTATCCAGCCTTGATCCCAAAGAATATTTTTAAGTGGCAAAAAATATAAACTATGTGTGACTAAAGGTCACAACTGAGAAGAAGGAAGTTGGTTAACCATAAAAACTTGAGTGAACATTCATTAACTAACCTTCTCGTAGCGAAGAGGTAAGGTCATGAATGTAAAAGGCAATAGGAATTTATGACTAACCTTCTCGTAGCAAAGACATGCATATCCAAGTATATTTGATCATTTTTCCTAGGCTTTAGCCTACTGAACGCAGCGCCAGCCTTCAATCAACACGGGTGCGTGCTGGGTGGGGGCACGTGGCGCCCGGACGTTGGCAGGATCAGAGCAGAGTGGGCGTAGGCATGTAGTAGCAGAGCGGAGCAGGTCATGCGGGTGTCGGCTTGGTGCGGAGCGGGTCACATGCGGGCTAACGGGTCTGAAATTTTTTACTTGATTTGAAGTTTAAAAATTGTGTAGGGTTATGTATCTTTGTATAAGATGCATTATAATTTTTTGTTAGGTATTCTTATAGAAAAATTGTATTTTATCATTTGTTTGCACTATTTTCTTTTAATGGGTCTGAAAAAGTAGAAAATCTGAAACCCAAAATCCGGCTGACTTGAGTCGAGTGAAAAATAGAAAGCCCATATTTCATCCTTGAATTGCAAGGACTGATTAATCAAATATCTGAATAGTAGTGATTAAGAAATTTAAACATATTGACCAAGAATTTTGAAGCCTTGAGAAATTATAGATGTAGAGTGTGGTACACTAACCGGATATTTTCCACCATATTCATCCCACACACTATAACAATAACGCACTGTAGCCACGTAGCCCAAAACCCTATAGCCACAGCAAGCAAAATCGACCGTGGCTATAGTTAGGTGCGAGCTACTGTGCCCTTGGACCGTGGCTATAGAAGCTACTATAGCCATGGTCCAACCGTGGCTGTAGTGGCCTCCACCAATAGCCATGGTCCATGTCATCAACCGTGGCTATAGTTTCTTCTATAGCCACGGTTGAAGAAGTGGACCGTACCTATTGTTTTGCACAGTAATGCTTGTTTAGATGGACAAAACATGGATGTACGAAGAGTCAAGATTAAGTGCATATTTCCAAGGTCAAGTCAATGTATTTCTCAAGAGGGCCGCCGAGCATGCTAAGCGTCTAGGAAGACAAGAAATATATTGTCCATGCGTGGACTGCAAGAATAAAAAATTATGGACAGATACACTTGTAATCAAATCTCACTTAGTGAGGAGGGGTTTCCTGGAGAATTATACGAGGTGGACAAAGCATGGAGAAGACGAGCCGATCAAAGTTGAGTTGCAGCTGATTGAAGTTGAAGAAGAACAGTTTGTCCAAGTTGACGAGACTTTTGATTTTCATGTCGAAGAAGAACAATGTACGGATTTTGATGTTGAGGAATTGCTATGTCATGTTGAACCGCAAGTTTTACTCAATGCGGGGACAACAAGAGGGTTTGATAACTTTGCAACGATAGAGAAGGCATCAAAGGATTTATTGTATGAGGAATCTAAGGGATGTTTTAAAGAAAATATTGTGTTACGTACGGTTCTCGAGCTCATGAAATTGAAGGCCATCCATGGGTGGTCGGATGCTAGTTTCACTCGAATTGTTAGATCTTCTTTCGGATACACTGCCGAAGCCAAACTTGTTTGCAAAAAAACATGTACTATGCTAAGAGACTGATATCCCTAATGTCGTTGGGTATGCAAAAAATCCACGCATGCCCAAATCATTGTATATTATACCGGGGGATAAGTTCAAGGATCTCGTGAGATGCCCAAGGTGCAAACGAAGTCGTTACAAGATGAATGGGGAGTATGATGTAGACACAACTAATAAGAGGGGGAAGAATGACATGAAGAGGAAGAAAAGCAGATATCGTCAATGGTAGCGACGATGATAGTAAGGTTCCAGCCTTGGTCATGTGGTTCTACCCTCGTCGATCTTAAGAATGTAGGTTATAAAGATGAACCGTGGATACTTGCTAAGGTAGCAGAACAAGTGTTTTATATACTGGATCCAAAGGATGAGAAGAAGCACATTGTTATTCCCGGTAAACAAAGAATACTTGGAGCGGATGGGGTCGACAATCAAGATGCATACAATCAGTATGATGAAGTTCCATTATTCGTGGATCCGAAAAAATTTAAAGTCATTGAGGCAAAACTATCGTATCAAGGAATGCCATACCTATGCACAGATTGCGAAGGAAAAATCATTCAAGGATAATGTACCTTTATTATTCCATTGCGATGTACTTATTATGTACTCGGATATGTTTCAGCAACTTTAATTTCTACCACTTAAATCAATTAAACAAGTTTAAATAATTTTTTAGCAACTTTAATTAATTTAATAGTATTTTAATGATTTTTAGCAGTGTTAATGGATTTAAAACATGTTAGTTTATTTTCTACCACTTAAATAATTAACAAGGATAATGGACCGCAGTTCACTTCAGAATTCTTTAAGGATTATGCTGAAAGTTGGGGGATCAAGATACATTATACTTCGGTGTCACATCCACAGAGTAATGGGCAGGTAGAGCGAGCTAATGGTATGATTTTAACCGGTCTTAAGCCCAGAATTTTTGACCGCTTGAAACCATACGCTGGAAAGTGGGTAAGGAGTTGCCTTGGGTATTATGAGGATTGTGCACGAATGTCGGTCGCGCCACGGGACAATCTCCTTTCTCCCTAGTATATGGGTCCAAAGCAATGTTGCCTACGGAAGTGAATATGGTATCAGCCGAGTGAGATACTATGATGAAGATAGATATGATGCACGAGTGCCAAGTTAAATTGATTGCTACGAGAAGAATTGAGAGATTAAGTGTTGATTCGAGCGGCTAAATATCATTAGGGGTTGAGGCGATACCATGATCGCAATGTGCGTACGTGGGAATTTCAAGTGGGCGATTTAGTGCTCAGGAAGATTCAGTCTAATAAGAATAGGCATAAGTTATCACCGGTCTAGGAAGGACCTTTTGTGGTCAAATCAGTTTCCAGATCAGGGCTTATAGGCTTATGACCGAGGAGGAGGAGGAAATTCCAAATTCTTGGAATATTGATCAGCTTCAGTCGTTTTTATACTTCAAGATTTCTTGCAATTTGGTATCCTTTGTAACTCTATAAGTATGATAATATAAAGCATTTTGGTTTATGGAATGATTGTGATTGTGTTTTTGTGCCTCGATATCTTAATTTTGAATTAACATATCGAGTCGAGAGCTGTTATATTAAGAACAGTCTGTGAGATTATGAAAATCCTAAATATTAGTACCAGTCTTTTATTCTGATTTGATTGGTCTATTTAGGAGAAGAAATATTAGCATCCCTTATGAAATACTGGTCATGTTATGTTATGGCTCAAAGTGTTAATTTTCATTAACATCTTGAGTCAGGGGCTGCTATCTTAAGAGCAGATCGGGATAATAAGTAATCTTAAGTCTTAAGACTGGTCACTTCTTCTATACAACATGATATTGTTAAAGTAAACTACCACCATGAGTTATGATCTGTGCTGATTAGAGCAAGTATTTAGTCATGGATGGTTTGAGTTGAAATAACCATCATGGTTATAGAATTTGACTAGTAGAGTTAAGATGGTGAAATTTGTCTATCGACCGAGTCTGAATCAATACAGTTCTACGCATAAAAGCCTTGATATGTATAAAAAGAATGAAGACCGGTTACAATTAAAAAGCCATATATTATATTGCAAAGTATTCTGATACAGCATTTTTTGCACACTTAAGGATAATTACATGGAAAGATCTACTAAGCAGGACCACTTAGGGTATCACCGGTCTTGGGGTCTTCGACCGACTGTCGTCGATCGTTCCTTCGAATCGGATGCAAAAGACGGAAGATCAAAATTTAAATCATCATACTCATCTTCAAGATTCTGCCTGAAGGCTGCTGCTGCATCTTGCGCGACCTAATCCAAGGCGGGAGTGTCGCAGCTTCATTCAATGGGGCGCCGATCGGATCCAGAGAGATGTCTTCAACAAGCTCGTTATGGTGCCAATGAGTGAATTTCTTAACTCATTGAACCGGTCTTTAGTTGTCTCTAGATGGGCACCCGCTCTCGATGAAGTTGAAATCGCAGTCTTCGACGGAGTCCAAGACTGGATTACGGCAGCAACAAGTCCTCCTCTTGCAGTGGCAATCATCCTGCAGATGCACCCTAATTCTTGATTGAGGGATTGCCTCTTACTGCCCGCTGCAAGTTCGAAGAAGAAAAAATGAGAAGAATAATCAGATATTCAGACCGGTATTAAAGACTATTTCCTAGACAGATTGAGAGAAAGAAACTTACGCCGATGCCTGATATCTAAAGCTCTAAATCTGCCTTTGAAATTGACATTGGAGGTCCTCGGCTTAGCTTCGTTCTTTAGTAGACGTTGGATCTCGTCCTCCTTTGCTTTAAGCGCTAGCTGAGCGGATGCATGTGCAGTCTTCAAGGCATTTTCCTTTTCTACTTGAGCGGTCTTGGCAGCTTCTAGAGCCTCTACGAGTTCGGTCTTCAGGCGAGAATTTTCATTTTCGAGCATCTTATTAGACCTAAGAGTTTGAGCCAAGATATTGTGCTTGGCATTGAGTTCGCCCTCTAGTTCTTCAATACGGGCAGCTTGTTTCTCTTCGATCCGAGAGCCCTCTTGGAGGGCTAGATCTTGTGCGATCGCTTTTTCAATAAGAACTGCTTCAGCCTTTTTGTGGGCTGCGAATAAAATTGTTGATAAAACTCCAATATAGTTTGTTCAAAATAAAAAAGACCGGTTAGAATACTCACAAGAACGTCCAAGATAACTTAGATTAAGGTCTAGGCTTACTCTGGATCTCTTTTTAGAGTCGGATGATCTCCTACCGGCGGTCATCCATCATGCGGTGAGTGTTCGGAAGATTCGCTTCCCTCCGTCTAAGATCCTCTTCTTTGGATTTCGGACTAGTGGTCCGAGATCCAAGCTTGATTAGTTGTTCTTGAGTCCGGTGAAGCTCTTCTTCAAATCGAGCTATAATAGCGCTCTTGGCTTTTGAGTTCTTTAGAAGAACCTGAAGAGAAGATGAATATATAGGGAAGAATCGAAAAATGAAGACTGTCCGATAAGGAAAAGACTCGGGTAAGAAATAAGACATACCGACCGGACTCGGAGAAATTCTTCAAGGCTTCTTCTTGAAGAGAATCCCACTTAGCTGTTGCCGTGAACTTTCTGGCCCCGCTTGAGCTGTCGATTTCCACATCACCAATTAGCATCTTGGCAAGTTTTGGTGTATCCGGAGCTTTCCGCGAGGTTACGGCTCGGCGAGGTATTTCTTCGATCCAAACCGGCCCCAATGGGAGTTACGGGAGCAGTCTGGAATAAGGTAGCTTGAGGCGGGAAGTCACTTGTAACTCGTGTCATTGACATTAACTTCTTTGGTAATTTGCTCTTCCGTTGAGGCGGTAGGGGTTCCTTTGTGATTGACACGCTCTTGGCCTCGGAGGTATCCACGGTACTTGACGCCGTTGGAATTGGGGCTACTCGTTGTGCTGCTAACCGTCGTAGGGTTAGCGGAGGGGATATTGGGCCTATTCCTCAACAAGCCCGCAATGTTAGCTTGGAGGTTAGGTGGGATCCTGCAGAAAAAGAAAGGGTTAAAAAACAACAATGATTATGAAAGATCAGAATGGATTGGGTTGGGAATAATTACGAGGTTGCTTTCTTAAAGCTAGATGAAATTTTGCTTTTCTTGGCAGGGGGACCCTGAGAATCTCCGCTTGAACCTTCCACGCTCCTTTTTGCTACTAGCGGAGCTAGAGGTGCGGAGATGGTCTCTCCTGCAGTGTCCCCCGAGGTGCCGGTCCGAGCAACATACCGGGACCTACCGGGGATGTTGACGAGAGAATCGGTTAATGGAGGGTCTCCTTGAGACACCCCGATGGAAGCTGCTTGAACCGCGGCCCAAGCGGCTTGGCGGTCTCTTTAGCGGCTTCTTGTTCTTTGCGATGTTCTTCAAATTTTAGTGCTTCCGTGCGGGTATCTCCGGGCGCGGAAGCAAGGATTGACATAGACCTATCAACACTTAGCGCCGATGTGCGCTTTATTGTGCTTGGGGGCTTGGATTGCCTTCCCGGACCTTGAAATCTTCCGAGCTGGCCCGGTCGAGGAGGAACAGATCGGCCTAGAGCCCCTTGAGCAAGAGTGGGCGGTGGCGGACCGGTCCGTGTAGGGAGGGGAGGGGCATTCGCTTCATAGTCTTCGCCCCATGGATATTTCGCTGGAAGAGGAGGATGGCTTTTGAATCTATCCGATGTCTGCATTAAGTAAATATACATGAGTAGGGAAATAGTGGTGTAAAAATATAAGAAGTTCAGAATATCGGTATTAAGTGAGAAAATAAGCACTTAGAGGATCGTGAGGATTAGAGGAGCTAAATGCCAAGATATCTCTCCGACATCCTGCCTCATCAAACCCGGATTGAAGCATCTTCTCAATCGGTTGTTCAAGCGCTCCAGGTTAGGAAGAGCTGTTCCGTCGGTTGGATTGACGTTGTTCTCGTTGAAGGACCATCCAGGTGCGGCCTGTCTTTTGAGCGGTTGAACTCACCGGATGATGAAACTCCGGAGGATGGTCTCAGCTGTGACGCCCTTCACTTCCTTCAAATACTTGATCATAGCCAGCAAGGCGATCACCTCTTCATCTTGCTTGAGGTCTTCCCCGATGTTTTTCGAGTTCTAGGAGGGAAGTTCCCTAGCTACGCCGGCTCTAAAAGGGGGAAGAGCAGGTTGAGGATTATCGTAGATAAACCACTCTTATTTCTAATTGGCTATGCTCTTAGTGAGGGACAGGGGAAAGTACTCTTCGGCACTCCAACTTTGTATCCCCACTCCACCAACTACATAGCGGTTGTTGGAAGATTTGAGTGGGCAGATTTGGAAGAAACAAATAAAAAAAAGACACGTGGCGGTGGATCGAGCCTAGGCCTAGCCCGACGCCGGACCCGGTCTCCGAGCCTCGGTGTCGCCGGACCGTCGCCGCGAGGCCTCGGGGTCGCCGGATCCGGCCGTGGGGAAGGGGGTCGTGCGTGGAGGAGCCGGATCCGGCCGCTCCTCGCCGGATCCGGCCGTGGTGAGGGGCTGGCCCGGGGAGGACCCCGATCCGACCGAGGAAGGAGCAGCGGCGGGGGTGCTCGGGCCGGACGGTGAGGAGGCGGTCGCGGAGGAGGGGCGCCGGTGTGGGAGTGGCGGCCGGGGGAGGGACTCCGGCCCGGGAGGCGGCGCAACGGGGATGCGCAACGGTGGGAAGGAACCAGGGCGGGGCTCATTGGCCCGGGAGGCGCCGCGGCAGGAAGGAGCCGGGGAGGGGCTCGCCGACCACGGAGAGGAGCCGCGGCGGTCGGGAGGGGCTCGCCGGCCCGGGAGGGGAACGCCGGTCGGGAGGGGCGCGCCGCCCGAGAGGGGCGCGTCGGTCGGGAGGGGTGCGCCGCCCGGCAGGGCTCGCCACCCCGGGAGGGGCACGCGGTCGGGAGGGTGGCGGCACGCGCGCTAGAGAGAGAGAGAGAGAGAGAGAGAGAGAGAGAGAGAGAGAGAGAGAGAGAGAGAGGAGGAGGAGGAGGAGGAGTGGGTTTGCTAGGGTTTCGGTCTTTTATAGCCACCGTGTTGTATGGACGGGCCAAGATGTTAAATGGGCCAACATTGGGCTGTAGAAGACTTATAATATCGCACCGAATGTTGATGTAATGATGCCCGATATTATAGCGGGTATTTTTAATATCGAACGCATGATGACGTCACCCGCCCGTTATTGCTGTGCATTTTTAATATCGGACGTCGCTAACATCACTCGTGCCCGTTATTATAGTGTGCACTACAATAACGGACTCTATGATGACATTAGCAATCACGCACTGTATTAACGGACTCAATGTGTTCTATTTCCAGAGAACACTGAAGCCTTGAAAATGATGGATCAATCAATGTGAATAGTAAAGACCTGCCATGCAGGAGTAGAACATGGCGGTGCTGCACACCTTGTAAGAGGAGAGGGAGAGGGAGAGTATGGTGTGTTTGGTTTTGTACCATGCATGAATTATCTTTTGATTTTTTCTTCACATTTGCCCACGAATTGGTAAGGCCACTAAGCAAATAAGATTTTTTTACCCACGATTTGGCAACACCAAATTCTGGTTAAGCCCATATGTGTAACAAAACCAGACAGGCTAAGAGGGCAATATTGTCTTTTCACAATTAAAACAAGTAAAATAATAGTCACGTTGTCCAGTAGATTAAACCTGGTTTTGTGTTTGTTATGGAAAGAACGCAGCTATACATCGGATTGCGATGTCCGACTATCATGTACAACCACCACGAAAGCAACTGCTACAAAGCAATGGATGACAATCATGGTGTGAGGCAGAGCAAGCTGAAAAAGGCAATGGTACACGACAGTTGGATCTATGGGTAGGACTCGGATGTATATCAACTAGTTTGCCAACCCGCGCATTTGCGCGGTTAACTTTATGCTTGAAAAAAGTAAATATTATATGATCTTACTTGAATTCTACAGTTTTAAGTTCTATAAAAAATTAACTTGGTTCACTGATAAATTCATTATAATGAATTAAAAAATTTTATTGAATTAAAAATTATGATAGATCCGTAGTGATTTTTTTGGCCATTCATTCTATTCATTTATTGCTACGTGGTTTCTGTGTTTTATACAAACATTTTTTTTCTTTGGTCTTACGTCATTTACTTTTGAAGGACACGGTTTTTCTAGTCTTTTTCAATAAGGGTAGTGGTGGGTAATAAGAAAGTAAGTATAAGAGTATTTTAGTCTAGTTTTTTTTGTAATAACGTCAGCGGTGGGTAATTTTTCTATCGTTTTTTTTCTCCAATTGACGTGGTAATTTCTAGCCTTTGAGAACTAACATGATGGCTCCGTTTCTTGCTCAAATAGATATATAATATATTCCGTTAGGCAAAAGAGAGATAATCCGAGTGTCCCACGGCAAAACAAACTTTTTGCATGCTTCTGTGGACGAAATAACCTACTAAATATGCTGCCAAATAAAATTTTTATTCAATATGGTATGTATGCTTCTCGGCAGTAAAAATATGCTAGAAAATAAAGCGGTTATTCATCAGGTCGTGACAATAATAAGTAAGTACGATCAAACAAAATGGAAGGTCTTAATGTTTAACTAGGTATAATAATAAAACGGAAAGAATTGATTGTTGCCAATTTATTTGGCTCAGCCTCCCTCTATATTACCAAGCATTCCCAAAACGATGGAGCATCAAGAAACCATTAGCCTCTAGATCTAGACTACATACGTATGCCAAAGCTTAATCTCCCAGCCTCAGATCATGGCGTGCTCCAAGAAGACTCTCGCCTTCCTCGTAGTTTCACTGCTAATGGCTCTCCTAGCCCCACCGGCGTCGTCGACCAGGGAGCTGGCCGCTGAAAGTCAACAATGCGGCCAAGTTAGATCGTGCAATGAGAAGTTGTGCGGTGGCATCTGCGCTGTCGTGGGCATCAGCGGCGTCGGGACGAGCAAGACCGTCGCTGGTGTCCCCCACTGTTGCTGCGGCCTAAAACCCTCTACGTCTGTCGGTGTCAAGCAGCTTGTCAGTTGATGTTGGTGTTGCTCGAGTATTGAGCAACTGAATTTTGTCTTGTTATTAGATGAGTGCGTCATTGTGGCTCAAAATTATTTTTGTGAGTGCTAAACATTTAGCTTTGGTTATAATACATCTTTCAACGGATTTTTAGTCGAATAATCTTTTAAATTTCTACATACTACGATTCGTGCTTCCTCCTGCCTTCTTCTGCCACCTGTTGTGGGATTAGAACGATGAATAAGAGCATTTTCCAACCCTAATGCTAATATTTGCAAGCTAATGCTAACATGGACAAAAAATTTCTCTGCAATTTACAATATTTGTTTGAATCAGAATTAAGCACAAGTTTCCAATTCAAATAAAATGGAGGAAAGAGACCCGAACTGTTATGTTGGTATATCACTATAAAAATACACGGTTTCCAGTAATGCATACTTACTCGGGACGCTACACAGCGAGTGGAAAGAGAGACTTGAATAATACGGTGTAATCTCTTTTAATCAATTGCAAGCCACATAAATCGGAGGTGTGCTATTTCAAAATTTTATTCAAAGCAATTAAGTGCAAAAGGATATCAAAAATAATGTTAAAAACACTAAATTTGAACTTGCACTAATTTACTGAGTGTGATACATGCACTTATAAAAAGATAATGATACATTTGCATCCAATAAATGGATGTACTTTAGAAAAATATTTGTAAAAGATCAATGTTGATTTGAAATTTTCACAGCAAAGACATTATATTCTTTCAAGTTACTTTTAAGACCATTTTATATATATAATTAATTAGTTGAAAGACGTATGTCAAGCAACAACAATAACGGAAAAGAATCAAATAAAATCGAAAGAATTCATTTTCCTATATAGGCTCATGGCCTCCATCCTATATAAGAACGCCGCACCTCCAAATCTAAAAATACCACGCCAACAAACCATTAGCATCCATACGTACTAAAAGCTTCGTCGGTTCGTATCTTACCCTAAGAACATGGCTGCATGCTCCAAGAAGACTTGCCTTCCTCCTCGTTTCCCTGCTGCTGGTGGCCCTCCTTGCCGCGCCAACGACATGTGTGTCAAGTGAGGTGGCTGCTGGAAGCCACGAACGCTGCAGCAAAGTTAGATCCTGCCCAGGCAGAGGGGGGGGGCATGTGTGCCGTCTTGGAAATCAACGGCGTTGGGACGTGCAAGGCCAAATTCCTCTATATCGTCCTTCAGTGTCATCAAGCTTGTCCATTGATCCACCAGTGCTTAACGCTTGAATATTGAGCAATTGAATTTTTTCAGTTATAATTATGGAGAGTGTTTTATTGTCTCTCACAGTCCAATACATATAGATACATGTTTAACATGTGCCTAGCTTTTGCAATATTAGATCTTTCAACTGATTTTTGTTCTAATGCTAACACAAAAAACAAAATCTGAATTTCAAAGTTTGTGCTTAATGCACCACGAAAATATTGTATGTGTAGCATTAGTGCATAATGTTTGCGATTAATTGCCGAAAACTTAACTGCATTTTTTTCATACACAAAATTCCAAGTTTAAAGGTCGACAATGGATCCATAAAAACGGTGCATACCTCTTACTAAATAAGAACTAAACGCATCTTATTCATTTGAGTAGTCAGACGATGTTCTTATCAAAGTTTTGCATACTTTATAAAATTCCACCAAAGTAATCGTAGATTAGACTTTAATTAAACTTACTGTTTCCATTTTTCTTATTTGGATAAATGTTTCATGGTAATTAAGTAGTAGTAGTAGCAGCAGCAGCAGTAGCAGTAGTAGTAGCAGCAACAGCAGTAGTAGTAGCAGCAGCAGCAGCAGCAGCTAGCAGCAGTAGCAGCAGTAGCAGCAGTAGCAGTAGTAGTAGTAGTAGTAGTAGTAGTGAGCATGAGCAGCAGCAGCACCAGTAGTAGAAGCACTAGTAGTAGTAGCAGCACTAGTAGTAGTAGTAGTAGTGGCAGTAGTAGCAGCAGCAGCAGTAGTAGCAGCAGCAGCAGTAGTAGTAGCAGTAGTAGTAGCAACACTAGTAGTAATAGTAGCAGTAGTAGTAGCAGCAGCACTAGTAGTAGTAGCAGCAGCAGTAGTAGCAGTAGTAGTAGCAGCACTAGTAGTAGTAGTAGTAGAAGTATAAGTAAAATTAGCATTATTATTATTATTATTATTATTATTATTTGATGTCACATCAAATTTTAAATAAAAATTGAAAGAATCACTAAAACCGAGCCTGAACAGTAGCAGAACAGGGCGCAGGGCCACCGAGTAGCGCCCTCGACGTTGACGCCCTTCCCGGCCAGGACGAAGGCCGTCCTTCCACCACAGCGCCTCCACGCGCGTCAAGCATCGTCAATCTCATCGAATCGACGTAGCCGCCGGCCTTTAAACTGCTCCTGTCCGGCCGGCCGCCATTGCCGCCCGAAGCCACAACTCGCTGTCCCGCCGCTTCCGACCGCGTCTTGATTCCCAGCTCGCGTCAAAACCTGCGCCGAGCCTCCCAGAACCTCATCGGAGCCCTAGCTGGACCAGCTCACGGCACACCGGCCAGATTCGCTCTGTTCCCCAACGCGGCCGGCGGCCACCATAGACGTCAATTTGCTTCGCACGGTGAGCCACTTGCAAATTCCTCCTAGCGGGTCCTTCTCCTATCGCTTGCGGAACTTTGTGACGATTTGCGCATCATTCGTGCAGTTCGTCACCAGGAACGCTGTCAAGCGCCACCGCCTACCACCTCCACGATGACCGACCGCCTCGGTGAGCATCCCTAACCCCGAGCTCGCTCGACGGAGTCCCCATGTCACGCTGATGCTCACGGACCCCTTAGCCCCCTTGCTCCGGCCTTCCGTCACCGCCGGTAACCGTGCCACCGCCACGCACAGCTGCGCCCAAACACTTAGAGAAATTTTTTGCTCGGTGGCAACCTCGTAATTAAAGCAAACTTTAATGAAATTTGAAAAATGCATAACTTTTGGTAGAAAAGTCAGAAAAATGTAAATAAATACTGTTTGAAAAGCTCAGAGCAAGAACTTTACATTTTCCAACTTGGTTACCTAGAGTTCTATGAAACAAAATCAAAGTTTTATGCTAAAGAAAGTTCTATCAAGATAAGCCCTAAAAATTGCAAAAATTAAATGTCTATCATATGCAACTTTAATAAATTTTGGCACCAACACTTTCCATAGCATATTTTATCCCCTGGTAAATGAATTGGTGCATTTGAGCATATTTTCATCATATTGGTCATTATATGTTTATATAGCTCATATTTGCTATAACTCGCTTAAATAGGAAAAATGCATATATAATTATCATGTTTATTTGCTTCTGGTGCTCATCATGAGCAAGTCCTATCTTAGCATAAGAATCATGTTTAGGTATGTAGAGTAACCATACTTGCTTAATTATAAAGTGCTAAGTACATATTAGCATGAAATGCCATATTTTTCCCTATTGCCACCTTTAAAGTATATGCATGTCTATAATTAGGTGCATATGTGTCCATGAGGTTTGATTTTGATCCTTTTAGGTGTTTTTACAGAAATCATGCATAGGCTTGCTTATTGTACCATTTGCTTCATTTAAGTTTTGCTAAGTCATAGACATTGCATCACACATGCCATATAGTCTTTATGCATAGGGTATGTCAAGCATTGTTTTTGTTAGGCATGAGCACATCTATCATGCTCTCTTTGTGTACATGGCAGAAAGATAGGTTATGTAGGATCATCATCGATGAGCACATCTATCATGCTCTCTTTGTGTACATGGCAGAAAGATAGGTTATGTAGGATCATCATCGATGCTTCTTATGTCATGCTCGTGCTACCATATAGGACTTTGGCAATGTCATATACTATTTTATGCCACACTCATGTTTCATTTTCCACCTAGAGCATATACTTTTATGCTACTTAGTCTACGTTTTATCTAATTAGAAGTTTGTCCCCTTGACATGTAATCATGATTTACCATCCATATGCAAGCATCATCTTTTCATACATAAGCATGTTCATTTCATGAACACATTATCATCTTAGTTACTTATTGAGAAAGTTCCATGAGCTAGGATTTATCTAGGTATTCGTTAATGCTAACATCATCCATTGCATCCATATAGGAACCCTGACTGGAGACGAGAACTACGAGGAGCAGCCCACTAAATTGGACAACACCGAGTGTGCTAACTTTCATCAAAACCAAGGCAAGCCCCGGTGCATAGCCCTATGTTGATTTTCGGTTTTATTTCACATGCGTCTATGTTTATATGTATTGTGCATTTATGTTTAGGAGTTGATCGCAGCCTAGTTGCATTATTGATTCCTATGCCTAGGGTCTTGGATAAGTATAATCTTTCACGTTAGAAATGCGATACTTAATGGAGTCCTTGGTAGCAACACCGAGCGGTTTGAAGACCACTCAGTTTGGGTTCAATATTTGTTACCCTCTCACATGATTAAATTGGAGACCGTATGGGGAAGTGCATGCGTAGGATGCGGTGACAAGGTTGGCCCTTGTTCGCCATAGCCCGTGCATGTCGGTTGAGGACCGTTCGTTGTGACTCCGCGAGCAAGTATTGAGTTGTGTACCAAATGCATACTTTCCTATGGCAGATGATAAACTGATGTAACTTGAGAGTCGTAGTATTGGACGGTCTCTCCACCATTTGTGCTAAGTGTCGGACACGGTGGTTGCACGGGTTTGCGAGTAGATGGAGGGTGTGTGGTTTATCCTTGGACCCGACGAACCGTGGTTGCAAGGGGGCATACACTCGGAGGGTGGAACCGGCTCATAGCTATGGTGATCTCGTGAAAGGTGGTCATATGTATTCTTAAAAGATGTGTATATCGTGCATTTGGGTTTCTCCTGTGGAAATGTAAATCGATATATATCGCCGCCTCGCGGTTATTGAGTACCACTTGTCTCGAGCAGATTGCATCGTAGTAATGACATGAATAAAGTATGATATGATGCTGTTTTTGAAGTATTAATTTCATTGTATTGCAACCATGTTTGCTAGTCTTGCTCACTAAATTTATGTTTTTGTCACAACCCTCTTAATATGGCTAAAATATGAATTTTAGACCTAACATAGGTGCTGTTTTTGGCTTAATCCTAGCAGCCCGGTCAGCCCCCTGCATATTAGCAGTCGGTTTTATAACCATTATTGACGGGTAAGCCTTGCAGAGTATATTAGATACTCAGGGTTGCAATTAAATAATTTTCAGGAGTCCCGTAGCTAGATTACTGTGATTAATGCGGGAAGTTTGTGTGACAAGGTGAGGAACCCAAGGAGTGGACAGTAGAGTGGGTTTCGTCATCACCAAACCAAGAGTGAGACCGTGTCCTATGGGCTGACATGGTTTCCAAATAAGTTTATGTATCGTCGAGTTTATAGAACGCTTCCGCTCATTGTATATTAATGTATTGTAATTTGAACTCTCAACTCTATGTATTCTATGAACTTGAACTTCATATGTAAAATAAGCTACTCATGTACTTAATTATGTTTATGTAAATTGTGGATGTATCGTTGATGTATGTGCAATAAACGTTCGCTTCACCAAATGTCTCCCGAGGCGGTCCTGTGCGACTATCACTCTTGCTTTGCAAGGTAGGGGTGTCACAGTTCCAATGACCTACCCATTTTTTATATTAATTAGATATGGGAAGTAGAAAAAATCAGTTAACCATTGTATTACTAGCATTTTATTTTCGCACGTGTATGAAAAGAAAATTTGTATCTTCCGGATTATTTCAAGTACAACTTCATTATCATATGTATATTATGTCTTATTTATCTCAAAATTTTTAATCTCCAGCAACCATCGATCCCACTCGGAACAACAGCGGCGGTGAGTCTGCGTGTGTGAGGGACTGACGTTTGCTTCGTCGGTGGAAGTGGAACAGAGCCAGCGGCCGGTGATGAGGAAGACAATCAATATTCATCACCATGTCTGAGCCATGCATGTTCATCGTTACTATGTTTAATTTCTTCTCTTCCATCTATGGTTCTGTGAGTCTGCGCTCTATAAGTAGTTAAGAAGGTTAGAGCATCGGATGTAGTAGAAAATTAGAATAGAGATTGAGATTATTAGAGTAGTAATTCAGACGTGCACTGTTTGAGTATTAATTTTGTTGCACAATTTTGCATAGGTGGTGTTCACTCAAGCGCTGCCTCAATAACACTAGAACCATCAACATACAGTGCAATCAACTCAGATGACCCTGCACATGTCTATTGTATTTGCACATTTCTTACTATGGATTAATTAATTTTGTGTACTTTGGTATATGTTTTTTTATAAAACGGCAAAATAGCTTAGCTGCAGCTATAACCAGCTATAGTTGCTCTTAGCTGGGCATTCAAGAATGCATGTAGCAAGAAAAAATTAATGATGATTCATGTTGTTAAGAAACTTTTTGAGAGAAAAAATTATTGACAAAGTTTTGGGCATTTACACTACAGGGAAAAGACCATTGTAGCAGCGGGCCAAAACCGCTATAGCGGCGGGTATCACGGTCTGCCGCTACGTCTCCGCAGATAAAAATTGAAGCCAGTATTGGCGGCAAATCGTGAACCGCCATAAGAAATCACGCGATAGCGGCGGGTGACATCGTCACCCGCCGCTACCCTTGACTGAAAAAAATGCCCCATGCCCTCCGGCACAAAAGGAGGCCCGCACAAAGGCCTTGCTTCTCTCGGGCCCGCTGTCGCCGCCGGAAGGGGTGGCGCGGCAGGATCTGCCGCCGCGGCCGCCGTAAGAAGGGGGCGGCCAGATCTGCCACCACAGTGGGTAGCGTGGCCGGATCAGCGGCCGCCGTGAGGGGATGGGGGTCACCGCTAGATTCACCGTCGTGATGGGGAGGGACTGCGGCCGCGCCGCCGCGCAGGGAGGGGTTGGGGTTGTGCCACGCCCGTGCTGGGGAAGGAGGGGCCACGGCAACGCTGCCGCGCGGGGATGCCTGGGACCGCCCGCTCCGACGCTGGGGAGCGGCCGGCAGGTGCCTCCACGCGAGGAGGGTGGAGCCGTGGCAGCACAGGGAGCGGCCGGCGGCGCAACCGCGTCGGGGAGGGGCCGGTGGCGTCACCACGCGCGAGGGAGGGGTATGGCAATAGTGGTCCGGTCGGTGAGATGAGAGAGAGAGAGAGAGAGAGAGAGAGAGAGAGAGAGAGGAACGGTGGGAGTGGAAATGGGGTCATTTGATATTTGGTCCAATCTAGGGTTCAAAGGAGTATGTGGGTTGGGCTGTGACGGCGGGCCTTTTGCAGGCCATAGCTAAAAAAATATTTGTAGCTGCGGGCCGTAATGTGGCCCGCCACTAAAAATCATAATGATTTTTAGCCGTGGTTCACTTTACTAGCGCCGTTACGTGTTCCTTCCTCCCACCGCTACAGTAGCGATTTGTTGTAGTGTTAGCTGAAGCCAATGAATCAATGCAGGTCAGCCCCTCCTTAGCTACTGGAGAGGCCAGCTGCTAAGAGCCATAGCCGGAGATTGAAAACTTTAATTTTTTTAGAGTGTTAGGATATATAGGCCTAGTGACATTAGTTCCACTGCATACAAGGAGAGACCAGGGTCAGGCTAATGTAATCTGAATATTGGTGGAAGGAGGCAGTAATAAAGTGAAACATGATGGACCAGAAGGGAATATATATGGAAATTATCAATTCACATGCCCAAACCATGATGCAGGAACGCGATTCTGACCTTTGCTTCTGACTTTTGGCAAAATGCTAATTAATTTATCGGATCAGAGTTAAGTGGTAAGTCTGGTAGAGGCAGCTTCTATCATCAAAACTAAATAAGAATCTTGGCTCAAGCTTCTTTAGCTAACTTTGAAGATTCCCAGCGTCAAGTCTCTTTACCAATGTGTCATCTGGCATTCTTAATGTGTTCTGTTTCCAAAGAACAGTGAACGCTTCAAAATGATGGATCAATCCATGTGAATGGTAAAGACCTGTCATGCAGAATTAGGACATAGCGGTGCAGCACACATTGTAAGAGGAGAGCACTATAACAGGAACACACTATAACCACGGGAGAAAAAACACGGTAGAGACCGCTATAAATAGAGGCTTATTTGAAGCCACGATTGATAATGTGAGCCACCGCTACAAATAAGCCTACATTTTAGGGGCGGCCCGTTAATCCCATATACAAAAACCCCTAACACTATCCAGCCACCCCACCACCCACCTCTCTCCTTCTCCAACTCCCCTAGCCACCGCCACCAACTCCTCTCCTCCCGACCTCTCTCTCTCTCTCTCTCTCTCTCTCTCTCTCTCTCTCTCTAGTGACCCCCTCCTCGGACGGCGGCGGCGGTGCACAGGGGCCGGATCCGGATGGGCCCTTCCTCCACGTGGCGGACAGCAGTGCGTGGGGGCCGGATCTGGCCGACCCCCTTCCTCCCGGCGGCGGCGGGCAGCGCGCGGTGCCAGATCCGCCTAGCCCCTTCATCCAAACGCATGACAGGCAGCGCGCGAGGCTGGATCCAGCGTGGCTGCGGCGGCGTGCAGGCGGTCGGCGATGCTTGGTCCCTCAAGGGCCCCTCTTTTTCTTTGTTTTTTAGTTTGTTTTGTAGGCACAATGGGTATATCTAGCATCTCTGTAGACGTTTATTTTTTAGCCTCGAGTCGTAGTCGTGGTTCCCATCACTATAACAATCATGCACTATAGCCACGCGTCCCAAGAACTAGTAGCTACAGCTGGCAAAATGAGCCACAGGTACAATGGGGGACGAGCTACAGTGTGCATTAACTATGGCTACGAGAGGGCTCAGTAGTCACGGTTGATGTTGTGAGCCACCACTATTGAGCCAAACACCAATAGCCACGGTTCACAACATCTACCGTGGCTATAGAGAGTTCAGCAGCCACGGTTGACAATGTGGCCTGCAGCCCATTTCTTTTTTTTTTCTTTGCCCTAGAGAGCCAACATGTTTGTCCTCCCAATATAAACTCAATATCTTCCCTCGAAACACTAACTCTCTCTCTCTCTCTCTCTCTGTGTGTGTGTGAGGGCCCGAATTTCACATAGTGTGAAATCCATTCTCATGTCCCTCTTAGCTATTCCCAGGAGTATAGCTTGTACATCCAACACAATTGATAAGAGAAAACAACAAAAGATAGAAGAATAACAAGGTAAGACATGGAACATCATCTCAAATCTCAATAACATTCATCATCCAAATGAGTACAAGAGCGTGGCTCGCAGGCCAACAATATACATGATAGACGCTATCGAAGCGATGAACCATCGAATTACACAGTGGAAGACTTGAACATGGGTCACCAATCCAAAGGCACTTGAGTGTAGGTGAGACTATCACTCCTCTCCATGAGCACCGACGGTAGGCTCGGAAGGGTCAACTGCATCGGCATCTGAAAAATAAAGTGGGGAAGCCGTGAGTACATAGAGTACTCAGCAAGCCGCACTACATAGCAACAATGTTATTCATGCTTTGATACTTTCAAGGATAGGCAAGGGCTCGGGACCTAAAAAATTATCATGAAGTCTAAGTGAGTCAAGTTTTATTATTATTCAAATTTTATAAGCGGCCTTGCAGGAAACAACACAATCCTGCAAGGCTCAAATTCTAAGTCCAAGTACACCTCCACTTGGAACCACAGCTCAAAACCGGAAGTAAAACACCTATCGGAGAGGAGAAGTGGTAAATCTAATCAAGTGTGTCGCTCAAAGGTGATGCCCATATCCAGGGGCATGGCTATACGTATAGATTATATCTCTCGTAGAGAGTATACACATGTACCCACGTGAAGTGGTACTATAACATAGGGCTACCGTCGTAGCCTAGGTACAGAAAAATTCGCAAGATCAGTCAACAATGCATCGACCGGTGGCACCCGTCCTCCAGTGTCTGGGATCCCCCTAAGAAATAGCAAAGGGTCCTGAAGGTGTGAAAGTTCTACCACCGGCCAGGTGGGGTAACCTCTACTCATGGGTCGAGACAACGCTCCAAAACCACTAATACAAACTCTACACCACGGCGGGCCAGCCGGTCCTCCGCAAAGCATCATGATCCAGCACACGTCCATACGGGTCACGTAGTGTGTAAGTAAACCAAAGAGCGAGCAACCAAAAAATTGGTCCTCAAGTTGTCGGGGCGAGTCACCAATCCCTCTCCTCAAACCACATCCACAACAGGCACTCTCCAAATGGGAACTCCCAAAAAGTTCTCCAGCACCTAATCACCTACACTCACCCCCGCAAAACAACCTATAGGGTTTCTAATAAAAACTCAACACCTAAGAAGCACCTATAATTTATTTAACACAAAAACATGTATATCATCATGTGGAGTTCAATTAAGAATCTAAGCAATTCTAACCATGCAAGTATCATCACTAGAGCATCCTAGGGTAATTAGTGGCAAAGATAGCATGATATGGCATAGGATATGATACTAAGCAACAAGTAACAGTTCATATGCATGAGTC
The DNA here is from genome assembly GCA_031894775.1 of Chloris gayana. Taxonomy (NCBI): domain Eukaryota; kingdom Viridiplantae; phylum Streptophyta; class Magnoliopsida; order Poales; family Poaceae; genus Chloris; species Chloris gayana. The sequence goes on from JAUNZO010001252.1 coordinate 701,328, forward strand.
AAATTATGCAAGTACTAAATAGGCTTAAGAGTGATCTAGGGTTGCGGCTTTCCTTGGAAACGCTGGTCCCAGCCGGTGTCGGGGTACTCAATCAGCTGCTCTAGTGGAAACTCCTCAAACTCCTCTATCAAACACAGACCACGCAGTACAGGTTAGGCATGCAAATCAAGGCAAATAGGTAACGAATCGAAAAGACAGGAATTTACTATACTACAACATGACCAACAACTACACAAAAACATAGTACGTCTCTATGATCTCAACGCAACTGACCGCATATTTTTCTAACGCTCAGAGACAAAGATATGAATTTCCAAAAGAAAAAGGATTATTGGAAATTCAGAAAAGATGGAAAAAGAAAAACAGAGAATATTCCTGGAATGTTCCCTGCCACGACAGCAAGAAGCCAGCGTCACCCAGGACAACTTCTACCAAGTCAGCACTACGTGGCATTACTTCTACCACGTCAACAAGTGCCAACTCAGCACCACATCAGCGAGACTTCTGCCACGTCGGCGCCACGTGCTCACTTTTATCCCATGTCAGCACAGACCAAAGCTCAATGGCGATGGGCGGCACCACCGTGGCTGCACAGTGCCTCACCAAAATTGCGTCTACCAAACTCTTCGACTTGCCGCGAGCCACACCAAGGGCACCAGCGGACTTAGCACGGACGCGCGGACATGGGAGAACCGCCCTAGAGGACCAGCTCTACCCATGGCAACGGTGCGAGCTCGTTGGAGCAATGGCTCCATGGTGGCGCTCGGGGAAAAACCCCACACCTCAACCAAAACAAAATCTTCGACCACCAAACGAATGGTACTAGCCCCGACCGGAAGAGCCGGCCGAACATCGATGGTGGCTTGAACCACGGCAGTGACCAACGAAGCTCCGGCGAAACCCAAGAAGGCTCGACCTTTTCGATCCAACCATTCATGCATGAGCATCTACGCCACCAAGCGAAGCTCTATGACCTAACGGATGACACCAATCGAGCTTGGAGCCACCACCTCGCCGGCGGCAGCGGAAAACCGATGAAGTCGAGAAATTCGTGCTCAACCCAAAGGAGAAAGAGGGTGCTTAGGCATGCGACCGACTAGCTATCCTCCGAAAGGTTCAACTCGGTCGGATGGGCCATGATGACGACGAGCTCGACGGGAGAGGTGATGGCGGACAACGGTCGGTGGCGCGTAGAGGTGGGTGGTGATCATGACTCCCGCGTTCCGACGCTACGAGCCAAACAAGGATCAACAGCACGGAGAGAGAGAGAGAGCACACAAGGGTGAACCAAAGACAGAGGATGGTAAAGACAAGCGCTCACCGGAGAGGACGAACGGCGGCGGTGACGGTGGTTGGCAGAAACTTCAATTCGCTAGCACTTGCTCCTCCCTGCACGAAACGGCGTGCGGTTGGCACAACGAGTCACAGCATCGCATGAAGAAGCGGCTGGAACAGACGGGACTCACCAGTGATGACCTTGGCAGACAGCGGCAGAGGGAGAGCGAAAAACTTCAAACAACAATTCAAACTTTTCCAAATTCATTTCTATTCCAAATCCGAATTTGATTACAAGTTGGTTCCAATTAAATTGCACAATCTAGGCTGTTACACTCTCTCTCTCCACTCAGCCACTGCCTTCTCTTTCTCTCTCTCTCTCTCTCTCTCTCTCTCTCTCTCACGTGCATCACGGGTGGCAGAACGCGGGCGTCCTCCTCCCAGGCCTCCATCTCCCGATGGCCGACACGCACCACAGGCGGCCAATGGCAGGCGTCCTCCCCAGCCTCCGAGGTGGCGAGCAGTGGCTGGCGCACCACCTCCCTAATCCCCGACGACTAGTGCACCGCCTCCCTCCTCCTCCCCGGGCGGGAGGCGGTGAGCAGTGGCCCGGGGGCGGCTGGATATGGCTGCCCCCTTCACCAGCGGCAAGTGGCAGCTCGGGGGATGATGGATTTTGCCGCCCCCTTCACCGGCGGCGAGCGGCGGCCCTAGGGCGGACAGATCTGTGCCCCTCCCCCCTTCTCCCGCGGCGAGCAGCGGCCGTACCTTCTCCGGTGGTGGCGCGAGGTGAACCACCAGCCCCCGACGATGGGACTTTTTTTTTCCTATATTCATTGTAGCCACGGTTAACTTTGTCAACCGCTGCTACTATAGCGGCGGTTGACAGTGTGAACCGTGACTATAGTGACACCTTATAGCCATGGGTGACCTTGTTTGTTTATTTGTAGCCTCGCAAATGTAGCCACTGTTGGGTTGACCCGTGGCTATAGTGGTCTCCCAACGATGGCTATAGTGCTTCATTGTTATAGCGCATACCGGCGGCTATAGACCCCTTAGAACTGTGGCTATAGTCGCCGGTTGTGATAGCGGAGGGAGAGGGAGAGTTGGGTGTGTTTAGTTTTGAACCATGCATGAATTTTTCTTCACATTTGCCAACGAATTGGTAAGGCCGCTAAGCAAATAAGAATTTTTTTTTTTTTTTACCCTGGTGGCTATAGTAGCCTCTTTGGCTGACTTTGAAGATTCCCAACGTCAAGAGCTGCATCTTATTTGTGTGCTTAGCAGTTAGCAGTCTCTTTACCATGTGTCATCTGACATTCTCAATGTGTTCTGTTTCCAGAGAACACTGAAGCCTTGAAAATGATGGATCAATCAATGTGAATAGTAAAGACCTACCATGCAGGAGTAGGACATGGCGGTGCTGCACACCTTGTAAGAGGAGATAGAGATGGAGAGGGAGAGTTTGGTGTGTTTGGTTTTGTACCATGCTTGAATTATCTTTTGATTTTTTCTTCACATTTGCCTACGAATTGGTAAGGCCGCTAAGTAAATAAGATTTTTTTACCCACGATTTGGCAACACCAAATTCTGGTTAAGCCCATATGTGTAACAAAACCAGACAGGCTAAGAGGGCAATATTGTCTTTTCACAATCAAAACAAGTAAAATAATAGTCACGTTGTCTAGTAGCTTAAACCGGGTTTTGTGTGTGTTAGACAAAGAACGCAGCTATACATCCGATTGCGATGTCCGACTATCATGTACAACCACCACGGAAGCAACTGCTACAAAACAATGGATGACAATCACGGTGTGAGGCCGAGCAAGCTGAAAAAGGCAATGGTACACGACAGTTGGATCTATGGGTCGGACTCGGATGTATATCAACTAGTTTGCCTACCCGCGCATTTGCGCGGTTAACTTTATGCTTGAAAAAAGTAAATATTATATGATCTTACTTGAATTCTACAGTTTTAAGTTCTATCAAAAATTAACTTGGTTCACTGATAAATTCATTATAATGAATTAAAAAATTTTATTGAATTAAAAATTATGATAGATCCAGATTGATTTTTTTGGCCATTCATTCTATTCATTTATTGCTTCGTAGTTTCTGTGTTTTATACAAACAATTTTTTCTTTGGTCTTACGTGATTTATTTTTGAAGGACAAGGTTTTTCTAGTCTTTTTCAATAAGGGTAATGGTGGGTAATAAGAAAGTAAGTATAACGGTATTTTAGTCTAGTGGGTAATTTTTCTTTTTTTCACCGATTGATGTGGTAATTTCTAGCCCTTGAGAGCGAACGCGATGGCTCCTTTTCTTGCTCAAATAGATATATAATAGATTCCCTTAGGCAAAAGAGAGATAATTCGAGTGTCCCGCGGCAAAACAAACTTTTTGCATGCTTCTGTGGACGAAATAACCTACTAAATATGCTGCTAAATAAAATTTTTATTCAATATGTATGTATGCTTCTCAGCAGTAAAAATATGCTAGCAAATAAAGCGGTTACTCATCAGGTCGTGACAACAATAAGTACGATCAAACAAAATGGAAGGTATTAATGTTTTACTAGGTATAATAAAACGGAAAGAATTGATTGTTGCCAATTTATTTGGCTCAGCTTCCCTCTATATAACCAAGCATTCCCAAAACGATGGAGCATCAAGAAACCATTAGCCTCTAGATCTAGACTACATACGTATACCAAAGCTTAATCTCCCAGCCTCAGATCATGGCGTGCTTCAAGAAGACTCTCGTCCTCCTCGTAGTTTCACTGCTGATGGCTCTCCTAGCCCCACCGGCGTCATCGACCAGGGAGCTGGCCACTGAAAGCCAACAATGCGGCCAAGTTAGATCGTGCAATGAGAAGTTGTGCGGTGGCATGTGCGCCGTCGTGGACATCAGCGGCGTCGGGACGTGCAAGACCGTCGCTGGTGTCCCCCACTGTTGCTGCGGCCCAAAATCCTCTACGTCTGTCGGTGTCAAGCAGCTTGTTAGTTGATGTTGGTGTTGCTCGAGTATTGAGCAACTGAATTTTGTCTTGTTATTAGATGAATGCGTCATTCTGGCTCAAAATTATTTTTGTGAGTGCTAAACATTTAGCTTTGGTCATAATACATCTTTCAACGGATTTTTAGTCGAATAATCTTTTGAATTTCTACATGCTACCATTCGTGCTTCTAACATGGATCGACAAAAATTTTCTCTGTAATTTACCATATTTTGTCTTGGAAATCAACAGTGTTAGGACGTGCAAGACCAAAATCCTCTGTGTCATCCTTCAATTTCACCAAGCTTGTCCATTGATCCACCAGTGCTTAACGCTTGAATATTGAGCAATTGAACTTTTTTATTTATAATAATGGTGAGTGTTTGATTGTCTCTCACAATCCAATACATATAGATACATGTTAAACATGTGCCTAGCTTTTGCAATATTAGATCTTTCAACTGATTTTTCTTCTACTGCTAACACAAAAAATAAAATGTGAATTTGAAAGTTTGTGCTTAATTCACCACGGAAATATTGTATGTGTAGCATTAGTGCAAAATGTTTGCGATTAATTACCAAAAGCTTAACTGCATTTTTTCATACACAAAATTCCATTTTTAAATGTCGACAATGGATCCATAAAAACGGTGCATACCTCTTACTAAATAAGAACTACATGCAACTTATTCATTTGAGTAGTCAGACGATGTTCTTATCAAAGTTTTGCATACTTTATAAAATTCCACCAAAGTAATCGTAGATTAGACTTTAATTAAACTTACCATATCCATTTTTCTTATTTGGATAAATGTTTCATGGTAATTATTAAGACGGTGTGATGGACTCACTAGTCATCCAAGCTACAATGGTTGTGGCCTCACTATTTTAGCTTGGACAGATAAATTTGCTTTTAGGGAGAGGACCCTCCTTAAAGTTAAGAGCAGGTGCATCGAGAAAACGAGAATGCACAATACTCCTTTGTTCCGCACGTGCTTTGGCCCATCCTTGCTTAGTATGTCACACAACATCTCAAGTGGGGGAGGCAATTGGAGTTCATACTTATTTTGTATATCAATTTCATTTAAAATCCTCTGGTCCCTCCTACCAACGCTTGCTAATTTTCAGTTCTTTAGAAGTTTGGATTCCTCTCGAGCAATCCTTTGGGCCATTGGATCTAGATCTAGCAGTTCTTTAGTAGTAGCAGTAGCAGCAGTAGTAGCAGTAGTAGGAGTAGTAGTAGCAGTAGCAGCAGCAGTAGCAGTAGGAGCAGCAGTAGCAGCAGTAGCAGTAGTAGTAGTAGCAGCAGCAGTAGCAGTAGAAGTAGAAGTAGTAGTAGCAGTAGCAGTAGAATTAGCAGTAGCAGGACTAGTTGCAGTACCAGGAGCAATAGCAGTAGCACGAGCAGAAGCAGGAGCAGTGATAGTAGTAGCAGTAGCAGTAGTAGCAGCAGCAACAACACTAGTAGTAGTAGAAGTAGAAGTAAAATTATTATTATTATTATTATTATTATTATTTGATGTCACATCAAATTTTAAATAAAAATTTGAAAGAATCGCTAAAACCGACCTAATAATGATCAAACTAAAATGTGAACAAAATCTAATGATCAATCATACATTTTACTCCCATGGGTGGCATGATTCAAGGTGTCACACGACATCTATTTTCTTAGGGTAGCCTTGGCGTATTTTGGAGAATTTTTCTATTTGTCCAAGGGTGGCCTTCCACGAAATGCCCGTAGTTGTTGCAGTTTGATAAAATACTCACCAAATCAATGACTCATCGGTAAAATGCCCACGGGTGAAAGTTTGGATGAAATGACCCCAACCCCTTCTTCTTCCTCCTCTGGTCCTCCCTCGCATGAAAACAAAGTTGTGGCTAGACTAGGGCACTGGTGGCAGCACGCCAGGTGAGTGCGAGGGTGAGTCTTCGGGCACGGTCATGTGCTGGGTGATCGTTCGGTGGGGCGTGCACGCATGCAGACCAACGAGCATGTTGGTCATAACTACGCACCCACTTATATACCGTAAGAGGACAATGTACAATGTAGCATTTTTCGCTTAGTGTATTCCAAGGTTTAATCGAATCCACGTAGACTAAAGGTAATAACATGTTATGTTACGTGTTGAAAAAAGTAGAGCAGTCAGTGCAGCACAATTACCTCTCTTTTTAAATTATACCATGCATCCACCGACTTACCTGGATGCCTTCCATGGACCTACACACCATGGGAATTTAGATGTTCCCAAAAAAGTATTGTTGCATATATAAAGATGTAGATGGCATGATTTGTGGAAGTTTCCATTGGTGGGTTTACTACGCTAGTGAGCTTGTGACAGAGTCAGTTGATGCTCCACTCATCTTGCCGACTTTTCTCTTTAATGGCCAATTATGAATACAACGCATTCTTTCGGCTACCTAATATACGACTATTTATTACATGACGATGCGAAGTGTAGATTCTTTGGATAATTTGCTGCGTAGCATGTGCTTTTATAGTAGTAGTAGTAGCAGTAGTAGTAGTAGCAGCAGTAGCAGCAGCAGTAGTAGTAGTAATCGTAGTCTACCTATTAAAGAAGTAGTAGTAGTAGCAGCAGCAGCAGCAGTAGCAGTAGTAGCAGCAGCAGCAGCAGCAGCACTAATTAGTAGTAGTCTACCTATTAAAGAATAAACATCTTTTTGTATTCCTCTTTTCTTTTCTTACCCACATCCTTCGATACCCATCAATCTATACCGTGAATCCAATCTATCTACAATTGCTATTTCCTTCTTTTTCCTATGATTTATGGACCCAGTCATTGTTGATGCTACAATATTTACACAAATTACATTGAGGTTGTCCTCCAATTGTTTGTTTTTTTCACCTAAGTTTCTACCCTCTCTACTGTCCAATCCCACACCAAAACTTTGCATACTTGCCGCACTAATCCCGCACTCCCACAACACTTTCAAATTTCCTAATCCCGCACTCCCTCACTTTCCAAACTTCCCGTCAATCACATCCGGGCAGCCCACGTCCTCGCTGGCCTGCGCCCGCCCACCTCCGCATCCGCGGCACCACCACGGCATCACTGGCCTACGCCCTCCCACATCCCGCGTCTGCGCCGCCGGGAGACCACCCGGTACTTCGTTGCCGCCGCGGAGACCAACGCTCGTCCTCCCGTGACACCACCACCACCTCGCCGGACTGCGCCCGCCAGCCTCCGCATCCGCGCCGCTGCGGAGACCACCGCTCGTCCTCCCGCGAGACACCACCACCACCTCGCCGGACTGCGCCCATCGATCTCCGCATCTGCGGCACCACCACCACCTCTTCGGATTGCGCCCGCCCGCCTCCGCATCCGCACCGCCGCGGAGACCTCGCCGGCCTGCGCCGCCCGCCTCCGACGACGAGGCACCACCACCTCGCCGGCCTGCGCATCACACGTTTTCTTGACCTGACCAAACAGAATTAAACATGCGATTAAATTTTATTGCAAGTTTATTCTCTTCCCTTCCATACAGTACTGATTGAATCAAGCTCTACAAGCATGTGACCAGAGCAAGGACTTGAAGTGGGATCAGGGCGTCAAGCACGAGGTATAGCGAGGCTAAAAATGTGGTATAGTGCAAATTTTCCCTCTTTGTATTTTTACAGAATATATATTTTTATCCCTTGCAGAGGCACTTGATAGATTGATGAAATTTTCCATTGTATATTGTGGTTTCAGTTCTACTGAATTTATATTACTAAGACCAGCATATACAGTATGTCATCATGGGTACATTATCGGTCATGGTAGCTTCTAATTAAATTGTCATCTTGCTCTGTGACTTATTTTTTTAACAAAAAGGTTGATGTGGCAATATATATCAGCGTAATGTTTGGTGCCAGTTAGCTATGTGAATAGTCAAGTTGTCATCTATGCCTTACAGCATAGATGAACTTTTTGTGCTTATATTGTCGAGCCACTGATTGAAAAATCTAGATAGTATCTTGGAAAGTTAGTGGTATTGTGAAGAATGTGTTTGGCAAACACTTAATTTAATGTGAGGCTGGGCTCTCAAGATGGAAGCTTGGATTGTTCATCACACAATACATAAATCAAACATCAATGGAAGCTTGGTACACTATTTGAATAATCCATTTATCTTTACTTTTCTTGTCTTTCTAAAATATCTCAGATTGACAATGCTAAATATAATTGGAGGGTCATGTGCCATCTCTGACAAAATACAAAAATGCCGCTAGAACAGGAACTAGGATGTCCTATCGTATGAAAACTATGGAAGTAGGGAAATGTGGAACTAGAGTATTCGTAGAGAGCTCTATTCGTAGCAGGCTCTAACTTTTATAGGGGTACCTCTAGAGTGTTATAAAACAAATTCTATTTCGAAAGAAAAACATCCTAATGTTTCACCTTGCAGCTGGATCTTAGTTTGTTAGTGATTCTGCTAGATTGCTAACGCTGAGTATGTTTCGTGTTATTTTGATACGAGTTCTTTTGGTATTGGAACCAAAGCACATGATGAGGTATCTCTCCATCTTATAAATTCTTTTTGGATGTCGAATATTTTTAGAGTTTCTGAAAAATAATGGAGGTGCTTGGATATAACCAATTCTGTAGTTTTATAAATCACAGTATTTCTAAAAGTGCAACCATTTTGGACTTTTAAAAAATTCACTCTTCACATCCTTTCTTTTTAATTGTCTAAACTGTTTTATATACACAATTACATGTCTGCTATTCATTACAACCTAGATTTCATTTTTATCCTTAATGCATGTTCATTCTTATTCTCGTATGAAAGTGATTTGCAGTCCTGATAGATTCGTCGCCTATCCATTCAGGTCCGAGAAATGTCTTCTTCATGTCCAGTAACTATTGTTAATGGAGGTTCCGGAGAAACAGGTTTGTCTTGCTAGCTATGAATTTGATTTGTAAAAGGGTTCTGATTTGTAAAAGGTCAAGCTGAAAAAATGTTCTGATTGTTTATATATTTGGTGATGTATCAAATCGGATAATATTATTTTTATTCATCCTTGCAGGACTATCAGGCCTGATTATACATGTAGCAACTGTGGGAGCCATGGGTTATGGATACATGTGGTGGAAAGTATGTGTTTCTTGTAGATCATATATTTTACTTTATGCTAGCAGTATCTAAACTGCCAAAACTGTTCTTAAAGCTAATTTAGGTGTGGCTCATGTTCCTTTTCTTCCTTGCAGTAACTTGTACTTCTTGAATCACTCTTCTATTACCAGTTATTCATTAATTGTATTATTGAAAATAATTATTAACTTTTATATTGTCATCCAGGGCATCTCATTCTCTGATCTAATGTATGTCACCAAGGGCAACATGGTGCAAAGCTCTCTTGCTGTAAGTGTTCCCTCACTATCCATTTGTGCTAGCAATCTGTTGCTTGTGTTCATATCTTTGATAACCGGAAGTTACAGGCTGTGTATTTCTGCCACATGTTTTTGCTATCATCATTAAGATATTTTTCAACCTGTGTATTCTAACCTTGTTCTTGTTTATGCAGGCTGCTAAAAGACATTTGACGCTGCACATTGAAAATTTGGATGATAAATTTGATTTGCAAAAGGCTCTATCTGAACAAATAAGAGGTGATGTACTTTTTCCTTTAACACGTTTTATTTATTGCAGTTTGTTAAACCTTAATTTTTTATATTGAACTGGCCCTCTAAGTGTGCATTGTTCTTATAATTTTCAAATACAATAAATAAAATTACTGATGCTTGACTGAAGCTTGAGAATATTGGTTCTGAAATAAGAAACAACAAAAACTTGGTCTGGGGTATTATAAGTGTATAGGTAATACACAAGTAACCCCATCTAATCTTTTTCCAACTTGTATTAACCTCTTGTACTTCTGCAGGATGGGAAAATTGACTCAATGGAAGCCAAACTGGTAGGTCTTCTCTCTTTGAGAGTGTTATTATTTCAGTTCAGCTTCGTCTTAAAATAAAATGTAGTCCAATTTAGCATGTTAGTATCTTATAAGAGCTGTCCTATTTTTTCACGGTGGATTATTAAAAAGGTGGATCTTGCATGCTTTGGGTAAAGACGGGTGCACTCTTTTTGTTATGTTAACCAAAGTACAGTCTTCTACAAAACTTCTCATGTGCTGGTGTGATGTACCTATGTCAATTCATAGATCAAAATGGTGGAAAACTGCCAGAACACCTGGTACCTACTGTATTTACGATTATGTTGCATGCTCCTATAGGCTGTTTGTCCAGTCTACTTAACATTCATTGTTTAATTACTAGAGGAAGGATGTGTGTGTGTGTGTGTGTGTGAGTGTGTGTTTTGGAGACAGTAGCAACTGGACAACAATGATCCATCTGATAAGATAAGCAGGTTTGATTAGTAACCATTTATTCCATGCATCCAAACTTTTTTTTCAATATGTACATTAACCTGGCAGCTCAGCTAAGACCATACATGTGGTAATTAGGCACTCATTTTTTGTGTGTATCCATTAGCTGTAACCCCTTAGTAATTATCTATTGATTGTTTACATAGTTGTGACCTGTTCTTTCTTATTGTTTTTGGATGATTTAAGCATACTAAATTATTGAACATGATGAAATTTTATATTTATATTTAACATAACAAATGTGGACTATAACATGCTTTTTGCAATTGATTGTTTCCCTGTGTTTGGGAATTTATGGGCAAAACAACATTTGCCCCCAATTTCGGCCATTTAACTAGATGAAACCAGATTCATTCAGCTGTGTTGACCTCGTTGTAGATTTTTTTGAAATTATTGGTTTCCCTAGGGTTCACACCTGTTTCTCTTAATTTATTGCTTTTTCATGAAAATATTAAGGAACCTAATGTGGGCTAACTACTCTGATAATAGCGACTAGCCTCTTCCTCATATGCACAAGCTAATTGCTTGAGGTGGTTAGTACCGGAATGTTGGTGCTTTGCGCATCTTTTAAGCACCGGTAATTGACTTGCTGTGAACTTTTTATTTTTAGCACCTAACTATGCGACACGCCTACTGCAGTACGCGCTATAGAGCTCCGAGATTGTAACTTGCATTCACGTGGTGGTTCTAACCGAAATAATTACATAGTTGTTCAATATAAATAGATATTTATCACTGTTACTTCAATATAAATATGAAGTATTGCATGTGCTAAAGTAATATCAATCTCATATATAGGTAACTAAAATAATATTTTTTATTTCTATAATGATATCGTAGTAATTAGTAATAAAATATGATATGAAGTATTGCATGTGCTAAAGTAATCTCATGTATCTCTAATATTATGACTATACTAGGAACATAACTGGACATCAAGTATTGTCTGTCATGTCTCTATCGAATGGCAAAGACAAACCCTCTACTTCTAATCAGGTGATAAATTAATGATATGTTGTATTATTTGGTTATTAAAATATGTTAGTGTGGACGTATTGTAGTATTAATTATGCACATGATTGCAGGTGGGATGGCATGTGAATGAAGCACTTAGTGTAATGTCAGATGATATACGAGGAAGCCTTTCCCTCATCAAGTTCATGATTGGTTGATTAGATCACACGATATAGGGAATAAAAGAAGTTTCGAGTAGTTCATGTCGTGGACTTTTCTTATTAAATTCAGTATACAAACGTTTAAATATTCAATCTGTTATCTATCAATTATGAGTAGATACTTGATAATTTGAATATTGTCTTGAATTGTTGGGAATATTTCAAGTCTTTTATGCTTCGAATGCATAGTTTTTGTTTTATCTCATTGTCATGTCATTTTTGTTAACGTGTGATCCAAGTAGCAAGATCAATAATTTTAAACATATAATGTAATTGTTGAAACATTTATGAGTTTGATATCTACTTTATTTCAAGCTTGTATTTTTTTATATATGAATGTTGTAAATATAACACGTGCGTGTCGCACGTGCACTATACTACTAGCAGAAGTAGCAGTGGCAGTAGCAGTAGAATTAGCAATAGGAGTAGCAGCAGGAGCAGTGGTAGTAGTAGCAGTAGCAGTAGCAGTAGTAGCAGTAGTAGTAGTAGCAGTAGCAGCAATAGTAGTAGTAGAAGTAGAAGTAAAATTAGCATCATTAGTAGTAGTACTAGTAGTAATAGCAGCAGCAGCAGCAGTAGTAGTAGTATTTGATGTCACATCAAATTTTAAATAAAAATTGAAAGAATCGCTAAAACCGACCTAATAATGATCAAACTAAAATGTGAACAAAATCTAATGATCAATCATACATTTTACTCCCATGCGTGGCATGATTCAAGATGTCCACGAAATGTCTGTCCTTGTTGCAGTTTGATAATATACTCACCAAATCAATGACTCGTCGGTAAAATGCCCACTGGTGAAATTTTGGATGAAATTACCCCTACCCCTTCTTCTTCCTCCTCTGGTCCTCCCTTGCACGAAAACAAAGCTGTGGCTGGACTAGGGCACTGTTGGCAGCATGCTAGGAGAGCGCGCGGGTGAGTCTTTGGGGAAGGTCATGTGCTGGGTGATCGTCCGGTGGGGCGTGCGTGCATGCAGACCAACGAGCGTGTTGGTCATAACTACGCACCCACTTATATACCGCAAGAGGACAGTGTACATTGTAGCACTTTTTCACTTAAAGTATTCCCAGGTTTAATCGAATCCACATAGACTAAAGGTAATAACATGCTGTGTTACATGTTGAAAAAAGTAAAACAGTCAGTGCAGCACAATTACCTCTTTTTTTCAGTTATACCATGCATCCACCGACTTACCTGGATGCCTTTCATGGACCTGCACACCATGGGAATTTAGACGTTCCCAAAAAAGTATTGTAGCATATAAAGATTTAGATGGCATGATTTGTGGAAGTTTCCATTGGTGGGTTTACTATGCTAGTGAGCTTGTGACAGAGTCAGTTGATGCTCCACTCATCTTGCCGACTTTTCTCTTTAATGGCCAATTAAATATAACGCATTCTTTGTTTGTCGATATCAGTACTTTCGGCTACCTAATATACGACTATTTATTACATGAGGATGAGAAGTATAGATTGTTTGGATAACTTGCTACATAGCATGTGCTTTTATAATATCCGAAGATTATTCTGAACGACCTTCTTGCTGCCTTGCCATATTGTGCTGTTGTCTAGTAATCATATTCTTCAATCTTTTTCCTCACACTTAGAGAAAAAAATTACCATTGATCCCCCCTGGGACAAGGCATGCGAAGGATCAAAAGCAAGCACTTCTCGAGCTCAAAAATTAATATGGGAAATTTCCATGGATGGAACAATTCAAGAAAGTGACATGCACGTTGAGATCATGTCCAAATTCCTCCCAATTAAATTATATTAATTCAGAGAAAATGCTTAAAAGCTAAGATTCTCTGATTTCATTGGGGTATTAAACCTTAATAAAAATTAATGGCATGTGGGCTAGAATTTTCTTTTTGACATGTAATACAACATATATTTTTTGTGGACCCCACTTGTGTTGTAGAATTTTGAGTTGTAGTTCAATTCAAATTGAATTTCAATTATTTGTCCTACCAAATCACTTTGCATGTCAATGAATTTCCTTGTGAGGGTGCTACTAGACCAGAGGCATGTTTTAAAAATGTTAACTCGCAAAATTTGTGACACGGGGTGTCACACAATGGAACAGCAGTAACAGGCCATAGTGAGGCTAACAGGTAGGACTCACCGTTCAGAATAGTTTTCACTGAAGTTGTAGTTTTCTGACACTCAGGATGTAGTTTTGTGAAATGGGTCTTAAATTTGTAGTTTTCTGAAACTTTGGTGCAAGTAGTTGTAGTTTTGTGCAATTCACTCTTTCATTTTTGGTCTTATTTTTTTCGGTTTAAATTAGTGATGGTATTTGTGTATCTTAACTTGAAACTAATATCAAAGAATAGGCCAATGATTTAATTCATGGTCAGGTTGATCGAAAATATTAATTAGCTTAAAGTCAGTGATGGTCAGGCGAAATCCCTATCCCAAACATCTATTAATTCTACCATTCTATATGTTGTTTCCGTAACAAGCTTGCTAGTACGTGATTTTGTACATTAGACATAGACAAAAGTGTCCCTGCTTTTATTCAAAGAGGTGATTTTGTATATCTATCAATAACAATCGACTAATTAACTTATTTTGCCATTCCCTTTTATACAGATGTTTGTTTTTCTAAGAGGTGCAAGAAATTCTGAGGTATCATCGATCTATTGCCTCTCCGCCCATGTTATGAACTGCAAGGGTAGAAGTTAATTCTGACAACTGTCGTATTTTGTCCATATCTTGTAGCTGGGTTCCATAAATCAATGTTTTGCATAGCAGGGGATGTCGTGTTATTTCCTTGAACGCTTAATTGCTAATACTATGGATTTGTTGGCATGGACTATATGAACGATTTAGCAGCATGCATTGTTCAGCATTGCCATTGCCCCGTTCTTTTCTTGTGGTAGATTCTCCCTGGGCTAAACCCTAAACCCTCTTATATTGTGTGCCAAGATGGTGAATGAAGGACAAGTAGTAAGATTCTGAGAAATGGAGGAAAGGTAATAACATGCTGTGTTACGTGTTGAAAAAAGTAAAACAGTCAGTGCAGCACAATGACCTCTTTTTTTTTTTCAGTTATACCATGCATTCACCGACTTACCTGGATGCCTTTTCATGGACCTACACACCATGGGAATTTAGATGTTCCCAAAAAATATTGTTGCATATATAAAGATGTAGATGGCATGATTTGTGGAAGTTTCCATTGGTGTGTTTACTACGCTAGTGAGCTTGTGACAGTCAGTTGATGCTCCACTCATCTTGCCGACTTCTCTCTTTAATGGCCTATTATAAATACAACGCATGTTTGTTTGTCGATATCAGTACTTTCGGCTACCTAATATACGACTATTTATTAGATGAGGATGTGAAGTATAGATTCTTTGGATAATTTGCTGCGTAGCATGTGCTTTTATAACATTTGAATCCGAACATCACAGTTTATCCCTTATCCGAAGATTATTCTGAACGACCTTCTTGCTGCCTTGCCATATTGTGCTGTTATCTAGTGTAACAGCCTGGAATTAGCCAAAAATTCAAAACCCGCTTTTGAATTCAAACCAACTCATTCAAGTAAAAACCAAACCCTTTTTTTCTTTCAGATCTGGCGCTTGGGCCGCGTTTTCTTCCCATCTTGTACGAAGCCCATCTCCCCT
Organism: Chloris gayana; assembly: GCA_031894775.1. NCBI lineage: Eukaryota > Viridiplantae > Streptophyta > Magnoliopsida > Poales > Poaceae > Chloris > Chloris gayana. The sequence continues at coordinate 716,804 of JAUNZO010001252.1, forward strand.
TCCCTGCTGGATAGGAAATTTTTTTTTTAATAATCGATTTTTTTATTAAATTTATATTAATAACCTCCGGGATTCAAAATTTGCAAAAATAACCGCTCAATCGCCCATCCAGTGGGCGACACGAAGCTGTCGCCCGCTCAACGGGCGACAGGTGGCGCACGTGGGACCGGGTCGCTCGTCCAACGGGCGACGAGTCCGCCCGAGGCCGCGGTGGGACCTGTCGCCCGACCGCTGGGCGACAGGCTGTCACGTGGTGCCGGGTGGGACCAGTCGCCCAGCGGTCGGGCGACAGACGGCGTCCGGTCTGGTGGGACCCGTCGCCCAACGGTCGGGCGACAGGTCCCGCGTATATAGGCCGCGCCGCGCTCGCCCTTCTGCCGCCGCCGCAAGAGAGAGAGAGAGAGGGAGAGGGAGAGGGAAGGGAGGAGAGGAGAGGAGAGGAGAGGGAAGAGAGGAGAGGAGAGGAGAGGGAGGGAGGGAGAGGGAAGAGAGGAGAGGGAAGAGAGAGGAGAGGGAGGAAGAGGGGAGGAGGAGAAAGAAGAGGAATTCTGGAAAGATTTTTTCGGTAATTTCTTTTTAAATTTATTATATTTAAAGTATGGTAATTAGTTTATAGTGTACTATTGATTAGATTGAGCAGTAAGTATTGTAATATTTATTAGATTTAGAATATATCAGTGCAATTACTATTTATTAGTTTGTAGTAGTTTAGCGTATTTATGTTAGTTAGTTTGATGTTTAGATTTAGAATATATTTGTTAGTGTATCGCAGTTAGTATATATATATATATATATCATTTATACTATGCTAGTTAAATAAAATATTTATCGAGTGGGAAGAATAAATTCCTTAACAAGTGTAAATATAAATATTTATTATCTATAGTATTTTAAATAATATGATAGTTACATGAAATATTTACATATTTATTATAGATATTTTTTAAATATATATGTATTATGTATTTTCATACTAGTAAAATATATATGTATTTTGTATTTATATGTTCTATGTACAAGTGCTATAAATTAATAACTAAAAAGAGTTATCTATAAATATTTATGAACTGTAATATTATATTTAGTTCTATAGTTATTCTTTACAGTTATGAAAGAAATAATTAAGCCTTTATAATATTATTTTGTTTGGATAGGTATGTCAGAAAAAGTAGTGTTTGAGATTTTTTATGGATCTGGTGAGGTTGTTGAGAATGCAAGTGGGGTTGATTTGTCCGGATTTCCATCTATAAAGAGGGGATTATCAAGAGCCAACGAGAGAACAATCCGTGGTGTTCGTAACTCGGTTGTTGCGGATGTTTGGACTTGATCCAGAACACCACACTTTGCATTTGCGGGGTTTGGTTAGTCGTATTCGGGTGGGATTTTACTGGGAAATGATAGATCCGAATGACACAACGACATGGAGGAAGTATGTGGATATGGCTATTGAACGTGGTTGGCCTATAATGCTTCTTGCCCAAGCATATCCAAAGGAGGTGGTCCATGGGAACGTTGAACATGCATATGACTCGGATGTTAGGGTGACAGATGAGGAAGAGGAGAATGATGAATTTCCAGAAAGCATCTCTAATGCAGAGCCAATTGGGGAAGCAGATGAAGGAGAACACATTGAGCATTTAGTGAATGAAATGATGATGGAAGATATGGAGCATGAAGATCTTCCAGAAATAGATTCATCCGATGAGGAGGGGGAGGTTCCTGTCCTCGGCGATTGGAACCGCTTTGCAAACCTATCGGTTAATGAAGGACATTTGGAATCCTGGCGAGTATCATGAGAATGAGGTCACCGAAGGAGCTTTGTACAAAGACAAAGATGCTGTTCGAGATGCAATGAAGTATTGGTCTCTCGTCGGTGAAAAGGTCATTCGTTGTGGCAAAATCAAGCAAGAAGTTGTATGATGTTAAATGTGTGTTCACATCTTGTCCATTTCGAGTGCATGCTTATGAGCAGAAATGGAGTCAGCTTTGGAAATGTTCTATAGTAAGAGACCATACATGTGAGTTGCATGAATTGGAGAAATGCAATAGCGCCCTTACCTCGCAGATTCGTTGCAAACTACATGTATGCCGAATTGTAGATAACATAAGGTTTGAACCGAAATCTATCATCAATACAATTGAGGAGGATTTTAAATATACCATAAGCTACTCCAAGGCTTGGAAAGCTAAGCAGAAAGTCATAGAGCAAAGATTCGGTACATATGAAGCGTCTTATGATAACATTCCGAAGTTGTTAGAAACAATAAGTAGGCGAAATATTGGTACTTACTATGATATAATGGATGCGCCGGATCCAAAAGTGTCCGGGAAGTTTATTCTTCAGCGTGCATTCTTTGCAATCGGCCAATGTATAACTGCATTCAGGCATTGCGGACCTATCCTTTGTATGGATGGTACGTTCCTTACTCGGAAAGTACAAGGGTCGATTTTGACTGCCATTGGAGTAGATGGAAATAATCAAGTATTGCCGGTTGCTTTTGCATTTGTTGAAAGTGAGAACACCGATAGTTGGTATTGGTTTCTAGACCGAGTCAAAACGGCAGTAGTTCAAGATCGACCAGACGTGTGTGTTATACATGATCGCCATGCTGGATTGTTGAAGGCTATATTGGATATAAAACATGGCAATACCGAGCGTGGTCTTCCACCACGTTGGACGGATATACAATCAAGATGGTGTATGAGGCACCTTGGTGCAAACTTCTACAAGCAATTCAAGAACAAACAACTTATGAACATGTTTAAGAGGTTGTGTTCTACAAACCAACAAAGAAAGTTCAATGCTCTTTGGCAGCGATTGGACGAACCGACTACGAAACATAGTGAGGAGATGTTGGGAAGGGATAACCATAATCCCGATGATATGCCTGTCCCTCTATGTGGTCTTCCGACGGATGGACCCAACATTGTTCGACGGGCGAGGTTCATCTATCCGATGTTTCTCACATTGGATTGAGCAGAGCCAAAAGAGAAATGGTCACTTTTGTATGACACAAATGGAGCAAGGTATGGAATAATGACAACAAATTTGGCGGAGGTATATAATTGGGTCATCCGTGGTTTAAGAGGTCTACCTCTTGTTGCTATTGTGGAGGGAATTTTACATGGGATATGCAAGTACTTCCGTGAACGTTGTGCAGTAGCTGTTTCGGCTATGGCTAACAACAATTTAGTGTACTCGTCTTTCATGACCAAATACATGGACGAGAAGGTAAAAAGAGCAAGTCTACATCGAGCAAAACCTATGGGCACTCGTACAAAACCGTTTTGAGATCCTCTCGTAGAGACAGATCTCGTCGCGGTGGAAACCGCGAGAGGACAGTGCAAGAGTGCATTCTTGATGTCAACTCATGTAAATGCTCCTGCATGAAGCCAAAGCTCCCGCATAGGCCATGTTCACATGTTATTGCCGCATGTTCACTTACGGACTTGTCGCCAAGACGGTATGTGTCACCATATTTCTTCAAGGAAGTTGTTATGACAACATGGAATGCAGAAATATATGGTTTTGCTATCTTTGGCACATTCACGAAAAATCCTGGACCAAACTATTTGCGCGGCCCCGATAGAGATAAATTGAAGCAGAAACGAGGTCGTCGAAAGACTCGTCGTATTCGAAATGATATGGATGAGTCCGAAGTGGGAAGAGGGCATACCATATGTAGCAGATGTAATGAAAGTGGCCATAGTTACAAGAAATGCCCTAACAAGAGTGATCGTGGCAGGGCGGAAGCGGGACCTTCAGGGAATCCACACGACGGCCGACGCCCTCGTGCACGTCGTGCACGAACTACTGGAGACGGCACTCGCTTCATAAGTTGTAGTAGGAGCGTAATTGTGTAATAAATTTTAGACTATGTACTTTGTTAAATTTTATAACTATGTAATATGTATGTCATATTATATAACTAGATAATATTTGTGCGGTACTTTATAACTATGTAATATGTCCGTAATTTTGGATTGTCCCTTTGATATTCAATTTTGCTTATCTTTATGGTTTCATATATGTATGTCACATTTGTTGTAATGTATTGCAGGTATGGCGGCTGGTGCTGGAGATTGTCCTGAGTTGCTCGATCCACGACCGGATCAGCGTCACCGATCGTACTTGAGCGCCGTTAAGGGTCGGGATCTCGTCGTACTCCGTCCTCGGGTACCTCTTGAGTTGCTCGAGGCTTGACGATCGTTGGATTCCGAGGTATTGGCTCATTTGTTTGTAATTTAATTTTATATTTTCATATTCACTGATTATTAATGATAATGTAGGTTGAGAGCAGCTGGCCTACCGCCACTATGTAGGCTTGTGGAGGCCACGACGGCTGCCGAGGCCGTTGATCCGGCGAAGCGGTTCACTTTTGACCGCTCCCTTCTTGCCGCGCTGGTGGATCGTTGGAGGCCCGAGACTCACACGTTTCACCTTCCGTGTGGGGAGATGGTCCCGACCTTGCAGGACGTGTCCTACCTGTTCGCTCTACCTATCGCCGGTGACGCGGTCTCGTGCTCCTGACGCACTCTGTCACTTGGCGCGATGACATCCTTGCTCGATTTCAGGGTGTTGTTCGTCGCCCTGGTGTTCGAGCACCGACTGGACTTTCCTTGTTGTGTACGAGAGATAGCGAGTATTGGTTGACGCGTAAAGCTCTCGTCTTTGACGTGTTCGTCGAGGAGTACTCACCTCATCGGGTCATGCGGCAGTTTGGACTTCACCGGACTTTTCCTGTACGAGACGACACGTGTTGTTCCAACACGTGATCACTCGTAAGTTTATCTTTTATATTTTAGTTAGAATTTATTTGTTACTTCACACATTTGACTTGTCATAATTTAATTTCTATCATTTGTAGGATTTCACGTAAAGGCCACACATCGGGGACTATATGGTGGTCACGCATGGAGCCTTGGGTGCAGCAGTGGGCAGCGGCTCTAGAGGGGACAGTTGAGGAGTCTCGACCCTTCACTCCACAGAGCTTTCTCGAGTACCTTCGGTGGTACGTACCTCGAACACGCACTCGTGTTACGTACACTCCTACGGAGCGGCAGAGGCACACACCTACCCTCACGGACACGTACCCTACACATAAGGATCGAACTCTGCGCTAGCGGTAAGATTAATTTTGAAGTTTAATTTTGATGAAAATACTGGAAATTATCATAACAACTAACTTGATGACACTTAAAATATTTTGTAGGTTGATCTAGCACGGCGCATCAATGCCGAGTCCGGATCGACGTTGCACCGCATGAGGCAGGGTATTCAGCTTACTGCACATGAGCTCTCTCTAGCGATGAAGAGGATGTATGAGTGGAGCGCTGACATTATCAGGCTGAACTCTTGTGCATCGTCTTGTACTAGAGACGTGGACGCTGTGCAGCACACAGCAGGAACAAGTTCAGCAAGTATGGGGCGTCGTCCACCTCTGCAGCAGCCTAGCTACGTAAGGCCGACAGTACCTCATTACAGCTACAGTGCAGGTAACGGTCCAACATAGCTAGGTTGAATTAAAATTAAATATTTTCTAACATATCTATCGATAGGTACACACACAGCTACTTGGCGTCCTTCGTTTGGGTATGCTCGGCTCGTCTGCGCAGATGGCACATATGGCGCCGGGTTCTTCTTCGCAAATGGCACATATGGCGCCGGGTTCTTCTTCGCAGATGGCACATATGGCGCCAGTGTTCTTCTTCGCAGATGGCACATATGGCACCGGGTAACTTCTATAATTTTAAGAATTATTTTCATAAATATTACATACACAATAACTTACATTTTGATAAAAAAAATTTAGGATCTTCTAGCGGTGACTACCACGATGAGGAGGATGAGGATGAGATCACCGGAGCACCGGATCAGTACAGGCACCGGTCACCGTCTCCTGTTTTCGACTTCGACTCGTTCATGGCACAGGGAGATGTGGAGACCATGCTCGGGTCGCAGCTTAGGTAGTGCACCTATACCTACACAACCCTCACGAGATGAGTATGGCACGCCCGTACCTAGTGGTCGTCCGACACGTAACGTGGTTCCACCTTCTCCACTCACATACTCTGCCGACCACGTGAGAGCAGGACGTAGGGCTGCACGACCGGGCACGCTTAGAGGTGTTGCACCGAAGCGTGGCGAGCAGAGACTGTTACTCGATGTATTTTTTTACTCTATTTCCGATAAACCTATTGATGTATTTCTGTTTACTTTATTTTCTATGAATATTGTCACTATATCCTTATTTTTTACTAACTTTCGAAATTAAATAAATAGACGAGAAAAAACAAACCGTATTGAGTAAAAAAAACAGGAAGTCTGTCGCCCATTCGAAATTAAATGAATAGATGGGAAAAAAAACTGAATTAAGCAAAAAAAAAAAACAGGTAGCTCTCGCCCACTGGATGGGCGACAGGACACGGTCGCCCGTTGGCCAGGCGACAGTACACTGTCGCCCATTGGACGGGCGACAGTGCACGGTCGCCCTCCGGATGGGCGACGAGCTCTGTCGCCTCTGGACGGGCGACAGGTCCCACCTGCGCCACCTGTCGCCCGATGAGGGGGCGACAGCTTCCTGTCGCCCGCTGGCTGGGCGATTGAGTGGTTACTTTTGCAAATTTTGAATCCCGGAGGTTATTAATATAAATTTAATAAAAAAATCGATTATTAAAAAAAAAAATTCTGCTGGATAGCTAGTAGCAGGCCTTGGTGCAGCCCAACAACCGTTCGGCCCAGCTAACCCATGCGACTAGCTACTGTTGTCGTCTTCCTCCCTGCGATCATAGCCGCAAGCACGCCGTGCGCGGGCGCCGAGGGACACGCGGCCACATCCTATCGGACCGCGCCACCAACCCTACCCACCTACCAGTCCTACAAGATGCCTCGATCGCCGCCGCACCCGTTCGACCCAATCCCGCGCCGTCCAGCTGCAGCAAACCTGAGAACCCTAGCCGCCGACTCGCTCCTCCGTCCGCTGCTGCCAGAGAGGAAGATGTCGCCAGTGAGCCGGACTGCTGCTGACCTGTTCTCCCTCCATCGCGGGTCCCTCTGGTGTAGCTCCCGTTTAGAACCACGAAGGGTTGAGCTAGATCGAGGAGCTCGAAGATTGCCGCTGCTTTCTCCCTCACCGTCGCTCTTCCTCTACGGTGAGACTTTCATGAATTCGTCCTCCGTTCGGTAGTAACCGTTGCTTGCCGTCCCTTTTGGTACCGACTCTGACCTTGAGTTTTCCTCGTTGTGTGAGAACGCTGTGACCACGGCCTGCACTGGTTACCGCGCCGAGCTGAAGAGGAGCAGGAGCCAAGTAGCCATCGCTCGTCCCTCTCTGGTGATCTTCATCGAACTCCATCCGCCATTCTTGTTCACCTTTGTGTGCTGCATCTATGTGCTTAAGTCTGGAGGTGAATCGGCGAGTTCATCGTCCGCCGTTGTGAAGACGCCGTCTTCTGTGACCGCTTGTTCGTCACCAACTCCATCCTGCCTGGTGAGCTCATCCTCAGTTCTCTCTTCGTTCCTTCATCAACCACATCTGGTCTCCCTTCCTGCCTGATCCGTAATGCATCGCCTCCGCAGAACACTGGGAACGCCGTCGTTGTCTGCTGCCTGATCACCGTGAAGCGAACAGGAGCAGTGCACGAGCTGAAGCCTAGTCTTCGTCGCTCGTCTCGTTTTGGTGAGATTCATCCAGATGTAACCTGCGTTCTTTATCCTTCATCGTTAGCTTCTGCTAGTTGTCAAGTTTTGGGCTTGGATCTCGTGCAGAGTGCCACGAACGCCACCCATGCCACTCCGGGTAGCAGTTCGTTCAATTGCAGCAGCATGTCAAGGATCGTCGTCGTCATCCTCCCCGGCCATATCAGGCCCTTGTCTTCTTGTTGCATGGTGAGCTAGATATCCTCTCCCCGCCCTCCTTTTCCTCTTCGTGAGACGAGTGTGTCCGTAATCTGTATGTTGATTTGCCGTTCTCCGTTCTGTTCTTAGTCTCCGTGGCCGAGGTTTCATACAGAAGTTTGAATCTCAGAGGCTACTTCATTCTCTGTACTTGGCTTGTTGGATTATTGGTTGCCAGTAGGAGTTCCTTGCAAACCGATTTGTGCTATTGGAAAGCTACTGCTTTGTTCCAGTCTTCTTAGAAGTCGCTTTATTTAGTAGCAGCTGCAATCTGTCTAACGCTCTGGCTGTTGTTGGGTAGAAGTCACTTTCCAAGTCTTTATCTTGAGCAAAGTTTGGGCTACGTTGGATTTTGGCTGAAAGGCTTGAGCTTGTAACCGTGCATGGCAAGTGTCCTGACTGCATGGTACTGTTTTGGACAGTTTTCACGTAGGCCTTTTGCCTCCGGGTCTATCTCAACCGAGAGTCCTGATTCTGTGATTGGTTGAGATATGACTGTTGGCTCGCCTATTTGTTTTCGTCTCCTCATTGGTTAATACATCGCGTTTCATACCCAGGTCCCTTTACTCTTTCATCCCTGCCTGTGTGCAACTTTTGGTGGTGAGCCAAACTGAACCTTTGGATGAGTTTTCGTAGTGCATAATTAAATTGATGTTAATCTAGTCATCTTTGGAAATTCATATCCAATTTTGTGGACCTCAGAAAATTACGCGGTCAGTTGCGTTGGATTCGTCTCATCGCGATCTACGCGTTAGTAATGTCCATGTCCTTGTTCTAGCATCGGTTAAATCTGCTCGTGCGATTCGGTTTCTAATCTTTCTCGTAATTTCTGCCGCTTTCTCAATTCGCGTGTCACTTATCCGTTCCGCCTGAATTTTGGATGACAGTGGAATCAGATGGTCAGAAGTTCGTGAAGTACTTATCGAAGCCTTGCGAGGACACCGATATATTCTTGGACCCGTTTTTAAGGCAAGCCGCAATCCTTGATCACTCTTGCTCCTATATTAGCAATTGCATAAAATGAATTCATGCATATGAAATGGTTACTGCTGCTTAGATTCATACCTATGCCATATCATGTTACTCTTGCCACTATTTACCATAGGATGCTCTACTATTACTGCTTGCATGCTTAGAATTGCTTAGATGCTTAATTGAACCCCACATGATGATGTACATGTTTTTGTGTTAAATAAATTGTAGGTGCTTCTTAGGTGTTGTGTTTCTGTATTAGCAACCCACTAGGTGATTTGCGGGGCGAGTGTAGGTGATTAGGTGCTGGGGAACTTTTGGGGAGTTCCCACTTGGATGGTGCCTGTTGCGGGCACAGTGAGTAGGGACTTTGGGTTATGGAGTCCCTGTTGTGGTGGTACTTGTTGAGACTGTGGTTGAGGAGAGGGATTTGGTGACTCGCCCCGGCAGCATAAGGACCGGTTCTTGGGTTGCCTCGCTTTTGGTCCTACATACACACCACACGTCCTTGTATGGGCAGGTGCTAGATCATGATTTTAGCGGAGAACTGGCTGGCCCGCCGTGGTGTAGAGATAGTGTTAGTGGGTTTTGGAGCGTTGTCTCGACCCATGAGTAGAGGATACCCCACCTGGCCGGTGGTAGGCCTTTCACACCTTCAGGACCCTTTGCCGTTTCTTAGGGGGATCCCGGACACTGGAGGACGGGCGCCACCGGCCGATGCGATTTGAGTGGTCTAGTGTGGGTTTGGTGTTCGGGTCGCGGCCGCTACCCGGATGTCAACCCCTGCTGCGTGTGGGTACAGGTGTATATACTCGCAGAGTTATAATCTATACGTATAGTCTAGCCCGAGGAGGGCACTACCTTGAGCGGCACACTCGATTAGCATTTACTACTTCTCCCCTCCGATAGGTGTTTTACTTCCGGCTTCGAGCTGTCGTTCCAGTGGAGGTGTGCTGGACATAAAATTTGACCCTTGCAGGATTGTGTTGTTTCCTGCAAGGCCACTTATAAAATTTTGACTAATAATAAAATGTGATTCACATAGACTTGAGGAATAATTGCTTTAGGTGCTTAGCCCTCGCCTATCCTTGAAATATCCAAGCATGCATACATTATTGCTAGGTAGTTGCGGCTTGCTGAGTACGCTATGTACTCACGGCTGTACCACTTTGTTTTTCAGCCAACTAGTAGATCAAGCCTCAACTCCAAGACTTCGTCAACCCAACTAGAATGAGATTGAAGATGGTTAAGGAGGGTTTCGCCTACACTCAAGTTGCCTGTGGTTTTGGATTCACTACGAAGACTTCCGCTATGCTCAAGTTGAAGATTTTGCTTCTACCGTCATCGATGCTTAGTGTATCGCTTCCGCTAGTATTCTTATGTTGCTTCCTTGGCCTGCGTGCCAAGTCCTTGTACTCAGTTGTTGTAGATGTTATTCTCCCTAGAATAATATCTTATCTTGTATTCTTGACATAATTTGTATTCCTTTATGGTTTTATAAGATTCAACTGTATTGGTTGTACAAGTCATCCTCCTGGGAGTGACTAAGAGGTACAAAGGCACGGTTTTCACCCTCTGGTGGAAATCGGGCCGTCACATCTAGTAATTGTATTCTTCAATCTTTGTCCTCACACTTAGAGAGAAAAATTACCATTGTTCCCCCTGGCACACGGCATGCGAAGGATGTTATATGGATTAAAAGCCAAAGTGAGTGGAAAGAGCTTACAGGACCATACGTAATGAAGTTTGGACCGCCGTCATAATGGCTTCTTCGGCGGACCTGAACTCAACTGGTCCTGCTGGAGGAACAGAACAGGATACCAGCATCAAAGACTTGACCCGTTATAAAAAAAAATCCTCTTGCTTGTGAACTCTTGTCAAGTTGTCTGACGAAGACTTGACGTGGAAAGTCGTCAACGAGCACGCAGAGAACCCACATGTGAGACGAAGCATGGAGAACTAACCGTACGTGAGCCAACCTTATTTTCCAAATGACAATCATGGCATAAGAAGTGAGCTGATAGTTGTTTCCCCTCAAAATCACTTTCCAAATGACAATCATAACGCGGAATTGAAGTGAGTTTGTACTTTGTACGGCTCGCCCATCCTCACCACATCGCTACACAAGCAACGTACACGGAGGCGGCTCAACGGCTCAGCTAGCTCAAACTCAACCATATGGCAGCAGCCATTGTTACCATCACCGCCGTCATTGCTGTTAGAGTGCGTCTCGGCTCGTCGTACCCACGAGCCCCTACCGCCAGCCCAGGTCACATTGGGCCTACCGAACCACGAGGCCCAACCGGAGCCCCAACCAAGGTCCAGGGCCACCTCAACCCAAAAGACTAGCCCGATAAGTGAGAATCCCTCCACCTTATTAGTTGGCTCCCCATCATCAATAACCGATGATGGACTAAACCCAACAATCTCCCGCATCACACATCCGGTGGTCTCATCTTCCCTTCACATCCGGGTGGACATCCCTCGGACAGCTCGTTAACCATGTGGCCCGGGAGATCTATTCCGAAAGTCCGATATCCGTGTGAGGTCCGAGAGATGTTCCAGGTTTCCGAGATTGCTTGGTTGGGGTGAGGTTGGGGCTATGGTTGGGTAGGCCCAATGTGACCTGGGCTCGGCGAGGGCTCGTGGATACGATGAGTCGGGCCGCACTCTAACAAGTGGTATCGTAGCCATGGTCGGAAACCCGAAACATCTCGGGGACCTCACACGGATATCGGGCCGTCGGATTAGATCTCCTGTGCCACATAGTTGTCGGATCTGTCGGAGGGGTGTCCACCCGGATGTGAAGGGGAGATGGGGCCACCCGATGTGTGATGGGGGAGATTGTTGGGTTTAATCCCACATTGGATATTGATGATGGGGAAGCCAACTAATAAGGTGGAGGGATCCTCACCTATCGTGCTAGTCTTTTAGGTAGAGGTGGCCCGGGACCTTGGTTGGGGCTCTAGTTGGGCCTATGGTTGGGTAGGCGCAATGTGACCTAGGCTGGCGGTAGGGGCTCGTGGGTACGATAAGCCGGGCCGCACTCTAACAATTGCAACTCTCTTCCTCCTGTCCCTGCAGCCGCCGCTCGCCGTTGCGCAGCCATGGCAGTACTCCGGCAGCAGCGCGCGGTACTCGGCCAACAGCACGTACCAGGCCATCGCCTCCTCCCTCCCGCGCAACGCCTCCTCCTCGCCGGCTCTCTTCGCCACGCCTCCGTGGGACCCACTTCGACGTCCGCATCTTCGCGCCGGCACTCTGCCGGGGCGACGTGGACGGGCCCACCTGCCAGGGCTGCTTGGCCGGCGCGGTCGGTATGCCCGGGGCTCGTGCCCGTACGACAAGGAGGTGGCCCTTCCGTACGACGCCTGCTTCCTCTACTTGTCCGGCCAGGACTTCCTCGCCACCACTAACAACGTGGGCCGGATCACCCTGCGCAACAGGCAGCAGAACGCCAGCGAAGATGGGCCCCATGAAGCCGCGTTCCTCATGAGGCAGGTGCGCGCGCTGTTCAACAGCACGGCGTGGTGGGTGGCGTTCCGGCGCCGGCGGCGAGGAGGTTCGCCACGACGCGCATGTTCAACGGCAGCGTTCCATGGCCGTGCCGACACTCTCCGCGGCGGCGCAGTGCATGCCGGACCTGTCGCCCGGGGACTGTAGGAAGTAATCCTTGCCGTGTCCGAGTTTAGTAGTTTTACTTTCCTTAATTAGTGTTAGGTTGTTTAGGAAACTAGTGACCGTGTATGAGTCTAGTTGGAGTCCTGTTTCTTTCCATGTAATGTCTTATATAAGCACGGGAATAGACGAGGAAACGCTGCCTGTTCGCAGCACCAAAAACAAGATCGTGAGTTGTTCTCTCTGCGTGAGTTGAGTCTTCGTTCACGTGAGTTGTGTGCGTGTGTTCGTGGCCAACTAATCTCGCCGGCAGCGTGCGCGTTGTCTATCCGGCACTACGGGAAACCTGTAGTTTGCCGAGTGCCCGAGACACTCGGCAAACCGCAAATAACACTCGGCAAACCTTTTGCCGAGTGCCACGCTCGGTAAAGAGCTGTCGGCATACCTCCTATCGGGAAAGAGTTATTTGCCGAGTGTACTCTATCGCGCACTCGGCATATGTTTACCGAGGGCTAAAAAAACACTCGGCAGCATTTTTTGACAAAAACAAAAAAAAAATCACCGAGCCGTCGCCGGTGTGGTGCCCATCGCCGGAGACAACGCCGCCCGCGCCCCTCACCGGAGCCAATGCTGTCGTGTCCCTTGCCGAAGCCGCCGCTGTCGTCGCGTCCATTGGAGCCACCGTCGTCGTGCCCGCCTGAGCCGCTGTCGTCGCGCCCACCGGAGCCGGGGCCGCCGCCGTGCCTTCCATCGAGGTCGGCGCCACAGCCTCCTCCGTGGTACCCGTCCTTGGACAGACCCGTCGCTGCTCCTGCCGCCGGGGTCGAGGCCGCTGCCTCCTCCGCAACGCCCGCCCTTGGTCGGACCAGCCGCTAGGCCTCCGTCAGGGTCGTCGAGGTAGCCGCTCCTTCGCGGCGCCTGCCCTGGGCCAGGCCCCCGCTGCGCCTCCTGCAGAGGTCGAGGGCGCCGCCTCATCCATGGCGCCGGCCGGCGTGCCGCCGGGTCAGCCATGGCTGTGGCCGCCGCCCTCCGTGTAACCCGGATTTTGTGCCACCCGTGGTACGTACCACCCATGCATCGGACGGACAGTATGTGTTGCGGGAATCTGGACGCGGGACCGCCTTTACCGGAAACTCTACTCTTCCGAGGCAAAGCGTCGATTCTAATACCTTCATTAACGGAGCGCGGGAACATGAAACAGCACGATTCGAATACGACTCCCCTGCCACCCACTGACAGCAGCATCCACGCCTCGAGCAACTACATGAAACCACAGCGGGGACGGCTCCCGTATGCTTCCCCCTAAGCAACTCCGGCGACATAAGTGCATCAGGCGTGGCCCGGCGCGCCTGAGTGTGCAATTTTCCATCCAGCAACATAGCTTGAAGCGATAAGCTCCTCCATGGCGGAAGGAGCTGCGAGCATCAGTGCGCCGAGACGACGCAGGTACCTCCATACTCTATCACTTACTCGACCGCATCCGTGTTCATGAATAATAGCACCCTTGGGGGGGGGGGGACTAGTGGGACTAGTTGCTTCCCTGCAACTCTGACTGCCCTGTTCGTAACTTACAACACCTAAAAGTGTCTAGATGTTGGCATACTGACTTATTATCTCGTTCCTTTGAAATGATCGTATCGAATGAAACGCATACAATTTTATTATCTCGCGCGTTTATAATGTTCGTAGTATCCACAACCTGTGATGGCCCTGTCCGGGTGAAGGGTCTGGATCTGGGACATAGTCAACCTGAAGAAAGCAAGATCATGATTCTTCCTTAGCCTGTAAACTAAAGCACGCGCTCGTATTTTGACACCTGCTGTTACTTAACAGAGATTACACTAGGCACTGATATGTAAATGCTTGGTAAACGTATTAGGAAGACGGCAAAGGAGGGACCCGACGCCCGCTTGGGTACGGGGCATGAAAGCGCCATTGTAGTGGCGATGCGGGATTCTGCTGCATCTGGCGCAAAACCAATCTTCAAGCCCTACATCGGACTAACCTTCAACTCCTGCGAAGAGGCTAAGGAATTCTACAACCTGTACTCCTGGGAGATGGGCTTCTGTGTCCGTTTCAACAGGAGCAAGAAGAACGGTGCGGGTTACCGCAGCCAGATGAACATCGTATGCAGCTGTCAGGTAATACTAGTTACTCTTGTTACCATTATTGCAAAATCAAATTACGAAAACGTATTCCTGTTACGTTGATACTTCTGCCTTTCAGTTGGTACGGCTTATTTCCGGTATTGCGGTCGGCAAAATAACATCAGTGACGTGCGAAATAGCAGGCTATCCTGAACAAAACTTGAATTTTTGCAGGGGGTTCCAAGGCGAAGCAACTCCAGTTCCATACGGACAGATTGTAAAGCCATGATCAGGCTCATCCGCACCAAGGATCACGCGTGGATTATTAGTGTCCTGGTAGACGAGCACAACCATCCGCTTTCTGAAAGCTGCGGCGAAAACAAGCATTGGGGTTCCCATGGCCGCATCGACCCATCTACAAAGCAGCTGATCAAGAGCTTGCGTGAGAACAGAGTGAGCTTGGGGTCAATCTGTAGCATCCTTGGGGCAGCTGGAGGGGCAGCCGGGGCGACCATTAGGAAGGTGTCTGTATGGTCAGTTTGTGCGAAGCTAGCCCAAGAATCAATAAAGAATGACATTGGCAAAACTCAGGAATTACTTCAAGAAATGCAAGCCAGAGATCCCGGCATGCAAGTACGACTCAAGCTGGACGAAGACGGCAGAATCAAGTCAATGCTATGGTGCACCGGCAAGAACCGGCGCGATTACATGACCTTCGGCGATGTGGTCACATTCGACACAACCTATAGAACCAACCTGTACAACATGCCGTTTGGCCTGTTCGTGGGCGTGAACAACCACTTCCAGTCCATCATCTTCGGAGGGGTGCTACTAACGACTGAAAAGACTGAAGACTTCGAATGGGCCTTCAGCACATTCATGCAGATAATGGACGGCAAGGCCCCGGTTACATTTCTCACAGGTATGTATTTAACACCATTAACCTGAACCGTTATCGCCCTAAAATTGTCACCTTATTAAGGTAGCCTCTCCGACAACCGCAGATCAATGCCAAGCCATGGAGACCGCACTAAGAACTACTATACCCACTGCTCGCCACCGGTGGTGCCGATGGCATGTACTCAGGAAGGCTCGTGATTACTTGGGGAACGTCTACAGCAAATACAGCCTGTTCAAGAAGGAGTTTCACCACCTAATCACTGACGTGACCTCCAGGCGCACATTCGAGCTCCTCTGGTCACATCTGCTGAAGAAATACAAGTTGGGTGGTAACAAATACCTACGGAGGATCTTCCGACGAAGAGCTAAATGGGCTAAACCGTACTTCATGGGAGTTTTCTGTGCCGGTATGACGAGCACGCAACGGAGCGAGAGTGCCAATCACATGCTGAAGAGGTATATACAGCGGTCAGCACCCATGCACGTCTTCGTGAGGAAATTCAACGAGCTGCAATTCGACAGGATTGATCAAGAAAACAAGGAGATACATGTAACGAAGCAGGTTCGTCGCGAGCATTCATCTCCAAGCCTCCCTCCTGTATTCAATACATATACTACTGATGTCCTGCACCTAACAACACCATGTTTTGTAGAAATCGAGGAGGACCAGGTTCAACGTGCCAATAGAAAGGCACGCAGAGGAGGTTTATACAAGAAACATATATGACAAATTCGTAAGTGAGATTTTTGAGTCAGGCAAACTTGCGGTGGAAAACGTGATTGGTGAAACTACTTTTGTTGTGGTAAATACTGAGGACGATGGGAAGGTGCATCCTGCAAGGAACACGGTGACCATCAGTGGCGACGGAGGGAGAATCAGCTGCGACTGCGGCTACTACGAGCACGTGGGCCTCCTATGCCGGCACGCAGTAAAGGTAACTAAACATCATCTCCTCCGTCCTATTCGTTGGTGAGATTCCTATATAGATCATCGGCACCGAATCGCGCTCGTAATCTTGACTTCCCTGATTTCAGGTGCTAATAAGGCAGGACAAGAGGCGCATTCCTGAAGGTAATATAATGAAGCGCTGGACCAAAAGTGCCGTTTCCTCATCAACCAGTTCACCTGTCGGGCTACAGCAGGAAATGCTCGGCGACGACGCTAAAAGAAGATTACTGATCATGAAGGCTCTAGAGCTGGCCAATTCGACAAATCTGAATGACCAAGACATTTCGGCAGCACTGGACGCGCTTGAAGCGGCGAGAACAGGTGCGACAACGGGGAGCCCTAATGCGATCGATCCAGTAGGCTTAGCAGGCTGGGCACGTCCACTCCAGTGTCCCGAACGCCCACGGAAACTGGGCAGAAGGGGAGGCACTAGCCTGCGAAGCTGGTACACCTCCGTTCGGAAGCGGAGGAAAACCTCAGGGACGTCTCAAGTGCCAGCTGATGGGACAACTGACGACGAAGAGAACCCAAAGGGCGGGAAAACACGATCAGTTGTAGACCTAGTCGGGCTGTAAAATCGATCTCGCTCATCGTTACCGCGCTATATGTAACCTAAACAATTAACACTCCCATCTGTTATTGACCTCTTCTCCTGTGCTCAACTTCCTAAATTGACACTTGGCTGAGCACTGGCGCACTCCCTGTCTTGACACCACTCCAACACCAGCTACATGTTCACGCTGGATACGCCGACATCGGTGCAATGTCATGAACTGTGGTAAATGCGACTATCAGAGGTTGCGGCCGCCCCTATAAACATTCCACAACGATAATGATGAACGGTGAAACCCGGAAAATAACCAGCGGCATTAGGTGGTTGCATAACGTAGAGTGGTTTACAAAAATAAAAAGTATCTGCACTACGTGCAATGATACACACTCAGTGCTTCGGGGTGGGTATCGAGTAATAACATGGGAAATAATAGACATGGCGAGCCAGTAGAAGATGTACTAAGGACGCGCGCTAACGGACTGTCCAAAATTGTGCCATAATGCACACTAGAACTCGATGCCCCATTCTACATCTTACCGGCTTCGAACTGCTACAATCCCCTTACAAAATCTTAGGTGCTAAACTCCAACTTGATCTATTTCGCCAGCATCTCCTGCCAAATCTCTGACGTACGGCTGCGCTCTATCAACTGCCTGAATACCCGGGACTTCCTTGTTACAACTTCCTCCTGTAGCAGAACAGCATGAGGTAACGCGTTTAGATATCTATCGCAGGGGTTAAAACCTTTAGTACTTGTTGCACTGTCTATAAACCCATTTTAATTGGCGCAAAGCATACCTTCGATATGCGGTACTGCACCAGGCCAGCTTCATAGTCAGCTGCAAATAACGCGCACTGGATACCGTAATCTCCGCTGCTAGTGAAAAGGATATGGATTAAGGAGGATTGCATACGTTGATTATTCAAAGTTAATTGAAAACGGAGATCAGCTATGAACAAATACTCATGGACAGCTTCAGCCTTAAATATGTCTGGGCCATTCACCTGAACTCAGAGTCGCCGCCCCATACACAAGGGGAAACTGGGCACAGTGATAAATACTTGTAGTCGACACCGCTGTAAAGCCTCAAGCATGATGTTAACCCATCAAGAATTTTTACTACGCCCTCGTCCAGCTGGAGTGACGCGTGCCCTTCAACAAACCGACCCATCCTAGGGTCTAATAGCACAGCTTGACCCTTCCATAGGTTGAAGACATAGCATACCCATGAACCATTCCTGATAACCGGGCAAACCGCCTGTAATCAGCAACACATAATGGTGTTTAGTGCTTCATCGTCTCTAAAATACTAGGAATGCGTTAGATGGCTGGGAGTGAAATGGAATTTCAGTAAGTTCACTCACCCATTCAGCAGCTGATGGTGCGAATGATAGGTAAGGGGCAGTGAACAAGTCTTTCCACTGATCAACTAGTGCAATTCCACCCATTTCAAGAAAATTTAGCTGCACGTTGAACGTCGGTCTGACAGTGGTTAGGCTGGAGTGCATAGAATGACCTAATCGTGCCCTTCAACTGCTGGAGTGCATAGAATGACCTAGGCTGGAGCTGCACGTTCTACTTTATGAGAACTTACCGATGCGGCTGGGTTGATGAACAGCCGGTGCCTATGACTTGGATTGTGGATGCTTTCAATTTCGTCGACCTCCTTATACATGTCCATTATAGCTGCCATTAAACACACCGAAAACGGTTCTTGAAGCATAAACTGCTTTCGCAGCTCAAAACCTGATATTGTGACATCCACGGGTGGCTCACAACTGACCCAGCAGCTGCTCCGATATCAAGCAAAAATCAATTGGCGCCTACAGTCCGACGTGAGAGCATGGCAAGATTTTTACCCGGAGAGCCTACAGTCCTCCATGTCGTTGGTGGAAAGACAGCTGAACAACTTGGCATCCGCCTGTTCCTCATTGAGTCCTAAGAAATCAATTGGCGCCGCCGTGGCAGAACTACCCAACGTCGTAAATCCCGGGAAAACTACAACAAAACGGTGGTACCTATCAGATAACTACTGTGGCACCACAACATAACTTGAATGAGCCCGAAGAAAAAGAATAAACTAACCTTGAGCATTAGCCTGGTGCATCGATCCCAGAGCGTCAGAATTGTTCACTCTACCACTAAATTGAATCGTGCGGCTTGAGGGGGAGACGTCAAAAAGAGGGAGGGGCGTAGACACCGGGCCGTTTCGAGACGGCGTGGTGTCCATCGCAAACAGTCGGTGAATCCCTACAACCAGCCATGATTTCAGTGGCCAGATAACGTTATTCGGAAACAGAACCATAATCTACGAGTTACAGTAGTACCGCGGTTGCGCCGCTGGTTACAATAATACATTAGCTTGGATACCTGCGGACATCTGCTCCGGCGACGGGTCGAACATAATCGGGGGATGAACAACGTACTCACTCCGTGTTCCTGCACAACATTCAGGAGACGCACGTTCGGTGAGATCCCCTCATCTTTCCCGTGCCGAAAGTAGCAGCGAAAACAACTGGGCCTGCTTGGCGCAACCCCGGACAAATGATGAACCAAAAATGATATCCCCCGACTACCTATTCCTCTACAGGATAACGACAACTAGCCTACAGCCCATAAGGCTTTGTAGCCCAGGAGTGACCTCTATCACGGGAGGCCTGGTGGCCCAAAAACTTGTACTACCTTGTTGAGCCTCGCTACATCTCTCATGCCGTTGCATGCTTTCCCCGGGCTGTATCTGCCGGAGTCCTGATGGGCTCTGGAGCCTAGGCGTGACCTCTATGGCGGGACAAGGCCCATAAAATATAAATGACTTCGCCATCCGTGCGACCATCAAAACAGCAAGGCCCGCGGTGCGAGTCCATGAGATGACAGTGTGGACCACTTAAATACATTCCATCCATTTTCATAGTAATTCGCGGGGGTGTGATAAAACACATACCTGAGATCCGTACACCTCCCGACAGATTACCCTCATCCGACACGGCTGGATCCTTCGAAAGGGTGGCGTCCACGGACACCTTTAAGCCTGGCTCAGCGGAGTCAGACAGAATAGTGTCGCACACTACTGCTACCTCTACAAATAACCACCAAACAAATTTCGGATGTGACTGCATGAAAACATCATTCGGAAATGAATAGGCACAGTAAGAGATAGAGCGACTAACCATCAGTGATATCCTGTACCCTCGGTTCAGATTGATCTGCGACAGACGGTGGTGCAGCACGTTCGCTCACACTGTCCCGTTCGTCCTTCTCCAGCAAACTAGACACGAACTCTTTGATCTCCAGCAGGACCTGTCGTCGCGGAACAAATCCAGCGACCTAGGTAGATCATAAGTACCACCGTTAGCTTTTGCGAACTCAACATCATTGACTCATGTGTTGAAATGACGTACAAACTCTAAAACCACCTGAGCATCCTCATGTACTGCAGACTGTAGGCGCGACGGGCTTTTGTTCATGCCGGAACGAGCCGTGGCCCAGTACTGCAACATCCGGTCAAACTCGGCTGACACTGCACGTCTAATCGGATCGGAGCCTTGCTCATTCTGCAAACATAAATGCATCTAATTACGACCCCCACACTTGTGGAACTCGAACACGTACTGCTGTACGGGCTAACCTCGGCGCCGGGGTAACAATCGCAATGGCCGCGCGTTTTAGGCCTAATGCCCCGCCGTCTTTGCTCCTCGCCGCTCCAACTTCACGCTGCAAGATAATAATAAAGGACTTCAGACGCCAAATAACGGCTTGGGCCACATCGAGTGTATCAAGAAATATGTGTGGCTGGTACCAACCTATATCCGCCTACATAAAAGCATAAATCGGTCAAACAGCGATAGCTGGACGTACCTTGCTCATTACAAGGAAATTGTGCAGCTTGTGGGCCCTCTTGGGAGCGTCCCTCTGGAAATACTCCGCGATCATCTCTGTTGAGTATTCCGCCAGCCGAGGCTTCCCCATTATGTCAATATCCACAGCAGGATCTTCAAGATTCTCAAGATAAAATACCTGCGACACAGAAACAAATAATTGCCACGACGCAGGAAAAACAACTTTGAAGATTGTTTTATACTGACACCGACCATGAGAAAACAAGCTGCATCCGGAGAGCTGGACCATGTCCGGAGTCCTTCCTTCAATCTGAGCTTGCAAATCTTCAGCAGCCACCATAAGGGAATGCAGGGTGTATGCGGCCCAGTCGTAATTCCCAACAAGAGCAGGTTTCCTAAGAACCTCTAGCACCTCGACCTCTATTGGATCATTGCCGGTTCTCGGATTCAGCAAGCATCCGACAGTGCAAATGACAAGAGCCGCCACAAACTGACCCTCCTGCTCCTTGCTCATAGGATTACCAGACAAGTTTCTAATTACCTTAGTTGCTGTCTGTACTGAAGCTGTCGCTTTGGAGGAACGAGGGGACAGTAGCTTAGCTACTGCCCTTCGTGTCTCGCTAGGGTTACCGACTGCTACATCCTGCACTAACCTATCGCCGCCTCCAACACCTAAAATGTCACGAACATCGCCTGGACGGATCTTTGCTACTTTATCATCACTAATCCTAAGAGAGCTCTGGCTAACATCAATCCTAGAGTACAGCCAGGCAGCTCCCACTAGGCTTATCTTAATGCCATATCTAATATCAAGCAAGAAACCGAAACCTAACTCTTCGGCTATCTGCTTCTGCCTAGGAGAAAACATCAATGGGAACTCAGACAGCACAAGAGTGGAGAGCCTAGAAACAACCATTGAGTGCCGTGGCCTGCCGCACGGGCCGCCGGCGGTCGTGGTCGCTTGGGTCAAAGACGCCGGCACAAATGGGTCAGAATCCGTACCGCTACCATCCGCGGTGGAAGCCTGGGCCCCTCCCTGAAGCGCGGGCGGAACCATGCTGTACGCCGGATGACGACGCAAACAGGTGCGTACTCCGGCAATCTGCCGAACTAATGCAAGGCGGAGCTGTTGAGGGGCGGCGGTGCTGAGAAAGAAAGGTCTTGCCAGATACACAACGGAGTAGTAGAAAGACGGAAAAGCACGAGAAATTGTGGGCCCCCGACCCCGATAAGTGTATGACCCGAGCCTCCATGTGACAGGTCCGTCCCTTTGTCCTACACGTGTCGCCCAGTCCTACGTGTCGCGTGCCACCATACTGTGCACCTTTCCGCCAAAACAAGATATCACATGTCCGCGGGGCATCGGTCGCGTGCCACATCTCCCATTTGAAGTACATACGGCGGCAAACTACGGTCTCGTTTGGAGTCCCTCAGTTCCTCATGCAGCGTGTTTGGCATGGCTGCTATATCCAGAACAGGCTGTACTGTCTACTACTACCTCCGTTCCAAAATGTAAGCATTTGTTGACTTTTCAAAATTGTGTTCCAAAATGTAAGCATTTGTTGACTTTTCAAAATTGTGTTTGACCGCTAGTCTTATTCAAAAAATTTGTGAAAAATAAAAACAAATACATCGTATGTCAAATATGTCTAACAATAAATCAAAATATAACAAAATAATCAATATTTTTGTAAATTTTTTGAATAAGACAAACGGTCAAACTCAATTCTAAAACGACAATAAATGCTTACATTTTGGAACGGAGGTAGTAGTAGTACAGCCGAGAACGGTGTCAATGAGGCATGACATTTTATGCGTGCGCGGAGCGGCTCTGCTGGTCGCACTGCTGAGTACACAGTGTTCATCGATCCTCCCACAATCCAGAACAGTGCGGTTTGATGTACCCCGACTACACGACCTGCAATCTGCAGCACGTCAGCGCACGTCGCAATCAAGGACCGAGTAGACTGGAACCGCTCGCTCAGCGCATCTTGGCAAGAGGGAAACCGTCACCGTGGATGGATGCTTGGCCACAATTGATTAAGATGTTTACATCTCAAAAACAAAAAGGAACTCAAGCCACCACAAATACTACCAGCGAACTAACCGGTGACTTGGGTAGAAACCAAATGATTATTATACATACCAACAGCGTATGTATCCTCCAGTGTGTAGCCCGACCTCCATGAGACTACAACGATCTGCTAGACGAACTGTAAGGACTTATCGCGGTGCGCGCGGCCGGGAGCAAGACCGATGGACGGATCGCGCAGGCCTCTACAGAACCCTGAACAAGCACTGATCTGTATACATGCCTGCTCATGGACCGGTCCAGCCGCCCGCGCTGCAACTTCCAAGAAAGCCCATGCGCAGTCCAATCGGTGTCCCCTTGAACCCCATACTGAGTCCGCTATCCACCATATCATAAAGTACAACGTTGACGGCTGCTACAGGCCGTTCCCGTGATGCCCGGCCACGAGAAGGAGCCGAATGGTATGCCGCTGCCTGGTGGCTAAGCATACATGGCTAAAGTTTATAGTAGAATAACAAGCATGTGCGCATAGCGTCTAATCCTAATCAGGATACTATTTCGTAGGGGTGCTGCACCACTGACGGATCCATTACTCACCTGAAATACCGATGGCATACGTTAAGACGGGTAAGGGCAGCACGCGAAAACACAATGAGAGCCCGTCGTAATTCGGGTGCTGGTGACACCACGCGGGTTGCAGCGTGCTGCGCGGCGATAGCCGCAATCTAGACCCCAAGCCAGTCTACTTCTGACATGGAATCTACAGAACGGACAAATAGCCCATATCCCGTATCCTAGACAAGACTACACACCAAGCTAGCCGCGCATGCAAGGAAACTCGACCACAGTTTCTCTACCTGCGCACTCCAAGCCTGGTCGTTCCTGTTAAATCGTTCCCAAACAAGGCATGGGTGAAGGATGCTATTTAAATATTACTACGCCGCGTACTCGGTGGGAAGCTTGTGCGACCACGCGGGCATTCAGATCACCCAGCATTGTAAGCGACCCCGATTTGTTCGTATCCAGTATCTGTAATGTCATATAAGCACGATGTCATGTGTGTACCAGACCACAATGCCAAAGAAATCTGATTTCCCGACATTAAGACAAAACATAATCGTTCACGACCTCCATTGGAAATCAGATTGATAAAAAAACAGCACCCGAAAAAATGTACACAAATATAAAAATAAAGAAATTATACTTCAAATGTGTCTAAACAAAATTTAGATCATAATAAAATAAATATTATTTAAAGATGTTTTAAATTAGGCGAGTGGTCAAACGTGATCTCTAAAAGTCAATAAAACCATACATTTTTAAACAGGTAGTACTGACCAGGGGGCGCCCAAACATCAACCACAACATCAACCACAACACGGATGCTGGTTCGCCTTTGGTATGAGAAAAGCACGAACCACCGCCCTGATACTGGGCCTGTCCGTTCCCTCTGGCTACATGGCCCCGGGGGGGTATCACTGCACGCGGCAATGCCCCTGCACACACCCACCATAGACAAAACGGCACCGTGCGCTCGTTGGGCAACCCCGTCATTTCATCCCCTAAACGGGCGATGGGACAGCTCGAAAAGACAACAGAAGCACTGCCGCGGAGTGTCGACTGTCAATCCACAACACCCCAGCACATGCAACATACAGCACATGCAAAGTCCAGAGCCGGGAGATGCGTCCGTGCCAACAGCTTCCGCAGTACATAAGGTGTGTACTTTTATGGACCATCTGGACCACTATCCCATATCCCCGATATACACAAGGCAAAAATAAGTGAACAATGCATGGAGGCAAGAAGAAACAGACATCACATATACCAGAAGCCAATCTGTCCAAAAGGCGGTAAGAGTGCTTCATCTTGCTCTGCCATTACGAGATTCTAAAGCGAAAACACAAGCTACTGAAATTAACAAGTTACTTAGCATGGGGGCTTGCGTGGCCCCCTAAGCAGCTTCGCCAGTGGTACGGTATGCACCCCGTCCATCTGGCTTACTGTACAAAATAACTCCCAGCACGACAACCGGGAGTGGCAGGTTCCGCCCGTTAACAAACTAAACAGTCTTTTGCAACTTAACACGCTAACCTAACTGGATGCAAGCGACACCACACAC
This sequence comes from Chloris gayana, assembly GCA_031894775.1. NCBI lineage: Eukaryota > Viridiplantae > Streptophyta > Magnoliopsida > Poales > Poaceae > Chloris > Chloris gayana. The sequence goes on from JAUNZO010001252.1 coordinate 741,771, forward strand.
GCTACACGCCCACCGTGGACTTGCTACAGCGAGGGCGTTACGAATGTCGCTTAGACACGGAAGAAACGGATATGCAGGGCGCCTCCGTAGCCGTTCCTGACAAGGACCACGAAGGTCTGACCCCTCTGTATCCCGTTATGCACCACCATTTGGCGCCATCCAGCGGAGATGCGCGCGACACCGCCAGTGCAGAAAGATATACTCCCATGCATCCCGATCCCCTCCTCTCCGAAGAACAGCACCGCCCTCCTCCCGAACGGCCACCCGGGGAGCAGGCGAGAAAAGCGGGTACTGAAATACTGTAACAAATAAAACAATAATGACATTATTAACCAAGTAACATGTGAGTGGGTAAAACACTAAACCACGAGAAAAATACATAAGAAAGCCATGACTACATGAGCACAATAATGTCGAAAACTTACAAAGCGGTATCCCGTCTGTGACTGGTTAATCCTTGCCACATACAGAGGGTAGTGAGCAATGTTATTCTGCCAAACTGCCCTCATGGCCTGAAAAATCTCATCATCCACGCTCACGCGGGGTCCAACCTCAAAAAGAATGCCGAAGTAAGGTACCTCCGCCATGCCGCCAAGTATGTTACCTGAAACCATAATATCCTTTTAGCGTGCACTTTCATCCCGCTCATGCATATAAAATCAACAGGGGTCTAAGCTCACGAAAAATTGAGACTCAGGAAATAACTAACCAGGAGCATCGTGACCGACTGCTTGTCCGGGCGCTGCATCCATCACGTTCACTGGGCGCTCCGCCATGACCCTCTCCGTACCGTTAGCCCAGAATAGGCGCATGGTGACCTGGTCGCGACCAAGCATCTCAAACAATCCAATGTCGAACTGGCTAATCCTTTCAGCCAGAGCAAACTCGAACCACCCAGTTACAAACTCAATACGCCCGTTGCCGTCTCGTACCATGACGGTGTAAGGGCTGCTGCGCGAGCTGCCTCGGATGTGCACCCGATCTGCGATCCTAGCCCGAACACGATCGGCGAACTCCGGCGGGAACGTCTAAAACATGACATTAAAGAGCAAAAACGGCAAGCGCCGTGTGACCAACCATGCCATAGTACATGCCATCGGGGGCTGCCCGCAAAGCGGCTATCAAATGAAGAAGGCGAAATAAACTAGATAGGACCTAACCAGGCTGTGGCAGAAGCCAGCACCCCTGAAAAGGATGAGGAATGACAACCCAGACTCCGCGCCCAGGGCGGGATGGATGTCCTCTTCCACCTGCTGCCGGCCATCCGCCTGCTACGTCCAAGGCGGCGGCAGCAAAACATGGATCAAGCACTAGTAACGCTGACCCTTAAACAAAGCAAGCACAATGCAACTCGGATGCAGCCGACGCACAAAACTACAACTACATGAAAACACACGAGGTACATTGAACGGTTGGGGCAATACCTGAACCCGTGATGGGTCCGTGGCGCCGCTCATCCCTGTCGCGCCGTGGACATCCGCACCGGTACAAGCCCCGAACGCGCCGGGCGCCGGGACGCCATCTGGAGCCACCGCGTCCGCATGGACTGGGCGTGCCGAGTGCGCGGACTGCTCCTCGTACACGGGGAGCTTGCCACCGGCGATTGCTGCTCGCTGCTCCTCATTACGCTGACAGACCGGCAAGGACTGGTCGTCGACATCGTCGGGAGTCACCTCGACGCCAAGCTCCACACCGGTCGTGGGCGTGAGCGGCGCAGGCTCGGCTAAGAAGTCGGAAAGGGACTCTTCCTTCACCGCCGCCGCGTCACCCTGGACAGCATGTCCCTCGAGCTCCTCCAGGGCCACGCGGAACGCGACGGTGCGGCGTGCCGACGAACGACGAGTAACCGGCGAACTCATAGCGGTGAACCTAACCTAGTACAAGGGTGAGTGGGTGCAAGGAGAGCGGCCGTGTTGATCAGCGAAAGCCGGGTGTGTACTAGATCTGGCTGTGAACGCCCACTGGCCGCAAGATGCCGTGCTCTTATAATACAGCATCGGTCATGAACCACGCGTAGCCCCTGCTATTACGCCGTGCCGTCTGTAGCTTCAGGAAAGAATAGACACGTGGCCCTAGCATTGCCTCGGCGGCCAATCCTAACCGTCCAACTAAGGATCCGTTTGGAATCTGAAAGTAAAAAGTAAAAACTGGGAATTCTGAATTAATCACAAAAAATAGATTTTGCTCAAAATCTGTGGCGTGTTTGGATACAGGCTACTATCATGTACATGGGTCCCATAGGTCCTACTGTTGGTTCAAATTTTTCATCAACTGACAGGGCCCCAAAATGGTAATTTTATATTTCAATAGCTGCTGGAAGCTTGCCCTCTCCAACTTCTCGGGTTTTGACAATCTGTGCTACTGGATTTCAGAAGCTGTCCCAAAATCCTACCGGTTTGGAAGCCACCCAGCTTCGAGCTTTCAGTTTCTGAAAATCCGAAGCCCTCCAACCAGGGCCTGAATACTGCAGCTAAAATCAAAACACCATGCACCCGCCGGTGAACGGTCTCATCAAATATGCTTCCATCAAGGGCAATATGTATACTGTATATTGACGTTACATGTTATTGAACGGCGGCTTTTCATTTCTGGTTTCATTTATGAATGTGAGGCATGTATTGAGGCTATTCTAAAAATCTCAACTTCCATAACAAATTAACCATTTACAGGAAATTAACACTTGAATATTTTTTTTGATTTATAAAGTTTGATTTTACTTCCTACCACGGTATAGACTTACCACCCTGGGCTACGAATTACGGCAATGGGCCGTGTACGAGAGCTGTGAATCATATTGCTACTTCTGAGTACGTGCGGTTTTTTGAATTCCACAGTAGGAATCCTAATGTATCCCAGGCCAAGAAAACAACTTTCCATCTTTGAAATAGCGCTACCGTCATTTCTCCTAGCATGCGCGGCTTTTTTGCCATTGTACCAAAGGCATATATAAATCAAATATATACAACCATACGAAATGGGAAATGACCCGAAACGAGCATATCATATGCCTGTATGCCAACTGTCCTGGTATCTTGCCTGACATGTTATGTGAATCTCGTACCTCCGTGTCGCGAAGAACAGCACCCCATTCCAAGTGGAACTATGTTTTGAGATACCATTCCGCACCGACAGCACCATGAAGCCCGCTCGGTGACTCTCCAAAACATAACTCCCGTTGAAAATTTTAAAACAAATATATCATCAACCATTAACCATTACTTTTGCACAGCTATATCTAAATTTGATTGCACTCAACTAACCATGTTCTGGAACTAAACAAAAATAATTATGTTTAAATATTCCGAAAAACTAATACAATATACCAAACAATATTCGTGAAAATACCCATCAAATGAAATCTATCTTCACAACTGTATTTCAAATAATCATTAAAATTCCCGTCCGTTAGAAATTTTAACGATTTTTTTGCTCCCAATTATTTTGAACATGTCGTGTGGACAGCAGATAAATGGAAATCTCAGAACATCATACTTTCCATGGAAAGAGCGTGTAACAATTATCGCCTTGTGCCATCTACGCTCTAGCGACGTGTACACAACGACTGCGCTAGCACCGAACAAAAAACAAGCAATTGGAACAGTCACTTACTTTTAAACAGAACCAGCTGGCGACGCAGCTACAACATGCACACGACTCAGGCACGCACCTCCATAACAAATACGTGGCCTGCAGTCTCATTACACTTAACAGGTGGGCCGTTATACAAGAACCGGCGTACTACACTATGGTCACGTTGTAGCTGAATTCAAGAGGCCAGCGCGGCACCATCGACAGCAACCAGCGTGGTCAAACGCAGGGCCCGGGCTTACGCCTGCTGGAGACGGTGGTCCCTTGGCTCTTCTCCGCACCGCTGTTCCCATGGGCCTCCATCTGGCGCCTCAATTGCCACCTCTCCTCCGAGATCCGGTTCCTTTCCGCCACTGCATCACACCATCCCCTTCTAGCCATGTCGCGGTCATACGTGCACTTCTTATATGCCTCCAGACGACGGCGGGATCTCTCGGAAATGCTTTTCAGCACCCGTTGCACCCTGGGGTCCCACTGTTCGTCGACCCATTCGACGAAGGAACACCTCTCCCAGGCGTCCTGCAAAAATGTCTTGACTTATCGCCGGGCTAAAAAACCATACAAATAATTACAAACAACGGCCAACCTTGTAATAGCATCCGAAAAAACGCCTTCCTGCATCCGGCCCTTCCAGACATACCTTCCGCCTCGGTATCAATCCCTGCATACACCTTCTGAATGACGACTGCTCATCGAGACCCTTCCAGTAGGTCTCCTCCGAAACATCTTCGGGGCCTGGTACCATCGGCGAAACCTGAAATTCAGAAGAAGCAATGTTATGAGAACTGCGGTGGCGCCTGCGCACTGGCGTGTGCACTTGAAGAAGCGGACGCTGACATATCGTATAATAATCCATAAACAGAAAAACAAAAAATAGAGGAAATTCAACTAACCGGACCGAGCGGGAACTCGTCGCTGCCGTCGTCGGAATCTGAGAAACCGTCTCCCCACTCCTCCAGCTCGTCTGAATCATCTACCTCCACCACGTCCTCCAAACCAGCCTGGACTGATTGCTCCTGCAGTCCAAAGGGCACCGGGCGGCCCTGTACCCCAGAATCCTCTTCCCCACGGCATTGCCCACCAGACACTGCGTCCCGTACCATTGTCCCGGGGACCAAAGTGGCGGCCGGTGGCCCGTATGGACTAAGCACGATTATCTGCGGGAAAGCAGGAACAAGCGCAACAACACCCCAATCTCCATTGACCCCGATGCGCTTTGCTAATTTATAGCACGCTCTGAGCTCCCCTCCTCATGGCCCGCAATAATTGGTCTCCTTCCTGAGGAAGCTACGCCCTCTGCTGCTGCTTGGGGCCGGCGCCATTTGCAAGACACGTATGCGCGAGGGTGGCCGCGTGAATCTTACCTCGCAAGTATCTATGAACATTGACGCTCCTATCCTCACACTGCGCGGCATAAAGCTCCCCGGTCCGTTCTACCAAATGGGCCTTCTTGCAGCCCAACTACCAATAAATGAACAAAAACAAATCTCGACACCGATATTGCCCGTTCATCGTCTAGCTACCAGATCGTATAGGTTAATCTGAAGAGTACCATGCCAGCGAGACGCAAATTAAGAAACTCTTCTGCGATTCATTACAACATACTACAGCTTGGCTGGATGCAAATATTCACCATTAAAGCCATATGAGCATGATACACCGATGGTGAGGCAAACAAAAACAAATGGCACACGCTCGAAACAGACTGGTAGTGGAATGAAACACTGGAAACAAACATGATTAACCTTGCTGCCACACACGACGATCGACTACTACCAACTGATACATTCATCCCTATCACAACACAGGATGACTGCGCCAGGCAACCAGCTCCTAACGATACAGCGCCAGGGCCACCACCACGGCGGAGAACACGGAAATGATCGCCTTCTTCTGCCACTCCATCCTCTGCACCTTCCCCTCCATGAACTCCTTCTCGCCTTCAAACTGCGCGAGGCGATCGCGTTCTTCCTCCAAATTGCCAACCTCCATCTCCAGTTCCTCAATCTTCTCAACCGCCTCTTTGAATGCTTGCTTCATCACAGCCCTCTGCCGCCTCGCGAACCAGACCTCGTCACGGAGATCTACCAGCAACGTCTTCACGAACGGATCCACCGGGCCTTCGTACCACCCGATAAAATCACACCCACCATCCTGATTAAACGCCAATGACGAGAATTAGACATGCTACGCATGGAGATAAATATTGGAAAACCGACATCTCTCCATATAGCACATACTCACCCGAGCTTTATAGCACTTGACATACCGACGGCCAGGATTGTCGTCGCTCCACGAAATCCACAACGCCGCCTTCTTCCTGCAGTGGCAAAAGATGGGGGGCTCATACTCCAGCGGACCAACACGGTACGCGATGGGCGAGTTCTGTGCTTGATCCCCAGCTGCGGGGGCGCACGGGTCAACCCTAGATCGTGCTGAAGCTGCACTGGCTGCCATTCCTACCGGGGGCAAGTAAGGTGGGTAACAGTGCTAACAATGAAATTGTTGTATACAAGACTGCCCACCACGAGGGGTCTTATATAACGCCCCCGCTGAAACAACCAATCCGTGGCGCCCAATATCTAACCTACTCCCCATAATCCTTATGTGTCTGCTAAATGACGCGCGCTTCCGGACTATATAGCATAACGCTCCAGCGTACTCTAACAAAAAATCGATGGCGCGGGAACCCTAACACTACACATACTGCCTCACGGGGTATCCTTACGTCGTTGGGGCTCATTGCACATGAAAACACGGTGTGCCGCGGGCCGAGGATCCATGCCCCGTTTGACACTGTTGCTGCGGAGTCCACGTGTATCGCATGCACTGCTTTTCTAAGGCCGCGTGTCCAACACCACATACACACCCCTTCCGTCAGCGACGGGCGCATGCAGCGCGGGTCACCGTGGCGATCAGTAAAATACGAAGCCTAGGGCAAACAGGACTACAAGCGCCGATACAACCCGGATACTCCTGCATTGCCATTTGCCGCCATGAGCTGGATACCACCACCACCCATCTCGAAAGAAACGGGATTATCATCCTTTCCCCCGGAAATCCCAACGACGGTCAACGCGGCAGCAGTGATACGGAATGCAAGATTCGACGACGAAGTCAAGGATCCGCCAAACCTCATGAGCGTGACGGTGAAACAGCTCGCTGATGCTGTGACTGCAACACCCAAGGGGAGGACAATAATCCTCAATAACTGCATCTTGAGCAAGGTCGAAGTTTCCTCTTCCCTTTTTGTAGCCCTATTTTAAAGCCATTGCATTCCTCGCATTTCCCGTATCGACGTAGCTAAGCCTAGTCGTTCTCGCGGGATAATGCCCTACGGGCACCTCTTTTGCCATAAACCTTGACGATTTGAGACACACTGAATCTACGAACTATGCAGGTGAGGGTGTGCGGCAGGATCGTGGAGGTTTCTGAGGACGACAAGTGGACGTACTATAAGATCGACGACGGTACAGGTCGTCTGCCAGGGAAAATATGGTATCCTGTTCTAAATGTACCAATATAAGTTCTAATTTCATTTCTTCCATATACTGCCGTCGTCATATTTATGTAACTAATAATGAGCAGGGTGGAGCCTGAGGCGTTCCTGAGCAGCCTTTCAAACACCGAGTAAGCAACATCACACTCTTATACTCACCGTTTATTTTCAAAAAACACGGATTCTGATGCCTGCAATTAGTGAAAACTACCTTAGCGCCCGGTTATGACTGCTACTGTAAATTCCTAAATGCAGTTTCGTAAAGAAAACTATCCTCCCTAAGGCCGGTTTGTGCGGTTATCGCATTCCATATAGTAGAGTGTCATGAAAAATTCGGTGTTAAGACAATTGAAAACCAGAATTTATTATAAAAAGTTCTAAACCTGACCCAATTGACCGGAATATTTCTGTTAGATTTTCGGGATTAACATACATTTCAAAAACTACCACTGCCCCATATAAAAATTTGAAATACTAAATAGAAAATACAACTGTGGTGACAGCGATCAAGTAAGTCATAAATACTAAAGTGGATGATATTGAAAAGTAATGAGTTTTTGTGGACCGATCCTTATACTAAACAATTGGCACACACGCAAGTAGCAAAGTAAACAAAATATTTCCTAAAGTAAGGTATAAAAAAATTCTGTCATCTTGGTTAATCCGGGTTTGCGATATTAGTTAACTAAATAACTTCGCTTAACATACTTGCGCAAGTTTATGAGACGACATATATTAATGGTTAACCGAATAAGGTAAAATATCGGTTATATCGGTTCGGTTTCGGCTTTGATGTTCGGGTTTCATCTTTTTTTGCCCATTCCTAATCCTCACTGCTACTGAACACTTGTAAAGGAAATGTCGTTCCCAAATACAGCCTCGTTTTTGAAAACCAAAACATACTTTGGGGCCAGCCACTGAGGCTTCACAAGACTGCCCTGTATTCTTTTCTATAATGATATTGTATCCATTGAACGCAGTAAAACTGCTATCAATATCTCATTGCATAATGGATTGGCCTCATTGCAGCTTAGGTACATACTACTTAGTCACCGGGCACATCAGCCTCCATTACCCTCATGACTACCTGGTCACGTATTGCGCACGGTAATATATCCTCCGAACATATAAATATAAAAAAACACCGTCCGTTATGCCTTGCTTCTCTACAAAAAATGCAACCTATCTACTGGCCTCTGTCTATCCAGGAAGATTGATGATTTCAACTATATCCCTCTCCATTTCCTGCAATGCATTCACCAACACATGGTGCTGACGAAACCAAAACCTGAACAAGAGATGGCTACGACCCAGCTGCATCTCACTATGGAAAAGGTGTTGGACTACCTCGCAGAACCGCAAAACAGGTACTCCTTAAACCACAACTATACTGCTTGCAACTACACGACCACCCCCGGATATGCACGCGCATCGACTACCTTTACAAGCAGACTTTGTTTTCCTTGAACTTGGCAATCCGCAATATTCAACTCTGCCACTTACGATCAGATCGGTCCTCGTGATGCAGGGCGTCTGAGCTTGGTCCTTCGACAGCATCCATGCTTAACGAACTTAATACCACTTCCCTCTGGCTGCAGTAAGTCTCAACAATGCACCTGACAAGATGTCGAGCTTCATAAAAACACAGATACACTTACCATCTTCCTGAAACCTTATGCAGTCAGGCACTCCACAAGCTGGAAACTGCAGGATGCATCTACACGACGAAGACTAGGTTCAACTACAAGTTAGCTTGTGCGTGGGGCACAGAAAGCGACGTCGAGCTAGGTGGGCCGGCAACAATTTAAAGGGAATTGAATCTCTCACGGCGTGCTCTCCATCATGCGCCACTAAACTACCAATGACGTCTTGCAATTTAAGTTTACCTCCGGCCAACTTCAAGCAATCCCCGACTCGAACCTTGTGTTTCGCATTGTACTAACATTATCACGCTTTATCCTGTTCCTAAGTTCCTGAGGCATGAGGATGTATGGCAACTCCAATAAATGTGGCAACCACCATGAACGGACGGATATTCGAACTTAGTCCTACCACTTTCCGCTATTCGGCGCCGCACGCACGCACCAACACACCGGCAAACCAAGTGCCGCATCAATTGCCGCGGGAGGCAACCACCAATATAAGTCCGGCTGTATACACAACATCCTCGCTTATATCAGTCTTTACATTCAGACTGCTGATGAGTGTGTGCCTTATATCATTGGGCATTGGGTCTAATCTAACTAGCGCCTACCAAAAATAGTGTGGTCAAAAAAATATAAAAAATAACACAAAAAAATATAATATACTACTCCATCAGACCAGACGGAATCTTGCTACAATTGCCATCCAATTGCACTGCCTGGTGAAGCATGAACCCGTATAATGCCTTCATACATACCTGTACAACACGTGATTTAGAGTAACCACAACTAGATTAAATACAGTATAGATAAAAACATGCCGCATGGAAAACACGTCTACGGATCCACCTTTTCCCAACCAACGTCCATTGTGTGGCCATTAAAGCTCCAGCAAAAATATGCCGCTAGTATGCCAGAACTATTCCTGAAATCACAACATAAGAGAATTAGAACCGGTGAAACCATGAGGGTGCTAACAATTAAAAAACTGCACAATACCTGGGCCACTGCACCCTGTGCTGCTGCATTAACTCAACCGACACACGTTCCCAATTACAATTCCAACCGCTGAGGAAATTGCTGCAGCAGGATTCTAGTGCCCGCAAAAGTAAATTTGCCACAAATGTGTGGCACTCTTTGAGCTGGGTATTGACAACAGGTGCGCAGGGGTCAAACACCACCATGACATTATCGACCAAACGCCATGCGTAACAGACCCAGCGGTGTAGGAACAAAAAGGGGAAGAAGATCTGGGAAAATACATAAAATTAGTATGCAGCCCATTGACCCCGGACAAAGAACAGCATCAACCTTATATACCCACCACTTCACAATTAGGGACTACATAATCAATGTGAGATCCGACCATCTGCTCCCTGACGGCGTACTCGAAACATCTAGGCGATCCAGCAATGAGGAAGGTCTGCAAAATCAAAACGGTGGAGCACGTGGTTAATGGTAGTGGTACTAGGCGACCGAATGGTACAAAGTATACGAGAATGCCGATACAAGGGCTGCAAACTTACCACAAAATCAGATTCCATATAATGCCTCCACCTCTGGAGCCCGACGGTTCCATACACTGCATCGTCTGCCTGCTTAAACCTCCTTAGCAAAACATCAAACATATCCATCTCCAACTCCACATCACCGAGAAACTGGCCACACGCGTCCTTCATCAGAACAACTATGTTCTTCGGTGAGTCATGGATAAACAGTGGCCTGCATTACACCATCCAAAAGTAACATTAATCAAGCTATGGTACAGATATAAAAACTGCATAGTATGACCAATTGATGAACGACTGTATGATTGCAACAGGGAAGGCGACTCACGACTCGTTGTCCATCACCTCCTGAATGCTTTCCAAACACCGGTACTTCCTGAGACCAAATCCGCTATCTAAAAACTTTTCCAATCCCAGGGACCATGGAGTCTGAGCGGTCGACCGAGAAGCTGACACCTCTACCGAAATACAACCGGCACAAAGCTCTGCCTGCTCAAACGATCTATTCAAGTCGATGCACTTGGACATCTTGCACTGCCTAGATATGAGATACCCGCGGGACATTGCTCTTGCGGCCAGCACGTCAGAGTCGTACTTGAGGGTATCATCCAACCCCATCCAGTCTTCCACTGTCCTAGAACCATCCCTAGAAAACCCGGGGCGTCAAATCCAAACGAGATTGAAGCTCCTCCACAACCAAAGCAACGACTGAACCCGGCGGCAACATCACCACCCGAACATTCCACTAGCCGCAATGGCTGCTGGCGAGTACCTTCCCTATCATCGTGACACTCGGATGGTCCGGTATCCATCCTAGCTTTCTTGGCATTACTAGCACCGTGCTGATGACCACAAAAAACACACCCCTGCATCCCAGCGGAACCATCACCATTCATCGACAACACAGTGGGGCGGTGCGAATCGTTCCCTCCTGCAAAAAAAATAGAAATAGGGTTCCATTTAGTACCTCCAGACTCGCGCTTCACCGTGCCAGAAACCGTACATGGTTAACAAAATACAATCATCTGGATTCCCGGATGATCCAACGTCCTCACCTTTCAAGAGAACGTAGCCATCCTCGTTAAGCTTATAGTTAAACCCACTCATAAACGGTCTCAGGATTCCAGCTACTGTGCGCATCAGCGACCTCTCCTGATCACGACTAACTTCAAACAGTCTTCTGCTGGCTTCAGACAGCTGCCTTCTATGATCCAGGATGGTCATGTAAACTGGAGCAGCCGCCTGCAGTGCACAAAAATGGGCGGTGGGTGACGAAACAGGGACAGCCATTATATTGACAGGTCATGTGACTGGGCCGATGAGCCTACCCCAGCCGGAATGCCAAGCTGCCTTGTCATTGATACAGTCTCGTCCCACAAATCTCCACGCGGGTCCTTCGTGTCGGACAGTTGCTCATCTTGTCCGTCGCATGCCCACGAGTAGCATACCTCAGAAGGGTGCCTCAACTACCACAAAAAAAAGGAATGGGATAACCCATCAGTTACTTCCCATACTATACCTGCATCCACAATGCGCCGTTGTTTTCCTTAACATACAAAAAATACATCAAGTGTGGCATACCTTTGACAGCCCAAAACACACATCAGGGCGACCTGCCCTAGACGCTGCGGAATCGGAGTCGATCATGTAGCGTATCCGGTCCGTGGTGAAGAACCTTACCCTGGGAACAATACCGTGGCTGTTGTTCCACATACCCAAATCCATGCTGTCCAAGTACAAGACCTGCAGATCACATGATTACCACAGATTCAAAACCGAATACACTTCACTCGCCACGAAAACCGAGAAAAATTAGCCATGGCAACCATTCTCACCAATTATCTGACCTATGACACGGACCAATCACATTACATCAGGCGGCTACTACGGGGCTAATTGCAAACTGCAATCATTCCTTTCCCATCTGGTCAGTACCAAGGTACAAAACCAGGTATCTAAACCTGCACTGTAAGTTCCAATTATTGGAACCGGCGGAATCAAACATCCGTACTACACGCCAAACATTGCCTTTGCAACTAAACTATGAACTTCAATTGATGAAAATGACATGTTGCCCCCCCCCCCCCCCCCCAACACACACACACGACCCTCACACCGCCCACCAACACAATTGACAATAATACTGAACTCGTATAATTATATATATGTCTGCTACTGTAATGTTGGTTCTGATTGTTGAACGAATAAATACCCTGCACCTGATTCACTAGTGGTTTCTTAATATTCAACGGCAAGCCGAAAGCTACATCATTAACCGAATCTATAAAATTATTGACCACTATTAAAATTACAGCGTCATGCGACTGGCTAACCTGAAGAAACAAAGTGCATCCCGTCAAGCTGGGAGCACGTGTCTTCCTCGCCATATCCGATCTTAACTTCACAACTCCATCAAGCAGGCTCTTGACAACATAGGCGGCCCAATCATACAACTGTATCTCCTCAGGCACGGAAATAGCGTCCCAAAACTCAAGTGATGCATGGTCATGTTTAGCTGAGGGGGCTAGCAGGCAAGCCATTACAAATACAACAAATGCAACCTTAAATGTAGATTCCTCTTCCTTAGACATACTTAAACCATACTGACGCTCCAGAATCTGCTGCACCGCTTTGATGCTCCTCTGCTCCTTCAATTCAGATCCAGGAAATAACCTTTCAAGCGATACCCTCTTCTCGTTCCTTGCATTCCTCCTGTCTACCACACTTCTTCCACTACAAGGTATGCCAAAAACGAGCCCAACATCCTCTTTGCTGAAAGGAAGGAACCTTCCATCCTCAAACACCAATCTCTGGGACCCTTCGTCAACCCTACTCATCAACCAAGCTGAAAACTTCTGGTTCATCTGCTTCAATGGTGGAAAGTGAAGCAGCCCACCGAATCCTATCTCTTGCACGAAACTCCTCTTCAATTCGTCAAAACGTGAGATCACCTCGTAAACCAGTCTAACGGCACAACGGGATGTTACATACTGACATTCCCTGCTCTTATCCAAGGCCAAACAACCAGCGTATAATCCTCCGACCGTCCTCTTAGAACCAATCGGAACAACTGGCTTTGCTTGGATGATTAATTCACTACCATACACTGCATTCCCTGCCATCTGCAATAAAAAAAAGGAACTTCGTCACCTTCCTATGCATACACCCTATACAATACTGATACCTTTCCGATATGAACATCTCTGGGTAATGTTTGTGTACTCTAACTATCTGACACCGGGCGGCCACCTCGCGAAACACAAAGGACTAATATAAACTATGTAATTTACTAGACAGAAGACAATGCGTCTTGGTTCGTCACCATCAACAAAAACGATACGAAAATAACCTGCCCTAACGGACTACTGCAACATGAGATCTATGATACGCAACCACACCATCCGCCTCAATCTAACTCTCCTGGCGACTGAATAAATAAAGAACTCCTAAATCAAGAAATACACAAGCTATCTCGCTTCAGAAACCAACCGGAAAAGGGGCAGATAAGATAACTGAGGGAAAACATACTGGCCTACAGTATTAACATCAGATTTAGGGTTCGCCGGCGCCCCATCATCCGTAGACTAAACTACCAATCGCCGATCATAAAAAACAACGCCTACATCCACAAATACATGACCCGCCAGCACCACACCCCCCCCCCGGGCCTAACCCGCCTGGGAAGTGAAATCGTGCCAAAAGCAAAAAAATAAGATTGTCCAAGCTGTAAACTTACACCCGTCTTGGTGACGAAAAAACGGATGACCTCCGCACCTTAGATCCAGCAGACGGATGCAAACTCCAACGAAACCGGGAATGGCAAGGAAGACGAAGGCTGCCGGCAGCAATAGGATGTAGATCTAGCAACGGCTGGCAATAGAAAGGGATAGACCCTAGTGCCTTCCGCTTCAGGAGGGCCCTCCCTGTGAGTAAGACCTTAAGTACTACACTCCGCCCCGAACATGAGTACTAAGACACGTGTGTTTGACCAAAAGTGCATCAAAGAAAAACAACATTTCTGCGCTCGGGGGACGGATGCCAAAGCTGCGCCTGTAAAGCTACGTCCTGATCCAACTACACGAGCTGATCAGTCACATCCTGCGTGGCCCCCCATCTGCGGCACTGACACAGAATATGACGTGTACAGGAAGTCCGTGACCCCCTAACCCGTCTGCCAGTAACCTGATAAATAATCTAATGAAGTTTACCTCCAACCTGAACCAACTCCTCACCAATCTCAACTAGCCTCATCGAACGGCTGCGAGAAGGGGTGGGACGTCCCACCGGTGGCACGAGGATATTGTGCCCCTCCGTGTTGGCCGGGGCCGCGCCGCGTGACGCCTTGAAGCCCTACCGCCGGTTCTCTGCTGTGCCTCTCTCCCTTGTGCTTGCTGCTGCAGTGCTGCGTGCTGTCCCGTGACGAGAGGAGAGAGACAACGAATGGATAAGAGAGAGCTGCCGCGTGATGAGAGGATAGAGATGAGGAAAGGATAAGAGAGAGAAAGAGAGAGAAGGGAGGAATCCGGAGGAGATTTTTACACCAATGGGAGGCTGTTATTTTGGATAGCCGGATCGGTGATGTGGCAGGTTTGCCGAGTGTTAGGAACAAACACTCGGCAAAGTGCTATATGCTGAGTGTCTTTTTCGACACTCGGCAAAAAAATTATGAGACACTTTAAAAAAAATTTTAAAATAGTAAATAAATTCTAAAAGTTATAAAATTTTTGCATAACACTATTTTTATGATATATTACCTATACAAAATGATATGAAGTCAAAATAATTTTTTTCATCAATGTGACTCCAAATTTTAATGATTCACTCTCAAGTTCAATGTTCTTATTCCATGATTCTCCACTTTGTAAGCAATGTATGTTATAACTGTTGCGAAAACTTATCCACTTTTTATTGTAACTTCCATGTGTCACAGAATAACATCATAACAAATCTCATAATATTCAGACTTTATTTGATATTTTGTAGAATTTAAAAATCATTCTAACACATGTAGGTGGTCATAATCTCTTAAATAAGTATGTTGAATTTCTTTTTCTTTCATGGACAAGATCCTAAACTAGGCTAAATAACATGAATATAATTTTTATATTCATTTTATTTATTATTTGAATCACTCGTAGTTCACATTTGACTTTATTCAAAAAATTACTTGAAATGTAATTAATTAACTAAATATACCAAACAAAGAAAAAAATACCAAATGTTATCATGCTGTATGTTGAGAGTAGAAAAAGTTTTGAAGAAAGAAGAGACAAAAAAATCTTCTGTTTTACGTTTACGCTTAAGGGAACAAATGTTTTTGGTGGATACAGGCCTTGGTACCACAAATTATTTTTTTGCCGAGTGTCAAAAAATGCACTCGGCAAACCCTCACATTTGCCGAGTGCCGAGAATAATACACTCGGTAAACAATCTTTGCCGAGTGTTTTTATTTTTAGCACTCGGCAAATAATCTTTGCCGAGTGTTTGTATTTTGCCGAGTGTTTTATTGTGGACACTCGACAAATAAGTTGTTTGCCGAGTGCCCGCGATAAAACACTCGGCAAATTCCAAAACACTCGGCACACTTGAGTTTTCCCGTAGTGCGGCGTGATTTCTAACAGGGACTGCTGGGGGTGCCTGCAGGACCTCATCGTGAAGTCGCCGTTGAGCGGCGGGACCATCGGCGCACGGACCATCGGCGCGCGCTGCAGCTACCGGTACGAGGACTACGCCTTCTTCCGGGCCCCACCCATGCTCAACATGGGGACGCCGGCGCCGCCGCCACCAACTCAGGCAACGGGCAGCAGCCACCACCATTCAGGTATATATGTCAAGAAAAGAAATGAATAAAACATGTCTAAAAGTAAAAAAAAAATGACTGAAGCATACATTAAACATGTAACATATATATGGAATGCTGCAATGTTCATTATCCTCTGGAGCATAGTGATTACAGATTTGGATGCATCAGCTGGTGTGTGTTGTTGTCTGTAGGAAAAAGGAGGAATCTATATATTATATCCACAACTGTTCCTCTTCTAGCAATTTTCGTATGTGTATCTTGCATTGGTTTGGTAAGAATGCTGAGAAAAGGTACGGTGGTTCGCTCCTCCTCGATCTGTTGCTATAGTATACCTGATGCATTTTCACATTTGAGGTAGAGAATTTTTTTAAAAGAAAAAGGAAAAACAGTGCACCTGCAGTGACAAACATTTAAATAGCCTACATTTCTAACTTAGTGAAAAAACACTCTAGAAGGACAAGCGATGGGATCTTCTGCCAGAAATGATGGTGCATCAACACTTTTGAGGATTCAGGATACGGATTTGGAGTTCACACAGTTCCATTTCCCTGAAATAGTGGAGGCTACCAGCAAGTTCTCTGATGAACACAAACTTGGACAAGGGGGATTTGGATCCGTATACAAGGTTGTATATATGCTATCATGAGTATAGTTACTGAGTACTATATATTTCACATATTACTTTTGCAGGGTAAATTACCAAATGGACTTGCAATAGCTGTTAAAAGACTTTCTACACATTCACATCTAGGCTTTGTGAAGTTTAAGAATGAAACTACAACACACAAATCTTGTTCGACTCTTACGATGCTATGTTGAAGGAGAAGAACTCATATTAATCTATGAATATATGCAAAACAAGAGTCTGGACTTCTTCATCTTTGGTATGTATATAAATTTTGTTTTGTTTTCCTTGAAATTCAGTAAAGTACCAAATATAATTTCTAGTTTTATTAGTGCTGATAAAATTGTTACCAGTGCAGACGAAAGAAGAGCAGGATTACTAACTTGGAACAAACGTCTTAACATAATTGAAGGGATAGCACAAGGTCTGTTATATCTTCATAAGCACTCCCGACTGCGTGTCATACATAGGGACCTCAAAGCAAACAATATTCTTTTGGACAATCAGCATCTAACACGTGCACAAAAGAAAAAAAAAAGATAATTATCCCTACCTAGCAAACACCGACCAATCTGCATTTTTTAGCAAAGAAAATAGGAAACTTAAAAGCAGTTTTTTTTTCAGTCTAGTGCCCGTTTAACAATGTGGGAATGCGCCCTAATACATACTGCAATGAGAAATTATACGCATGGCTACGTACATTGGCATTCCATGTTATTCATCCAATCCGGATTTTTAACAAAAATGGAATGACTCGAGGATCTGGTTTGATAAAACTGAAAGGTCAAGGACCAAATTGAATCTCACGAGAAACATTGCTGTCCGAGTCTTTCAGAGCAAAGATTGCCGTTATCTTCTGTTGGAAGGAACTACTAGGAAGAGGTGTAACTACTCTGCAATGTCGTTGCCTGTTGGGCTGTTGTAGAAGGACATTGGGGCAGAGCACCGCAAAGAAGAAACAGAGCACCACCATGTTTGATTCTCTCTGTCTTTCTCAAGCCGAGCTCGCCCGCCTCCTCCTTGTCCTCTTTCTGCCTTTTCCTCCGTCCCTAACCTCGTCCAACAGGAAGACTTGTTGCGTGTTGTGTTATGTGTTGACAGCAATGTAAAAGCAGGACTGCAGGGTCAGTCCTGCAAGAATCAATGAGAATTATAGCGTGGAATTGCCGGGGATTGGGGAATGGCCCGGCAATTCTTGGCCTTCTGGATCTCCGGAAGGAGGAGGCCCTGGATATGTTGTTTCTGGCGGAAACCAAGCACGATGGCCAGTGGCTCGACTGGCTGCGGTGGAGGTTGGGCTTGACGAATATGGTGGCGCGGGATAGTGAGGGGGCGAGTGGTGGCTTGGCAGTGTTTTGGAGGAAGGGGGTGGACTTGTCGATCAAAAGTATGTCGAAGTACCACATCGACACGATCATCAAGGAGGGGGACGGGTTTGAATGGAGATACACTGGGATGTATGGTGAATCCAAGTGTGATGAGAAGGAGAATACATGGGACACCATACGCAGGTTGAAAGACAATTTTTGCCTTCCCTGGTTGTGCAGTGGCGATTTCAATGAAATTTTGTTTGATCACGAGAAGGAGGGTGGTACGCCGAGGGCGGAGGCGGCGATGGAGGGCATCCGAAAGGCCCTGGAGGATTGTGATCTCCATGATATAGGATACATGGGTGATGCATTCACATGGCGGAACAATCACCATAATGCTTCAACTAACACCATGGAATGTCTCAACCGGACTGTGGCGAACACGGCGTGGCGATGCAAGTTCCCCTAGTGCGAGTGATTATCGGTGACCAACATCATTCCGACCACAGGCCGGTCATTGTGGAAGTTGGGGAGAGGGAGGTGCGGCGGTGGGAGGGGCCGCGGGAGGTGCTGGAGGAGGAAGATTGCTTGGGCAAGGTGGAGGAGGCTTGGGGCAATGCCTTCCCGAGGGGAGGTGCAAGTCTCATGGAACTACGAGGGCAGTGCTATGAGAGCTTTGGGACTGGGACGAGAGAGGTCTTGGGTGCTTTGGAGAAAAGGGTGAAAAATGCTAAGAGGGAGCTTGAAAGGTGCCGTAGAAAAGGTATTTCCCAAGAGAATGTCAACCGAGAACATGTGTTGAAATATAAATTGGAGAGGCTAGAGGATCAACTACATGTTTTTTGGAAACAAAGGGCACACAATTCATGGTTGCGAAAGGGTGACCGTAACACCAAATTTTTTCACGCCTTTGCCTCGGAGAGAAAGAGGAAAAATGCAGTTAGGAAATTGTGGGATGAAAATGGAACGGTGGTGGAGGGAAGGAGGCTAAAGGGTTACATTGCAAATCAGTACTAGAACCCTTTTCTCTCACAGGCTGATGATAATGTGGATGAGGTAACCAATCGTGTGCATGATCGAATCACCCCGAGATGAATGCAATCCTGGAGGCACAATTTTTGGGGAGGAAGTGTGGCAGGCTCTAGAGTGCGTTGGTGACCTTAAGGCTCCAGGGGCTGATGGCATACCGGCGGTGTTCTATAAACGGTTCTGGCATTTGATTGGTGATCGTGTGAAAGAGGATGTCTTGGCGGTCCTGAATGGGGCAGAGATGCCAACAGGTGTGACACTCCGTGGCACGTTGTTTTGCAGGTTAGCATTTTTAAAACTATCCTCAGGTCTAGTGGAACCTACCCAAGAAAATTCATTGACATGCAAAGTGGTTTGGGCAGCAAATAAATTCAACTACACTTTGATTTGAACTACAACTCAATTTCCTACAACACAAGTATGGTCAACCAAAAATATATGTTGTAGGGCATGTCAAAAGCAAAATCAAGGATAAAACCCCACTAGATTTTATCAAGGTTTGGTACCCCAAATAAATCAGAGAAACTTAACTTTTAAGCCTTTTCTCTGAATTTTCAGAATTAATCTAGAAAGAATTTTGGAGCAGACTCAACGTGCATGTCACTTTCTAGAGTTGTACTATCCAGCAAAATTATCCTCTTTAATTTTCGAGCTTGGGAAGGCCTTGCATTTGAATTTTCAAATTTGGATCGGGCCACGTTTGGAAAATGGGGGAAAAAGAAAAGATGCTCGGGGCATATTCCCGCGGGCCCCACCTGTCAGCCTCTCCAAGGCGAGGCACGGGCGAGCCGCGCGCCAGCGCGGGCCGTACGCCGGCGCCGCGTGGACGACGCCCTCCGGCCGCGTCCCCACCTGGTCGGAGAGACAAGGGGGATGTCCGAGCCCCGGTCGGAACCCCCTCTTCATTTCTCTCCCTCTCCCTTTGTTGCCTCCACCCATCCGCCATTGCCGCCCGAGCTCGAGCTCGCCGCCGTGAGCCACCTCCATGCGCGCACATCCACCTAGAGCTCCGCCTTGACCCCCTCTAGCTTCACGAGCCGCCACGAAGACCCCCATGGGCCGTGGGTGATGAATCGTGCATTTCTTCTCGCGCAGGCCGCCGGGACCTCCCCGCGAAATTGCGCCCCTCCGGTGAGCTTCTTCCGCCCATTCTTTTCCCGGTGGGTGCTCACGTTGGTGGAGCACCTTCCCAAACCCTAACCCCTCTCTTTTGTCTCGCGAGGTCGCCGGAATTTCGTTTTTCCCCGGCCGCGGAACTCGCCGCGCCGCGACCTCCACGCCGACCACCTCCTCCGGCGGTGCTCATCCAAGGAGGAGGCCATGACGGTGAAGCTCATGTTCCAGTGAAGCTCCACGGCCAAGTCGTTCCTCTATCCGTCCCTTCCCCGCGACGAACACCCCCGCCGGACCACCCCGCACCGCCCCCGGTCGTCACGCTGCCTCTCCGGTGAGGTCCCCGCCAACCCGACCCCACCCCTAGGTTCCCCGCACCGCGCGACGTCTAGAGGACCCCTCTCCCTGGCCTGCGACGCCCGGCGTTGCTCCGGCCACCGCGCCGCCGCCTCCCGGCCACGCGCCGGTGAGGCCACGGGGCGGGCCACACGGCCCGAAATCCCGTCCGGTCACAGCCACACGTGGATTCGGAACCCTGTGGTCCCCGGTCCATTTTCACCTCACTGGACACCAAGTTATTTTATACTCATAATTTACGTGTATTTGATGAAATTCGCACGTATTCCATAAAATATTCAATATCATGTTTTCATCAAAATTTTTACATCACCTTTGCATCATGTAGCTGCGGTGGTGAACGCGGTGACCGGCGAGGAGGAGCCAGAAGCTGCTGCTATTGTTGACCCAGCTGTTCGGGGTCGAGCTCACGGCAAGCCCCGGTGCACAACCTATTTAATTAAGTATTTTAATTTCATTACCATGTTTGTAGGTCTGTATTGTGCATTAGGTCTACAGGAGTTGTGATGAAACCCTAGCATGCGATGAGGATACCGATGTCCATGTTCGATCGCCCTACGCTGGATGCTTGCTTAATTAGGGCGATGATCCGTTGAGTGGTACGGAGACCACTCATAGATAGGACAATCACCTTTTTGGACACGATGCTAAGTAATGAGAAGAGAATGGAAAAGTGGAGGCCGGACGGGCAACTAGGTGGAAAGTGAAGGACTGAAAGAGTCTTCAAGGTGGTAGCCCCGTCTCGTGCACACAAGGACCGCGTCGTGTCCGACCCATGTGGATAAGTTTGAACGTATTGCTTGCATGCTGGAGTTAATGGGCCCGAGTAAACCGACATACCGATGGTGGCTGTATGTTAGAGAGATACCCTACTCCCTTGGTTACTTGGCAGGAATTTGGGAGGAGAGAAGGGAGTACTCTACTCACGGATGACGTCCGGGACGGCATCGCGTGGGGGACCCTTCTCGGGGAGCTAGGCCCGACTAACACTACGAGTGCCAGCTGGGAAAGGTTGTCTCATGCGGCTTCCGGGAAGCGCGTATGTGACCTGCAGTCAGGTTTCTCCTGCAGGATGTAAATCGATTCGAATCGCTGCCCCTCACGAGTAACGAGTACCACTTGTCCTGTCGACCGGAACGTAGTAAGAAGAGAAAGAAGATGATGATTATGACCAATTGCTGTATATCTTAATTGCTTGTTTGGAAACATGTAATGCAGTAGCTTAGTGTAAATTACATTTATTCTTTTGAGCAACTTAATTAAACTGCTAAAAGTTGAAAGTAAGGATTTACTTGTAGGTCAGCTTAGTGCTTAATTGTACCCTATCCCACTGGCCTATGCATGTCTAGGAGTCGGTTGTAGATGGCCACTTTGACGGGTCAATCTTTGCTGAGCTCTAGTTGCTCAGGGCTTTGCTCTATGTGGTTTTCGGAGGACCCCGTCGGGCAAGACTTAGATGCTTGGAGATAACATCCGGCAGGACCAGACTTCGGACGGAGGCCACTACACTTGGGAGTGGTACGGTGCTGGAGGAGTAGAGGCGTTGATGTGCCGGTAAGGTGTTCTAGGAAAGAACACCTGTCTTTGCCGGTGCCCGTGATGTATCGCCGAGAGAGCGATTGTATCTTATTGGTTCCGCTGTTTAGTTTATTTCCAAACTTATTTGCTTCTGGTGCTTATGAGACTGATGTAATCATGCACTTGGATGAATGTAAGAGACTTGGACTTATATTCATTGTATCATGCTTATGTTTGTATGTTGTAATATCGGGTATCACAGCGCGTGATGCCACCCATGATGATCCCGGAGACGGAAACGCCTCTTCGTGAGGCGGGTCTGTCGAACAGGGTGGAACGACACAATCATAGTGCTGATTCCGAAAGTGAACAAGCCGGAGAGGCCAAAGGACTTGAGGCCCATAAACCTATGCACAGTGTTGTACAAACTCATATCAAAGGTGTTGGCTAACCGGCTCAAATTGATACTACCGGAGATTATATCTCCATCACAAAGTGCCTTTGTCCCTGGTCGTTTAATTACCGACAATGTTCTGTTGGCCTATGAATTGACACACTACCTGAAAAATAAAAGAAGGGGAGGCGCGGGGGTGGCTGCCATTAAATTGGATATGAGTAAAGCCTACGATAGAGTGGAATGGAATTTTCTGTACAAGATGATGGTCAAAATGGGTTTCTTTAGGCAGTGGATGGAGCTGATCATGAAGTGTGTGTCATTGGTGAAATATCGTATCAAGGTGAATGGGGAATACACGGACACGATCATCCCACGAGAGGGGCTTGAGGCAAGGGGACCCATTGTCCCCCTATTTATTCATTATGTGTGCTGAAGGCTTGTCGGCCATGTTACAAAATGCGGAAAATGAGAGGAAGATTGTGGGGATCAAGGTCAGTCATGGAGCGCCCAGTGTTAATCACCTGTTCTTTGCTGATGATTCGTTGATCTTGATGAGAGCAAATAACAGTGAGGCGGCTGAGCTGAAACGCATCCTGGAAGTTTATGAAAGGGCATCAGGCCAAATGATAAATAAAGATAAGTCATCCATTGTCTTTAGTCCCAACCCAGGTAGAAGCACAAGGGATCAAATGAAGGCTACTCTGGCTATTACACAGGAGACATGGGGGGAGAGGTACTTGGTGTTGCCGGTGTCGATTGGCAAATCAAGGAAGAAGAGTTTCTCTTACATAAAGCAGAAGGTGTGGTCTCGCGTACAGGGGTGGCAGGAAAAGCTGCTGTCCAAAGCCGGCAAAGAAATCCTAAT
This sequence comes from Chloris gayana, assembly GCA_031894775.1. NCBI lineage: Eukaryota > Viridiplantae > Streptophyta > Magnoliopsida > Poales > Poaceae > Chloris > Chloris gayana. Next base: position 765,026 of record JAUNZO010001252.1, read on the forward strand.
CAAGGTTGTGGCACAAGCGATTCCAACATTTGCCATGTCGTGCTTTGATATCACGAAGGGGCTATGTGATGAGTTGAGCACTATGATTGGTCGGTATTGGTGGAGCCAACAAGACAAAGTGAATAAGATACATTGGTTGAGCTGGGAAAAATTAACGAGGTCCAAGAAGAAGGGAGGGCTAGGCTTCAGAGACTTGCACTTGTTTAATGTGGCCATGTTGACGCGCCAAGCGTGGAGGCTGTTGTTGCACCCGGACACTCTGTGTGAAAGAGTCTTGAAAGCAAAATATTTTCCTAATGGGAGTGTGCTGAGTTGTAAGTCTGTCGATGGTATCTCCTACTCATGGAGGAGTATGCTACAGGGAGTAAACTTGTTGAAGGATGGGCTCATATGGCAGGTCGGGGATGGCAGTAACATCAATATTTGGACTGACCCTTGGATCCCAAAGGGCAGCACTAGGAGGCCGGTGACGCCAAGGGGAGCATCTCTTCTAACAAGAGTGCAGGAGCTGATGGATCCAGTGCATGGGGGATGGGATGAACAGTTGGTAACTGACACTTTTTGTCCTGAGGACGCAGCTGCAATTTTGGCCATCCCAATAGGTGAAAATATGGCGGACTGGCCTGCATGGCACTATGACTCAAAAGGCAAATTTTCAGTCAAGTCGGCATACAAACTTGCAGTGCAGAACCGGGACAGAGAGAGGCGTTTGGATGCTTCATCGTCGAGTGCAGTGGGGTCTAATTTTCAGGATTTCCAATGGCACAAGATATGGCAACTGCAGTGCCCAAACAAAGTAAAGATGTTCCTGTGGCGACTGGCTCATAACAGCCTACCGGTCCGAAGAAATCTGAGGAGGAGGAAGGTGAAGTATGAATTGGTTTGCCCAGTCTGCAGGAGGTTAGATGAAGATTGTGGCCATCTTTTTTTCAAATGTAAGCACGTCAAAGCAGGATGGAGGGAGCTGAACATGGAGGAGACCCGGGTGAAATTAGAGCAATGCAACTCGGGCAAGTCCACTGTACAAGAAATCTGGAATCAGTGCCCGACAAAACAAATGAAAACCGTGGTGCTACTCTGGAGGTGGTGGTTAGCAAGAAATAAGGCCAACTCAAGTGGAAGGATGTTGGGGTGCAGTGAGGTATGCAGTTCAGTGGTGTATCACTTGTCGGAGTGGGAGAAATTGGGCAATCGAGTGAAGGCGAGCACGACCTCAGATCGACCAAAGTGGCAGCCACCGGACAGTGACATCTACAAGCTCAATGTTGATGCCTCCTTTTATGAATCAACAAAAACAGGGGGATGGGGCTATGTGGCGAGAGATTGGACTGGTGAAGTAATGGACATTGGCGTAGGTCATATCACAAGAGCGTCTAGTGCTTTGCATGCTGAAGCTTTGGCGATTATGAAAGGTTTGGAGCGAGCAGTGGCAATCGGCATGAACAGGGTGGTCCTTGAGACTGATGCAACGAACCTGAGTGCAGCCCTGAACTCAGATGAGATGGATCGAAGCTCAGAAGGCGGTCTTATCCGAAACATAAAGGAATTTATCTTGCGTAATTTCTGTCTCTGCAGCATTGCGGTATGTCCGCGTCTATGTAATAGGGTAGCAGATTGTATGGCTGCCCATAGGGCAAATGCTCTCCCTGATGGAGGGCAGGTGTTTTGGTGCCAGGCACCTAGCTTTGTAATGAACCTCGTCTCCGGTGATATGCTGGAGCTAATGGGTAATGAAGTACCGTGATTCTTAAAAAAAAAAAAAGCCGAGCTCGCCCGCAGATAGAGAGACCAGCAGCCATCTTGATCTTTCTCCAGCTAAGCTCACCCACAGAGCCAAGCTTTAACTCCGTCACCCGTGGGTATCCTCCTTCGATCTGCCACTTTAACCCAAAAATTTCGGCTTTACCGATCGTTTCTTGTCCCGCAGCGTCGCTGCCCACCGCCTGCTCGGCGAAATGCCTCCTGCGAAAAAGCTCAAAGATGCGATGGGGGCGGCTGTTCCGGCGGCAGGCGGCGGCGGAGACGAGGGAATAGACGTTCTCCCGGACGGTGTCCTTGCACACATCCTCGGCTTCCTTCCGGCGGAGGAGGCTGTGCGGACGTGCGTGCTGGCCCGGCGCTGGAGCCACCTCTGCAAGTCCGCCACCGGTTTACACGCCGTCGCCGGTGACGGCCAGTTCTTCGGCACCGTGGAGAAGTTTGTCGAGTTCATGGACCTCCTGATGACTCTCCGTGAAGGAGCGTCCCTCGACACGTGCGATCTCGAGGTCGGCCGCTTCAGCGTCCTCGATGAAATCTGTCATGGCGAGGACGTGTGGCGCCACATGAGCATTTTGTTCCGGCATGCTGTGATGTGCAGAGTTCGGTTTCTCAGGGTCCGTATATCTTGCAATAACGGTGGCTGTTTCTTCAGCCCCTGTCACAAGTTCGAGGACCTGCCTCTGGTCTCCCAGCACCTCAAGAGGCTAGCAGGAGCTTTTTGGCGTGCAGCTTGGCAGCAGTTTGCTTGATTTCTCGAGCTGTCCGGCCTTGGAACATCTTGTGTTCATATGGTGTGACCTTTCAATGCCAGCTGAGAACCTATCGTTGGAGTTCCCTACCTCCCTAAAATACCTTACCATTATACCATATATGTATAATTGCGCCTTGAATGTTCATTCCCGCATTCACATCTATGCTCCAAGTCTTCTTTCACTTTCCCTAGATTGTTTTTACGGACTGACTCCGGTACTTGGGAGCATACCATCACTTCAGGAGGCGTTTGTCAGAACAAGGGCCCCTTGCAATGACTATTGTCTACATGAGGGAGTTTATTATGACTGTGACATTTGTTACAGTTCTTTCAGCATTGGTGGCAATAGTAACAATAGTGTTCTTCTGAAAGGTTTATCAGAAGCCAGGAATTTGACGCTGTCTTCAGAACCCATACAGGTATACCTGCAATATCATCATTTTACGTCGTTATATTACAAGTCGTCTCACTATTTTTCTGTGGTTGTCTACATCATCATGCCCAATGAGTATTATCTCATCGCTTTCATTTATGCTGTGCAGTTAATATTTAGATTGGATATGAGATGCTGCCCTACTTTTAGCAAGTTAAAGACCTTGTTGCTAAATGAATACTGGTGTGTGCCTGATGACTTTTGCGCACTCGCTTGTATTCTTGAACACTCGCCAGTTTTACAAAAGCTCACCCTTCAACTTTGTCGTGAGGTAACACATTTTCCAAGTGAGAAAAGGGAACTTATATAATTGTTACATTGTGACAGATCCTAATGAAACAAGTTTTTCAATACAGTTTACGCCACGTAATAAGGTGCAACTGACAGGAAGCATCAGCCCAAGATTGAGATGTGCTCCCATTTCTGAACACCTTGAGATAGTGGAAATCAAGTGTAATGTGGTTGATGAGTGGATTCTCAAAGTTCTGAAGTTCCTCCGTATGTTTAACTTGTGTCACCCATTCTGCAGTTATATTTATTATTTTTGCCACATGAGGAAAATAAGAAAATAAGACACCTCAGCCTGTTAGAAAAAAAAATGAACTGTATAATACAAATTAGAGTACTAAAACCTTACATCATGTTAAAGTTGAAATGTCAGGTGACAGTGTGGCATCCTAAGTATTATAAATAGTATATTTGTTCATCAATCTCTCTTTATGAAATCATGGAATCATGTGACTCATGTAGTCATTTTTTTCATTTTTCATTTCCTATTCTTTCTCTCTAATTGCTTGCTTGAATGTGCAGTCAGGGGCTGAAACCTTCACTCCCTTATGTTCAATCACATACCATTTCAATCTATAGGTCGCACAGAAAATAAGTTTCTTATGATCCCTGTTTGTGTTCCCTGTGTCAAATAAATTTCCTAAGATGGATGCTCCATATTATCGTTACGGAGCCACAAAAAGTGATGCATAGGCAATAATGTTGCGGGAACATTCTGATAAGGAATTTGTTCTTTACAAAAGTTGTGTAGACCGGTAGACCTAGGAATACCGTTCCACCCTGATCTGTTGGGCAGCTATATATTTACCCTGATCTGTTGCTTTTTACAAGTACAACTGGTTGTAGTGTATCATGACTATAAATATATATTTTGGATAATTAATAATGGTTTGTTTCATCTTTTGGTTAATTCAACATGCTAATCAAATTAAGCTGCATGCTGGTCATGTTTCCTATTCACAGAAGTTTTATCCAGCACATCGGTTTTCTTTGTCCGCAATTTGACATTTGATCAGCTCTATAAATACCATCCAAGTCTAACTGATTGTACTGATATATTTTCACAGGTTTCAGGCATGAGTAGAAGTGATATGCTGCCTCTCACTACCCAAGCATTTTGTTGCAGGTAACATTAACAATGCTCTATCTTGAGTTATTTTAGTTCAATTGCATTGTATAGTTAGTGTCGTATTTCCTAAACTGTTCTGAATGTTTAAATATGTTCCTTAGTTTGGAATTGGACACAAATCTTTTGTTCTGAGCTGTAGAGTAATATTTTTGTTTTATTATTACAAGTACTAAGCCCCTCTTGGCTGTCAACATTTTGCTAGTTACTTAGTTAGATATGATTAGTCACATACCCCTATTGCTGAATCAGTCAATGAATACTATTACTCCACCCATCTGTTATTATCTTATACTATAAATGTACTGTGATTATCTTGATATCTTTATTTTTTAAGAAAAAGGAGCATGGTTTCCTCATGCACTTGTTTCTGGTGATTTATCCATAAATTATGTATGTGATTTTCTTTTAATCTTCATCCTTCTAAATCCATTACACTTTCTTGAACATGCCCTCATAATCGTAGAAGCATGTACTCCCATACGTTCATAATTTTGATTTGACTTCTCTTAGCACATTTCTGTAAATGACACACGTTTTGTGCTCCCTTGGCCCATTAGTTGTATTCCATCTGTATGAAAATCTCTGTCAGTGAGTTCAAACTCCGATATGATATGTTCAGTATGCAAGTGTGGTTTGGGTTGTTTCCAAAATGATATATCTAGAATTCTAGATGCATTCTTATATAATAGAAACTGTCATCTATCGGTCAGTTTGGTTCATCAACACATAGGTTGATTGAACATGTTAATCAAGTCAAGTTTTTTCCCGTATTTTAATCAAGTATAAATTTGTTCCAGTATTTTGGATTGTACATCTCTGATAATTACCGGTTAACTTATTTTCCCGGTGCCATTTATAGAGGTCATAGCTTTTTATTCAGTGGGAGAAGAAATTTTATGCTGTTGTAGTGTTGTGGATCTATCGCCTCTCCCCGTTAAGAATTATGAGGCAAACGTTAATTGCAAAGATGTTCCCTGTATTTTGTCCCATACGTAGTTCGGTGCCTTGTATCAAATTATTTCGTTGCACTCTTAACTCATTAGGATTTGTTGATTTGACTAGCAGAACTAATCGGCACTTTAGGCATTAGCATGCAGATGTTGCCTTTCTTTGGGATGTTGGCATGGTGTCTCGTACACTCGTTATGTAATTGTAGCCATGGTTACTAAAATTGTCGTTAACCAACCAGGAACCACGGTAAGCAATGAAACTGGTCCAACTCGGTTTAAACGGAGCCTAGCTAACATACTCCCTCTGTTCAAAAATATAAGAATTTGTTAACTCTGAGACTTTACATTTGACCATTTATCTTATTTAAAATGTTTGTGTAAATGCAATAATAAAGAATTGATACTTAAAATATATCTAGTTATAAATTAAATTATAACAAAATAAATAATTTTTTATACTTTTTTTTGAATAAGATGACACGTGATCCTTACAAGTCAACAAATGGTTACATTCCTGAACAAACTACGTTCTCCTAGCCTTGGTAGCCTACTACAGAGTGGGTGTGGCCATGGATTGAAATCCCGGACTGTAGCGGGAAATAAATCTCGGTGAAACCGGACCAGAATCCCGGTCTTTCCTGGCGGAATCCCGAATTGCTACAGTATCTAGGTCCGGTTTCACCCGAAATCCTGGTCATCCTGGTCCGGACCAGGATTCCCATAATCCATGAAATCCGGTCGGATTCGGATCTGGATTTCAATCCATGGGTGTGGGTTCCCGTTCTGGGTGGCAAGGCGAGATTCGGCGGCCGCCCAAGTCAAACGCAGTGGTCGGGGAGAGAGAGGCCAGTGCAAGTAGCCATGCCTGTCCCGTCGTCGCCTGGCGCGGCATGTGCCTCCTAGTTCTAGAGCTTCACGGTCACGGGAGACCTCGTTCCTATCCTTTCGTTCCGTGTGGTCTTGTCGTAGAGCTGCATCTCTTCTTCATTGCCACACAACTGGAAGAGGAGCGGCGGTTCAGCTGATTTCATCTCATAAACAAGCTGTACTTGGTTCTCTTTCAAAAACGCTGTTTATAAGAGAAAACATATTTTATTTGATGAAAACAAATATATTATACTCAATAGGCGTACCAAAGGGGTATTGTGCACGAGTAATACTGCAGAGAACAGGGGGCATGCATGACCAAAAAATAACCATTAAAAAAACTCAACTCAATTTGAGTCAACTCCAGCCGTAAGTGACAGGCCCCTTCGACTGTGGAGAAAAGGATTGTTGATATGAATGTATGGAGAATTTCTATTCTCGATGGTGGTAAGACACAGGCACCATACCATCGCTGATGAAGAAACAAATATACTACAATCCTTTTCTTGTCTCGTTGTGGTTTTTCGTAGCCATTTGACCTATGGCACGAAGGTAGAAACAAAGAAGAAGCAATGGCAACGACCATCGATTGGTTGGTACAAATGTAATGCAAATGGTAGTTTCTTTGCAACTACAAGGATAGAAGCAACAGGAGTGATGATACGAGGTCACGATGGGGGCTTTGTGGCATCACGAGTTGTCTGGCACAATTCTGGCAATGATGCTCTGTGGATGGAAACCATGGCATGTTCGCAAAGTATGGCTTGAGATAGACTGCCTTGATCTGATTAAGCTATGGGGCTCTCTTGGACACACAGCTGTCGGCGGCTACCTTGATACTCCACGACATTAGGAACTGAGCAGGAGCTTTGATGAGTTTTCTTTGGTTTTTGCTAATAGATCTTGTAACAAAGTAGCTCATGCATGTGCTAGAGAGGTATCGTAGGTATTGTCTGTATTTCTCGTATTATTCATGGTGTGATACAAATCTAAGTACATAGAGGAGCTCATGTTCTTGAGCTATGGAGAGTAGAAGAAATATCAGCACATGAATGGTAGCGGGTTACGGGTCTGAAATGAACAATTCCAATTTACACTATTCACACGTTGATTTCACTTTTTGTTTCTCTTTGCACAACCCATTGCATCTCAACTTTTGCAATATGATAGATGATGATATGCACAACATATTCGTATTTTTATTGCAATTTTTTATGTAACCTTTGCGTTGCTACCGGCTGTGGGAGCATGATAGCACCACAAACTACGGAAGCACAAGATGTGTTCTCAGGTCATGTGTACTAGTGGAGAGGACCACAACCCCCCCCCCCCACCCCACCCCACCCACCCTTGCCTTGTGCGGCACATGTTGTTGTCTTGGGTTTTGTGTTGCTTACTTCTCATGCACATCTCAAGAGAGAGAGAGAGAGAGAGAGAGAGAGAGAGAGAGAGAGAGTAGTGGGTGTGGCCCTTACCATCACATGCATATGTCACCCATTCCTCGGTAGTGATGACTAACATGCATGATAGCATTTTGTTTTTTCCTTCTTGTCTTGATATTGTTTAGGGATCTTCTGTGCATACCACTTGTGTAGTACTAGGTGATGCTAGGGACCTTAGTCCCATATCACCCACAGAGGCTTTCTCCCAATATAATATCCCTTTCGTGGTTTTTAAAAAGTAATACTTGGAAATGGTGATAGGTTGGAGAAATAGAGAATGCTAGACTTTTTAGAATAATCCTAGTCTGATGTTTGATTCGATGGCTTTGATGATGATCTAGGTTTTTGTTTGTAAAGTACATGAAAATAGATGAAATTATGTAAGTTTTTTTCAGGGAATGAAATTATGTAAGTTGATGTTTGATTGGGTGAACACGATTCACATGCAAGATACGATGACCACTTCTCATAGTCTTAGGAAAACATTTATATGCATGTAAGATTACAAAGTTGAACCTCTGTGACCATTACAATGATTTATATTGGAGCAACTACATTTAAGTGTATCTCTATGAAATAATGTAATTCTCTTGTTGAGAATATGCACGATCCTGTTTATCAAATAGTCAGTCTTCCGCCCATTTCCTTTCTGGAAATTCATATTATTCAGTCTCTAATCTGAGATTGATTCTTGAGAGTTATTCATGAAGGAGATCAAGGTTTCAACGTATAAAATGAAATTGCACAAATTTTGACTAGAAAGAAACATAAAATTGTCCGATGGCTTCCTTGTGTTTCTAGCTGTCCAGAGTTATTATATTTTAAATGAATTTGAACAGACTCTTGTTCAAAAGTACTAGTGTGAACGGAGGTTTGTGTTATTTGCATGCCCCGTCGTCTTGTGCCCCTTGCTGGCCCCGAGGAGCTGCAAAAGCTAGCAATGCCCTGGACGAGTCCAGTGTCTGCCGTTCACTTTTCTGCAGTTCATCTGATGGCTTCCTGGACAAGGCTGGGTATGTCACATATCCAGAATTTCGGGTTCATGTTTAATTACCGTAACACTTGCCTGTTACTTTGATATTCTAATATTTGCTAAATTCTGTTAACAGCTGAATAGAAGAGTTTAAAAATTCTTTTGGCCTTGTGCAGTTCCCCCTCCCTGCACCTTTGAACAACCCTGGTGTGATGGTCCCTCAGATATACACATACCAAGCCGAGTACTATGGTATCATTGGGGAGGTTATCGGCATTGTTCAGGAGCGTGCAGGCCTTATTTACAATGTACATGATCAAATGTCTTTCAACAATGAAACAGCTGGTTTGTTCTACTTTACAGTATTATGAGAGTACGTCCAAATAATTTGTTGATTGTCATTGCTGTTACATATATGAAACAGAAGGTTTGTTCTACTGTTGACAGTACATAGTCAGTGAAAAAATATTTGATGATTATTGCTGTTACATATATCCATTTACTGATTCCCTAACTCTTGTTGGATTAGCTTCATGATGAACTGTCAGCTTGTCCTTTATACCATTATTATGCTCATCTTGTAGCTTGAACTCAGTTAATATCCAGCATGTTCTATAAACATTCATGTTCTCTTTGTTTTTCTGGTGCGTATACTTTAAAGTTGTCATTAGTGAATATTTTTGCCCTTGGGTTATGAATGTTGGCATCTTTGATTACAGACTTTAGTCCTTATGTTCACTATGTTACTGTATGAGATGTTGAGAACATAGTGTTATGTTAACATGTTCTGTAAAAGCTATTAACCATAATGGAGGAACATTTAAGGATCACAAATGGATCTGCGGCGTTAGATTGTCATTGGATTTGATTTGTTAGTTGATTAATTTGATATATAACGCTTCATGTTGTTTTGATGTCCTAATGGGAGGGTTTCATTTCAGTGTTAGTGTTATACTTTGTTATGATCTTGGTATTATGATAAAAATGTCACATGCTGATGATGTCTCATTGTTTGTTATAGATATTGTCAGGCAGCTGAATCTAATGAGGCTAACTGCAAAAGGAACTGCTGAAGACATTTCTCATGATGATGGTGCCATTCCTTTCCCCATTCCTCAAATCATTACCGCAGCTGTTGATGAGCTAATGGTGGAGTATCAGGTTAATGTTGTACCAGAGGCACCGGCAAATGTGCCTGAGGTGTGAGTTAGACCTTTCAATCGGCGGGTTAAAAAGTTTTGGTGATCTTTGATCTAGGCTACTAAATTCTCAGTCCTCTTAAAACAAAGATATGTTACAAAGGGACCTTGTCTGTAATAATTATGGTTCGCAGTGGTAGAACTTTATGGATCTGATTCCGATATGCTATGTTTTGATTTGTTTCTATGGATAATTGCTGTCTTATTGCTAGGGTTTATGTTGCACTTGCCTGATTTCATTTGATTTGCATCTTTGAGTTTCAGCATAATTTTTATTGGGTCAGGTCAGTGTCTGATGCATGATACATGCATGTTGGTTGTGGAAAGGGCTATCTCTATACCGATCAATTCATGTGATGATCGATTGATGTGTTGTTCAGTTTCTTACCAACCCTGAAGGTTTTCTGTAATTGAAGTTCTGGTACCACGTGGCATTCTTTAGCTTGATCGAGGTTGGATATAAGGCGTAGAGGTTTGGTTATTTTGTTTAATGGTGATAGCTGTGTGCAACTTTGTTTGGGATCATTCTTCTAAATTGTATCTTGGAGTTTGATTTATTGTGCTAGCTAGTATTTTGTGGGGCTTATCTCTTTCTGAACTTTATTATATCTAATGTAGGATTTGTTCTGCTGATGTACGGAAGTTATATGATTTTGGTAGAATTTCTTTGTAGTGTTGTAACAAAAATAATTAGTTGTTGATTGGTTGTGATATTTGCCCATTTGGATAGTATATATGCCTAAGGAGATTGACCCATAATATCTTATAAAGTTTGTCCACATATTTAGCAAGTTCATTATGTCAGCAAGTCCACATATTTAGCAAGTTCATTTTGAAACCTCAGCAAAGCGGTTCATTTGTCAAAATGTTCATTATGTCTCTCTCCGATGCTGCTTTCAAAATATCAATGTGCTCAACGGTGCTGCTTTCAATGTGCTCAACGATGGCTGCTGGTTATTTTAGCTCAGCCTACCTGAGTATGATAATTGATAATAGTTAGTGTATTGCTAACAGTCTTGTTTCCATTTTGTTAATCAAGGCAACATTGTCTTCTACACTTTGTAAGCAATGGGTGCTTCAAATTTTGATTCCAAATGTCTGCTATTTTTTTACCCGTCAGTTATGTAGATTAATCATACCTAACTTTGTTTGGAACCATGCATGACTTCGTGTAATTAACATTGAGGCCAAATGAACTGCGAGAAGGCATGTTGTATTATGCTGGGACAAAAGAATTCCGTTCTGATTCTTCATTACTAGTATCAAAGTTCTTCTGGTTCAATATCAGAATTGAGTCTTGATATTGGACGATTCAAAAGCCTTTGAATGGACAGGTTAGTAGTGTTGACTCGAAATTTCTAGTAGCGAAGGAAAAGCGTGAAACAGTGTAAGTTGTTGCTCCTCAGAAAACACATAGAATAGTCTCATGGGCCTTGCCTTGGCAGCTCGAAAATGGTTGGGGCACTAGAACCAAATGTACATTACTAATGGTTGGTGTCGTCCTTATATTGACAATTCAAAAGTCCACCTCGTTTTGTTTTGGATGGAGAGTTTTAGTAGTGTATTATTTATGAAGATTAATAAAGGAACATCATCAATAAATTCGAAATTTAAATGTTTAATGATATCATTTTTTTAATTTGCATGTATCATGGATTTGAACAACAATCGAGCATTACTAATTGTCGAGTGATGGTATGCTTTGCCATCAAATTTAAAGGGTTTAGTTCTACCACGTACAATTAATCTGCTCATCCAGGTGTTGTTTGACGCATTTCTGATATAGGATTTTCTAATATTTTTTTATTTTTGATCTTATAATAATACTTCCTTAGCAATTTGAAAGCATGTGACCTTTATTCCGTGGAATGCTAGCGCTCGTTTTTAATCCTTAATTTTGCCAATCAATACGGTCTCATGATCATGATACCATTAGCAGTACTCTTCCACTGTTTGGTTCACTTCTGTACCAAGGTGTTTATGGATTAAATATATTGGTTGCAGTTTGTGAGAATTTTCGCCTTGCTTCTTAACAGTCTTTACTGGTCCAAGCCTGGATTGAAAAATGTGGACGGAAGTGGGAACAAGTAGCTGTTGAGTATCAGCTTTCCGTGTAGTTGAATGGTCTGATCTGAACTTTTCCGTGTGGTAGGAGAAATCTCGTTCCACTCAAAGTTCTGGTTCAATATCAGAATTGACAATTGAATCCTCTTGTAGTGCATTGCATTGTGCACTACTCTTACCACGCAACTGTTTGCGTGTCAGGATTTATATATTTATATATATAGTTCCCTAAGTGATTGATCAAACTTTGAAAAAGTAAATAAGAACGACTGCAGGATGGACCACACGGCATCGATTCAAATACAGGTACAAAGGAAACAGGTTGCAACATTCAGTTCATCTATTTTCATATGGTAGCTGGATCGACACCACACCAAACATCATAATAGTTAAACAACTAAAACAAAACATCACCCGAACGCACCAAATCCTCTCTTGAAGGCAGACACCAGTGCACCACACATCATAATAGATATTAAACATAATTAAAACATCAACCCAACCCACCAAACAATCCTCTCTCGGCCAAGCTAATTCTCAAGCGCCACATCGTCGTCTCTGACCTCCACCTCCTCAAGGGCGTAACCAGTGCACATGTACTGCTTGAGGATGTCCTCATCCTTCATGCGAATCTTGTCAAGAGTGGCGGTGACACTGGCCATGATGGCACGCACCTCATCACCATTCTTGGATTTGTTCACGTCCTGGAGCTCCTTTGGCATACCGCGGAACGGCTTCGGAGGGTGCGCCAGTAGGTAGTCGATGTACCCCTGTGTGACATCCCCTTCGGGACACCCAGGAATCGGAACAGAGGGACACTCGACGAAGCGAGTTACAACGAGTGTATCATCTCATACAAGCCAGAATATATACATCATGGTATAATACAACCAGGTTTTCGAAATACAATCATTCGTGCAGCGGAAAACATAAATCTTATTGAAGTTTAACAACCTACGAGTATTGCAGCGGAAACTTGTATTTTAAACAACAAAACACTATAAAACGATCAACGTGATGCACTCGAGCCCTTCGTACATCACGGTCCTTCCTCTTCACGACGTCGGAATCCGTTCCCATTGGTGGGAACCACATCTGGGACACTCCACTTCCAGGAACTGCCGTACAAGTCGTGATAGCACGACTCATTCCCTGAAAGGTAACGAACAAACCTTGAGTATTCTAATACTCAGCAAGACTGACCCGTCAACATGGCACGCTAAGGCCGACGCCTAGTATGCAAAGGCTTTCCGGCTGTGGGGTTTACTCCTTTGCGAAAACAGCATTAAAGGTTGAGTCCTTACTTTCAGTATTTTAGCTCACATTAAGTTCATTGATCTCTAGGTTTGCAGACTATCACTATTGCAATTAAGTTTGCAGGAAAAGATTAATTCCAACCAACCATACTTTCATTCCTCTTCCTTCATCTTCCACTTGATTAACTACGATGTGACACGGTGAACAAGCGGTACTCATTACTGCGAGGGACAGCGATTCGAATCGATTTCACCAGCTGGGAAAACCCGTTTACACGGCGTATACGCACCCAATGGTCGCATACGACAACCTTTCACGCTAATTCCCGGCAGTGGCCGGGTTAGTCTCCCATCCGCCCGAGAACCCGGGGACCCCACGCGATACCCGTCCTCGACGTTATCCGTGAGCGACCACCCATTCCTCTCCCTTTGAGACATGAGGCCTCACCTCATTCTCCAGCCAATTAGGGGATGGGCTACGTCCAACCGCTGTGGCAATTAGGTTACATCAGCTTTCCGGCCCCATAAACACCGGTATGTAAATCGGTACGTTCAAATACTTGCTCAGCGAGGCCAACAACGGTACGGTCCTTGACCGACACGGACGGGGCTACCACCTTGCAAGACCTCGTCTTTGCCCTTTCTCCTACAGGGCCCGTCCGGTCTCCATTTCATTTTCATCTTCATCCTTGACTTCAACTTGAACGATAACAAACAACTTAAAGCCTCCATGCTTTAAGATCAGACCAGTACCAGCTCGCGAGTGTGCTCAGCACCACTCGACTTCTACCGTAGCCCCGTGAATTAAGCGTAGCTTCTATCGAGACACAAAACCAACATGGATAACAGGTAACATAGGAATTCTACTCATGCATCTAGGGTGTCAAGCAATTCCCGAAACCTAATGCACAATCACGACACAATAACCGTGATAAAAGAAAAGACTTTAAAAACATAGGTGGGATGCACCGGGGCTTGCCTTGATTCGAGTCGGGGTTAGTTTCCTCGGTGTCTGGTCGACTTCGAAGCTTCCGTCTCCTTTCTCGACCTCGGACGGAACCTCGATCACGCCAGGACCTAGGTCGACCAACAATGACGTCGCGAATCACAACCATGCATGCATGAATGAAGATGATATGATCATGCAAAAGTTTTTGTTAAATTTGTTCATTAACCAACAATTATCGATTCATTATGTTCAGTAATTATCAACTAACAATTAACAATTAATCATGCTCGTTAATTACTGCTTAATCAAGGTCATTAATTAATAATTAAACATTAATCATGTTCATTACTTACTAATTAATCAGGTTCATTCATTAATAATTAATCATGTTTTTAAACAACAATAATAAGTGCTTAACGACATGTGATAACACTTAAGCTATTAATTTGTGATCACATGAAATGATGGTGTTTATGTTTAATTTTGGAAAATTAACTTAACAAAAACTTTCGTCTGCAGTATCTCTTTTATTTAAAGAAAATCATTTATCAAAAAAAAATTTATTAACTAGCATAAAATAATAAATTAACTTAAACAAAATAAAGCAAATTAATAAAGCTTCAAAATCAGATCTCAAAATAGATATTTAAACACATCACCAAGTAGAGGATAATTTTATGAGCTCACTGGACTTTGTTTCACATTTTTCCGAGTTTTGTAGAATTTTCTAGGAATTTTTGCAAGTTTGTATAACAATCTGTGCCACACAGGAAGCTACAGGGTTCAGGATCAAAAAATGGAGGTGGCCACACAGGATCTGAGTCGTGTGGCCAGCGTGTGGCACCGCCCGTGGCGGCCGGACGGCGGCGGCGCGACCACCGGAGACGGCCGGACTTGGGCAAACTCGGTCGACAAAGTGCTTTACTCTATCGGTGTGCGGCGACGAACACACGGGTGAGGTCTCCGGTGCCGGAGGTTGGCCGGAAAGGCACCGGCGGCGAGTGGTGGGCTGGGTGCGGCTCCGGCGAGGTGCGGAGCTCGCCGTGGTGCGTGGAAATTGGGGAAAACGTACTGGAAGCTTCACCGGGGCATGGGAAAGAGCGGCGCGGGCTTGCTCGAGCTTGGGAATGGCCGGAGGGTGGCGCGCGCCGGTGAGGTACTAAACGATGGCCGACAGTGGAGAATCTCACCAAATTAACGGCGACCTGTGGAGCAAAAGGGATGATGAGCTACCAGGAGATAGAAGAGGAGGTTGCGCAGCCTTGGAAAGCGGAAGGAGGAGATACAGCTCACCGGAGAGACTGAATCGGACGGCATGTCGATTCACTGGGCTCAGTGCAGAAGAGCACGATTGAGGGCCATGGGGAGTTGAAGGATGTGCGTGCGGAGCTTTTGGCGGTTGGGTCTGGTCGGAAGGTGGCCGGAGATGGCTTGCCGGCGTGGGAGCAGGGAGGTGGCGGTGATGCTGTGCTTCAGGGAACTGAGCAGAGAGAGAAAAAGCAAACCAACGCCTAGCTTTATCCGATTGATGTGCAAAGCAAGCCAGCAAGCAGCTGCGTGGAGGGCAAGCAGCTGCGTGGCATGCATGGCGTGGGACGCGCGGCAGGAGAAGCGCCCAGAGCGGCGGCGGTGCTGAGACGGAGAGAAAAGAGAATGGCCGGGGCCTGATTTGGTGATTTTTTTGCAAAAACGCCCTCAGGTTAATTAAACAAGGCCGTTACAAAGCTCAGAAAAATCCTGAAAACTTCAGGGGTGTTCAGAAAAAAAAATTTGAACACTTTTCCTTTTTGGTTAAAGTCCAAATTCGAAATATATTTTGGGATAAAAAATTCATGTGTAAAATAAAACTAGAACTTTAATTAATTCTTGTAGGTGTTTTTACAAAGGAAATAATTTTGGGCCAAAACTCCATAAATCTTTTTGTTTTATGTTTGTCCGGAAGAAAATTGTCAAACACATTAATTTTTTTCATTTGCATTTTTTTTATAAAAATAATAACAATAATAAATCAAAACAACATTTCATGCACATTTCGCATAAAATCCACTAACTTTGAAATACCGAGCATGATGCCATGATGCTCGATGACATAAGAATGCACAATATTTATTAGGGTTGTTACAGCCCTCCCCCTTACAGGAATCTCGTCCCGAGATTCACGATGGAAACGACTAGACGATAGTGCTAAAGAACTCGGGGTAGTTGGATCGGAGAAACTCTTCTTGTTCCCAAGTAGCTTCAGCTTCCGAGTGATTACTCCATTGAATCTTGTAAAACTTGATGGTTTGATGGCGAGTCACTCGATCCTTGGTGTCGAGAACTTTGACTGGACGTTCGTCATATGTCAAGTCCGGTTGTAACTCGTTCCACTTCAGTTGTCGGTATATCCACCGGTGGTTTCAAACACTTCTTCGGTTGAGATACGTGAAATATATTGTGTATACCCGACAAGTGTGCTCGGCAACTCCAAACGATATGCTACAGCTCCACATCTTTCCAGGATTGGAAAAGGTCCGATGTATCGTGGTGCTAACTTGCCCTTGATTCCAAACCTTTGAACACCTTTGGTAGGAGATACTCGAAGATAGACTTGGTCTCCAATCTTGAATACCAACTCTCGACGTCTTTTATCGGCATAGCTGGTCCGTCGAGATTTAGCTCTCTTGAGGTTCTGTTGGATGAGACGTACTTGTTCCTCTCGCATCTTCTACCAGGTCGGGTCCGAAGATTATTCTTTCTCCACTTTCGGACCAATTCGGAGGAGTGCGACAACTACGTCCATACAGAGCTTGGAATGGTGACATTCCGGCACTCTCTTGATAGCTGTTGTTGTATGAGAACTCGCCAGCGGTAAACATTTCTCCCAATCTTTACCGTAGGTCGGAACACATGCTCGAAGCATATCCTCGAGATATTGATTAATTCTTTCTGTTTGTCCATCCGTTTGGGGATGATATGCCTGAGCTTCGAATTAACTTCGTTCCTAACGACTCATGCAACTGTTCCCAAAATCTTGAGACAAATTGAGCTCCTCGATCCGAGATGATGGTCTTGGGTACTCCATGCAAACATAGGATGCGTGAAATATATAGATCTGCATATTGCTTGGTCTTGTAGTTGGTATGTACCGGTATAAAGTGAGTCGACTTGGTCAATCCGTCAACTATGACCCGGATAGAGTCATGCTTCCGTGGAGTCATCGGTAATCCAACAATAAAGTCCATGCTGATATCTTCCCATTTCCATTCAGGTATGCTCGGAGGTTGAAGTGGACCCGCTTGCTTCAAATGCTCTGCTTTGACACGTCGACAGGTATCACACTTATTGACATACCTTGCTATCTCGCGTTTCATTCTTGTCCACCAAAATCTTTTCTTCAAGTCTTGATACATCTTGTTGGCTCCAGGATGAATAGAATACTTGGACGTATGGGCTTCATCCATTATCTTCTTGCGAAGTTCCAAGTTCTTAGGCACTACTAGCCTATTCTTGAACCAGATAACACCTTCGTCATCTATTTGGAAACACTTGACTTCACCCTTCCGGAGTCGTCTTCGATGTGTTGCATACCGAGCATCCTTCTGCTGAGCTGCTACCACTTCTTCACGAATGGTAGGAATAAGAGCCGATTTGTCAATGCTCCATATGGAATAATCCGCAGATTCGGCTCTTCACTTCCTTGTGGAGATGCTTGAATCATGAGTCGAGCCATAAGATTATTGCAATGAACCTTGCGACTTAATGCATCAGCTACCACGTTTGCCTTGCCCGGGTGATAGTGAATCTCAATCTCATAATCCTTTATCAGCTCCAACCATCTTCGTTGTCGCATATTCGAGTCCGCTTGAGTAAAGATGTACTTGAGACTCTTGTGGTCCGTGTATAGATGTACCAAATTTCCCAAGAGGTAATGTCTCCAGCTCTTCAATGCAAGAACGACTGCTGCTAACTCCGGATCATGTGTGGGATAGTGTTCCTCATGACGCCTTAGTTGTCGAGACGCATAAGCGATCACCCGACTTTCCTGCATCAGAACACATCCAAGTCCGTGCCGGACGCATCACAATACACATCAAAAGGCTTCTTCGGATCCGGTCGAGCAAGTACTTGGAGTCGTAGTCAATAACTTCTTTAATGTTTGAAAAGCTTCTTCACATTCTTTGCTCCATACATACTTCTTATCCTTCTCCAATAGCTTAGTCATTGGCTTGGCGATCTTTGAGAAGTTTGGAATAAACCTCCTGTAGTAACCAGCCAATCCTAAGAAACTTCGAATTTGCGAGACCGACTTGGGCGGTTTCCAATCCAACACGTCTTGAACTTTGCCAGGATCAATCGCTACTCCTTCGGCTGATATCACATGCCCTAGGAATGGTACTTCCTTCAACCAAAACTCGCATTTGCTAAACTTCGCGTATAGTCGGTGATCCCTTAGCCGTTGCAATACAACTCTTAAGTGATTGGCATGTTCCTCTTCGACTTGGAGTAGATCAAGATGTCGTCAATGAATACCACGACAAACTTGTCCAACTCGGGCATAAATACAGAATTCATGAGGTACATGAAGTGTGCTTGGTGCATTAGTCAATCCAAAGGACATGACCAGATACTCATAGAGTCCATATCTTGTAGAGAATGCGGTCTTTGGTATGTCTTCGGTTCTTATCTTAATCCGGTGATATCCGGAACGAAGATCTATCTTGGAGAAGATTTTGGCTCCTATCGGTTAATCAAACAAGATATCAATCCTTGGAAGAGGGTACTTGTTCTTGATGGTAACGGCATTCGGAGGCCTATAATCCACACATAGCCTTAATGTCTTGTCCTTTTTCTTCACGAACAAGGTCGGGCATCCCCAGGGTGATGAACTTGGACGAATGTATCCTTTGTCCAGCAATTCCTTTAGTTGCACCTTCAACTCGCCAGCTCATTCGGCGGCATCCGATACGGCCTTCTTGATATTGGTGCTATTCCAGTCGTAACTCGATCTTAAATTCTACCGCTCGATCCGGCGGTAAACCCGGTAAGTCTTCCGGAAAAACATCCGGGTACTCACAAACGATCGGAATGTCTTCCAAACTTTTACCAGTAGTCTTATAAATCATTGGAGGAATAGTTTGGGAAAGAGTCAACCGAAAACAATCTCGTCCGTGAAGAGGAGAGTTCGGATGAATTGCAAAAGTATCTATATCCAACACTCGCCTTATGATACTTCATCCATCTCATGCCAAGAATCGCATCCAATCCTTGCCCGTTTAAGACTATAAAGGAGGTGGGATATTCCTTACGACCCAATTTCAATTGTAGCTCGTAGTACTTTGGTCCGCAAGTATATTACCTCCAGGCGATGATATGAGATGTGGGTAAGTCATCTTGCATGATGGCAGATTATACCTTTGGACATATCCTCTGTTGATGAAGTTGTGGGTTGCTCCCGAGTCAAATAAGATAATGGCATCCTGGTGGTTTATAGAGAATAAACCAGCCATGACTCGGCGGTGGTGAAGTTGACACGACCCGTCTTCATCATACCATATTTCAATGCATTCATCCGTCGACCAGCTGCTTTTCTTTGAGGGCGTGTTGGCAATTTCTTCTCTGTTGGTGCGACACAATCTTGAGCCAACTGTCCATGACAACCATCGTTATAGCATAGATGGTCGGCGGATTGTGGAGTTTGGGATGAGGGGTGTATACTCGGTAGATCTGATTGTTGGGCCGCTGAACGGGAAAACAAGCTGTTGCTGATACTCGAGATGGACGGTGAGAAATGGAATATGATGGCATAGGTTTGAACCTCCGATCTGCTGCGAAGTGTGGACTAGACGATACTTGGAGGGTACCTTACTTCCTTGTTCATTGGCTGCTCTCTTTTTAGCCTTCTCTTCTTGATGAACACGAATAGCATCCTCCATGAGTATAGCATCACTTACCAACTCATTAAAACTAACTCCTCGGTCCAAAACAAGCCGAGATTGTAACTTGGTAGTAAGTCCTTGCTTGAAGCATTCCTTCTTCTTGGCGTCGGTGTCCACATTCCGAGGAGCATATTGAGCCAGACGGTTGAACAATTTTGAATAGGAGTGTACGGTCATATCACCTTGCTTCAGTGCTAGAAACTCCTTACGCTTTTGGTTCAGGATACCTTCGAAATATGATGTTCACGAAAAGCCTTTGTGAATTCTTGCCATAGTACTTGGTAATCTTCAGGAATCATGGCCTTGTAATTAGCCCACCATGCTCCAGCAAATCCTTCTAGTTGCTTGAGCGGCAAAGATAGTCTTCCGAAACTCGTGCATGGTAGGAGCTCCAGCTTCGACTCGATAGTACGTAACCAATGATCCGCTTCCGGAGGATCTCCCTCATCTCGAAAAATTAGGCGGACCAGTAGCCAGGAAATCCGAATATAAAACGTGAACTGGTGGAGCATGCTGATCTTGACCACCGGCTCGTGGAGCCGTATTCTGAACAAGTTGCTCGAAGAAGTTCCCGTTGCTCTTCACGAGACTCCAATATAGTGGCAATAGCTTGTGCCGGGGTAGATGGAGTTGATGCCGACTCTCGAACATCTTCGTTGGGAGCTTTCGGGATGGTTTCCTCTTCCAGTTTGTTCCATTCCGTTATAAACTTGGTATTAGTGTCACTGATCCAAATAAGTATACCGACGGTAGAATACGTTAAAGTTCCAAAGCATAAGCGAGTGTCTATAGAAGAGGTGCACTATCTCTCATTCCAACCCCGGATTTACTTGTAGTACACACTTGTACGAGCATCTTTAACTTGTCCTTCTAGATCCATAGCTCTCATAGGGCTCCTTGACAACTACGAGATGGTTATCCTTCTCTCCGATCACCTTTAATCATCTGTAGATGAAGATCCGGAATTTTCCATTCCATTGCCTCGGTGGAAGAGTTCGCTTGCCTTCTATTTCACTCGCATAAACTTCTTCTTGTACCAACCATAGGAAACTAATTCTACTCTACGATACGAACTAAGTATAACCCCAACTTTTTATTATAGCACTCAATATGACATGATGCATGCTCGGTAGACTAACTAGACGTACTATAGTATATAAAACTACAACGAATAGTTAGCACTTTCCCAAAATCCGAACGTCGAACAATTAGTAAAAATCTAACTATTCTACATCCTTATAGGGCTCCGTACTCTCTCATGTTCTAAACACGCTAAACGTGTTACGTTTTGAAAACAAGCTTGTAATGATGAACTGTTGCCTCCGAACCGCTCCGATACCGACTGTGACATCCCCTTCGGGACACCTAGGAATCGGAACGAGAGGGACACTCGACGAAGCGAGTTACAACGAGTGTATCATCTCATACAAGCCAGAATATATACATCATGGTATAATACAACCAGGTTTTCGAAATACAATCATTCGTGCAGCGGAAAACATAAATCTTATTGAAGTTTAACAACCTACGAGTATTGCAGCGGAAACTTGTACTTTAAACAACAAAACACTATAAAACGATCAACGTGATGCACCGAGCCCTTCGTACATCACGGTCCTTCCTCTTCACGACTTCGAATCCGTTCCCATTGGTGGGAACCACATCCGGGACACTCCACTTCCAGGAACTGCCGTACAAGTCGTGATAGCACGACTCATTCCCTGAAAGGTAACGAACAAACCTTGAGTATTCTAATACTCGGCAAGACCGACCCGTCAACATGGCACGCTAAGGCCGACGCCTAGTATGCAAAGGCTTTACTGGCTGTGGGGTTTACTCCTTTGCGAAAACAGACATTAAAGGTTGAGTCCTTACTTTCGATATTTTAGCTCACATTAAGTTCATTGATCTCTAGGTTTGCGGACTATCACTATTGCAATTAAGTTTGCAGGAAAAGATTAATTCCAACCAACCATACTTTCATTCCTCTTCCTTCATCTTCCACTTGATTAACTACGATGTGACACGGTGAACAAGCGGTACTCATTACTGCGAGGGACAGCGATTCGAATCGATTTCACCAGCTGGGAAAACCCGTTTACACGGCGTATACGCACCCAATGGTCGCATACGACAACCTTTCACGCTAATTCCTGGCAGTGGCCGGGTTAGTCTCCCATCCGCCCGAGAACACCGGGGACCCCACGCGATACCCGTCCTCGACGTTATCCGTGAGCGACCACCCATTCCTCTCCCTTTGAGACATGAGGCCTCACCTCATTCTCCAGCCAATTAGGGGATGGGCTACGTCCAACCGTCGTGGCAATTAGGTTACATCAGCTTTCCGGCCCCATAAACACCGAGTATGTAAATCGGTACGTTCAAATACTTGCTCAGCGGGGCCAACAACGGTACGGTCCTTGACCAGACACGGACGGGGCTACCACCTTGCAAGACCTCGTCTTTGCCCTTTCTCCTACAGGGCCCGTCCGGTCTCCATTTCATTTTCATCTTCATCCTTGACTTCAACTTGAACGATAACAAACAACTTAAAGCCTCCATGCTTTAAGATCGGACCAGTACCGACTCGCGAGTGTGCTCAGCACCACTCGACTTCTACCGTAGCCCTGTGAATTAAGCGTAGCTTCTATCGAGACACAAAACCAACATGGATAACAGGTAACATAGGAATTCTACTCATGCATCTAGGGTGTCAAGCAATTCTCGAAACCTAATGCACAATCACGACACAATAACCGTGATAAAAGAAAAGACTTTAAAAACATAGGTGGGATGCACCGGGGCTTGCCTTGATTCGAGTCGGGGTTAGCTTCCTCGGTGTCTTGGTCGACTTCGAAGCTTCGTCTCCTTTCTCGACCTCGGACGGAACCTCGATCACGCCGGGACCTAGGTCGACCAACGATGCGTCGCGAATCACAACCATGCATGCATGAATGAAGATGATATGATCATGCAAAAGTTTTTGTTAAATTTGTTCATTAACCAACAATTACTCGATTCATTATGTTCAGTAATTATCAACTAACAATTAACAATTAATCATGCTCGTTAATTACTGCTTAATCAAGGTCATTAATTAATAATTAAACATTAATCATGTTCATTACTTACTAATTAATCAGGTTCATTCATTAATAATTAATCATGTTTTTAAACAACAATAATAAGTGCTTAACGACATGTGATAACACTTAAGCTATTAATTTGTGATCACATGAAATGATGGTGTTTATGTTTAATTTTGGAAAATTAACTTAACAAAAACTTTCGTCTGCAGTATCTCTTTTATTTAAAGAAAATCATTTATCAAAAAAAATTATTAACTAGCATAAAATAATAAATTAACTTAAACAAAATAAAGCAAATTAATAAAGCTTCAAAATCAGATCTCAAAATAGATATTTAAACACATCACCAAGTAGAGGATAATTTTATGAGCTCACTGGACTTTGTTTCACATTTTTCCGAGTTTTGTAGAATTTTCTAGGAATTTTTGCAAGTTTGTATAACAATCTGTGCCACACAGGAAGCTACAGGGTTCAGGATCAAAAAATGGAGGTGGCCACACAGGATCTGAGTCGTGTGGCCAGCGTGTGGCACCGCCCGTGGCGGCCGGACGGCGGCGGCGCGACCACAGGAGACGGCCGGACTTGGGCAACCTCGGTCGACAAAGTGCTTTACTCTATCAGTGTGCGGCGACGAACACACGGGTGAGGTCTCCGGTGCCGGAGGTTGGCCGGAAAGGCACCGGCGGCGAGTGGTGGGCTGGGTGCGGCTCCGGCGAGGTGCGGAGCTCGCCGTGGTGCGTGGAAATTGGGGAAAACGTACTGGAAGCTTCACCGGGGCATGGGAAAGAGCGGCGCGGGCTTGCTCG
Organism: Chloris gayana; assembly: GCA_031894775.1. NCBI lineage: Eukaryota > Viridiplantae > Streptophyta > Magnoliopsida > Poales > Poaceae > Chloris > Chloris gayana. Next base: position 788,901 of record JAUNZO010001252.1, read on the forward strand.
AGCTTGGGAATGGCCAGAGGGTGGCGCGCGCCGGTGAGGTACTAAACGATGGCCGACAGTGGAGAATCTCACCAAATTAACGGCGACCTGTGGAGCAAAAGGGATGATGAGCTACCAGGAGATAGAAGAGGAGGTTGCGCAGCCTTGGAAAGCGGAAGGAGGAGATACAGCTCACCGGAGAGACTGAATCGGACGGTGCGGCAGTGACATCACGGCGGCGGCCTCCCGGGGAACTCATGTCGATTCACTGGGCTCAGTGCAGAAGAGCACGATTGAGGGCCATGGGGAGTTGAAGGATGTGCGTGCGGAGCTTTTAGCGGTTGGGTCTGGTCGGAAGGTGGCCGGAGATGGCTTGCCGGCGTGGGAGCAGGGAGGTGGCGGTGATGCTGTGCTTCAGGGAACTGAGCAGAGAGAGAAAAGCAAACCAACGCCTAGCTTTATCCGATTGATGTGCAAAGCAAGCCAGCAAGCAGCTGCGTGGAGGGCAAGCAGCTGCGTGGCATGCATGGCGTGGGACGCGCGGCAGGAGAAGCGCCCAGAGCGGCGGCGGTGCTGAGACGGAGAGAAAAGAGAATGGCCGGGGCCTGATTTGGTGATCTTTTTGCAAAAACGCCCTCAGGTTAATTAAACAAGGCCGTTACAAAGCTCAGAAAAATCCTGAAAACTTCAGGGGTGTTCAAAAAAAAAATTTGAACACTTTTCCTTTTTGGTTAAAGTCCAAATTCGAAATATATTTTGGGATAAAAAATTCATGTGTAAAATAAAACTAGAACTTTAATTAATTCTTGTAGGTGTTTTTACAAAGGAAATAATTTTGGGCCAAAACTCCATTAATCTTTTTGTTTTATGTTTGTCCAGAAGAAAATTGTCAAACACATTAATTTTTTTCATTTGCATTTTTTTATAAAAATAATAACAATAATAAATCAAAACAACATTTCATGCACATTTCGCATAAAATCCACTAACTTTGAAATACCGAGCATGATGCCATGATGCTCGATGACATAAGAATGCACAATATTTATTAGGGTTGTTACACCCTGCTTCACCCTCACCGTCTTCTTCTTCTTCCGAGCCCCCGCCACGGACGGCTTGACCTCCGTTGCCTCCTCGGGCATGACGATCTTGGGGGCAGCTTTGGGGCGCCTAGTGACGCCGATCTCGTTGCCGCCGCCCGCCGACATCATCTCCAAACGCCCGCTACCCATGCTCGCCATGGCCTTTCTCGCCCTCTCGCGTCTCGCCTATCCCCCTAACCCTAGATCCGGATTGCGAGACTGCGGTGACGACGGTTGTGTGGGATAGCGGCCAAGGATGTCGCACGAGAAATAGCAAGGAAGCCCTAGGCACCGTGCAGATGATGGGGTTTTTTTCGAAAGGTGATGGGGCTTGTTTAATCTGCTGGTCATACTAGCCCAATAAAAAATCCAGAACCCACCAACGTACAGGCCCAGTCTGGATACATTGATTCATGATTCGTGGAATCCAGAACCTTTTTTATATCCGGGCCTCTTGAAAAAACCATATCGGACACTTTTTATGCCCCATATGCCTGGACGCTGTAAAATGCCACGTAAGCATGATGGTGCCAACCGGATTGCTGAGTTGGCATACAAGGCGTCAACAATATTCTAAAAGGAATATTTTGTCCTAATCAATAGTATTCTCTTCTCTACGTCCAGTTTTTCAGCAACCGTTCATATTCTATATTTATCTTCTATATCAACTATCATCATCTTTCATCTCTTCTCCCTTTTTCTTTTCATTTATTTTCTTTTATAATAGTTTAGCAATCCATTTTTATTAAATAATAGTGTTTTTCCTTTTTTTCTCCCTTTCCTTTTTTTCTTTTTTCTTTTTCCCTTTTCCTATTTTTTCTTTCCCTTGTTTTCTCTCCTTCTCTCGCCTCTCCACCCCGGTCTCGTACCACCGCGCCCCTACCTCTCCGCCTAGGCTCTGCCTCTCGCGCATCGAGTGCGCCTCTCCTCCTCACCTCCTCGCTGCCGAAGCTTAGCTCCTCCGTGCTCCCCTCCCTCTCTGCCCCGGCCTCCCCCTCTTGCTCCTTCTCCTCCACCGCACGAGCCGTCGTCGACGGGCCTCTTCTTCCCCCGCGCGCCGCTGCCTCCTCCTCCTCGTCCGGCACGACGAGGACCGGAGCTCGAGGCCTCCGGATCCTGCGTCCATTGAGCACCGGCCTCACGACGAGCTTCCCGCGCCCCTCCTCACCGACGCTCGTAGCTCGATTCGAGCGAGCTCGACACCCATGGCGTCACGACTCGCCGGTAAGGGAGCTCCGCACCCATGGCCCCGCCGTTGTCGCCTAGCGGAGATCCGGCCATGCCTCCACCGCGCCGCGCACGACGCCGACGGCGTCGGGGCCCATCCCGGCCACGCGTGCATCACCCACGACCTCCTTCTCCCTTGCGCCCTGAATCTCCCCTTCCTCCGCGGCGACGAGCTTCGACCAGACGAGGGATGGCGCTGCTCCTCCTGCTCCCCTCCTCGTGGCCCTCTCTTCCCCAGATTCGGCCGTCACGGAGCTCCGGCCACGAGCTCACTCATCCCTCTCCTCTCTCCGGATCCGGCGTGGGCGTGCGCCTCGAGCTCACGAGACGGCGGCTGCGGTGAGCTCCCGGCACCTAGGTAGTTGGGATGGCGCGAGGGTGCGCGGGCCCCATACCACGTTGGCGGGAAGCGTTCGTAAGCTTCATTTGTCATTTCCAGGTGCGAACGCTTGCGTTGCGGATGGCTTACGACAGCTGCGGTGCTGCGGTTCTTTGCCATCCGGGTACTCTAGTATCGGGTACCGCACCCGGTGCGGATAGTCCGAAAGTTGCCTAGAGGGGGGGGGGGATAGGCAATCTAGATAAAACCCCGAAAATCACAACACGTAAAAACGAAAAGGTTAAATTCGCCCTCGATTGGAACTTCGTCACCGACGGAACTTCCGTCGAGGTTGAGGGGAAAACCTAAGGATCGACAAAGGAGATGGAATCTTATGATTCCACTTGAATGAAAACCTCCCTTAGCCTCTTGAGAGTGTTGTACCTGCAGGAATTCAATAGACACACCACACACGAGTAGATCGGGTGATAAACACCAAGAGAAAACAAACAAGCACACAACAAACAAGCACGAGGGACACGGGGATTTCTCACCGAAGTTCGGATCTCTCACAAAGAGGTTCCTACGTCACCGTTGAGGATATCACAAAGAGTCGGGTCTCTTTCAACCCTAATCCTCCCAAGTGGCCACAAAGGTCAAACTTGGTTTTCTTCTTCTTTCTTCGATTCTTTTCCTTGCGGAGGCGAATCACAACCTTCACAAACTTCCCAAGGCTCACCACAAGCTTGGGAGCTCTAGGGTAACACCTAGCCAATCTAGGAGAACGAATCTCCAAGAGTAACAAGTGAAAACGAGATTAGTTGCTAGGGAAAGATATGCTCTAGGTTAGGATGATGCTATCAAGCTTGGAATCAAGATGGGAGCTCTCTCAAATGGCCTTGGATCTCAAAGGGAATGGATGGGAGTGAGAGAGAGAGAGCTTGAGCAAGATTTGTGAGTTCAAAAAGCACCGAGCAACTTTGCTCACGGGTTGGTCAAAGCTATATATAGTGAGGGCTCTCAAAGAGCCGTTGCTAGGTCAATAATTGACTTGACGGAAGTTCCGTCACCCCATAAAGTCAAAGGCGAAAAGTGCCGGGACGGAACTTCCGTCCCAACTCTCTGGAATTGACGGAACTTTCATCAACCACGACAGAACTTCCGTCGGTGGAGATTTGAGCTGGGAAAAGTCCCAGGGCGAAACTACCAGTCCAGCTTGGCACTTCCATGCCAAACTCGTGGAATTGACGGAACTTCTGTCCTAGGCGATGAAAAGTGGAATTGGTTGGCTTTTTTATCTTTGTATTTTGGTATTTGGGTTCCAAGATGTTTGAAGGTAGCTAGAGCACATTTTTCACTGCAGCGTAAGATCGTTTCACCTCACTTAATAGTTTGGCACACCTATACTCAAAAAGCTACAAATCTAAACTTAAGGCTCTCGCTTTTGAGTACTTTATCATCTTTTGAATGAGGGGTTTACTTTCTCACGTTTTGGGTATTGAATCATTGATATCCTGCATATTCACTCAATAACACATTAGAGTTTTTAATTCTTTGTCATTTATCACGAAAACCCACTAGAGGGCCTGGTTGCATCTTCAATCTCCCCTTTTTGGTGATTGATGACAAATAATTAAAAAGGGATAAGGATATCAAATAAGGAAGGAACGAAACAAACAAAATATAGCGGAGCTCCCCTAAAGAGATGCATGGGTCATACAAACATGTGAGAGAGCTCCCCTATATTTTGTGCTACAATGTGCGCAAGTGGCATGAGCAAGTGTGAAAGTAAAACAGCAAGAGCGCAAAAGCTGCACACCACAAAATGCAAGCCTCAAATATTACCAAAAGCATTAATCGACACATTAAAGTAATAAGCATTCACCATTCACCATTCAATGTCATAGCTTGCACGTAATAAAAGACTAGCTCTATTACAATAAGGCAAGCACAAACACAAAGTCCCATACATCTAAAGTTCCATGAGTTCCAACACTAAGAGAAAGAACGACACGACACGACACTAGTGATCCCTTTTTCTCACTCTCTCCCTCTTTGGCATCAAGGCACCAAAAAGTAATGAAAGGAAGGAGAGCAAGAGGGGGAATCACTCGTCATTCCCGGAGGCAAAGGCGTCTTCTTCTTGTCCTTCTTAGCCTCCAAAGTCTTCTTCCTCTTCATCATCATCATGAGTTGTATGAGATCCTTGTCCTAGTATTTGCCACCACTCTGCTCCACCACACTCCTACTCCCATCAAGCTCCATCCGGTTGTTGTCTTGATCTAGCTTTCCTCCCCAGCTCGTACACCATTTTGGGTGTCTTCATTAGCTACACCACGGAGCGTGTCCCCGGGATAGGGCTCACTGTTATGGTGACTCCCTTCTCCACCAACCTCACTCACTTGAAGCATTAGTAGATTGTGGCTGCGTTGAAAGGAGCGCAGCTGTGTCTACCACCCCATCATTTTCTTCAAAGTTGATCCTTCGTGGTGCAGCCCTCGTGACCCCATTCCGAGTTTGCTTGATTGGGCTTTGACCATCATCTTTCGGTTCAAGCATCTATGTCACCCGAAGCGGTTGATGTCCTGCTGCTCCTCTGCTTCTCCATTGGCTTCCACCTCTGCTCACCACTTCTTTGGTGATGAAAGCCACTGGAGTTACTGCCAGCTGACCACCTACTCCTAAACTCAGCACCCCCTCTTCTTTGATGGATGCACCCTCAACCAATCTCTGAATTGCTTAGAGCTTTCCTTTCCCACACATTCATTGCAATCCCTTTCAACATGGCCTAACCTTCCACATATGTAGCAGAAGTTTGGAACTCCATTGTTGAAAGCTTCGAGAAGGAACATCTGGATTTGCCTTTTGTATCTCCTTTTGGAATTCCTCTCCGTTTCGACATGTCTGTGATGTGTGATGGGCCAAATGGATGTGTTCGCAAGGGGCTAATGAAAGTCTTGGATGAGAAAATATCGGAAACGTGAAGGCCCAATAGGATTTAGGTCTAACATGTTCTACAACTTGTCAAACTAATTTCTCAGCGAAATGTGGATTTCGGCGTGAGAGAGCATCGTATTCTCCCTACTACCGACACATCTATGGTCCCACCGCACGAGAGGGAGCAGCAAATGTGCAACTTTCAGAAACTAGCCACTAGGACTTCAAAATCTACGAGCGAGCGTCCATACTAGAGCCTGTTCTTCAGCCTAGCTCACTTGCTTTGCTCCCCGTCGATTCTCCTGCAGAGCAGAGCAGTGCGCCACGGAAAGAGCGGAAGAACGCGCCGCCCGCGACTCCGGGCACCGGCCGCCGTCAGAACGTCGATTTCCGGTAGGTCCTTTCCTGGTCTCCTCTTCCTCCTCCCCTCTTTTCCACCTCCTCTTTAGCAGCTCACTCTCAGCAGTAAGTTAAGCCGGCGATATTCGTCTGACCGTTCCTTGTATCGCAGGGCGGAACGCCCGGCGCCTGTTCGACGAAATGCCGCCGGGGAGAAGAAAGAGAAAGGCCAAGAGACAGGCCAATGCGAGCGCCATTGACGCGCTGCCGGACGGCGTCATAGAGCACATCCTCGGGTTCCTGCCCGCAGAGGAGGCGGTGCGCACGTGCGTGCTCGCCCGCCGCTGGCGCCACCGCTGGAAATTCGCCACAGGCCTGCACATCATCGCCGCGGACTGTCAGTTCTTGGGGGAAGTGGAGAAGCTCGTCGAATTCATGGAACACCTGCTGAGTCTTCGTGAAGGAGCGTCCCTCGAAGTGTGCGAGCTTGAGGTCGGCCACTTCAGCGTCCCCAGCGGCAATTGGCACATCGGCAAGGACGTGCTGTGCTACGCCTGAGCAGTTGGTTCCGGCATATTGTCATGTGCAGAGTTCAGTTCCTCAAGGTCCATATACACTGTAGGGATGCGTGTGCTGGCAGCCCCTGGCATGGCTTTCAGGACTCGCCTCTGGTCTCCCGGCACCTGACGTTGCTAGAACTTCATGGTGTACAGCTTGGCAGCAGTTTGCTTGATTTCTCGAGGTGTCCAGCCTTGGAACGTCTTGTGCTTGAGCAGTGTGATCTTTCAATGTTGGCCGAGAAAATCGTCTCCTTCCGCTTCCAGACCACCATGATTGGTCCTCGTTTCGATTGGGATTTCCGGATTCACATTCATGCTCCAAGTCTGGTTTCGCTTTGCTTAGACAATTTTGGTGGGAGGACTCCTGTTCTCGGGAGTATGCCATCACTAGAGGAGGCGTTGGTCCAATTAACCGGGTACTGTAAAGATCATTGCAAACTGTGGTGTGCATACTGTGAGGGTGAGTATTGTGATTGTGAGTTCTGCGCCAGTTCTGACAACATCAATGGTGACAGTAACAATTGTCTGCTTCTGAAAGGTTTATCGGAAGCTAAGAATTTAACTCTGACTTTGGAACCCGCAATGGTATACCTACGCTATCATCTTTTACATCTGTCATAATATATGGCATCCACATTGTTTCCCGTTCATTGTCAATATCATTGTTATAGACATTGATAGATGCCGTGGCAGACTTAGAAAGTTTAAGCAGGGAATAGACCATAATAATCTAATCCACATGCATATAAAATCTCACTGATTTATGCAAAAATCAGTGCACACCAGGGCACCCATTGGATAGATGTCACCTAAGTTCTTACTTTAATTATTATGCACTCTGACTCTGAGGATTATTTCATCATTTCGTTTGTGCTTTGTCCAGTTCACTTTCAGAATGGATATGAGATGGTGCCCTACTTTTGGCAAGCTAACAACCTTGATGCTGAATGACTACTGGTGTGTGCCTGATGACTTTCACGTACTAGCTTCTATTCTTGAAGACTCACCAGTTCTGGAGAAGCTCACTCTTATATTTTATTCGGAGGTAAATATTTTCCATGTGACCAAATTGCTACATGTTAGAATTCTTGCAAAACAGTGATCCTTGGACCAAATTTTTTTCACCAGTGGCCTGCTGTTATGGGCAGAACCGCAGAAGGGCATACGGCCCACCAGGGTGCTACTGGGCCAATCTAGGTACTGTTCATGCGCATGAACAGTACCCACGTGGTACTGTAGCAGCGGGTCCGCCTATGGAGTATGGATTCTTAGTCAATAAGTAATTTAGGTTTTTCTATAAACTGTAATAAGTTGGTTAGGACATGAGAGGATTGTAACATGATCTAATCAAGTAAAAAGAAGGGCTTAGTCCCCTATTTTCTACTTTCCAACCTCCCAGCGTCTCTCTCCCCCTCGCCCTAGCCGCCGCTGCCTGCCACCTACACCTCCATAGCAGCCGCTACCACCTCCATTGCAGGTCTAGGGCCCTAGCTAAAGGCTTGCACATAGCACTAGGTATTCAAAGGCCTTGTTCCGATCCACCCACCCACCACCATGTCTTCTTGCGGCCTCTTCACGAGTTTTTCACAGGCCTTGAGATGGTGATGAAGCACCACATGGAGAGCTCCAACATCTATAATTCTATTACACTCGGCTGCCGATTTGGTGTTTTTCCCTTCTTTGGCCGCCAATCCTGCCCGGACTTCTCCAAAAATTACAAATATGGTGGATTCGACCTTTTCGGTGATGGACAATGTTGTTGAGGCCCAATCAGTGGGTGCCCTAACACCCGGAGGCTCAACATCATCACCATTGGTTACTTTAGTGGCTTTTTCCGCGCCTATGGATAACTTGACGATCATATTTGCTAATGTGTACACGACAGATCTGGAAGTTCCTATTGTGAAGAACATCATCCTAGCTAAATTTGGTACTTGTGCTCTTATTGCTGCGCCAGATCTGGTTGCTGATATCATCGGCCAGTTCTCCGCCACTGTGATGGATGTCGTTGCTGCAACAATGGATGTGCCCCGCATGATCTTCAACGAAAATCATGGAGGAATGCTCCAAAAACTTACCAGGGAGAATGTTAGTGCCCACTCCAACAAATATTGAGACAACCCACTCCCTGTCCTCGCCTTCATGATGGGTGTTCTTGATTTCATGAGTACTAACAACTCGGAAGGAGAGAACATCGGGTTCAACCATGCGTAAGCATAGCATACTTCTAAATTGGTTATTTGTTGCTTATTATCTTGTGCTCCTATTTCTGCCTAAGACAACCGTCATCCATGATGACCACTCGGTGTTCAACAAAATTGAGGCAGCTACACCACAATTGACGGATCTCGGCGCACTTAGCGGTTCCTTCTACCTCGACGGATGGCACACTTTGTTGGTCAACAACAACATCGGGTACAACCAAGAACAGGAGTTGCTCAGCTTCGCTGCCGCAGCTTGAGTGCTCCGGATCACCGTCGCTGCTGGCCAAGTCGATCTTCTTCTCCCCTCTCCGATCCCCGGCATGGCGTACTCCGGGACTAGGAAGGCTGTCGGCCATGTACGCCATTCTCGCCGAGGTCGCCGACCTGGTGGCGCTCGAGCAGATTGCCAAGCTCAACACGGCCCACCGCACCGACGACTCCGCCCTCCCATCATCCCTCGTAGTCCCGATTCCGCAAGCTCAAGTCCCTCCCCGCCGACGCGGACCCACCTGTCAAGACCCTCGACCGCAGCGTCACCGCGCCGCACGCCGCCATCAACCCACCACGAGTAGCCGCAGCCAAACCCTACGCCACCGCCGTAGCAAAACCGGGAAGATGCGACCGAGCAACAATATCGAGAGCTTGAGAGGAGGGTCGAACCGGTATGTTAAACCGTGGGTTGAAACCGTTTCAACTCGAACTACTTGGCCCCAAATCGAATTGAACCCAAACCGATGGCACGTGGGTGCCAAACCAAACCAGACCATTCCATTGTGTCGATCCGTTTAGACCAAACCAAATCGGCCTAAAGCGAAAACCGAACCATTGCAACCGGTTCTAGCCCAAACCGTTGTCAGCTTACGATCGTGATAGGCCGGTATAAAGTCCGGCAAAATTTCTTAAATTTTATTTTTCATCAAAATTTAAAATTTATTTAATAAAAAATTTAACTAAGAAATAATGAAATATGAATTATTTTCTACATTCTAAGACATTAAAATTAAATAAAAACTTCAATTTCTTTATTGAACTTGATGGGTCTTGTCATGCCTAACGGGCTAGATGGGCTAATATATCGGGCTGATTGGGCCATAGATAAACGGGTTGTGTCGTGCTGGCCCGACGGGCTTCCACCATGGCCCAAGCACGGCCGCGATGGACTTCCGGCCGGCACGACCTGTCTAACTATAGGTCGTGCCATGCTCGGACCGGGCCAAAAATAACAGGCCTCGGACTGGTCCATTTAGCACAACTTATTTGTTCAGCTATAGACCCACATATGGGGCGTCGGACATCATGACCTATTGCTCGCCGCCGCATCGGCCACCCCTGTTCCTGCCCGAGCTCCAAACCAACCGAGCATCCCCCTCCCCATATCCGAGCTCCTCGCCGGCCGCCGCATCCGTCACCCCGACCAAGATCCACCCCCGTCCGGCCACGCTCGACCACCATGGCCCCTATCTACAGCTGAGCTCCACCACGCCGACCGTATCCACCACCCCAACCAAGATCCTTATCTCGCCGACCGTGCTCCACTTCGCCGGAGCTCCACTCCGCCCGTCGGTCGCCATATCCACCGCCCCCGCTGCACCCATTTTTGATCTCGCCATTGGAAAATGGCACTTTTGGCTAGCGCCCTTGAGCATCCATTTGGGGTTTGGATCTCCTCCACCGTTGGAAATAGCCTAACTAGTCTCAAGCTGAATCGAAGAAGATTTGCTGGACATTGATATCCGATTGGACACCTCATGACATGGACTGAAAAAAGCGAGCAATTTCAATCGTCGAGAAAATTCAACATTGATGGCAGCTGAATTGGAAAGGAAAAAAATAAAATAAAAGGTGCTTCTCGATACAAAATACTTGCAAGTACTTTTTCAAAACTACGAGCCGATAGTTTGATCCAATGGTGTAGATTTGATATTGGAAATAAAAAATACTGATAAATATTTTACCATATGGAGGGTAATATAGTCAAAGTGATTAACTTGCAATGATTAGTATTTATTTTTAATCATAATAGCAGCAAAAAATTGTAATCCAATTATTCTAGTGTTAATTAATATGTTCAATATTATTTTTGCATTACGGTTAATGTTCATCTACGAACGCTTTATTTTATGAAAAATTGAATCTTTTAATTAAAAGTGCAATTACAAAAATAGTCTTAAACTACTTGGCGAACAGTTTGCCAAAACTACTGGTGAGTATTTTGGACCCAAAAACTCCTAAAAAAATAAAGGTATGGTCATAGCAATCAGTGTTGAGAAATGATGGAAAGGAGAAATGATGGAAAAAGGAACACCTAGATAAGAAGAGAATAATACATGGGTGCATACATACATCGAGATAATCCTGCTTTTAACTACAATTAAATTCTTGCATGTCAAATGAAATCCCTGCTAGCTCAGAGTCAACATTGATGGCAGCCGAATTTGAAAAGAAAAAAAAGGATCTTTTCGGTACAAAATATTTGCAAGTAGTTTTTCAAAACTACTGGACAATAGTTTGATCCAATGGTATAGTTTTAATATCAGAAATAAAAAACTACTGATCAATATTTTACCAGGTAATATAGTCAAAGTGATAAATTTGCGATGATTAATATTTATTTTTAATCATAATAGAAACATAAAATAGTAATCCAATTATTCTCTAATGTTAATTAATATGTTCAATGTTATTTTTGCATTAAGGTTATGGTTAATCTCCCAGAACTTTTTTTTATGAAAAATTATAAATCTTTTAATTAAAAGTGCAATTGCAAAAATACTCTTAAACTACTTGGCCAATAGTTTGTTGAAACTATTGGTCAGTATTTTGGACTGAAAAACTCCTCAAAAATAAAGGTAAGGTCATGGCAGTCAGTGTTGTGAAATGATGGAAATGAGCAATCAAGCAGGGAATAGAGGAAAAAGGAACAGCAAGATAAGGAAGGAAATAATACATGGGGGCATACATACATCCAGATAATCCTGCTTTTAACTGCAATTAAATTCTTGCATGTCAAATGAAACCACTGCTAGCTCAGAGTCAATGTGCATGAAAATAGGTAAGGAAAAAATTTACATGGAATTTATTGCATTGCTATTAGGGGATTTGGCAGGAATTAATTGTTTGTCCTCTATATATACCGAGGCAAGCAAATAGCCATTGCTCACCCCGAAGTCCAAACTCTTTTATACAGTTCTGTCAATCAAGCTGTTTGTAATTTCAATAGTAGAAATATGAGAAGCGGTGCAGGCCTTTTAATTTGAGGGCAAGCACGGTGCAAATATTATTCATGTGCCTAGCTTTGTCTGTACTGGGTACGTGTATACTAGTATTACTGTTTTGCTTTCGTATATGTTTGTCAGTTCTATTTACTTGTATGTTCATGAAACAAAATTCAGTGTTACTGGTTTCAAATACTATCTCGATGTGTTGGATGTTTCGCTCTTTTGTTGTTATTTTGTGTAAATACAATGATATACCCACATTATTTTGTTTATCACGTGCCTATGTTAGAGAAATCCGGCTCATTATGATCTTTTTTTTCCAAACAGCAAGATTGTTATCCTTGTATTGCATTTTATTGCTTGTTAGTTAGTCTTATAATTTTCTGAAATTGCTTTGTTTTTTTTGTGATTTGAAATTGCTTTGATTGTGGTGTCAGAAATGCACCATTAATTTTTGAGAAATTTGATTTTTAACCTTCTTTCTATGAGGTATATGTTCCCTTAGCCACTTTGTTCTTTTTATTTTTAACCCTACATATAGCACTTGAAATCTCCTGCAGAGCGCGGTTGAAAGAGCACAAGAACGCGCCGACAGTGAATCCGGCGGCAAGAACCGTCACTTTCGATCGGTTGGTCCTCTCCTTGTCTGTTCTTCCTTCTGGCCGTTTCTTGTCTGGTTGTCTCACAGGGTCACACCCGCAGCCTGTTCGACAAAATGCCTCCAGGGAGAAATGGGGAAAATGACATGACACAGCATGTGGCTAGCAGCATTGACCTTCTCCCGGACGGCGTCCTCGGGCACATCCTTGGCTTCCTGCCGGCGGAGGAGGCCGTGCGGACGTGTGTGCTCGACAAGCGCTGGCGCCATCTGTGGAAGTCGGCCACGTCACTGCGCATTGTTAGCATTAGTGGTCAGTTCTTGGAGCCTGGAGACAAGCTCTATGAGTTCATGGAACGTCTTCTGATTGGCCGTGGGAGCGCGGCGCTTGAATTATTCGAGCTTAGGATCGGTGACCTGGCCCGCGAAGACGTGCTGTCCCAGGTGGACCGCTGGTGTCGGTATGCTATAGGGTGCAAGGTTCAGGTTCTCCGCCTCCGTTTACGTGATGACAAATACCACAAGCTAGATGACCTGCCTCTGGTTTCCACGCACCTGACAAGGCTAGAGCTGTGTGGTGTGGAGGTTCATGGCAGCTTTCTTAACTTCTCCGGATGCCCCAACCTGGAACATCTTGAGTTTGAATCTTGCAGTCTTATATCGCAGTCGATAGCCAAGATCTCGTTCCAATCCCTAAAACATTTGTGCATTACAGACTCTGCTCTTGTTTTGGATTTCCATTTAACTTCCCGTGTTCGCATATCTGCCCCAAATCTGGTGTCACTTGTTCTGGATAATTATTACGCGTGCACTCCAATTTTTGAGAGCAAGCCATCATTAATGGAGGCATCTGTGTTAATATCTGATTGTGCTGACCAATGCGAGCTATGGGAAGAAAAACTATTGGGATTGTGATTGTGAATCATGTGGTATCTTTAGTGGCAGTAAGAATTCTGTTCTTCTCAATGGCTTGTCAGAAGCTAAGAGTCTGCAGTTGATTTCTGATCCTATAAAGGTAGAACTTCATCTTCATTTAGTCTATTATATCATAAGTCATACCATTGTTTCCCTTGCATCTTTATTACTGTTGTTAAAAGAAGCCACCTAGACAGCCCTCTATTTTTTTGCATTGATCCCCAACACTTATGTTTCATTAAATATATCAACATAAACATTGAAGATTGTTTCATCTTTGTCCTTTTCTTTATCTCCAGAACATTTTCAAAAGGGATATGTGATGCTGCCCTATGTTTAACAACTTAAAGAACTTGTGGCTCAATGACTATTGGTGTGACCACGGTGATTTTCGCTTGCTAGCTTGTATTCTTGAGCGCTCGCCAATTCTTGAGAAGCTCACTCTTGAACTATTTTCTGAGGTATGTTTCTCCAGTGAGCAATTGCTATATTGTTGAATCATTACATTGTCAACTGGTCTTAGCCAAACACTTCTTCTTACTATAGGGACCTGAACATAAAGTGGAATTGGAAGGAAGAATCAGTCCGACAGAGAAAGGACCTACAATTTCTGAATACCTAAAGACAGTTGAAGTAAAATGTGAAGCAGTTGATGAGAGAATTGTCAAAGTTCTGGGCTTCCTTCATGTGATTAATATATGTAAGTGGACTCACTTATCACTTCTCCCTCCGCATTTCTGTGTTTCTTATATTTGGTATAACCTTCATTTGCATTACAGAACACAAGTAACAATTAAAATGTCTGTTAAAAAAACAAAACCTTGAATCATAATGCAATACCACCTGTCGCTTACTCCTTGATTATTTGTTCTATACTCTTGCAAAATGGCCACGATTATGAACTCTTATTTGTATGATGCCTCCCTTTTCTTTAAGACTCATCAATTACATGCCAGTGCTGACTGAACATAACACGTCAATACCCGAGCTTGCTGTCAGATATATTGAATCTTTAGCCCCACAAGTTCAATCATATTAATTTATGCAGCAATATGTAATACACTTACAATTATAAATGATTGTATCATAGCTTGAAACATGGTATGTTCTAGACAATTAATTATTTTATTTTTTTAGCCTTTCTCCTTCTTTTGGCCTTCTGGCCTTGTTCTGCTTTTAGCCGAGGTTCCCTTTTCTGTTTCAATAAATTCTGCAGTAGGAGTCTCTCCTACTGCTTTCACTTAAAAACAAAAAAAAATTCATCTTTTAATCAAAAATGTTAATCATAATACAGGCTTGTTTGTGAAGCACATTTCAATTTGTAAAATGGGTTCCAACATTGTGTCATCTCAATGGATGAGAACAAATCCGATTGAATGTATGTTTTCCCTTTTACAGGTTTCAGGTACTGAGTAGACATGATCTACTGTTTCACTATACCAACATTTTGTTGAAGGTAAGGACCACAGCTCATGTTGGCGGACTTTTTGAATTTCTCTGAAAATTTGACTTATTTAGTTTGGAATAGACACAAGACTGAATTGACATGTTCTGAATGATTCTACTTCCTAGACTCGTCAAATAGTTCTGAACTTTAGCAACATATCTACATTTAATTATACGAACCAATTTCTCTAATTTATTTTAAGAAATATACAGTAGGAGAAAATGGGAAAACCCCTATTGTGGTAAACATATTGTATTGATATATAATAAAATCAGAACTGTACATGCAAATAATATATACAAACCACTAACAGTGGCAGGACATAAGAGTCAGTTCTAGTCTAAAGTCCTTTTTTCTTGTATTTCCAATAGGTATAATTAGTTGCATGTTGTATTTGCGACTTGCTAATGGTCTGTGGTCATGATTCATTGTTTTTTCTTTTCATAATTTTTGTTGATTTTACTTAGCCCTTCTGTTATGACCGTATAGTACATGGTTATATTAATGTATTACAAGTAACATTTGCATTCAATATTAAGCTGTATTTTCCTTGCCAATGGAATATGTACATAGTTTCTGTTGAAGATTCCTTTGCTACTCGATGCTTTCAAATGAGTTTCCATTCCCCCTGAAATCGTGTAACACTTAGCTGACCTTGCTCTTATAATTGCAGAATTTTTCTGAAAAATAACCCATGTCTCATGCTTTTGCTCCTCATGCAGTTTATGCATTAGTTTCTTTGAATCTGGATCAAATATTTATGTGAGTTCAAATTATGACTTCCATCGAACGGCAAGTTTATCTAGATGCATTCCACAAAAAGTAGAACGGAACCTTCTGTCACTGTTTTGGCTCATTATCAGATTTATGAAGTACTTCCTCTATTCACATTTACATGTCATTCTAGCCTTCCTCACTTTTCTCCAATTACATGTCGTTCTCGCTTTCCAACGCACCTTTTCCTCTTCCCAATGCAATATTCCCTCTTTCCACTACACCTCTATCTCTATCTCTCTCCTCATCGTTTTCAGTGCACCCACCTTTTTCACTTCTCCTTAATTCCCGTGCCCAACTCCAAAACGACATGTAATAATGAACGGAGGTAGTAGTCAATCAGATAAAAAAGAGTTTGTCAAGCGAATTTCTATCCATGGTGTAGTTTGTTCCGGAATTTTACATTTATGTATCAAGGAGCATTGTTTCATATGTCTGTCGATAGAAATAAACTAATTTATTTTGACGTTCCATTTTATACAGGTGGTAGGCTTTTCATCAGACATGCAATAAATTGTTGGCTGCCGCGGATCTACTACATCTCCCTGTTAAGAACTGCAAGGGCTCAAGTTAACTGTAACTATATGTTACCGTGTCCATATACCATATGTAGTTTTGGGTGCCTCGAATCAGTGTTAGACTTCCAGTCATAGGAACATGTCCAATTGCCATGAAAAATGTTCAGTACTTTTTCAACACCTGGCTCGCAATATTACTTTATTACACATTTTGAGTTCATTAGAATTTGTTGGTTGTACGAGCTAGACCAGTCAACACTCTTAAGACTTTTTGTAATGCTTTTGGTTTAGCGTTGCCATCGTGGGAAGGTGGCAAGGTTAATTCATTTGATATGTTTAGTTCACCAAGCTGTTCTCTCCAGTCTTCATGAAATATGTATGAAAAGTCTACATAATTAAGATTGGCATAAGATCAGCATTTGTATTCACTGCTTTAAGGGCCTCAACATGCTGTATGAAAAGTGACAGAGACATAATTAACAAATAAATAATTAACAATATGCATATAAGGCAATATTCATAAAGAATCTCTAGTCTATTCTTAAATTAAACACATCAATAGCAAAATTCATACTTATGGTGCTCAAACTTTTTCATGGCGATTTCTAGGCATGTATACAGGTACAAAGGACAATCATGCAAATTATCATGAAGAAATTCCTAATAGAAAAATTATACAATTCATTTACTAAAAATAGAGATTATGCAATAACTCTAAAAATTTATAAAGCTTAAAAGGGTTCCAAAATTTAGGGAATTTTAGAAATATTAAAACATTAAAAACCATGAGCGTCACCCTGCGTTTTGCAAAGAGGAGAATTTTTTGGAGTCCAACAAAATTGGTTTTGCATTTGTTGACTTTTATTTTATGAGATATGATTTTTTTTGTTTTTGTTTCAACCTATTTTCGGGCTCGGAGAGGATATTTACAAAACTGCCATTGTGATCTTAGTTATAGCTGCTGCTTACCGGAGCTCGCCGGCGCTCGGAAAAACTGGAACTGCTCACACCTGGTTCAAGAAATTAAGAAACTAATGGGTCACACACGTGCTATGGTGAGTTGCATATGTATGGAAACAAGAAATTATCGTGGCAAGAGTATTTCGTCGTGAACCGAATGGTGGTCGGCGACGAGTTTGTGAGACAAAAACTCAAATTAATCCTAGCACACTCAACGGCTTGAGTTGAGGTTTCTCTGAGGTAGAAGAGGAGTTCGGGGCATACAAAATTGAGGAAGGTTGAGGGTGGTGCTGGCTCAAGGGAGAGCTGGGTAAGCTACAGAACAGAGTAGGGCGTGGGAGGAGTGGCAGTGCTGCTTGTTGGAGTATAAGTGTATTGTCTACATTTCCTATTAGCATAGTCTTTTGGGTGAACTGATTGGTGCATGCAACTCAATATGGTATCGAGCCGGATGTCTCAAGTTTGAATCCTAGCTGGCGTGATTATTAAATAAATTATAGTCCACGCCAATATTCCACGTTTGAGGCCTAAGAGAGCCTCGCACGTGAGGGGGAGTGTCCACCTTTCCTCATCAGCTTAGGCTTTTAGGTGAACTTGTTGGTGCATGCAACTCAATACTGCTGGCTGGCCTTTCTCCCACCCGTGCGGCCAAGTGGGCGGCATGGACATGAGCAGGGCGTGGGCAACGGTCAAGGGACAGGGAGAGGACAGTGTGGGTGTCCAACTCAAGCTCAGGGCATAGGAGATGGGGAGCAGGTGGCCAACCGGCATGGGGAGCCCTCTCCAGGTCGGGCAGAAGGTTGGTGGTGACCATGGGCCCAGATTCAAATTCAAAGTTGTTGACCTCTCTGCCAGATTTGAAATTCGAATTTGAGATATTGCTTCTAGAGAACACGGTTTCTGGAAATAAATCAAAATGTTAAGGCATTTAAACATTTACCAAAAATTCAGTAAAATGCCCTGCATTCAGCTTTTTGTCAGGCACAACATAAAATTCAGTATTTTTCCTCGTGAAGGCCCACTAAGCTAAGAAAACGGTCCATTATTATTTTTCTTTGTAAAGTATTTCACACTAGCTAATACATGTCATATTTCACTACTCAAATAATTTAAAAATATTTTTAACACAATTTTTTGTAAACCATAATTGTGAAAAATAATGGAATAATTAAATTTCACTATTGGAAAATAGGTATTCACTACTGGAACAACTGAGTTATGCTACTGGAACAATTGATTTTCACTGTTATAGTAATTAAAAAAATAAAATTCAAATTTCAAAATTGTTAAAAATATATTGGAACAATTAACTTGTACTACTGGAACAATCAATATTATCCACTAAAACAATCAATTTAAACTATTGGAACTACCGATTCTCAGTGCTAGACAATTCAAATTCATAATTCAAAAATTGAATTTTAAAGAATTCCAAAAATTATGTTCATGTGGCATCTCATTTTGTTGAATTAATTGTAAAGAACACAATGGTGAAAATGCATTTCAAAACAGAGTTTTCAGTTGAGAAGAAAGACATTTTGAAATTATAAAATCAAAATGAAACCGCTCTCACTAACACGTGACGTGCGCTACGTGTAAGCTCCATGTAGCGCGCTACATATAGGGAATCCGTTGGCATACATAATTTATGTATTTGGCCCACAATCATGTCATGAAATTGTTTTTGCCCGCAACACGAAATATGTGGTATGGGCTGCATTGTGAATCACAAAACGGGTCTAGCCAAATGTGAAATTTCCAGTACAAATTAATTTGGTCAACTAGGATTGGCTCATGTTGTAAATGCGTTGGATCCATCTAAGTTTGGCCCATAATCTAAATGGGCCTAACTATAGCTTAGTCTATATTGTAGTTATCGGGGAGAAAGATTAACGTCGCCACGTGGCAGCGTCGGGGGGGCCACTTAACAAGGGATTAGCAGAACCACGTCGGCAGAAGAAGCTGGCCCGCATCCGTACGATCTAGCCAGGAGACGACTTAGCAGTGCACCGAGGCTGGACCTCGCAGCCTTACTCGAGGAGGTCCGCCTCGCACGACCATGGCCGCCTTGCTCAAAGGGTTCCGTCCCGCACGACCTTGGCCGCTCGACCTCCCCGCTCGAGCTCCACGCTCGACCTTCGGGCGCGACCTCATGACTCGACCACCGACCGCATTAACTCCCAACCACCTCGGCGCCCACGTGGGCGTTACTCGGAAATCATTGGCGGGAGGTCCAAACCCCATCCCTCCTGCCACCACCTGCTCCCGTCGGGCCACGCCTACGGGACGTGCCGTCCCTGTGCCGTTCCTGTTGTCCGAGAGGAGTTGGCGTGGACCAAAGTCTCCGGGAGAAGCCATTATTCGCCGACGTACGACCCCCGTCACGCCCGTCGAACAGGTGTAACTCGAGGTCGAGCTCGACTAACACTCCGCCTCGCACAACCTTCGCCGGCGAGCTCGAGGACCGGACAAGCTATCCCCCAACCTCGACCATGCCCGAGCCATCATTGCGTCCGACGGAGAAGGACGGGTATGGCTTGTCTAGTCCAACCACTCTGCGACGACGCCATCCGCGGCTCCTTCAAACGCGGAGCACTCCATCCCGGTACTACCAGCTATGAGCGACGCGACCGCCTAGTCAACCACGCCGATACGGACGGGGAAGAAGGCCGACGGGACAGCACCGGCTCTCGACCGACCCCGCGACTAACCATCTCTCTCTCTCTCTCCCGTAACTCGAGCTCCACCCCCGTAACTATAAAGGGTTCGAGCCTCTCTCACGCGGACAACATCGACGACACACACAGAGACGTCCACACACACGCATCACACACACACACACACACACCAAACACGCTCGCTTTTGCATGGGACTTGGAGCACGCTCCTCTCCCACCTCTCATGTACTCCGCTTTCTATTTTGACGCAAGGAACACGACGCCGCGACACCACCCCCGCCGGACGTAGGGAGCTTTCCTGAACCAGCCTAAATCTTTCGTGTCTTCCCTTGCGTACCATCCGGTCTAAAACGCGCGATCCCCGGGACAAATTCTACCGCCGGTGGTTTGAACACCGACGGTTGGCGCGCCGGTAGGGGAGCTGTTGCGTATTTTCGCCGTTTCTCTTTTCTTCCATGGAACGGATGGTTGACTCCGAGCTTTCGTTTTGGGCCCTCGGCACCGCGGTGCGCTTTGGGAGCCTCAACTTTCTCGCCACTTCGGAGCGGACGCTAGAGCGCGCCGAGCCGCCGGCATCGCGGGCCCCTATGGCCACCCTTCTCACGGCGAACGTGACACGGTTTAGCGCTCTTCCGGGGTCAGCCGACCCCGCAGGAGGTGAGTTCGTTGGGATGGTAATTCATCCCTCTCGAGTCCCTCTTTGACCTCCTCGACGCGGGGGACGACGAGGACTCGGATCAGGGCAGCCGTGACGAGGCTTACGACATTACCCGCGAGTGCAACATGGTGCATGCTGCGGGAGCGGGCGCTCAAAGTGCTGGAGAACCGGCCGCGCCGAGCCCGGCATTCCCGGAGCTTCGGCGGCCCAATGTGCGCACACCGCGCCTCCGGGAGGCGACGACTTACGGGCCCACCTCCGGGCTAGGCGGCTAGAGCTGGAGGAAGCTCGCCGGGTCTCGAGGAGGAGACCGCGGCGGTAGATCGGGAGCTAGAGTAGCAGCGCCACCACGCGGAGTGCAACGCGCGGCAAAGGGCTCGCTGCGTCCACCAGCAGATTGCCGACGATGACGGTGGCGAACCCCAGCAATTTCCTCGTGCTGGGCAAAATGTTGTTGCGGCAGCAACGTTGCTAAAAACCCTCACCGTACAGCCGACTCCCGAAGCACAACGAGTGCAGAGGGAGATGGCCGCGCTCCTCGCTAAGGCGGCCGAGCAGCACACGGAGAACTCGCAGCTACGTGCCGCGCTGTCAAACCAATGTGCGAGAAGCCGGTAAGCAAAGGAAGGCGGCAAATATAGAACCCGTCGCCCCGGTTCTCCCCGCCGCCCGAGCGGCCTGCGCGTCGAGGATGCGCAGCCGCGAGGAAGGCGGCAGCGGCGCCCTTTTCTCCACTGCTGCCTCCCCCTCCCATCCCCCAACCCAACCTCCATCGATGGCGGCGTGCCCGGCCTCGCCAGATCCGGGGCCTCGGCGCCCGGATCCGTGGCGGCCGGGGTCGGATCTGTGGGCGCCCGGCGGCGATGCGGCCGAGGATGCGGCGGCGCCCGACAGCAGTGTGCGCGCGGGGGCAGCACGACGATGGCAGGCGCGTGCACGGGAGCAGCGCTACGATGGCTAGCATGCGCGCGGGAGCGGCGCGAGGACGGCCGAGGTGGCGGCCGGCACGCGAGCGACGAGGCGGCGGCCGGCGCGCGGGCGCTGTAGCGGCACGATGCCGACGTTCACCGAGGCGACGGCTGGTGCATGGGAGCGGCGCGGCAATGGCGCACGCGCGCGAGAATGATGCGGTTGGCGGCGCGCTCGGGAGCGACGCGGTCGGCGGTGGCTCGTGCGGCACCGTGAGCGAGACGGGACGGTGCGGCGCCGGTGTTGTTTGCGGACGGTGAGCGAGTCGGAGTGACGGTCGATCTGCCGCCTCGTTGTTGTTTGCGGTTGTGCGCCATGGGGCTACACACGCGGCGACAGCGCGTAGCGCGGATGATGTTGGAAGGGCTCGCTCGATGTTGGTCCGCCATGCTCGGGAACCGGGTGCCGTTGTCACGCGCGACGACGACGTGTTTGGTTGGTTGGGGACGGTGTTGTTGTCTTGGCGTGCATGTTGTTGTCGCAGCCAGCGTAGGGGGTTGTTCTGCGCGGTGTGAGGAGGACCGACGTGAAGCCCCGGGACGGGGGTGGGAGCTAATCCGGAGATGGCGAAGGTGCACCGAGAGAACTCCTGAATGGTGCTAACCGTGCCGGCAATGAGATGCCTAGGGGCTCCCTTGTTGGAGGCGTTGTCAAGGTTCTAGCCATCTCTCGAGGCTCTATGGGCGAAAGCCCGGATCCGGTTGGATGAGATGACGGTGGCGTCTATACGTCATAACCTTCTTGAAGGCGTCATCATGAAGCATCCCCTTTCCCGGTGACGTCCATGTCGCGTCCGCTTGTGTGTGTTGTGTGGGTGTGTTCTGTGTATTTGTGGAGACCGTACGGGTTCTTATCCTGTTTTCCTTTTTTTAAAAAAAAAGAATTCTCGATCGCTTGTAATTGAACAGAGCCTATGTTTATGAAGTAAGCATGTAGGCACCATCGCCTGGTGAGCATTCATGTTGATGCAGCTTCGTGTGTCTGAAAACATTTACGGAAACCTATACAGTAGTTGTTTCTTTTCCCGGCTCGTGAAGCTTGAGAAAAAGAGGACAACAAGCGAAAAAATTCAGAGCCAGCTGCGCCGCGAACGGCAGAGTATTCTTTTTAGGTCCGTCTAATTTCCAATTGCCCGAAAACTATCCCTCTTTTTAGTCAACGCATAGGAACCGTCCAATCCAAATCCAACAGTCATAGTATTTTCTTCGACCTTTAGCCTATAAGAGCATCTCCAAAAGCTCCCCGAAATATTGATTCATAAAACATGTTTTTGTTAGCACCCATAAAATTGTTAGGAGTAATTTTTCTTCCTCCTCCAACGACCATCCCTAAAAAATGGTCAAGAATACTTTTCATTGGGCCACATCAGCATTTGGGGTCACAACAACATTAATTCTCTTGTAAATAGAAGGATTGGGAGCCCCCATTTCCCCTCCTGTTTCTAGCTAAAAGCGAGGAGATTTTAGAGAGAACTAAATATAGGAGTGATTTTGAGAGACAGTTGGAGATGAGTTTTTAGACCAAATCCCCTATTATTTGATTTAGGAAGAGTCTTTGGGCCCGTGAGTCATACTCCCCGAACTTTCACCACCGACAGGCTAACTTGTCACCGTCAATCTTCCCCGCCCGTCCGCCCAAACGCCCACTAGACGGCACCCACCGCCTCCACCTCCATCGTCTCTCCAACCACCACCACAAGGTCAGCCTACCACCCCGAACCTTCCTCCAATTCCGACAGCAATAAACCTTAACCCCGACAACCATGAATCCATGATAGCCTTAAGCCCCTAATTCACCATTGCCGCTTGGTGCTTCGTGTTGGAAAATGATCTGTAAGGCAACAGAAAACATGCCAACATATTTGGAAACAAATAGTTATAAAAATAATTAAGAAACGAATTAATGACGCATTTTCACTAATTAACTGCAGATCTGAAAATTAAGCGCCACGATCGGAGGCGCAACCAACTCATGGTTGCGGCCCCGGATCGAGCAGCGCCATATAAAAGCGGGGTGACGGCATAACTTTGAACCCACGTTTTCACCGTGACGAAAATCACCCCCATAATACCCGATCACCTACGGAGCTGGATCGATCTAAAGGCTACCGCCATCTTCCTCCCTCACGGGACGTCCGGCGACCGCGTCTGCGCCGGTGGGAGGACAGTGCCATTGGCGACCCGAGGGTCGACGGTACCTAGAACGACTACATCGAGCCATCGTCGCTCCTGCTACCACAACGTCCTCACCGATGTCGGATCCCAACCCAGGTCACCGATTAATTCCTAACGCTTCCGCTGTTTTATGTTTGATGTTCTGTGTTCATGAATCTAGGCCAGTAGATCCTTAATGTTGAATGATCTAACATTTGGTACTAGAGCCTACTCGTTCTAGATCTTGAATCATTCATGTGTTACCCGGAATACTAGATCCAACCTCGGATTAGGTCTGTTGATGCAAATTCAACTATGTGCCCCCTAATTTCGCATCAACCGAGGGTGTTTATTACCTAATGTTCATGTTTATGTTAATTGCATATGATTAGTGCTTAATTAGAAGTGATTAAATTATGTTCACGCCTAATCATGACCAATTACTCACCGATATGGTAAATTAAGGCCTAATGACTCTAATTAGCAGTAATGAGATTAGCAATTAATCATGTTTAATCGTTTGCTAATCGCATCTAGGGTTCGTGCATATAGATTAAGCATTCGGAAGGAGAGGATAACGCTCGGGAAACCAAAACCCTAACACTAGAGTAAGGAATGGAATGAAGTTGTGAGACCTACCTTTTTGTGCTCGCGCCTTGGAGGTGTGGGGACCCACACGGCAAGGTAGTGTCGTGCCCGCACCGTTGACCTCGCCATCCGGACGCACGCATCAAGGACGAGCGTGCATCACGGCAGCATGTCTCCGGATCCGGATGCAAGCGCGTCGTCCGTGCATCACGACCCGTCGAATGGGCCGCATCACGTTTGCTCGACGCCGCACCGCGTCCGCCTGCAGCTCCCGCCACGGGCGGCGCCACATCATGCTCGCGGGCCGCGTGCCGGGCACGCACCGGGCGTCGCCCACCGCGGACGCCGCCTCGTGCCAAGGACGTGCTGGCCGCTGCAGCACACGGGCCGCGTGCCGGGGATGCGTTGGCCGCCGCCACACGCGGGCCATGCGCCGGGGATGCGCTAGTCGCCGGCGCCGCGTGCTTGGGGCACCGTCGGCCGCCGTTTCCTTTCGCTCCGGTGCGGCGCAGAGAGAAGGAATCGGGGAAGGAGAGAAATGAGGCTAGGTTTTGGCTGCTCCGATTTTTTCGCTGTTTTATACAGCCTCTGGTCAATCCGAGAGGTCCATCACGAACGGACAGCTGAGATCGCCCCATGGCCGGGCCTACTTGTTGTTTAGGGCCTATTAGGCTTCTGGCCCATGTGGACGCGAGCGGTCTGCTAAATGGACCAGGCCAAATGCGGCCTCACTTTCTGAGTTGTCTCGGCCCGATAATGTTTATGTTTTTCGTAATTTCCAGAATTTCTTGTTATTATTAATATTCGTAATTTTCATGCTATAAATTACATAAATGCTAGAAAATTACGTAAAATTGTTGGAAATTTTTCTGATGATGTCTTCGAATAAATGGAACCAACGAGAAGTTTATCCAGAGATTTTTACTGTTGTTTTGGGATTATTTTGAGCATATGAGTAATTTATCACCAAAGTTGATTTTATTTATATTCTTTACCCGTTAATTATGCTTATTTCCTTTCTGCTCAACCGTGACTCGAAATTAATTGTTTTCCCTTTCCTTGCCGCGTTCGCGTCCCTCCTCCCGCCCGCCCCTGCCTCTGCTCCACCCCTGATTTGCTGGAGCTTGTTCTTGTTTCTTCCAGATCTCGCACGTTTGTTCTCCAACTGCGCACAGGCGGTTCGTGTTCAAGGATTGCTCGATCTGAGGAACAAGCCTTGCGGTGTCGCCGTACTTGCCGGGAGGACGCCGCTGCAGTTCTCCGGCGGTGAGGTGACCTGGACCTAACCACCGTTTCAAGCCACCGTCTCTCTTTTTCCGTTAATGGTTCACACACCACACCCTGCACCTGATTTGCAGACCGAATATTTTCTGGCAGGATCGACGCAAGCGTCATGTTCGACGGAATGCCTGCCCAGAAGAGGGTGAAAGAGGACGACGGGGCGATCGTGATGGCCGGAATCCGTGACCGCATAGGCGCGCTTCCGGACGCGCTCCTTCACCACGTCCTCTCGTTCCTTCCGGCGGAGGAGGCCGTGCGGACGTGCGTGCTCGCCCACCGCTGGCGCTACCTATGGAAGTCCGCCCCAGGCCTGCGCATCGGCTGCCTCTCCTCCGACCACGACTATGAACCGGTGTCGGTGACCGACCTCCGTAGGTTCGTGGACAGCCTCCTCCTCCTGCGTGCAGGCTCGCCTCTTGACGCGTTCGAGCTCACGGTTGGTGACTTCTCCGAAGACGGCGACGAGGAACGCGTGAACCTCTGGTTCCGGCATGCCATAGCATGCAAAGCTCGGGTGGTAACGCTCACTGTCAAACCGAACAACACCTATGCAGATCCCCGGCTTTTGGTAGACAACCTGCCTCTTGTCTCCAAGCACCTCTCGAGGCTGGAGCTGAGCTGTGTGTGGTGTCTTACAAGGTTCCTTGACTTCTGGAGCTGTCCGGTGTTGGAACACAACTGTTTTCCTGTAGTGCATCTGAAGTTTGACTACTGTCAATTCTCATTGGCCACCCAGATCTCATCTCAGTCCATAAAAAGTCTAAGCATCACCGATTCCCATTTTTCTAGTGAAGTCCGCCTTCGAATCTGTACCCCGAATCTGACTTCTTTGCATCTAGATGACTATTTCAGCATGACTCCCATCCTTGAGAGCATGCCGTCGTTAGTGGAGGCATATGTCGGGATGACCAGTTATTGTAGCGACTGGTGGAATAAACTACATGTTGGACGTCAGGATTGTGATTGTGAGTATTGTGACAGTAGTACTGGCAATGACGGCTGTGTTCTTCTAAAAGGTTTATCACAAGCCCAGAAATTGACGTTATTCTCTAAATCTCCAATGGTATAATTACATTTTACCTTTTTTTTTTTTGCAAGGTATAATTACATTTTACCTGACTTCCATTGTGCCTTTATACATCATTTCCTTATTTCTCCTGCTATATCCGCATCATCCTTATTTCACTTAGACAACCCTTAGCTTTTTGTATGCCTTGGCACTAGCTTCAACTTCCACTACTGGGGTCGTCTCATTTTTTATTGCTTGCACCTTGTTCAGTTTATCTTCAAAAGGGATTTGATGTGGTGCCCAACCTTCAGCAAGTTAAAGATTCTGTTGCTCAATGAGTACTGGTGTGTGCATGATGATAACCGTGCATTGGCTTGTATTCTTGAACAATCACCAGTTCTACAGAAGCTAACTCTACATCTCTTTTCTAAGGTACACACTTCATAAGTTATCAGGTGCTACATATTAGAATTTTTACACTCCCGATTGTATGCTGTTTTCCCCTTCTGTTTGCTGCAGGGGCTTAACCATAAAATTGAAATGAAAGGAAGTTTCAGCTCGATGGATCAGTCCACTGCAATTTCAGAGCATCTTAAGTTAGTTGAAATCAAGTGTGAATTTGTTGACGAGAGAGTGTTCAAAGTTCTGAAGTTCCTGTGTACATTTAACATAAGTAAGTTAACTGTAGCTCTCTTTGTGGTTCTGTGTGTGTACATTTAACATAAGTAACCTAACTTGAGCTCTCCTTGTAGTTCTATATTTTCTACATTTTCAATAATCTTCAATTGTGTGAAAGTAAGAAATGACATATTTATTATAATGATTTTCTGAAGTTAGGACCCAGAATAACAAGATATAAAGAAATGAAAACCCTGTATAGTATAAATGATTTGTTTGCAGGTAACATCCTCAATGCCTCACCTAGAGTTATTTAAGTAGATAGAGTTGCATTGCACAGAAAGTATTTTTTTTTACTTCTGAAATGGAAGTAAGAAGTGAAATATTTCTTAAGTAGACCAGGTAGTGTCATTGTTTGACGTGTGCAATTAGTTTCAAATGGAATGGAATGATTAGACTAAGTTTTCTGTCTGTCAGTTTTCCGAGCTAGTTCTAAACAACATTCAAATATTTTCATCACTATTCTTAGAAGTAACTTAATATGGTGGCCTTTATCTTGCGGACATTTTCTTGGCTCATTAAGCATCCGTGCTCACTGAATCTTCATACAGTTCTTCGCACAAGCTAACTGCATTCATTTGAGTACCTGTATTCTTGTTTTGCTGTACTTTTCAGATTGTTCGTGTCTCATTGCATCAATTATGATCATATATACCTGTATTACAAATATTACCACGGCATCCATTCACTTTAGTAGCATTCTTTGGTCCTCTGTGCATTCTTCACATAGGGAATTTGTACATGTGTACATAGGTTCTGTTTTCATCTGTGCTATCTGTAAGATCTGCCCTTTTTTTTACTTTTCCTGATTTTATAAATCTTTTCCCTACAATTGCATGACATTTACCTAACCTTTTCTCAAAGAGGTGTAGAAACATGTACTCATGTTTGATATTTCGATTTGATTTTTCTTATTTCTACAGGATGCGCTCTTCTGAAAATTTTATATGCTCACTTTGCCCATAAGTTGCATTGCATCTGAACGAAATTCTTCAAAATGACTTACTTATTTTGAAAATTCAAATCTGATGTGCACAGAAAGCAATATGTGATCTGCATTATTCTCAAAGTGTACTTTAGCTTTTTGTATTCTCATTAGAAGTGGAACTAGTTTTGGTGTACTATTGGCTACCGAACTAAGCATAATTACATATATTGTCAGGTCGATCCAATATGTTAATCATATGAAGCTGAATGTTGATTATGTGGATGTTTTTTATATCTGTAAGGTAATGACCAATTTTGAATTTATTGGCCATTTCCGAATTTATACAGGCTTCAGTTGCTGATTAAAGGTGCTGGAAGATTTTAGCTGTCTTTGGGTTTGCTATCTCTCCTGCTAAGGAAATGCAAGGTTGACATTCACTGTCAGATCATTACACAGTTTCAGACTTCCGCCTGTGTCGTATTGCTGGCATAATGACTTGGCAGATCTGGTGATGTTATTTCTTTTGCTCCTCCTAATTCTTCGGAGTTCAGACCAATTAATGTGCCTTTAACATGTTTTGATTCAGCGTTGAGATGACAACGTGAGCTGTTCTTTTGTAAAATAATCCTTTCAGTTATCTCTTGTTTGCCCATTGTCATTTCTAGCTAGCTTGCACGAACAAACACATGTAAATTTAGGTGTATCTGTGATTATGTTATGAATGCACGAGAATTCACACCCTGCACCTTACCCACGCTTGTTTTTGCACTACCGTGGATATGCGCTGAGCAATGTTTAATTTATTACTGTATCTAATCTAGGAAGTTCGGTTGAATTTGTGGTCTTGGTGCCACTCTTCACTAGGCTGAATATACCATTAATACTAACTACCTGAAAACTAAGACCACATTCTTTTGTCGTCAAATCTATCAAATTGGATTCTGGATCAACCTCAGCATAACATAAAGTCCTAACCCTGATTCCTCTCCCACATTCCCATCTGCCATATTTTAGCTTTTTCTTGGCTTGTATTCTTGAACTATCACCAGTTCTAGATAAGCTAACTCTTCATCTCTTTTCTAAGGTACACACTTCATAAGTTCCCATCTGCCATACTCCTCACTAACACTAACAGAACCATCTTTTCCCACCCCACCCTCACCACGGCCTGCACAATTCCTCATGGTTCCATTGACTCTTTTTTCTTTCTTACTCCTATATAGGTGCCGGGGATGGATACAAAGGCACCAGCATGGCAGCAATACTGGCAGGTGCGAAGAACCTCGGTTGTCTATTACCGAGAGAGCATGGCACCATCCTCTCCCTCTCCCCCCCCTCTCTCTCTGAATTGGTAGTCCCCATCACTCTACAAGAAAAGAAAAAAATATCTTGTGCAGTACGAGAAATTACCTTTGTTCTGTTTTGTTTGTGGTTCCTTAGCATGCTGAGAACCACCAATTTGCAGAGGACGAAGATATGGAGATGTATGAGGATGATGACTCATTAAAGAAGCTGGTACCTAGGAAGAGGTCTGACCGGGTTGGTCCAAAAGAACCCGTGCAGAATAATCCTAAAGGCCATGGTTTTGTCGTGGGAGCAGTGAATCTTCTCTAGAGAATGGCAACACTGATGCAAGTCCGCAGAAGGAGCAGGATAAGAAAAGACAGAGAAAGGTTGGGGAAGAAGTTTCAGCAAAGCTACAACTTGATCTATCAGCGTCCTCCCGCGAGGAGAGTTGCCGGGCACAATGAAGATTCTAGCTTGGAACTGCCATGGGCTCGCCGGCGCCCAGGCAGTTCGTGCGCTTCTGGAGATCCAGAAGTGAATCTATGGTGAATGGATGACAGTCAAAGATGAGGTGGACTGGAGATTGACGGCAATCTATGGTGAACCAAGATAGGACAGGAAAGAGGTAACCTGTGAAGTTTTGAGAGGGTTGCATCGCACCTCTAGTAATTTACACCTTGGTTAGTTTTGGGAGACTTTAACGAAATTTTATATAATTTCAAAAAGGAGGGTGGTAGGCCACACACACAAAGGCAGCTTCAAGCCTTTCATGATGCTCTTGGAGATTGCGGTCTATTGGATATGGGATATGAGGGAGATATGTACACTTGGCAGCGAGGCAAAATCAGGGAACGCTTGGATCGTGGAGTGTCTAATGCTGAATGGAATATGCTATTTCCTAATGTCCAGTTGACGAATAGTGGGATGGTGAAATCTGACCACAGGCCTCTGGTGGTTGATACTACGGACCCATTGGTCCTTCCGGTGATGGGTGATAATAGGAAAAAGAGATTCGAGGCCCTGTGGCTTCAAGAAGAAACAATGGAAGAAATAATTAAAACGGCTTGGGATAGAGCTAAAGCACGAGATGACGCACCCACATTCATGCAAAAAAGGTCGCAGCTGCATGAGGAGCTTCACGTGTGGGACCGGGAGGTTTTCTTGGGTCCGGTTAATTAAGAAAATGAAGAAACTCAAACATAATCTATAGAAAGTAAGGAGAGGTCCGATGTCGGATGCTAATATAGCTGCTCAAAAGGAACTCCTGTTGCGCATCGAGCTGATGCTGAGCAGGAGGAGATGCTAGCAGCAGGAAAAGGAAAAACTCGATAAAATACCTTGTGGATGAGAATGGTGTACGTCAGGAAGATAAAGGTATTATGAAAGTGATGGTACATAACCATTTCACTAACTTGTTCACATCCGAAGTGCATGCACCAGACCCTGAGGTGTTTGTGGATGTCAAAAGAAAAGTCACTGAAGAGATGAACTGTGAATTGATGGCTCCCTTTAATGTGGAGGAAGTAAGAAAAGCATTGTTCACTATTGGAGATTTGAAGGCCCCTGGGCTAATCTGTTTTTTTTATAAGCGCTTTTGGAAGTTGTTGGGAGACGATCTTGCCAAGGAGGTCCCACAGGCCGTGAATACAGCCACTATCCCAGAAGGGTGGAATGACATGACTATTGTGCTTATCCTGAAGAAAGAACAATTTCGACCAATTAGCTTATGCAATGTTGGTTACAAAGTTATATCTAAAGTGCTTGCCAATTGTTTGAAGAATAATTTGCCAGAGGTGGTCAGTGACTACCAAAGTGCATTTGTGCCATGGTCGACTAATTTTTGATAGGGGAAATCCCTTGTATGTCAATGGCTAAAACTAAAGTTCCTTGTATGTCATCCCGACTCACATATCATTGAGATAGCTGGCCCCACCTGTGATTGAGACAATGATGGCATATGAGGAATTGCAAGTTTAGTCGGAGGCACACAAGGGAATTCAGCATTCTACTTGCTTATCAGAGTGCCCATGCAATTAACAAAATTTTCACAAGTCTTTCTTAGTTCCTCTAAATATTTCAGAGGATAAAACAAATCATTTAGCTCAGACTTTTGGATGTCTAGTGGGAGCCACGCCTTTTACTTACTTAGGCTTCCACTAGGCACCACCAGGCCACAGCGACAGATTGCATGCCCATAATGACAAGAATGGAAAGGAAGCTCTGAGGAATCACAAACCTGCTAACATACAAAGGAAAGTTACTTATGGTCAACTCCCTAATTACTTCTTTGGCTTTGTATTTCCTTTCAACACTGAAAATACCTTCTCCTGTTCTAGAACAAGTTGACAAATACAAAAAACATGGTTTATGGAATGGAGGTGATATCAACAAAAAAGGAGGCTGTTTGGTAGCATGGAAAAAATCCACTCGACCTAAGAATGAAGGAGGTCTAGGTATCATGGATTTGAAAGCCTAGGGTAAAGCACTAGGAATGAAATTTTTGCATACATTCTACAATAAACTAAATATTCCTTGGGTTAATCTCACTTGACATGTATATTATATTAATGGAAAACCACCTCATAGCAGAAGACCAGTGGGATCCTTTTGGTGGAGTGATGTTTTCTGTTTACATGAGCAATTCTTGGGTATTGCAAGGTGTGAAGTTGGTTATGGGAAATCAGTAAATTTCGGGTCTGACATGTGGGATCTAGGAGTTCCAAAACAAAACCTTCCACAACTATTTGCTTTTGACAAGCATGAAAAGATTCAGTGCAGACTGTATACAAATCCAGTGGAAAGAAATTTTGCCATTCCTTTGTCAATGATTGCTTCAGGGCAGTTAGCTCAACTTGAAGACCAACTAGATACTATTAACTTAACTGATGGAGTTATAGACAAATGGCACTATATCTGGGGCAATGCTAACTTCACTTCAAAACAAGCATATAACTGCATCAAAAGAACTTCTCCTACTCCTGATCCATTCACTTGGTTATGGAAGGCTAATTGTAGGAGACACCATCACCTTTTCTTCTTGCTTCTTATACAGGACAGGTTGAATACGAGAAACTTAATGAGAAGGAAAAAAAATCATCAACTAGACATCTATAATTGTGTCCTATGCTCTAGCAATGCAGTAGAAACTCTAAAGCATCTTTTTAACAGCACCTTCTGACAATGTTGTTGGAGATTCATGAATTTTGAATGGGGCTATAACCTCGAGGTAATTGACAAGGTATAAAGAGCTAGAGCCAATACATAAAGCCAAATATACAAAGGACTGTTAATTGTTGCAGCCTGGACAATCTGGAAGCACATAAACGAAATAATTTTTTGATGGGAAACAACTGTCCTTGAGCATGTGGAAGAATGAGTTTAGACATGAAATGGAACTCACTATCATTAAGAGAAAGGGACACATTAAAACTCTTCTTCAGGATTGGCTTGAGGCATTTAGTTTTCGTTTTTTACCACTATGTGGCTTTGTACAATCTTTTCTTTTCCCTGGATAGCTTGGTTGTTTTTACATGATATATTTATAAAATGAGATATCAGTAGGGGATTTTCCCTCCTTTATTGCTAAAAAAGAACTTCCTATGCTCCAATAGAGATTATGGAATCCATCTCATTGCACACTACTTCCTTCCAATAGTCAGCATCAAGAGATGCATAAGCCTCTTCAATGGTTTTAAGAGTGTCATCTATGAGGTACACAATGAAATCACCACCAAAAGATTTAACATTCCTTTATTTCTTGCTCTTTCAAGACAAGTCATTGTTGTGTTCCTCCCCACGATGCTCCACAAGTGATTCTTCAACATGTTCCATTGAAACGGTAGATTCCGAAGACAAAACGAATTCATAACTCAATGTTTTACGTGTTTCCTTCATTGGAACAATACCCTCAAAGAATGTGACATCTCTTGATTCCATGATTGTATCAACATACAAATCTGGTACCTCGGACTTCACTATCAAAATCTATAACCAATGTTGATGAAGGCATAACCAAGAAGTGCTTAATCCACTGTTTATGTCCAAGTTTGCACGTCTTGGCAATAGGTACATTTACCTTACCCAAACATCCCAAGTGCGCAAGTAAGAGAGTGAGTCTTTTGTTCTTTACGGGAACTCAATTAAGAGTATGACAGGCAATCAATATGGTCTCATCCCACCATTCCCAAGGAAGTCCCGATGTTCCTAACATGGTGTTAACCATCTCGGTTAGGGTATGTTTTTTTCTTTCAACCACACCATTTGATTCGAAAGAGTTGGGAGGAGTCCTCCCATTGAATGATGTTATGTTCCTCACAAAATGAGTTGAACTCATTCGAAAAGTACTCACCACCACAATCAGGCCTAACTCATTTGATCTTTCTCTCAAGTTGGTTTTCGACCTCGGATTTATAGATTTTAAAGTAGTGTAAAGCCTCATCGTTAGTTGTTGTAGATGATACACATAGCAATAGGAAGCTGAATCACCAATTAAAGTGAAGAAGTATCGCTATGGACAAGTTCCAATGGTGACAAGTGCCTTGGCTAAGCAGCTCTATGAGGTTTGCGAGATTTCTTTGATTGCATACACCCTTGACATTAGGAAATTTTGAGATGAAATCCAAGTTAGCTAGCTGTGTCATGCAACTAAGATTGAAATGACAGAGACGTCGATGCCAAACATTAGACTCATCATCATTGCACACATGATTAATCATTTTATTACATGCATCACACAAGGATAGGTGGAACAAGCCTCCGCACTCATAGCCTTTACCAATAAAGCTTCCATATTTCGTCAATACAACTTTATTGGATTCAAATACCAACTTGAGACCATCCCTAAACAATAGAGATCGACTCACAAGGTTTTTATTTTTTGAAGGCACATGTTGCATTCTTTAGTTGCACGGCCTTTCCTGAAGTGAGCTTCGATTGACTGTACCAATGCCACGAACATAATCATGTGAGTCCCCATCAACACGGAGGAAGTCCTTACGACATGATAAGAAGAAAAACAAGAAAATATCAGCACACAAATGTATATTTGCCCCTATATCAATCCACCAATAAGGAGAATGACAAACTGAACGAATGGTTGTGTTACCATTCCTGGTTTCCATTTCGATGTAGCCAATAACCAAATTTGCGGACTTATTGTTCTCGCATGTGCTGTTGCATGTCTTTAGGGTCCTTACAATCTCTAGCCCAATGCTCGGAGCTTCCGCACACATAGCAGAGTCCCTTGTCCTTCTTCTTCTTGAAGTTGGTTGTCTAAGTGTCTTTGTTCTTGCCCTCGAACTTGGCCTTGTGGGTTTGAGGGTTCTTTTACTTATGGAATTGAATGTTCTTCTTTTGCACCGTATTTACATTAGAAGTTCTCTCATGTCCTTTAGCATTTGTGTCCTTTATTCTTGCCTTATCTTCAACATCAAGAGTGCCAATTAAGTCCACCACGAGTGAACTCTTGCTTCTTGTGTTTCATAATTATGGCAAAATTCATCCATGAAGGAGGGAGCTTTGCAATAACTGCATTGGCTGCAAATTTTTTCGGTAACATAGTACAATGTTTTTGAGCTCTTTAATGATTGTATTTCATAAGCTTGCTCCACAATTGAGCGATCATCTACCATCTTGTAGTTATGATAAAGTTCTATAATATACAATTCCCTTCCCGCGTCGAAGACCCCAAACTTGGCCTCAAGAGCATCCTACATATACTTGCTAGTGAAGTGATGCATGTACCCATCCACCAAGTTCTCACCAAGTGCATTGATCACAACACTTCTAAAGAGGTTGTTGGTAGCCATGAATGCTTTGTCCTCCTCGAAGTAAGTGTTCCTTAAGGCTTCCCTTGTGCCACGTGAAAGTGTTCAAGACGGTGATCCAAAGCACCATCTTTGCTGTGACACCCCGGTGTCACGAAGATAAAAATGCAAAACTCTACAATTATGTTCTGACCATGTAGAACCCTAATATAAAATTTTTAGTCACATGCATAGTGATTTGAATTTCAAATTCATACAAATTCATATTTGGTTGAACTACAAGTCAACATTTTCCTATAACAATTACCCCTGGCAAAAATATATGTTGTAGAGGGGGACAAGAGAAAAATCTGGGAACAAGTCCCATGTCATTTGGGTAAACAGAACTCCCTGCAAAAATCCGACAAGCTTAAGTTTTACCCCTTTTTGGTGAATTATCAAAATTAAATCAAAAGGATTTTGGACCTAAACTCTTTGTGCATGTCTAATCCAAGTGAAGTACTACCCATTAATATTTTTGTTTGGATTTATCAAGCACTGGAAGTATTTTATTTAAGGCCCAACATTTGGAGAAAAGTCACAAACGAAAATGAGAAATATGCCATGGCATATTCCGCGGGTCCCACCTGTCGGTCCCTTCTCCTTCTTTCTTTTTCCCTCACGGCCGGCAGGAGCAGAAAACGATCGACAGCTCGCCCAAAACGCGGCGCCTCTCCTCTGGCCCCCCCCCCCAGCTTCACCCTCCTCTCGCCTGCCTCACCCCGCTCCCCACTTGCTCACTCTCTGCTCTCTACCAGTCTCCTCTCGCACAGTAGCCGCAGAAACGAAAGGAGCGGACACCATTGCCGCCTGCCTCTGAACCTCGACGTGCTGCCGCTACACTCCATCCCAGCCCAAACCAAGGCTGCAGATGGATGCGTATCGAGGCAATGAAGCTGTAGAAAGAATCCTCACTCGATTTGGTTGAGTGTGCAGAGAGTATTTCGAGTTTTCCTCTCCGACGCCATTATCGATCACCTCGAGCTTCGACGCAAAATTCGCCTCACCCGGTGAGCCTTTGCTCTCCTCCTCCTCCTGAGATGTGCGCAACGCCATTGCGGACCTTCTGACCCTTTTTCCCCTTTATCTTCCCCTCTACGCAGGCCGGAAATCAATTCTTCCCCAACCACACCCACCGGCCGCCGTTACCCGCACGGTGAAAAGCCACCTCAGGTCATTTTCCTCGACGATGAACCCCGTACCGGTGTTCTCCTCGCTCCGGTGAAGCTGCACGGTCAAGAATCACGTCGATCCGTCCATCGGTTCGAGCTCACGTCGCCGCCGAACGTCGCTCGCCCGCCATTGCCGCCGGCCATGCGCCTCCGGTGACCGCGCGCCCTGCGCGCCACCTCCACCGGCCTCTCCTTGCCGCGCGCTACACGTAGGTGAGCTTCCCCTCGAGTTCCGCCCAAGTCCGGCAACTCCCTCACCGCGCGCCGCCCCTTTCCGGTGAAGCTCTGTCGAGCCACATGGCAGGCCACACCACCCGGGATCCCGCATGGCCATAGCCGCACCCAGATCCGCCACTCTGTGACCTCCTGTGTGGCATCCAGCGCAGCTGCTTTAATTCAATTTTCGTAATGGCAATTTCGTAATTTAGGCAGAACTTTGAATTTATTTAGAAAATTCATATCTTGAGATTTAGGACTCCAAATCGA
Source organism: Chloris gayana (assembly GCA_031894775.1). NCBI lineage: Eukaryota > Viridiplantae > Streptophyta > Magnoliopsida > Poales > Poaceae > Chloris > Chloris gayana. The sequence goes on from JAUNZO010001252.1 coordinate 825,669, forward strand.
GTGAGACCAATTTTGTTGAATTCCTTGTAACTAGTTCTATCCAATGGTGAAGATGAACTCCATGTTTGTTGCATAATTTTTCCATAATAAATAGGAGTTTGTAAATCATAATAAATTAATATCGTTTTATCCAAATACGCTAAAATAGCAAACTCAGATGTTTTGAACTCCACTGGACATGCTCTTTCATATGGTGCATCATACTCATCATGTTTCGGCATGTATAGTTCTCTATGATTAATTCTTGGTTTAGCATGTTTAAATTCTAATAAATAATTTATGCATTAAATAAATGTTCTACCGGAGCCTAAATGTCACTTGTACCATGTAGTATCACCATGTTTTAGGATATGTTCATATCTGCACCCTATAATTTTCCTGGACATTTATGTTAGTATAAACCCTTGTTTTATTTCCCAAATTAAACCCTTTCTTCATAAAATGATAAAACTTGCTTATCATTTTGTTATTTCATGCTCATATTATCTCTATAATGCATAAGTACATAAATCATGCAAAAGTGCTCATGTGAAGTAAAATGGCTTTAACTTGCTAAGTTAAGTAGCTAAACCCTAATTGTTGATTAATCAATCATATTTGCATGATAAAATTGCAAACTAAGTTCTGTCAACCTCCTTTTGATCTGCTCGTTCACTTAGTGTAGGTTGTTCATCATGGTTCTGCATGTTTAGTGCTGAATGAATGCTTCTTTGAAAGGAAAACATCTAATTTACTGTATTTATTCTATCCATGCATAAATCCTAAACCTGAACATGCATGTTACTCTCTGCATTGTGCATGACCATGAATTTCCACAATATCATTTTTCCCTCGTATATTTCTGTAGAATTTATTTTTGACAGCAACAATGTTTTATTGTTCAAATAAAACTACTCATGCTAAATTAGCATTCCGTTCATGCCTTTGCACCTCACTTGCAAACATGTCTTCAAATGAATTCAATAGCTTATAGTCGAGGGGTTAGTTAATTGCTAATAGGAGATGATGAAAATACATGAAGTAAATATAATCTTTCGCATGTCTTCAAGAACCATCTCATGTAACAAATAATTATGTTTTTGAGTGTATCATTCATACATCGACATCATACATATTGCTTGCATGTCTTTGTATTCACCATTGTTGACATAACGCTTCAATATAGGTAACGATGAAAATCTATTTGGAGAGGATCATCGAAGGAACTCTCCAATCTCCAAGGCCCAATAGCTGATGACACTAACTCCATAGTTGTTGTTCAACAAGGCAAGCCCCGGTGCATCCCACCCTGTTTTAAATATTTTCTTTTGAACAATATGACTGCCTAGGTGTCTAGGATGATTGTGCATTATGTTTAGGTGTTGTATGGAACTCCACCTGCATTGTTGCTCTATAAATCCCATTATGTCTAGTAGGTTGGTACTAGAAGCTCGGTAGAATACTTGCTATGCTTAAAGTAGATACAACGGTCTTATGCTTAATTGTTGTTGGTCTCACATGATACTTGTTGTTGGTTAATTAAATTGGAGACCGGACAGGGGTGATGTTGTAGGTACAGCAAGCATGGGTCTTGACTGTGATAGCCCTGTCCGTGTCGGTTGAGGACCGTACCATTGTTGGCCCTATTGAGCAAGTATTGAACGTACCGAGCTGCATGCTAGTGTTATGGGCACTAGTAAGCTGATGTAACCTAATGGTTGTAATATACGGACGGTATCCCATCTCTTTGGTTCTTGGAACCCCGTGGGAGTAGGCATGATACCCACGAAGTACTGTTGGGAATGGCCTGCTCGAGGAGGTGAGCCCGGACGGGCGTTACAAGGAATTAGCATGAAAGGTTGATACATATGGCCTGTGTGGCGTATGTGTCGTGCAATCGGGTTTTCCCAGCTGGTGTAAAACGATTCGAATCGCTGTCCCTCGCAGTAATGAGTACCGCTTGTTCAGTGCGTCGCATCGTAGTAAGAACTGAAACTTATGATGAAAATGTTGATGGACTATGGACTTATTATACTGCTAAATTATGTTTATTTTCATATGTTATTGATGTATGTTATTTCCAGTTTATGCTCACACTTATATTTATTGTATAACTGTTAACTTGGCTAAAATGTTGAAAGTAAGGATGCACCGCTTAGTTGCTGATTTTATTATCCCAAAATCAATCCACACTCGAGCCTATGCATGTCTAGGAGTCGGTTCCGTGAACAACTTTGACGGGTCGGTCTTGTTGAGCTTTAGTTGCTCGGGCTTTTTGCCTTCGTTGTTTTTCAGGTGATGCTTAGATTGTGACCTACATGTCACTTGGAGTCTTGCTCGCCGCAGTTTGTGCTTGGCTAGAGGATGATCCGTATGGGCTCGGATTCGTCCCTTCGCTTGTATCGTCGAGTTGTTATTATATTATCGCTTCCGCTTAACGTTTCCGCAATTTGAAACTTATTGAATTACTTGAACTTCCGCTGCAATTTGAACTCTGTGGTATCTTAAAGACTTATATCTTTATTATCCTTGTGGCCTACTGTTGTATTATCTAGTGTCTGCTTAAACAACACCTCGGGATAAAGATCCGTGGGTCGGTCTGTTATATTTGCTCTCCAACGTTTATAGTTTGCATTATTGAACATGTTGGGTTTCAGTGCAATGGCAAAACCAGAAGTAGAAAATTACTATATACATAAGGCTTTTAATTGTTGGAAATAGATGCAATAATCTAACAATTTTAATCTAGATATTCATATGGAATTTTAGTACGAAATTAACAATCTATTTTACACAATGTTTTAAATAGCGGGTTACGAGGTTTAGCGGTATGTCTCAAAATCAGCTAATAGCGGAGCTAAAGCGGGCTATAGCGGGAGATAGCGGCTATATTGTACATGAACACCAATAGCGTTACATGTCTTAAAAGGCTATAGCGGACTATAGCGGCAGCTATAGCGGGAGATTTAAAACATTGATTTTACATCCCTCAACTAATGGATCAGTATGTTTTCAGGCATCAATTAGATCAGCACTAGAAAAAACGAGCCCCTCTTATACTCTCCAACGTTTGGTTCATGATCTATGTTACTCGCACATGTTATTTGATAAATGATGACAAAGATGTAGATCAAAACTGATGCTTTTTTTTTGCGGAAAAGATCACAACTGATGTTTATACGCATGCATAACATTAAATGCTTGAATCATTATTACAAATGCTCTTATCCAATCTAATATTCAATCCATTATATGAGCTGCCTATTTTGTAGGCCTATATGACATGGCACTTACAGCAACAGGTTAAATCATTAGCCTTGCCCTTATCGCGATGAGCCTTGCTGGCCCTTTGGGTGAATTTGCGCCACACCACCCGTGACGCAGGCAAAACAGGGATGTGGCTCCCGCGGGTCCCTCGTGTGGTACACCCTCCAGCCGTGCCCGCCAAGAAAGAATAGCTATCGACTACACAAAAAGAAACGAAAAACACCAATCACTGGCCGCCTGGCTGGCGACATGTCCCATACGCCGATAAACAGTTCGAGGTTTACTATTTATATTCCACTCGCTCGCTTGTATCAGTTAGGGATCAAGTACTGCGGCAGATCGAGCACTAGTCGAGAGAGTAGGAAACCAATGGATGCAGTAACAGCGGTAGCTTCTACACCGACGGGGATCCTGCTGCTTCAGGGGCTTCTTAGCCTCCCCGTCGCGTGGGTTGCCTATCGTGCCGCAGAGAGATTCTGGCTGCGGCCGCGGAGGCTGAGCCGGGCACTCCGGCAGCAGGGCTCGGCGGCACGGCGTACCGCTTCCCCGGCGGCGACCTCCCGGAGATCTTCCGTCTCCACAACGAGGCGCAATCCAGGCCCATGCCACCGTGCCACGACATCATTCCCCGCGTGATGCCGCATCTCCTCAACATCGTCAAGGAGCACGGTATGTGTTTTTTGTTCTGTGCCGGTTGAATCCTGCACTCCATGTCTGACTTGTAGCTATCAATAGATTCCGTTTATAAGTAAACAATTCCGACAAATTGCTGAAATGCCCTGAAAATTAAAATTTTATTTGAGTTGCTTCTTACTTTTCAGCTGGATGACACAATCATTGATGTAATAAAAACAAAAAACAAACCGCGTTGCGTGCTTTGCATAGGCTGATCGAGAACACTGTTTATCTAAAAAGGTGGAATTTCCAATTTCATATACTTCATCTTTCTTCGGAAGCTCAATTTCATACCTCAACTATCAAAGAGGCCAATTTCATTATTCAATTTAGCTTTGAGTCTTTACTGAATGATGAAATTTAGGCCAATTTCATCATTCAGTTGAGTCTAAAGCTAAATTGAATGATGAAATTATCCCATTTGATAGTTGAGGGATGAAATTGAGCTTCTGAGAAAATAAGAAGGACGGATTTGCCTATTCCTCCATCTAAAAATATATTCTTGAGCCTTGACAAAAGAAACATTTGAATTGCAGGCAGCATATGCATCACCTGGTTCGGCCCAGTCCCAAGAGTGATCATCGGAGAAGCGGAGTTAGTGAGGGACATCCTTTCAAACAAGTTCGGCCATTTCGGGAAGTTCACGAACAAACGTCTAGGAAAGCTGCTGGCGCTTGGGCTTGCAACCATAGAGGGTGAGCAATGGGCAAAGCACAGGAGGATCCTGAATCCTGCATTCCATCTAGAAAAGCTCAAGGTGCTCTTACTTCGTTCATGCTATTGTTAGAGAGGTTTTCAGGTCCAAAATAATGGCCATTATTTTTCCTCAACTAGTGGCCATTAGTTCAAGGGTAGTTTAGTAATTGCACTAAAAAATTAATACTTTTATCATACAAACTTATGTTAAATACACTAAAACTTGACTACAATAATAATAATGATGATTAATCAAATTTAAAATAAATATTTTATAACAAATTCATGTAAAATTGACTAACTTATTAGTTATTATGAATTTTTGTATTATATTCATATTATCTTGACAATATTACCCTTACTAATGGCTATTAGTTATTAAATTTTAAAATTTAATTTACACCGTTAGATCCAACTAATGGCCATTAGTTGAGAGAAAATAATGACCATTATTTTGGACCTAAAAACACCCCTATTGTTAACGACTCTCAATAATATATGACCATGAATCGATACAAGGCATTGGATTACAAGTAGCAGCAAAGTATGCGAATCAGAGAAGATAGCAGGGATGAGGATTAATTGGAGAAGAGTCGTAGGCTATAGATGAGGAAGATGAACAGTACACGGTGTTGTGTTGAATTGTCGATTCATTCTTTGATTCCTCTCCTCTGCCTCAGTTGTGCTTTTCTACTCTCAGCCAACCATAGCCCACACCTAATATAGGAAACGAGTCTCAATTCAGTACAAACATATATGCCTGTACAAGTATATGTATGTATATATGCTCACTAAGGTTATTTTCAGCTAATGATGCCGGCATTCTCTACGTGCTGCACCCAACTGATAGATCGCTGGGAGAGTAAGCTCGCCGCCGGTACTGATGGGTCGTACGAAGTGGACGTCTGGCCTGAGTTTCAGAACCTCACTGGCGACGTGATTTCCCGCACGGCGTTCGGCAGCAGCTTCATGGAAGGGCGGCGTATCTTCCAGCTTCAGGGAGAGCAGGCAGAGCGATTTATCCAGGCCGCTCAGTATATGTACATCCCAGGCTTCTTGTGAGCATCCTCATCTAGCTCGATCTTTCACGTCATGCACACCTCCGATGGATATTTCTGAAGGTTGAAGGCACCATTTCTAATTACTTGCTTCTTGAAGGTTCTTTCCGACGCCAAACAACCGGAGGATGAACGAGATCAACCAAGAGATCGAAGGGGTTCTAAGAGGCATGATCCAGAAGAGGGAGCGTGCAATCGACAAGGGTGAGGTCAGCGGCAACGATTTGCTCGGCCTGCTGCTGCAGTCGAACAGGGACAGCGGGAAAGGCAGCCTGAGGATGAGCACAGAGGACGTTATCGAGGAGTGCAAGCTCTTCTACTTCGCCGGGATGGAAACCACATCGGTCCTGCTCACGTGGACGCTTCTTCTTCTCAGTATGCACCCTGAGTGGCAGGACCGCGCGAGGCAGGAGGTCGTCAGCGTCTTTGGCAGCGACAAGCCCAGCTTTGACGGCCTGAGCCGGCTGAAAACGGCAAGTTTCGCCACAATATGTTCCACCAACCAAATTAAGTTTTCCTAGCTACAGCTTATATATCCGTTCATGCCACGAAAAAAAAATCTTTTCACTTTATAATTTATCTGCTTCTAGGTGAGCATGATTCTGTACGAGGTGCTCAGGTTGTACCCACCGGCAGTCACGCTGAACAGAAGAACGTTCAAGGAAATGCAGCTTGGAGCCATCAAGTACCCGGAAGGAGTCATGCTTGAGCTGCCCATAATTTTGATTCACCACAACACAGAAATTTGGGGGAAGGACGCTCATGAGTTCAAGCCAGAGAGGTTCGCGGAGGGGATCTCAAAGGCATCCAACAACAAACCAGCTTTCTTCCCGTTCGGAGGGGGACCAAGGATCTGCATCGGACAGAACTTTGCGCTGCTTGAATCTAAGATGGCACTGAGCATGATACTTCAACGTTTTGAATTCCAGCTGTCGCCTGCGTACACACATGCGCCTTACACCGTCATCACGTTGCATCCTCAGCATGGAGCCCAAATCATACTCAAGAAACTCTAAATGTCTTATGTATCCTTTATTAGCATGGCATCACAGTGCTATAAGTTGTGTACTATTAGTAGAGTGGCTTTGTGCATCTAATAAACTCCGACGTGGAAAATAAACAGACAGAGTTATCTACTTGATTTGCATGAGGCGGTGGAGATACTGCAGGCAATGATTTACTAACTTCCATTCTTCCTTGCCAATGATGATAAAAATAATAGCTTGTGAAATGTTATCAGGACAAAGATATACAAAACGTAATGATTCTAGTGTTGTCCTCATTGCCAACTTTCTTCATATGCACCATCAGAATACACGACACAATAATCAAACAGGTAGATCAATATAGAGGATATGGTTTATGGAGAGGATCCACTCTCAAGGCAAATAAATCGCATTTGGTTGCATGGAAATTAGTAACTCGGCCAAAATCAGAAAGGAGGCTTAGGAGTTATAAAGTTGGGAACACGCAACTATGCTCTGTTGCTTAAGCAGCTTCAAAAATTTATGAATAAAGCAGATTTACCATGGGTGCATCTTCTATGGGATACTTATTATCAGAACAATCAACTTCCTGAAGCACAAAAGAAGGGGTCTTCCGGCGGAGAGACATGACAAAGCTCATGGATATACATATAAAGGCATAGTTTCAGTACATGTGGGCAATGGATCAAAATAGGCTAAATACTAGAGCAATGCTAGGAAGGAAAAATATGGTTCTGGATTCTTACACCTATGACATATGCATATTGCAAAAGGAAGAAACTTTGAGGCACTTATTTGTAAATTTGCAACAAATTGCTTGCAGGGAATAGCCATCAGTATACCTTCAATTGAATTAGAAAAAAATTAGGAAGTGAAATTTGCTACAACAGTTTTCAAATGCTAGGACATAGACACTACCTCAAAACAGGGCTTTAGAGACGTGTGCTAGAGACGGGTAAAAAATCACCGTCACTGAGAATCCAATAGCGACGTCTTTTTAAAATCGCGTCACTACTATTCTCTTGAGGACCACTAATAGTGATGGTTTTTAAAAAAATTGTCTCTAGCAAAATTAGCACAGACGTTCTATGAAAAGCCGTCCCTATAAGTCCTAGAATTACAGACGGGGTTTTATTGTAGTGACGGATTTTCGATCCCCGTCACTGTTTGGTCCAAGAAATAGCAGAAATAGAGACGGGCTTTTATTGTAGGGACGGGTTTTTAAAACCGTCACAGTTAGCTGATGTAACAGGGACGGTGATTCGGTATAAGGGACGTGTATTTAAACCCCATTTATAAACAAACAAACCAACTCTTTCATACGTTGCCCAGTGGCAAGCTGGTACACCCTTTTCTTCCTTTCCAAGAGTTCAGAGTTCGAATCCCAAAACACGATTTTTTTGTGTGTCCCAGAGACAACATGCTATTACCCGTCACTACAAGTTTAGAAAAAAATAAAAACACCAATGCCTAGAGGATTCGAACCTGCAACCATTTACAATAGGTTAAAGTGCCTTAACCACTCCATTACTGCTACAGACGTGAACATAAAGCAAATAGGAGCTTAATATTTATCATTTATCTTTGTTGCCACTCGGCCCATGTTGCGGCTCGGCCCGTAGAAGTTGTTGCCATCAGATGGAGGTATAAAAACCTCCCTAACCCTAGCCGACACATTCATTCTCTCCTTTCCGCCGTTCTCATCTCTCTCCCCCAATCTAGATCTAGATGGACAAGGCAATGAGGAGACCATGTCCGGTGACATTCGCCGCCACTGCGCGAAGGAGGAGGCTAGCGGAATCAGCGGCGCGGACTGCACCGATAACCCACTCGCCGTGCCAGGCTGCAAGCGGACGCTTGCCTGCTGCAGCTTCGGTGCCTTCGGCTGTGGCAACCGCCTCGCCGCGTCGGAGTTCCTCATCGCGGAGCTCTACCTCATTGCCATAGAGTTCCTCGAAGGGGACGACCTGGACAAGTTATTCCGGCCTTCCGGGGCACTAGCCTTCAGCTCGGCGATACCGTCGAGCATCTGATGCGTCTCGTGGGCGCGGCCGCATCACTGGTTCTGCGTTTTTTTCGGCGTGCTTCAGAGCTGCCACCACCGGCTAGCATCTTCTGGTTCCAACTTCGAGTGTCTCAGTCGACGGCAAACACAGGTAGCCTGCAGGTTCATCACACTTGTCGTATCGCCTTGGCCATTATTTGCAAGCTGCTGCGAGTATATACTAATATTTGCCGTAGTGTTGACGTAGTGACAACGTGTTGTAGTGCCTTGGCCATTATTCTCACAGTAGTGCCGTAGTGTCTTGGCCATTATTCTGGCAGTGTAAGGGACCAAGTCTGTTTAATTTCCATCATTTACAAGTTGTTGCAAGTGTACAAATATTTCTAGAACTGCTTGCCGTAGCGCCTTGGCCATTGCTTTCAATGTTTGCTCTGAGTGAACATTTGATTGGAGCGCATAAATCTACAACTCACTAATTGCAAGTTTCATGTGCATCAAGTTTATTATTTCTTTCTTTTTGCCTATTTTGTTTGAAAATACGTATGCAAATATGCATATGAGTATCTGAAATATGTTAGGTCTGATTTGAGAATGTAAAAATACAAAATAGAGTATCTGTGAGTGCAAGTCTTCATATGCAGCTCCTGTTTTTTGTTTCTACCATGTTGTCTTCTAGTAACTTCAATATGTTTGGTTGGAAGAAGTTGCCTGATTCAGTGCTATGTTAATAGTCACCTTTTATGATCATATGCTACTTATTAATTCTGCTGTTCATCTTCCCAGATGCAAAAATCGCTAAGTGTTTCTCAAGGATTCAGGAAGAGAGAATTCTAAATGGTGTCCTCTTCTCAATCACAAGTTCCCTACCACAAACTAATGCTTGCTTGTTGTTTCAGTTAGCTTTGTTAATCTCATAGTTTTCGATGTTTTCACCATCTAATTAGTAGTTCTTTTGTTTCGATATGGTGATTAAACTAGTTTCTTCCTTTAGAGATGGTGATTTCACCATATAGCTTCAAGTAATCATGGATGTGAATCGATGTAAATTGATTTTGTAATAACATTTCTGTGTATTGAATGGAGGAAAAATTACATGGATTTTGTAATAATGTTTCTGTATATTGAAGGGAGGAAACAAAGACGTTTGTGGTGCTTTTTATTTTTTTTAATTTATCAATTGAGACGGGGAAATTTGTGAAATGACGTCTCTGCTGGAAAGCAGCAAGGACGGGGAACAGACAACCGTCAGTAGAAATAGTGACGGGAATAGCAGGAGCCCTCACTAGAAACAGTGACGGGTTTAGAATACGGTCATAAGTTGTTTCACCCGTGACTGAAGGATAGTGACAGGTTTCATAATACGTCATTATAAGGTATTAGGGACGGATTTGTATGCTGTCTGTGACTAAGAAATTGGTAGTGACGGTTAAATCCCCGTCCCTATAGGGGTAGGATTTACAAACACGAAATTAGAGACGGGGATGATATACGTCAATGGCGGGGATGATATATGTCAATACTGTAGATAAACCCGTCACTAATGACCTGTTTTGAGGTAGTGAGAGTAACAAGTTATAAAGAAACAAAAATATTGTACAGTATTGTAACAACCCCAACTGTTGTAGAATACTAGAGCATGTATCATGATTATTTGAATTTCAAATTTGAGCAAGTATTGAATTTGAACTTGGTTAAGAATTCGATTTGGGAAAAGATCAAAATAATTATTGAACTGTTCAAGTATCATGGACCCAATTTGCTCGAAGCCCTAATCCTTGTTTCCCCAGCGCAGCCCGAAACCCGACCGAGCCAGCCCACCGAAGCCCAACCTAACCGGCTACGGTGCGTCGTCAACCTTTAGCCACGCGCGCCCGTGACCCGAACGTTGAAAAGTGCCGCGTATCACACGCTTCGCTTGCCACCCAACTCCCACCTGCCCTAGCCATCCCTAGATAAGCCCCGCAGAGCCGCCGCCACCAAGCATCCGACCTCGCGCCGCTTCCGCGCAGGAGAAACCCTAAACCCTAGCCGCCGCCCGACCTCGGATCCCCTCGTCGCCGTAGAAGAAGCTGCATGCCGGTGAGTCCCGTGCACACCTTGGTGTCCGGCATGCGACGTCGCGTTGGCTGTTGCTAATCTCGTCGAGTTTTGTGCGATAGCGAGGTCGAGAGAAACCCTCGGAGTCTCCAGCCACCGACGTCCTCCCTCATGTTTGTCATCGCCGATGAATTTTTCCCGAGCTCAACAACCACTGTTCGCTTCTCTTTGTCATTTACCCCTTCTCCTGTTGCTAGCCGCTCGTCGTTGACCCCTGGTAGCTCCGGAACAAGGATTCACGTGGTCATCGTTTTTCCTGCTGTCCTCCGTTCGTTGTCCACCATCGTCGATCTGCGAGCTCATCCTCGTTAGCGCCCCTCCGTCCTAGCTAAGCCTACCAGAAAAACCCTGGTAAGCCGCGCATCTCCTCCCTCGCTTTCCCCCTCGAATTGTGGCCGATTTGTATGGAATTGACGGTTTCGGCCACCGGCCTCCATGCCGCCGGCGAGATGGAAGCTCGGGGCTTGCTCATGCTCCTTTGTGAGGTCGAGAGCTCCCCGATGTCGAGTAGATGCTTGTGCATGCGCTAAGTCGAGGAAAGGAGCAATCTTCGTAGAGTTTCTTGGTGTTCCTTGATTCCGCCGCGGCGGAACTCATCGCCGGCGTTGCTCCGGCGATCTTTTTGGGTCGCGGCATGGTGCTCTAGCTTCAGCAGAGCATGAGCTAACGCCTGGTGGTGTTGGTTTGCGATTTAGAGTAGGTCGAGGGTTTTCCCCTTTTGGTGCGCGCCGTCGGCAGAACTCCGACGAGTTTCCGTCGCCGCCTCGATAGAAGCCCGTCCCTGTGGCCGGTGCTCCCGAGTGCGTGCAAGGTCGGCGAAGCTCCTGGCGTCTTGCGTTTGGACGCCGGTGAGCTGTAGCGCCGGTTGGCGAGGTTCCGGTGAGGCGCACGGCGTCGCCGCGCGGTACCGGTGAAGGTGACATCATCGGTTGCCTTTGGTCCATGGGAGAGGATCTGGAGAGCTGGCTGGACCCGGTCCACGTGAACCGAAGGCTCGGGGTTGAATGGTTAGTTCATGGAATAGTGTTGGATCGGGAGAATATTCGGGGAATATTCGTTTTCCAATAAATCCTTTAATCATTTGGGAATTCATATCTTTTTCCTGCAGCGTCGAGAAAAATACGGGTCGATTGTGTTGGATTCGTAGCGATGTACTCTATGCGTTGGTATAGTTATTGTTCATGTTCTAGTAGCATAATTCCTGTCCTTTTGATTCGTTACCTAATTGTCTCGTTTTGCATGCCTAACTCGTTACGTGCGATCCGTGGTTGACAAAGGAGCTTGAGAAGAAGCGATTCAAGGAGTTCCCACCGGAGCAGCTGTACGAGTACCCCGACCTCGCTCTGGGACCCGCGTTTCCAAGACAAGCCGCAATCCTTGATCACTTTTGCTCCTACCTAGTACTTGCATAATTTGACTCATGCATATGAACTGTTACTTGGACTTGTAGTATTCCTATGCCATATCATGCTACCTTTGTCACTTGTTTACCACATGATGATCTACTGCTACTACTTGCATTCATAGAATTGCTTAGGTGCTTAATTGAACCACACATGATGATATACATGTTTTTGTGTTAAATAACTTGTAGGTGCTTCTTAGGTGTTGTGTTTATGTTTTAGCAACCCCTTAGGTGATTGCGGGGAGAGTGTAGTGTAGGTGATTAGGCGCTGGAGAACTTTTGGGAGTTCCCACTTGGATGGTGCCTATTGCGGGCACGAGTGCATAGGGATTTTGGGTTATGAAGTCCCTGTATGGTGATACTTGTTGTTGTTGAGCTTGTGGTTTGAGGGGAGGGTTTGGTGACTCACCCCGGCAGCTTGAGGACCGGTTTTTGTGTGTATACCTCTCTTGGGCTTACTTACATGCTATGTGACCCGTATGGGCATGTGCTGGATCATGATGCTTTGTGGAGGACTGGCTGGCCCGCCGTGGTATAGAGATAGTGTTAGTGGGTTTTGGAGCGTTGTCTTGGCCCATGAGTAGAAGATATCCCATTTGGCCGGTGGTAGGCCTTTCACACCTTTAGGACGAGCGTCACCGGTCGATGCTTTGTTGATTGATCTTGTGAATGTTTCTATACTTAGGCTACGACGGTAACGGTAGCCCTATGTTATAGTACCTCTTCACGTGGGTACATGTATAAATACTCTGCAGAGATTATAATCTATATGTATAGCCTAGCCCAAGGATAAGGAATCACCAAGAGAAATCCACTTGATTAGTTTACTTCTTCTCCCCTCGATATATCCCTATGTGTCAATGGAATCCAACTAATAGGTGTCCAATCGACGCATTGTAACCGTGGAAAAGGCGCGCATAAACAATTACAGGACTGTGCTATGCTTAATTAATTACCAGCCGGCTGGTAATTCTGAACTTTGTGAATGGGTTTGGAGAGCTAATGTCAAGAGATTAGTTAGCACTATTCCCTTCTTTTTCCTTTTTCCCCGCAGGTGGAGACTTACCTTAATCTTAGCCCAATGTCGTGGCATGCTACACCACAGTACAGGAGGTGAAAGCTCTCCAGTGATGTCTCGGGTCTCTAAATCATGGGTGACTTCTAATCGAGAGCCCTTGATGGAAAAAAATTTCGGTACAAAAAAAAATGGGGGGGGGGGGAGGGGGTCACGATAAACAGAAAATTTCGGTGAATAAAATTAATTAAGTTTTAAAATTATTAGCATGATTTGGTAAGAAATTGTCTTTAATCTATAAGCAATCATAATTGCATATAATAATAAATGAGGTTTTTGTTAAAACAAACACCGTTAATGATGAAATTTTGCTGATATTTTTTTCCTAGGAACCCTTCCATCTACAGATCCCCTTCATGAACAATTTCTCTTCAACACATTCTTACAAATTTCCTTGCTTGCTGCATTTGTGTTTCAGAACAGTTAAGTTTTTTAGTTAATGGATATTGTCCAGCTATTCCCATAAAGAGGCTAAAGCCTAATTACTACAACGTTTTTGCAGCATTTTCGTTTGCTCAATCAAAATGTGAAACCAGAGACATGCCACGGTTGTAGCTTAGGGAGGATGCATGTCCCAACGATCACTCGACGACGTGCATGGTGAACCAGCCGTATACAACTCCACTTCCAAAATTACTCAAAAATCAACCCCACATCCTAGCATCCATCACCCAATCCACCTCCAATGACAAAGAACCTTCATTAGGAGAGACAGGTGTAGTTGGGTGATTCGACCTTGAAGCCCTCTTAGTGCTAGTAGCTTTGAAGGTAATAAAAAACTGTCTCAGATGGCTATGTTCATGGAGGCAATGAAAAAACTAGCAAAAGCAATAGAGAAGAACTGCGTCAATTAACATGAGACAATGAGACTGATCAGCACATCATTGCTTTCAGAGGTTACAAGCAATGTCCCTGATAGTTTAACAACTTACTGCAAATTTTAGAGTTCTACTTCTCCCAACAGCTTAGAAGAGTAGTGGTTTCTTTTGTATCTTTGTCGTTCATTGCCCACCTTGTTGTTGGATTTAGATCTCTGTACAATTATGCTATAACTCTTCTCTCTACATAAAATAAAACGCAATAAAAAATATACACCACCAGAAAGTATGGTTGACAAGAGTAGATACCATTGAATCCTATTACTACCGCATATCTGGAGTTTTAGTTGAACCTTAAATGGTACCGGAAGGCCTGTTCTTTCTTGTGATAAATCCTCTTAGCTCTTGTAGCCTAAAGTCATTGTATGCATAAATATCATCCTTGGTCAATTTTCAATGTTTGTTTGGCACATCGTATATATACTACTTGGAGGCTTCTTTTGATGCCTCCATGTTAATCGAACAAAAATCCAAGAAATTCTCAGAAAAAAGAAAAACGTCTGACTATCAGTTTAGTTACTAAAAAAAGCACAACCACTAGATCTTCAGAATGTGCAATTCACTACCGGAAAACCATAATTTGCCGTGTACCGGTGGCACACGGTAACCATAGTTGCCGTAGGTGGCCCACGGCGAAGGGCCGACGGCAGCAAGCCCCGACGGTGAAGGCGCTTTTGCCGTGTGCCAGATCTCTTTGCCGTGTGCCGGATCTCTTTTTCGTGCGCCAGATCCACATCACATGACGAAGATTCAGCCGTAACGGCATGGGGCTGGACGGCAGCGGCAATCTTTGCCGCCATGTGCCCATAACGCGGCACACGGCAGAGATGGAATCTTTATCGTGTGCAAGAGACGCGGCAATGGCAAACATATGGTCACTTTGCCATGTGCCAGGCCCCGGCACACGGCAAAGTATGGTCACTTTGCCGCGTGTCGGGCCCCTTAAACACGGCAAAGTGACCGAACTGATTGCTAGTATGGTCACTTTGCCATGTGTTAGGCCCCTAGCACACGGCAAAGCGACCGAACTGATTGCAGTATGGTCACTATGCCGTGTGCCGGGCACCCTAGGCACATAGCAAAATGACCATACAATTTATTTTTTGTTCTATTTTTCCTTGCCTCGGACACCTCATATGCAATCCAAATCACCCATATATCAAACATATCACAAATATATCACATAATCATCAATTTCTCGCACATATCATCGATACGACACATATATCACGAATATAGAACATATATCATCCATACGTCGCATAACATCACCTATATCGTCACATAAGATCCATAGGTCGTCTATGAGTACAACAAGCTACAGTTACCACAAATCCATGACATTCAAACAGGTGGTGGGTCGAAGGGCGATGGGCTTAAGGGCAACCCTTGTGGGAACAACTGCTGCGGGTGGAGTGTAGGTGACATGTTCACTAAGACGTTCGATGCCACTGATAGGTTCTATAAAAAGTAGAAAAGTTTGCAAACAAGACAAAAATCAATTTCTAGAGGATTGTAAGTTTCTACGCTATCTAAGTCTCTAAGTGATTATAAATTGAACAATGTTTCTAGATTATCAAGTCTATAGGTTATCTAAGTCTCTAATTCTTGAGCGTGTTTAACTGCTCAAGAATAGCGGCACTCGTCCATATCTGTGGCAGGGGTTCTTCAACCACCACACCTTTTGTAATGTTCTTTTTGTCCCGTCTGAATGGATGACCCATAGTTAGGAACTGTCGGTGTTTGTCGAATGAAACATACTTGCCACCCTTCGACAACCAAAAGAACTTGACAGACTGACTTGCATACTTGGGCATGGGAACTTCCCGTGAACACACCAGCCACAAAAAATCTCATGTGTTGAATGGTCATGCATCGAGTACATGTACCACACTTTCATTTTGAAGTTCTCTTTCTATCCCTCGTCGCATGTCCATACCCCAACATTCCAAGCATCGAGCAACTCATCAGTCAAAGGCTACATGTACACACTCATTTTAGTCCCCGGGTGTCTAGGAATTATAAACGACAAGAATATGGTTTGTGCTTTAAACATTTCACCGGGAGGGAGATTGAGAGGGATAACGAACACTAGCCAACAAGTGTATGGGGCAGACGACATTCTATAAGGATTGAACCCATTTATCGCCAGCACAACACATATATTATGAGGATCTTTAACTTCTTCAGGATGTTGTCTGTCAAAATGCT
Source organism: Chloris gayana (assembly GCA_031894775.1). Taxonomy (NCBI): domain Eukaryota; kingdom Viridiplantae; phylum Streptophyta; class Magnoliopsida; order Poales; family Poaceae; genus Chloris; species Chloris gayana. The sequence goes on from JAUNZO010001252.1 coordinate 842,001, forward strand.
TCCATGATTCACCATCGACTGGATGTACCATATTCTCGGGACGATATCGTTTGCCTTCTTTGTGTCATGTCATCTGTTTTGTGGTTTCCTCAATCATATAAAGGCGTTGGATTCTCGGTATGAACCGAAGGTACCGTAGGATTTTTACAGGGATTTTAAGCTGCCTCTTATGACCATCACCAGAGTCTACCTCCATGAACCTAGAGGAATTACATTTAGAAAAATACTTTTTTTTTGGAGTACTCTTTCCTAAACCGGACACATCTGTTAGGACATACATGTATCTGCTCATATGGCATCTTAAGTGCATGAAGGCGTTTACGTGACACACATATTACGCGGTAGATTGTGACCACTCGGAAGCGAGGCTACCAAAAACCGTCAACATATTATCAAAGCTATCTCAGCTCATGCCAAGCTGAGATTTCAAAGCCATTAGCCGTCCGGCAGCATCTAGTTGAGAAACATCCGTATGATCATGAAATGGTTTCTATGTCGAAGACAACATGTTGTAATAGGCTTTTGTGGTAGGCACTGGCGGGTCCTCCCCACATGGCTTGGTCCTTCATCAAGGTGTGCCGGATGAAAGTCATCTAACATGTCTCCGCACTCGACATCAGATTCATATTTCATGATGCGTTGCCTCACGACCTCGTCTCTCGCTCGATGGGCTTCACCATGGCTGATGCACCGGGTTTAGTTTGCCACGAACCCATTGGTGCAAATGTGTTGACCCATTTTCAGGGGTGTTTGATATATCCTGTTCTCACACTTGGAACATGGTCACATTTCTTTACTCTGTCTTGGTTAAAATGCATTTTTCAATAATCCATCGACCTTGTAAACGAACTTTGTGTTATAGTCACGCTTACCCCTCCATCCCGTGTACATCCAGTCACGGTTATCCATCCTTTAACATAGGAGCGGTTGTTATAAAAATCACATACACATATACGATACCTATCATGCCCTAATAGGTAAAGATAGGTCCTAATCCCACCCGATGATGTGTAGATGGGGTCAGCTTCCATTCTCCACACCTATCCGAGACAGAATTTCGGCAGCACCTCCCCGCTATTCTCTAAATACATGTCCTATCAAGGAAATTTTGTATCTAGAGAACAACAGGGGATGATGCCGAAACTCTGTCTTGGATAGGGTAGAACATGGAAATTAACCCCATCAACACATCCACGGGTTGTCCAAAAAATATGGACAATTCAAAACAGATACGGTTGTAGATATGAAAACAAGTCCATATTTCCAACCGTATCTCTTTCGAATGGGAGATGCCTAACTAGGTTATGTGACCTCAGAACATGATATGAAGGAGAGGTCGTGTATGTCTCACCCTTACTACGCTTTGACGCAGCGAGTCAAGGACGATGCTTCTCTGCAAAAACTAAAAAAAAATATAAGTCTCCAGTGAAAAAAATTTCGATAGCATCTACCCTAAATAGTAAGTTTCCAAAACCTACAGACAAAGTAGCGACATGATGGCCGACAACCACAACCTATTTTATAACAATACACAAAACCTGCAGACAACTCTGAATGTTTATGCCCCCTTAAAATTCTATAACAATACACAAAGCACATATGGATAATAAAGGGTTTTTTTTTCTTTTACTCAGTTGAAGTTCTACCCAGACATCTAATTGTTAATAATTCTATTTGAACATTCAGTGGAAATTTCGGCAGCATCTACCTAAAAAGTGTGGTCACCATAACCTGCAACAAAACAATGGTGTGATGGCCAACAACCACATCGTTTTTTTATTCACATTCATTTACAAAGCGGTGACAAAATCTGCCTCTACTTCTAAATAAAATTACCAAACATCCATTTAAATTTTTCACTTTGCAATTAAATGATTCATATTCATTTTCCAATTCGATTCAATTTCAGTTCATATCCTCACCTGGACGGGGCGAGCATGGCGGTCACAGAGCTAGGAGCACGGCTAGCGGCGTCGAGGCACAGGACGGGGTGAGCAACGGCATCGAGGTAGGGGCGACGTGAGCTCGGGGTTTGAGCTCAAGGCCTGTAGGGCAGGCAGCGACGCACGGCCCCACCGGCGATGTCGAGGCATCAGGGCCTGGAGGGCGGGCGGCAACGGGGCGTCGGAGCCAAGAGGTCCGGCGGCGGCGCGCGAGCACACGCACGACCGTCGGAGGGAACATCGGGGCCAGGAGGGCGGGTGGAGGGGCATTGGAGCACGGCGGCGGCGAGGCGCTGGAGCACGGGAGTAGGCAGCTGAGCATGAGCGTGAGTGAGGAAAAGAAAGGGAGCGGGCACGGCCAACAGCTAAGTGTTGACGGTCGTTTGCCAAGATCGAGGGAACACGGCAAAAGGGCCTATTCATCGTGTGCCAAGATCCAGGGCACATGACAACTGCAACTCTATTTTCTTTTCTTTTTCTTCGCGTCAACGGGGCTCGGCTACCGGCATATTGCCACTTTCACCGTGTGTCGAAGACGTGGTACATGGCAAAGCACTTTCATGTCGTGTGCCCCTCACCCCGCACACGGCAAACAGTAACTTCAAAAGATTTATTCCGTATAAAACAGCGTTTCAAATTTATTTTAAAACTAATACAAGACCCTAATCAAATGAATATTAATTTGGCACACACAAGAATCTATTATTTCATGTAATTGTAATTGACATTCAATTTATACAAGTTAAAATGCTATAATTACATGTTAATGCATTAAAGTTATCAAACTAGTCCAAAAATATCCAAATATTATGGCAAAGCATTTTGTCTTGTCTATTGTGTATATGAGAAAGTTTTGGATTGAACTTATATTTCGAACGTGTCTTTGAATCTATAAACTTATCTTATCTTTCTAAATCGATATGGAAGTTCATCGGGAACCTTCACATTGTAAACATCGTATGTGACCAAATGCGTACAAACAGCTCAACTATTTATGACATACTTAGTATATGCTAAAATGATATTCCAACAAATTTCGTGAATTTCAGACATTGTTTGCATTTTGTAAAATTAAAATAGTATTTCACCACACGGTCATGGTAATGTTTCGTCAAATACGATTTTCAAAATTTTTGTCTTACACTAGCATCAATATCATGAATATGATTTTTTGACTCACTTTTTTCTATTATTCCAGGTACTTCCAATTCAAATTTCACTTATTCCAAAAATATCTTATAAACGAAATAAATTGGGTAAATATAGGAAAATGGTGAGAAATGACCCAAATTGAAACATAGTGTACAGACCATGTACATGGAGTAGACAAAAAGTTATGAAGGTGAAATTCAAAAAAAAAAAAAAAATAAGACTCTGAGTCAATTGCACAAAGGAGCAGATGATCTGATCGATATTCAATTGCACTTCCTACGCCACAGTTAGACTCTGAGTCAACATGTTCACTTCTAGAGAGCTTCTGACAGTTCAACTTATTGACTTGTTTGGAATTTATAAGAATATGTGAATTCAGTAGTGCAAAGATTAGATGATCAAGCTTGCTTTGTTTTCTTCTCAGTGCAAAGGGTAGGTGCAGCTTTGCTAGATATTAAGTATAAAGTTCATGGTTGCAGTGTATCAATGCCAGGAAACTATGTGCCAACAATTATAAAATGTCTTGTTACATTGCTAGATTTATCGAGCATGTGAAGTGTATTCAGGGGAAAATGTTCCTTCATTTTTTAATTTCTGTACCTTTTTTATACAGGTTTCAGTTTCTGCTATGTATGGTAAACCTAGCAATCTACTTCTCACTAACTATGTGCCAACAATTATAAAATATCTTGTGTGTAACATAATGGAACATTTTTCCCCCTCTGTTTTAGGTTTAATCTACACAACGATCAGTATCCCGAAGACAATCTACAAAAATCATTAAACACCTAACCTTTTGGTACACACCTGGAACCAAGAGATGACGCTGCATGACAAGACGATGCAGCTGGGTACAAAAAGGTGTATGGCCGGTAGGTCCACTGAAAAAGGTGCCCTGCCCTTTTGTAGCGGCCAGGTTATTTTGCCACTGGGTACCCAATTCTTGTACGCCACAATCCACTTAGAAAACTCCAGCTTCGTGATTGCTTCCCCCATCACTTCTGCTGCTTTTCTGCTCTAATACACCAGTCGCAGGAAGATGAGTTGTGCTGGTTCTTGCACGACCTTCTTTTCATAATGTTCAATTCCACGCCCCAGGCCCAAGGTCTTTCCTTCCCGAGAACCAATCGCCTTGCATCACGTTGCTGGTGTACTTGCACGGGAGTCGGCGAGACCACCACTGAAGCTGTCGCGCACTGACCGGTGAGGTGAGGGTACCGCGTCGCTCTCGTCCTCTTGTTGGTTTAGCCGTCTCCCCATGTTCTCACTGTTTCTTTCCCGGCAGCTTGACGAAATGTCTATGGTTGTGGATGGGGGAAACAAAGGCGGTTCTCGAGCATATCATCGGCTTCCTGCCGGTTGAGGACGCCGTCCTTCAATAATTTGATTAATTTATCCAGCTGGCACCGTGTTAACACTATGATAGTATGATTAGATCCGCATGAACCATCCATTAAGTCATGCATGTGCTGTACGAATATCGTAAGTCATGGAAATATCATAATGACCGATCATCTGGGAAGCTTCCTCCGAATTATGAACTTCATCATGGAGATAATTTATTCTTCTAGAATAACCAAGTCATAACTAGAGATGATGCATATTATTTTCAAAACCAGCCATTCTGGATGGGAAGTTTCCTCGAAATGAAATGGTCAACGGCCTGATATAAACTGTGAGGAACCTTCATCCTAAGAAGCATATATACTTTACTCATGTGAAGCCGCGTTCAAAGCTTAAGTGGACTTTATCTGATTCCTACATTTTAGTACACGCAAGGATAAGAACAGGGGAACCAGGCCATCAAAGCGTTCACTACAAATGCAGTCAATGGCTGTATTCCTGGGGCACCAAGCCTGAAGCCCTTACTGCTTATATCTCTGAGCAACCTGCTACTATTTGAGCTTAGTTGTTTCTAGAACGGCGAAATGGCGGGCACTGCGTTGAGCATAGCAAGTTCCATGCTGAAGAGCGCCGCAAGTAAGGCCGCAACTGCCGCCACAGAAGAGATTAGTTTGATGATGGGCGTTCGGAAGGATATCTGGTACGTATCTGTGTTGGGATCACCGACTTCCCCGCTGTTTCTCTCCTTTATAAGGATATATGCAATTTTCATTATTATTTCATATGTTATAATCTTTCGTTTATGATTCCACTGTTTCGACAAACACACAGCAAACCACTATAGTTCTGTTCTTTTTCAGTTCAGATGTTTTAGAATCCCTGAACTGTTGCACATATCAGTACATTATATATTGAGGATTTTAACAACGATGACACCATGACATTTATACCATTGGATTAAACATCATAAGTTCATTCATATTTTGTTGACCATCCATTTTTTATAGAATTTTGGGATATTTATTTTTTTATATAATTTTGTAGCATGTTTGAATTTATATATCCCGATTGTATTTGTGCAATGCAATCATGATTATCTTCATGGATAATGCATGGTTGGGGATTGATCAACAATCATGCCACATGTATTATGTACATGTTGAGTGATTCTTCTCGACTAAGTACATTCATTGATGTGTCATATAATGCAACTATCTCTGAGTGACGGTTTGTTGATGTAGATACTAATATTTGATTCCTAGATTTTTTTTAAATAGTAGCACTATCATAGAGAGACATAGCCAGACTGCGAGAGTGCTTTGTATGGATTAAAAAGATACCCATGAGATAATTTGTACAACCTTTTATGGTAACCTTTCGTTTTGTGGAAGAATGGTCCCTTGTCTTCTATTCCTCTATGGTATGTGACAATCTGTTGAATGCCTAATCCAATTTCTCTTGGTAGGAGCTACATTGATTAAATCTTAATAGGAGATTAATACCACTGCCTACCTATATTAGATCCTTTTTATTCATTTTCTAGGTACATCAATGCTCCCATAGCACTCAAATAGGAATATTTTGGACCCATTCTTGTTTTGGTCGGATCAATGATTCTATTTTTGTCTAGTGACCTCACGACCACGTGTGTTTTGAGAAGCATATGCATTCTTAATGTTGAACTTCTCTGATACCTTCTTCGTATAGTTTAGTTGATGCATGAGTATTCCTTCAGGGAAATGTTCAACCTGCAATCATAAAAAAAGTCAATTTTGTGAGGACAGGCATGCACTACGGGAAAGCCCATCTTTACCGAGTGCCAAGTGCACTCAACAAAGCCCCAAAATACACTCGGGCTTGCCGAGTGCCGCACTCGGTAAAAAGCGCATGAGGTACCTTTTATCGGAGCTCTTTGCCAAGTATTATCGGTCAGACTCTCGGCAAATCATTTGCTGAGTGCAAAATACGAAAAAAAACACCTGACAACTATTTTTGGTAATAAAAGTAAAAAAATTAACAGATCTTGGTTGGAGCCACCACAGCCGTCACGCCCCTTGCCGGAACCAGCGGCCGTCGCGCCCCTCGTCGGAGCCACCGCCTCTGTCATGCCTCTTGCTAGGGCCACAGTCGTGGCTATCATGCCCCTGGGCGGTGTTGCTACCGCATTCGTCGCGCCCACCCGAGCCGCTGGAGTCTCACGCCTGGCCGGAGCCGCTGCCGCCGTCATCGTGCTACCTAGTCGCCGCCGCCGTCGCAGTGCCTATCCACCGTCATCTCACGCGAGGATGGTTCGAGGCACTGCTGCTGTCACGCCTGGCCGGAGGAAGCTGTGCGAGGAGGGATCGATCAAGGCGCGTCCAAGGGAGGAAGCCGTTCCCGCACGAGGCCTTGCCGTGCCGCCCCTAGCGGGCCTGCCGGAGGCCTCCGGCCTTGGGAGAGAGGCCTCGTGTGTGTATGTGTGTGTTTGAGAGAAGGAGGATAGGGGCGTATGTGCCTGTGGTGGATTGCGCTAGGAGGAGGAGGCCTTGTGTGTGTGTATGTTTGAGAGAGAGAGAGGAGAGGGAGGGCAATCCGATGGAGAGCGGATGGATCAATAGTGGAGCACCATTTTAGATGTGTGGATTACTGACATGGCACCTTTACCGACTATCCATGTATAACATTCAGCAAAGAGCTTCGTCACCTTTGCCGAGTGTCCATTTATAACATTCAACAAACAGCTTCTTTGCCGAGTGTTTTTTTTTACATTCGGCAAAAAAATTTCTGCATATTTAATTTTTTTTAAAAAAATTAGCAAATAAATTATAAAATTAATCATATTTTGTCATGACACAATTTATATGATCTATTACCTATATAAAATGATTTGAAGTCAAAATAAAACTCGTCCATCGATTTGACTCCAAATTGTAACGATTCATTCTCAACTCTAAGGTGTTTCTTTGGAGATTATCCGTTTCGTAAGCAATATACGTGATAACTTTAGTGAAATCTTCTCTACTTTTTATTGTAGCTTCTACGCGTGATACCGCCACTTCATAACAAATCTCATGACATTCAGACTTTACTCGATTTTTTAGAATTTAAAAATCATTCAAACATATGTTAGCGGTCATATTTCTTAACAAAGATATGTCGAATTTATTTTTATTTCAAGGTTAAGGTCCCAAATAGAGTTAAATAACATAAATATAATTTTAATACTCATTGTATTTAACTATTTCAATCACTTGTCGTTCAAATTTGACTTGATTCCAAAAAACTGCTTGAATTGTAATTAATTAACTAAATATGGTATACAAATTAAAAAATGTACCAAATTTTAACATGGAGTAACACATGTTGTATGTGAAGGGTAGAAAAAAGTTTTGAGTGTGAAAAAGAAAAAAATAAATTCTTTGTCGAGCGCAACAAAAAACACTCAGCAAAACATCATCTTTGCCAAGTGTCTACAATAATACACTCGAGAAAGACCTTCTTTGCCGAGTGTTTTTTTTTGTCGAGTGTTTTTTATATGACACTCGACAAAGACGTTGTTTGTTGAGTGCTGACTAAAAACACTTGGCAAAGATGGCAATACTTGGTAAACCACGATTTTCCCCGCAGTGATGTGCCCATAGCGTGACATGGATAGTTTGAGATCCCTTTAATCGTGACCCAATGGCTCAGACCTAATAAGCTATGATCTGACTCATGCTGCATAAATTTGACATTTTCATAATTTAAATTATGATTTGACACATTAATGAGATATTGCATTTTCATATAATACACATGCCCAAGACCACTATTGCGTTGAAACCTTTCCGTTACCTATTCTATACACGCTTGCTTGGTTTTCTCCACCAATATGCAAACGTTAGCACCCTATGCCTTGGCATCCAATTTTGAACTTCCAAAGGTGCACGACCATAAATATTTTTAAAAATATTGAGCAAATACACATGTGCGTGCGCATGCACATGTGTGTGAGAAAACTAGAAAAATACTTCAAACTTATTAGGTGGAGCCCATGTTTTCTATATACGGTTCCATGTCTCAATGGTTTTTGAGTGCTGTTGAAGAAGACACGGTAAGCTGATTTGCAGGAAAAAATTTCCTGATCCATCCAAGTATGGGTATCTTCTTCATATGTTAGCACCATCTTGTGCATGATATCCCATAGTTCAAAGTACTCCAACAGGCCAACCATCTCTAGAGGCCTCCCTGCACATGATGGCTTCATTGATTATTTTGGAAAGCTTCTTCCACTGATCAGCACGGTATGATCTTCATGGGGACTGAACTATATAGACAGAGCATGGTCATTAATACAGCACCTGAATACCTCTATCCATCAAAAACAAGATGTTCCCGCCTCTCCCAACGCAAAATTCCAAGGCAGTGGCAAATACAATAATGCAACTACATTAGCATGAACCATAACCACCGGTCTATTCGTATCTCCAGTTCACTCCAAGATCCATTCCGATCCGTTTTTGTGAGCCATGACCACCACATCTTATCCACAATATTAAGATTAAAGAGTTACAAATACTTTTAGTAATATATTCAATAAGGCTAAAAATATGGGATTATAACTATCGTGACAATCTTAATTTTTTATTTTATAACAGGTTCATGAAAGATGAGCTAGAAACAATGCAAGCATTCCTAGAGGCCCCTGAAGTATCCAAAAAGAAAGACAAACTAGTGAAGGTTTGGGCAAAGCAAGTGCGAGATCTATCATATGACATTGAAGATTGTCTCGATGATTTCACAGTCCATGTGGCGAGCCAAAGTCTTCTAAAGAAGCTAAAGAAGTTGAAAGACCGCCATCAAATTGCTTGCCAGATTCGTAACCTCAAATCAAGAGTTGAAGAAGTGAGTAGCAGGAACACACGATACAACTTAATCAAGACAGAGACCTCCAACAGCATTGATGGGGCATCTTCCTGCATGGAAGATATTCGTAAACTCTCAGCAAAGAACATTGATGAAGCTCATCTTGTCGGATTTGACATGCCAAAGAAGAAGTTGCTTGAGATGATAAACACCCATGTCGACAATGGTCATGCTAGTGTGGTTTGTGTGGTCGGCATGGGTGGACTGGGTAAGACTACTCTTGCTAGGAAGATATTTGACAGTAAGGAAGATATTGCAAAAAAATTTACATGTAGTGCATGGATCGTGGTATCACAAACATTTGTCATAACAGATCTACTAAAAGATATGATCAGGCAATTTTTTGGCACTGAAGCACTGAAGCAGTGCTTGGAACAAGTTGGAGGAAATGAGGGGCACGTAAAAGATCACCTTGCAAGCTACCTCAGAGAAAGGCTAAGGGATCAGAGGTACTTTATAGTTTTTGATGACTTGTGGGACATTAATGTTTGGAGTGTGATAAACACAATTGCTTTGCGTAGCAACAATAAAAAAGGTAGTCGTATAATGGTTACAACCCGCAACATAGGCTTAGCTAAGGAATGTACTTCTGAATCTCTTATCTACAATCTGGAACCCCTAGGCATAAATGATGCCACAGTATTGCTACTAGGGAAGACAGGGAAAACTCTGAAAGACATGGAAAGTAATGAGAGTTTGGGGAAAATAGTAACACAGCTCGTGAAAAAGTGTGGTTTTTTACCATTGGCTATTGTCACACTTGGAGGCATCCTTGCTAGTCAGAAGATAGAAGAGTGGGAAAAATTTTACAAGAAAATTCCCTCAGAGCTTGAAAGTAACCCGAGCCTCGAAGCAACAAGGAGGATGGTAACCCTTAGCTATGATAACTTACCCACTCATCTTAAGCCATGCTTTCTGTACCTAAGCATTTTCCCTGAGGATTTCGAAATCAATAGAAGTCGTTTGGTTGCGAGATGGATAGCAGAGGGGCTGGTTAAAGCAAGGATTGGGATGACCGTTGAGGAAGTTGGACAACAGTACTTTAATGAGTTAATCAACCGAAGTATGATTATACCATCAAGGTCAAACATAGAAGGAGTTGTAAAGAGTGTTCGGGTTCATGACATCATGCGTGATATCACCATCTCAATTTCTAGAGAGGAGAGTTTTGTATACACCATGGGAGGTAATGTTCCCAGGATAGCAGAGGAGAACTTTCGTCATGTAGCATACCATGGCAACATCAAGATTCCAACTACAAGAATGGACTGGGGTCGTGTCCGATCATTGACGGTATTTTGCGATAGACCTAGGGAGTCTGCTTCTTCAATTTGTTCACAACAATTGAGAATGCTAAGAGCCCTGGATCTTGAGGATGCGCATTTTATAATTACACAAAAGGACATAAACAATGTCGGGTTGATGAAGCATCTGAAATATCTGAATGTCCGTTGTGGTCAAGGGTACTCAGATATTTACAGACTTCCTAGGTCCATTGGAAAATTAAATGGCTTAGAAGTTCTAGACATAAGAAGTAGCCATATTTCAAAGCTACCAACTGAGATTACCAAACTTCAGGGTCTTCGTAACCTTCGTTGTACTAAAAAAAGGTATGCTGATAGGTTTGATCCTTTGAACCCGTTAGAATTTGTGAGGAACACACTGTGTTTACCTTTCATGTTCACACCTGGTTTTGTTGGTGAAGACCGCAATATAATGGTTGCTGAGCTGCACCGGGCCTACTCTAGCCATTTTTCTGACACAGATGGTGTGCGGATGCCAAGAGGAATCAGCAACTTAAAATCATTACTGATCCTAGAAGTTGTGGATCTGAAAGGTACCAGTACACAAGCAATTCAAGAGCTGGGTAAACTGAGCGAGTTGCAAAAATTAAGGGTGACAACCAACGGGGCCTCAGAGAGAAAATGCAAGACATTTTGTGATGCCATCCAGAAGCTACCATCCCTACGTTCTCTCGGCATTGACGCTGATGGATACAGCTCACCTGTCGGAACCCTTGAGTGGCTAGGTTCTGCTTCTTCCCTTCCCCCCTTTTGAGGAGTCTAAAGCTGACTGGACATATTGGCTTTATTCCTGACTGCTTTAAGAATCTGATGCAGCTGTCCAAAATTCACTTAAGGTGGTGCTGTCTCAAGGAAGACAGTCTAGATGCACTTGGTGGACTTCCCAAACTCATGCTCCTAAGGCTCCGTAGGGATACGTATCTTGGGAAGAAATTGGTTTTTAGACAGGGAGCGTTCATGAATCTGAGAGCACTTGATATTGGGTACCAGGATCATCTAAGAGAAATCAGATTTGAGGAGGGAACCTCGCCGCAGCTGAAAAGCTTAAAAATCCGTGGTTATTTGGAGTCAGGAATCAATGGCATCAAGCATCTTCCGAAGCTCAAGCAGATTTTCCTTAGTTCCAGATCCAAGGTGGCGAGGCTTGGTCTCCTGCAGGAGGACGTGAGGACACACCAAAATACACCCGTGCTACGATTGGAGGACGAGCCAAGCTACCATGACCTGGGCAACACGGTAGAAGTTTAGCGAGAAATGTAATCGCTTCCTGATCATGCTGAGGGCTCGCAAGCCATCATGCAGACGGCAAGCGACAGGTTAGTCCTGCATTAGTAGTGTGACAGTTTCGTTTCTTCTTTGGAAGCAGCTTGTTGACAGCTTGTGTCTCCTTTTGTCTTCAGTTAAACCCGGTGGCCAAGATGCCTAGTGGCTAGTGAGTGGGCTCTTCTTCCCACTGCCCCCCTGTCAATATCATTCTCCGGTAGCAGGTACAACTCAACTTAAGCTATTTTCATGTTCTTCGTTTACTTTCTGATTTTTTATCTATCTGAGACCAGCAGTTGTGTTTCTATGGGGAGTTTGATTTCTTATTCATATTTTCTTTCTCTTCAATCAACTGAAAGTTATCGACATGATTTGTACTAGAATTTGTATTATCATTTTGATCTGCATGGTTATGTAAATATATATAGGTGGAGAGAAAAAAATGTTTATATATAGACTATAGAAAAGTTGTATTTTTTTTGTAAACCACCTTATTTAGATCTAGTTATGTTGGACATCGATCGATTGAAAATTAGCAAGAACCTTTGTCATTTGATTAGGATACACAGTTTCTATTTGCTATCTGCAAGTGCTGGATGTGATTAGGATGGAAAACTCATAGTAATTTATATTATTATCATTTTCATATTTGGCTATGCGTGTGCAGGAGGTAACATGTGTTTACATTGGAATTGATGCAGGCCAGAACAGATCGAATCTTCTGCACATTGTGTTTAATCCTCAGGAATCACCATTCAGTTCCATATATGATCCCACAGCTCTTTTTCCCTTCTTCCGATTGATATAACTGTATCAGTTTTTTCTTGAGAAAAATTTAGCGCAAATCTCTTCATATCAAAACATTGTGCAGTTTTTTCCGTTTATTTATTTTTGGACATTTGAGCACATGCAAATGTGTATTTTCGAATGTGAGCACACCTTATTCACATTTCCATTTCTGGGCAGATGCTCTTTGTTGGACTCAGAATATGGGCCACACAGCTACGACGTAGCAGGCCCTTTCTTTGCTTTTGGCAAAGCACAAGACAAATCCCGAATGCAAGAATGGATTAATCAAACATTTTGAATATAAGTGGTTGATTCATTAGCAGGGAATTGCTGGTGTGTACTACGTGTAGCAGTTGTAAACATCTATGGGCTGTTTAGGCTTGAAAATTAGGCAATTAATTATGTTCACGTAAGTTTACTGGACTGCGCTGGTGGACATGTGCTTAGATTTGGAAAAAAACAGAGTTCTGCATGCTAAGATTTGAAAAATACACGACTGAATGTGTTCTCACTATTACAAAAACTCACTATAGCGGCGGACGCCTTTTTGACCATAGTGGCGGTCTTTTGAGGCGTCCACCTCTAAGAGGTGGTACAGGGCGTTGTCCGGATCTAAGTACGGAAAATAGTCACGGACACCAGGGGGCCATAGCTAACGGGCCATTGACCTGCCACAGCGATTTCATCGAGCGGCTGGGGCTCGTACCTAAGGCCTGTAGGCCATTTAGCTGCAGGCCTCCGACAGTGCGACCCACCTCTACGGACTGTACCCTCCTATAAATAAGTGGGAGGGGGGGGGGTGCAGCGTCACATCTCCTCACTTATCCACGCGAGCCGCACCGCCTCCATCTAGGCTAGGGTTAGGGTTAGGGCGGTGCCGCCATGTTCTTCTCATCCTCCTCCTCCGACCATGATTTGTCGGTGTTGGGGCTGGTCTCGGAGCCACCGGCGGTCCTGTGGCTAGAGGGCCCTCATCCTCGCAAACGACCCCCCCCCCGAGTGTCCGGCATGGGTCGCGGCTCCTCCTTCTCCGTCGCCGCCGCTAGCCGCCATCGTCAAGGGCTTCTTCGCGGAGGCTCCTCCTCCCCGACGGTGGCTCTTCCCTCAATGGCTCTCCATCCTCGTGCAGCGATATATGCGGCGTGAGGCGGCGCTACGGGAGCGTGCGACGGCGGCAGCGGTGGACGAGCAACGACGTCATAGCGACAGTGTCTAGGGCGGGTTCCAGTCGGTGCTCGAGGCCACCCTTTTTGTTAATAGATTAACGACACTAGCAGCGGTCCCTAGACTGTCACTGGCGCTATATTAGGCTAAGTGCCCTGGCATGGCAGTCGCGGTCTCTAGACCGTGACTAATTTTCTAACCAACTAGTGACAGGGCCTGAGTTGTGTTTTATGTGTCCGCTACTGAGGCCCTTTTGGCCCGCTACTATAGAGCACAATTCTAGTAGTGTCTTATATGAAAGACACGTCGGTTTCTCCTATCCTGATTGACTGGTTGCACCTTCGAAGTTCTTTAATGTTTTTATCTATATATAGGCAATAGCAACGGGGACTAGTGTGCCATCTCCAAAGTAATATGTGCAAAAAGTTTCTATATATGCTTAGAACTCCATTCCTAAGAACTAGAGGCGAGTCCACGATACTTACTATGGATGCTGTTTGCATCCGTCTGGGATGCTGTTGTAGTGTTGTGATCTAGCTTAAATATTTGTAGGCCTGAATCATAAACTTCGTGTAGGCCTTAAGAAGAAAAAGGTAATTTTATATCATATAGCTTATTGTGAATTCGAAAAAAGAAAGCCTAACATGTAACCTACATATAGACCATAGTCCAAAAACAAACAGCTTCATCTTGTATCCAATTCAAATTAGCCTTTGAATCAATCTTTACTTACATGATATATTCCGATACTAAGTGGGCATTCTTCTTGCATAATTGAATAATACTTTCTCAAAGCAGTAAAGTACAATGGTTAGAACCCTAGGAGATAGGTTGACTAGATGATGGGTATGTTACGTCAGAATTTGCCGTGTTATTTTTAGCATCCTGCTGTATCAGCTCATGTACCAGATTCATGTCGCCTTGGGCCAAAGCTTCCTCAATAGCAAATATGAGCTGTTGATCATCTGGCATTCCGTTATCATTATGGATGCCTAGCAGAGTAAGTGAAGGAGTCTGCAAATAAACTCAGTCAGAACAATAAATCAACGAAAGCTATATAAACATAGTAAAATAAGTCAAAACCTTTACATAACGTGAAAAGAAATGAGAAGATAATAAAAATGAATAAAACACTTATGACCACATTTGTGCTCTGAACATCTACAACTAAGATAGGAAAAGAAATCACATATGCCAGTTGAAATTCGAGTAAAACAAAATTAAATGAACTCAAGGTTCATGTATTAGATTGTGGTAAAAAGAGTATTACGGAAGCATCTTTGTGGAGACTTGCAAGAAAAGACACTACAGCTTTCCAATTTGGCCGGTCATGTGGTTTGTGTTGCAAGCATCGGAATATTAATTGCATCAAGTCTGTTCCATCCGAGTTGGAAATATCTTCCAAGTGCGAGTCCATCAGCACCAGGAAGTTCTTCCGGGCCCGTGTACACGGTCGAGTGCCTATAGAAAGCAAATCAGTTCCTAGCAGTGCATTGTAAAAGCCACATACACAAACATCAGAGGGTGCGCGAACACCTTCATATGGTTTATTATATATAACAGCTCTCAACAGTTAGCGTAACAACTTACATGGCTTGGTGGCATGTGTTTTCCACTTAGGAGATTAATCAAAATAGTACCAAAACTCCAGACCACGCTCTTTGGAGTTGCTCTGCCTGCAAGTGACATGGTTGTTGAGACAACTGTCATGAAAGAGGTTTATGCGTGTGAAGTGGCATGCGCCTCACACTTGCAAGATTTACACACCGTGGCAAGTAACACACTTGCCTATCATATGGTACTCTGGAGGTGTGAATGCAATGTTTGAACTATAACTCTTTCCATCCCTGCTGCTCTTCATCAGACCAAAACACGATAGTCTGGGGTTACCATCCTAGAATTCAAAGTCCAAAAATAGAAGGATTAGGGAATTTGTATGCAAGGCCTGACAAGTGAGAACTAACTAAGGCCAAAATGTACATAGGGACTCACTGCATCAAATAAAACCCCATATGCGTGCAGATCATGATAAAGTGATATCCCTTTGCTACTGCAGTATTCCAACGCCTGTGCCACATGAAGTGCAGCCCTCATCCTCATTGCCCAACTCATTGGCCTGTTCACCCCTGCCACACATACCCACAAATTACATGCTAAAAGCTCTTAATTGACATATTCTGCACTAGCATGATCCGTGATTAGAATATAAATTTTTCCAATATCATTCTTCCAAACTGAATTTTACACGTTAGATGCAAATCAAGCTACGGATTTAGTCTAGGAAATGGATGCAAAATTAATGACATGGATTCCTACCATTGCACGTCCAAATAAATATTGATAAAAAGCTTTTAGGAAATCAATGTTTTATGTCCATTTAGCTTCAAATATGGAAATACCGCCAGACAATCAGCTAAAGAATTATACAAAAACAGTTTCAGGCCCCCTCCGGTTATACTGAAAGAAACAATCCAGCGGGTATAAGTGGGAAGCACAGGGCCCGACTGTTAGTCTCCTACAAATTTTCAGAGAGGCAATTTGTCTATGGAACACCCGAAATGGTGATTCTTTGTCTCTAGGACACCGTAATTCAATCTTGTGTCTCTAGGACACTAAAAAATTGTAGCATTTGTCTGTAGAACACTACAACATAAAAAAGTGACTATTTTCAACTATTTATTTGAATGCTCAAAACTTGAAATTAGCACAAAGTTACATTGTTGCATTTACTATCCAAATGACTTTTTCTTTATTTTTTTCTGATTTTTTGCATAGTATGATTTTAAGAATAAATATTTCTTTAGCTAAAACGTTATGCAAACATTTAGCAATAAATATATCAGAAAACAAATGAATAAGGAATGCAAATAATGCATGTTTTTGGAGATCTGTTTCTACATATTAATTTGTGGTGAAATGGAACTCTTTGGTTGTTTTGCAAAGATATGCGCCCTCTAGAAGTCGAAATGATTTATGAGTTGTATGTATTTTGTTCTCTTCAGATAAATGCATTTATATGTGCCTATATTGGCAGCTATATCTCTTTCCTTTTAAAGTCTCAGATCGAAATGTAATTCTATGGTTACGATCTGGCAAAATAAATATGTAATTACCATTTTTCTTCATGTATCATTCCCATGAAATATTGATAGCCAACTTAATTTGATGCTCAAAGACTTTTTTGATTAATTGAGAGCTCTAGGAACATGGACGTTTCTTTCTTCTTTCTGCCAAATATCAAGTAAAAGAATGTCGCTATCTAGTATCTACTCAGATGTTTTATTATGTGATTGAATTTTGAAATTGCTTCGTCGTGTCCGCCCACAGAGATGCACCGGGTTCTCTACTAGTATATCCAGATACATAAAACATGGTCTAAATCTAGGCAATCAAAATATACGGCCAGAATTAATGATAAGTATAATCTGAAGCAGAGGGAATGCCAAATCGGAAACAACCTTCATGAAGCTCAAATTTTACTGTTTTTGCAGGTACATTCATGTAAGAGAACAGCAAATAAGAAAAAAAAACAATGAACCTACAGTGGAAGAGATGCCGGGCCAATGTGTCGTGAGGCATGAACTCTGCGACGAGCAAGCAAGTAAAAGAATGTCGCTATCTAGTATCTACTCAGATGTTTTATTATGTGATTGAATTTTGAAATTGCTTCGTTGTGTCCGCCCGCAGCGACGCGCGGGTTCTCTACTAGTATATCCAGATACATAAAACATGGTCTAAATCTAGGCAATCAAAATATACGGCCATAGTTAATGATAAGTATAATCTGAAACGAAGGGAATGCCAAATCGGAAACAACCTTCATGAAGCTCAAATTTTACTGTTTTTGCAGGTACATTCAAGTAAGAGAACAGCACATAAGAAGAAAAAAACAATGAACGTACAGTGGAAGAGATGCCGGGCCAAGGTGTCGTGAGGCATGAACTCGGCGACGAGCAGACGCTCGTCACGCTTACAACAGCATCCAATCAGGTTGGCGAGCCAGTCACTCCTCAGCCGCCCAATAGCCCTCACCTCCTTCTGCGTCAAACAGGCATATACCGTCAAAGAAGAAAGGGTACAGGCATATAAGGAATGATCCATGGCAGGAAGGAGGCCACACACGAACCAAGAACTGGCGGGAGTCCGGACAGGCAAAGCGGGCCAAGCGCTTGATGGCGACACTGCGGCCTGAGCTTGAGAGCGTGCCGCGGTAGACCACGTTGGGCGCCTTTTCGCCGGACTCTGACACGATGCGGTCGTAGGCGAAGCCATTTGTCGCCGCCCGGAGCTCGTCGAAGCTGTACTCAGCAAACACCGGCACCCCGGTGCCATCATCCTCGGTGACTACCGGCACACCGCTGCCATTCTCTGCACCGAGCACTAACACCGGCGTCGGAATCAGAACCAAGAAATTGGCAGCAGACACATCAGCGCTCACCACTCAGAACAACAGTTGTGATGAGAAGTCAAATCTCCAGGATAGGGGTAGCAATGTACCATGAATCGGCGAATTGACCTGGGGCTGCCAGCACCAGACGGGGGAGAGCTTGGAACAGCGACTACCCATGGACGCGTTGACCGAGATCCGGCACGACCCCTCGTAGCAGGCTGTGGTTCCGTCAGCTCCACCACCACTGCCTCTCCCTCGGCTGCTAATGGCTGCACATGGCGTTGGTTGGTCGTCCCACTTGTCATGGCGCTGGCAAAAGATCCCCAGTTGACCAGAACCACCCCCGGCACTCCTCGCTACCGCTCCGCTGTTGGCACCGGAAATAAATGTAATTTAGTGATGATTATCCTAACTTAGTTGCATTGCTAAACATCCCCATCTTCATTCCCTGTGGCATATATATATCCCGTTCGTTCTTTTTCTGTAGTCTTATATTTTTGCTTTGTTTTTCTCCTGTCTTTTGTCATTGTCTGAATGTCGCACAGCTGGATCCCAGATTGTGGGTCGATTAGCTTCAACGACGTCCATATAATCATCTTAAGTTTCTTATGCCTCTCGGTCAGCCATTTGCTTCTTTCAATTGTTTGTTTTTTTCCCTAGAGTTGTTTCAATGGTAGTTTGGAGGGAAGAAGCCTACCCTATTCTTCGTAGGAATCTGCTGCATCTATTATGTAGGTCACATAAAAGGTTCCATTTCATCTTATCTTATATTTACTAATTGGATGCTCCTTTTGATGTCTTCTCATTAATCGGAGAAAAATCCTAGAAATTTCCACAAAAAAGCAAAATATCTAGCTGTCAATTTTCAAGTTAAACAAATCACAACCACAGGATTTTCTTAACCTCAATCGGTAACTAATGATGGAATCTGCTTCACTTATAGTCTCTGCACCTCAATCTGCTTCAGGATCAGATGTTTCTCTTTCCATTCAATTACAGGTAATCTCATGATCTAAACCCTGATGTGATCCCCTTATGTTTCTTCGTTCAAGAATGCGTAAACCCCAGCCTTCCGTCAAGACACGCGGTCGAAATCATTGATCCGCTCGCGAGTGATGATAGCCTCCGAGCAGGCTCTGACGTGCTTGATGGAGAGCACGACAACATCTCAAGAACTAAACCCTGATGCAACCCCCTGATGTTTTCTTCGTTCAAGATCGTGTAAGCCCCATCCTTCAGTCAAAACATGCGGCCGAAATCGCTGATCCGCTCGCTAGCGATGACAGCTTCTGAGCAGGCTCTGACGCCCATGATGTAGAGCACTGCATCATCGTGCATCCCTGCGAGGTCACTCTGTTAGCCTGACTATAATGCTACATCAAAGTTGTCTAATCCAGGCCTGGTATAGCTCTAATTAAATGCACTCAATTTTTATATACGAATAGCAATATATCATGTTCTTACGACTGCCGACCCTACAATATTCTCCATGCAATGTGTGTAGAAATTCTACGTCGTCATGCAGTCCCGCCTGGAGGCCAAAGAGTTCTGGACCAAGAACTAAGCAGATGACCTTGGTCTTGACTATGAACACGGTGAAGCAGGTTAGGCTATCAAAGAAGTAGAGCTAACCTTGATCATGCATGCAACCATGGAAAAGGGTAAGCTTTTTTGTATTCCCTAGCTAGGTCTGGTATTTCTTAATTACGTAATTTCATCTCTAGATGGTCCAATATATATTTAGAAGACACAAAAATAAAAGATCCCATGCATAGAGGTCTAATTTGCAGATTGAATTATGATTGCAAGTGCGATTCCGAAGAACCAGACGACCTCATGAGTTCAGAAAGACATATCAGTGAAAAAAATGAATCCTAATTAAGCAACTAGGACATCCCATGTCTGAAGAAAAGAAATATTTGTGTGCTACTATATTTCAGCGAGAAGCTTCTTACTTCTCCTAGGCTCGCCAATAGGAATGTAGCATATAAGAATGGTGCTTGAACAGATAGCACATCAATGGCACAACAAAGAAAAGGTGGGGGCAAGTAGGGGAGCTAAGAAAAAATCTTAATAAATAAGATTAAAAAGGTTGAAGGAGTATGTGCACAACTGCACAACACATCAATGCCCATTCATATCAAGTTAACAATTAACAGTGCTAAATTTTATTGTAGTTGTATCACCTATGTACTCAAACATGGAGAAAAAAGGTCGTTTGATGGGTTTAAGAACAAATATGAATTGTTAAATTCTTGGGGTCTTAATTGATAAGTTTGACATGAAGCATTCAACTTTAATGTTCTGGCTTCCTCCATTTCGGTTACCAAACTTTAATTTTCCTATTAGCAGATCGCATATAATGTTATTTGTCATTCCTGATGTCTTAATAACTGATTACTAATAAAATACAAACTATATCATGATGTGGGCACACTCCCACATGTTCCAAATGGAAATCATCTTAAAGTTTCCATAATATATACAATCAGTCTTACTGAATTCTAAAAATGAAAATTAATATATATAATCAGCCCCTCCCCCCGCCCCCGCCGCCATGCCCGGTCACCAGATCCACCGCCACTCCCAATCACGGTCGCCAGATCCGCTGCTGCATGCCTCGGGGTCGCCAGTTCTGCCACCACCGACCTCGGGAGGCGGCGCATGAGCCGCCGGAGAGGCCATGGCGGCCAGCAGAGGGGACGTATCACCGGCCGGGGGGGCGTGTGTGGAGAAGCCAGATCCGGCCATGGGGAGGGGTCCCGCACATGGAGGAGCCGGATCCATCCGGGGAGGGAGTGGTGGTCAGGGCGTCGGGGCCGACCGGGGAGGAGCTAGGGAGGGTCGCAGTGTGGGGAGGGGTGTGCCGACCGGGAGGGTCGCGGCACGGTGAGGAACATGCCGGCCGGGAGACAGCACCGGCCAGGAGGGGCTCGCTGGCTGGGGCGCGGTGCAATGTCACCAATGTTTGAAACTATCTAATGATATATTTTCTATAGTCATCTTAACCGGTTTTGCGCTTCATAATTTGATATACATGTGTATATTAACTTACTTTTCTAATAACTGTATTGTCATTCGAAGTCACGCGAGTAACTGAAAACTGTATAATGTCCAGTGTCATACGGGCATGAAGAGACATACAATTGGGATTTTCTTAAAAAAAATACCTGCTATTGAAGTCTATAGTATAGATAATTGTTATCCACTTCAAATCCGACCAACTCTGATAATTATATATTTGCTAGAACTTTTGCATTACATTCATGTTGATATGTAATAAGGAATTGCTTTTCCTAATATCTTGATAGATTTAAATTATTCAACTTCAATTAAATACATGTTTTCAATTTGTATTATATATCACTAGAGTACCACATGACGCATACGCACTATACTAGTATACCAATAACAGACGCACTGCTTCCGGCGGAGGCAGCACTGGATTCATTAACTAATATAGCAGTACATTAACGATTGTAGCTTAGGGAACGGGAAGTGAAAGGACTAATATGTACAAGAGTACAAACAAGTTCGGTAGAACAAAATATTATTAGGTAAACAAGGTAACAAGATCATAATGGACGCATGCTTCGAATGACATGGTAAAATGGCAGAGTGGTCTTGCTTCAGCAATGCAGGGACCTTCATGCTAACTGCTTTGCAGTATTCATGTTGTCAGAATCTGTTGCAAGCCTTTCGACAGGCAAAGCTAAGTCTTGGCTGCATTTCCGCGGCATCGTATCTTTATTTGCACCAAGTAATCTACTGCAATCCAAGCAAAGCTAAGCCTAGGCTGAATTTCCTCGGAATCTTCACCGAGCATTTCCCTTGTCTTCTGAACATAGTCTGAATGATAGGTCACCTGGTACCATGCAGAGGCCCTCTTCTCATAAACCAGGTTTTTTTCATCGTCTGATATGTCATTTGGATCTCCTGCAATGCTTTCAAAAATATTCCGAAACTCTTTGCGGAGTGCAGAGTATGCAACTATGCATTCTTCAACCTCTCCTTTATATCCCCCTGTTTCCTGCTGTTGTATTTGGGGAGCGAACTTATCTGATCTGTCATAAGCTCCGCTTCTGAGCGCACGTCATACTGACTCAGCAGTGCATTCAGTTGTGCCTCATATGAGCACTTGCATTGCCAAGCACCATCAAGAAAATCCGATGAGCCTGGAACTTCCATATCTGCATCATATGGTGGACCATTCCATGTAGAAGCTTCTTCAGGAACCAAATCACCACTGGAGGCTTCTTTAATTGACCGATAAAGTCTTCCTAGGATCTTCTTGGATTTATAGGAGATGGTATCATCCTTCCGCATGAAGTCAGGATATACTTTTGGTCGAAGAGATTGTGGCATCGACACGATTTTTCCTGTCTTGGGGAAGTCCACAGCAGTTGCTGCTAGTTCAGCCAACTGAATGCACTTCTCATCCATTGCTCCATATGCACTCAGATCAGCATAAACAACATGAGCATTGCTTATGGGACCAAGTTTTTTCATTTACCATGTTCTTCAAGAAGAAATCAATGATATCCTGTTACAGTACAGGATATTGTTCAACAAATTGCAAAAAAGGCCAAAAAAATTTACACAAATCAACAAAGCAATGAGGAAATTGGATCACATGAAACTGGATAATAATCATTTCACTGCTTTCAACTTCCAAAAGCAAAGAGCTAATTGACAATGGACTAAATAATACTCATGTGTGGTATGGAAGTTAACAGTCACATATTAATCGACAGCAAGTACAACTTTTCCACTTTATTTTCAACCCACTGAAGGCAAACAGGATCAAGTTGTCACACTCCGTGTCATTTTTTTGCAAGATAGCAATTTTAAAACTAACCTCAGGACTGGATTGACCTACCCAAGAAAATTCATTGACATGCAAAGTGTTTTCGGCAGTGAATAAATTCAAATACACTTTGGTTTGAACTACAACTCAAATTTCTACAACATACGTATGGTCAACCAAAAATATATGTTGTAGGGCATGTCAAAAGAAAAATCTAGGACAAAACCCTACTCGATTTCATCAAGGTTTGATATCTCAAATAAATTAGAGAAACTTAACTTTTAAGCAATTTCACTGGATTTTCAGAATTAATCTAGAAGGAGTTTTTGAGCAAACTCAACGTGCATGTCACGGCCTAGAATTGTACTATCCAGCAAAAAATTCCCCTTTAATTTTTCAGCTTGGGAAGGCCGTGTATTTGATTTTTCAAATTTGAATCGGACCACATTTGGAAATTCGGGGAAAAATAAAAGATGCTGAGGGAATATACCGTGGGGCCCGCCTGTCAGCCACCCGCGGCGACCCGCGGGCGCGCGCCGCGCGCCAACGCGTCCGTATGCCGGCGCCGCGTGGTGCCCGCCCTCCGGCCCGTCCCCACCTGGTCGGGAGCCGGGGAGGAGCCCAAGAACCGGTCGGAGCCCCCCCCCCGCTTCTCTCCCTCTTCCCCTTGCTCTTCACCCCACCGCCATTACCGCCCGAGCTTGAGCTCTCCGCCCCGCCACCATGAGCCACCTCCCCACGTGTGCATCCGCCCGGAGCTCCGCCTCGACCCCCTCTAGCCCCACGAGCCGCCGCGGAGACCCCATGGACCGTGGGTGAAGAATCGAGCTTTTCTCCCCGCACCGGCCGCCGGGACCTCCCCGCGAAATTGCACCTCTCCGGTGAGCTCTTGTCCCTCTTTTGCCGTCGAGCGCGTGCGGAACTTCTCCCCGGACCTCCCGACGAGTTCCATTTCGATTCTTTTGCGCAAGGTGAAGCCGGCACCCCTTTTCTTCCCTCCCCGCCGCCGGACGCCTACGCTCGCCCGTCGAGCCCCATCCCCAAGTGGTGCTCATCCTCGACCAAGGTCACGACGGTGGAGCGCACCCTCCCGTGAAGCTCCACGGCCAAGCCGCTCCTCCATCCGTCCCTCCTCCGCGACGAGCACCCCCGCCGGACCCCCCCCCGCACCGCCACCGCTCGTCGCGACGCATCTCCGGTGAGGATCCCGCCAACCCAACCCCACCCCAAGATGCGCCATCTCATACCGCATCTAGAGGACCCCTCGCCTTGGACCGCGAGCCCCGGTGCCGCTCCGGCCGCTGCGCCGCCGCCTCCCGGCCATGCGTCGGTGAGGCCACAGGGGCGGGCCACACGGCCCGGGATCCCGTGTGGCCACAGCCACACGCGGATCCGGAACCCTGTGGTCCCCGGTGTGGCACCGGCACGGATTTAAATTTTTAAATCCCGGGTGGCATTTTTGTAAATAGTGCCGAAATCCATTTAAACTTAGAAAATTCATATCTAGAGTTCTAGACCTCGAAAAATTGCAAACTAAATTTTGTTGGAATCCTTGAGACATGTACTATTTTATAGTGCATTCACTTTGGCATGATCAGAGACAATTTATTTAGGTTAACTTCTTTTTAGGAAATGCAAGAGTGGGACTGATTTAATTATTTAATTGCCCTAAATTATGAATCTTAATGTAATTATTATCTAGAACATGTGCCTAAGGACCAGGAGAAATTTAATTGCTATTTTACCTAGTTTTGCTAGGAATGATGGATTATTTTCGTGCACATGCGATAATGATTTAAATGCTTCATGGGAGTTGATGAAGTAGATTAAATTAGTTAATCACCCTTAAATCATCTTCACCTTGCTGGACACCAAGTTATTTTATACTCACAAATTAATTGTATTTGATGAAATTCGCACGTATTCCATAAAATATTTAATATCATATTTTCATCAAATTCACACGTCACCTTTGCATCATGTAGCTGCGGTGGTGAACGCGGTAACCGGCGAGGAGGAGCCGGAAGCTACTGCTATTGTTGACCCGCTGTTCAGGGTCAAGCTCAAGGCAAGCCCCGGTGCACAACCTATTTAATTAAGTATTTTAATTTCATCACTATGTTTGTAGGTCTGTATTGTGCATTAGGTATACAGGAGTTGTGATGAAACCCTAGCAAGCAGTAGGATCCTGATGTCCATGTTCAATCGCCCCACGCTAGATGCTCGCTTAAATAGGGTGATGATCCGTCGAGTGGTACGGAGACCACTCGTAGATAGGACAATCACCTCTTGGACACGATGCTAAGTATTGAGAAGAGAATGGAAATTGAAGGCCGGACGGGCAACTTAGGTGGAAAGTGAAGGACTGAAACAAGATGGTAGCCCCGTCCGTGCACATAAGGACCGCGTCGTGTCCGGCCCATGTGGATAAGTTTGAACATACTGTTTGCATGCTGGAGTTAATGGGCCCGATAAACCGACGTACCGATGGTTACTCGTATGTTAGAGAGATACCCTACTCCCTTGGTTACTTGGTAGGAATTTGGGAGGAGAGAAGGGAGCACTCTACTCACGGATGACGTCCGGGACGGCATCGCGTGGGGACCCTTCTCGGGGAGCTAGGCCCGACTAACACTACGAGTGCCGGCTGGGAAAGGTTGTCTCATGCGGCTTCCGGGAAGCGCGTATGTGACGTGCAATCAGGTCTCTCCTGCAGGATGTAAATCGATTCGAATCGCTGCCCCTCACGATAACGAGTACCACTTGTCCCGTCGACCGGAACGTAGTAAGAAGAGAAAGATGATGATGATTATGATTAATTTGCTGTATTGCTTAATTACTTGTTTGGAAACATGTAATGCAGTAGATTAGTGCAAATTAAAATTTATTCTTTGAGCAACTTAATTAAACTGCTAAAAGTTGAAAGTAAGGATTCACTTGTAGGCCAGCTTAGTGCTTAATTGTATCCTACCCCTGGCCTTTGCATGTCTAGGAGTCGGCTGTAGATGGCCACTTTGACGGGTCGGTCTTGCTGAGCTCTAGTTGCTCGGAGCTTTGCTCTATGTGGTTTTCGGAGGACCCGGTTGGTTAGGACTTCGATGCCGGAGATGACGTCCGGCAGGACCGGACTCCGGACATCGGCCACTACACTTGGGAGTGGTGCGGTCCGGAAGAGTAGTGTTGATGATGTGCCGGTAAGGTGTTCTAGGGCAAGAACATCTGTCTCTGCCGGGTGCCCGTGATGTATCGCCGCTTCGATGCTCATCGGACTCGATGTACTAATGTACTTGGGATGAATGTAAGAGACTTGTACTTATATTCATTGTGTTATGCTTATGTTTGTATGTTGTAATATAGGGCATCACAGCGCGTGATGCCACCCATGATGATCCTGGAGACGGAAACGCCTGTTCGTGAGGCGGGTCTGTCCCACAAGTCAAAGACTTCTTATTGCCTCAAGAATCCCATGCATATATAACACCACCATAATAAAGGAAATCAAAGAAATTACTGACAGTGAACATTTGAGTTATGTCACAGTACTATGGTAGAGTCACTAATTGAGGCGCCCAATTTCAAAAATAAAATAAATGAAATGCATGGCATAGACATTATTGAGTGCATGGTCACCAATTCATAAAGTTCCACTGTCATTTCCAGGTGCATGCTTGGCAAAAGCACGTGCCCATATTATGTGCCTCACAAAGTAATACTAATATGCAGGGAATTCTCAGAAGATAGATATGCATTTTGTTAGAGAGCCGAATGGTCAAGCTAAGGTACAGCAAAGTGCAGGTTACTCCTATCATTTATGTGAATAGGGTCAGCAGATGAATGAAATATGTGTGCTTTGCAGATATATTTTTTGTGCTAGTAAATTAGAAGGAAATGTTAAAACGGCACACCAAGTGCAGTTAGTCAATAACTGTGTTGTCACTAATAATACTTTGATATAAATAATATCACAAAAATACTATTCATTCACATAATGATCTATTTCTAATAAAGAGATAGTGGAGACTGATCCACAATAAGTAATTGTAACTTACGTGTTATATCACTAATTGAATTTTAAAATATTATGTTTGTGACAATCAAATGGCAGGAAATTGCCGCCAAGTAGGGACAGAGCTAAAATAAAACACTTAAAATATCCCATGTCAATCAACCAAAGCATTCAATTTAGTAGGATGGATCTATAAATCAAAGTGGAAACAATGATAGAATTCCACGACTCTTTATATTCAAGTTCACTGTTTCACTAGCACTACCTACGCAGGGATGGTCCACAGCAGAATAATGGGCACCCACTGTAACAACCCTAAATACTAAGCATGCATTTCATGTCATTCATAAGCATATCATCTTGTGCATTGTGAAAATATTAAACTTTGTGTTAAAAAATTGCACATAAAATGTCAAAGTAGCTAAAGAATAAAAGTAATGCTTAAAAAGAAATAAAATGAAAAGAAAATTTATATTAAAATTTTCTACTGTTCAAATATCAAAAACAAAGATTTATGAAAATTTCCTGGAATTATTTTGCCTTGTGAAAAGTTTTGCAAGAAATAAACAAAACTCTTTTATTAATTTATCTTGGAAATTTTAATTCGAAAACAATTTGGAATTTTAACCTGGACCTAAAAAGAAAAATGTTTAAAACATTTTCAAATACCTCCCTGAATTTTCGTGGAATTTTTTCGAGTGCCGGAAGTATGTTTTCCAATTAACCAGAAGTGCGAGGGTGTTTTTGTAAAGTGACCACAACCCCACATGTCACTCTCCTTTTCTTCTCTCTCCCTCCGAACCGCTCGACCGCACCGCCTCCCGGCGCCAGCGCAGCTCGTCCGGGCCGCGTGCCTCCCGCCCTCCACGCCACGCCGCTGGTTGCTCGTTACCGCCTCGGTTCGGGACGTGGAGATAAGCCCGGCCCGAGCTCCCTCCTTTTCTTCTTTGGTTTTTCCCCACCCGGACACCGCCAACCGCGCCTCCTCTCTCGTTCTCTGCCGCCGGGCCATCTCCGGCCGACCCACGACGAGCGGTTCCCACCCACCGACCCGCAAAGAACCCTGGAACCTTTCCTTGTCGCCCAATCGAGCTCTTCCGCCTCGGGATCGGAGATCGAAGCGTTTTCGCCTCGAGAGATTGCCAAGGGCGAGCGTTGCCATTTCTTCAAATTTCTCACCTCCGGTGAGTCATCTCACCGAGTTCTTGTTTCCCTGCGTGCGCAAGTGGTTGCTCTCGGCCCTTGCAAGCTCACCGGCATGTTTGCCCTACGGGTTCGACGGAATCTTGTTGATTTCTAAAAGTTTCGTCCGCCGCCGCCTCGGTCTCACCGGTGAACTCACCCCTCCGGCCATCTCTTAGGTGAATCATCACCCCGACGCCCTTGCTTATGTCTCGTAGATGCTCCCCACGATTTTTTTCCTTAATTTTTGGGCATCACGGTGGTTGCTAGGACTCACCGGAGCCGGGTGCAGGACGGTGCTCGCCGCCGGCGTCCTTTCCGGTCACCACTGCCGCCGTGGACCCCACTACGCGTTTCCCCGTGTCACGTAGAGTCGCCCGAGCCACCGCACCACCCGCCTCACTCCCCTCCGCCTCACTCCGGCGAAGCGCCGGCGCAGTCTCCGGCCACCACGGCCATGGCCGTGGTGTTCCTGGAGTTGGGCCGCGCGCGGGCCTGCTGGGCCGGATCGAGTCGGTGGGCCCAGGTTGTCTGGATGGGCCTGGCCGGTTTCGGCCCGGTGGCTCCTTATTCCTTTTTCCGAATTTAGTCAATTCCGGAATTGTTTCAAACTTCAAAAATTCGTAGAAAATTCCACAAAAATCAGAAAAATGTCAAACAAAGTTCTTTGGATTCATAAAATTATTCTCTATTTATTTATGAATTCAAATATCTATTTTGAGAAATTATAATTTTATGGTTTAATTAATGACTTTCTTTAGTTAATATAACCTATTATTTTTGCTAATTATTAATTGTTTTTGAAAAATAAATTTCTTTAAAAATTAGAGATACTGCAGACGAAAGTTTTTGTTAAGTTAGTTTTCCAAAAATTAAACTTAAACACCGTCATTTCATGTGATTCCAGATTATTATCTTAAGTGTTATCACATGTCAATAAATAAGTATTAATTGTTGATTAATAAGCATGATTAGTTATTAACGCATGAACCTGATTAATCAGTAAGTAATGAACATGATTAATTGTTAATTAATCTCCATAATTAAATACTAATTAAGGAGCATGATTAATTGTTAACTGTTGGTTGATAATTATTGAACATAATAAATCAGTAATTGGAAGTTGTTAATTACTGAACCTAATTAAGCAATACTTATTAGTTGATGAACAAAATTAACAAAACCCTTGCATGATCATATCATCTTCATTCATGCATGCATGGTTGTGATTCGCGACGTATTGTTGGTCGACCTAGGTCCCGTCGTGATCGAGGTTCCGTCCGAGGTCGAGAAAGGAGACGGAAGCTTCGAAGTCGACCAGCACATCGAGGACGCTAACCCCGACTCGAATCAAGGCAAGCCCCGGTGCATCCCACCTATGTTTTAAAGTCTTTTCTTTTATCACGATAATTGTGTCGTGGTTGTGCATTAGGTTTCGGGAATTGCTTGACACCCTAGATGCATGAGTAGGATCCCTATGTTACCTGTTTATCCATGTTGGTTTTGTGTCTCGATAGATGCTACGCTTAATTCACGGGGCTACGGTAGAAGTCGAGTGGTGATGAGCACACTCGCGAGCTGGTACGGTCCGATCTTAAAGCATGGAGGCTTTAAGTTGATTGATGTCTTTTAAGTGAAGTTGAAGATGAAGATGAAAATGAAATGGAGACCGGACGGGCCCTGTAGGAGAAAGGGCAAAGACGAAGTCTTGCAAGGTGGTAGCCCCGTCCGTGTCGGTCAAGGACCGTACCGTTGTTTGCCCTGCTGAGCAAGTATTTGAACATACCGATTTACATACTGGGGCCGGGAAGCCGATGTAACCTAATTGCCACGGCGGTTGGACGTAGCTCAACCCCTAATTGGCTGGAGAATGAGGTGAGGCCTCATGTCTCAAAGGGAGAGGAATGGGTGGTCGCTCACGGATAACGTCGAGGACGGGTATCGCGTGGGGTCCCCGGGTTCTCGGGCGGATGGGAGACTAACCCGGCCACTGCCAGGAATTAGCGTGAAAGGTTGTCGTATGCGACCATTGGGGTGCGTATACGCCGTGTAAACGGGTTTTCCCAGCTGGTGAAATCGATTCGAATCGCTGTCCCTCGCAGATAATGAGTACCGCTTGTTCACCGTGTCACATCGTAGTTAATCAAGTGGAAGATGAAGGAAGAGGAATGAAAGAGTGGTTGTTTGAAATTATTTCTTTTCCTGCAAACTTGATTGCAATAGTGATAGTCTGCAAACCTAGAGGTTAATGAACTTAACGTGAGCTAAAATACTGAAAGTAAGGACTCAACCTTTAATGCTGTTTTCGCAAAGGAGTAAACCCCATAGCCAGAAAGTCTTTGCATACTAGGCGTCGGCCTTAGCGTGCCATGTTGACGGGTCGGTCTTGCTGAGTATTAGAATACTCAAGGTTTGTTCGATTATGCTTTTCAGGAATCGAGTCGTACTTCAACAGCTTGTACGGTAGTCCTGGAAGTGGAGTGTCCCAAGTGTGGTTCCCACCAATGGGAATGGTTTCCGACGTCGTGAAGAGGAAGGACCGTGATGTACGAAGGGCTCGGTGCATCACGTTGATCGTTTTATAGTGTTTTGTTGTTTAAAGTACAAGTTTCCGCTGCAATACTCGTAGGTTGTTAAACTTCAATAAGATTTATGTTTTCCGCTGCACGAATGATTGTATTTCGAAAACCTGGTTGTATTATACCATGATGTATTTATTCTGGCTTGTATGAGATGATACACTGTTGTAACTCGCTTCGTCGAGTGTCCCTCTGTTCCGATTCCTGGGTGTCCCGGAGGGGATGTCACACCCACTTTGTTATAATTTCAGTAAGAACAGTCATGTCAGGCAGAAATACAAAAAAGGAAGGCATTTTCAGATATCAAGCGTTATGCAAGTGAAAGATATTCAGACATTATAAGATATGGAAGAAAATATTTGAATGACGAAATGGTTACCCTTCAGAATAGTTTTTTTAAGGCTCCCTTCAGAACAGTTGAACTTACTTGTTCAGATACTGGACGTGGTAGCTGTTTTGCTTCTCCCGGGGAGTAGTCCATAGGGTTCCTGATCTGTTTGTCGGGAGGTATAAGGTTTTCATCCCATGTCACAAAGTAGAGATCCCCATCAAGATCACTCCCAGAGGCTTCATTTGCATGTGGCCTCTCACCTTTCTTGGGAAAGACCAAGCAATCAACAAGATGATGCAGTTGTGGCACATCAACAGCTTCAAGGATCCGGACATCCCCTGGATGAAGGCATGGGTTCTTTGCCATTATAACTGTACCTAAAATGGTCTCTTCATTTTTATTTGCTGAGGAAATTCTTGGTCCATGCTTGACAAAGCAATTACTGAGTGATGGAACTGAGGCTCGAATAAAGCACTGGCCTTGCTCAAGGATTCCAAGCTCATCAAGGCATCCCATCAACCACCTCCCTTTTGGCACAAAGATCCTTGTTTTCTCCAAAAGACCCTGCAGCTGTGAGGACCTTATAGCCAAGAGCATGGCTTTCCGGTGTGGCTCACTTCCAGGTGAAATTCCAGCACTTAACATCAGCGCTGCCGTGTTTCCTTCCTCAGGACATGAAGATGTTACAACATCAAAAGCCACATCGGTGTCCTCCACGAGCGTCCTCCACGGCGGCTACCTCCCTCCCTCCCTCCGTCCGGCGGCTCCACGGCGGTTCCCTCCCTCCCTCCCTCCGTCGGCCACGTCCTCCACGGCGGCTCCCTCCCTCCGTCGGGGCGGCCGGATCTGGCCGCCCCCATTCTCTCGTCGGGCGGCGCGGGTTGGGGGTGGCCGGATCCGGCCAGCCCCCTTCTCCGATGGGCGGCATGGGTCGGGGCGGCTGGATCCGGCCGGCCCCCTTCTCCGACGAGCGGCGCGGGTCTCGGGCGGCGGTGGTCCACATGGCGGCGGCGGTGCACGAGGGGCTGGATCCGGCCGGCCGCTTCCTCCACGCGGCGGCGGTGGTGGCACGCGGCGGCGCCGGCAGCTTGGGTGATGTGCGGGCCCATGTGACCCCTCCCTTTTTTTGTTTTTTAGTTAGTACAATAGCCACGGTTGGTTTCTTTTCCGTGTGTAATGTGTTTTATCTGTAGTCTCGGGCGTAGCCGTGGTTCCCATACCCGCGGCTACAGCCCCTTTAAAACCGTGGCTATAGTAAGCTTTTGTGATAGTGAGAAGTCATAACCCACGACGGGTCAACCCATTTTGCGGGTTGCGTTGACATGTTCTCATGGGGCGGCAGGGTGGGTTGGGTGTTGAGTCGTCAAAAGTTCGGGTGCGATTGGGTTTGACGGGGCGGGATTGGGTACACACAGGGCGAGTTCTCTAATATCGATCGACCGGCGACCGGCGCCACCAATTTAAAAAGCTCCCGCACCGGTCATCGCCTATCAACCGATCGGTGGAGCTCTCCGCCCCCATTCACTTCCACATCCTTTGTGCTAGGGTTTTCTCCGGCTACATAAATTATCTTGTATAATGTTTTTGTTCATTGCGGGGGCCTAAGCAAAATGTGGAAATGAAAGGAGGTGTGACAGATCCGTCTCACGAAGAAGCGGTTCCATCGTCGGTATCATCTTGGGTGGCATCGCCCGCTGTGATGTTCGA
Organism: Chloris gayana; assembly: GCA_031894775.1. Lineage (NCBI taxonomy): Eukaryota > Viridiplantae > Streptophyta > Magnoliopsida > Poales > Poaceae > Chloris > Chloris gayana. Next base: position 874,846 of record JAUNZO010001252.1, read on the forward strand.
TTATTACAACATACAAACATAAGTATGATACAGTGGAATTAAAGATACAAGTCTTTTACACCCATCCTGAATGAATAGTACATCGGAGTCTCATCGGTTCGAAGCAAATAAGTTTGGAATACAAACTAATACAGCGGAAGCAAATAAGATATAATCGCTCTCACGGGTGACACACCACGGGTCATCTCACGGAGACAAGTGTTTAACCCTAAACACCTTGTTGGCAGATCAACGACTCTACTCCTCCGCGGACTGGTCCTGCCAGTCACCGTCTCCATCAACGTCATCCTACTCATCCTGGTTCTCTCGTAAACCACATAGAGCAAAACTCTGAACAACTAAAGTTCAGCAAGACCGACCCGTCAAAGTGGTCAACTACAGCTGACTCCTAGACATGCAAAGGCCAGGGGGTAGGAAAATTAAGCACTAAGTCAGCCTACCAGTGAATCCTTACTTTCAACTTTGAGCAGTTCATTAAGTTGCATAAATAAATAAATTTAATGTGCACTATGCTATAGCATTACATGTTTCCAAACAATGTAATAAGCTATACAGCAAATTAATTATCATCAACACTTATGTTCCTCTTCTAACTACGTACTGGTCGATGGGGCAATTGGTACTCGTTACTTGTGAGGGGCAGCGATTCAAATCGATTTATATCCTGCAGGAGAAACCTGATTGCATGTCACATACGCGCTTCCCGGAAGCCGCATGAGACAACCTTTTCCAGCCGGCACTGTAGTGTTAGCCAGGCCTAGCTCCCCCAAGAAGGGTCCCTCACGCGAAGCTGTCCCGGACGTCATCCGTGAGTAGAGTATTCCCTCCTCTCCTTCCAAATTCCTGCCTAGTAACCAAGGGAGTAGGGTATCTTTCTAACATACGGTAGTCATCGGTACGTCCATTTACTAGGCCTACTAACACCAGCATGCAAACTACAGTACGTTCCAACTTAACCCACATTGGCCGGACACGACGCGGTCCTTATGTGCATAGACGGGGCTACCACCTTGAAGACTCTTACATTCCTTCACTTTCCACCTAAATTGCCCGTCCGGCCTCCAATTTCCATTCTCATCTTAAAATATTTACCATCGTGTCCAAAAGTGATTGTACTATACTAGAGTGGTCTCCGTACCACCCGACGGTTCATCGCCCTAATTAGCAAGTAACTAACATAGGGATTACCGAACATGGATAAAAAAAGATCCTCCTACGTTCTAGGTTTTCATCACAACTCCTATACATCTAGTGCACAGTGCAAGCCAACAAGCATATAGTGATGGAATAAAAAAACTTAATCATAAAGCTTGTGCACCGGGGCTTGCTCGGAACTTGACCTAGTCAGCTGGGTCACTAGTAACGATAACTTCGGCTCCTCCTCGACGGCCACCGCGCTCACCACTGCAGCTACATGATGCAAGAGTGATGTTTAAATTTGATGAAAATATGATTTAAATATTTTATGGAATATGTACAAATTTCATCAAAAACACGTAACTACCGAGTATAAAATAACTTGGGGTCTAGCGAGGGTTGATTGATCAATTGGAATTAACAAATTAATTTAACTCATCAACTCCCATGAAGCATTTGAATTATCATCTTATGTGCATAAAAATATTTTCATAAACCTTGCAAAAGCTAGGTAATTTAGCAATTTAAATGCCCCTGGTCACCATGCACATATGAAAGATGATAATTGAATTAAGCTCCTAGATTAAAGGCAATCCAATAATTAATTAGGTAATAAACTTGAATCTCCAAAAAGGGAATTAATTTAATTAATTTGTCTCTGATCATGCCAATCTAATTGCGCCATTAAATAGTACATGCTACAAGGAGTCCCAAAAAATTAGTTTGCCATTTTTCGAGGTTTAAAACAAAAGATATGAATTTTCTAAGTTTAAATGAATTTATGCCTTAATTACAAAAATGCCACCCCCGCGCTCGGGCCACACACCGGACCACGGGGTTCGGATCCGGTGTGGCCATGGCCACATGTGATCCCATGGCATCCGGCCGGCCCTGTGGCCTTGACGGCGCCATGGCCGGAGTTGTTGGTGCACGGCGGCGCGGTCGCCGGAGTAGAGGCGGTCGCGATCGAGGGAGCTTTCGGCATGCGAGCAAGTGACGATGAACCGATCGAGGCCAGGTCATGGGTGCAAGGGCTCACCAGAAGCTCACCGGCGAGGTGGCTCGTCCAGGAGAGGGCACGGTGAGGCGAAGCCGACCGGTGGACGGGGACGGGGAAACGCTTGATGGCAGCCGAATCCTTGGGCCGAAAAGAGGGAAAATGGGTTAGGATGGTGCGGCCTAGAGCCGTGCACGCCGTAGGGCAACAAGAAAACCATGAAGCTCACCGTCGATGGGGAATTTCTCGAAACGGGGCCGGCGGTGGTGTGGTGAGCTTCCGGGGAGAGGCGGCAATGGCGGCTCGGCTAGCTCAGAGCGGAGGGGAGAAATGGAAGGGGGGGGGTGCGGAGCATATTCTTTGGAATGTTTCCCTTTTTCTCCAATTTTCAAACCTGCTGCTCTTCTAAAATGAAAAATCAAATTCAGCCACTTCCCAAGCTCAAAAAATCAAAGTGACTAGCACGTTGAGCTCGTGTCAAAATTCCTTGTTGATAAATTCTAGTAATTCATGGAAAATTCTTAAAAGTTATGCTTCCCTGAATTAATTGGGGTACGAAACCTCAATAAAATTCAGTGAAACTTGGGCTAGAATTTTCTTTTTGTGACAGACCCACCTCACGAAGAGGCGTTTCCATCTCCAGGATCATCATGGGTGGCATCACGCGTCTGTGATACCCGATATTACAGCATACAAACATAAGCATAATACAATGAATATAAGTACAAGTCTTACATTCATCCCAGTACAAATGTACATCGAGTCTCGAAACATCGGAAGCTAATAAGTTTGGAAATTAACTAAACAGCGGAAGCAATTAAGATACAATCGCTCTCTCGGCGATACCTCACTGGCACCCGGCAGAGACAGATGTTTGTTGGTATTTCTTACGTCACGAATAAATCCGCAAGCGCACGGAATACCGTTGTAGCACTTCACCGGGAGTATTCCAAGGTATCGTATTTATATCCGCGAGGGAACGGAGTATTTCTGCAACAAGGTTAGTTTACCCAAGGACAACCAAGACAACGTAGCAAAATAGGGTCGAGAGGGTGACTCTTATCTATTTATCCTTTAAAGATAGACGAACGCAAGCTAGACTTGTTTACTTCGGGCACCGTCTTAGGCTTGGTCCGCCAAGCCACTCCGGTCTCGAAAGCTCTACTATGTACCCGAACGTGGAGGGTTCCTTTGGATGACGAGGCTGTCACTTCCTGCCACCTACCTCTACAAACCGTGGGGCACACGGCAAACAAAGGCGATCTCCGGCCTAGACACCACGTCTATGCTATTGACCGCTACTCTAGCCTCGGCCTAGAGCCGAGTTCGAAAGCTAGAGCACTTCTTACGAAGCGATGATCCCGTAAACAAGTATAACAAGAATTACGTCTAGCAAAGATATGTCACGATAGATAAGTAGATCACCACGTATAAATCACCTAAAAGAGTGTTTACACGCCAAGGTAAAAGGAAAGGAAATACTACTCCACTTTACGAAAGGGAGGAACACTCCTTCCTCTTCCTTGCCCTCTCTCCTATTCTACTAAGATACAAGAGGCCCTTGGCCTAAGGATGAGAATTTTGTCTTCTATCTTGATGTTGGTGGTGTGTTGAGAGAGGGGGTGTAGCCCTTTATTTATAGCCTTGGAAGGTCGGCAACTTGGAGGCGGTTCCAGGACGTCGGTGGCATTAATTGCAGGTGGAACCGACCTCCGGACGTCGGTGACAAACCGCCGAGAGAAAGATGGGCCGGGGTGGCCCACTGTCGGTTCGGCCGAACCCACTAGGGCGGTTCGGCCGAGCTGGCCTGGGCTCCCCGGGCTTGGTTCTTCTCTGGTGCCTTCCTCTGGCTGTGTACTGGCCCAATCCACTTGCTTGGTTTGATGTTGAGGCCCTGTTTTGTGGTTTTGGGCTTTTGGACTATATTCTTTAGTCCGGGAAAATCCGTCGATTGCAAAGTCCATGTTTCGTGCATGTTTTCCCCTGTTTTCATATGAATTGCACCTGCATTCATCATTTCACCAAGACTAGTGGAATTTGTTAGAAATAATCCCTATGTTTATTCTTGGTGATGGTGTTTGATTCAAAAAGATGCAATATGTTGACGGTAAAATTGGACCATAAGGACCGTCAACAAGACCCCCACACTTAGCTCTTTGCTCGTCCTCGAGTAAAGGTGGGAGCGTAAGTTGAGAGATCTCTCCCCTTAGAGACCTGCACACATGTTATTACAAGCCACACCGTTTTACTTGTGAACATGACGGTGGCTAACATGCATTCTTGGATGATTGATAGGTGGAACAGCTCATGACTCGAGTCACTATACCTTTGCTCACTAAGCACCTTGGGTTTTTGAAAGTTTTGAAAATAAACAACATGACTCCCGCTCCTCTTTGATTCTCTTGAATCGCTCAAAAAGTGTTTTCCTCACCAAGGCATTGTGTTGCCTCTCTTTTCCTACTTCTTAGGCTTGTATGTGGAGCTCGGTAGGGGATGAGAGAGGCATACTTGTATCTCAAATATTGCTAAGCCAAAAGAAAGGATCCATGGAGAAGCCAAGTCATGCAACCTTGATCAAGAAGTGCGTGTGTGTATGGATATGAAAAAGTGACAACTCTTATTGCAATTGACCTCTCTTTATTTTGCATTTTCGAGACATGGCTATCTTTTTATTTTCTTTCTTTCCTTTTCTTGCTCTTTGCTTGAGCATCTCTTTTCTTCTCTCTTTTTCATTGCTCGTCTTTGTGAGCTTTCTTTTCATTGCTCATCCGTGTGAGCTTTTCTTTTTACATAGCCATGTCTCGTTTATGCGTGATTGAGAGAGAGAGAGAGGTAAAAAGAGGTGCAAACGAGGAGTGTCTTTATTTTGGTGGGGTGCTAGCTCCCGGTGTAGGAGTTTAGCCCTTTTTGGTGGAGTGTACGTGATCTTGATCAAGAGAGCATGACAAGTTTCTCTCTAGGGTCACTCAATTTTGGTAAAGCTCATTGCAATCACAAGCAGCGTATGTATGTAAGTTTTGCAAGGTATGATCGTCATATGGCATTGGTAGGCATTTTTGTATCAAGAGAGGAGCATGAAGCCATGGTATTTTTGTTTTGTGAAATAAAATTCCCAAGGACTCGGTAAGCTAAGCATAAGATCATTTCGTCGAGCCATATCACACTTGCCAATAATCTAGAAAAACATGGGTCCTATGGATTTGATTATTTGTTCACGAGGCAAGTGGTGATGAAGCGAGTAATAAAAAGTGTGCGAGATCATCATGAGAGCATTAGGGAGAGACTTGGGATTTTCAAAGGTATTCAAAAGAAATCTTCCCAAATTTTAGTTGGTCAAGTTTTAGTAATTGTTTTTCGCGTCTCGGAATGAACTTGACAAATAAGGTAGGCAAAAAGGAAGTGTGGGAAACAAACTCAAGTGCCACGAGGAAGCGAGGGCTGAGTGGGACCCACCGAGGTTCGGCCGAACCACCCTTTTGGGTTCGGCCGAGCGGCACTGAGCCCCACTTGTGCTCTGTTTCGCAGATTGTGTTTGTGTTGTTTTCGTCGTGATGTTTCTGCGCGCTTCGCGTGTGTTTGTCTTTGCTTTCCGCGATGTCCCCCCCCCACACTTGCCTTTTTGCCTGTTTCCTTCAAAAGATAGACAAAAGACATTTGGAAACAAAATTTGCTCTGCCGGTATGGAAGCCCGGGGAGCACTAATATGATTGAATTAAAACAGTAGGTGCATTACAAGAAGGATCGAAAGATTTCTAAGGTTTATGCGTTCTACGTCCTACTCTTAATCTTTCTTAATTTTCTCCTCCTCCTCCCGCAGTTTCGCCTTCTCTTCTTCGATCATCTCTAAGGCGAGATCGTACTGCGCCCATCCTCCGGTGAGGGTCTCGATGAGGTCTTCATCCTTCTTCTTCTCCCTCTCGAGGTGGTTGTAGAGGTTACGGAGAACCCCATTCTCTTTTTTGGCGCGCTCTAGCTGCCGGCGAAGCTCCTCAATGAGGCGGATAGCGTTGTCGAGTGCTTCGCCTTCTTCAATCCATTCATAGGGCTTCTTCCTTTTGCTGCTGCCGTCCGAGATGTCGGACGAGGCGCTGCTATGTTCGCTCATGATGTAGGAAGTGGAGGAGATGAAAAGATTGGGTGGAGAGGAGAAGTATAAATAGGGGTTTTCTACCCTGAGCGCGCTCGACAAGGTTTTTATTTTCCAGCAGAAAATAAAGAAAGGAAGGAAGGAGATATTGGATTTTTGGCAAAAGATGGGCGCCGGGGAGACCGAGCTGGTTCGGCCGAACCACAAAGGGGGTTCGGCCGGACTGCCTTTTCTTCCTCTGGTTTCCTTCTTTTTCTGGTTTATTTCTTGCTATATTTATTCAACGGAAAGTACTGCTACGGGTGATAAAATAAAACGGGAGATATCATGAGAGATATTTCAAATCAATCAAGTGCATGACATCAAATTCCTTATTTTTATCGGGCTCAAAATAAATTTTTAGACGCTGACCATTTACCTTAAATATTTTACCTTCGTCGTCTTGAAGTGTGATTGCTCCATGTGACGAGGTGTCAACAACCGTGTATGGTCCGTCCCATTTACTTCTTAATTTTCCATGCCCGAAGAGTTTCACCCGTGAATTGAATAGCAAGACTTTATCTCCAACCTTAAATACTTTTATCTTTATCTTTTTGTCGTGCCACCTTTTTGTCCTTTCTTTGTATATAGCTGAGTTGTGGTAAGCTTTGTCTCTCCATTCTTCTAACTCAGCTATCTCCATTTTTCTTTTGCGTCCGGCACCATTAAGGTCCATGTTCCATTTCCGGATGGCCCAATACGCTCGGTGTTCCATCTCGACGGGTAAATGACATGTTTTCCGTACACGAGCTGGTATGGGGACATGCCTATGGGTGTCTTGTATGCTGTACGGTATGCCCATAGTGCATCGGGTAGCTTGTCCTTCCATCCCTTCCCCATTTCTGTTACGGTCTTTTGCGGGATCCGCTTGATTTGCTTGTTTGAGGTCTCGGCCTGCCCATTGGTTTGAGGGTGGTATGGAGTAGCGATATTATGCCTTGATCCAAGTTCTCTTAGGAAGCTTCGGAAGGTCTTATCAATGAAGTGAGACCCTCCGTCGCTTATCACTAGCTTCGGTGTTCCAAACCTTGGGAAGATAATTTCGTGGAACATCCGGCGAGCATGCTTGGCATTGGCGGCCCTGCAAGGCATTGCTTGCACCCACTTAGACACGTAGTCTACCGCCACCAAGATGTATTCGCAGTCATGTGACTTGGTGAACGGTCCCATGAAGTCAATGCCCCATACGTCGAAGAGCTCGACTTGTAAATTGTAGTTGAGGGGCATTGCATCTCTTGCCGTGATGCCTCCAACTTTTTGACATTACGGGCATCGCCTAACAAATTCCTTTGTGTCTTCGTACATGGCTGGCCAAAAGAAACCACTTTGCCATATCTTGGCCTGTGTACGAAACACGCCGTAGTGTCCCCGTATGGCGATGCATGGCACTTCTCAATGATTCGTGTGCTCTCGGGTATGGGCACACATCGCCTTAGCAATCCATCGGCGCAGACACGGTAAAGGAAGGGCTCTTCCCATAAGTGACGGCGACTCTCATAGATGAGTCGTTTCTTGCTCTTTCCAGGTGGTACGTACCCCGTTGCCATGAAGTTCACAATGTCGGCGTACCATGGATGTGAGTCCCTTATTAGGAGCAGCATGTCGTCACGTAGGAAATCATTGATGGGTAATTCCTGCAGGTTAGTGAATTGTATACGCGACAAATGATCCGCCACGGAATTTTCTACTCCTTTCTTATCACGGATTTCTACATCAAATTCTTGGAGTAGAAGAACCCATCGTATCAAACGGGGTTTAGCATCCTTCTTATTGAGCAAAAACTTTAAAGCAGCATGATCGGTGTAAACAATGACTTTTGCTCCGAGTCAAGTAGGATCTGAACTTATCAAAAGCAAAAACAACAGCAAGGAGCTCTTTTTCAGTGGTAGTGTAATTTAATTGAGCTCCAGTCAAGGTTTTGCTTGCATAGGAGATTGCATGATGCTTTTTATCTCTAGTTTGGCCAAGAACAGCCCCTACGGCAAAATCACTAGCATCACACATTATCTCAAAAGGCAGCGTCCAATCGGGGGTTGGATGATTGGCGCTGAGATGAGTGCATTTTTAAGGGTAGTGAAAGCGAGTCATGCATTCATCGATAAGCTCAAAGGGTGCATCCTTCGCAAGCAGATTTGTAAGGGGTCTAGCAATTTGAGAGAAATCTTTGATAAAACGACGATAGAACCCCGCATGTCCCGAAAGCTGCGAATGCCCCTAACATTCACAGGAGGTGGAAGCTTTTCTATAACTTCTAATTTAGCTTTGTCCACCTCTATCCCCTTTCGGAAATCAAATGCCCTAGAACTATGCCTTCTCTAACCATGAAATGGCATTTTTCCCAATTGAGCACTAAATCATTTTCTTGACAACGTTGCAAGACTTTGTCTAAATTTTCTAAACAATGATCAAAGGTTTTTCCATAAACAGAGAAATCATCCATGAATACTTCCATAATCTCTTCGATCATGTCGGAAAAGATAGACATCATGCAACGTTGAAAAGAAGCGAGTGCATTGCAAAGCCCAAAAGACATTCGTCGATAGGCGTAAGTTCCATAGGGGCATGTGAAAGTGGTTTTACTTTGATCGTCGGGATGGATGGGGATTTGATGATATCCTGAATACCCATCAAGGAAACAAAAGAAAGAATTATTTGCCAACCGTTCCAACATCTCATCGATGAAGGGCAGCGGAAAATGATCCTTCTTTGTAGCCTTGTTAAGTTTTCGGTAATCTATGCACATCCTCCATCCCGTGACGGTGCGTTGAGGGATCAACTCATTTTTGTCATTATGGACGACCGTCATTCCTCCTTTCTTGGGTACAACCTGCACTGGACTCACCCACTCGTCTGTGTGGAACAGGATAGATAATGCCAGCATGTAAAAGTTTTAAGACCTCCTTTTTAACGACCTCCCGCATCGCATTGTTCAACCTCCTTTGAGGTTCCCTAGATGGTGTACTATCGGGGTCTATGGGAATGCGATGGGTGCAAAGAGCAGGGCTGATTCCCTTGAGGTCTCCAAGCGAGTACCCAAAAACGGAGTGATGTTTTTCTAGCACGGCTAAGAGTTTTGCGGTTTCCCCATTCGAAAGCTTGTCACTTATGATGACAGGGGTTTCGGGATTTCCGTAAAGAAAAACGTGGCGCAAGCCTGGTGGAAGAGTTTTGAGCTCTACGGGAGGTGGCGTAGGTGTAAAAGTTTCGGGCAGCTCAAAAGTTTCCGCCGAATCATCCTCTTCCAGAATGAAATCAAGAGCATCTTCATCCAAGGATGATTCGGGGTTTTCATGAGGAAAAATTGCCATAACCTCCTCCATGCATTCTTCTTCCACAAGCGGCTCCTCGGCAAAAGAGTTTGGTGCATGAATGATAGGAAGAGAAAAAGTTTTCTTGCCGAGGGTGAAGTCTAAGGTTCCTGAAGGTGATATCCCTAAGAAAAGCTTTTCTATGGGATGACCGACCAAAACATCGAAATCCAGGATTCAGAAACGTGAAAGTCCAAGGAAACCTCTGCTTCATTATGCTTGATGCAAACATCTCTAATGATCCCCAAACTCTCAAAAAATTGCCCCGGTGAGGCTTTAAGGAGTTTGTCGGAAGGTGCCCACGTCTCGTTTCCAAATAAAGTTGAAGCAAAAGATTCGGACATGATGTTGGCACCTACTAGAGGATTATAGAGAGCATCTACCATTACTCCCCGAATTGAGCCACGAATGGTTGATCTAGGATGGTCAAGTCGAAGAACTTCCAAAGAAAGTTCGTTTTCCATCAACCATTCATCGCTTATGATTGCTTGTCAACTTCCGAACAGTTTTTAAGAGAAGAGATTTTTCAATAGGTTCGGGGGTTGGTGCGAGGAGTGCTTGGTTTCTTTTGATAGGAGTAGTTCAAGGTGTTTCCAAAATCTTCAAAAATTTCTTCCTTGAACTCAAATGGGAACTCAAGAGGTTCACCTTCCTCTATCATTGTTCTTGTGTTAGATGAGGACTCGAGTGCTAGGTGTTCCATCATGGGCACCAAGTGTTGTGTCTCTTGCACAACGAGTTCCTCATCTTCTGACTCCGGCTCTACGAGTAAGTCAGCGGAAAAGGTGTGTTTTCCACGATTCGATCCAAAAGTTCGTGTGCTTCCGCTATGGTCTTATGAGAAAAGATCCACCCGCGGCCGTGTCAAGATAAAGTGCGGTATCGTTGCTCAATCCCGAATAAAAGTGTTGTAATAAAACGGGTTCGGGGAGCAATAATTCTGGTCCGGAGTCCGTTAGAGAACAGAACCGAATCCATGACGCACTTAAGGTTTCCTTTTCTTCTTGTCGAAAGCCTATTATTTCCGCTCGTAGAGAAGTGATACGAGATACGGGGAAGAATGCAAGACAAAATTTGTCTCGCAATTCTTTCCAATCACCGTTCACTCTCTTAGCGGTGTAAGTGTACCATTGCTTCGCCTTCTCATTGAGAGAGAAGGGAAACAACTTCCACTTCAATGTTTCTTGTGTCATGCCATGGATCAATCGGCATGAACACAAATGTTCAAACTCTCGCAAGTGTTCATAAGGATTTTCATGTTTAAAACCCGAAAAGGATAAACCTCTAATCATCGAAATGTAATCGGGGAGAACTCATAGCCAGGTGAAGAAATAGGTTGTGATGATGATGGTGGCTCTAAGAGTTCACCCCGTGGAGTGGAGAAAGATTGGATGATTGGGTGTGACTCCATGATATGTTTTTGTGAAATTTTGAATGTAAGGAAAAAATTAAAACAGAACGGTAAGTAAGATAGATTACGAGGGCAAACCTGATTCGTTGCAAAGATAACAACCGTTCCCCGGCAACGGCGCCGGAAATGCTTGTTGGTATTTCTTACGTCACGAATAAATCCGCAAGCGCACGGAATACCGTTGTAGCACTTCACCGGGAGTATTCCAAGGTATCGTATTTATATCCGCAGGGAACGGAGTATTTCTGCAACAAGGTTAGTTTACCCAAGGACAACCAAGACAACGTAGCAAAATAGGGTCGAGAGGGTGACTCTTATCTATTTATCCTTTAAAGGTAGACGAACGCAAGCTAGACTTGTTTACTTCGGGCACCGTCTTAGGCTTGGTCCGCCAAGCCACTCCGGTCTACGAAAGCTCTACTATGTACCCGAACGTGGAGGGTTCCTTTGGATGACAGGGCTGTCACTTCCTGCCACCTACCTCTACAAACCGTGGGGCACACAGCAAACAAAGGCGATCTCCAGCCCTAGACACCACGTCTATGCTATTGACCGCTACTCTAGCCTCGGCCTAGAACTGAGTTCAGAAAGCTAGAGCACTTCTTACGAAGCGATGATCCCGTAAACAAGTATAACAAGAATTACGTCTAGCAAAGATATGTCACGATAGATAAGTAGATCACCACGTATAAATCACCTAAAAGAGTGTTTACACGCCAAGGTAAAAGGAAAGGAAATACTACTCCACTTTACGAAAGGGAGGAACACCCCTTCCTCTTCCTTGCCCTCTCTCCTATTCTACTAAGATACAAGAGGCCCTTGGCCTAAGGATGAGAATTTTGTCTTCTATCTTGATGTTGGTGGTGTGTTGAGAGAGGGGGTGTAGCCCTTTATTTATAGCCTTGGAAGGTCGGCAACTTGGAGGCGGTTCCGGACGTCGGTGGCATTAATTGCAGGTGGAACCGACCTCCGGACGTCGGTGACAAACCGCCGGAGAAAGATGGGCCGGGGTGGCCCACTGTCGGTTCGGCCGAACCCACTAGGGCGGTTCGGCCGAACCGGCCTGGGCTCCCCTGGGCTTGGTTCTTCTCCGGTGCCTTCCTCTGGCTGTGTACTTGGCCCAATCCACTTGCTTGGTTTGATGTTGAGGCCCTGTTTTGTGGTTTTGGGCTTTTGGACTATATTCTTTAGTCCGGGAAAATCCGTCGATTGCAAAGTCCATGTTTCGTGCATGTTTTCCCCTGTTTTCATATGAATTGCACCTGCATTCATCATTTCACCAAGACTAGTGGAATTTGTTAGAAATAATCCCTATGTTTATTCTTGGTGATGGTGTTTGATTCAAAAAGATGCAATATGTTGACGGTAAAATTGGACCATAAGGACCGTCAACAATGTTCCTGCCCTAGAACATCTTACCGGCACATCAACTCCTCTACTCATCCGGGCCGCACCACTCCCAAGAGTAGTGGCCGTCACCCGGAGTCTCCTCTGCCGGACGTCTTCGGCGACGTCGAAGTCATGCACGGCGGCATCCTCCGAAAAACCACATAGAGCAAAGCCACTGAGCAACTAGAGCTCGGCAAGACCGACCCGTCAAAGTGGCCATCTACAGCCGACTCCTAGACATGCAAAGGCCAGGGGGATAGGATACATATAAGCTCTAAGCTGGCCTACAAGTAAATCCTTACTTTCAACTTTTAGCGAGTTTAATTAAGTTGCTCAAAAGAATAAATTTAATTTGCACTAAGCTATTGCATTACATGTTTCCAAACAAGTAATTAAGCAATACAGCAAATTAATCATAATCATCATCCTCAATGTTTCTCTTCTTACTACGTTCCGGCGGACGAGATAAGTGGTACTCGTTCATTGTGAGGGGCAGCGATTCGAATCGATTTACATCCTGCAGGAGCAACCTGACTGCACGTCACATACGCGCTTCCCGGAAGCCGCATGGGACAACCTTTCCCAGCCGGTACTGTAGTGTTAGTCGGGCCTAGCTCCCCGAGAAGGGTCCCCACGCGATGCCGTCCCGGACGTCATCCGTGAGTAGAGTGCTCCCTTCTCTCCTCCCAAATTCCTGCCAAGTAACCAAGGGAGTAGGGTATCTCCCTAACATACAGCAACCATCGGTACGTCGGTTTACTTGGGCCCATCAACACCAGCATGCAAGCAGTACGTTCAAACTTATCCACATGGGCCGGACACGACGCGGTCCTTGTGTGCACGGACGGGGCTACAACCTTGAAGACTCTTTCGGTCCTTCACTTTCCACCTAGTTGCCCGTCCGGCCTCCAATTTTCCATTCTCATCTTGATACTCAGCATCGTGCCCAAAAAGTGATTGTCCTATCTACGAGTGGTCTCCGTACCACTCGACGAGTCATCGCCCTAATTAGGCAAGCATCTAGCGTAGGGTGATCGAACCAGGATAAACAGGATCCTCTCGCATGCTAGGGTTTTCATCACAACTCCTGTAGACCTAATGCACAATACGGACCTACAAGCATAGTGATGAAAAATAAAAATACTTAAATTAAAAGGTTGTGCACGGGGCTTGCCTTGAGCTTGACCCTGGATAGCTGGGTCAACCACAGCAGCAGCTTCAGGCGTCTCTTCGCTGGTCACCACGTTCACCACCGCAGCTACATGATGCAAAGGTGATGTGTAAAATTTGATGAATTTATGATATTAATTATTTTATGGAATACGTGCGAATTTCATCAAATGTATTTAATCCACGAGTATAAATTAACCTGGTGTCCAGCGGGGTGGAAAATGATTTAAGGTGATTATTTAATTTAATCTCCTTCATCAACTCCCATGAAGCATTTAAATCATTATCGCATGTGCAGAAAAGTAATTCATTAATCCTGACAAAAGCTAGGTAAAAATAGCAATTAAATTGCCCCTGGTCCTTACGCACATGCTATGGATAATAATCAAACTAAGCTTCATAATTTGGGGTAATTAAATAATTAATTAAGTCCAAAACTTGAATTTCCAAAAAGGAATTTAACCTAATTAAATTACTTCTGAACATGCCAAACTAAGTGCACCATAAAATAGTACATGTCTCCAGGAGTCCAACAAAATTTAGTTTGCAATTTTTGGAGGTCTAGAACTCCAGATATGAATTTTCTAAGTTTAAAAGGATTTACGAACTATTTACGAAAATGCCACTCGAGTTTTAAAATTTAAAACCGCGCTGCGTGCCACACCGCGGACCACAGGGTTCCGGATCTGCGTGTGGCTGTGGCCACACGGGATCTCGGGCCGTGTGGCCCGCCTCGTGGCCTCACCGGCGTCGGCCAGGAGGCGGCGGCGCGGTTAGCCGGAGCGGCGGCGGAGCTCGCGCGTGACCTGGCGAGGCGACCGGGGTACACGGCGCGGCACGGGAACTCGGGAGCGTAGTCCACGTGGCCAAAGGCTCACCGGAGAGGCGGCTCGGCGACGGCGGCGGTGGCGGAGTGGTTCGGCGGCGGCGCTCGTCACGGACGAGGCTCGAACGGACGCGCGGCTTGGCCGGAGAGCTTCACCGGAGCATGAGCTTCCCCGTCACGGCCTCCGTTGAGGATGAGCACGACCGTGGGCGGCCGTCGACGTGAGGGTGGCGGCGGCCGGAACTCCGCGGCCGGGGAAAACGGAAGAAACCGACGACCTAGTGAGCAAGGGGGGAAAGTTAGGGTTTGAGGGGGTGCTCCGTCAACGTGCGCACGCACCGGCGCAAGAAAGGGGGAGAAAAGCTCACCGGAGAGGCGTAATCTCGGTCGCGACGGCAATGGCGGCCGGAGAGAGCTCCTCGCGGAATTCTTCGAAATCGGTCGGTTTTAGTCCGCCATTTTTGGGGGTTTAGGGTCGTGGAGTAGTGTAGGGGTGTGGCGGCTCCCGTGGCGTGCTCGGCCCGGGCTGCGGCGACCGGAGGCGGCGGGGCGGCGAGCTTCCGGGGAGGCGCGGCAATGGCGGGTGGAGAGGCTCGGGAGAGAGAGAGAAATGGGAGAGGGGGGTTCCGACCGGGGAGGAGCCTCCCTTTGTCTCTCCGACCAGGCGGGACCGGGCCAGGAGGCAGCCGCCACGCGGCGCCGGCGTACTGGCGCCGGTCGGGCGCGGGCGCGCCCGTGCCTCGCCCGAGTGAGGCTGACGGGTGGGGCCCACGGTATATTCTCCCGGCATCTTCTCTTTTTCTCCGAATTTTCAAACGTGGTCTGGTCCGGTTTTGAAAAATCAAAAGCAGGACCTTCCCGAGTTCAAAAATTAAAGTGAAGAATTTTATTAAGAAGTATAACTCTAGAAAGTGACATGCACGAAGAGTTTGCTCCAAAATTCATTCTAGAAAAATTCTGAAAAATCAGAGAAAAGGCTTAAATGCTAAGTTTGTCTGATTTATTTGGGGTACCAAACCTCGATGAAATCCAGTGGGGTTTTGACCTATATTTTTCATTTGACATGCCCTACAACATATATTTTTGGTTGACCATACTTGTATGGCAGGAATTTGAGTTGTAGTTCAAACCAAAGTGTTTTTGAATTTATTCAGCACCCAAAACACTTTGCATGTCAATGAAATTTCTTGGGTGGGTCAATCTAGCCCTGAGATTAGTTTTAAAAATGCTAACTCGAAATTTGGACACGGAGTGTCACAGCCCTCCCCTTAAAGAAATCTCGTCCCGAGATTAAGCTTAAGTAAGGAGGAGGCGGTTTATGTACCTCCGGGTTCGAGTGAAAGCTTCGGGTAGTGAGTGCGAAGAAAATCTTCGATTCCCACGTAGCTTCCCTCGCGGGGTGGTGACTCCATCGAACCTTGAAGAACTTCGAGCGCCATTTCGGGTAACTCTTTCCTTTGTATCGACAATCTTGAGCGGCCGCTCGGAATAGGTCAAATCGGGCTGCAATGGGATCACTTCATCCAGCACTCGGTCAACGGGTGCTTTGAGACACTTCTTCGGTTGCGAGACATGGAAGACGTCATGCACACCGGCGAGCGTGTCGGGTAATTCAAGCTTGTAAGCAACGGCACCACATCCGGCAACAACGGGGTAGGGCCCGATGTAGCGAGGTGAGAGCTTGCCCCTCACGCCAAACCTTTGTACACCCTTGGTCGGCGAGACTCGAAGGTACACAAGGTCACCCACTTGGAACTCAAGTGGTCGGCGTCTCTTATCCGCGTAGCTCTTTTGCCTTGATTTTGCTGCCTTGAGGTTTGCTTGGATTTCCAATACTCGCTCCTCGACTTGTTGCACAAGTTCGGCCCAAAGATGGTCCTCTCTCCGGACTCGGACCAGCTGAGTGGAGTACGACATCGGCGACCATAGAGAGCCTCAAACGGTGCCATCTTAATGCTCTCTTGGTAGCTATTGTTGTAAGCAAACTACGCCAAAGGTAAGCATTCATCCCATTTCTTGTCGTGATCCAGAACATAGGCTCTCAACATGTCTTCCAATATTTGGTTCACTCTCTCTGTTTGCCCGTCGGTCTCGTGGGTGGTAAGCTGAGCTGCGAATTAATTTCGTTCCTAGGGACGCATGAAGTTGCTCCCGAAACGTCCCACAAGCTGTGATCCTCGATCGAAATGATTGTCCTAGGTACACCATGCAAACACACGATCCGCTCAATGTACAAGCTGGGCATACTTAGGTGTTCGGTAGCGTGTGCTCACCGGTATGAAATGTGCCACTTTGGTCAATCGATCGACGATCACCCAAATAGAATCAAACTTCCGCACTTGTGGTGGGTAGGCCAACAACGAAATCCATGCTAATATCATCCCACTTCCATGCTTTGGAACACTAAGTGGCTGCAACGGTCCGGCTGGTCTCAAATGGTCGGCCTTGACCCGTCGGCAAGTGTCACACTCGGCGACGTAACGAGCAATTTCCCTTTTCATCCTTGTCCACCAATACCTCGTCCGAAGATCATGGTACATCTTATTGCTGCCGGGATGCATAGCATACTTGGCTAGGTGAGCCTCATCCAATATCTTCTTACGTAGCTCAGGAACTTTCGGCACCACGATGCGGTCTTTGAACCAAACAACTCCCGCATCGTCCTCACGAAAACATGCCACTTGCCTATCTCTCTCTTTTATCCTCCTCTTGAGATGGGCAATGCAAGTATCCGTTTTCTGCGCTTCTACCACTTCACCGCGCAAGGTGGGTATCAATGCCAAGTTGTAGAGCGACCCGTGGGGTACAACTTGGATGTAATGCCCATCCGCGATCGACTGAGTGGCTCGAAGGAGGTTATAATGTGCCTTCTGCTGAGTGCATCTGCCACGACATTTGCTTTGCCAGGGTGGTAGTGCACTTCCAACTCATAGTCTTTAATCAATTCCAACCAACGGCGCTGCCTCATGTTCAGATCATCTTGAGTGAATATGTACTTCAAGCTCTTGTGATCGGTGTAGATGCGAACGAGATTACCCAACGAGATAATGCCGCCACACCTTCGAGTGAGTACAACTGCCGCTAACTCAAGATCGTGAGTAGGATAATTCTGCTCGTGCTTCCTGAGCTGCTCGGAAGTGTAAGCAACTACTCGGCCTTCCTGCATGAGAACTCCACCCAAACCTCTGCCCGATGCGTCACGAGAAAACATCAAAGGGCTTCTCAAGGTTCGAGTTGTGCTAGCACTGGGGCGAGATGTCAACAATTTCTTCAAACTCTCAAAGGCTTCACGACAAGCTCGACTCCACTCAAACTTCTTTTCCTTCTTCAAAAGCTCGGTCATAGGTTTGGCAATCTTAGAGAAGTTCGGGATGAACCTCAGATAATAGCCGACCAAGCCTAGAAAAGCTGCGGATCTGTAGCCATTGTCTTAGGAGTTTTCCAATTAAGCACGTCCTGCACTTTGCTTGGATCAACGGATATGCCTTCCTCCGAAATGACGTGACCCGGGAATGGAACTTTCTTAAGCCAGAATTCACACTTGCTGAATTTAGCATACAAGCTGGTGATCTCGCAATCTTTGGAGAACAATGCGAAGATGCTCGGCATGCTCTTCCTCGGACTTGGAATACACCGGGATGTCATCAATAAAGACCACCACAAACTTGTCAAGCTTGGGCATGAATACCGAATTCATAAGATACATGAAGTGTGCCGGTGCATTTGTCAACCCAAAAGACATCACCAAATACTCATACGAGGCCGTACCAGTGTAGAGAAGGCTGTCTTAGGCACATCTTCAGCCTCGATCTTGATCTGATGATAACTCGAGCGCAAATCAACCTTCGAAAATACCTTAGCTCCCATCAAGCTGATCAAACAAAATATCAATGCGAGGCAATGGATACTTGTTCTTGATCGTGACTGCATTGAGGGGCGGTAATCCACACATAAGCGCAATGATTTGTCCTTCTTCTTGACAAAGAGAGCTGGACAACCCCAAGGTGAAGAACTAGGTCTAATGTAACCTTTGTCCAATAGTTCCTTCAACTGTTCCTTCAATTCTGCTAATTCCTTGGGTGCCATTTTGTAAGGTCTTTTTGAGATCGGAGCCGTGCACTGGCTGCAACTCAATCTTGAACTCAATATCCCTGTCCGGAGGCATTCCCGGAAGATCCTCGGGGAACACATCAGGAAACTCGTGGACAATTGGGATATCGGTCGGACCCTCGACAATAGCTTGGTGTACTTGCTGGAGTACAATTCTTAGGATAGGTAAGTCGAAGAACGTCCGACCGTGCAATGGGGAATTCAAGTTGACGGTGAAAGCATCTATGTCCAACACGGCCTTGTGGTATTTCATCCACATCATACCCAATATCACATCTATATTACTGCCGGGAAGAACAATGCAATCTGTGGGGTATACCTTAGTCCGAAGGGTGAGTCGGTGCCCATCTAACCTCGTCTCTAGCGGTGATCCGACCACTAGCTGACTTTATCAAATATGATGAACTCATCGTGCTACGGCATAACCCAAACTTTTCCACAAACATGCTACTGATAAAATTATGCGATGCTCCGAGAATCAAATAATACGAGGGCGAGGATGATCTCGAACAAAAAAACATACCAGCCATCACGGGAGCGTCGTCGGAATCTCCTCGGTAGACGTGTAATTCACACGCCCTGTCTTCGCTGGGGCTCGGTTGTTGTTCCCGCGCTGCTGATTGGGAGCATTGCCCCGCTGCTGATAGGGGCAATCCCTAATAAAGTGTCTGGGCGGCCACATCCAAAGCAAGGTGCTCCGGGTGGTGGCGGACGGTTCCTGCAGCATTACGAGCGGGACGGGGTGCTTGGAGCACGCTGTCCCATCGGCTGCTGCTGCGGGGGCCTCTGCTGCGGTGGGGGCCTCTCGTGGTGGTGCCGATTGACGCGGCGCCACCATAGGCTGAGAGCGGTAGCGGCTGTCCGGAGGGGTCGGTGTAGATCATGCGATACTTGGCCGGGGGTGGGTTGGATGGCCCCGTAGCACTCGCGGATCTCTTCTTCTCCGCCTGGACCCTGCGGTAGCCCTCTTCGACGAGGATGGCATTGTTCACAAACTACGAGAAGCTACCCGCCATATTGAGGGTAAGGCGGTCCTGCAACTCGGCGCCGAGTCCCTCCATGAAGCGATCCTTGCGCTTCGGTCGGTGTCCACCGGCTCGGGGGCATAGAGCGCCGGCCGGTTGAGCTGCTGGGTGTACTCGTGGACGCTGCGGGCTCCCCGGGTGAGAGCCATGAACTCCCTCGCCTTCCGACGCATCACACCCGCCGGTATGAAATGAGCGCGGAAGATCCTCTTGAAGTCCTCCCGGGTGGTCTGCGTGCCGGCGGCGGAGTGGCCGGGTGGGTAGCCCACCAAGCACTAGCGGCGCCCTCTAGCTGCTGCGTAGCAAAGAGCGTCTTCGCACATCGGTGCGGTGGAGCAGATCCAAACTTGGACTCGGTGAGGCGGATGAAGTCCTCCGCCCTCATCGGCTCGCCGGAGCCGTCGTACCTCGGGGGCTGGGTACCCGGGAACTCCTGGTATGAGGCCTCCCGCGGTGCCGCGTCGCGGTTACGGCGCCCGCGGTTGCCGTCCCGGCAGGTACCTGCTGACGGAGTTCCCGCGGGAACTCGTTCTGCTGCTGCTGATTGTCGCGCATAGCCGCGAAAAGCTGGGCCATCATGTCCATAGGGTTAGGGACAGGTGGCGGTGGTGGTGCTTCGTCTCCCGCACCTTGGGCCGAGCTTTCGGGCCTCTCGCCATGGAGATCATTGGTGTTGCGCGTTCTCACCATTCCGCCAAGCAAAATCGCGAAACCCATTAATCCGGTTGATTCGCAAAAGAATTCTCATTGCCATAGGGTAACCAAACGTGCAATTAATTAAACCAACAGCAGTAGCAAAACCAATGTAGTAATGCGGAATTTTACGGAATGAGAAACATCATCATTCAACACATCACACTGCATCAACATAGATCAAAGTTGCACCATAGTTCAATACATCATCGTCAACACCATAGTACGATCACGTTTCCGCTAAACAAGTTCCGATTACAACCAAAGGGAAAACAAGGTACAAGCGGGGAGATCGGCTGCTACTCCCTACGAGCGCGCACTAAGGTGCCGCTCAATCCTCCTCCGCATCGTCGGTGTCCTCAAGCTGCTCTCCACGACGGAGGAACAAGGTTACCCGAGGTCCTGGTCCACGCGGACCATACGCGGTGAGGAAACGTAAGTAGCGGGCGTCGGCTGCGTCTCGAGCCGCTGCTGCCTCGTCTCGGGCACTGAGCTGTAGTCCGCACCTCCTGCTGCAGATTAGCCACCGAGTCTGCTGCTGCTGGAGCTGTCCACGCGGTGCCGCGTTCTCCGCGGTGAGTGAGGTGACCTGCTGGTCCCGCTGGACAACTCTAGCCTCACTCTGTCTCATGGCTCCCATGAGAAGGCTCACCTCGCGGTTCCGATACTCATGTTGCCGAAACAGGACGTACTGCATAGCACGCGGTGTTTGCCGAGCATTGGGTTGAAGTGGGGTGTACTGGGGTCACTCAACAACTGCCATGCGGCGTCTCCGGCGGCTGTCGTAGGGGTCACCGACCGGTAGGTAGAGGTAAGGTGTCCCTACAAGGTCAGGTGCGTGAAGCTCACAAAGCCTGGTGAGAGCTGCCAGCGCTGCCAAGTCCCATGCGCTGAAGATCGCGAGACCCGTCGTGGTCACCATCCACGACTCCCGGCGTGGAGGTACCGCCTTGCCGGCACAACCACGTGCATGGTACAAGTGAGCATTCCTCGCTCCAAGAACTCCTTCCCTACGTAAGCGGGGGCTCGGTGTATCCCGGCGTACGCATGGCCTGCCATAGCATCGCGAGGTAAACCGCCGCGGTGCGAGCAATCAGACCACATCCAACCATTTTCCAAAATCTCAACGTTATCGGCCATCCGTAAGGAAACAAGATTCCCACGAGTCAATAAACGATTCGCGATAAAGTATGAACATTAAAAAGACAGAAAGCCTCGTATGGAAATAAATACATCACAAGCTCCCAACTAGCACAAAAGTGCCACAATTTCCATAACATCCATTAGTTCATACAACCATTTCCAACTAGCCATACAAACACACTCACACCTCCAAATATCCCTCACTAGGTGGTACTACTCGATTTAGTCCAGCTATCGAGCATCGAAATAATCTGCTACTAGCTGTCGGTCAGCCTACTCCCAACACCCTCCCGCTGAAGGAGGTTACTCCTACGGGTCGTCGACGTCGGACACGTCGTCGTGCGGTGGAGGTGGTGCCGGGGCAGCCTGCAACTGCTGCTGCAACTGCGCGACCTGCTGCTCCAACGTCCGAATGTTGTGGAGCTGCTCCTGCTCCAACTGCTGTGCAACCATCAGGTTGGTCCGGAGGTGGTGGATATAGTGCTCCTGCTGAGCCACTCGCGCGTTGCGGCCCACCAACTGCTGGCGTGCCTCATCGCGCTCACGGGTGCGGTCGTCCCTCTCCTGCCGAAGCTCGTCTCGCTCCTCCAGCAAGAGGTTACGCTGCACCAACAGGGCATCCCTCTCACGGATGAGGTCATCACGCTCACCCGTGACTCTCGCGACCTCCCGAGTCTTGCTTTGCAGACCCCGGATCGCGTCGGAGCGCTCCTGTGCAAGGGTGTCCAAGCGCTCCCGCCGCTCGCGACAGGACTAGAGACAACTCGGTCACACGGTCTCGGAGGCGCGTAGCCAGCGCGTCCGCGTCCCGGTGGATCCGGAACGCCTCGCGAGCGTAGCGTGCAACGCCATGGTAACCCAACTCCGTGCGGCCAATCCTCCCGAGACGGCGTTCGACTACCTCGTCGAAGTAGTCAAGTGTCGGGATCAGCTCGAAGGGGTGCCGGACAAGGAGTCTCCGTGAGAGGTCACAAACTCCGACAAAATGAACTGAGCTACCTTAGCTCGGCCCTGGTAGGTGTCCTTGGAGAACACTTGGTACTCCGTGAACCCTCCCTGCTCGTCGGGGTGGTGAGCAACCTCCGCCTTCACCTTGTGAAAGGCGACCCCAGAAACTCGATCACGCTGGGTGAAGTACAGCGGGGGCTGGGTGTGTCCAAGAGTCTCCAACAGCGCCCACAGCAAACCGGGGAAGTCTCCGTCAAGGCCTCCTCCCCGGCGGACCACGTGCTGTCAGCGTGCTCGCGGTTGGGCTCACTGTCGGACGGCATCTGCGAAAGGTAAGAAACAAATTTTTCCCACGTAAGCATGACGCACTGAAAGAGAGGATGCTTAACCAAGAGCATCCTGTGAGCAAGCAAAAGGTAATGATTAACAAAGGGCGAATTATCCTCCACTAGATCAAATCCTGCCCCGGCGATCCAACGCCGTACAGTCAACAAAACTGTACATTTTAGCACAGGAAACGATAGAATTGGTTCTTCCTTATACTAACAATAATTTAGATCATCTTCTCAGCTTTCCATCGAGTATTTAACCACCTCATTCCGCTAATCGAGCAAAAAGTTATGGGTGTTACCCGACAGACTATCCATTCTGATCGGTAATCTGTACAGCGAGTAGTAACTGACCAAAACCGGCCAGCTCGGTTCGAAACTGATCCTCCAAATGAATACAAAAGTTGGAACCCATGTTTCAACCTTTCCAAGTAGTACAAGATCACCCGTACTCAACAAATGAGCACCAAGATATGGTCAAAACGGTACCGATATACAATTCTGAAAACAGAGTTGAGGTAGTTTCAGTTCAGAGGGAGGAATCCGAGATTTTTGACCCTGCAACCTCAAAACCAGTCTTTCCTCAGACTACCAAAGTTGTAGCTCGTGATTCAAGCTTTCCAGAAAGTGCTCATTTGCCCTATTCCGACAATCGAGCTGGGAGTTATGGGGAAAACCAACCTGGCTGTCGTTCGGAAAAACAGACACAGCACCTCTGAACAAAGCAGAGCATAACTCCCTCTCTCTGGATCCAAACATCGCCAAACCACGTCCAAAAATTAGTTGACTTCATTAAGTTTTCAGAACATTTAAAATCACTCAAATCCAAGATTCGAGCAGAAAGTTATGGATTTTCTTTGCTTAGCGAGTTTCTGAAATTTCTGAGATTACAAAAATTCAGATTTTTAGGTTTGCCATTTTTATCATGAATGAACCTTAGCCATCCTATTCGTCCTCACCACGAAAGAAACAAAAATTTATACCGTCTCAACGGTGTACGCATTTCGGGGTGGCAACCCGCACTCAATCACGTAAGTCAGTCTAAATTATCGACTCACACCTACTAGCGTTGTTATGTACCTGCAGAAGATTCATTCCAGAAACGAGTACATCAAATTCAAAAGAAACTACAAAAATAAGCACAGTTCTACAAGTAACTACCCATAGAAAGGATCGCCCCGTGGTATGCCACGAGCCAACATTGTCCCGTATTCTCCGTCCGCGGGTACGGACCGCTAATTTAAATGCGAGACATACACGAGCCACAGCCGTAGATGCAAGTAATTAAACAATCATAACCCAGGGTTAGCATTGCCACTTGTTACAACTATTATAGTCCTTACGGGCACGTCCTCACACGATAACGTCCTAGTTTTCGAAAATAGGCTGCTTAAGGTGTTGTAATATCCCCATGACGGCTACGATACCACGCTGTGACGGACCCACCTCACGAAGAGGCGTTTCCATCTCCAGGATCATCATGGGTGGCATCACGCGCTGTGATACCCGATATTACAACATACAAACATAAGCATAATACAATGAATATAAGTACAAGTCTTACATTCATCCCGAGTACAAATGTACATCGAGTCTCGAAACATCGAAGCTAATAAGTTTGGAAATTAACTAAACGAGCGGAAGCAATTAAGATACAATCGCTCTCTCGGCGATACCTCAGCGGCACCGGCAGAGACGGATGTTCCTGCCCTAGAACATCTTACCGGCACATCAACTCCTCTACTCATCCGGGCCGCACCACTCCCAAGAGTAGTGGCCGTCACCCGAGTCTCCTCCTGCCGGACGTCTTCGCCGACGTCGAAGTCATGCACGGCGGCATCCTCCGAAAAACCACATAGAGCAAAGCCCCGAGCAACTAGAGCTCAGCAAGACCGACCCGTCAAAGTGGCCATCTACAGCCGACTCCTAGACATGCAAAGGCCGAGGGGATAGGATACATATAAGCTCTAAGCTGGCCTACAAGTAAATCCTTACTTTCAACTTTTAGCGAGTTTAATTAAGTTGCTCAAAAGAATAAATTTAATTTGCACTAAGCTATTGCATTACATGTTTCCAAACAAGTAATTAAGCAATACAGCAAATTAATCATAATCATCATCCTCAATGTTTCTCTTCTTACTACGTTCCGGCGGACGAGATAAGTGGTACTCGTTTACTTGTGAGGGGCAGCGATTCGAATCGATTTACATCCTGCAGGAGCAACCTGATTGCACGTCACATACGCGCTTCCCGGAAGCCGCATGGGACAACCTTTCCCAGCCGTGTCTGTAGTGTTAGTCGGGCCTAGCTCCCCGAGAAGGGTCCCCCACGCGATGCCGTCCCGGACGTCATCCGTGAGTAGAGTGCTCCCTTCTCTCCTCCCAAATTCCTGCCAAGTAACCAAGGGAGTAGGGTATCTCCCTAACATACGAGCAACCATCGGTACGTCGGTTTCATCGGGCCCATCAACACCAGCATGCAAGCGATACGTTCAAACTTATCCACATGGGCCGGACACGACGCGGTCCTTGTGTGCACGGACAGGGCTACAACCTTGAAGACTCTTTCGGTCCTTCACTTTCCACCTAGTTGCCCGTCCGGCCTCCAATTTTCCATTCTCATCTTGATACTCGAGCATCGTGCCCAAAAAGTGATTGTCCTATCTACGAGTGGTCTCCGTACCACTCGACGAGTCATCGCCCTAATTAGGCAAGCATCTAGCGTAGGGTGATCGAACCAGGATAAACAGGATCCTATCGCATGCTAGGGTTTTCATCACAACTCCTGTAGACCTAATGCACAATACGAGACCTACAAGCATAGTGATGAAAAATAAAAATACTTAAATTAAAAGGTTGTGCACGGGGCTTGCCTTGAGCTTGACCCTGGATAGCTGGGTCAACCACAGCAGCGACTTCGGCATCTCTTCGCTAGTCACCACGTTCACCACCGCAGACTACATGATGCAAAGGTGATGTGTAAAATTTGATGAATTTATGATATTAATTATTTTATGGAATACGTGCGAATTTCATCAAATGTATTTAATCCACGAGTATAAATTAACCTGGTGTCCAGCGGGGTGGAAAATGATTTAAGGTGATTATTTAATTTAATCTCCTTCATCAACTCCCATGAAGCATTTAAATCATTATCGCATGTGCAGAAAAGTAATTCATTAATCCTGACAAAAGCTAGGTAAAAATAGCAATTAAATTGCCCCTGGTCCTTACGCACATGCTATGGATAATAATCAAACTAAGCTTCATAATTTGGGGTAATTAAATAATTAATTAAGTCCAAAACTTGAATTTCCAAAAAGGAATTTAACCTAATTAAATTACTTCTGAACATGCCAAACTAAGTGCACCATAAAATAGTACATGTCTCCAGGAGTCCAACAAAATTTAGTTTGCAATTTTTGGAGGTCTAGAACTCCGGATATGAATTTTCTAAGTTTAAAAGGATTTACGAACTATTTACGAAAATGCCACTCGAGTTCCGTGCCACACCGCGGACCACGGGGTTCCGGATCCGCGTGTGGCTGTGGCCACACGGGATCTCGGGCCGTGTGGCCCGCCCCGTGGCCTCACCGGCGTCGGCCAGGAGGCGGCGGCGCGGTTAGCCGGAGCGGCGGCGGAGCTCGCGCGTGACTCGGCGAGCGGCCAGGGGTACACGGCGCGGCACGGGGAACTCGGGAGCGTAGTCCACGTGGCCAAAGGCTCACCGGAGAGGCGGCTCGGCGACGGCGGCGGTGGCGGAGTGGTTCGGCGGCGGCGCTCGTCACGGACGAAGCTCGAACGGACGCGCGGCTTGGCGGAGAGCTTCACCGGAGCATGAGCTTCCCCGTCACGGCCTCCGTTGAGGATGAGCACGACCGTGGGCGGCCGTCGACGTGAGGGTGGCGGCGGCCGGAACTCCGCGGCCGGGAAAACGGAAGAAACCGACGACCTAGTGAGCAAGGGGGAAAGTTAGGGTTTGAGGGGGTGCTCCGTCAACGTGCGCACGCACCGGCGCAAGAAAGGGGAGAAAAGCTCACCGGAGAGGCGTAATCTCGGTCGCGACGGCAATGGCGGCCGGAGAGAGCTCCTCGCGGAATTCTTCGAAATCGGTCGGTTTTAGTCCGCCATTTTTGGGGGTTTAGGGTCGTGGAGTAGTGTAGGGGTGTGGCGGCTCCCGTGGCGTGCTCGGCCGGGCTGCGGCGACCGGAGGCGGCGGGGCGGCGAGCTTCCGGGGAGGCGCGGCAATGGCGGGTGGAGAGGCTCGGGAGAGAGAGAGAAATGGGAGAGGGGGGTTCCGACCGGGAGGGAGCCTCCCCTTTGTCTCTCCGACCGAGCGGGACCGGGCCGAGAGGCAGCCGCCACGCGGCGCCGGCGTACGGTGCCGGTCGGGCGCGGGGCGCGCCCGTGCCTCGCCTGATGAGGCTGACGGGTGGGGCCCACGGTATATTCTCCTGGCATCTTCTCTTTTTCTCCGAATTTTCAAACGTGGTCTGGTCCGGTTTTTAAAAATCAAAAGCAGGACCTTCCCGAGTTCAAAAATTAAAGTGAAGAATTTTGTTAAGAAGTATAACTCTAGAAAGTGACATGCACGAAGAGTTTGCTCCAAAATTCATTCTAGAAAAATTCTGAAAAATCAGAGAAAAGGCTTAAATGCTAAGTTTGTCTGATTTATTTGGGGTACCAAACCTCGATGAAATCCAGTGGGGTTTTGACCTATATTTTTCATTTGACATGCCCTACAACATATATTTTTGGTTGACCATACTTGTATGGCAGGAATTTGAGTTGTAGTTCAAACCAAAGTGTTTTTGAATTTATTCAGCACCCAAAACACTTTGCATGTCAATGAAATTTCTTGGGTGGGTCAATCTAGCCCTGAGATTAGTTTTAAAAATGCTAACTCGAAATTTGGACACGGAGTGTCACACTTTTGTCATGTAATACAACATATATTTTTGGTGGGCCAAACTTGTGTTGTAGAATTTTGAGTTGTAGTTCAATTCCAATTGAATTTGAATTAATTGGCCAACCAAAACACATTGCATGTCAATGAAAATATTTGTGGGAGTGCTACTAGAACAGAGGCACATTTTAAAAATGCTAACTCGCAAAAGCAATTCTGACACGGGGTGTCACAGGCTCATGGGTCCATTGGCTACAGTTTCAGGGCATCTTGACATTGTTGACATCAACTGTGAAGTGGCTGACGAGAGGGTTCTCAAGATATTGGAGTTTCTTTCTACATTACACATCTGTAAGTATCTTGCAATTCTCCTAAACCTCGGAAATTTATGTGACACTCCGAGCCCCAATTTTTGCGAGTTAGCATTTTTAAAACTAATTCCAGGACTGGGCCAACATACCCAAGAAGTTTCATTGACATGCAAAGTGTTTTAGGCACCAAATAAATTCAAAAACACTTTGATTTGAACTACAACACAAATTCCTACCATACAAGTATGGTCAACCAAAAATATATGTTGTAGGGCATGTCAAATGAAAAATATAGGTCAAAAATCCACTGGATTTCATCGAGGTTTGGTACCCCAAATAAATCAGACAAACTTAGCATTTAAGCCTTTTCTCTGAATTTTCAGAATTCATCTAGAAAGAATTTTGGAGCAAACTCTTCGTGCATGTCACTTTCTAGAGTTATACTTCTTAACAAAATTCTTCACTTAAATTTTTGAACATGGGAAGGTCCTGCTTTTGATTTTTCAAAACCGGATCAGACCACGTTTGAAAATTGGAAGAAAAAGGAAAGATGCCGGGGGAATATACCGTGGGCCCCACCCGTCAGCCTCACTCGGGCGAGGCACGGCGCGCCCGCGCCCGACCGGCGCCGTGCGCCGGCGCCGCGTGGCGGCTGCCCCTGGCCCGGCCCGCTTGGTCGGAGAGACAAAGGGAGGTCCCCTCCCGGTCGGAACCCCTCTCCCATTTCTCTCTCTCTCCGAGCCTCTCTCCACCCGCCACCATTGCCGCCGCCTCCGGGAAGCTCGCCGCCCCGCCGCCGTGAGCCTTCTCCCCGCGCGCGCGTCCGCCTAGAGCTCCGCCTTGCCCCCTCCTAGCTCCACGAGCCACCGCGGAGGCTCCGGGGACCGTAAGTGGAGAATCGGGCGCCTTCTTCCTGCACCGGCCGCCGTGACCTCCCCACCAAATTCGCCTACTCCGGTGAGCTCTTGTTCGCCTTTTGCCGTCGAGCACGTGCAGCACCTTTCCCCGGACCTCCACGACGAGTGCCACTTTGATTCTTTTGCGCGAGGTGAAGCCGGCACCCTTTTCCTCCCTTGCCGCCGCCGGACACCTCCGCCTCTCCGTCGAGCCCCACTCCCAAGCCGTGCTCATCCTCGGCGAGCATGTGCCGGTGAAGCTTGTGCTCCGGGGAAGCTTCACGGCCAAGCCGCCTTCCCTCCCGTGCCCCCTCCACGGCGAGCACCCCCGCCGGACACCCACCGCACCGCCGCCGACCGTCGCGTCGCTTCTCCGGTGAGGCTCCTGCCAACCCGACCCCACCCCGAGATGCGCCGGGTCATACCGCACCTAGAGGCCCCCTGGACTTGGACCGCGAGCCGCGGACGTTGCTCCGACCAGCGCGCGCCGCCCCGGCCGACGCCGGTGAGGCCACGGGGCGGGCCACACGGCCCGGATCCCATGTGGCCACAGCCACACGCGGATCCAGAACCCCGTGGTCCGCTATGTGGCACTGAACCGCGGAGGTTTAAATTTAAATCTCGAGTGGCAATTTCGTAAATAGTTCGGAAATCCTTTTAAACTTAGAAAATTCATATCTTTTGATCCAAAGCTCGAAAAATTGCAAACTAAATTTTGTTGGACTCCTTGAGACTTGTACTATTTAATGGTGCAGTTAGATTTACATTATCAGAGGCAAATTAAATGAGCTAATTTCCTTTTTGAAAATTCAAGATTTGGGCTTGATTAATTATTTAATTACCCCAAATTATGAAGCTTAGTTCGATTATTATCCATAGCATGTGCTTAAGGACCAGGGGCAATTTAATTGCTATTTTACCTAGCTTTTGTTAGGATTAATGAATTACTTTCCTGCACATGCGATAATGATTTAATTGCTTCATGGGAGTTGATGAAGGAGATTAAATTAAGTAATCACCTTAAATCATTTCCACCCCGCTGGACACCAAGTTAATTTATACTCATGAATCAAATGCGTTTGATGAAATTCGCACGTATTCCATAAAATAATTAATATCATAAATTCATCAAATTTTACACATCACCTTTGCATCATGTAGGCTGCGGAGGTGAACGTGGTGACCAGCGAAGAGACGCCGGAAGCTACTGCTGTTGTTGACCCAGCTATCCGGGGTCAAGCTCAAGGCAAGCCCCGGTGCACAACCTTTTAATTTAAGTATTTTATTTTCATCACTGTGTTTGTAGGTCTGCATCTGTGCATTAGGTCTACGGGAGTTGTGATGAAACCCTAGCATGCGATAGGATCCTGTTTATCCTGATTCGATCACCCTACGCTAGATGCTTGCTTAAATAGGGCGATGATCCGTCGAGTGGTACGGAGACCACTCGTAGATAGGACAATCACTTTTTGGGCACGATGCTTGAGTATCAAGATGAGAATGGAAAATTGGAGGCCGGACGGGCAACTAGGTGGAAAGTGAAGGACTGAAAGAGTCTTCAAGGTTGTAGCCCCGTACGTGCACGCAAGGACCGCGTCGTGTCCGGCCCATGTGGATAAGTTTGAACGTACTTGCTTGCATGCTTGGTGTTGATGGGCCCGATGAAACCGACGTACCGATGGTTGCTGTATGTTAGGGAGATACCCTACTCCCTTGGTTACTTGGCAGGAATTTGGGAGGAGAGGAGGGAGCACTCTACTCACGGATGACGTACGGGACGGCATCGCGTGGGGGACCCTTCTCGGGGGAGCTAGACCCGACTAACACTACGGTGCTGAGCTGGGAAAGGTTGTCTCATGCGGCTTACGGGAAGCGCGTATGTGACGTGCGGTCGGGTTGCTCTGCAGGATGTAAATCGATTCGAATCGCTGCCCCTCACGATAGCGAGTACCACTTGTCCCGTCGACCGGAACGTAGTAAGAAGAGGAACATTGATGATGATGATTATGATTATTTTGCTGTATTGCTTAATTACTTGTTTGGAAACATGTAATGCAATAGCTTAGTGCAAATTAAATTTATTCTTTTGAGCAACTTAATTAAAGCTGCTAAAAGTTGAAAGTAAGGATTTACTTGTAGGTCGGCTTAGAGCTTATATGTATCCTATCCCCCTGGCCTTTGCATGTCTAGGAGTCGGCTGTAGATGGCCACTTTGACGGGTCGATCTTGCTGAGCTCTGGTTGCTCGGGGCTTTGCTCTATGTGGTTTTCGAGAGGATGCCGCCGTGCATGACTTCGACGTCGGCGAAGACGTCGCGCAGGAGGAGACTCCGGGTGACGGCCACTACACTTGGGAGTGGTGCGGCCCGGATGAGTAGAGGAGTTGTTGTGCCGGTAAGATGTTCTAGGGCAGGAACATCTGTCTCTGCCGGATGCTCGTGATGTATCGCCGAGAGAGCGATTGTATCTTATTTGCTTCCGCTTGTTTAGTTAATTCCAAACTTATTAGCTTCGATGTTTCGAGACTACGAGGTACATTTGTACTGTGATGAATGTAAGACTTGTACTTATATTCATTGGATTATGCTTATGTTTGTATGTTGTAATATCGGGTATCACGGCGCGTGATGCCACCCATGATGATCCTGGAGATGGAAACGCCTCTTCGTGAGGTGGGTCCGTCACAGCGTGGTATCGAGCCGTCATGGGATATTACAACACCTTAAGCAGCCTAATTTCGAAAACTAGGACGTTACCGTGTGAGGACGTACCGGTAAGGACTATATTAGTCGTAACAGTGGCAAAGCTAACCCTGGGTTATGATTGTTTAATTACTCGCATCTACGGCTGTGGCTCGGGTATGTATGCATTTAAATTAGCGGTCCGTGCCCGCGGACGGAGAATACGGGACAATGTTGGCTCGTGGCATACCACGGGGCGATCCTTTCTATGGGTCGTTACTTGTAGAACTGTGCTTATTTTTGTATTTTCTTTTGAATTTGATGTACTTGTTTCTGGAATGAATCTTCTGCAGGTACATAACAACGCTAGTAGGTGTGAGTCGATAATTTAGACTGACTTACGTGATTGAGTGCGGGTTGCCACCCCGAAATTCGTACACCGTTGAGACGGTATAATTATTTGTTTCTTTCGTGGTGAGCACGAATAGGATGAATAAGGTGCATTCATGATAAAAATGGCAACACTAAAAGTCTGATTTTTATAAACTCAGCAAATTTCAGAAACTCGCTAAGCGAAGGAAATCCGTAACTTTTTGCTCGAATCTTGGATTTGAGTAATTCCAGATGTTCTGGAAACCTTAAAAAGTCAACTAATTTTTGGACGTGGTTTGGGGAAGTTTGGATCCAGAGAGAGGGAGTTATGCTCTGCTTTGTTCAGAGGTGCTGTGTCTGTTTTTCAGAACGACAGCCTGGTTGGTTTTCCCCATAACTCCCAGCTCGATTGTCGGAATAAGGCAAATGAGCACTTTATGGAAAGCTTGAATCACGAGCTACAACTTTGGTAGTCTGAGGAAAGACTGGTTTTGAGGTTGCAGGGTCAAAAATCTCGGATTCCTCCCTCTGAACTGAAACTACCTCAACTCTGTTTTCAGAATTGTATATCGGTACCGTTTTGACCATATCTTGGTGCTCATGTGTTGAGTACGGGTGATCTTGTACTACTTGGAAAGGTTGAAACGTGGGTTCCAACTTTCGTATTCATTTGGAGGACCAGTTTCGAACCGAGCTGGCCGGTTTTGGTCAGTTATTACCCGCTGTACTTCACCCAGCGTGATCGAGTTTCTGGGGTCGCCTTTCACAAGGTGAAGGCGGAGGTTGCTCACCACCCCGACGAGCAGGAAGGGTTCACGGAGTACCAAGTGTTCTCCAAGGACACCTACCAGGGCCGAGCTAAGATAGCTCAGTTCATTTTGTCGGAGTTTGTGACCTCTCACAGAGACTCCTTGTCCGGCACCCCCTTCGAGCTGATCCCGACACTTGACTACTTCGACGAGGTAGTCGAACGCCGTCTCGGGAGGATTGGCCGCACGGAGTTGGGTTACCATGGCGTTGCTCGCTACGCTCGCGAGGCGTTCTGGATACACCGGGACGCGGACGCGCTGGCTACGCGCCTCCGAGACCGTGTGACCGAGTTGTCCCTAGTCCGTCGCGAGCGGCGGGAGCGCTTGGACATCCTTGCACAGGAGCGCTCCGACGCGATCCGGGGTCTGCAAAGCAAGACTCGGGAGGTCGCGAGAGTCACGGGTGAGCGTGATGACCTCATCCGTGAGAGGGATGCCCTGTTGGTGCAGCGTAACCTCTTGCTGGAGGAGCGAGACGAGCTTCGGCAGGAGAGGGACGACCGCACCCGTGAGCGCGATGAGGCACGCCAGCAGTTGGTGGGCCGCAACGCGCGAGTGGCTCAGCAGGAGCACTATATCCACCACCTCCGGACCAACCTGATGGTTGCACAGCAGTTGGAGCAGGAGCAGCTCCACAACATTCAGACGTTGGAGCAGCAGGTCGCGCAGTTGCAGCAGCAGTTGCAGGCTGCCCTGGCACCACCTCCACCACACGACGACGCGTCCGACGTCGACGACCCGTAGGAGTGACCTCCTTCGGCGGGAGGGTGTTGGGAATAGGCTGACTGGCAGCTAGTAGCAGATTATTTTGATGCTCGATAGCTGGACTAAATCGAGTAGTACCACCTAGTGAGGGATATTTGGAGGTGTGAGTGTATTTGTATGGCTAGTTGGAAATGGATGTATGAACTAATGAATGTTATGGAAATTGTGGCACTTTTGTGCTAGTTGGGAGCTTTGTGATGTATTTTATTTCCATACGATGCTTTCTTTCTTTTAAATGTTCATACTTTATCGCGAGTCGTTTATTGACTGTGGGAATCTTGTTTCCTTACAGATGGCCGATAACGTTGAGATTTTGGACAACGGTTGGATGTGGTCTGATTGCTCGCACCGCGGCGGTTTACCTGCGATGCTATGGCAGGCCATGCGGACGCTGGGATACACCGAGCCCCCTGCTTACGTAGGGAAGGAGTTCGTGGAGCGAGGAATGCTCACTTGTACCATGCACGTGGTTGTGCCGGGCAAGGCGGTACCTCCACGCCAGGAGTCGTGGATGGTGACCACGACGGGTCTCGCGATCTTCAGCGCATGGGACTTGGCAGCGCTGGCAGCTCTCACCAGGCTTTGTGAGCTTCACGCACCTGACCTTGTAGGGACACCTTACCTCTACCTACCGGTCGGTGACCCCTACGACAGCCGCTGGAGACGCCGCATGGCAGTGTTGAGTGACCCCAGTACACCCCACTTCAACCCCATGCTGGCAAACACCGCGTGCTATGCAGACGTCCTGTTTCGGCAGCACGAGTATCGGAACCGCGAGGTGAGCCTTCTCATGGGAGCCATGAGACAGAATGAGGCTAGAGTTGTCCAGCGGGACCAGCAGGTCACCTCACTCACCGCGGAGAACGCGGCACTGCGTGGACAGCTCCAGCAGCAGCAGACTCCGGTGGCTAATCTGCAGCAGGAGGTGCAGACTACAGCTCAGGCCCGAGACGAGGCAGCAGCGGCTCGAGACGCAGCCGACGCCCGCTACTTACGTTTCCTCACCGCGTACGGTCCGCGTGGACCAGGACCTCGGGTAACCTTGTTCCTCCGTCAGGGAGAGCAGCTTGAGGACACCGACGATGCGGAGGAGGATTGAGCGGCACATTAGTGCGCGCTGTAGGGAGTAGCAGCCGATCTCCCTACTTGTATCTTGTTTTCCCTTTGGTTGTAATCGGAACTTGTTTAGCGGAAACGTGATCGTACTATGGTGTTGACGATTATGTATTGAACTATGGTGCAACTTTGAACTATGTTGATGCAGTGTGATGTGTTGAATGATGATGTTTCTCATTCCGTAAAATTTCGCATTACTACATTGGTTTTTGCTACTGCTGTTGGTTTAATTAATTGCACATTTGGTTACCCTATGGCAATGAGTATTCTTTTGCGAAT
This sequence comes from Chloris gayana, assembly GCA_031894775.1. NCBI lineage: Eukaryota > Viridiplantae > Streptophyta > Magnoliopsida > Poales > Poaceae > Chloris > Chloris gayana. Next base: position 909,591 of record JAUNZO010001252.1, read on the forward strand.
CAACTGGATTAATGGGTTTCGCGATTTTGCTTGGCAGAATGGTGAGAACGCGCAACACCAATGATCTCCATGGCGAGAGGCCCGAAAGCTCGGCCCAAGGTGCGGGAGACGAAGCACCACCACCGCCACCTGTCCCTAACCCTATGGACATGATGGCCCAGTTTTTCGCGGCTATGCGCGATAATCAGCAGCAGCAGAACGAGTTCCTGCGGGAACTCCGTCGGCAGGTACCTGCCGGGGACGGCAACCGCGGGCGCCGGAACCGCGACGCGGCGCCGCGGGAGGCCTCATACCAGGAGTTCCTGGGCACCCAGCCCCCGAGGTACGACGGCTCCGGCGAGCCGATGAGGGCGGAGGACTTCATCCGTCTCACCGAGTCCAAGTTTGGACTGCTCCACTGCACCGATGTGCAGAAGACGCTCTTTGCTACGCAGCAGCTAGAGGGCGCCGCTAGTGCTTGGTGGGCTACCCACCTGGCCACTCCGGCCGCCGGCACGCAGACCACCCGGGAGGACTTCAAGAGGATCTTCCGCGCTCACTTCATACCGGCGGGTGTGATGCGCCGGAAGGCGAGAGAGTTCATGGCTCTCACCCAGGGAGGCCGCAGCGTACACGAGTACACCCGGCAGTTCAACCGGCTGGCACTTTACGCCCCGAGCTGGTGGACACCGATCGGAAGCGCAAGGATCGCTTCATGGAGGGACTCGGCGCTGAGTTGCAGGACCGCCTTACCCTCAATATGGCGGGTAGCTTCTCGGAGTTCGTGAACAATGCCATCCTCGCCGAGGAGGGCTACCGCAGGGTCCGAGGCGGAGAAGAAGAGATCCGCGAGTACTACGGGGCCATCCAACCCACCCCCGGCCAAGTATCGCATGATCTACACCGACCCCTCCGGACAGCGCTACCGCTCTCGGCCTATGGTGGCGCCGCGTCAGTCGGCACCCCCACGGAGGCCCCCACCGCAGCAGAGGCCCCCGCAGCAGCAGCAGATGGGACAGCGTGCTCCGAGCACCCCGTCCTGCTCGAGTGCTGCAGGGAACCGTCCGCCACCACCCGGAGCACCTTGCTTTGGATGTGGCCGCCCAGGACACTTTGTTAGGGATTGCCCCTATCAGCAGCGGGGCAATGCTCCTAATCAGCAGCGCGGGAACAACAACCGAGCCCCGGCGAAGACAGGGCGTGTGAATTACACGTCTACCGAGGAGATTCCGGACGACGCTCCTGTGATGGCTGGTATGTTTTCTGTTCGAGATCATCCTGCCCTCGTATTATTTGATTCCGGAGCATCGCATAATTTTATCAGTAGCATGTTTGTGGAAAAGTTTGGGTTATGCCGTAGCACGATGAGTTCATCATATTTGATAAAGTCAGCTAGTGGTCGGATCACCGCTAGAGACGAGGTTAGATGGGCACCAGTCACCCTTCAGACTAAGGTATACCCCACAGATTGCATTGTTCTTCCTGGCAGTAATATAGATGTGATATTGGGTATGATGTGGATGAAATACCACAAGGCCGTGTTGGACATAGATGCTTTCACCGTCAACTTGAATTCCCCATTGCACGGTCGGGACGTTCTTCGACTTACCTATCCTAAGAATTGTACTCCAGCGAGTACACCAAGCTATTGTCGAGGGTCCGACCGATATCCCAATTGTCCGTGAGTTTCCTGATGTGTTTCCTGAGGATCTTCCGGGAATGCCTCCGGACAGGGATATTGAGTTCAAGATTGAGTTGCAGCCAGGCACGGCTCCGATCTCAAAAAGACCTTACAAAATGGCACCCAAGGAATTAGCAGAGTTGAAGGAACAGTTGAAGGAACTATTGGACAAAGGTTACATTAGACCTAGTTCTTCACCTTGGGGCTGTCCAGCTCTCTTTGTCAAGAAGAAGGACAAATCATTGCGCTTATGTGTGGATTACCGACCCCTCAATGCAGTCACGATCAAGAACAAGTATCCATTGCCTCGCATTGATATTTTGTTTGATCGGTTGATGGGAGCTAAGGTATTTTCGAAGGTTGATTTGCGCTCGGGTTATCATCGGATCAAGATCGAGGCTGAAGATGTGCCTAAGACAGCCTTCTCTACACGGTACGGCTCTGTATGAGTATTTGGTGATGTCTTTTGGGTTGACAAATGCACCGGCACACTTCATGTATCTTATGAATTCGGTATTCATGCCCGAGCTTGACAAGTTTGTGGTGGTCTTTATTGATGACATCCTGGTGTACTCCAAGTCCGAGGAAGAGCATGCCGAGCATCTTCGCATTGTTCTCCAAAGATTGCGAGATCACCAGTTGTATGCTAAATTCAGCAAGTGTGAATTCTGGCTTAAGAAAGTTCCATTCTTGGGTCACGTCATTTCGGAGGAAGGCATATCCGTTGATCCAAGCAAAGTGCGGGACGTGCTTAATTGGAAAACTCCGAAATCAGTACCACGGATCCGCAGTTTCCTAGGCTTGGCAGGCTATTATCGGAGGTTCATCCCGAACTTCTCCAAGATTGCCAAACCTATGACCGAGCTTTTGAAGAAGGAAAAGAAGTTTGAGTGGAGTCGGGCTTGTCGGGAAGCCTTTGAGACTTTGAAGAAATTGTTGACATCCGCCCCGGTGCTAGCGCAGCCGAACCTTGAGAAGCCCTTTGATGTTTTCCGTGACGCATCGGGCGGAGGTTTGGGTGGAGTTCTCATGCAGGAAGGCCGAGTAGTTGCTTACACTTCCGGGCAGCTCAGGAAGCACGAGCAGAATTATCCTACTCACGATCTTGAGTTAGCGGCGGTTGTACTCGCTCTGAAGGTGTAGCGGCATTATCTGTTGGGTAATCTCGTTCGCATCTACACCGATCACAAGAGCTTGAAGTACATATTCACTCAAGACGATCTGAACATGAGACAGCGCCGTTGGTTGGAATTGATTAAAGATTATGAGTTGGAAGTGCACTACCACCCTGGCAAGGCAAATGTTGTGGCAGATGCACTCAGCAGGAAGGCACAGTGTAACCTCCTTCGAGGCCACTCGGTCCATCGCGGATGGGCATTACATCCAAGTTGTGCCCCACGGGTCGCTCTACAACTTGGCATTGATACCCACCTTGCGCGATGAAGTGGTAGAAGCGCAGAAAGCTGATACTTGCATTGCCCATCTCAAGAGGAGGATAAAAGAGGGAGATAGGCAAGTGGCATGTTTTCGCGAGGACGATGCGGGAGTTGTTTGGTTCAAAGACCGCATCGTGGTGCCGAAAGTTCCCGAGCTACGTAAGAAGATATTGGATGAGGCTCACCTAGCCAAGTATGCTATGCATCCCGGCAGCAATAAAATGTACCATGATCTTAGGACGAGGTATTGGTGGACCAGGATGAAAAGAGAGATTGCTCACTACGTCGCTGAATGTGACACTTGTCGTCGTGTCAAGGCTGATCATTTGAGACCAGCCGGACCGTTGCAGCCACTTAGTGTTCCAGCATGGAAGTGGGACGATATTAGCATGGACTTTATTGTTGGCTTGCCCTCCACAGTTCGGAAGTTTGATTCTATTTGGGTAATTGTCGACCGCTTGACAAAGGTGGCACATTTCATACCGGTGAGGACTTGCTATAGGATGCCCAAATATGCCCGGTTGTACATTGAACGGATCTTGTGTTTGCATGGTGTACCTAGGACAATCATTTCTGATCGAGGATCACGGTTTGTGGGACGTTTACGGGAGCAACTTCATGCTTCCCTAGGAACGAAGTTGATTCGAAGCTTAGCTTACCACCCACGGACCGACGGGCAAACGGAGAGAGTAAACCAAATATTGGAAGACATGTTGAGAGCCTATGTTCCGGATCACGACAAGAAATGGGATGAATGCTTACCTTTGGCAGAGTTTGCTTACAACAATAGCTACCAAGAGAGCATTAAGATGGCACCGTTTGAGGCTCTCTATGGTCGCCGATGCCGTACTCCACTCAGCTGGTCCGAGTCCGGAGAGAGAACCATCTTTGGGCCAGAACTTGTGCAACAAGGCGAGGAGCGAGTATTAGAAATCCAAGCAAACCTCAAGGCAGCAAAATCAAGGCAAAAGAGCTACGCGGATAAGAGGCGCCGACCACTTGAGTTCCAAGTGGGTGACCTTGTGTACCTTCGAGTCTCGCCGACCAAGGGTGTACAAAGGTTTGGCGTGAGAGGCAAGCTCTCACCCCGCTACATAGGCCCCTATTCCATTGTGGCTAGATGTGGTGCGGTTGCTTACAAGCTTGACCTGCTCGACACACTCACCGGTGTGCATGACGTCTTCCATGTCTCGCAACCGAAGAAGTGTCTCAAAGCACCCGTTGACCGAGTACTTGGATGAAGTAGTACCATTGCAGCCCGATTTGTCGTACTACGAGCGGCCGGTCAAGATTGTCGATACGAAGGAAAGAGTTACCCGACATGGCACTCGAAGTTTTTCAAGGTTCGGTGGAGTCACCACTCCGCAAGGAAGGCTACGTGGGAGTCAGAAGATTTTCTTCGCACCCACTACCCGAAATTCCCGCTCCAACCTAGAGGTACGTAACCCACCTTCTCCTTACTTAAACTTAATCTCGGGACGAGATTTCTTTAAGGGAGAGGGCTGTGACACTCCGAGCCCCAATTTTTGCGAGTTAGCATTTTTAAAACTCATTCCAGGACTGGGCCAACATACCCAAGAAGTTTCATTGACATGCAAAGTGTTTTAGGCACCAAATAAATTCAAAAACACTTTGATTTGAACTACAACTCAAATTCCTACCATACAAGTATGGTCAACCAAAAATATATGTTGTAGGGCATGTCAAATGAAAAATATAGGTCAAAAACCCACTGGATTTCATCGAGGTTTGGTACCCCAAATAAATCAGACAAACTTAGCATTTAAGCCTTTTCTCTGAATTTTCAGAATTCATCTAGAAAGAATTTTGGAGCAAACTCTTCGTGCATGTCACTTTCTAGAGTTATACTTCTTAACAAAATTCTTCACTTAAATTTTTGAACACGGCAAGGTCCTGCTTTTGATTTTTCAAAACCGGATCAGACCACGTTTGAAAATTGGAAGAAAAAGGAAAGATGCCGGGGGAATATACCGTGGGCCCCACCCGTCAGCCTCATCGGGCGAGGCACGGGCGCGCCCGCGCCCGACCGGCGCCGTACGCCGGCGCCGCGTGGCGGCTGCCCCCGGCCCGGCCCCGCTCGGTCGGAGAGACAAAGGGAGGTCCCCTCCCCGGTCGGAACCCCTCTCCCATTTCTCTCTCTCTCCCGAGCCTCTCTCCACCCGCCACCATTGCCGCCGCCTCCCGGGAAGCTCGCCGCCCGCCGCCGTGAGCCTTCTCCCCGCGCGCGCGTCCGCCTAGAGCTCCGCCTTGCCCCCTCCTAGCTCCACGAGCCACCGCGGAGGCTCCCGGGGACCGTAAGTGGAGAATCGGGCGCCTTCTTCCTGCACCGGCCGCCGTGACCTCCCCACCAAATTCGCCTGCTCCGGTGAGCTCTTGTTCCCCTTTTGCCGTCGAGCACGTGCAGCACCTTTCCCCGGACCTCCCCGACGAGTGCCACTTTGATTCTTTTGCGCGAGGTGAAGCCGGCACCCCTTTTCCTCCCTCGCCGCCGCCGGACACCTCCGCCTCTCCGTCGAGCCCCACTCCCAAGCTGTGCTCATCCTCGGCCGAGCATGTGCCGGTGAAGCTCGTGCTCCGGGGAAGCTTCACGGCCAAGCCGCCTTCCCTCCCGTGCCCCCTCCACGGCGAGCACCCCCGCCGGACACCCACCGCACCGCCGCCGACCGTCGCGTCGCTTCTCCGGTGAGGCTCCCGCCAACCCGACCCCACCCCGAGATGCGCCAGGTCATTCCGCACCTAGAGGCCCCCTGGACTTGGACCGCGAGCCGCGGAGGCGCGGACGTTGCTCCGACCAACGCGCCGCCGCCCCGGCCGACGCCGGTGAGGCCACGAGGCGGGCCACACGGCCCGGATCCCGTGTGGCCACAGCCACACGCGGATCCGGAACCACTGTGGTCCGCTATGTGGCACTGGACCGCGGAGGTTTAAATTTAAATCTCGAGTGGCAATTTCGTAAATAGTTCGGAAATCCTTTTAAACTTAGAAAATTCATATCTTTTGATCCAAAGCTCGAAAAATTGCAAACTAAATTTTGTTGGACTCCTTGAGACTTGTACTATTTAATGGTGCAGTTAGATTTACATTATCAGAGGCAAATTAAATGAGCTAATTTCCTTTTTGGAAATTCAAGATTTGGGCTTGATTAATTATTTAATTACCCCAAATTATGAAGCTTAGTTCGATTATTATCCATAGCATGTGCTTAAGGACCAGGGGCAATTTAATTGCTATTTTACCTAGCTTTTGTTAGGATTAATGAATTACTTTCCTGCACATGCGATAATGATTTAATTGCTTCATGGGAGTTGATGAAGGAGATTAAATTAAGTAATCACCTTAAATCATTTCCACCCCGCTGGACACCAAGTTAATTTATACTCATGAATCAAATGCGTTTGATGAAATTCGTACGTATTCCATAAAATAATTAATATCATAAATTCATCAAATTTTACACATCACCTTTGCATCATGTAGCTGCGGAGGTGAACGTGGTGACCAGCGAAGAGACGCCGGAAGCTACTGCTGTTGTTGACCCAGCTATCCGGGGTCAAGCTCAAGGCAAGCCCCGGTGCACAACCTTTTAATTTAAGTATTTTATTTTCATCATCTGTGTTTGTAGGTGCATGCTCGTGCATTAGGTCTACAGGAGTTGTGATGAAACCCTAGCATGCGATAGGATCCTGTTTATCCTGATTCGATCACCCTACGCTAGATGCTTGCTTAAATAGGGCGATGATCCGTCGAGTGGTACGGAGACCACTCGTAGATAGGACAATCACTTTTTGGGCACGATGCTGAGTATCAAGATGAGAATGGAAAATTGGAGGCCGGACGGGCAACTAGGTGGAAAGTGAAGGACTGAAAGAGTCTTCAAGGTTGTAGCCCCGTACGTGCACGCAAGGACCGCGTCGTGTCCGGCCCATGTGGATAAGTTTGAACGTCATTGCTTGCATGCTGGTGTTGATGGGCCCGAGTAAACCGACGTACCGATGGTTGCTGTATGTTAGGGAGATACCCTACTTCCTTGGTTACTTGGCAGGAATTTGGGAGGAGAGGAGGGAGCACTCTACTCACGGATGACGTACGGGACGGCATCGCGTGGGGGACCCTTCTCGGGGAGCTAGGCCCGACTAACACTACGGTGCCGGCTGGGAAAGGTTGTCTCATGCGGCTTACGGGAAGCGCGTATGTGACGTGCGATCAGGTTGCTCCTGCAGGATGTAAATCGATTCGAATCGCTGCCCCTCACGATAACGAGTACCACTTGTCCCGTCGACCGGAACATAGTAAGAAGAGGAACATTGATGTTGATGATTATGATTATTTTGCTGTATTGCTTAATTACTTGTTTGGAAACATGTAATGCAATAGCTTAGTGCAAATTAAATTTATTCTTTTGAGCAACTTAATTAAAGCTGCTAAAAGTTGAAAGTAAGGATTTACTTGTAGGTCGGCTTAGAGCTTATATGTATCCTATCCCCCTGGCCTTTGCATGTCTAGGAGTCGGCTGTAGATGGCCACTTTGACGGGTCGATCTTGCTCGAGCTCTAGTTGCTCGGGGCTTTGCTCTATGTGGTTTTCGAGAGGATGCCGCCGTGCATGACTTCGACGTCGGCGAAGACGTCGCGGCAGGAGGAGACTCGGGTGACGGCCACTACACTTGGGAGTGGTGCGGCCCGGATGAGTAGAGGAGTTGTTGTGCCGGTAAGATGTTCTAGGGCAGGAACATCTGTCTCTGCCGGATGCTCGTGATGTATCGCCGAGAGAGCGATTGTATCTTATTTGCTTCCGCTGTTTAGTTAATTCCAAACTTATTAGCTTCGATGTTTCGAGACTCGAGGTACATTTGTACTTGTGATGAATGTAAGACTTGTACTTATATTCATTGGATTATGCTTATGTTTGTATGTTGTAATATCGGGTATCACAGCGCGTGATGCCACCCATGATGATCCTGGAGATGGAAACGCCTCTTCGTGAGGTGGGTCTGTCACAATTTACAATAGCTTTCATTTGTGTAAGAATGTAAACACTGTTATTCTTTAAACTTGTAGTAGTTAGGAATGTGTTGAATTCGGCAGTGAAAAACCCAGATGACCATGCTTACTTTGTTTCCTTCTCAATGCAAAGGGTAGCTTTGCTAGATTTAAGTGCAAATTTCATAGTTGCATATCAAGGTCAGAGAATTATGTGTTAATAATTCAAAAATGTTTTATTCCATTGCCAGAATCACACTAATGTACAAGTTAATTTCTTATTCTAGGGAAAATTTTCCTTCCTTTTTGAATTATGCCTCTCTAAGTATGCCAAACAAAAAAAATATATGAACTTATTACAGCGTGCCTTCCATTTCTATACAGGTTTCAGTTCTGCTTGGTATGAAAAAATTGGGCGGCCGTGCCATCTACTTCTCTAAAGATAACCGTGATACGTGTTGCCAATTGCCATCTTGTGTCTGGGTAATATGTATGTCTGTGTTTCAAAAAAAAATGTATGTCTGCCAATTCTGCACACTAGCAGGCAGCAAAATGCGTAGAGTTTGTAGCAGACGTAGTTGGTCCAGCCAGCTATAGTTATCTTATTCATCCTTTGCACTGTTGTTTGTGGATCTGTTCAGCCGTTACTAGCACATTTCTGGATCTGGTTGAACCTTCACGTGGTACCGTGAAGGTCTGTTTTGTCTTGTAACATAATTGTCTCAGTTATCTCCTGTAGCCAAACGTCATCATACGTAGCAACGTCATTCCCTAGTCAATTTCAAGGTCTGCTCAGCACAATCGAACAAATTAGGTAGTGTTTATCTATGTGATAAACGTGGTTCTTTTTCGCTATGTTTTAGGCTTAATCTGCACAAAACGGTGACCTTGTGGAAGAAAATCTATAGAAATCAGTAGAAACCTAACCTTTTGCTACGCTCCTGGATTGACTATGAATTCAATGAAAAAGGTGATGATCCCTTTTGTGGTGGCCAGGTCATTGCCAACGAAGTACCTTGTATCTGCACGGCACCGCCCACCTGAGAAAACTCCAGCTTCGATCGACTGCTTTCCTCACTCACTCCAGCTGCTTTTTTGCTCCAGACACAAGTCGCAACAAAATATATATAGTTTGTGTTGGTTCTTGCACGAACTTCTTCTGAGCATCTACACATTGACGCCCCAGGCCAGAGATCATTCCTCTTCCAGAGCCAAAATCTCTTCATGTCACACGTCCTTTTGATTTATTTGAATATATAAGGTAGACACCACCTCTACCTTTTCCATTGAAAAAATGTCACTGACGTCCTTTAATGGCAGCACCATAACTGAACCCGCAGACGATAATGCTGTTGCCGACATGCTAAAGAATGTTTAGTTCCATTCCTTAGCATTCAAATCAGCCTATGCAATGTAGTCAAGTGAATTTCTTATTCAAGGGAAAACATTCCTTCATTTATGAATTTCTGTCTCTTAAGTATACCACCAAACTCTGTGCCTTTCATTTCACATACAGGTTTCAATTTCTGCTACATGTGAAAAAAGTAGGCTACCGAGCGATCTACTTCTCCCCAAGTGAACTTTATTTTAAGGAGGACTGTAGCGGCGGGTAACCTCGTACACATTGCTACAGTCCATTTTTGTAGCCATCAGTGTTCATTTTTAAAGTTTGTTCATCACAAGCTAACAAATTCAGTAGCATTTAAGTGGCTATGTGTGGTCATGAATTGGGTCAATTCCTTGTATGCAACTGCAATTTCTCTCATATCCTTATTTGCCATCGCAAATATGCTTATCCCCTTTATGCCATTGAGTTGCAAGTTCTTACCCTTATTTTCCATCCAAGTCATTTTTATTTTTTCTTAATGTGAAAGGATGAAAAGGGCCTTGTCTTCTTCCTCAACCTCCTCCTCCCTTTTCTCTCTAAACATGGCTGCCTGGGGAGAGGCTAGGAGAGGCATCTCGAGGGTTGACCTCCGCCCTCGGGCACCGCCGCTATGACGTCAGGTGTGGGTGAGCTCTACCACTGTCGCCATGGTGCCAGGAGTGGCCCGAGCTTTGCCGCCATTATCGCCATGCGCGACAAGCTCAGGCGCTGCCGTGGGGCATGCGGCAATCTCATGAGCCACTACCATAGGGCCAGGTGTGGCCCAAACTCTACCGCCGCCATAGGACCAGGCACGTGGCAAGGTCGTGCGCCACCGCCATAGGGCCAGGCGTGGCCCTAACACCATCGCTGCCATGGGTCCCACTGCCACCGTTATCTCTTGGACAACCTCGATAAAGCTCAGAGAAGGACAGGGAGGGAGGGAGAGAAGGAGTTTGAAAGATGAGGGTATTTTGGTCTTTACTAGAAATTTTAATTGAGAAAAGAAAAGGAAAGGATGACGTGGATGACATATACAAGGACAAAGAAATTGCAACAGATGACATGGAAATGATAACCTATTTTGCGATGGCAAATAAGGGACGATTAGATAAAATTGCATTGGCACTGAGGGAATTATCTCTTTTAATTTTTAATCTCCTTTTGCTGCACCGCTGGATTGACAACAAATTCGAAATTGCTCAACAAGAGAACTAAAAGAGAGAAGAGCATTGTTAAGACGATACTCCTGCTGACAGCTGGTGCATGGTGCACAAGAGTGTTAAAGGTGCCGGGCCCAATTGTGGTGGCCAGGTTGTTGCCATCGAAGTAGCCAGTTCCTGCACGCCACATTCCACCTGAGAAAACCCAGCTTTCCCCCATCCCATTCACTCCCCCACCCCAGTGGCACCAGGCAAATTTGTGCTGCTTCTTGAGCGACCTTCTTCTGATTTTCTCCCATTCCCACGCCCCAGGCCTGAGATTATTCCTCCCAGCAACCCGATTAGCGTCTCTAGCCGTCTAGCGTCCTTGCACGGCGAGACCACCGCTGAAGCCGCTGCAGGTGAGATGAGGTTTCTGGCGTTTTTCTCCGCTTTTTCGGTTCGGCCTTCTCATGATCTTCTCGATGGCTCTTGCCCTGTTCAGCTCGACACGATGCCTACGGTGGAAGCCGACGGCCATGGCACCGGCGGCATCGACGCCTTGCCGGACTGCATCCTGGAGCACATCCTCGGCTTCGTGCCGGCGGAGGACGCCGTGCGGACATCCGTGCTCGCTCCACGCTGGCGCCACCTCTGGAAATCCGCTCAAGGCCTGCATATCGGGTGCCGCGATGATGTCGGCGGACCACCGGGGCCTGTGAAGGAGTGCCGAATGTTCGTCAACCATCTGCTCCTCGGCCGCAAATGTTCACCCCTTGACACGTTCGAGATTAGGCTCGGTGAGTTTGACACTGACGACATGCTGCTTCTGAACCTCTGGGTGAAGTATGCCATCCTGTGCAAAGTCAGGGTACTCAGCCTCCGTTCCTTCTCAAGGATCTATCTGGAGCTGTATGAGCAACCTCTCTCGTGGAGCCTCAGGAGGCTAGAACTTCATGGTGTGCGGTTGCATAATTCTGCCGCGGACTTCTCGAGATGCCGGGTGCTGGAACATCTGGAACAGCACGGATGTGGCATGTACGGGGGAACCAAGATGGTGTCTCAGTCCCTAAGACATCTAAGCATCATTTCTTCTAGTTTCTTTGATCCCTCATATGAGTGTGCCCGTGTTCGCATATGTGCTCCAAATCTGATTTCGCTGCACCTAGACGACATCGCGGAGATGACTCCCATGCTTGACAGAATGCTATTATTGGTGAAGGCATTTGTCCGACTAACCAAACGGTGCGATGACTACTGCTGTAAAGACGATGCCGACGATGATGTTCATTGTGTCTGTCAGCTGTGTGACAGTTTCTGGAACCGTCACAGTGGAGGTACTAGTTGTGTGCTTCTAAGCGGTCTATCAAAAGCTGCCAATTTGGCTCTGATTTCTGACCCTGACGTGGTACGCTTCTCTCTTAATTTGCCCCCGTTATATTGTAATTGCATAAGCCATCCATTTGTTTCCATGACACTTGTAATCGTTGTGGGATAATGATACTCAATTCCATAGATTTGCATTTTGAATATGCATAGCACGCAGTCAGCTAATCTTTACAAAAAGAACTAGTACACATCTGATCAGGGCATGAATTCTTTCCAGATCATTTTCAGAGGTAATTTGAGATGGTGCCCTACGTTTAGCAATTTAAAGAAGTTATTGCTTAATGAGTACTGGTGCGTGCCTGATTTCAATGCATTGGCCTGTATTCTTGCACACTCACCAATTCTTGAGAAGCTCACTCTTCAACTCTTTTCTGAGGTATACACATCAAACATAGGAAACTACTGCATACCATGATTATGAATAATGCATTTTCTGCTCATTGCGGGGGCCAATGCATAAGGTGGAAATGAAAGGTGGCTTCAGTCCGATGGGTCCATCAGCAAGAATTTCAGAACATCTTGACACAATCGAGATCAAGTGTGAAGTGGTTGATGAGAGGGTTCTCAAAGTTTTAAAGCTTCTGTCTACATTTAACATTTGTAAGCTGTGTATATATCTTGTACCGTGTTTCATTCCTCTGCGTTATGTATATTGCTATTGCCATCATTATTGTGAGAATGTAAACAAATTCAACCATGTAGAAAAATTTTGACGCTATTGCGCCGAAGATGTTAAAGTATAGATGCAAAAAGTCCTGCAGTTGATAGATGTTTCATTGTTAGGACGGGATCCACATGGCGTTATTTCTGTTAAGTTACATTTCCTACATACATAGAACCTGAGTTATTATGTTGACTTCTAGAGAAGTTGTGACACAGTTGAGCTTTTTGACTAGTTTGGAATGAACGTAATTTAAAATTTAGAGGATCATTCTGGCTCTGTATAATTTTCTTATCAATGCAAAGGGTAGTTTTGTTAGCTAAGTATAAGTTTCACGGCTTTTAGTGTCACTACGGGAGAATCCATATTTGCCGAGTGCTAGGGGCACTCGGCAAAGCCTTGTTTGCACTCGGCAAAGCCTTTGCCGAGTGCCGCACTCGGTATACAACCATCGGCATAGGTCTTATCGGCAAACAACGTTTGCCGAGTGCAATCCTTCGAGCACTCGGCAAGCGTTTGCCGAGTGCTACATTCGACACTCGGCAAAGATTTCTGGAAATAATAAAAAAAACACAGGAGCGGTGGTCCACGCTGGCGGGCCCACCACACTGCCGCCGAGGCTGCCGCTGCCCTGCCCGAGGCCACCGCCATGCCGGGCACTCCGGTCCTCCGCGCCTTCCCTGCCGGCGCCGGTTGCCGGTCCTCCGCGCCGTCGCTGTCGGCCCGCACCGCCGCGCGCCATGGCCGGAGTGCCGCCTGCCCGCCCTCCGCCATGCCCGCTCGAGGCCGCCTCCGCGCCGATTGGGGCGCCGCCGCCGCCTGGACGCGCCGCACGGGGAGGCGCCGCCGCGTCGCTCGAGGCCGCCTCCGCGCCGGCCGGGGCGCCGCCGCCGCATGGACGCGCCGCACGGGGAGGCGTCGCCGCGTCGCCCGAGGCCGCCGCCGCGCCGTGGTGGATGTCGTCGCCGCGCTGGCCGCCTCCTCGCCTAGATCCACGCCGCCGCGCCGTGGTGGATGTCGTCGCCGCGCCGGCCGCCTCTCTCGCCTAGATCCACGCCGCCGCGCCTCGGGAGAGGTCGCGCCCGCCGCCTCCGACCCTAGATCCGCGCCGCCGTGCCTCGGGAGAGGCCGCGCCCTCCACGTAGAGGAAGCCGCCTACCCGCCGAGGGGCCCGGTGTGGGGGCCGTCGCCCTACCGCCACCGCTCGACCGCCGGCCGGGGATCGCCGCCGCCGCAGCTGCGGCCGCCGCGCACCCGCCGAGGTGTGGAGAGAGAGAAGGGGATGGAGGGGCCACGGCATGGAGAGAGAGAGAGAGAGAGGAAGGGAGGGAGGGGCAGCGGCGAGCCGCGGCATGGAGAGAGAGAGGAAACGGAGGGAGGCGCCACTGCCGGTGCGGCATGGAGAGAGAGAGGAAGGAAAGGGAGGGCCGCGGGCCGCGGCGAGGAAAGAGAGAGGGGGATTGTGTGCGGTGGAGAGAGAGAGGAAGCCTTATCCGATGGGAGGGGGTGCAGCCAATAGGAGCTGTCCTTTTTAGATCGACGGATTGGTGACGTGGATTGTTGCCAAGTGTCTAGCAAAACACTCGGCAAACAAGCACTTTGCCGAGTGTTTTGTATGGCACTCGGCAAAAAAAAACTATATCATTCAAAAAAAAATTAAAAATTACTAAATAAATTTAAAACAGAATCAAATTTTGGTATGACATAATTTGTATGATCTATTACCTATACAAAATTATTTGGGGGTCAAAATAAAACTCGTCCAGTCAATTTGACTCCAAATTTTAATAACTCATTATCAACTCTAAGGTTCTTCTTTAGAGATTATTCGTTTTGTAAGCAATATGCGTGATAACTTTTACAAAACATTCTCTACTTTTTATCATAGCTTCTACCTATGATACCATAGCGTCACAACAAATATTATGATTTTCTGACTTTATTTGATTTTTCTAGAATTTAAAAACCAGTCACACATACATTAGCGGTCATATTTCTGAAAAAATATATGTCAAATTTCTTTTTCTTTTATGGGTAAGATCCTAAATTGGGCTAAATATCATGAATATAATTTTTATACTGATTTTATTTTATTATTTGAAACACTTGTAGTTCAAATTTGACTTTATTCTAAAAATTGCTTGAAATGTAATTAATTAACTAAATATAGCAAATAAAGACAAAAATATACAAAATTTTAACATAAAGTAACACATGTTGTATGTTGAGAGTAGAAAAAGTTTTGAAGTAAGAAAAGAAAAAAATAATATTTTTTTGCCGAGTGTCAAGCAATACACTCGGCAAACTCTTAACTTTGCCGAGTGTCAAAAATGAAAACACTCGGCAAAGCAAACAGCATTTGCCGAGTGTCTTTTTTATGCCGAGTGTTTTATCGTTGACACTCGGCAAATGCGTTGTTTGCCGAGTGCCCGCAATAAAACACTCGGCAAACCACGGAACACTCGGCATAGTTGGGTTTTCCCGTAGTGTGTATCAAGTACAGAAATTTATGTCTAAACAACTAAGGAATGCTTCATTCCATTTCTAGATTTATCGAGGATAACAATCAGCCTATGCAGTGTAGTCAAGTGAATTTCATATTCAGGGGAAAACGTTTCTTCAGTTGTGAAATTCTGTTTCTGAAGTATACCGACACACTTACTCTGTGTGCCGTTCATTTTATATGCAGGTTTCAGTTGCTGCTAGATATGGAAAAGTTCAGGCTATTGAGCGCCCTACTTCTCACTAAGAAATAGTATGAGGTTAAAGATAACTATGACAAAGTTGCCATCTTTTGTGTATGGGCAATTCGTGTGTTGTGCCAATTCTATGCTTCCAACCAGACGAATTTGTGAAGTTGGCAACAGAAGTAGTTGGACCTGCTAGCCATGTTATTTCCTCTGCATTATAGACAGATGTGAACCTGTTTAGCAATTTGGAGCTATTAATATGCATTTAACAGTTTTTGGTTTATCCTTGAGGGTGTAATGTGACCAATTAACGTGCCATTACAAGCACACTTCTTATTGAACCTTCAAATGTTACCGTGCTTTGTTCTCTCTCTTAGCCTAAAGTTGTCATATGCATCAACGTCATTCGTGATCATTTTTAAAGTTTGTGCAGCACACAAGCTAACGAACTCAGTAGTACCTCTCTGGGCTGTCCTACGTGATCAACGTGATATTTTCTTTTTCACTCTTTAGGCTTAATCGGTACAAAATGATCACCATCCGAAAGGAATTCTACAGAAACCAACTACTAAAAATCTGACTTTTTGCTACGCTACTGGATTGACAACAAATTAAATTCGGAAATTCCCCGATAAGAACTAAAATAAGATGCAGTATCAAATTCTGTAGATATAGCTGGGGCATGGCGCACATGGTTTACGACTGGTAGGTTCTCACCAAAAAAGGTGCCGGTCCCCATCCTCACCCACTCAACGTCTCAACCACTCCTACCTTGTTCTCTGCTCCGCAGCGCCCGGTCACTGCAAGAAAATCTGTGCTGGTTCTTGCATGACATTCTTCTAATCTTCTTGGATTCCACACCCTGGGCCCGAGATCTTTCCTCTCCGAGAACCGATCCCTTCGCATTGCTGTGGTCCTTGCAACGTGAGGCCACCAATACTGAAGCCGCCGCCAACAGTTGAGGTGGGGTTGCGGGGCCCGCTATGTGTCGACTGGGTTGACACATGACCCATCGTCGACCACCGCTTAGCGGCTTAGGAGATGGCCCAATAGACGGCCCATGTCGCGCATCATCTTCTTCTTCCTCCTGTGTCGCGTTCGACGTCGCCCACAACCGCTGCCGTCACTAACTCATCGGTGAGCTCGACGGACCACCACCGCCACCATTTTCAAGGTTGGACGGGAGGTGGAGCTTGATTTCAGCGGTACAAACCCAACCCGAACCATAACTCGACCCTACCATGCTTTGCCCCCCCCCCGGCAACCCCCAACCACCACCTGGGATCGATCCCAAGTCCTAGCAAAAAGAAAAAAAATCACTTGTGCTGACAAAAGCACACGTAAAAAGACAACAAATTCTCACATGTTTCATGCTTAAAGGCTTCCCATGTAAGGATCGGATGGTAAAAAGACAACTCATTCTCACATGTTACATCTTTACAAAGGCTTCATATCTAAGGATATGGTAAGAGTTCACGGGTTTCTCGAGTTTCTTAAAGGCTTCCCGTGTAAAGACACGGTGGTAAAAAGAGATCTCATTCTCACATATTAGGCTATCTCTACCGACCTCCCCATTTGACTACCCATATCTCAAATGGGTGTAAAATTGCAAAAACAAGTCTCCAATGGGCCACCAAGATGGGAGCCCCATTTTGGGAACGCTACACCCCCTGATGCACATTTGAAGCAGCTTGGAGACGACCCATACGACCTGAAAAACAAAAGAAGGCTACCATTGGAGATGGTGTGCTACGACGCCTTACTCCACCAGCCGCTGGCCTAGCTCACCCCGTCCTCCTCCACACTGCGGCGCGCTGACACGTCCCGAGCCCCGCGCCTCCAGCTGCGCGCCACCTCTTCTCCCTCGTTCTCCTCCGCCTGTGCCGGGGCTAAAATCTCCCTGCGCTGCTCCTACTCGTTGGCCGGCGAGGGTGGCGACAGGCAAGGGCGACTCTATTCTCCTCCACCACCCCACCCTGTCCCGCATCGCCCTGTGCTCGTCCGCTGCCCCACCCCGTCCCGCTCGAGCTACGTCGCGACCGAAGGTGCTCCGTCTCGCCTCCGCAATTTTGCCCCATCGACCGGAGTCATTGGCCCCCTCGTCGGAGCCGTCACGACTCCACCTTCCTCGAGTAGCCCTGCCCTCTGCACCTCCACAGCTCCGCCCCGCCGCTGCGCGCAGATCCCATCTGGCCCAGTTTCGATCACCGTTGGAGATCAATGTTTTTTAGTGGTGCCTTTTCAGCAAGGTGTATATTTTTCTTAAGAATTTTTGTAGTAAATATAAATTATAGTTAAAAAATTGTATGTCTACATTGTACCCACAAATAAATAGATGTATATTATCATTTACTTGTGAAATGATTCTCTTTACTGCAGGAACAAAAACATAAATATGGAATGAAAGGAATCCGAAGTCCAATGGACATGTCAGATGCAATATCAAAACACCTGAAGATAGTTGAAATCAAGAGTGCTGTGATTGATGAGTACATTTTGAAAGTTTTGAAGTTCCTAAGCAGCCTCAACTTTCGTAAGTAAATCAGCAATACTCTTAAGGTGTTCTATATTTTTGTAGTTTGCCTTTATATGTAGGTAAGAAAAAAGAGGTTAAAATTAAATATATTCATTAGGTAAAAAGGGTGTTTACTGTTGGAAGTATAATTCATTAGATATACAGTGAGTAGTGCATGATAATTTATGGGTACTTGAAGAATCCGTGAGCTCGTCAAATTCGAGCAATCCTATCCGTGTTCCTTTAGGATTTGTACCTTATTCTAGTCCTATCCATGTTTCTCACGGATCTGCATAACATTTACTGTATGCCCCCTGCCACAAATTCATTTGGTTGTTTCGCCTTCCCGTGTCAATATGCTTTCTTCTTGGAAATAACGTGTGGAAAGTATTTGTTACTGACCATGTAGTAACAATTTTAAAGTCAGAGTGTAGTAGAGATGTTCCAAGTTCCATAAAATGTTTGGTGGTTTTCTTCTTTTTTTCTCGAAAACGCAGGAGAGCTGCGCTTCATTATATTAAGAAGAGAAAACGGAAAAGACCCGGTACAACTCGCACTTTACCACACCCCCTACAAATCTAGATTACAAAGTGCCTGAGCTAGAAAAAAGCGACGAAACACACTAAGGGGCTCCAACCAAGGAAGCTGACAAGAGGCTTAAGCCTCGAGCTCCTGCAAGCGACCAGAGGCGGCGTTCCTCCCTGATAAGGCTAAAAGCATCGTTAGGCTTGGCGCTACCCCATCAAACACACACCTATTCCTGTGGTTCCACAACAACCATGCCCCCAGGATGACTAGAGAATTGATGCCTTGTTGATGCAGTCCATTTGTCACTCCGGAGACACGCTTCCACCAAGAGTCGAACACTTGCTCATCCGGCTGCGGAGTTAGGGAGTGCAGACCACTTTGCCTCAATAGATAGAACCAAAACTGCCGTGCAAAGACACACCCTACCAGGAGATGGTCAACCAATTCTTCCTCTTGATCACAAAGAGGACAGCAGTCCTGATGTGGCAGCCCATGGCGCGCTAATCAGTCCGCAGTCCAACATCGTTTATGCGCCACTATCCACATAAAAAAAACGACATTTAGGTGGCGCCCAGGTCTTCCAAATCCTCTCCCACGGACTAAACTGAGTTGCTCCTATGAACAAGCTTTCATATGCTGACTTTGCAGAATATTGCCCAGAAGAGGACAACTTCCAAATGTGTGTGTCTGTTGTGTCCTGCTGCAGAACCAAATCCTCCACAATATCCCAAATATGAAGATATTCTACCAAGACCCCAACATGGAGAGCACCCAAAATATCCGAGATCCAAGCGTTGTTGGTGAGCGCCTGTTTGACTGTGCGAATGTTAGCTCTTCGACGCGGAACTGCAGCAAAGAGTCTAGGTGCAACCTCCTCGATGCTTCTACCGTGGATCCAACGATCAGTCCAAAAGAGGGTATTTTCCCCATCTCCAACCTCGGATGCTACTGCCATTGAGAAGAAAGCCCGGGCCTGCTCAGGAACCTGAATTGGGTGGCTCGACCAAGGCCGATGTGGCTCCGTCTTTTGTAACCAGAGCCAACGAACACGTAGAGCCCAACTCAGATTTGTGAGGTTAGAAATGCCAAGGCCGCCCAACTCAAAAGGACGGCAGACCACATCCCACGCCACAAGGCAATGTCCTCCTTTTGGGTTTTCCGAACTAATCTACAAAAGAGTAATGTGCTACCTAACCGTCAAGTACCTTTGGGGTCCAAATACCTTATATTGTTGTATCCATTTTCATTTTTATTAGTTTTTATACATTTCAATGCTAGCTGTAAGAATTTTATATTAGGATCGATTTTATTATCTTATGAGACACTTGGCCTTATATTTCGGGCTAGTTGTGTCCATAGTGAAAATGATCACATGACACTCCGAGAAAATAATCGAATAATTACCCACCTTTTTCAATTTTACATTTCAATAGTGCAGTTTTTTTTAGAGTTCAAGGGAGAGCATTGAGCTTTCCCCAGTCCATATTACATTAAACAAACAGGACCGGTTTTAGTCTTTTACAGCACATAGTTCACGAACATGCATCCCAGGAGTTCACACACGCTTACAAGCGCCACTGCGCCTATCAGGCATGCAAGCCCTCCAAAATACCCACTTCAGCTGTCATCGCCAGGTCACCCTCCTGGCCCTCCAACACCCAGTCATCGAAGAGGCCAACCATTTTGATCTCGGACAGCTTCGAGAAAAATAGCTGCTTCCTGGTCAATGCAATCTCTCTGGCCTCCTTGATATATCTTCCAGGTCTTGAAACCAAGCCATGTACATCTACAGATTCTTCGACGGACACAACATCTTCCAATTATTTAGCAGTGCTACAGTTTTCTTGCACACCTGAGGAGCAATAGTGCAGTTTTATTAAGTGAATATGTTGGGAAAATCGGTGTCCCTAGGCCAACACCGACTCTTTAGAAATGGTATCAAACTGGTGTGATACCACTTCTTCTATGGACCCAAACCCAACACCACTTCTCTATTGAGGAGATCTTTGATCATATATGGGACTACCGTGGCTAAAAGAAAAGTGACTAAATTTTAGTCAGATTTGGGACTAAAATACCAAACACAAAGACTAAAGGGACTAAAATCTTTTCAGTCCCATTAGACACCTTCTCTATTGTTGGCTCATATTTTTGGCTAGTTGTGGCCATAGTGGAAATGATCTAGTGACACTATGCTAGAAAATAATTGAATAATTAACCACCTTTTTCCACTCAACTGTAACACAATAAAAAAGACGACAGCTAAGTTGTGGTGCGGTTTTGTTAAGTGAATGCATGCATTTTCCCTTTTTACTTGCCAATATTTATTTGTAACATGCAAACTTATTTTGAAACTTGTAATACTTTCCTACAGGTTTCAGTTTAGATGAAGTGGAGATTTTGGAAGGTTAGAAGTTGGGGCCTGTGATTCTCAGATCATCATCTTGATCTCTTGGGAGTTATGTGTCATCATTCTGTTACCTATCTCGTTTCTGGTCATGTGCACTTTTGCAGCTTATTTTAATTTCTTACTGGGAGGACACCGATCAACTCGTTGGGCCTTTGATCATATATGCGTGTTTCAACTTCACTAACGGAAGCGAACTGGAGCCACAGCTACAGTCATACTCGTTGCATCTCTCTTGCTATATTGGTGCAAACTTTATTCACATAGTTATGCATCCTGTAAAACAAAAAAAAAAAAGTCTGGTTTTCAAGTACAAGGTTATGTTGGACAGCAGCCCATGAACTCCCTAATTGGTACTGAAGTGTGTATTTGGGAATTCCAGGGGAGTGTATTTGGGAATTTCAAGGAAGTACTGAAGTGTGTCTCCTCATATCTTCTTGTCTGTGATGAAACATCTAACGACAAGAACCATTTCAGTCGAGTTCCTGTAGTTAAATACCTTAATTAGGTCAATATGTTCACTGCTAGAAAGCTTCGGACTGTTTGGCTCACGACATCTCAGCTTCGCACTACTCACTCTGTCTGTCACAAACGAGACATAAGAAAGCCCATAAATACTAATATTTTTTTGACGGGGTAGAGAGCACAGAGCATTAATTGGGGGCATGGTGTTGTCATAGAAGTACCTAGTTTGTGGACGTCACTGTCCACCTCACATCCGAGAAAACACCAAAGGTTCCACCGGCGGCAGGCTTCTATGGCATCCTCGAGTAAATGCAGACCAGTGTGCCCGCCTCGGGCCTGCACTGACACATTTCATCATAATTCAGCATTTCAATTCTGATTTATCTTTAGAATAAAACTCATTTTTGCTTGTTCTCTAAAATTGAAATTCTGAATGATCCTAATCTAGGGACAGTGATATATAAAATTTAAATGAGCATAAGCTTTAGTTTGAATGGACTAATGGAGCAATGATCATAAGGCTGCAATTTCAGGACACCTTAAGGTAGTCAAGATCAAGTGTGATGTTGATGGAGGGCTCTCGAAGTTCTGAAGTTCTTGTGCACATTTAAGATACGTAAGCAAATTTGTAACTCTACTTGCGCTTCTCAATATCTATCTTGTACTAGCCGTAACCTCATCTGGGAGGACGAAAGGCTTAGTTTTATATAGCCATGGCCCTGTTTGTTGAAACTTCAATTCATATATAGTTTCATACACAAGATAGTTGCTGCACTCTAATGGTTAAAGAATTTATCCTTGTCCGCACTTTTGATTCTACTTTATACTTTGTTTCCGGTTCAATTACTATCCTATATGTATAATACAAACTTCATCATGGCATCTTTACACCGTATTTTCATATTTTTTGAGTTAGCTCTTTGCTTCTTGGAAATATGCCTCAGTTGTATAACTAATGAATCGTTTTGTTTATCTAATTAGTTATTTTTATAACTTATGCTCCATTGTTTCTCATATTTAAAGTATAAATGATGGATGTAGAGTCATATTGCACCCTGGCAATAAAAGAATACACTGGGTACAAGGTAACAAATCAACATATTGGTTCATTGTCAGGTCGAGTAACACTAATCTAAAACATTGGTCGAATGAATTCTCATTGAAGCCAGCTATAAAATTATATAGTTCTAAAATTGTATACAAAATATTTATGAAAAATATAAAATGTTTTCCTTTATATAGATAATGGTATACCATCTATCATCATGCAAAATTTGAGCTTCTAATTCAAATTGTACAAAGGGAAACAAAAAAAGAAAAATAGCATAATGGAGTAGATTAAGCCAACCTAAATTGTTTGAGAGAGTAAAGTGAGTCAAGATTTTGTTCGGTTTGTAATTTGGATAAAGTGGATTGTTCGGGGAGTATAATGGATTTTTTTAAGGTGAGTAAAGTGGTTTGTATCACTGCTGATGAATTCAAAGCAAGTTGAGACGGTAGCAAGATTATTTCCTTTCGTCAATCCTACTCTAGTACTCTTCCATCCTTATACATGCATCAAATCAACAGCAAATATTGTTCAGAACTCATATATATGGTTGAACTGAACACTCTACCATGTTATTTCCTTTGCATTCTTAGTTAGATGCAGATTATTTGTTCGACAAACTTGTCCAGTTACTCTTTCAGTGATATCATGTGCCAATATTCAAAGATTTGTCAGGGAGTTAGTATAGCCCACATGTTCGATGTAGAATCGAAAAAAATTATGCCGGATGTCTGGAAAATTGCACTGTCCAAACACTACTACAATCAGGGTGTATAGTGACGAGTCAAAAGGCCCTACGGTAGCGGGTATACCGGCCCGCCGTTACGCCTCCGTAGCTACAAATAAACATTTGTAGCGATGTTAAAATTGCGCACCACCGTTAAAAACCGACACAGTAGCGGTGGGTGACTGTTCCACCCAAAAAACAAAAAGAGTCCTGGCCCGCAACGAGGCCCGAGTCCATGTTGCCGCCCGGTCGTTGTCGGATCCACGAATCTAAACCTCCCACGTGTCGCCGCCCTGGAAGGGGTTGGGGCGGGGGGGGGTGAGGGGTCGCCGGATCTGACTCCCCTGCCCCGTGAGTTGTCCGCCGCCGCCGGAGGGGAGTCCACCCTTTCCATCGCCATCCGCGGTCGTGGAGGGTGGGTAGGCGGCGGATGGAGACTTGGAGAGAGAGAGAGAGCTGTTGGGGGCGGCAGCAGAGTGGGTGGGGTGGGGTGGACAGCGGGTGCCGATGTGAGGGCATGGGGAGTCTTAAGATTTTTACTTTTAGATTTAGTCGGTTTGTGTTTGTTGTGCTCAGATTGTAGCGGCAGCTCACATTGTGGGCCGCTTTTAAAAAACAATTTTTAAAGGCGGTCCATGTTGTAACCTGCTGTTAAAAATGATCTTATTTTTAAAGAAAATCCATAACTTCATCCACCGCTACAAATCAATTTGTAGGAGTGGCTTACCCGAAAACCGTAACGACAGGTCTCTTTTTCTTACGTCGCTACGTGAATCCGTAAAGCGCCGCTACGTGCCTTTCTTGAGTGAAAACATCAATCGTTCTCGGTGCATCTGTTAGTTCTTCTTTGTTTTATTAAAAGTCCCTTAGTCAATATTGATCATGTGGGACATTAATTTTGAAAATTTCATAAGAGTATTTTTTCTGCATTGCATCATATGGAAAAGGTAAATATCCTTTATTTTCTCCGTGACTTTATCCCATGGAAAAATCCACCTTACTCCTTTATTGTTCTTCATTGGCACGAAAAAATAGCTACTAAGTAGATCAATCATATTTCCATTTCCTTCAAAAAAGAATATATATAAGGTGTTATTCTGTAATTAATCTTGTCATGCTACATACTAGTATGAATTGCTGAGAGTAGCAGTTGGAGCCGATAACTAAAATTCATAAGCTATCTTATCATATCTGGTTGAATTTGATCTTAGTATGGTAAAACAGTAATAAAAATGTATCGAATTCAAACGGTTTGAGAATTTTATTTTTAGACTCGTGATTTTTAGCGTCATAAACATAAAACTCGTTCCGAAGGATGCAATCCATAATTATGGGCCAGAAGTGTCAGCGGTACACGGCCAGAAGGGCCCGCTTGTCCGCGTCCATCAGCATATCAACGGATGGAGTGAACTCGACCTGCTCCTGCTCCACTTCATCGTCTCTCTTTCAACTGCCGTCTCGTTCCCTTGGGAGCGCCCGAAGGGGCTAAGCCTGCCGCCTGCGCTGTGCGCCGCCGCCATCCTTTCCACGGAACCGCTTGCCTAAGCCGCCGTTGCCGAGGTGGTCGCCCCGCGAGATCTCCATCCCCATGTTCGCTTTGCAGGTTTTCTCTGCCTTCCGACTTCTGATTGATTTTTCGCCCTGCAGGTGTTTGACGGAATGCTTCCATGGGAGAATGCCAAGAGAGCACTCGTGGCGACCGGACGGGACGGTATCCATGCGCTGCCAGACAGCCTCCTCGAGCAGATCCTTGGCTACCTGCCCGCGCGTGATGCCGTGCGAACTTGTGTGCTTGCCCGGCGCTGGAGCCACCTCTGGAAGTGGACCACGTCTCTGCGCATTGTGTGTGACGAGAAAGTGGACTCCTTGGACAGGCAACTGAACTTTGTGAAGAACCTGCTGTTAGCTCGTGGACTCAGACCTCTGGAAATGTGTGAGATTAGGTTCGGTACCTTCTTGGACGCCCACAATGTGCCCTTGGAAGACTGGATCCAGCACATTGTACTGAGCGAGGTTCAGAGGCTCAGGGTGGATAACACCTACCATGACTTCTTTGAGCTAGATAACATGTCTCTTGTGTCCCGCAACTTGGTGAGGCTAGAGGTTGTTGGTATGACGCTTAACGATTTCTGTGACTTGTCAGGCTGCCCGTCACTGGAATATCTAGAGTTTGGCTATTGTGAATTTGCATTTACTGATAAGCTCTCATCAGAGTCCCTGACGTGCCTGAGCATCACGAGTTGTAGTTTTGGCGGCAGCACTCTTATCTATGCTCCCAGTCTAGTTTCACTCAGGTTAGATAACCATTGGTGCAAGGCTCCTTGTTTCGAGACAGTACCATCACTGCATGAGGCATTTGTTAGAGTCACCGGTGAGTGCAACTACTGTTGCTTGGATCATGAGTCTGAGGATTGTGATGTAATGGTTTGTTTCGCTTGTGAAAACATCAACATAACAACAGCAAGAGCCTAAATCTGGATGGTTTATCAGAATCTAAGAATTTGTCATGGATAGTTGAGTCCGAAATGGTATGTACACTTCTTGAACTAAATTAAGTTGTCCTACGTTTCAGTATCTGAATCCACTTCCAGACACAAAGTTTCACAGCAGTTCTGTATTTTACTTATCATTTCTCAGTGGTTGTTTAGTTGATTCTTTTCATACATTTTGTCCAGTTCTTGAAAAGGGATTTAAAGAAGTTGCCTACATTTACCAAGCTGAAGACATTGATACTCAACGAGCAGTGGTGTCTGGAACCTGACTTCCGTGCACTAACTTGCATTCTCAAGCACTCACCAGTTCTCGAGAAGCTTACTCTTCAACTTTTTTGTGAGGTATATATTTTCTAAAAGAAACAACTGCTGCCTTATTGGAGTAATGCAAATTAAAGTTCAAACAGTTGTAACTCTGCATTACAGCTAGAAATAAGTAAACATATATTATTATTTACTTGTTGTGAAATGATTCTGTTTACTGCAGGGAAATAAACATAAATATATAATGAAAAGCATCCGAAATCCGGTGGACATGTCATTTGTAGTCTCAGAACACCTGAAGGTAGTTGAAGTCAAGAGTGTTGTTATTAATGAGTTCATTGTTGAGGTCTTGAACTTCTTAAGCACCCTGAACTTTCGCCGTAAGTAAATCAGCAATATTCCTCACGTGTTTTATGTTTCTGCAGTTTTCCTTTTATAATTAAGAAAGAAGATGAAAATTGATGCATCATATTTAGGATAAGAAATACAAAGTATAATTCATTTGATATACACTGACCATAATACGATAATTTTTCTGTTCTTGGAGAATTATTGAGATCATCAAATTTTTCTATTTTATGAATCCTATGTTCTATTAGGATCTATAACTTACTCTGTGTTCTATGTCTGCCTCCCACAAATTCAACTTGTTCTCTTCTTCCTCCGGCGTTCTCGCCGGCGGCAGAAAGGAGAGGGAAGCCCCCACCTCCGGTACTTTGTAGCTTTTGTCTATTTCGTAGTTGTATCAGTGAGCAATGTGCCGCCATGCTCTTCTCAGCCTCCGGCTGGCCATGGTTGTCAGCATCGAGCTGTTGCTCCTAGTCACCAGCCTCTATGGTGTTGTCCTCGAGTCGGAGAAGGTAACTCCTCCCACTATACCACAGTACGATATTAGCATCTAACGATGAGTCGCTAAAAGCCCCTTTAGCCACTCACGATCGGTCGCTAAAGACCTTTAGCGACCTATGTTTTAGTTCGCTGTAAGTGGCGTCGCTAAAGCTTTTAGCAACCGACACCTCTTTAGCGACCGATCGTGGGTCGCTATAGCCAAAGATTTAGCGACCAACCGTGCATTGCTACTAATATAAATAGCGACCAACAGTGCATTGCTACTAATAGAATTAGCAACCCACAGTTAGTCAATAAAAAATTAGCATAATCACAATACAGATCTTTATTATTAACACTGTTCCACAATTATAGTTAATCATTAACAATTACACATTTGCACACACCAAAAATCAACTTGTACAATATTGTTCAGGCAACTTCAATAAGATCTGACATTTATCCAAGTACTGAAGAGTCACGAGATCATTAAGACAACAAAGCTTTATGTTTATCACAACCCACAAGGCAACAGAATGATACAATCTTCCACAGATCAGGAAATAATGCAAAGCTACGCCAAATTCTCAGGATAGTTCAGAGCTACCTAACTAGTTTCTGTTACAACTCGTGATATTTTGCACAGCCTCCTGGGCATTTTACTTGCAGCATTTGCATGACGCATGGAGTTGTTGCAGCAATGTGCATCATTGCTGAAGGCTAGCACGTTGTTTCACCTGCCACATGCACAAGTAAATGGTTCAGCATAATATTTAGGCACAAGCATGTCCATGTAGCAAGAGGAAACTAAATATGAAGGGAACTAATAGCCACAATACATTACTAGAACCATTATTTAACAAACAGCTTCTCTCCCTGACTCCTTTCTCCAATTTTCACATTCATGAGGGAAGTTGCAACTGTTTAGTTTATTGTGATTTACATCGTTTGGAAAATAACTGTAAGGTACATTAGAATCTGTTATCAACAAACAAAAATTTCAGTGTACTACTTATAGATATTATATATAGGTGCTCTACTTCTATATCTAAGACAATGCACTTGATATTAAATATAGCCCGAGTAATGAACACCGCTATAACATGGATCACTAGTGTTTCATCTATTAAACCAAGAGTCATTCAAACGAAACTGTAAGGTAGTTTGTAGCTTTTGTCTATTTCGTAGTTGTATCAGTGAGCGATGTGCCGCCATGCTCTTCTCAGCTTCCGGCCGGCCATGGTTGTCGGCATCGAGCTGTTGCTCCTAGTCACCAGCCTCTATGGTGTTGTCCTCGAGTCGCAGAAGGCCCTGAATAAAGTGACAATAACTCCTCCCTCACGGCCATCCCCCATCTCCATCGTCGGCCCTCAAGCTCTCCTGCGGCTGTCCGTCACCATATCCACGCCTCTCAATGCGGAATCCGGTGGCGTTGCACCCGGATGCGGCCTCACCGCGCTGAGCTTTGTTGACGGCACCGCTGTGCTTCCCCATCCACCGGTCCACCCCGACTTCCTCATCCCCACCCCAGCCCCCTATGCGGCCCATCCACCACCTTTCCTTCACCACATTCTCTGTCCTGTGCTCCGATCTGCGGCCTACTACGCTCCATCGCAGTCGAGCACACAGGCCCACGCTGCCGCCCTCCTGGTTCCTCGAGGCTCTAGCCGAGCGACGACCGCCTCGCCGCTCCTTTGGGTGTTTGGGTCGGCACCGTCGCGGGAGGCCTTCCCGTCAAACCGACGGTTGCTGCCCCCACGGTGAACGGCCTTGGCGTCACCGTGGGAACACCCCCCCTTCCGGGCTAGACTTGGGGCCCACCCACATCGGGCCTCACGGTCCGGTTCCACTAGGGTTACCCACAACACTTGTGCGACTTATTGTGCTCTGTGTTACTAAGTACAGTGCAGATTATTTAGGACTTCCATGTCGGCTCTCAGTGATGTCTGAGTCTACGACGCCGACCTCAGCATTCCGTACTCGAGTCTTTGAAGACGACGATCTCTACGGGTGTACCAACCGATATCGTTCTGACTTGGTTTGTCTGGCTGTTGGAGTGTTGTCGACCAGAGGTGTTGATGTTGTCTACCATATGCGTCCGGGTGAAATACAAACAAATGCCTCACCGAAGATGATGAATCTTGCCGATAGATTGACCCTCGACCAACCTCATGCTTATTTCAAGCGAGGCCTTCGTGACGACACTGCAGAAGCCAGTTTGTCATTAGCTATCTTTTGTGCAACTTGTACTCTGCTCAATTGGAACGTTGTATTCTACACCCACTGAGTAGTGCTTTGTTCTAGGGATGCTTGCATCCCTGTGTTTATAATCTGTCGTTAATGAATACAAACACGAACCTTTATAAAAAAACAAAACTTGTTGCATCCTCTTTACATCTGCTTTCTTGTTTCTTGGCCCTAACAATGTGCGGAAAGCATTTGTATCTGACCATGTAGTATAAATTTCATAAAGCATCGTTTTGCAATGCTGCATGTTCCATCAAATATTTGGCTTTCTTTTTTCTAACACACAAGCACTTCTCTTGAGAATGCAAATCCATTTCACCTTCTATTTGGTTTGCAGTTTCCTATGTTTATATTATTGTTGATCATGTTACCTGCATGAATTCTATGTTATAATCCATTTGATTATCTTAATGAGACGCTCAGCCTCATATTTTTGGCTAGTTGTTTCCATAGTGGAAATGAACAGGGACACTTCATGAAAATAATTGAATAAGCAACCACCTTTTCCTAACTTAACTTCACTTCAATAGAAAGTTGTGGTGTTGTTTCATTAAGTTAATACATGCATAATATTTTATGTCTAACATGCCAACTTTCTTTGGATCGTGTTATGCTACAGGATTCAGTTTAGAGGAAGTGGAGGTTTCGGAGGATTAGAAGTTTGGGACAGTGAGCCGAGTTGAGTAAAGACAAAGGAAGGACTCTGTACTAGTATTCTTGGATCCTTCGCCCTGATCATTTGGGAGCTATGTGTCATCTTTCTGCTATCTATCACGTTTATGGTCATATATCCACTTGTGGAGTTTTTTCACCTCAATTATTATTAGCTGGGAGGACACTACTGAAAACTTGTCAGGCTTGATCATCTATGTGTATTCTGATTCCACTTCACTCACGGGAATGCACTGGAGCCAGGGCTACACTCTTCTAATCGGTCGCTGTTCTATGTTGGTGCAAACTTAATTAACTTAATTATGCTTCTGGGCAGACAAAACAAATTTTTATGTACGTATTTTTGGAGAGCAGCCATGAACTTCCTAATTCATACTAGTATTTTGGGAAGTTTGAAACCTGCTAGTACTGAGAGAAATACTGAATTGTTTCTGCACGTGATATCTTCTTGTGTTTCGATACACATATCATAGTCTTTTCGGTCGAGTTTCTAAAGAATCCACAATTAGTTCAGTACAATTGTTCACCTGACTGAAAAACCAAAAAAAAAATGGTTAGAGCGGTAATACTTTCGTTTCTTCTGATACGAAGGTGCCTTTTTATTTTAAGTTATATAAGAATTCTGAAATTTAGTGGTTAGGGTCTTTTAGGCGATATTTTCTAAGCCAGAAATTCTTGAAATTTTGGGTTTAAAGTTGTAGTATACTCCTACTTGATTTTGTTAACTTGATCTATTTAGGAAACTCGATTGAACATAGGAATAAGAGAAGAGTCTATTTTGAATTTACTTTTCCATTTGTTCATATCAACAAAATCTTTGACTCGACTACTCTCTTGAATGCTCAATATGAATGTTGCCATTTTGTTTCTCTATGTACGTGGTGGCTTGATCCAGATTCTCGTAGTTATTTTTAGATTTTATGGTGAAATTTAAAACACAAGGGCTCCTTTGCAGTTCAATCACTCCTCTATGTACTGAAAGGGCCCACCCGTCGGTGAGATATCAGAATTCCCCGTTCCTCGTGCAGTGCAGGTGATTGAACTGCAACGGCTCCTTTCATCTCCTTCCCCCTGTGAGCTTTTTTTTTTTCATTCTGGCCCCTTCCTATTTAAAATTTTATAAATAGCCTCTCGATAACTATATTTTCAGAATCTGCCTATTTGGTCACGCCATACATATAAATATCGTCACGCCGAATACTTTGGCGTGACCAAATGACTACGGGAAAATACGCTTGATACATAAGGATTGACCACGGTCATATTTGGTCACGTCATACAGTTTGGCGTGACCAAAAGAGACCAGATTTTGAAAATTTAGTTTGGAACATGCTACTTTTAAAATTTTAGATGAGAAAAGGCGAAAATAGAGAAAAAATTCTCCCCCTGTTGGCTCCGACCCTCCACTGCAATCCCACCCCTGTTCCTCCGACTCCTCGCCCGCCTCCGTCGTCCGCGTCCTTATGGGGGTGCCGGCTGTCAGGTGAGGCCTCTGGCTTTCCGTCTCCCCTTGCCCGCTAGCACCAATCAATTCTTTTTGCTCGCCACCTGTTGGACGGATTGCTGGTGGGCCTTTGCATCGTCGGCATCCTTGTTGAGGCAGCCTGAGAAACTGCGGGCGGGGAGGTGAGGTGCCCGCCCGGCGGGGAGTCCGCCTTTTAGTCACCGCCTGTGTATCTCAGTTGCGACGTCTGCGACCTGTTCGACGGAATGTCTCCGAGGAAAAAATGCAACCAAGCGGTAGCTTCGGTGGGTGCTGGCCCTTGCCACATAAACGCCCTCCCCGACGGCGTCCTCCACCACATCCTTGGCTTTCTGTACTCGCGGGAGGCTGTGCAAACAAGCATCCTTGCCCGGCGCTGGCGCCACCTTTGGAAATCCTCCACAGCCGTGCGCATGAGAAAGTCAGACCTGGGGGCGTTCCAAGTTTCATGGAACATCTTCTGCTTCTCCGTGGAAGCTCACCATTTGACACATTCGACCTCTGTTTCTTCATATTCGAGGATGGAGACGTGCCACACGTGAACCTCTGGGTTCGGCATGCGCTTCTGTGCAAAGTCCGGGAACTCAAGGTCTTCACTTTTCTCGGGGGTCTTCCACTAGATGACTTACCTCTCGTCTCAAAGCACTTAAGGAGCCTACAACTCATGGGTACAGTGTTGAAGCACAGTTTATGTGACCTTTCCAGTTGTCCATCGCTGGAACATTTAAAAATTTCCAACTGCGTCTTGCCCTGTGCCAAGAAGATCTCCTCGCAGTCCTTAAAACGACTGACTATAATAGGTTGCAGTTTCAATCAAGGCCAGACGTTCCGCACTCACATATATGCCCCGAATGTTGTTTCATTAATTCTATATGATCAGGGGCTACCTGAACAGCCGGACAGGATTCCTGTTCTTGACAGCATGCCATCACTACGGGAAGCATCTGTGAGACTCGCTCAGAATAATGCAGACTGTTGTAGTCATGCTGATGAGTCTGGGAGTTGTGGCCATGTTATGGTATTGAACATGACAATAACTCCCTGCTTTTGGAAGGACTGTCAGAGGCTGAGAATTTGGAATTGCTAGCAGAATCCAAAACGGTATGCGTATACTTTTGTCCATGATATCTTTGTGTTGTCTCCTTGTTTCTGTTGTACTGTACAGTTCAACTTTGAAAATTCATAATGACACATACATAGAAATTTTTATATTCATCAATACCAACTAATTTTCGTTCTTAATTTTATTCAAAGTGAGTACTAGTTGATGTTTTTGTATCTGTATCTTGTCTAGTTTGTTTTCAAAAGGGATTTGAAGCAATGTCCTAACCAAGCTAAGGACTTTGTCACTCGATGATTACTGGTGTGTGGCCCCTGACTTCCTCGCACTAACTTGCATTATCAAACAGTCACCGATGCTGGAAAAGCTCACTCTGCAACTTTTTTCTAAGGTATATATTTTCTAAATTACAACTGCCTCCTTTCTAAGTAAAATATGGATCATTGATTAATCTTGGTGAATGCTTTTTTTTTACTATAGAGACTGGAACATAAATTGAGAATCAAAGGAAGCCGTATTGCAATGCCGATTTCAGCTGCAACAAGCCCTCTGAAGACTGTCGAAATAAAGTGTGAAGTGATTGATGAGAGAATCATCAAAATCATGAAGTTCCTGAGCACTTTTCACATATGTAAGTAAGCTACCTAGCAACACTCTTCATGGCCTTTAGATTTTAGCAGGTTGCGTTCATATGGGGAAATGAAAATAAGTAATGCAGAAAATTCTAAGATCATTAATATTAGAGTAAAAATAATGTGTAATAACCCAAGTTAGATAACTATCTTGTTTTAGATGCTGACAATTTGATTGTTCTAATTTCAACCGATTATTGATATACTATCTGATATTGCTGTAGCAATATGAGTTCTCACCTGCAGCTTTCAATCGTGCCTTATGGTGCTTTCCCAATTCCCTGTCTCATTGATTTGTTCAGATATAAAATTTGTTTCAGTACTCCCAACTTCAAATAAATTGAACAGAGGAAGTATGTACATATGTGTAGGAAATCTTAAGCTAATTAAGAAACATTAAGCAGTTTATTCGAAAAACTGTGAGCTATGGGACAGTTTATGAGTAATTGGAAGAACAGTGATCTCACATTCTCACTGGACGGGCCATTAGATGCTGATATTGCCATATAACACTTTAGTATTCTTACACAATTTTCATTTTAATTCTGTGCATGTTCTTTTGTAATATGAAAAATTGTACTTTGTGCCTGCCAATTTATCTTATTGCAACCATCAGTGAAGTAGCTGTAACAATGTTTTTCGCTTACTTAGCTGTAGTAATGCATGTTCCATTATATGTTAGGCACTTTTTTTTTATGAGATGATGTTAGGCACTTAATGTGAGATGAGATACTATCATGTTCAGTTTCATCTTTTTGCTTAGCTTTGTTCACTTGTTGGAATTGGAATTGTATATAAGTGTCATTAGTCTTTGTGCTACTAGTGTTTGTAGTGGAAAAGACGAGGTGGTGATTCCAGAACTTGTCTAAAATCTTAAGAGTCATCTAACTCCATTCTAATATGACATTTTTCCCAAATTTGTATACTCCTTGTATTGAGCTGCTATTAGGTAATGGATCTTATGCCCTGAATTTTGTTTGTCTTCCTAGAAGAGTGCTCTCAAGCCATGTATATGCCTGAATTCTATTTTCATCATTAATCCATTTACAAAGGGACATCTTTTGTGTTTCTGAATTGTACAGGTTTCAGTTTACAAGACGTGGAGATTTTGGAGTAGAATTTGGAACAAGGATGCTGCATTTCACTTGTTTCTCTAATGCGGGTCACAAGAGAATCTGTAGTAGCTGCTTAGATCATCTTCCTGAGTCTTTTTGCATTTCATTTGATTCTCTAATGCAGGTCAAAGTTGGCTTATAAGACAGTCGTTCCTCTTCAATTCCTGTTTAGGCGTCGTTTATGTGTAATTTGTTTCATATGCTGAGCTGGAGCATACACGTAGCCAGTTATGACATACCTGGGACCATTTTCGAGGCCTAATGTTCGGTAGGTACCTGCCAGTAAAGACTTAAAGAGAAATGTTGTATTGTGTGTACTCTTGATCATATCTCGCTCTTGAATTTTCCTACTCTGTGCATGTTCGAGACCAATCTTTTTTGGGATCAGTTTGATTAAAATGAAATAAGATTGCATAATTGCATAATTATGAATTGATATAAATATGCAGCCAAATTATATATGTATATTGCATGATTAGAATTGATACAAATCTGCAGCCAACCTTACATCGGGTACTTTATAAATGAGAAACGTTCTTGGGTGAACCTTAAGGAGGAAAGAGCCCTTCTAAACCTTGAACCCATCGTGGGAAAGCACCTGTACCGGCACCGGCTTGTTCCGATGCCGTGCTCGCTCTTGTGCAGCATGCACCTCATCAGCCAGAACAAGGTGAGGCTTCAAACCCTGCAACGCCTTTACTGACCGCACGGCAAGCCCATCGAAGATCTCTTCTTGAGCCACACAGAACAAGGTTAGGCCTTTTTGTACATGTCTTTCGTATAAATTAGTTCGTCAAGGCATCAAGCTCAATGTTAACGTAATTGAAGTATTGAACTCCCACACGCTCCACCTTTGCAAGCTGCTTCCGTCCGTCTTCCTCCGTTGGTTCCAGCTCTCCACCGCTATCCCAGTTCCCACCCCTGTTCTTCCGGTTCCTCTCGCCGGATTCTCGCCTCCGTCGTCCCTATCCTTGAGATGCCGGCCGTCAGGTGAGGCTTCCGCCTTTCCCTCCCCCTGAGCCTGCTAGCCCCAAAGATTTATTTTGCTGGCCACCTGCTCGACGGAATGCTAGTAACCCTTGCATCGCCGGCATCCATGGTACTGTGACCCGCGAAGCCGCCGGCGGGTAGTTCAAGTGCCCGCACTGCGAAGACTCCGCCTGCTCTTTTGCAGTAGCTGGTGTACCTCTGCTTCGACGCCGGCGACCTGTTCGACGGAATGCCTCGTAAGAAAAAAGTCAAACGAGCGGTGGCTCTGGCCGGTGCCGGCCCTTGCTTCTACACGCCCTCCCGGACGGAGTGCTCCATCACATCCTTGACTTTGTAGACGCGCGGGAGGCTGTGAGGATATGCATTGTCGCCCGCCGCTGGCGTGATCTGTGGAAATCTGCCACGGGCCTGCGCATGAGTAGGATTGGCCTGCAGCGTGTTCCAGTTTTCATGGAACATTTCTGCTCACCCGTGAAGGCTCCCCACTTGACACAATCGACCTCTGCTTCATGAAATTCGAGGAGGGAGACGTGCCAGACGTGAACCTCTGAGTTCGGCAGGCTCTTCAGTGCAAAGTCCAGGAACTCAAGCTCAGCTCCTTTGTTCAGTGCTTTCCTCTGGATGACTTACCACTCGTCTCAGAGCACTTAAGAGGAGCCTGCATCTCAGAGGTACAGTGTGGAAGGACAGACTATTGGACTTCTCCAGTTGTCCATCACTGGAACATGTAGAAATTTGCGGCTGCATCTTTCCCTGTGTCGAGAAGATCTCATCAGTCCTTGAAACGCCTGTCCATCTTAGGTTGCAGTTTCAACCAAAGCCAGGGATTCCGCACTCATATATATGCCCCGAATCTTGCTTCACTAATGCTATATGATGAATATAGCATGGATTGGATAGATGAAGAGATGGGCAGGATACCTGTTCTTGACAGCATGCCATCACTACTGGAAGCATCTCTGAGACTGACTCAGAAGAATGCAGACTGTTGTAGTCAAGTTGATGAGTCTGGCAATTGTGGTCTTTTGAGTTGTAATTCTTGTTATGGTATTGATGAAGATGACAATAGCTGCCTGCTTTTGGAAGGATTGTCAAAAGCCGAGAATTTGGAATTGATAGCAGTATCTGATCTGGTATGCATACACTCTTGCCCATAACATCTCTGTATTGTCTCGTTTTTATTGTTTTAATGTATAATTTGCTATAAAATATCGTATAGGCTTGTACATATACATTTTTGTATGCATCATTACCAACTATGGTTCTTTCTTAATCATATTCAAAGTGAGTATTTACTGTCCTTTTCTCTATCTGTGTCTTGTCTAGCTTGTTTTCAAAAGGGATTTGAAGCAATGCCCTACATTTAGCAAGCTAAAAAATTTGGTACTCTATGATTACTGGTGTGTGGCGGCTGACTTCCTCGCACTAACTTGCATTCTCAAACTGTCGCCAATTCTAGAAAAAAGCTCACTCTGCAACTTTTGTGTGAGGTATATATTTTCTAAATTACAACTGGTTTCTTCTAAGTAAAATCTGTATCATTGATTAATCTTGATGAATACTTTCTTTTTCTTTTTACTACAAAGACCAAAACATAAATTGCCCTAAAAAAGGACCGAAACATAAATTGAGAATCAAAGGAAGCTGCAATCCAATGCTGTCAGCTGCATCAAAGCATCTGAAGACTGTCGATATAAAGTGTGAAGTGGTTGATGGGAAAATCCTCAAACTTGTGAATATCTTGAGCACTTT
This sequence comes from Chloris gayana, assembly GCA_031894775.1. Lineage (NCBI taxonomy): Eukaryota > Viridiplantae > Streptophyta > Magnoliopsida > Poales > Poaceae > Chloris > Chloris gayana. The sequence goes on from JAUNZO010001252.1 coordinate 946,160, forward strand.
TGGCATAAGTAAGCTAACTAGGAACACTCTTCATAACCTTTATGTTTTAGCAGGTTGCATTCATATGGGGGAAAAGTATTGCAAAATATTCTAAGATCATTATTATTTGAGTACAAGTACTTTAACAACTCAATCTAGATAAGTAACTAACTTGGTTTGGTTGATAACACTTTGATTGTTCTCTTAGTTTGCTCTAGTTCCAATGTACTATTTATAGACTGCCCTGATATCTCTGTAGTAATGTAATTTTAGATGGCCAGCTTTCAAGGCCACAATTATGCTTGTGCCTTATGGTGCTTGCCCAACTCCCTCTCATTGATTTTTTCAGCTATAAACGTTATTTTATGTATGTACTAAGTAGTTACTCCCTCCATTCACTTTTATTTTACATTGGCAACATCAAATAAAAGGGAGTACAGGAAGCATGTTACTTATGTGTAGGAAATCCTAAGCTCACTGTTTTTTTATATATAAGAAACATTAGGCACTTTATTTGAAAAAACAGTAAGTTATGGGACAGTTTATGAGTAATTAAAAGACCAGTGATCTCACATTCTCACTAGACTTAGGGCACTTAGATGCCGATATATTCATATATGCACAAATACACATGAGCATTCTTACACAATTTTCACTAGGATTCTTTCCCTGTTCTTTTGTAATATGTAAAAGCCACGGAATAAAAGGTGTAATTAGGCGCTCGCTTCCGCATGTTGAAGCACTGAGCAAGGGGACCGCTTTGCTTAGTGGCCTAGGCGGTAATTAGGGGGTGCAGACACGTAGATGAAAGTCAGCCACTGCTTCACCCAGTGCAGCAGAAAAAAGCCCGAGAGGAAGCCGCTGCTATCAAATTTGAGGTCGTGCTGCTGCATTTGAGAGACTGCCACCCAAAATCCAAAGTCGCGTTGCCGCAATCTCGGTTCATGGCGGGCAGCAGGCTGTTTCTCGGGGACAAGAGACGAAGGAAAGAGAAGATGAGGCGGCAGGTGCATTTGGTTGTGTTTCTAGAAGGCTAGGGTAGCATGGTGTGAAGTTGGGCTGGATGGACCACTAAATGGAAGTCCATCTTACGTTTTGTTCTTTTTCCCTTTTCTTTTTGCACTTTAGTTAATTATTTTTAGGTAAAACTTGGTTCCATACAAAATGCTTAGGTGTCCCTAGCAATGCCTAAGCTCTAGGTGGAGGCACTCCCCTCGCCTAGCACCTAACTTTTCCTGGTGTGAAAGTGCACTCTGTGCCTGCCAATGAATTTATAGTATTGTAACCATACGTGGAATTGATGTAACCATGTTGTCAATTAGCTGCAATAATGCATGTTAAATTACATGTTTGATTATCTGTTGTCTTATATGTTAGGCTCTTACAGTGAGATGCAAATAGATCTATCATGTTCAGTTTCATCTTTTTCTTTTTTCTTATTTTTTTCACGTGTTTGCTTCCATGTCCAGATTTGATACTTCTTGTATAATTATTCATACTGCTCGTGTTTTGTATTGGAAAAGATCAGGTTGTAATTCCAGAAAATTTTTCTAACCTATTACTTAAGTTTCAACTAACTTCATTCTAATATGACATTTGCCCAAATTTGTATACTCCCTGTATTGTGTTGTTGTTCGTTAATGGGTCTTAGGCCTTGAATTCTGTTCGTCTCCCTCTCCCTAGCAGCCTGTTAGCAAGCCATGTCCATACCCTGAATTCTGTTTACATTTATGAATTTACGAAATGACATGTCTTATGTTTCATAATTTTACAGGTTTCAGTTTATAAGAAACGGAGATTTTGGATGAGTAGAAGCGGAGATTTTGGAGCAAGGATGTTGCATTTCACTGGTTTCTGTAATGCAGGTCACAGTCTGTAGTAGCTGCTTATATCATGTACCTGGAGTCTTTTTTGCGGCCTTCTTGGCTTATAAGACAGTCGATGCTCCTTAATTCCTGTTTATGAATTATTTTTATATAATATGAATCATATGCTGGTGCTTACGTATCCGGTTAGGACATATTTGAGTACCATTTCGGACGCTTCATGTTTAGTAGTAAAGACTTCATGAGAAATGTTGCATCGTTTGTACTCCTGATCATGTCTGGTTGAATTTCTCTACTCAAGTATATCTTCGAATTCAATCTTTTATGGGGTGAGTTTGATTGTGAGCTGATCTGCACAAATTGTATCTGAGTATGCCATGCCAACCTTACATCTGGTATTTATAAATCTGAAACCCAATGCTATAACTTGTCTAGAGCTATCATGTTCATTGGATATTTCAGCTTTGATCGGACTGCCTAGGAAAGACAAATATTCTCCTGATTCCTAATGCAACGCCTTGTGGTCGCCTCTTCTTTTGTACCTCGTCGGCGAGAACCGGCTGGGGTTTCAACGCCTTCACCTCATCGATCACAATGAGCCTTCCACGCGCATGGCTTTCCTACCTGGCATACTGTCGAGCTGGTCGGCCTTGTCCTTCCCCATGAACGCCTACTTGCCGCCAGTGAGGAGCTCCAGCATCACGCAGGTGGGTCCTCCCGCGTACGGCGCTGTTGCCGTCGGCGAGGATGTTTGCAGGGTTGATGTCGCGGAGGACTTGGCCGTACTCGGCCATGCATGACCTGCTGCTCGGACTATGAGAAATCGCTAGTTCAGATATTCAGAGCCCTATTCGGATTAGAGACGATGGTTTTCAATTAAAAAAAAATCAGCACACTGCTGCAGAGAGTGGAGATTTTCCATTCACCAGAGCATGACATTGGAGAAACGGGTGCGCAAGAACTGGGAATTTTAAGATGGAGCAATTTTCTGTGATAAACCGGCTAGGATCCGGCCTGCTTGACAAGTTAGACAACATCTAATGACAAGGCAAGCAGATTGGAGTTGGTGGCCAGGCTTTAGAATGTCGAATAAAGATAAACAACATCTAATGAGAAGTGGTAAAAGCAGCAATTTCATATTATCAACTAATACAGAACTAGCTGTCAGCAAGTCTATTCAGAACCTTCAATAGCAGATAACTACTGAACATTAAGCCTCCAGTAGGGTACTCAAATATGTCATGACCGGGCACAGGTATGCTCCAGCATATGAATCATACTACACATAAACGACACCCTACACAGGAATTGAAGGGTCTTAATCATCTTATAAGCCAAGAAACTTGCAAAGACAAGCCAAGAAACTTGCAAAGACTCCAAGTAGATAATCCAAACTGCGAGTCAGCGACTACAGATTTAAGTTGTTCCTGTGTCCTCTGTCCTGCATTAGATAGACGACCGAAATAAAGCTTCCTTTAGCTCCCTCCAAACTCTACTCAGAAATCTCCACTTCTTCAAAGCTGAAACCTGTACAATTATGAAAGGCGAAATGCAGTCCCTGTGTCAATTGATTAATGAAAAAAAAGAGAGAAGGACATGGCTTCCGAACACTCTTCTGGGGAGACAAATATCATTCAGGATAAATGTTATATTAGAATAAATATACAAACCTAAATAAAAGTGTAGACAAGTTTCTAACATCGCCAGCCGGGACGTTTTATTTTGTTGTTACTAAGAGTGCAGTCTCATCTATAATGTTCAGAAATGATAAATGAAACAACCCCTCTAATGGTGTAGTTTCATTTTTTGGAGTTGTTCATGATGTAATATCATCTTGTTTCATTGGCTACTATTGCCAAGTCATCAAAATTGCTCATGTGGCAACTCATTTAAAGAGAGTAAAACCACGTTGGGAGTAGCCTAATAACTTGAATATCAGTGGCCCATTATATGAACAATCATAGATAATTTTAGCAGTATTGTGGACATAGAAGCCGACAAGTGAACAAAGGAACCAAACCAAGTAGGATATGACAGTATTAGCCATTTGCCAGTGTGAACACTTGATAAGAAAAATAAAAGACAATTTGGACATGTAATTTAACATTTAGTACTAAAACTAAGTGACAACATTTTTACATTAATTTCACATACGGTGAACAAGAATGAAAACTACAATAAGAAGAGGAAGAAATACGACCAATTAAAGGCTGACACAGAGTGCACCAATCATATGCATATTATAAAAGAACAGGTGGAGACTAAGGATAAATTCTGTAAGAATTCTACCTACAAAATGTATCCGAAATATATGGGCACCTAACTGTCCATATCTAGTAAGATCACAGTTCTTCAATCACTCATAAACTGTCATATTGCTCAGAGGTTCCTATGTGTAATGCAACTACTAACACATAACTAATTTTGTATCTTAAACAAAGAAACGAGAAAGAGAGTTGGGAAAGCACCATAAGGCACAATTGCGGCCTGGAAGGCTGAAAGTGAGAACTCATACTGCTAGAGGAATACATGTGTGCTGTATCAGTAGTTGGTTGGAAGAACAACAAACATTGAGAGCAATCATATTCTTAGAAATTACAAAAAAGAAAGCCATGAAGAGTGTTGCTAGTTATCTTACGTATGTCAAAAGTGCTCAGGAACTTTACGACTTTGATGATTTTCTCATCAATCACTTCACATTGGATTTCAACGGTCTTCAGAGTCTTCAGATGCCCCCTACAGCTGACAACTCCATTGGATAGTGGCTTCCTTTGATTCGAAGTTTATTTATCCACCACTATTGTCAACAAAGTATCCACTATGATTAATAAATCTAGAATTTACTTATAATGCAGCAGTGGTAATTTAGAAAATATATATACCTTCGAACAAAAATGCAGTGTGAGCCTTTCTAGATAGGTGCATGTTTCAGAATGCAAGTTAGTGCCAGGAAGTCAGGCGCCACACACCAGTAATAATTGAGCGACAGAGTCTTTAACTTGCTAAATGTAGGGCACTGCCTTAAATCCCTTTTGAAAACAATCTACGACAAGATACAGACAGAAAAAAAACTTAGATGCCATTATGGTTATTCAAAAGTGAACAATACACTACAAGGCAAATAGCAACATTGCAAAGGTGTTAGAGACAGAAGTGCGAACATACCGTTTTTGATTTGCTATCAATCTTAAATTCTCGGCTTCGGACAATCCTTTCAAAAGTAGGCAGTTATTGTCATGTTCAATACCGTAACACGAGTTACAATTCACGTGACTGCAATGCCCAGACTCATCAGCATGACTACAACAGTCTGCATTGTTCTCAGCAGAGTCTCACAAATGCCTCTCGTAGTAATGGCATGCTTTCAAGAATAGGTGTCCTGCATTGCTGTTGAGGCAGGTATACCATATCATCTAGCGTGAGCAAATCAAGACTCGGGGCATATATATGTGTGCGGATCCCTTGGTTTTGGTTGAAACTGCAGTACTGTATGCTCAGGCGTTTCACAGACTGGGATGAGATCTTCTTGGCATGAGGCAAGATGCTGTACGAAATATGTACATCTTCCAGTGACGGGCATCCAGAGAAGTCACATGAATTGTTCATCAATACAACCTTGGTGAGTTGTAGATTTTTCAAGTGTTGCGAGACGAAAGGCAGGTCATCTAGTGGAAAGCACCGAACGAGGAATTCAAATGTACGTTCCTGAACTTTGCACTGCAGTGCATAGCAAACCCAGAGGTTCACATGCCGCACATTATCGTCCTTGAAATCCAGGAAATTAAGATAAATGTGTCAATCCGTGATCCTCCACGTAGGAGGAGAAGATGTTCCATGAAATTCAGAACACCTGGCAGGTGAATCCAATCCATGCGCACGGCCGTGGCAGACTTCCAAAGGTGGCGCCACCGCCGGGCGAGGACGGACGTTTGCACAGCCTCCCGCGCATCCATAAAGCCAAGGATGTGGTGGAGGACGCCTTCCGGTAGAGCGTCTATGCCGACGGCGCCAGCACATGCCGGAACCGTCGCTCGGTTGCACTTTTTACTCAGAGACATTCCGTCGAACAGGTGGAGGTCGTGGATGCGGGAGTGCACCAGTTCTGGGAAAAAGAAGTCTTTGTCCTCAGTGGATGGTCACTCCACCTGCCCGCCGGCTGTCTCGACAAGGATGCCAACGACGCATGGCTCGGTAGCAATCCGTCCAGCAGGTGGCGAGCAAAGGAAATGACTGGGAAGACGGAAGAGGGAAAGACGGAGATCCCACCTGAGCGCTGGAATCAGACGACGCAGCCAGAAATTGAGGAGTCGGAGAAATCGGGGTGGGACTGCAGAGCATACAGCGAAACAAGGAGGACGTGTTGGCTCGTCGGCGACTCGAATTTGGAGGGGCGATGGAGGGGAGCCGGAAGATTCGTGGCGGCGGCTTTTGGGCGGCGAGACTTATGTGATTGAGGGGATTTTGCCTTTATTTCACAAACGTATATAGCACATTCTGTATCCGTATATACAGTTTACAAAGATATAGCGAAAGTGGACTTGCATCTGAGATGTTTCTAGAAGTTAGTAGAGTATTTTATATGGCTCTGGCTATGTTCGATTTGTAGGAATAAAATAGAGATTAGGCTGCGGAGAGATGGCTGAGTGGTTGATAGCCCCGGTCTTGAAAACCGGTATAGTTCTAGGAACTATCGAGGGTTCGAATCCCTGTCTCTCCTTTTGTTTATTGAATACATTTGTTTCTTTATATGTTTTTCTTTTCTCTGCTCCCTTATATCATTCTTAAAAAAAAATGAATGGCTCGGCTAAGGGGCGAAATTGGGGGAAATAAATTTGGTACGGCAGGACCACATAGTCCCACCGTGCAGACCTTGTCTAGATTATTGCCGCGTGGATCCAGCTGCTCATTCGACGCCCAGCATCCACCGGCTCCTCCGCTCCTGCAAGTCCGCCCGGCTCCTCCGCTCCTGCAAGTCTTCCCAAGACGCTCGGCTCGTCTTAGCCATTTACCGATTGAGCCGGACGGAAAACAAAAACAAAAGATCGAACCTAACGAGCTAGCTCGAGTAGATTATCGAACCGAGCCGAGCTAAGTTTTTAGCTCGTCGGTGTAACGAGCTAAGCCGAGCCGAGCTAATTTTCTAACGAGCCAATATGAGCCGAGCTGAACCTGCTCGACATCCACCCGTACTTATAGCTGATTGGTCTGATATTTGCTTGGACCTTGGGATTGACCTTGGGCTACTTGTGAGCTCAATGAGCCAGTCCGTGTGGCCTAGGTGTTACATTATTGTCACAACCCGTGGCCACCGGCGAGCCACTATCGGAAAGTGAGCGTGGGACAGGGCATCACTGTTGAGCAAAGCGGACGACAAGCTCGCTTGAGCTGGTCCTCCCGTGAGGAACACGATGAAGAAAGGGGCGAACTTGATTTCTGATTTCTGACTGTCTGATCTCCATTCGTTGGTTGCTCCTCCATTCCTTTGTACAGCTGATTGGTCATGTTGGCTTGGACCTTGAGCTTGACGTGGGTGGTAGCTCGGAGAAAGGGGTGAACTTGATTTCTGATATCTGAATGTCTGATCTTTGGTTGCTCATCCATTCCTTTGTACAGCTGATTGGTCATGTTTGCTTGGACCTTGAGCTTGAAGTGGGTGGCAGCACGACCCATTGCATATTCCAGTCCATGTGGCCGAGGTGTTAAATTACCACCCTACCAAAATGTTAATTTTGACCGTAATACAGACAAGGGAGGCCCCCGCTGTGAAAAAAAAATTATTGTCAACAAAACCCAAAGGGTTCAAAGGAAACATGTACAAGCAAAGACAAAAGCAAAAGAAAAGAAGCTATACCTGAAAAGAAAGCAAGAAAGAAACAAGAAGCTTTACACAAGACTATCTACCCAATCTGTGAAAGAAGCTTTGAGGGAATCCTTCATTCTGCAGCTTTGTAGGTGATATTCTTCAAGAAAGTTTCTTTTCCAAGTTTCTAGATCAACAGGAGAGGCATCAAAGATGACTCCATTTCTTTGTTTCCAAATGATCCATGTAGTTATGATGAAAGACTCCATGAAGAAAGGTCTCCCAAAGTCTTTTTGAGCTTTGCCTATCATTTCAAAAAAAGGGAGACTGCTGTTCCAGTTGATTCCAATATACTCCCAACAAGATGTGGCAAATGGACAGGAGAAGAAAAGATGCATAACTATTTCTTCATGATTGAGTCCGCAAGACAATTGTAATTATTTCCTTGGATCTTATGTTTCTTTCTTTTAAGTATGTTTCTTGTGTTGAGTCTGTCCAAGAGTAGCGGACATGTAAAAACTCTTAACTTGTTGCAGCATTTTGACTCCCATATCCAGATGAATGGTTTTGGAGGCTGAAAACTTCTGTATGGGTAGTTGTACATTTTGCTTGATGTATAATTAGGAGATCCCCAAATATAGGTCCAGCTGTCCTTAGTGTCTTCTTGCCACCGAGTTTTCTGGATGATATCTTGTAGTTGGATCAGTTCCTGCTGTGCCTGTTCTGAAAGAGATTGGTAAAAAGTTCAATTATGTTTGTTGCTATTAGGAATTTTTTCACAGAGATGTTTTGGTCTTCGGCATATGTAAAAAGTCTAAGCAACTCATTCTGAAGGAAGTGCCCATTCCAAACATCCAGCCAAAAAGCACCGTGGAAACATTTCCTATGGAGCATGAGGCAATTCCCCTAAATTTGTCACGTAGCTGTAATAAGTCTTTGCACTAGAATGATCCCTTATCACTTCTTGCATGTGGTACTTGTCTGCGGGCATAGTATGAGTGCCAAACCATTTTAACCCATGGAATGTCTTTTTTGTTATAAAACTTGTCAAGATGTTTCAGGAGAAGAGCATCATTCGGGATCTCGGATCAATTACTTCAAGTCCTTCTTTATTCTTTGGATTGGTGACTTTTCTCCACGCCACCATTGGTTTTTTCTTGCTGTTACAATCGTTTCCCCTCCATAGTCCATGCCTTCTCCCTCTATCCAAGAATTCAATTACTCCAATTGGAATTTTGATAGAGCACATTGTGTAGGTGGCTAGGGATGAGATCACTAAATTCACTAATTGCAGTTTGGCAGCTTGTGACAACAGGGAGGAAATAGCTGCCAATCTCCTCTCCGATCTGTCCATGAGGGGCATGAACTCATCTATTTTTGGTTTGGTTGTGCCCATTGGGATGCCTAGGTATCTTAAGGGCATGGTGGCTAGGATGCAACCGAAAGTTCCAGCCATCCGTTCTGCCTTTTCATTGGATAAGTTCAGAGGGGTCATGCTTGACTTTATGTAATTAACCTTGAGGTCTGTGGACTCTGAGAAAGACTGTAGGAGACCTTTGAGACAAAACAATTCTCTCGGTGAGGCTTTCAAAATCAGGATAGTATCATCAGCATATTGTATGATTGAGAAGTTTCTACTTGGATCAGCCTCAATGGGCATGGATAGCAGACCTTGAATGTGTGCTTTGTTTATTATGCATTGAAGAAGGTCGGAGGCTATTACAAAAAGGTGGAGGTAGTGTGTGCATGAAGTCGATATAGAAATGGTCTTTAGTACATCTTAGCATAGTGCATAATTTCGGAACCTCACCTGCTATCTTCCACGAGCCACGGTTCGTTGCGAACGCCACCATCGTTGATCACGTAGGGTAGGGTCGAGTTAGGGTTTGGATTTGTACCCTCAAAGTCAACCTCCTCCTCCCAACGAGTATGAAAAATGGCAGCGGCAGAGGACCGAGGGCTCGCCGATGAAGTTTACACGGCCACGGTGGAGGGCAGCGGCGAAGGCGACGTTGGCACCGCGGGAGCCGAGGGGGGGGGGTTAGAGGTAGAAGATGTACAGTCGTATTCAGGGGCCGGTGTTGGGCTGTGGTGGGAGACGGTCGACGGGGGTTACTGTCGACCCGGTCGACCCCCAACTACCCCCTAAATTCAAGCAATTTGTGCAATACACGGGCTTCAAACCCAGGCAATTGATGTCACACCTAGAGGACCTAATATCGCCCTACATGTGTACGGATTCACAATAATCACATTTCTAATAAACTACATTGAAGTCCATGCCATTCTTGAATGTTTTTTATATTTATTATATCCTTTATTTGTGCTAATCAGAATTTATAAACATGACATACATGTGTACTGGATCAATATCGGAGCCATTTAATTGAGGGGCTAATTGAACACTATTAAAGTTCATGGCCGGAAACATGGAAAAGGCCGAAAAGGGTACGAGAGGCCCAAAAGGGAACAAAGGCCCAAAAGGGGACAAGGCCTAGTGGCCTACGAGGAATGAACGGGTCCCGTTGCACGTCCGACCTCGAGGTAGGGAGCTGCGACTGGATCTCCACCTCGCCCGACCCTTAGACACGCCCGACCCCACGGGAGCTCGGACAAAGTGGTAAGACCCCCAACGGCCTACGTATAGGTGAGTAATTGAGCCGCCTACTCCCATCATTTCTCTTGTGAGGAGCATATTTGGGGCATAGCTCCCCAATGGAACTCTCAATCATCATGAGCTACGGCAACAAAGACAGGCAATGCGATGGAACCCAACTCCCCGGATGTGACTGGAGTGGTTGTATGGGCATAGCTTCCCTTACCTTAGAACATAAACAGGAAACTAAGGGTCGTACGAGACAAAATCATCACCTGACTGCCCGACCCGGGGTTAGACAAGCCATCGCCCAGTACGAGCCATAAGTGCAAACTTCCTCCGCACGCTAGCCCGCAGCGCGTCACGCTGACAACACCCATCAAAGACCAATCCACGCTGACAGCCGCAAAAGTCAGGGCTTGACGAAGTAGGTATACGGGGCATGCTATCATTCCGACGCTACGGATGCCATCTACATTGACACGAACCACGACTCCACTTCACGTTTTACTTTTCACTTCAAAGTATATGAGGGAGGAAGGAGTGCATGGACAGGGCGACACACACACACACACACACACACACACACACATACTGACACACACACACACACAGCTCGAAACTAGCTCGAAACTAGATGTAGGAACACTCGGCCCGAACCAATATAAATCCTTGTATCCTCTTGCGAACCATCCAAGCCCTAAATGTGTAATACCCTCTTGCGAACCAACAACCTGATACATCCAATTTTGTTTAATTTGTTGACATCGACGAAATAGAACTAGGGGGAGTAAGTTTGAATTGGACACAAATGGCCGAATTCTATACGATAGAGGATGGGCTTCCACTTCAGCTACAATCTTGTACTTGTGTATGTATATGGCAAACACTATTAGGATGGGCTTCTTTGATGTTTAATTACATTCCTAGATTGTACCTTCATTCTTGAATACTACTGTCGTCTTAGGGATTGGAATTGCTATCCTAAATAATGTAGTAATGCGTTTCTAGGTTACTGACATTCACACCGAAGAGATAGAGGCATTCTTGTTCATGTCTCGTTGAATTTCCGAAGCATATTTGAAATCAGTGGTCTCTTTACATTCTTGTTCCGTAGTTGACCTTCATATATTATATAAATTCATAATGCCCTTTATTGCATTCACGTATATATGAACCATGTATCTTGGTTGATCGTTTTATTACAAGGTCCACACGGACGATATATAGCGTGGAGGACATATATATGAATTTACCCTGTAGTATTGTGCTTATTCAGGAGAAGTAGACAGCACACAAGCCACCTCGTGCTGGACTGGCTTGAGCACTGCCGGTGCCAGGTCGGGGTGTGCGAGCACGTCCTCGAGATCCTTATGGTTGTGCTGCAGCGCATCCCGGAGGAACGCCACCATGAGACCCCCGATGGCCCTCCGGGCGTGGTCCTTGGGGTCATGGAGGTTCCTCTTGCAAACGCAGTTGGCGGGATACGGCGGCACGCCGTCGTCCAGCATGTCGAGGTGGCCGTAGTCCCTGAGCACAAAGTGGTACTTGGGCGGCACACACTCGTCGTAGAACTCGGCGTGGTTGACGCCCACCGGCGCGCAGGGTGGCATGGTGACGTGCTTCGGCCCGAGCCCGGTGCCGAGGACCAGCACCGGCATCCCCGTGTGCAGGGACCTGGGCTTGAAGGTCAGGACCTTGGGATCCATCTGCGTGGCTCTGGAGAGCCCGGCCACGGGGTCCACGCCGACGAGGGCGGAGAACCCGGGCATGGTCGGTTTGGCCAGACCCAGGGCCAGGGCGAAGGCCGTGTCGCCGCCGCGGCTGTGGCCGGCCAGTGCAAGCTTCGACAGGTCCGGCTTGACCGCGCCTCCGAGGGCGAAGACGCGGTCGAGGACGTAGGAGAGGCCGGAGCGCTCGTCGGCGAGCCAGGCGGCGACGTGGCCGGCGGCGTCCACGTCCTTCAAGTCTCCCGGGATCGGCATTATGCCGCCGAGCTGCGGCGCGACGGCGATGAAGGCGTGGGAGGCAACGTGCTCCAGGAGGGCCTTGTAGTAGCTGTTGAACATTGCCCAGCCGTGCAGGAACAGGACGACCGGGTAACTGCCGGCGTCGGTGGGGGTGACGACGATGAGCGGCCTGGGCAGGTCCAGGACCTCACCACCCGGTTCAACGTGCTTCAGGGCCACGCGGTGTGGCCCCGCGTTGAACACCGCGGTGCTGGTGGTGGCGATGGCTGGTGCGGCCATGGCGGCTTGGTGATGATGAGCTCGTTCTTCGTTGGCTTGTTGAGTTGAGTGGGAAAAGGAGGAGAAACAGTGGGTGGTCATTTATACACCGGCCAGCTCGATCGGTGAAAACACGTGCCACACGTGTTGTGTTGTCCTCTTTTAGTCGTGCGGCACGTGGCGTCGTCGTTTCTACTTGTACATCGTCATCTTTCATTGCTTTATATATTTCCTATATTACATATATATTTAACCCACGAAAAGAGCCACCATATCCCCTCTCTCGTAAGACATAGAAATGATCATGTTAATAACATCGAGAGAAAAGAATAAATACAAAAATTACACACGTCTCCTATTAGAAAAAATGTGACCAAAATATACCCTTACTATCATCATGTTATATGTATTTATAAATTCACGTTCACTCTCAAAACATAGAAAGAGGACATTGGTGATTACACTCCTCCACCGATGGCAGTGGGGTTGTCTTAATCACTTGACCTGATTCTGATCCAATGGTAACAATTGTTTCAGAAGTGATTCTATTTCAACATGACAAACATTCATCGAGGAATACTTGAAATAATTGTTCTTTCTATTCTTGAACTGCATCAATTCATATAGTAAGGATATTTAAATGTGTATGAAAAATACAACTCTAGCTACGCAAATGTGGGCCGTCTTACTATACTTCTGGAGAACAACCTAGCAGATATGATGCATATTTATGCATATACAATGCTAGCTCCCTAGCTACCTCTGTCATAGATCTGCCTCCGTCCTCTCCTACCGATGATGATTTAACTGAAAACGTGATGCACGCACAATACCTTAACGCCCGAGTCGTTCCCACTGACCGAATGCTGTCATGATCATGAAATTCTGCATCCAAACACCACCGTCTGAGAACCCAACTGTCCTGTCGATTCGTTGTAAAAGGAAACAACCTAGTAGCTTGATGGCACCTGCAGTCGTGGTCTGGATTGCAACCCCACCCCTGTACCTGCGTACCAGTAGTTGTTGCCTACTTGCACCGGACGAGGTGCAGCTGCTTCTCAATCAAAGATTTTTGCTCAGCAGGCCCGTATTTCTACGAGCGTGGGACACAAGACGTCGTCGTTTCTTCTTGTACCCTGTCTGTCAATGATACACTCTCTGGAACCTCAACCGGCTAGCATGTTTATTTAGTTTTAGAAAATAAATAAATATATATTTATCTAAAAATTTATTTAATAAATCAAGGATAGTAAATTAGATTTCAATATTTGTGTTTTTTGAATTCTATTTATTCCAAATTGTTGCATCTTTACGAGTTTTGTTATTTTTTGAAACTAATAAATTAAACAGGAAAAAAATTGTGGGACATCTACTACTATGGCGAATCTTTCATTAGCACGTCACCGAGAGAGGCCAGGTCACCCGATTGATATTACAGTGTCTTGCGGCCATCGGGGACTCGGGGTGGGGATGTTTAGTACCACATCGCTCACCTAGTGTGGGCGCGTCCAGGTTAAAAACCCGAGCGCGCTAGCTCTCCCGAATCTCGCTCTGCTCGCTGCCCTCAAACACGGGCCGCTAGTGAACGGGCTCGAGTTTAGCAATCGGTTGATGGGCGGGTGAAAAATTCGCCTAAGTTGTGGTGGCCCACTAGTAGTTGGGTCCACAAGTTTTTTATAAAAATCTTTTTTAATATGTTTACATTTTCAATGTTTCTGTTTCAAAAAATGAATAAAAATAACTTTTTTGTTGAATTTGAATAAAACTAATCATGAGCAACAACGAAAGCATCATATGACATTCATTAGTGTTGTATCCACTTATCTTCAAGTCACTCATTGATCATAAACCTGTGAGGACTTTTATCCCTCGCTGACAGTTGTAGAATGTTGTTTTCTCCTCGACTGCTAGGTTCCAACTAGCCGGTGGAAGGTAGTACTTTCCATTTCGTCTTGGCTTAGGGTGAAGCCCATGCTTTATATTTAACTTCTTTAGATCTCTTCATGCACGCAGTCCATCCTTTGTCTTGCCTAGAATATCCATAAAGGTGCCACTATAGTTGTCAAAGACATCCTTTCCGACATGCATAGGGTCCGTGGCATGGGCAATCTCTAATTCCTTCCAATAGCTTAAATACCGATGAAATATTGATAGTTTTTTAAATGGCACTCCCGTATCGATATATTTTCCTTTCTTCCCCTTCTTCTCTCCATAGGTATATTTGATGTTTCTGACCATTTCAAACACAAATTGACCATCTCAAGTTTCAGAGTCAGCTCTATCTCAATTGTGCCATCAAAATCGTCCTTCTTTTGATAATAAATGTGCCTTTTTAATAGCCATCATCGATGCTTTACATACACCAACTTACATAAAAAGGAAATACAACGATACGGTCTAGTCCATACATATTGAACATGTTGTCTTTCCTTTGACCAGGCCATTTAGATCCGAGCGCATCGGGTCGTCACCGACGGTACAAAGAACGATTGCGTATAGGGTGAATATTTGCTTTTTGTATGCACCATATACCTCCACCCCTTGTTCCCATAATGTTTTTATGTCTTCCATTAACGGTTCAAGAAAGACATCAATGTCAATGCTAGTTTGTTTCGGGGCAGAAATGAGTGTAGTTAGTAGAAGATACTTCCTCTTGTGGCACAACCATGAAGGAATATTGTATATGCAACAAAGCACTAGCCAAGAACTTTGTGGGTTTGTCATCTCACCGAAAGGATTCATTCCATCTGTACTTAAGGCCATTCTTACCTTCCTTCTTTCTAGAGCAAAATCACGATGGCTAATGTCGAAGTTCTTCCACTATCGAGCATCAGCAGGGTGACAAATCATCCCATCCTTCTTGTGCTAATCAACATCATCGTGTCGTGTCATCGGTTTAGCACCCCTAGTGTTTGCAAAAAGACGTTTCCATCGATTGATTATCGGAAGTTACCACATGACAGGGGCTAGCACTTTTGTGTCATTGGCCTCCACTGAAGTACCATGTCATTGACCTTCGAGTAAAGTGTTTTTCTTCATCTTCTGTCTAATCTCTATTCCACCATCATCACATTCATCATTAGTTTTGCACTCGATGGGCGTTGCATGTTGGGCATCTCGTCCTATTGGCAAGATCATTGCGGTACAATATGCAGTGGTTCGGACAAGCGTGTATTTTTTGTGCACCTAGTGTCAACAGCGATAATTTGTTTTGCATGGTATGTGTTGGCTGGCAAAGAGTTAGGTTTCGGCAATAATTTTACTAAGAGTTGCTAAAGCTCGTTGAAGATTGTGTCCGACCACCCATGCTTTACCTTAAGAGTGACAAGTTCTAGGGTTGCCTGCCAGGACTGCAATCCTTATCATAACCTTTGCATTCCTCGTACAGAAGTTCCTTCGATGCCTTCTTGAAATTATCAAAGTTATCCAAATATTATCTGCTCTCCTCCATTAAAAGTTCTCGCTCCCAATATGAACCAATAGTTCCTCCTCATTGAGACCACCATTGAAACCATCGCTTTCATGGTCCACATGAAAACCATCATTGTACTTGTCCTCAAGTTGTTGCATTTTCTCTGTTATAACATTCCACACTTATCCGATCGGTGTTTCGCTAGGCACTTATCACTCGTTTGGTGCTACCATCTGCATGTGTTTGCGTTTTGTCGTGTTTGGTCCAGATATGATTGTTCTTAACAAATCTATTCTTCAACAAGAGTTCACAGATTGTGTCCGGTATATCAAACATAAACAAGTTCTTTGCACCTCGAACATGAAAAATAGATATGTTGCGTACTCCTCCTTTTAGCGTGCTGCTTAGCTGCTTAAACAAATGCGATAATTTTTTTGAAATAGAGGAGAGCATTTCTTCCTGCACCATCGTACATCCAAGATCCGTCTTTCATTTTCTATATATTACATAAATAAACATAGTGAAATTCTACCCAAATAATAAATAAAAATAAATCTAGTTATATATATATATATATATATTGATTTGGATATATAAGCAAAAAATCAACTATAATGTAGGCAAAGAAAGATTATAATCTAGGTAAAAACAATAATCACAATCTTTCAATTTATTAATTTTCCACACCCTCATCACCCTCTCTCTCCTCTCATATACATGGTCTAGATCCAAAAATAGATCTTCACAATCTCAATATGTAAAGTCCAAAATAAAACCATAAGACTAAAGGTGATGGCAAATATAAGTTGGATATAGACAATATATGATAATTTTCATCTTTATTGTGTAACATTTTGGTAAAAAAGAGCTCCAAACCCTAGAAAACTTTAGCTACCAAATATGAAGGGAAACCACTTGTAAAAATAAAAAAAAATTCATGGATTGACATGGATTTACCTCCTAGAACAAATTTCTTGAAAAAAAACTGATTCAAAACCTTCCCCTCTTGTTGTTTAGATTTTTCCGGCCATAGTACGGACAGAGGTCCGAGAAGAGCTCCCTACGGACAAAGTGTCGGGAGCAGTGTACTTTATACTCGACTTCTGTAATAATGGGCAGGCCTGATGTCATCATTGAACCGTTATCACAGTTGCCTCTTTTAATAACGACCACCTGTGACATCAGCCCTGCCCATTATTATAGCGCCCTGATGTAATAACGGGCGGCCGTGATGTCACCGGTGGCTGATATTACTAGGATGTCGCTCCACTGTAATAACGGAGCTCCTGGTGACGTCACTAATGCTCGTTATTATAGTGACCACAGTAATAACGCGTCACCATAGTGACGTCATGTTCGACGCACTATAATAACGGTTACGGGAATGTCCGTTATTACTAGAAAAAACAAGATGCTATCTATGAACGTTATTGTACTAGTGATAAATTAGGTGGATGCTTTATTTGCTACTGTAGCCCGAGCTTACAAAAACAAGCTTAGGTAGCTTTGCAATATAGCTAGAAGTACAAATGAAGTCAAGTAAAACGGAGTTAAGGTATCAAAGATCATATTGTAGGACATTACTTTATTGATCACTTTCCTGTGCTAAAAGATCAATCGTAACTTAAAATACATTTTTTATGTTGCTATTTATTGCAGTGAAAATTTAATAATTTATTTTTGATTGCATAGAACCTTTGTTTATTTTCACAAAATGCCATTATTCGTTTCAAGATTGTTATGATGTCAAGGATTCGTGTCAAGATTATTACTTTATTGATTGATCCGTGGTAGTATGGAAGGTCATCTCTCAGGATGAATCACAAGTCGAATCGAAGAGTAATAATAATAAGATTGTGTAACAGAGGGGAAGGCCACGAAGGGGCGGAGAGGTTTAGTAATAGAAGAGGGGAAGGTAAACTCCATGGTCAGGAACAAGGAAAAATTTGATAACGGGAAGGAGCGGATAGTTTTGGAAGAGAAAGATTTGGCAACGAGGTAGTTCATATTTCATTATTCCATTCCGATGCACGTTTGCTCGTGGTTTTCATCAAATAAATTGGAAACGGACTACGGACTTGGTAAATTAAAAGTATCGCCTGCCGAATTTAACGAATAGTATTATGGTAGTTTTTTAAATATGGCAGATTCGCCATGGTACAGTTATGTCAAGTTTCGTAATTGAATCCATATATATTGCTTCCGTTTGGTTCCAAGGCGCAGCATAAAACACTCGTGCCCCCTTTTGCATGTTGCATGCCGCAGTAGCTCTGGTGTAGTTCCGTCTCGTCGACACGCCCATCGTCCTCCATTGCGAGCGAGCGAGCGCCGCAGCTGTTGCTAGACACGAATCCCGGCGACATGAAGCAGCGCATCCTCATCGTCTCCAACCGTCTTCCGGCCTCGCCCAAGCGCCGCGGCGAGGACCAATGGTCGCTGGACATCAGCGCCGGCGGGCTCGTCAGCGCTCTCCTGGGTAATTCCTAAATGCCACGCTATGTGGGACGATGCATTCGTTAGAGATCTCTGCATTAATTATACTGACGTTAAATTTCGCTGATGCTCCCAGGTATCAAGGACGTCGACGCCAAGTGGATTGGCTGGGCGGGTATCTACCTCCCTGACGAGGTTGGCCAGCGATCTCTCACCAAAGCACTCGCCGAGAAGGTTTGTGATTCCATGTCGTCCTGAACCAATACAACAGTGATTTTTTTAATCACATGTACTCACATTTTTGTGGATTGATTGACTGACCAAAACAGGGATGCATACCGGTGTTCCTCGATGCGGAAACTGTGAACCAGTACTACAATGGATACTGCAACAGCATCCTGTGGCCGATGTGGCACTACCTCGGGCTGCCGCAGGAAGACAGGCGGGCGACGACGTGGAACTACGAGTCGCAGTTCGATGCGTACAAGCGTGTCAACCAGATGTTTGCA
This sequence comes from Chloris gayana, assembly GCA_031894775.1. Classification (NCBI taxonomy): domain Eukaryota; kingdom Viridiplantae; phylum Streptophyta; class Magnoliopsida; order Poales; family Poaceae; genus Chloris; species Chloris gayana. The sequence goes on from JAUNZO010001252.1 coordinate 964,943, forward strand.
GATGTTGTGTGCCAGCACTACCAGGAGGGGGATGTAGTCTGGTGCCATGATTTCCACCTTATGCTCCTGCCCAAGTATCTCAAGGACCATGACATCAACATGAAGGTTGGGTGGTTCCACCACTCGCCATTCCCGTCATCAGAGATTTTTCGGACGCTGCCATCCAGCAAGGAGCTGCTGCGCTCAGTGCTATGTTCTGATTTAGTCGGGTGAGCATCCGTTCAACTTATTGAGTTGATTTCATGACTTAAATCCATGCTTTTTTCTTCCATAAAAGTTATGAAAATACAAAACAATATTCTGAAGGTGCTACTGTAGTCTGCAATACTTTTCTGATTTATTTTATTATCATAGGGTCGGTGGTGCCTTTAGTTCTACATGTCTACTAGTTGTTGTGTCCTTCAGCTGAGCTCCTTTGATGACTGTACATCTCGATAAGCTATTTCATGGTGTTTTTCTTTTCTTCAGATTTCATACATATGACTTTGCAAGGCACTTTGTTAATGCGTGCACTGGAATACTTGGACTTGAGGGAACTCCTGAAGGTGTGGAAGACCAAGGGCGACTAACCAGGGTTGTAGCGGTAAGTATCAGGCCAGTACTTCTATCAGCTATATTATCTCTTAATAATTGAATTTTGTTTTATGCTTATTTTGCTCCCATGATAGTTTCTTGATTATTTTTAAAAAGGCAACGCATCCTATGAGAACCAGGTTCGTATGAGAACTCCAATCTGGGCCACATGAGTTCGATCCAACGGGCGCATGAATTCAGGTGGGAGGGGTGATTTGCAAAATCACCGTCCACTTAATCATACTTTTGCAAATTTCTCCTTCTACCTCTCCCGATCTGCCCCCTTGGATCAAGATCAGGTGGTCCAGATTGAAGTTCTCATAGTTCTCACACGAACCTGGTTCTCATAGGATACATTGCCTTTTAAAAATTTTATGAATTACATACACTGTCATTTCAGTTTTTTATTATAAGTTACACAGAACTTATTTGCGAATTTTTTTCACTCATTTTATTGTAATCTTCAGTATCCAATTGGTATGGACTCTGATCGTTTCAAGCAAGCATTGGAGCTTCCAGAAGTCAAAAGACACATTAGTGAATTGACACAACGTTTTGCTGGTCGAAAGGTAAGAATGCATCCGTTACTTGCCTGGAATTTATTTGAAAAATCAGATATGGAATTGGTTCACCATATGTTCCATCAAATTAAATTCACATAATCTACACAACAAGATTCATCATCCATTTCAGCTCATAGAATTCTGATTCTTATCTTCTAAACTAGAATAGTGTGCTCGAGTTCTCTGTAATTTTTGAATTGCTAAAGGTATCTAAACTAGAGTAGTGTGCAACTGGAAACTATATGAGTGTATTTTAGTGATGCTACCATTTTAGTTTCATTGTCATAATGACAAATTCGGAAGGGCATTATTTTTATTGTGGTTACTCATACATTATTGGGTTGGATATACAATGCACTGCTTTATTATAGGTCGAACATACTGTATAGCTCTATCCTAATTTTAGCTGAGCACCACATTCTTTTGGTGATGGAACACTTCACTTGAATTTGGAACACTTCACCTGAATTTTTCCAATATTGCTTCAGTTGTACCTGTTACCGTTTTGTAGTTTTAAGCATCTGGGCATTGCTGCTGTGTCATTGTAATTTAGCTCATTTAATTTATGTTTATCGCAATTTTCTAATGAACTCTACAAAATGTGATAGGTAATTCTTGGTGTTGACCGTCTTGATATGATCAAGGGAATTCCACAAAAGATTTTGGCTTTTGAAAAGTTTCTTGAAGAGAACCCAGATTGGAATGATAAAGTAGTTCTTCTGCAGATTGCTGTGCCAACAAGAACTGACGTCCCTGAGTGTAGGAGCCCTCTCTTTACTGAATGCGAATATGACTTACATTGTGTGTTCTCTGCTGATCACTTACTAGTTTGCTATAATCTACAGATAAAAAGCTTAAAACCCAAGTGCATGAAATTGTTGGGCGCATAAATGGCCGATTTGGAACATTGACTTCAGTCCCAATCCATTATCTGGTATTTTCCTCATCTTTCATAGTAGCGCCTGTTACAAATGCAAAATAGAACGTGTACATCTCTAATGTATAAAAGATTTCAGTTTCATCTTTTTCTAATCTCAAATTACGCCCTTGCAGGATCAATCTATTGATTTCCATACCTTATGTGCACTTTATGCAATCACTGGTAATGCTTTACTGTTCTTGAAATGAACAATTGCACCGATTTAATCTCTGCGTTTCATTCTGTCCTCATCTTCTGTTCAGTGAATCATGACTGTAAATTTTCCCTTCTTTCAGATGTGGCACTTATAACATCATTGAGAGATGGAATGAATCTTGTAAGCTATGAGTACGTTGCTTGCCAGGAATCAAAGAAAGGAGTTCTAATACTTAGTGAGGTAACTGCATGTCATTTCCTTTCGTTTTCTTTTTGTAAATGTTCCATCAATATATTATTTTGTAAATGTTCCATCACTGCTATTTCAGTTTGCTGGGGCAGCACAATCACTTGGAGCAGGTGCTATTCTAATAAACCCTTGGAATATTACGGAAGTTGCAGACTCAATACGTCATGCTTTGGAAATGACCACAGATGAGAGAGAGAAAAGACACGATATTAACTATGCTTATGTGACAACTCACACTGCTCAAGCTTGGGCTGAAACATTTGTATGGTGAGGCTCTCGTTTCCAATAGCATGGATGTTCTTTGGTTGTTAATGTGGTTTGCAACTCTTGAATTCTGATGATCTTTCGTTGCCCTCTCAATGTAGCGAGTTAAACAAAACGGTTGCTGAAGCACAGATGAGAACAAGAGAAGTTCCTCCCAGCCTCCCTAGTCAAACAGCAATCCAACAATATCTGCGTTCTAAAAATCGTCTTCTAATATTGGTAATAGTCTTTTTCCACTTTCTGCTTGATCATGGCAGAGAAGTTTCCGAATAGCACTATTTTGCACCACAGAATTTTCTTCTCTTGCAGTACTAGGTTATAGAGATTCTTCTCTTGCAGTACTAGGTTGTAGCAGTATTCAGGGATTTACAATGAAATTATCCGTTTCCATGAAACAATTTCAGCAAACTGAAGAAAAGTAATAACTTCGATTCCTGGTATTTCTAAATGTAGGGTTTCAATTCAACATTGACGGAGCCAGTTGAATCATCCGGGAGAAGAGGTGGTGAACAAATCAAGGAAATGGAACTGAAGTTGCATCCTGAGTTAAAGGGTCCTCTGAAAGCCCTTTGCGACGATGAGCATACTACAGTAATTGTTCTCAGTGGAAGTGATAGGAATGTTCTTGATGACGTGAGACTCAGACCATACATGTATTTTATGCTAATATTATTGACCATAGAAATCATAACATTCTCTTGTATGCAGAATTTTGGAGATTTCAACATGTGGCTGGCATCAGAGCATGGGATGTTTCTACGCCCTCCCCACGGACAATGGATGACAACAATGCCTGAACATCTGAACATGGATTGGAAAGAGAGTGTAAAGGTGCACGAATTTAATTAAAAAGATTGATCCATTATAACCATTTATCGATGTACACATTCTAACATCAACTACTTTTTCCCAGCAAGTTTTTGAATATTTTACAGAAAGAACCCCCAGATCACATTTTGAACACCGTGAAACATCATTTGTGTGGAACTACAAGTATGCTGGTATGTATTATCTTCCATGTATAATTTTTCTTTTCAAATTCTCTTGCACCATAATTAGTTATTAATATTCCCGCTTGCCAATTGGATAGATGTTGAATTTGGGAGACTACAAGCAATAGATCTGCTGCAGCACTTGTGGACAGGTCCTATCTCAAATGCAGCAGTTGATGTTGTTCAAGGAAGCCGTTCTGTTGAAGTTAGATCTGCAGGGGTAACAAAGGTCAGTGGTTCAATACAATCTTTCATGGTGATGGATAGTTTTCTCCATATTTTTCTGTTAGAATTTATATATCTTCTGTTTCAATCTACAGGGTGCTGCAATTCGTCGTATCCTAGAAGAGATAGTTAACAGCAAAAACATGGTTAATCCATTTGACTATGTCCTATGTATAGGACATTTCCATGGAAAGGTAATTCCTCTGCATTTCTGAATGATGAAATGAAGGATATTATTTGTTTGTATCTGAGTTTTAAACATAACTATTTTGGGGATTGATTAAATACCATTAACACTTCTTTCGATACAGTTGTTTTATTGGTAGGCGAAGATATGAACACATTGGAAGGGTTTAGTAGGTAGTTGATGAGTATTGACTGTAAAATAGGAAAATACCCTGTTTCTAGAAACCATTAATATTAAGTCAAGGTCCGGAAGAAACATTCTTATTTGCTGATGCATGAGAAAATTAGCTTATCAATGCCTTCACAATAATATGGCAAATCCTGCATGTATATTGTTCAGTCCACATTCCACTTCAAAACGTGTTTCAGTTACAAATTTGCAATTGCAATTGCATAAAGCTTTTGGTAGTGATAGATACTCACATGAATTTTCAATTCCATCATTTCCAACCCTCATGTTTACTTCACTTAGGTTTGCTTGTCACATATTCTTCCTCTTATTTTTCAGGATGAGGACATCTATGTCTCTTTGGATCCCAAATATTCTTCTGATGAATCAAAACTAAATCCAGAAGCCAGGTCTGCATCTCTTAATCTGAAGCCAAATGGTAGGCAGTCGAATGGCCGGACCAGTTCCAGAAGCTCGCAGTCCAGGGTCCAGATGGCACAGGCTCCATTTGAGAGGTCACCAAAATCGGTGCTTGGTCTGAAGGGTGAGAATTGTTTCTCCTGCGCTGTTGGAAGGAAGCGGTCCAGTGCTCGTTACCTGCTTAACTCATCAGAAGAGGTCGTCTCCGTCCTCAAGGAACTGGCAACTGCAAGACCTGGCTACGAATCTAGCGCGTTCTTGGATAGGCAGTAGTAGCATTTTGTTTGGCGTGGTGACCATATTTATTACTGGTCGACCTACGATAGTGGTAGGAGATACTTAATATGAGTACTTTTCATAGTGTAGGGAAACTATTATTCTTATTCAGGAGAAGTATACATGAGTTCCTTGACAGCAGAGTTGAGATGATCTCAACACAAGCTACCTAATAAGATAGTGAGGTTCTTGTCCCCCAGTAATTTTTTCATACCGGACCTGTTGATGCCATTCTTTCTCACGCATATGCATCTCAAGTGGCCGTGTAGTCCCTTAGCACAACGTGGTACTTGGACAGCACACACTAGTCATAGAACTTTCGGATTTGGCATCATGCCACGGAGCCGCAGGGCGACGGCGATGAAGCCATGTGAGGCAACGTGCTTGACCATTGCCTGGCCGTTCCGGAACGGGACGACCGGGTAACTGGCGGCATCGGTAGGCACAATGTGCTCAGGCCCACTTCAACGTGCTTCAGGGCGACGCGGTGTAGCACGTGAAAACATGAAGCGTGCACAGTACCTTCGCTCGAGTCATTTCGCATAGATCGAACGCTGTTATAATTGTGCTTTTCTGCATCCAAACAGTGCCATCTGCGAAGGCAATTATGCCGTCGATTAAGGCAACAATCTAGTAGCGTGATGGAAGTCGTGGTCTGGATTGCCACTCTACCACTGTAAATCGTTGCTTACTTGCACGCTTACTTGCACGGGCCATGTGCAATTCTGCATATAGAAATTGGACGAGTCAAATCTACTTATATATAAAAGATGCAACCAACTAGCATGTCTTAACGGTTATTTCTCTCAATCCACGTTGCGCCACGTCATCATAATTAATTTCAATCATTAGATAAAGATCACTCAACATTTGATAATTATTTTATATTTAATTTATCCTGTTATGTACATGCGAGACCATGATAACTCAAACCAACAACATAAAGCCAAGCGAGAGAGTTGCAGCTCCACTTGCAGAACGCAGAGAGTTGTCCCAGATAAAGTTTCCACTTTTATTTTTAAGTTATTCTTCAAACAAAAGCTTCTATAAATGTGACATCCCCTCCGGGATACCCAGGACTCGGTACAGGGGGACACTCGACGCAGCGAGTTACAACAGTTCATCATCTCATACAAGCCAGAATATATACGTCATGGTATAATACAACCAGGTTTTCGAAATACAAACATTGTATAGCGGAAGCATAATACATTAATGAGGTTTAACAACCTACGAGTCTTGCAGCGGAAACTTGTACTTTACAACAAAAGACCACTAGCGTGATGTACTGAGCCCGTCGTACACCACGATCCTCCTCGCTCAGGACGTCGGGATCTGTTCCCACTTGAGGGAAACACTCTCGGAACACGGCTCCTCTTCCGGACAACTACCGTAACCGTCGTGGAAGAACGACGCTTGCCCTGAAATTATAACGAGCAAACCCCGAGTATTCTAATACTCGGCAAGACTGACCCGTCAACGAGGCACGCTAAGGCCGACGTCCGGTATGCAAAGGCTTTCTGATCGTGGGGTTGACTCTCTTGCAAAAACGGCACTAATAATTGATCCTTACTTTCAAGTTTTAGCTCAGGTTAAGTTCAATAAGGAACAAGGGTTTGCAGTCTACAACTACTGCAATCACGGTTGCAGGAAAAGATCATTTAAGACCAACAATTCTTTCATCTCTCATCTTCATCTTCCGAGTTGATTACTACGATGCGACGAGCTAAACAAGCGGTACTCATTACTGCGAGGGACAGCGATTCGAATCGATTTATACCAGCTGGCAAAACCCGACTACACGACGTATACGCATCACACTAATCGTATACGACAACCTTCCCGCTAGCGCTTGACGGAAGACTAGCCATTTCCAACTCCCCGGAAGTATGGCGACGCCACGACTTCCCTCGTGGTCGACCCATCTCCCTCCCGTGAGACTATCCTCTCACCGACAGCCGGCAAAAGAGAGCCGGCTACGCTACATCTCCGGGGCGATAGGGTACATCAGCTTATCGGCCCATGATACCAGCATGTAGTGCGGTACGTTCAAACTTGTTCAACTAAGCCGACAACGGTATGGTCCTTGACCGACACGAGACGGGGCTACCACCTTGCAAGACCTCATCTCCGCCTTGCCCTTTCACCTACGGGGCCCGTCCGGTCTCGGCTTATTAACATCTTCACTTCCATTCTCATCTTTCTCTTCTCATTCTTCTTAGCAATAACAAACCAGTCATTACCCTATATCTCACGAGTAGTGTATGCCACCACTCGTCTTCTACCGATCCCCTATAACTTAAGCTTAGCGATCGTTAACTCTATTGAGCTACCTGTACCAGTATAACATAAACAAATGGAAACCTATTCTCATGCACCTAGGGTATCAAGCAACTCCTATAACCTAATGCACAATCACGACTCATTAACTGTGATAAAAGAAAAGACTTTAAAAAACATAGGTGGGATGCACCGGGGCTTGCCTTGATTCGAGTCGGAGTCGGCTTCTTCGTGTGTTGGTCGACTTCCAAGCTTCAGTCTCCTTTCTCGACCTCGGACGGAATCTCGATCACGCCGGGACCTAGGCCGACCAACAATGCGTCGCGAATTACAACCATGCATGCATGAATGTACATGAGATGATGTGCAAAGGTTTTATTAACCATGATCGTTAATTAGCAATTACTCCTTAATTAAGCTTGTTAATGATTAACAATTAATCACGTTCGTTAAGCAATAAGTAATAATTGATCATGCTCATTAACTAATACTTAATCCTGGTCATTACTTAACAACTAATCTTGTTTATTAATTAACAAATACTCGTGTTCATTAATTAACAATTAATTATTACTTAAGGACATGTGATAGCACTTAAGATAATAATTGGGATCACATGAAATGACGGTGTTTATGTTGAATTTTGGAAAATAAACTTAACAAAAACTTTCGTCTGCAGTATCTCTAATTTTTAAAGAAATTTATTTTCCAAAAATAAATAATAATTAGCATAAAATAATAGCTCATCTTAATTAAAGAAAGGTACTTAATTAAACTATGCAATTATAATTTCTCAAAATAAGCATTTGAATACATAATCAAATAAAGGAAAATTTTATGAGTCTATTGCATTTTGTTTGGTACTTTTCTGATTTTTGTGAGATTTTCTATGAATATTTGAAGTTTGACCAATTCTCGAAAATGAATAAACTTGAGAAAAGAATTACCGACTCATTGGGCCGAAAGTGACCGGCCCATCCGGCACCGTGGCAGCCCAGCGACCCTTCGACCCAACCCAGCCCGAAGCCCGCGTGCGGCCCGGCTCGAGCCGAGCTGGCCAGCCATGGCGCCGAGCGGCGGACGGCGGCGGCGGGTCGCCGGAGTTGGGCCGGACGGCGACCAAGCGTGACGGAAACTCTCCTACGGGGCCAACTCGACATGAGGAAGCGGTTGGTGGGGTTGACTGCACCGGAATCCGGCTGGAGGTACGTCGACGGCGAGAGGCGGGCGGAGAAAAGGTTCGGCGGGGCACCGGCGGCGTGGTAGTCGACCAAATGGGGAACCGTCTCCTCCGAAGCTTTCTTGGGTGAAGGAGAACACCGGCACGGTGAGAATTTACCGATGGGATGGCCGGAGGTTGGTCCGCACCGCGAGAGCGGAGGCGGCGGCGCATAGAAGCTTAATCAATCGATCAACTTCCGTTGAGCTTGCGAGGGACATGCAAAGAAAAGTCGACCAAGGGGTGGAGGAGAACCTTGCGCACGACGTGGACCAAGAATCGGGCGAAGCGGTTGACCGGACGGAAAGAATTTGGTGGTGCGGCCGCGGACGTCGACGATCGCCGGTTGGGGAAAAGTTGCTTCGATCTTCGGGTTCCTAGTGGGAGAGGATGATTGAGCGGCTTGGTGACGTTTATCATGTCCTTGCGGAACTGTTGGTGGTGGTAGTTGGGTTGGGGAGGGGCCGGAGCTGTCCTGGCGACGAGGCGCGAGCGAGGCGGACGGGCGGCGTGTTCGGCGTGAAGGAAGAGAAAGAGGGAGACGTAGGGTCCGGCCTTTTATCTCCAACGGGCGGAGGGCGAGGCGGTGAGGGAAGCTCTGCGTGGCGCGGGAGGACGGGGCACGCGGCCGAAGCTACTGCCAGCGCGGCGTGCGGCGAGGCGGTGCGGGAGGAAGAGAGGAAGAGGAGATTGGCCATCGGCCCGCTACGCATTTTTACAAAAACACCCTCCAGCTTTTCTTTAATTAAAAACGACCTTTACAATGCTCGGAAAATTCCAAGAAAAGTTCAGGGTTGTAAATGAAACCATTTTGAATCTTTTTCCTTATTGGCCGGAGTTCAAATTCCAAATAAATTTCGAACTAAAAATTTAAGTTGAAATTAAAAAGAGAGACTTTAATTATTTCTTGTAGACATTTTGACAAAAGAAAATAATTTCGTAGCAACTCCATAAATTTGTTATCATTATGTTTAATCAACAGAAAATGTTAAACACCTTAATTTCCTTTTATTTAATTTCTTCTTTTAAGAACTTAATTTTAACTTAGGTTAACGTTATTATTTTATGTGCATTTCTTCACAAAATTAAATATGTTTCCCAAATGCACATGATGACATGGTGATGAATGCTATGAAATGCACTTTCAGTTGTTAGGGTTGTTACAATAAAATAAAAATTAGTATCTTAAAAGATAACGACCAACAAAAATAAAGACCAACACAATGCAGGTGTTCACAGCTAAACTATGCCAACCCATATTTCAGATATGTAATTATTATGTGTAAATGAACAGAAATCAGGTAATGCAATAACAATACATACAAATTAAGCTATTTACACTTCTAGTCCTGTTGTAAATCAAAGTGTTGCCTAAATGCATTTGCTCGATCAACCATGGTTGCCTCCCACGGCTTTTATAGTCCCCGGCCCCCAACGGGCAGAAATGCCCCAACGGGCCAACCCTAACGGTTATATTGAGTCACGGGCGAACTGGGTTCTGCCATGTCGGGCCGTGGTCTGAGTGCTTGACGGGTCACGCAACGGGCTGACAGGCCTCCGTAAACAGGTCGTGCACAGGCCGACATGATGGGCCTAAGGTGAGGCCCAAGCATGGCCCTTCATGGTTTTCATGCCGGCACGACCCGTTAATACACCGGGCAGGCCGTGCCCATGCCTGGCCAAAACTGTCGGGCCTCATGTCGGCCCGTTTAGCACGACCCTTATGTTCAGCTATATACCCATTGAGAGCCGTGCCCATGTCGAGCCGTGGTCTGAGTGCTCAATCCTGATAAGCGCATCGACGATGATCATCGCCATTCGGTCATCTTCAGCCGGTTGCACCGCCGAATGCCGCCACGTGTGCTCATGGGTCATGATGGTCCACATTGCCCATTCGGCCACAAATCAAGCTGGCCCAGCCGAAGGAGATTCACCCCCAAGCTTTTATCCTTTTTCCGAATTTAATTCTTTTCCCAAAAAATAGAGTAAAATTTCAAAAAACATCATGAATAATTATATGAAATTGATAAAAATGCAAACTCAATTTTGTTAGGATCCACTAATCCAGGGTATGCTGTGGACGAGTTACTTTTTCATGTTTGCATCTGAGTTGTTCCTCATAAACCCCTAATTATAAACTAAGTTTAATTCCTTATTAATTCCATAGACTGCAAAAAAATCTTGGGTTCTGGCATGCAAGTTGCTGGTCAGTGGTCACACCACCCTGAATTACCACTTGACCAAGTCTACTCCAGTTTTAGCTGCAGAAATTATTTTGTGTTTAGCACTCATGGAATTTTAAGAATATCTCTGCATGCAATAAAATTATACCACTTGGTTACAATTATGCTCTTGCATTTAACTTATCACCAGTAAATCACCCATGTCCAGAAAGATTTTAAATCTTTTGTAGGAAATTAAATCGTCCGAGATAAGTATCTATGATAATTGTTTAAGGGAGTTAATGAAGGAAATACTGCAAGCAAAATTTACAATTAAGTTTCTCTACTTAACAGTACCCTTGTAACCATGCATACCTCAAATGGCAGCTCTCTCCAGCCTTTTTTTTAACACAGATACTGATTTTTTTTGTGTTTTTATCTTTTCACTAAATGCACATCATTGCATGCTATAGAAACCGATGTGAACCCCGTGAGGATCTTGGATGTACAGGACCAACAAGCCAGAAGTGACCCCATGAACCAAGAACAGGTTAAAGGCAAGCCCTGGTGCACATCACCAAGTTTGATCGTGCATTAGGTTGATTTGCATTGTTTAGAACCCTAGGCTATAGTAGGTAACCATTTTCCCTGTTGATAGTTGCACGTCCCTAGTCGCTTTGCTTAATTGGGGTCATGATAGTCGAGTGATATAGGGACCACTCGCAATTCAAGTCTTCCACTTTGGAAGATTTATTTGGGAGGAGCTGCAGAAGGGGATGAAATGCCGGGGGCGGGGGGGGGGGCATGGAAGACCGAATCTTCAAGATGGTACCCCTTCCGTGTCACTCAAGGACCGTGGCTTGGCCATGCCATGTGGATTAAGTTTGAAAGTACTGGCTGCATGTGGTATCCCACTCCTTCGATGCAGCGAAGGTTCTTGTTTGGTTGGACGTTATCCCACCCCTTTTTCTTGCATGAATTTAGGAGGTGAGAGGCGAACAATCTAGTCTAGGATGATGGCTAAAATGGGCATGATGTTGAGGGACCCTTCTCGGTGAGGTAGGCCCGGACCGACATTATGGTATTTGGCAGTGGAGGGTTGGCTCATGCAGCTTCTAGATAGCACATATGTGGCATGCAATCATGTTTCTCTTGTAGGACGATGTAAATTGATTCAGATCGTTGCCTCTCACGGTAATGAGCTCCACTATAAGGTATGAGCCTTAGGAAGCGCAAGTATTTGTGTGAGCCTTTGCACGAGCAAATAGTCTTTATGCGTGATTTGGATATGTTAGGATGGTTATTTGATAGGATTCCTAAACTAAGACTCATTGTTCTCCTAGCTAACTATGCTTAGCCTTACCATAGTGTGGTCGTTCTCCTTTTGCATCTCACTCATGGTATCCTTTGAATATCTTTACTGATCTTGCTTGGGTTTGGTTCATAAATTCAATATAGGTTTGTCTTGTTGAACCTTCGATATTCTTTTGCCATGCTTCCCTGTAGAAATAAATATGGTACTCTTTAATACTCTCGGGTGAAATGCTACAATGGTGTTTCGTGCTCTTACGGATTTATTAAGTGTGTAAAAAATAATAACAATCATCAAAGGCTTGTGCTCGAACTTTGCTATTTTGAATTTTGCTTTTGTCCTTTTTAGTGTGAAAGGTAAAGCCATTAGTGTTGTACGCTGGATAGGTCACCATAGTCTTTAAAGGTCAGGCAACTAACATTCTCAACATTTTCTCATCCACGAGTCTCCACATGGAAGGTCTTGGCTCTAACCATGATGTGAAAGTTTTCTTGTGCTCCTCTAAGATCCTTGTGTATGTATTGTCTTTGTTGTTCTGGCAAAGCTTTAGCAGATGTTTCTCGAAATACGAATCCACAATCTATGTTTGTTGCAATATAGAAAAAAAATTTCTCACCACTCATTTGTACTCATGGTCAGTTATTTATTTCTACCCTCATATATCATTTCCAGTTAACCTTCCTTCATGACGAGACATGGGAATACCAATAGATCTACCATATTTAATATAATTTGCACAACACTCTGATGATGGCATCACTTCTATGGACTCACATAATAATCCTCCAACTATATATTCGCAATGTCCAATGACTAGAGCTCATGGACAACGACTTAACTTAGAGGTGAGCACGTTCCTATGTTCTATATATGTTAGTTTTGAGTATGGTTTGCTACCTAATCAATATTATTAGGAACCTGGTGAAGACAAGGAGATGATGGAAGAAGCACTTGGGGAAGTGGAGGACAAGGAAAGACGAGCAACTCTAGGAGGAGGGCCAACTCAAAACGGCTTTGATCGATTTTGGAGTCCAGGACCAGTCTGCAATAAAATCGACGCTAAGGACGTATACGGGCTCGGTTTTGGACATTCTACATACGGATCGAAAGACAAGGAAAAGATCTTTGAAATGGAACTGGTTTCTAGAATAAATTAAATCAGAGTCAATGGCAAGTTTTGAAATAATCAAATAAAAATATCAACAAATTACCTACAATTGATTCACATAAAAAACCAGTAATAATCATTATCTTGCCCTAGCTCTCCCTAAATAGCAAATTAGATCTACAATTGTTTGACATGAAAAAGGCTTCTAATAGATGACCTTTTTTGGCATAAGGTTAACATAAATGATTTATGATTTCATAATGAATTCATCAAACCTGCTGCAACCCTACAAATCAAGAGAATTTTGATGAATCGGAATCAAACACAAATAAAAATTTAAACTCAAAATTCTCTTTGATTTTGAAATGATAGCAAGAAAAAAATATACGGGATGAGTTTCTTTTACCATGAAGAACAAAATCCCGAAAAAAAATGAAATCAAAATCTTCCCCTCGTGTTTCAAAATTTACCCAAAATGTCGGACAACCGCTACTCGAGTGAGCTCAGGTATTGTCCGAACACGGACTTGTACAATGTAAAGCACTGCAAAGACAGGCCACTTTGTCAGCCACCGTTAGAAAGATCTCTGCCGCGGCGGTTGACAACGTGACCCGTCGCTAAAGTTTTCATGCTCAATAGCGATCGGTCACAACTTCACCTTCCGTTAAACAGGCATCTGCGGCTCAATCACGTTGTAGCAGCGCGGCATGCTTTACGTACGTCGTGCTGCTACACCCTTTTAGGCTGTCACTACAGTGCACGATTCATGTAGTATATAGTCCTTTTTGGACCCCCACTATAGAGCATTTCTTTTGTAGTGGCTACTTCTCTGTCCAATCTTTGTCGGCGATTAGGTGTAGTGCAAAATATCGTGCCATCAGGAAATACATGTTCCCATCCGTTTTGCCGTGATTCGTCTCTCCTTAATTCTCCATCTAATCCCCCAGAGCACTCAATGCTTAATTCCAAGGTACAACGTGACAGCGATACTCCGTACGAAAAGAAGTTTATTTGTGCCATTAGGTACATAAGGATATGTAAGTGGGAAGATTCCAGAGATAAAGAAAAGAAAGCACTCCTTCTGGCCGCAAGTTTGATATCCTTCTTTTGTTTTCTTAGATAACAGGATTTTATTGTAATCTTTGTACTTCTAAAAAGGCAAAGAACTATACATTATCATATCTGAGGGTCTAATCGTCATATAAAAGGGTACAAAAGCAAGAAACAAGTGAGATCTCTGTTGATCCAAACAACTTTAACGCTAATCTAGAAGCAAACATCAGAATCATTACACAAAAGAAAAATTCTATCTCACGGTCGTAAGCTATAGGATATTCCTTAAAATACAAGAGAGGGAACACAGAGCTCAAAATTATTGAATGCAAACATTTGTCCTTTTTCTGTAGATATAAGTATATCAAACAGCTATAGGAGTGGTTGGACTTATTCTAATCACTTTTATTACTTGTTCAGAACTACACGGATCAAAATGTTGCAGAATATAACTCAATTTAAATTGTGCGCCGTGTAGCTTCTAGGGTTTAAATGGATGCTATAATGCTACCTACAAACATAATTTTTATGCATTGTAGGTATTTCATTACTCTATGATTTATTATTAATAAGTCATTTTTTGAAATAGAATAAGGTGTTGTCACTGTTAAGTTACTATGCACTAACCAGTTGCACCCAAAAGCCCAAGGTTGATGTGGAAAGTGTGCAATTCACTTATGGTTCAACACTCGACCTCATGTGTAGCTCTCGTGGGTGCAAACCTGGAAATATGAGCGGCGCAACGGAATATGCGGTTACAAAGACTTGAACTCAAGACCTATGTCTCGATACCATGTTAGGTTGATATGCACCAACTAGTTGCACTCAACAATTTAAGCTTATAGAGAAAGGTGTGCAATTCACTTATGGTTCAACAGTCACCTTACCTTTCACCAAGGTTTGTAAAATTATAGTATAAAACTAAATAGTTAGTAAAAATTAAGCAGAAACAACAAATTTTCAGGAAACTATTCTGGTATTTTAAAAAAATATATGCATAACTTATTTTCATTTCAGTTAAGTTTCTATCTTAAGTATTTCATTTTAAATTTGAGCAGAATTCAAATATCACTGAAAGTGTGGTAAAAGTTATGGAGATATATAACATAAAAAATACTCCCTCCCTCCTCGAATTTTTGTCATTAGGACAACAACTCCAGTTCAAATTTCTACTAGCATTCTTGCCCTAACAATAATAATTTTAATAATGAGGAAGTATATGATATGCAATATGAATTTCTGCAGAAAATTTGGCTGTAAAATGCATCCACGAAGCCAAAAAAAAAAAAATTAAAGGCCAACCCAACAAAGCAGAAAGCAAATAGCGAAAGATAAGAGAAAACTCAAATCCAATATCAGTTGCATTTTTTCTATTGTATTGCACTAGCAATTTCCACATTTTAAATTAGATTTAGATCCTTAGCAAAATATATAGTTTCCTAACTCGATAATTTTGCCAGGGCAGCAGCGCCTTGGACCGTGTATGTAACAGTGAAGCAACTATGGTCCTGAGGTTCATAATCAAGCCAGTTACTAATTTAAGCTGATAGATTTTCGGAATAAACCACCGCCTCAATTTATTATTACAGTATAATCCTGTGGGAGTTTAAAGAAAAAACGGAAAATAGTTATAAGCTAATGGTTTCAATAATTGCTACACAATTTCATTCTCATGTGATCTGGTGGGAAAGGTTTCATAGCACAAATGGCTCTGCGAGCTTAAAAAACCGTTGCTGTCATTAATACACGTGTTAAAACTTGATCCTTTGCTTCCGGAGCCTGGATCATATTATATACTCCCGTACTGCAAAATTATGTCAGGCATCAAAGGAGTAGTGGCTCCCCAAGAACCAAGCAAAGGATCGTAGCAGGTCATGCATGTACGGTAGGGCATTTCTTTAATGAGCAGTGTCGGTGGAATCCTGCTATATATATATCCTCGTGGCCCTCCGATGTGTATTCCATCGATCTGTCAAAGCACCTGTGGTTGGTCTGTCTAAGTGTCTAACTGTGTTGACTAGCTTGTCCGTACATGCAAGATATGTCGACTCAGGTAATCTTACATGCTTTTAGTACAAATTTCTTCAGTAGCTAAATACAGACACGTTTCCCCATTATCATTACATTGTTTTGCCCCTCGTCAGGTAATTGAGGTCTTGCAAATGTGACAACTCACAACCACCTAAATTTGAACTGGTTTTTTATGGGTTATGGTGTTGAAAAATTAACATTAGGGTCTACTAGACATGATTTTGCCAATGTCATGATAACCTATTTTTTCCATTTTTGTGTGACTCGAACTGACCAGAATGCGGCGCAATTGGCGGAAGCATCAAGTTCACAATCTCCCAAGCAGACTACTTCTGCGGAGAACATGCTGCAGGTGATAGCCTATGCGAAAGTCGATGCCACCGATGCCTGGCTGGAGGGGCACACCGGCATTCCCGTGCTAGTGCGTGTCATTGCACCACGGGAGATATCCGACCGCATACCCATCGATCGATGTTGTTGCTGTGCTCGACGTCGGCTCCTGCCATGGTGCCCTGGCATCAGTGAACCGGATGAGTGTGCTCAACAGAGCCATGGACTTTGTCATCAAGAAGCTTAACAGCCAGGACCGCCTGGCCATCATCGCCACCCCTAAAATTGGTGAGGATGATAGCCTCTTGGCGATGACCTCAGATGGCCAGAAAAAGGCCATGTCGCGGGTGCAGGAAATAGCAGCCTGCGGCGACAACAAGCTATTATTGAAGACGTTAAACAAGGCCGCTGCGGTATGTCATCTATGAAGTTATCTTCAATGATAAATGCCAACTACATTTGCATTGAATACATAGCATACATCTACTTAGAGACGTTGAGGAATACGTAGGCTATGCTAGCATAAAATAATTTTTACCATTCGAACAGCCTGTACTTCCCTCGCAAAAAAAAAAGAACAGCCTGTACTTATTTATATTTTAATGGAATCTCTTCGTTCGCAAAAAAAAAAGAAACCTTATGACAGAGGGTAAAAATATACTACTATAGAGACTTCTCGCCCAAAAAAATACTACTAGACGGTGTGGAAGAGAAATTATCGGAGTAGCACGGCCCAACATAATAGTGCATCAGGGTAGAGAAAGTAGTCAATCCCGTTAGGCCAGTCTCAATGGGAGTTTTATGGGCACAATTACCTAGAGTGACACGTCATCTAAAAATATTTGAAATAAGATGAAACACCCCTCTTTCAATGCATAGTTTCATCTATTGTTGTTTTCTAAGGGTGTGTTCGTTTCCTGGGGTCTAAACTTTAGAGCTGTCACATCAAAAAGAATCTTACTATTTAGAAGTATTAAATAAAGTTTAATTATAAAATAAATTACAGGCCTCTAGACTAATTTACGAGACGAATCTAATGAGGTTAATTAAGTCATGATTAGAAGACGGTTACTGTAGCATCACTTTAGCAAAACCTAAATTAATTAAGCTCATTAGATTCATCTCGAAAATTAACACCAATTTGTCAATAGGGTTTTGTCATTAAATTGATCGAAATATTCATAAATAGTAAGATTCTCTTTGATGTGACAGTGCTAAATTTTAGAGGGTAGGAAACGAACAGGGCCTAGGTTACATGCAAGACACAAGGTGTCTAGGTAATTGTGTATGAAGAGTTTCATCATCGTGAAACTCATTTCACGTCTCTCCTCATTAATAGACTGTCACGTCATAAAAAATGCCTACATGTCACTATTCATTGCTCATGAAACCCCCACTGAGACTGGCCTTAGGCCAATCTCAATGGAAGTGTCATAGGAGTGCCATGAGCATTAAATTTGCTGACATGGCATGACAGAGAAGGGAGGGAGTGTTATGAGATGAGAGATGAGTGTCATCACCATGACCCTTCACCGGCACGGTTCTTAAGAATTTCTTCTTAGTAACTGTGTGATGACACTCTTCACCGAGACTGGCCTTAGCACGGCAACAACTGAAGAAACGACACCTCCTATTAGTGTCCCAAAGTATAGGGGTGAAATGCCATAATGTTTTGGACTAGTGGGTATTACTATACCTTTTCCCTCGCTTCCACTTATATAGGTTCCACTTTCAAGGTCCATTAGTACTCTAATCCCTCATATGGATCAATACATGTATAGGTTATAAAACAAGTCCAATATATCCGTCTTATTGTCTCTTGAGCACGTAATAACGAACTAGAGCTGCAAGTTTAGGTCATGAATTTTTTATTCCCTACACTATCTACGTGTTGCGTGTGTGCATCAGATATTGGACAGACGCGCTGAGGAAGAGAGGAAGAAGAAAGAAGGATTCATCCTCCTTATCTCCGACGGGGAGGACAGCTCCATCTGCCTGGAGACGCTGAACCCCATGTACCCTGTCCACGCCTTCGGCTTCCGTGACACCCACAACGCCAGGCAGATGCACCACGTCGCCAGGAGCTCCTCCGGCACCTACTGCGTCCTCAACGACGAGCACGGCCAGATCACCGAGGCCTTCACGGCCAGCATCGGCAGCATCACCTCCATCGTGGCGGTCCGCAGCAAGATCTACATGGACTACACTGGACAGGACGCAGCAACAGTCATTTCGGCCATCGAGTCCGGCACGTTCAGGAACAACATCATCAACAACCACAAGACAGGGTGCATCAATGTTGGAACCCTCCAGGCCGGCGCGGCGAGGAGCTTCATCGTCTATGCCAATGTTGAGGAGAAGGAGCGGGAGGAGTTGTCGAAGCGGCTTATCGTGCGGGTCGAGTCCTACGCGGGGAGTAGGGCTAGGGAGACGAAGGAGGCAGGGGAGGTTGTCATCGCAAGGAAGGGCGGTGACGAGTCCAGGAAGGTGGCGGCGGAGATGGTCCGCGTCAAGGCGGTCGAGATAGTTGGGAGCATACTTGACAGGTACAGCAGGAACGAGCGCGCCGGTACCACTGCAGATGAGCTATGAGAGAAGTGCGTCGGCGTCATGAACACCGAGTACGGCCGGGAGGCCGCCGGCGAGGCGTGGCTCACCGCCGGGCTGGCTGTGGAGATGGAGGAGATGGAGGCCGCCATGCGCCAGGGCTCTGGTCTCTCGTACATGGTTTCGTGGCACACGCGGCAGACGCTGCAGCACCTGCCACCGCTACTGGAGGCAAAGGGTTCCCCGCCGCCGCCTGCTTGGGTGGTGTCAGCTGGGGGAGGGCCCTGCTGGACACACCCGTCGCCGCATCGATTGGAAAGCGCAAGCGTGAGAACTGCACCGAGATGGAGGTGATCGAGCAGCGGATGGCGTACTGGTCCACGGTGTTGTGCGGCCTGCCACCGATGCACAGAGGCGACTGCCCCGGTCTCGCGGCGATCATCTCGCAGGAGGTCTCCCGCAAGTCCGTACTGCAAGCCATGTACAAGGATGTCTTCTTGGTAAGCACTCCCTCTGTTCCGAACTATAAGGCTTTTTTGACTTTTAGACATCACATTTGACCATCCATCTTATTAAAAAAATTATGTAAATATAAAAATAAATATGTCATACTTCAATGTATCTCTAATGATAAAACAAACTATAACAAAATAAATGATATTTGCATGAAATTTTTGAATAAGACGAAAGATCAAGCATAACATGTGAAAGTCAAAAGTGTCGTATAATTTTGAACGGAATGAGTACATATTTAGTTAATGGCCCTCCCTTCTCCTAACAACATCGCACACACATAATTCATTTATGTTGCATCATTAATTTGGACAGGCTGTTGCGATGAATGTCACCGAAAGCAGTGGCTCCAAGTCCACTGAGTGTCCTTGCTGCTGCCTGGGGACCGCGGACAAGCGACTTCTGGACTAAAAGATCGCAAACGCCAGCCGTTAATTACATATTTACAACCTACATGCGGAAACAAGATGCTCAATACATATATAAATTAAATAAGACCACGCATGAATCCTATTGTGTGTACACAGTGAAAGTGTTGTTCATGGATATGTGCATTATATACTGTTTCAGATGACACTATGTACCTGTAGGTGTGTATGCTTGCACTCATCCTATGAGCCAACTGATAATTGCTTGTACTTCTACTACTCCGTTGGTATAAATTGCTAATAGTTTGGCTTGCTCGATCGAGAAGTTCGTCTAAATAAATTATGAAGTCTAAAATAAGCCACCACATTCCCTCTTAGGACCAAGACATTATACCATCTCTAAAATAAGTGGACACTCCTTTAACTAAACCATCTGTTTGTAAGTGGTATAAATTGTTGTGGCCACCACATACCGTCTTAGGACCAAGACATTATACCATCTCTTTTTGGGAGTAGCTCAAAAAATAACGGGGCCAAATTTTCTCTCCTCCTCCAACTGTTCTCCCTAAACATGGATCAAGAATACGTCTGATTGGGCATGTCAGCATTTGGGCCATAACAACATTAATTTTGTTGTAAATGGAAAGATTGGGGCCCCAAATTTTACCCTGATTCTAGCTTCAAATGAGATGAATTTAGGGGGAGAATAAATCTGTGAATTTTTTGTGGTGCTATTGAAGAAGGTTTTGGATTAAACCCCATTAATTTAGTTTAGGTGAAGTTTATGGGGCCCTCTTGTAGATGCTCTTAGGTTGTATATTACAAATGGCAAAAGAAACGAAAAAAATAGCAGTAATATGTATAGGCTAGGTTCCAGAAATTAGTTGTGTTAGATGTGGAGCCCCAACCAATGTCCAAACTCGCGCTTCTTCCTTGATTTTTGCCGGGAATGATGATACGCTTACCTCTTTTGGTAAACTATAAATAATGCCTCAAACTTTCGTTGGATTTTCAAATTTCAACCTGTTCCATAATTTTACAAGGGTAGAAAGAAATGAAACGCCATATCGATGACACCCTTCACTCTCATCCGACAGCGATTTCCCCGATGGTGAAGGCCATGGTGCGGCGCTGTCAGCGGAACCCCTTTCCTCTCCTGCTGTACATGCAAGATTATCCCGAAACCTTTTGGGCATCCTTCAGAGAGGTTGAGGCAGGTCATGCCCGCCAGAGCAAGGCATTATTCAATGGCGTAGTCGAGCCAAAGGCTACTGACGGATGGGCAGCAATTGGAGCTAGCTCTTGGATACGACCCAATGGTTCGATTGGTTCTTCACTTGACTCTCTGCTAGGTAAACTACCGATAAACGGGAGCTGCAGTGTTGAAGAGCACTGAAGAAACTGTTTGTGCAAGCTCAGGTGTGACTTTTGATTCGGACTGAGTGCTATTGTGCCCCTACTAATAGATGGAACTATTGTACCCATTGTGAATTGTTGTGCATGTATCCAGAGTACTTGCCTACTATTTTGATGGGGTCAAAATATCTTACATGACCAAATAGCATATGCATTCCTTGGGTATGTTTGGTTTACGGCCCATCTTGCCCTACCAAATTTTGGTTATAACCAAATTGTGAGCAGTACCAAAATGTTGGTGATGTTATGTTTTGATGGTAACCCAGCTAAATTTAGCCAAATCAACTTTACTTCTTAGTATGACATGTGGACCCCACATGTTGTGATTATTTTTTTCAACGAAATATGGTCAAGTGACATCTTGTTTTATAGATTTAATTGCCACAAATATAAATACGCGAACGGATTTGTAATTAGATGAGCCGTTTAAGAGTTATTAGCACTAGAATGTTGTAAAACTAGTATTATTGGGCTTCGCGCAACCATTCACCTAGCGCCACGTCCTCACTGTCCACTGTTGTTAGCAGCCAAATGTTTGGCAAGTGTTTTGCTCGCCCGTGTTCTCGCCAAGCTGTTGTGTGTGTTTTGCTTTGGCAAGTATTGGTCTGCCAATTATGGGTGCTAAACCAAACTCATACCAATTCGTAAGAGCGTGCCAATATTTTGGTTTGGTTGGCATTGGTAGTAAACCAAACGTGCCCCTTATCTTCTCTTCCTGACAAGACCCAACAGAATTATGACATAATCGAGGAATAACATGCGGTACTTCAGGCTGCTTTTATTTGCCTCGGAGTCAACTTAGTTGGTTTTTTTGAAGTGCTCTGCTTACTCCCCAAAATATCATTATAATCTCTTTGTCCCTTTGGAAACAATGCAAGTTGTGTTCAGCATTACCGAAAAAGAATAATTGGTTAAAGGATGGGAAACTCAACTTCTACTCTAGCGTGTGTTGCAACACGTTTAGCCCTCAGTTGCACCTATATTTTTAGAGGTTTGTTACGGCGCTTGAAGTTAATATTAACGTCCATTTGACCAAATCTGACGGCTAATAATAGAAGGTACCTAGCAAAAAGTATTTTAAGTTGTGGATCTGTACTAAAAATAGCAGGACCGATATCAATTATATTATTACATAATTAATTACATAAAGGGTAGATTAGTAACTTCACGTCAGTGCAATTCGTCGATTCTCTCCCCTGCCGAAGATTGGTCTAGCTCTCCTCACGCCGGCGCGACCTAATCAGCTCGGAGGGCTCGCCGGTGGTAAAGGGCACTACCCAACAGCTGCAGGTCTTCCTTCGCGACATCCATAGCCCCCTTCTCTGAAGCTTTTGACTGTCTCTTTCACTGAGATTCCCTGTCGATCTCAATGGCCTCCACCGCCCTCCCACATCGCCTTCGCTGATGCTTCTTTCGTGCATTCGAGCTCCTTCCAATTGACAGACAATGTGATATTGGGTGAGGCAGAGGCGGATGTCCTCCATGAAGCAACATTGATAACACAATTTCTTTCCACACACAATGACACAAAGTTGCAGCAGGTGCGATGTCTGCTCTTCATCTTGTTCCCCCAAATTGTTATTACTTTTCACTCATATACTGAATGAATTGGAAATATGTACTCGCCAATTTCCTCCCCAAATCGTTTTTAATGTGCTCAGTTAGTAAATGAATTGGAGGATAATACTACTTCCTAGATCGTTTTGGATTTCCTTACGTAAATGCATCAGAGAGGCCAGGTGCACATGGACAGATCGGAATCAGGGGGAGCAGCGAGAACGAGGAGGGCCAAGGACGGGCAGCAAGCGGCGGCGTAGACAAAGAACAGAGCGATGACGGACGGCCAAAGAAACGAAACAGTATAGGCGATGAACGGAGCGGCATCGTAGGTTTGTCGATTCAGCGCCGGACGTATAGGCCTGACTGCCGGAGTAATGAGCTCCAGTCGCTACGGGACTAATTACTAGAACACCCCTGATGGCAGTTAATTAAAATTAATAATTATCAATGGTTGTGATTAACTGAGGGAAAAAGTACCACAGGTACTGCCCAAGCACCGTATCAGTTCTCATATTTTTATGCCAGCATTCCTCAAGCCCGTGTTCATATTCTTTCTAGAGTCATGGTTTTTCTATGGTACCTAGAGTTCATATACTAAAAGTAATGACTGTCCCCAGTTTCCCTTTTCCATTCTCTTCTTGCCTTAACAGGGCATTCTGGCATATCCATGAACTTCTGGCCCTGATTGATCAGTTGTAGGCCAAATTTCATCAGGCTGCGTAATCAATGCTCATGCCCTCATGCATGTATTGCTCAATCGAGTATATGCAGCTATCGATGTAATCTTCTTCCACTTCCTTTGGAGATGTCTTGAAGCACTAGTGGAATAGCAACATCAGTCCGCACTCCGGAGAACATCCAATAGTTACGTGAGCAGTGCCACGAATATAAATTAACAGTGCGCCTTCCTTTCCCCTTCTTTGTGACTTCAAATCCTCCTTTCTGGTCCATATAACCTAGCAGATCCCGGACTCCTTTATGCTGACATTGAGTTTTTTTTAATATATTAGGACATATCATGCCCCTACACTTTTCTGCTTTAGTCCTATTTTCCATAATTCTGAGAGTGATCGTACACCTAATTGCCTAAAGCATGGAAACAATTTGCAGAAACCTACACTTTAAAAGCATTATTAAAAGATTCACAAATATTATTGTCTACCGAATCACATGAGTGCCAAACTCAAAAATATGTTGGGCTCCAGTGGTCATGATCTGTTTTCATCATGTATTCAGTCCTGCAACGGCACTCTGACCGAGAAAGAGAACTCTGTTGGAAGCCCTTGAACAATTCCAGAATCTTTTCTATAGTTTGCGCTGTTTATATTTTTCTCTCCAATTATCATAGACTAGTCCATCAACCCGTGCAAAGCACGGGCTAGCATTATGAGGAGTGAAAAATATTTTCCCAATTTATGTGAGAATCTAATACAACTATGTTGAAAATTCCAAAAATGTGTAGCATTACATTAGAATCACAACTTTTGTCAAAGTATCATGTGAATTTTCTCCACGAATACATGTTCCCCTATATTCACCATGTTTCTAACGTCTTTCTAAAACTTTGAATATGTATATCATATTATAAAGTGTAAGGAATTTAAGCTACAATTAGAGATGTCAAAAAGTAAGTTTAAATTTCATATTTTACATAGTACTCCCGCTATCTGTTAATCAATCTGAGCACATAAAAAGTGAATACATTCTATTATTTTAATTTCAATTAGTTTTATTACAGTGTGAGAGCTAACTCTTGGTCATGTTGAATTTTCATTATTATGGTCTAAACTCTAGGCTTCTTGTGTGGTGTCCGATGAAATTAAATCGTGTATATAACCATTTAATACTCCAAGTTTGGAATAAAAATGTGTTAGTTGTGGAAAAAGAAAGGGACATATGTCTTTATAGATTAAAAGTCTAAACTGTTATATAGTATGTTTCGGCGCACTAAATATGTTTCAGTTGAACATCCATTTGTTTGGCGTGATTTCAATCTCACAAACATAATTGCAGTAGTACACATCCTACATCAGGCTGTGACAAATAGCAAGGAGGGAGCGCCCCTACCTTTGCTAGAACATGTCCACCACTATTGCCATCGCAACATAGCTTGAAGAGCACATCTTGTCTGACAAATTATTCAAAACCTACCTGACAGCAAAACCAAACATACACTTGATTAGGCAATGATAAGATGGTGCGTGGAGTAAATTCACTATGAACAGACTAGAGTAGTTAAAGTAATTAGGTTGAGTTACTCAGGTTCTTCAGTTAATTATTGGTTCTTTGTTGTTGGCCATCTTAATTAGTGTTTGATGCCTCTTGGTGTGCTTCTTGATTTTGTTCTTGTTCATGTTTATCATATATTGAGCCCGATCTACTTCTGTGTTGTGTTGCTAGCTAAAACCTACGGGGAGGATATACCTAGACTTGATAGCTTCATTTCTATTCAAGTAAGATTTGTAAGTTTCTACTTTAATTCCTCATTTCATTTAGTTTCTTATCTGTGTGTCAGAAATTCTGTTGACTTCGGAAGTTCTGAAGTTCCAGAACTTCCGAATTGAGAGAAGTTCCATCAAGTATTTGAATCGGTGCAAAGTTAAGTGTTTTTTAGGTTTTAAATTTATAGTTACCTATTCACACGCCCTCTACTCAACTTTCAGACCTATTGGAACCAAAAGTAGCAAATTTTGAAATTTTATTGTCACGCCATTATAAAATGCATGCTAACTACAACAACAATAGTTGGGACAACAAATCACAGAAGAGGAAGGCAACACACGAAAAGAATAACAACATGAAGAAGACACAATAAGTGAATATTTTATTGTAACAGAGACAATCATTTTTATGCTTGGTAACATTGTTAAGTTTTTCTAGGGGCGAGACACAATATTCTTCAGAGTACCTGTTTTCTATTGTGTGAAATACTTTATTTTCTCAAATTGTAGTCTATATATTCAATGTTGCAAAATTACGTCCTTGAATGCCTGAACTAGAATGTGATCACTCGTGATCTATGGCACCTGATTCTCCAAACAAAGCTTGCTAAGCTGACGCACTAGCTGAATTTGGTCAAATAGAGGGGCCAATCTCTTAGAAGAAAAGTACAAATTTAAGAAGCTAAGCTATAACAGTGGATTATGAAGGGGTTATTTGCAAAGTAATGGTCTACATGGCACCAAAATCCATGTCAGCAAGCTCGGCAATGACTTATGCGACCATTGAAGTTCTTATTTGTCCATAACAATCCATTTAAAACAGGTTGTTGGACGTGCTTGCATTATTGTTAAGTTATTGGACAAATTTGCACCCACCTCACAAGTTGTGGGACCTCTCACTCATTTCGCTCTTCAATTAATTTATTGATATGTTATTACACATGTACGATAATAAAACTAACACAATATCAAATTCTTCTTGAAAACGAAAATCATGTTCTATGATTTTTGTAGTGTTAATTCTTGTAGCTGATCTTGTTCTAATATGGTTATTCACTACACCACAGTCCATTATCAGGGTCTTACGATGGGTCGGTAAAGGCCGCTTCAACGACTAACTGTGGGTCGCTAAAGAGCTTTAGCGACCTATACTTTCGATCGCTGTAAGTGGCGTCGCTAAAGGTTTTAGCGACCGACTACATTTTTAGCGACCGACCATCAGTCGCTATAGCCATAGAATTAGCGACCCTCTGATCAATGCTAATAATGGAATTAGCGACCAACCCTCCGTCGGTAAGTTTGACATAATCACAGCACACATACCATAATCATTAATACTAATCCAACATTAATTATGCATTGATATATAGTCATACCAATCCACTTGCACATATAAAAATAGACACATTGCTCAAAGTCGTAACAATCAAATGGACATTCATACACAAATGATTATAAGGCAAATACATTTATGCCAAATGGTCATGATAGTTGAAGCATGGAACTAGGTTTTCTGTTACATACAAAAGTGCAATCAATGTTGCATCACATGAAATATTTTATACAAAATTAGTCACTACAAAATCATTCCAAAACCAAAAGTAAGGCTTCACAAGTGCAAGTGCATTAGGCAGTCATCAATATGCACTACTCATAGGTCCTCAATTTTTTGTCCAGCTTTCTCCTGGAATGTTTCCTTCACCTGATTATTTATCATTCAAGAAAGAAAAAAACATTATCATTAGTCATCATAAATAAGGGTATATGTGTGCTATCCGAAATTATAGAATCACATGCTTCAAGAAATAGATGTCACATGTATAACTAACTATTAACAATTAGATTTCGCTCTTAGGTTTCAATGTAGTAATTCTAAATGTATAACTAATGTGGAAAGATAAAGCCAGTATAGAACTGAATACAATGCAGCACATACTAACGAGGAAATAAATGTTGTGTTATCATCCTACAATATTTCACCCATGGGCAAGAAAATAGCATATTCTTGCACTCAAAACAAAAAAGGCATGGCCCAATAATGCTTTATATCTTGAACTACTTGAACATCATATGAACTACTAAAAACAATGAATCAAATCATCAAATATATTAGTAGAACGTACTTCTGCCAGTGGATTGTTTTTGGATGCATGCTTTGTCCCTTTATCACCTTTCTAATCTGCATAAAACAGATGAACCCATTCAACAATTTATTGTTGGAACAAAATGCAAAATAAAAATACACCTAATCCTAGAAAATACTGATTATTTCACATGTCTGCCACTTCATATTTCGGGTAAAGATATCAAACAGTTAGCATGTACTTTGGTTGGTATCTCAAACATTAATATCCTAAAGCATGTACTTTAGTTTTCTATCTGGCACTGTTTATTGCAGAATCAGTGATTATTCAGGGACAACGCACATGTAAGAAGAAGTAAAAGCAGCATAATAGAACATAAAAAGGAAGCCAACATTACTATTGTTTACCGAATCTCTAATACAAGTCAGCGTTCTGAACCTTCACACTGGCCAACTGAATCTATAAACCAAAAGTCAAGAAGACTATGTTTACCAATAAGATTGAGACCCACCATCCTACGGATCACTGCACTACACATGGATCATCCACCATGTAAAACGATTTATGCTTATAGCATCAGGCGGCCATACACGAGCTGAATGAAGATATGCTAATGTGTTCAACTACCAGTACCATGGAAACAAACGAATCAGTTTTGTTCTGTGGAACTGAACCTCCCATCCGATCCAGATTTTCAGCAAAGCAACAAATATATACGAGGATATACGGGAGAAGGATAGAGAGGAGCATGCGTCCGTACCTAAGACGGAGATGGCCGTGGATGCAGGAGACGGCCGCCGCGCCGCCGAAGACGGAGAAGGGCGTCGTGGCGCCACCTCGCCCCTGTCGCCCACGGTCACGACCTTTTTCCCTGCTGCTGCTGCCAAGGCCCAGCTCCCTCGCCGCCGTGGACGAGCGGGTCCGCCACCGTCCGCAGGTGAAACCCAGCCCCCTGCGTGCCGCGGCGGGCTGCGGCTGGGCGGATCTGCCGCAGCCCGTCCATGATGAGGCGGATCTCCCTGTGGCGGCG
Source organism: Chloris gayana (assembly GCA_031894775.1). NCBI lineage: Eukaryota > Viridiplantae > Streptophyta > Magnoliopsida > Poales > Poaceae > Chloris > Chloris gayana. Next base: position 993,390 of record JAUNZO010001252.1, read on the forward strand.
GAGGTGCGCGCACCACGGCGTGATGCGCGGCGGCCGGATGCGCAGGAAGAGCGCGCGTTCGACCGCAGCTATGGGAGAAACGGGGAAAATTTCGGCGCCGTTGACTGGAACTAAGTAAAGAGAATAAAGGATGGGGCGGGAGGACTAGCTGGCTTGGTGGGATTTCAACTAGGTTTTGGTGCCTGATGTTGGTCGTTAATATTGGTCTGTGGTGTAGTGATTAGAAAGATGTGTTCTCCCATACTCAATCGTATTAGAGTAAATTTTATAAAACCCCATATTTTATGGTCGTTGTGTCACAAAACCCCAGGTATTACGGCCGGTGTCACATAACCCTAGGTTTTTTGGTCATATTGTTTCATATAACCCCACCCCTATCAAAGTAGTATGAATATTAGAGGCATATCTAACTTTCAAGATAAATTTGTCATATATTCAACTTGATGATTTTAGTGATTACCTCGACCAGAACACATATGTCATGCAAACAAAAGTTAGAATCCATAAATCATATTCGCAGTCAATTCTTGATAGAGGTGGGGTTTTGTGAAACAATATGACCATAAAACATGTGGTTATCTGACACAAGCCATAATATCCGGGGTTTTTGACAAAAGGACCACAAAACTTGGGGTTTTGTGAAATTTACTCATCGTATTATTTCATTTTCCTTCCTTCACTTTCCTTGCACCGTGAGTATGTAACTGTCACATGTTGGATTTTAACCTGTTGAGGTTAGATGCTATCAGTTTAGTTTCTAATATCTAAATGGTCAACCTTTAATATTTATTAGGAAGCTGGCTTGGTGGTATAGAAGATTTCTCTACATCTTATGAAAAAAATCCAAATGTAAATCCATTCACCCCATCCGAGGAGCTGAGTGATCACAAGACATCTTTCTCTGAGTCGCAAAAAAAAAAAAGACATCTTTCTCTATGATTTTCACTTCAATATATTCCGAATGAGGTGGAGATTTAGACATGAAAATTTCTATGCATGATGGTCAACATCCCACCTACATGTGTAAATTCTTGTTATCAAATTTATACAAGCATTTAGAAAATGTGCTTTGGGGGATTTTCTCGATTCTACCAAAAAGTTGGTTCATGCAAATATTTTTGCCATATTGTTCCCATATACGACATCATATTATTGTGTGTTTTCATTGTTATGCAGGTTTTGTCTTCTAATAAGTTTAAATATGGAGAAATTTAAGACTTCGGTTTTCAATATATATCGCCATCTTTGGGTGTAAATGTATGTTAAGGTCAGTTTTAATGTTTAGAATCCGTAGACATGTGAATACGGCTTTGTTTGTTACTTTACATGTGTCTGTTGGACCGACTTTACTTGCCTGTGTAGATTTTTTAATCATTTATAGGATACAGTGTACATAGCCCTATTTTGCTGTCTTATCCAAATTCAGGTCCGGGCATCTACATATTTCTATTTTCCCTTTGCTTCTCTTCATGTGTCTCTCTAATACCGTACTGGCACTACCGGAAATCCTGCAGTTTGCCGCAAAAGGCCAAAATACGCATGGCGTCGTTTTCGTGGTAGGTGGCCTACGATAAAGTTCCGACGGTAATAAAATGCCCGACGACAAAGTCGACTTTGCCGTGTGTCTTTTGTCGAGCACACGGGAAGTGCTTTGTCGTGTACCACACCCTAGACATACAGCAAAGGATATGTGAAAAAACAAAAAAAAATAGAATTATACAATTTTTATCCATAATATATTATAAAAATAGTCGGTAAAGAGGGTCTTGCCGTGTGCTCCTTTTTGCCACACGACAAAGAGTGACGTTTATCGTGTGCCTCCTTTTAACACACGGCAAATCATTGATTTGCCATGTGTCTTGTATTTACCGTGTGTTTGACATAAAACACACAACAAAGATGTCTTTTATCGTATGTCCGAGAAAAAACACACAACAAACAGTTTGGCACTTGGAAGTTAGTGTGGGCTATGTAAGCCCTGAAAAGTTTTAAGCTCTTCACACGTTTCCATGTACCGGCTGTCTAAACTATATATACTATATGAAAAGTTTTAAGCTTCACTCCAGGGTTGAATAACACAGGAAATCTTTAATATTCATGAGCTGGAAGGTTGTAGATTTCGGCGCCTGAGAGCTTTCTAGCCAATGTTGCCTCTTACAGGCATTTCTCACGACGTGTCAGCATGTCCTTGTGTCGCGTCTTGATCCAGGTAACCTCTGCAGGATTTTCAGCTGAAAGTCCATGAAAATATAGCAATTTGGACCCAATTAACTTCAGGTGAGGAGTATGAATTAGAGGCTGCAAAGGGCTACCACATGATTGAGGTGGTGCGGGAGGAAAAGAATTTGAGTCATTTTGTTGACGGTGCAACGGAGGGGTGTCTACGTCTCTAATATAAATATAGATCAATCCTTTTTTGTGATTACACAGTATACGTCAGATACTTACAACGCACGCATATTCATTTCTATGAACATAGATATACGCAAAACCTATCTCTATGAACATCTTCAAAGTTTGAGCCGACAAATCCTCGAGATTGATGAAGTCACCATTAGTACCTCGTTATCGGCGGAAATGTCACATACCATTGAAAGCATAATATTATTAAATCCTAAAAAAATCGCTCTTATGAAAAGTCTAACCGAGGATCTAGGGTGCTACTTAGGCTCTTATAACCACTACGCTACAGGCCTTAGGACATGGATAATGTGTCAGACATTCTTGATCATTTGGCTGTGTTCAGGATTATGTGTATTTTTTTTGTTAAACTGTGTGTTACTGTGATGGAAGAGCAGTATACTTTCACCAATATCATCTCTTCCACTTCTAAGGGCATGTACAACCCACAAACAAGCGTGCGTCTTCAATAATCTCGAAATTATCATACAGACGGTATAAAGATAACTCATACAACCCACGAGACAGACACACGTCCGTAAGCTATTTAAAGGATTTGCATGTAGCTATGATCAACTACAAATATATTTATGTATATCATTGTGTAGCAATTTTGATAGAATATTATCAAACATGAATAAGAGAAATATGATTATAATAATTTTTAGAAAAAATAAATCAGGGATTACCATGTCTAGTTTTACATTTCAGTACACCATTTCAGAATGAATGGTCTCTTCTAGTCTGTTAGCAGCTGGCCACTCAAACATTTCATCGACCACCCACAATGCATGACTTCACACCACCAGCCCACTCCAAGCATTTCATCGACCACCCACAGCTTCATCAGCCGCGCACACAGCGCGTCCATCCGCGGGTCCGTCACCATCACCAGCGCCAACGCGGTGACTGTGATAGTGCATCCCGTCCTCTGAGCCATCTTTGCCTAGCAGTTGCTCTGTGTGTGGGCATGAGAAATCCTAGCTCCTAAATCCCAGAAATCTCTACCAAAACTCTCAAAATCAAATCCAGTAGAATAGCTAAGCAGGATGTAAGGAATCAATCTTCCTACTTTTGGGAGAGATTGGACAAGAATAGCATATCAGAGAGAAGAACAAATCAAGCGCAAAAAACAGATTGGATAGAGATTGACTAGCTCCTGCTCTTGCGTGGTTGTGCGAGCCTTTCCTGGGAGAAATTTCCAGAGATTGGAGACGCGAACTCATGCATCAGGGGAGACCGCACCGGAGCATCGGCGATAGATCAGCGCATGGCCTTGACACACTGGAGCGGTGCTTCGTCTCGAGCTTGTGGCGGGCTAGCTCGAGCTCCATGGTGGCGGCATCTCGTCTCAAGCTCGCAAGCGGCGAGGGGGTGGCTGGAGATATGGCGGGGAGGAGGTGGTTTGGCGCGGAAAGAATCCTGCGTCCGGGATCCGACGGTGCAGTCTGCTCAAGGCGACGAGGCCGTACAATGGCGATGAAGCCGTCTTCTTTGCCTCGGAGAACGACAAAGGAGCGTCGCGTCGCCAGGCGACGGGGCTTCCGTCTCTGGGCGAAAACAGGGGGCATTTTGCAAAAACAACGACGTAGAGACGGGACGAGGAGACGCGTTGTACATGCCCTAAGGTCATTCTCAGTGGGTCTTTCATTTCATGTTTTCCAAGTGTGACACGTTAGCTTACTAGTCTTGTTCTATAAAATGAAAGTACATCTCTCAATGCACTATTTCATTTCATATTTTATAGGCAAAACAAGACATTAAGTGATTGTATAGGCGTACCAATGGAGATCTGATTTTTTGTGCATATGAAAGGAAAATAGCCTCAATGTACCTTTCATTCTCCTTTCATCAACTTAGAAAGAGTGTCACCATCTTTTCCTCCTAATGAAATGTTTCCCTCCTCTTTCATAATTAATATCATGTCATGTCACCATTTTTGCTGATGTGTCATCTAATAAATGTCAAATGAAAGGCACACTTGTCTCAGTAGAGAGTCTCATGCGCAGAGAGAGAGAGAGGGATAGGATGGGTGAAGAAAACCAGGAGAGAGGGAGAGGAGAGGGAGAAGAAAAAGGAAAAGAAAAAAGGGAAAAGAAAAAAGAAAAAGGAAGAAAAAGCGAAAAGGGAAAAGAGAAACGAGGAAAGAGAGAAAAAGAAAATATTGTATTATTTAATAAAAATTAATTAACAAATTGAATTGTTAATCTATTGTAATAAAAAGGAAAGAAGTGAAAAAAGAAAAGAAAAAGGAAAGAGGAGGAGAGATAAAATGAGACGGTAGTTGGAGATGGTTGAATAAAATATTGGGTAGTTGATATAGAAGATGGATATAGAGTATGAATGGGTGTAGCAAAACTAGATACGGGGGATAGAATCTTACCGACTAGGGCAGAATATTCCTTTTAGAGGATGAAAATAGAGTATGACGAGTGTGGATAGTCTTATGCTTTAATTCATTATAAAATACATGCATATTTAATTGATTTATTGATATTTTCATTATACCTGTACGACCAAAGGACTAACACAAATATCTTTATCGAATTCTTTTTGAAAACTAGAATAATGTTCAGTGATTTTTTGTAGAATTATTTCTTGTTGGGGATATTATTCTCACATGGTTAATAAAGATGTGTTCTCCAGTACGTTATCATATTATTTGATTTTCTTTACCTTCTTTGCACTAAGTACGTAGTTGTCGCCCGCTAACAATAACAATTTAAACCTGTTGAGCTTAGATGCTACTATTAGGGTTAGTTTCCAATAAGTTAAGCCCAGTCTCTAATTGGTTACCCTTCATATTTACTAGAAAGCCAGAGGTGGCATTGAAGATTTTTGTACATCTTATGAAAAGTCCCAATGTTCTACGCATGTTAGTCAACATCCTTCCTAAACGTGTGAGTTCTTGTTTACTAAACATTAGAAACATGTAGTGAAAGGCTGGCAATTTCAGGCAAGAATTTGCTCATGTTATTTCTCTCTCTATATATATGATGTAATATTATTGTGTGTTTTCATTGTTATACATTGTCGTCTTCAAGTAGGTCGAAATATTTTGGCTACTGCTGCACAAGAGAGAAGTTTAAGACTTCCATTTTGAGTTCCCCATCTTTGGGTGTATGTCGAGGTCACATTTTATCTTTAGAATCCGTAGACATGAGAATGTGGCTTTGTTTGTTACTTGAGATGTTTCTGTTGGGCCGACTTCACTTTTGCCTGTGTGGATTTGTTAAACAGTTAGGCTAGAATGTATATAGTGTTATTGTGCACGGATGTAAGCTGATAACTAGAGGAGCAGTCTCATCCAAATTCAGGTTCGGGCATCCTTGTACATGCGTGTCTCTCTTTTCCCTCTTTACCTCTCTTTATCTGTCTCTCTATAATACAGTACTGAGCTCTATAGACCATGAAAAGCTTGAAGCTTCACATTTCTAAGTACTGGCCCAATAGGCTAAAACTTCACTAGAGGAATTGGATCATAACACACAAAAAAAACTTTAATAATCAACATGGACAACTCATTAGGACGTGAACAATGTGCCCGAAATTCTTGATGATTTTGGCTGTCCTGGATGGCGGGAGACTCTTGGTTAAACTTTGTTTGTTACATGAAGAGCAATCAAGCAAAATAAACAACATTGAAATTTACCCGGCATCTCAGACCTCACCACTTGTTCCTCTCTTCTCCGATGAAGCGAGGAATGGATTGCCACGGCGGTGAAGCTGCCTTGCGCAGCAGCAAGGCCGCCAGGAAGGCGCCGGAGACGGATGCGAGCGGGGCGGACCGGATCAGCGCTCTGCCGGACAAGGTGCTCCAGCACGCGCTGGGGTTCCTGCCGGCGAGGGAGGTCGTGCAGACATGCGTCCTGGCCCGCCGCTGGCGCAACCTCTGGCGGTCCGTGCCTCGCCTGTGCATCACCGATGTCTTATTGTTGAACAGTGTGGCGAGGGAGGATGAAGGGAGAGCCGTTGATCTCCAAACAATGTTCGTGAATGGGCTGCTCCTCCTCCGTGACTCCGGCTCTGCTCTTGACCAGTGCGAGATCTGTCTCCCTCGATTTGATCGCCAGGATGTTACTGATCCCTACTTAGGCATCTGGATCCAGCACGTGCTGTCGTTAAGAGTTAGAGTGCTCCATCTCGGGTCATCGTGTCCTGCTCTGGATCTTTATCTACCGGACCGGTGTCTTGTTTCAAGTTACTTGAAGGTGCTGCATCTTCACGAACTGGACCTGGTGGAGAATTTCCTAGATTTCTCTGAACACGTCCCACCCCTTTATCGAACGGCCAGCAGGATGCAGTCGCCTGGAGATGCGTGGTAATGACTCCGAAGCCTGAAACGCAATCAAGCAATGGAGAACGATTGAGCATGGTGATTAGTATGGTACAGGGCAACGCCCAGACCCACAAATATTTAAATTCGATTCCTTGGCGTCGAAAAAGGAGCAGTCCCATCCCCGCATCGAATAACTAAAAAGACTGTCCTGTTCGTTTCTAGGTATATAATTTTTAGAGGAGTCAAATCAAAGAGAATTTTATTATTTTGTAGTACTAAATAAAGTCTAATTTCGAAACTAATTGCAGATCCCCTATCTAATTCACGAGACGAATCCAACGAGGATAATTATGGTGTTATTAGAAGATGTTTACTGTAGCATCACTGTAGCAAAATATAGATTAATTAGGATCATTAGATTCGTCTCGCAAATTAGAGGGGGTCGTGACATAGGTTTTGTTATTAAATTAATAAAAGTACTACTAAATAGTAAGATTCTCTTTGATGTAACAGTGCTAAATTTTAGATGACAGGAAACGAACATGGCCTGAAACGAGCGAGGCAGACGTCTAGCTGGGAAGCAACTGAACTCCTCCTTCATCCGGGATCCATAAAGATTCCATCAGCCGGACGCCATGGACAATCGCCTGACGGAGCTCCATTCCTTGGGCTCACCTCCATGGCTGCGGCAGCACAAATTGGTGGAGCTCCGCCTCCTCCGCAGGGATGCATGGCGCAGGCTGCACAGGACCTTGCGATCTGATTCGTTGCGTGCCGACGTTACCACTTAATCCCTTCAGAAATCATGAAATCCCTGACCCTATCCTAATACTCAGAAATATGGGAGGCCTCGTTTCAACGTGCCGATTGAAAAGCACGCAAATGAAATATACACAAGGAGAATATATGAGAGATTCGTAATGAGTTGTTCGAGTCTGGCAAGTATACTGTCGAAGAAGTACGTGAGAACGGCACTTTTGTAGTGATCAACACAGAGGAAGACGGCAAACTCACTGCAACACACGCAACTTTGTTACCGTGACCGACCATTACGAGAAGATCAACTGCAGTTGCGGCCATTACGAGCATTTTACGAGCATCTAGGACTCCTGTGCCGGCACACACTCAAGGTAATAATCTAAATTACTCCGTCATTTGTACCTGTACACACATCCGTGACCCAAACACTAACGTGTGGTAATTCCGCCATGCTCAGGTGGTCGTACGACAAGACTTTCGCCGCATACCAAAAAGAACATAATGAGGAGGTGGACCAAGGGCGCAATTGGATCAGATGTGCACCAAACTGGAGCCCTTTCACCCCCGCCCCAATCCACAGCGACGAAGTTAAACGTCGAATGTTCCTCAACAAAAAAAAAAATCTAAACGTCGAATGCTAGTCCTCAAAGCCATTGAGCTCACAAATGCAACTATGATCACTGACGGAGGGTTCCTTGCCGCTATGGAGGCACTAGAAACGGCAAGGAAAGAGACTACTGCACAGCAACAAGATACACAAGAGCACCGCTGTTGTTACGGCCGGTAATTGTCACCTCCTTTGCCCGACAAGACCGACCAAACGAGGTTGCAGATCCGGAACCGGCCTCCGAAGCTGGGGAAGATCAGTAAGCAAAAAGGGGGAAATCGTCGCCTCAACGCACATTGCCATAGGTCCATCAAGTTAAGACGAAGAAAACCTGATCGGCGCTAAGATCCGTTCAGTCCATGAACTTGACATCCATACTCAACGTTGCTTATTATAGTGCTACTGTTCAAAACATGTGAACGGATCATCCCGCACATTCTTCCCCAAAATGAAAAAAGGAATAAGCGAGCACGTACATACACGTGAGAGACATACAAAGGACTCATCCGTTATACCCCTAAATCAGATGCCAACATCATCCTTCGTAAACGGGATACTCCTCGTCTCATCAACAAGCAGCCTCTGACGGTGCTCATCGACTCTACTCATCAAACACACCGAGAACTTGTGGTTCATTTGCTTAAGAGAAGGGAACTCTAGAAGCCCCTGAAAACCGATCTCTCTTACCATCCTCCTCTTCACATCATCAAACGGAGATATCACCTCGTAAACCAACCTGACTGCACACCTCTCGACGTCAATGATGTGGTATCCCTGTTCTTGTCAATGGCAACCCCAACTGCATGCACTCTGTCCAACACCATGAGATGACTGAGATTCGCACATAACCTCTGAACCAGATTTCGAGAACCTAGCCATCTGCGAAAAGCAAAATAACACTATAGATTACAGAGACCAGAAAATGCTTCGGCCCATGACATCAATGAAATGGTGATTATGAGCCGATAATTCCAAAATTCTACCTCCCGTACGTACATCCTAAAACCCATATCCGCAGTGTAACACTCTGAAGTACTAAATCCCACGACATATCTCCTTAACTGAAACTGAACAACAGGAAATGTCACCTACCTAAACTGCCTACATATCATGCTAAACAAATCTAAAATCTAAAGACGCAACTGCATTCACTACGGGAAAATGAGCGTTTACCGAGTGTCTACATGTTTGCCGAGTGTTTTTGTGCGGGCACTCGGCAAACCACGTGTTTGCCGAGTGTCAAATTAAAAACCCTCGGCAAAAATAATACACTCGGCAAACACAAGTTTGCCGAGTGCCAAATAAAATACACTCGGCAAACATAAGTTTGCCGAGTGCCAAATAAAAGACACTCGGCAAAGATTAGTGTTTGCCGAGTGTATTTTATTGCACTCGGCAAAAAATATTTTTTTTCTTTATTCTAGCCCAAAACTTTTTCTACTTCATACATACAACATGTAATACTTAATGTGAAGTTTTGGTAATTTTTTATATTTGTTTGCTATATTTAACTAATTAATTACAATTTAAGCAATTTTTTGAATTAAGCCAAATTTGAACTACAAGTGATTCAAATAATAACTTACAATGAGTTTAAAAATTATATTCATGTTATATAGCTCAATCTGAGACCTTACCCACAAATTAAAAAGAAATTTAACTTACGTTGTTTAAGAAATTATGACCACTTACTTATCTTAGAATGATTTTAAAATTCTAAAAATATCAAATAAAGTCTGAATATCATAATATTTGTTACGATGTGATGGTATCACATGTCAAGGCTACGATAAAATTTAGAGAAGATGTGACACCCCAGATGAAGTTCATTTCGAGTTAGCAATTTTAAAACCCCTCCCATAACCCCTAGCACCTGCCCAATGAAATTCACCCACATGCAAAGTGATTTGGGCACCCAAATAATTCAAAAACACTTTATTTTGAACTACAACCCAAATTTTCACCATACAAGTGGGACCCACCCAAAATATATGTTGTAGTACACAACAAAAGAAAAATATAGGACAAAACCCCATCAAATTTTGTTAAGGTTTGATACCCCAATTAATTCCTGGAAGCTTAACTTTTAAGCATTTTCCACGAATTTCCAGAATTTTTCTAGACATGATCTCGGCCTAAATCCAACGTGCATGTTAGTTTCTGGATTTATACTGTCCAGGAAAAATATAAGTTTTAATTTTCAGACCCGGGAAGACCACGTTTTTGATTTTCCAATTGGAGCTTTTGCCACGGATCGATAATTCGGGAAAATGAAAAGCATCTTCGGTGGGGCCCGCCTGTCGGCCACCCCTGTGCGGCGCACGGGCGCGCGCGGCGCACGGCCGCGCCGTACGCCGCCGGCCGCGTGGCGCACGGGCCCTGACCGCCCCACCCGACCGGCCGACCACCCCGGTCCCCCTTACCCCTGGTCGAAACACCCCCCTTCTCCATTCCCCTTCCTCTCTCACTCCGCGCCCGAACCACCCCGCTCCGCCCGCTCGAGCTCGCCGCTCCGGCCGACGCCGACCACCGCGACCGGCCCGAGCCCGGCACGAGCACCGCCACACTACCCCCCCCTTTTCGCAAGCAATAGCACTCCCTTTGCGCGAGCACACCGACCACATTTCGAGTTTTGCTCCGGCGACCCACCCCGGCCACCGACGGCGCCGCAGCCCGATTCGCCGCCTCCGGTGAGCTCCTCTCACTCCGCATCGCTCCGACGGGTGCGCGCAAGTGTTGCGCCCTCCCCGACCCCTTCCCCTCTCCCTCGCAGCCGAGCTGCTCGGCGGTGAGCTTTTCCCCACCGCTTAACTCCTGCCGACCGCCACCCCACGGTCGACGGCCCACTCCGCTCGAGCTCATCCTCCACCGACCCTGCGCCGTCGAAGCCCGTGTCCCCGTGGTGCTCGCCGACCCAGCCCCGACCTCCTCGGACCTCCACCGGAGACGAGCGGACTCGCCGCACCCCGCCACCGCCGCCCTCGCCGTCCGACAAGCTCCGGTGAGCGCCCGCCAACCCGACCCTACCACCGTGCTCGCCACATCGCTTAGAGCAACCCTAGGCCCCGCCCGAGCATGAGCACGCCGCCGGCGATGCTCCGGCCGGCCGCGCCGCCCCGCTCCGGCCGGAGCCGTCGGGGCCACAGTGCCGGATCACACGACCGGGATCCGGTGTGGCCACGGCCACATCCAGATCCGGAGCGCGTGTGATCCCCTGTGTGGCACCCCGCGCGGGATTAATTTTAAATATACGCAATGGCATTTTCGTAAATAGTTCGTAAATCCTTTTAAACTTAGAAAATTCATATCCGGAGTTCTAGACCTCCAAAAAAAAATTGCAAACTAAATTTTGTTGGACTCCTTGAGACCTGTACTATTTAATGGTGCAGTTAGATTTACATTATCAGAAGCAAATTAAATGAGCTAATTTCCTTTTTGGAAATTCAAGATTAGGGCTTGATTAATTATTTAATTACCCCAATTTATGAAGCTTAGTTCGATTATTATCCATAGCATGTGCTCAAGGACCAGGGGCAATTTAATTGCTATTTTACCTAGCTTTTGTTAGGATTAATGAATTACTTTCCCGCACATGCGATAATGATTTAATTGCTTCATGGGAGTTGATGAAGGAGATTAAATTAAGTAATCACCTTAAATCATTTCCACCTCGCTGGACACCAAGTTAATTTATACTCATGAATCAAATGCATTTGATGAAATTCGCACGTATTCCATAAAATAATTAATATCATAAATTCTTCAAATTTTACACATCACCTTTGCATCATGTAGTCTGCGGTGGTGAACGGGGTGACCAGCGAAGAGACGCCTGAAGCTACTCGCTGTTGTTGACCCAGCTATCCAGGGTCAAGCTCAAGGCAAGCCCCGGTGCACAACCTTTTAATTTAAGTATTTTATCTTCATCACTATGCTTGTAGGACTCGTATTGTGCATTAGGTCTACAGGAGTTGTGATGAAAACCCTAGCATGCAGTAGGATCCTCGTTACCCCGATTCGATCACCCTACGCTAGATGCTTGCTTAAATAGGGCGATGATCCGTCGAGTGGTACGGAGACCACTCGTAGATAGGAAAAATCACTTTTGGACACGATGCTAAGTATCAAGTTGAGAATGGAAAATTGGAGGCCGGACGGGCAACTAGGTGGAAAGTGAAGGACTCGAAAGAGTCTTCAAGGTTGTAGCCCCGTCTCGTGCACACAAGGACCGCGTCGTGTCCGGCCCATGTGGATAAGTTTGAACGTACTCGCTTGCATGCTGGTGTTGATGGGCCCAATGAAACCGACGTACCGATGGTTGCTGTATGTTAGGGAGATACCCTACTCCCTTGGTTACTTGGCAGGAATTTGGGAGGAGAGGAGGGAGCACTCTACTCACGGATGACGTCCGGGACGGCATCGCGTGGGGACCCTTCTCGGGGGAGCTAGGCCCGACTAACACTACAGTACCGGCTGGGAAAGGTTGTCTCATGCGGCTTCGGGAAGCGCGTATGTGACGTGCAGTCAAGTTGCTCCTGCAGGATGTAAATCGATTCGAATCGCTGCCCCTCACGAGTAACGAGTACCACTTATCTCGTCCGCCGGAACGTAGTAAGAAGAGGAACATAGAGGATGATGGTTTGATTAATTTGCTGTATTGCTTAATTACTTGTCTGAAAACATGTAATGCAATAGCTTAGTGCAAATTAAATTTATTCTTTGAGCAACTTAAATAAACTGCTAAAAGTTGAAAGTGAGGATTTACTTGTAGGCCAGCTTAGAGCTTATATGTATCCTATTCCCCCTGGCCTTTGCATGTCTAGGAGTCAGCTGTAGATGGCCACTTTGACGGGTCGGTCTTGCTGAGCTCTAGTTGCTCGGGGCTTTGCTCTATGTGGTTTTTCGGAGGATGCCGCCGTGCATGACTTCGACGTCGGCGAAGACGTCCGGCAGGAGGAGACTCCGGGTGACGGCCACTACTCTTGGGAGTGGTGCGGCCCGGATGAGTAGAGGAGTTGTTGTGCCGGTAAGATGTTCTAGGGCAGGAACATCTGTCTCTGCCGGGTGCCGTGATGTATCGCCGAGAGAGCGATTGTATCTTAATTGCTTCCGCTGTTTAGTTAATTTCCAAACTTATTAGCTTCTGATGTTTCGAGACTCGATGTACATTTGTACTGGGATGAATGTAAGACTTGTACTTATATTCATTGTATTATGCTTATGTTGGTATGTTGTAATATCGGGTATCACAGCGCGTGATGCCACCCATGATGATCCTGGAGATGGAAACGCCTCTTCGTGAGACGGGTCTATCACAGCGTGGTATCGGAGCCGTCATGGGGATATTACAACACCTTAAGCAGCCTATTTTCGAAAACTAGGACGTTACCGTGTGAGGACGTGCCCGTAAGGACTATATTAGTCGTAACAGTGGCAAAGCTAACCCTGGGTTATGATTGTTTAATTACTTGCATCTACGGCTGTGGCTCGGTATGTCTGCATTTAAATTAGCGGTCCGTACCCGCGGACGGAGAATACGGGACAATGTTGGCTCGTGGCATACCACGGGGCGATCCTTTCTATGGGTCGTTACTTGTAGAACTGTGCTTATTTTTGTAGTTTCTTTTGAATTTGATGTACTGTTTCTGGAATGAATCTTCTGCAGGTACATAACAACGCTAGTAGGTGTGAGTCGATAATTTAGACTGACTTACGTGGTTGAGTGCGGGTTGCCACCCCGAAATGCGTACACCGTTGAGACGGTATAAATATTTTTGTTTCTTTCGTGGTGAGGACGAATAGGGTGAATAAGGTGCATTCATGATAAAAATGGCAACACTAAAAGTCTGAATTTTTATAAACTCAGCAAATTTCAGAAACTCGCTAAGCGAAGGAAATCCGTAACTTTTTGCTCGAATCTTGGATTTGAGTAATTCCAGATGTTCTGGAAACCTTAATGAAGTCAACTAATTTTTGGACGTGGTTTGGCGATGTTTGGATCCAGAGAGAGGGAGTTATGCTCTGCTTTGTTCAGAGGTGCTGTGTCTGTTTTTCAGAACGACAGCCTGGTTGGTTTTCCCCATAACTCCCAGCTCGATTGTCGGAATAAGGCAAATGAGCACTTTCTGGAAAGCTTGAATCACGAGCTATAACTTTGGTAGTCTGAGGAAAGACTGGTTTTGAGGTTGCAGGGTCGAAAATCTCGGATTCCTCCCTCTGAACTGAAACTACCTCAACTCTGTTTTCAGAATCGTATATCGGTACCATTTTGACCATATCTTGGTGCTCATTTGTTGAGTACGGGTGATCTTGTACTACTTGGAAAGGTTGAAACATGGGTTCCAGCTTTTGTATTTATTTGGAGGACCAGTTTCAAACCGAGCTGGCCGGTTTTGGTCAGTTAGTACTCGCTGTGCAGATTACCGATCAGAATGGATAGTCTGTCGGGTAACACCCATAACTTTTCGCTCGATTAGCGGAATGGGGTGGTTAAATACTCGATGGAAAGCTGAGATGATGATCTCAATTATTGTTAGTATAAGGAAGAACCAATTCTATCGTTTCCTGTGCTAAAATATACAGTTTTGTTGACTGTACGGCGTTGGATCGCCGGGACAGGATTTGGTCTAGTGGAGGATATTTGCCCTTTGTTAACCATTATCTTTTGCTTGCTCACTTGATGCTTTTGATTAAGCATCCTCTCTTTCAGTGCGTCATGCTTACGTGGGAAAAATTTGTTTCTTACCTTTCGCAGATGCCGTCCGACAATGAGCCCGACCGCGAGCACGATGACAACATGTGGTCCGCCGGGGAGGAGGCCTTGACGGAGACTTCCCCGGTTTGCTGTGGGCGCTGTTGGAGACTCTTGGACACACCCAGCCCCCGCTGTACTTCACCCAGCGTGATCGAGTTTCTGGGGTCGCCTTTCACAAGGTGAAGGCGGAGGTTGCTCACCACCCCGACGAGCAGGGAGGGTTCACGGAGTACCAAGTGTTCTCCAAGGACACCTACCAGGGCCGAGCTAAGGTAGCTCAGTTCATTTTGTCGGAGCTTGTGACCTCTCACGGAGACTCCTTGTCCGGCACCCCTTCGAGCTGATCCCGACACTTGACTACTTCGACGAGGTAGTCGAACGCCGTCTCGGGAGGATTGGCCGCACGGAGTTGGGTTACCATGGCGTTGCACGCTACGCTCGCGAGGCGTTCCGGATCCACCGGGACGCGGACGCGCTGGCTACGCGCCTCCGGGACCGTGTGACCGAGTTGTCTCTAGTCTGTCGCGAGCGGCGGGAGCGCTTGGATATCCTTGCACAGGAGCGCTCCGACGCGATCCGGGGTCTGCAAAGCAAGACTCGGGAGGTCGCGAGAGTCACGGGTGAGCGTGATGACCTCATCCGTGAGAGGGATGCCCTGTTGGTGCAGCGTAACCTCTTGCTGGAGGAGCGAGACGAGCTTCGGCAGGAGAGGGACGACCGCACCCGTGAGCGCGATGAGGCACGCCAGCAGTTGGTGGGCCGCAACGCGCGAGTGGCTCAGCAGGAGCACTATATCCACCACCTCCGGACCAACCTGATGGTTGCACAGCAGTTGGAGCAGGAGCAGCTCCACAACATTCAGACGTTGGAGCAGCAGGTCGCGCAGTTGCAGCAGCAGTTGCAGGCTGCCCTGGCACCACCTCCACCGCACGACGACGCGTCCGACGTCGACGACCCGTAGGAGTAACCTCCTTCAACGGGAGGGTGTTGGGAGTAGGCTGACCGACAGCTAGTAGCAGATTATTTTGATGCTCGATAGCTGGACTAAATCGAGTAGTACCACCTAGTGAGGGATATTTGGAGGTGTGAGTGTGTTTGTATGGCTAGTTGGAAATGATTGTATGAACTAATGGATGTTATGGAAATTGTGGCACTTTTGTGCTAGTTGGGAGCTTTGTGATGTATTTATTTCCATACGAGGCTTTCTGTCTTTTAAATGTTCATACTTTATCGCGAATCGTTTATTGACTGTGGGAATTTTGTTTCCTTACGGATGGCCGATAACGTTGAGGTTTTGGAAAATGGTTGGATGTGGTCCGATTGCTCGCACCGCGGCGGTTTACCTGCGATGCTATGGCAGGCCATGCAGTACGCTGGGATACACCGAGCCCCCGCTTACGTAGGGAAGGAGTTCTTGGAGCGAGGAATGCTCACTTGTACCATGCACGTGGTTGTGCCGGGCAAGGCGGTACCTCCACGCCAGGAGTCGTGGATGGTGACCACGACGGGTCTCGCGATCTTCAGCGCATGGGACTTGGCAGCGCTGGCAGCTCTCACCAGGCTTTGTGAGCTTCACGCACCTGACCTTGTAGGGACACCTTACCTCTACCTACCGGTCGGTGACCCCTACGACAGCCGCCGGAGACGCCGCATGGCAGTGTTGAGTGACCCCAGTACACCCCACTTCAACCCAATGCTGGCAAACACCGCGTGCTATGCAGACGTCCTGTTTCGGCAACACGAGTATCGGAACCGCGAGGTGAGCCTTCTCATGGGAGCCATGAGATAGAGTGAGGCTAGAGTTGTCCAGCGGGACCAGCAGGTCACCTCACTCACCGCGGAGAACGCGGCACTGCGTGGACAGCTCCAGCAGCAGCAGACTCTGGTGGCTAATCTGCAGCAGGAGGTGCAGACTACGGCTCAGGCCCGAGACGAGGCAGCAGCGGCTCGAGACGCAGCCGACGCCCGCTACTTACGTTTCCTCACCGCGTATGGTCCGCGTGGACCAGGACCTCGGGTAACCTTGTTCCTCCGTCGGGGAGAGCAGCTTGAGGACACCGACGATGCGGAGGAGGATTGAGCGGCACCTTAGTGCGCGCTGTAGGGAGTAGCAGCCGATCTCCCTGCTTGTATCTTGTTTTCCCTTTGGTTGTAATCGGAACTTGTTTAGCGGAAACGTGATCGTACTATGGTGTTGACGATGATGTATTGAACTATGGTGCAACTTTGATCTATGTTGATGCAGTGTGATGTGTTGAATGATGATGTTTCTCATTCCGTAAAATTCCGCATTACTACATTGGTTTTGCTACTGCTGTTGGTTTAATTAATTGCACGTTTGGTTACCCTATGGCAATGAGTATTCTTTTGCGAATCAACTGGATTAATGAGTTTCGCGATTTTGCTTGGCAGAATGGTGAGAACGCGCAACACCAATTGTTGACGGTCCTTATGGTCTATTTTTACCGTCAACATATTGCACCTTTCCGAACCAAACACCATCACCAAGAGTAGACATAGGGTTTATTTCTAACAATTTCCACTAGTCTTGGTGAAATTATGAGTGCAGGTGCATTTCATATCAAAAGAAGGGAAAACACATCAAGAAGCCCACAACTTATCACTCCGAGAATTCAGCATCGGCAGCCCGACAAGATATGGATCAAAAGTCATACAAAACTCAACCAACTTGGGCCCTTGCATGAGGATCATTGAACAAGACATCAAGGAGGATCCCTCGACCAAAGCCCAAGGCCATAGGGGCCAATGGGGGTTCGGCCGAACCGCTACAGTGGGTTCGGCCGAACCGCTACAGATGCCCAACAGGGCCCAGCTTTGGCCTGCTGGCAGCTACCGCCTTCCCGATGTCGGTTCCACCTGCAATTAATGCCACCGACGTCCGGAACCGCCTCCAAGTTGCCGACCTTCCAAGGCTATAAATAAAGGGCTACACCCCCTCTCTCAACACACCACCAACATCAAGATAGAAGACAAAACTCTCATCCTTAGGCCAAGGGCCTCTTGTATCTTAGTAGAATAGGAGAGAGGGCAAGGAAGAGGAAGGAGTGTTCCTCCCTTTTATAAAGTGGAGTAGTATTTCCTTTTCTTTTACCTTGGCGTGTAAACACTCTTTTAGGTGATTTATACGTGGTGATCTACTTATCTATCGTGACATATCTTTGTTAGACGTAATTCTTGTTATACTTGTTTACGGGATCATCGCTTCGCAAGAAGTGCTCTAGCTTTCGAACTCAGTTCTAGGCCGAGGCTAGAGTAGCGGTCAATAGCATAGACGTGGTGTCTAGGCTGGAGATCGCCTTTGTTTGCTGTGTGCCCCACGGTTTGTAGAGGTAGGTGACAGGAAGTGACAGCCCTGTCATCCAAAGGAACCCTCCACGTTCGGGTACATAGTAGAGCTTTCGTAGACCGGAGTGGCTTGGCGGACCAAGCCTAAGACGGTGCCCGAAGTAAACAAGTCTAGCTTGCGTTCGTCTACCTTTAAAGGATAAATAGATAAGAGTCACCCTCTCGACCCTATTTTGCTACGTTGTCTTGGTTGTCCTTGGGTAAACTAACCTTGTTGCAGAAATACTCCGTTCCCTCGCGGATATAAATACGATACCTTGGAATACTCCCGGGTGAAGTACTACAACGGTATTCCGTGCGCTTGCGGATTTATTCGTGACGTAAGAAATACCAACACCAATGATCTCCATGGCGAGAGGCCCGAAAGCTCGGCCCAAGGTGCGGGAGACGAAGCACCACCACCGCCACCTGTCCCTAACCCTATGGACATGATGGCCCGGTTTTTCGCGGCTATGCGCGATAATCAGCAGCAGCAGAACGAGTTCCTGCGGGAACTCCGTCGGCAGGTACCTGCCGGGGACGGCAACCGCGGGCGCCGGAACCGCGACGCGGCGCCGCGGGAGGCCTCATACCAGGAGTTCCCGGGCACCCAGCCCCGAGGTACGACGGCTCCGGCGAGCCGATGAGGGCGGAGGACTTCATCCGCCTCACCGAGTCCAAGTTTGGACTGCTCCACCGCACGGAAGTGCAGAAGACGCTCTTTGCTACACAGCAGCTAGAGGGCGCCGCTAGTGCTTGGTGGGCTACCCACCCGGCCACTCGGCCGCCGGCACGCCGACCACCCGGGAGGACTTCAAGAGGGTCTTCCGCGCTCACTTCATACCGGCGGGGGTGATGCGCCGGAAGGCGAGAGAGTTCATGGCTCTCACCCAGGGAGGTCGCAGTGTACACGAGTACACCCGGCAGTTTAACCGGCCGGCGCTCTACGCCCCGAGCTGGTGGACACCGACCGAAGCGCAAGGATCGCTTCATGGAGGGACTCGGCGCTGAGTTGCAGGACCGCCTTACCCTCAATATGGCGGGTAGCTTCTCGGAGTTTGTGAACAATGCCATCCTCGCCGAAGAGGGCTACCGCAGGGTCCGAGGCGGAGAAGAAGAGATCCGCGAGTGCTACGGGGCCATCCAACCCACCCCCGGTCAAGTATCGCATGATCTACACCGACCCCTCCGGACAGCGCTACCGCTCCCGGCCTATGGAGGCGCCGCGTAAATCGGCACCACCACGGAGGCCCCCACCGCAGCAGAGACCCCCGCAGCAGCAGCCGATGGGACAGCGTGCTCCAAGCACCCCGTCCTGCTCGGAATGCTGCAGGGAACCGTCCGCCACCACCCGGAGCACCTTGCTTTGGATGTGGCCGCCCAGGACACTTTGTTAGGGATTGCCCCTATCAGCAGCGGGGCAATGCTCCTAATCAGCAGCGCGGGAACAACAACCGAGCCCCAGCGAAGACAGGGCGTGTGAATTACACGTCTACCGAGGAGATTCCGGACGACGCTCCTGTGATGGCTGGTATGTTTTCTGTTCGAGATCATCCCGCCCTCGTATTATTTGATTCTGGAGCATCGCATAATTTTATCAGTAGCATGTTTGTGGAAAAGTTTGGGTTATGCCGTAGTGCGATGAGATCTTCGTATTTGATAAAGTCGGCTAGTGGTCGGATCACCGCTAGAGACGAGGTTAGATGGGCACCAGTCACCCTTCGGACTAAGGTATACCCCACAGATCGCATTGTTCTTCCTGGCAGTAATATAGATGTGATATTGGGTATGATGTGGATGAAATACCACAAGGCCGTGTTGGACATAGATGCTTTCACCGTCAACTTGAATTCCCCAATGCATGGTCGGGACGTTCTCCGATTGACCTACCCTAAGAATTGTACTCCGAGCAGTGCACCAAGCTATTGTCGAGGGTCCGACCGATATCCCAATTGTCCGTGAGTTTCTGATGTGTTTCCCGAGGATCTTCCGGGAATGCCTCCGGACAGGGACATTGAGTTCAAAATTGAGTTGCAGCCAGGTACGGCTCCGATCTCAAAGAGACCATACAAAATGGCACCCAAGGAATTGGCCGAATTAAAAGAGCAATTAAAAGAACTGTTGGACAAAGGTTACATCGGACCTAGTTCCTCACCTTGGGGATGTCCGGCTCTATTTGTCAAGAAGAAGGACAAGACTTTGCGCTTATGTGTGGATTACCGACCCCTCAATGCAGTCACGATCAAGAACAAGTATCCATTGCCTCGCATTGATATTTTGTTTGATCAGTTGATGGGAGCTAAGGTATTTTCAAAGGTTGATTTGCGCTCGGGTTATCATCGGATCAAGATCAGGGCTGAAGATGTGCCTAAGACAGCCTTCTCTACACGGTACGGCCTGTATGAGTATTTGGTGATGTCTTTCGGGTTGACCAATGCACCGGCACACTTCATGTATCTTATGAATTCGGTATTCATGCCCGAGCTTGACAAGTTTGTGGTGGTCTTTATTGATGACATCCTAGTGTATTCCAAGTCCGAGGAAGAGCATGCCGAGCATCTTCGCATTGTTCTCCAAAGATTGCGAGATCACCAGTTGTATGCTAAATTCAGCAAGTGTGAATTCTAGCTTAAGAAAGTTCCATTCCTGGGTCACGTCATTTCGGAGGAAGGCATATCCGTTGATCCAAGCAAAGTGCAGGACGTGCTTAATTGGAAAGCTCCGAAATCGAGTACCACAGATTCGCAGCTTCCTAGGCTTGGCGAGGCTATTATCGGAGGTTCATCCCGAACTTCTCTAAGATTGCCAAACCTATGACCGAGCTTTTGAAGAAGGAAAAGAAGTTTGAGTGGAGTCGGGCTTGTCGGGAAGCCTTTGAGAGTTTGAAGAAATTGTTGACATCTCGCCCCGATGCTAGCACAGCCGAACCTTGAGAAGCCCTTTGATGATTTCTCGTGACGCATCGGGCGGGGGTTTGGGTGGAGTTCTCATGCAGGAAGGCCGAGTAGTTGCTTACACTTCCAGGCAGCTCAGGAAGCACGAGCAGAATTATCCTACTCACGATCTTGAGTTAGCGGCGGTTGTACTCGCTCCGAAGGTGTGGCGGCATTATCTCGTTGGGTAATCTCGTTCGCATCTACACCGATCACAAGAGCTTGAAGTACATTTTCACTCAGGACGATCTGAATATGAGGCAGTGCCGTTGGTTGGAATTGATCAAGGACTATGAGTTGGAGGTGCACTACCACCCCGGCAAGGCAAATGTCGTGGCAGTATACACTCAGCAGAAAGGCACATTGTAACCTCCTTCGAGGCCACTCGAGCCATCGCGGATGGGCATTACATTCAAGTTGTACCCCACGGGTCGCTCTACAACTTGGCCTTGATACCCACCTTGCGAGAAGAAGTGGCGGAAGCGCAGAAAGCGGATACTTGCATTGCCCACCTCAAGAGGAGGATAAAAGAGGGAGACAAGCAAGTGGCATGTTTCCGTGAGGACGACGCGGGAGTCGTTTGGTTCAAAGACCGCATCGTGGTGCCGAAAGTTCCCGAGCTACGTAAGAAGATATTGGATGAGGCTCACCTAGCCAAGTATGCTATGCATCCCGGCAGCAATAAGATGTACCATGATCTTCGGACGAGGTATTGGTGGACAAGGATGAAAAGGGAAATTGCTCGTTACGTCGCCGAGTGTGACACTTGCCGACGGGTCAAGGCCGATCATTTGAGACCCGCCGGGCCGTTGCAGCCACTCAGCGTACCATCTTGGAAATGGGATGACATCAGCATGGACTTTGTTGTTGGCTTGCCTACCACAGTCCGGAAGTTTGATTCTATTTGGGTGATCGTCGATCGATTGACCAAAGTGGCACATTTCATACCGGTGAGCACACGCTACCGAACACCTAAGTATGCCCAGCTTGTACATTGAGCGGATCATGTGTTTGCATGGTGTACCTAGGACAATCATTTCGATCGAGGATCACAGTTTGTGGGACGTTTCGGGAGCAACTTCATGCGTCCCTAGGAACGAAATTAATTCGCAGCTCAGCTTACCACCCACAGATCGATGGGCAAACAGAGAGAGTGAACCAAATATTGGAAGACATGTTGAGAGCCTATGTTCTGGATCACGACAAGAAATGGGATGAATGCTTACCTTTGGCGAGTTTGCTTACAACAATAGCTACCAAGAGAGCATTAAGATGGCACCGTTTGAGGCTCTCTATGGTCGCCGATGTCGTACTCCACTCAGCTGGTCCGAGTCCGGAGAGAGGACCATCTTTGGGCCAGAACTTGTGCAACAAGCCGAGGAGCGAGTATTGGAAATCCAAGCAAACCTCAAGGCAGCAAAATCAAGGCAAAAGAGCTACGCGGATAAGAGACGCCGACCACTTGAGTTCCAAGTGGATGACCTTGTGTACCTTCGAGTCTCACCGACCAAGGGTGTACAAAGGTTTGGCGTGAGAGGCAAGCTCTCACCTCGCTACATCGGGCCCTACCCCGTTGTTGCCGGATGTGGTACCGTTGCTTACAAGCTTGAATTACCCGACACGCTCGCCGGTGTGCATGACGTCTTCCATGTCTCGCAACCGAAGAAGTGTCTCAAAGCACCCGTTGACCGAGTGCTGGATGAAGTGATCCCATTGCAGCCCGATTTGACCTATTCCGAGCGGCCGATCAAGGTTGTCGATACAAAGGAAAGAGTTACCCGAAATGGCGCTCGAAGTTCTTCAAGGTTCGGTGGAGTCATCACTCCGCAAGGGAAGTTATTTCTTCACCTGGCTATGAGTTCTCCCCGATTACATTTCGATGATTAGAGGTTTATCCTTTTCGGGTTTTAAACATGAAAATCCTTATGAACACTTGCGAGAGTTTGAACATTTGTGTTCATGCCGATTGATCCATGGCATGACACAAGAAACATTGAAGTGGAAGTTGTTTCCCTTCTCTCTCAATGAGAAGGCGAAGCAATGGTACACTTACACCGCTAAGAGAGTGAACGGTGATTGGAAAGAATTGCGAGACAAATTTTGTCTAGCATTCTTCCCCGTATCTCGTATCACTTCTCTACGAGCGGAAATAATAGGCTTTCGACAAGAAGAAAAGGAAACCTTAAGTGCGTCTTGGATTCGGTTCTGTTCTCTAACGGACTCCGGACCAGAATTATTGCTCCCCGAACCCGTTTTAGTACAACACTTTTATTCGGGATTGAGCAACGATACCGCACTTTATCTTGACACGGCCGCGGGTGGGTCTTTTTCTCATAAGACCATAGCGGAAGCACACGAACTTTTGGATCGAATTGTGGAAAACACACCTTTTTCCGCTGACTTACTCGTAGAGCTGGAGTCGGAAGATGAGGAACTCGTTGTGCAAGAAACACAACAATTGGTGCCTACAATGGTAGACCCAACACTCGAGTCCTCATCTAACACAAGAGCAATGATAGAGGAAGATGAACCTCTTGAGTTCCCTTTTGACTTTGAGGAAGAAATTTTTGAAAATTTTGGAAACACCTCGAATTACACATGGGTAAAGACGCCACCTCCTTCTCCTCTCGATCCTCCTAAAAACCCTTTTCATAAGGAGGATATGACGGAGAATCATGGGAAAACCGTTTTCACCACCACCACCACTCAAAATCCTTTGGAGAATCCTCATCACAATCATGAACCACTTGAGCAAGTGAAGTTCATATCCCGAACCCGATCGCTCGAGCCTTCATTATATGAGGATGCAAAGTTTTCCACCCATGAAGAGGATGAGTTTGACGAAACCTTTTATGCCTATGAACCCAAACGGTCCTCTTCACCATTTGAGCCTTTTCCCTCCGGCCCTTCACGCACCGTTCTTGATGATGATCAAGAACTTTTTGAAAACAAACCTTGGGCCATGGAATTTCATGAGGCATCGACTCTAGAATCTAAAGAGGAATCTTTGAATGAGCATGGGAGCTTCTTCTTTGAACAACCACATGACACATGCTCACATCATGAATCTCTAGGGTCAATGAGTGCCAACACCACTTCTGCTGCCCACAACCACCTTGGTCCCTTGTTTTGCTATATGTTCTTTAGGATGGTTGTAGATACTTTTGTTTATCATAAATATTGCAAATATCGTGCTTGTATATTGTTGGCACTAACCTTGCAGGTCCTTCTCCGGGACTTTATTGACAAATCATGATGATGGAGAAAAGTCTTGCTCATCGGACTTAAAATGATGATGCCCTTGCCGATAGGATAATCGGTAGTTATCTCATATTTGTTTCCTCCATATTTGATTTCTCCTCAACATGCATATTCGGATTTTTTCTGATTTACTCGGTGAAAAAAAAATAAAAAATAAAAAAAAATAAAATAAAATAAAATAAATGCAAACCATTTGTTCTTCACATGCATGTTTGTTTTCCCACCGTGACACCGCATTCCTTGCATATTTGCTTTCTGCATGTTTGAATTGTTCCAAACCATTTTGGGATTCTTCAAACCTTTTTATAAAAAATGCTTTGAGCAAAATTTTGGAGGAATTTTGGCACAACTCCCTCCGGCTTTCTAACACATAGCCATCATGGGGTTGTCAACCAAAAATGGACTTCATTTCATTATATTGGTTTTCAAGAGTGCTTCGTGCCTTCACTCCACTCAAGCACTCTCTTCCAAAATTCTTACTCTTGCATTTTCCGAGAATTTTTATTGTTTGCCCCAAGTTCAAGAAAAAGATTTTTCCTTCTCTTTCTCCTTTTGGTTTTTCCATTTGAATAATTGGAGTTTCTCCAAAATAAACTCCCTCCTTGTTGGAATCATTCTCCAAACTCTTATTTTGTTCTTTTTTCTCCTTGAAAAAAAAAAATCTGAGAGAATAAGTTTGGTAAAATTTAACTTGAACCAACCTTTTGGAAAATGCTTTGAGCAAAAGTTTTAATGGAATTTTGGCACAGCCCCCTTGACTTTAAGCATATAGCCATTGTGGGGTTGTTGACCAAGTTGAACTTCATTTCTTTTTGGATGCAAGGGTGTTTGAATTCTTCAATTTCATCCCTTCCGCATTCAAGAACCCTTAAAACAAAATTCTTGCTCTCACATTTTCCCAATTTTTCATGATATTTTGTCTCAAGTTTAAGAAAAAGATTTTCTTTTTTCTTTGGTTTTCTTATTTTCATAGTTGGAGTCTTTTCGAAAATAAACTTCTTTGATCTTCGATCGTCTCCAACTCTTCTTTTTTATGTCAAAAATTATTCTCAAAGAAAAACAATTTTGAGACAAACCCTTTTGGCTTTTTGTCTTGAAGTTAAGAAAAAGATTTCTCTTTCTCTTCTTTTCTATTTGTTCAATAAATTAAGTTGCGAAAAAAAAAAATCCTTGCAAAGGCAACCGACGGGAAATCCATTTGGTTTTCACTAACATAACCCGTGCTCGAGTTCGCTTTTGTGTTCTTGCTCTTATGTGCAGCCAGGAGAAAGGCCAATAATCAGCTCATCAACACGTTGAAAAAGGCGACAAGTTCAAGCACAAGTCACCCCCGACGTGACACATACTCATCCCCCTCCATTGAGCTCATGCCTAATGTGAGAAGGTTGGCATGAAGAGCCTCACGAAGATCCCATGGAGGAGGACCTTGATGAAAACAACATGTCAAGACTCCTTTTCGACACCAACCTTGTCGTGGTGTGCGAAATGAAGGAACGAGCCTACAACTTCAATTCGATATCTCCGCACAACAAAGGTATGACCACATTCTTTGCTAATAATTGGAAGCCCAAGGGTGATATGGTTTTTATTCGTGTGGATGAGTATGGCTCCCACCTACTTACCACATGATTTCCCATGCATCCTTGTAGTAGTTAGACAATGGTACTACCCCTTGGTTCTCCCATAGGGAGTATCACCCTTCATGCATACATCCTTGCTATCTACTAGGCTTTCATAAGCATTGCTTATCAAACTTTGAGCCTACAAACTCCTGATCTTCACAAGCATGCTCATTGGCAATGAATCTTATTCCTTCTTGTGCTTGATGCATGGTTGGCTTGCTATGACTTGTGTCCCTCAAAGCAATCATAGACATATCTGTATGAGGAATGAGCTTAGAATCCTCTTGCCATGGTTAACGATATCAAAATCCCTCCTATGCAATGCATGAATGGTTATGAACTTTCCAAGCAATTAGGACTTCTTGAGTGCACCTCGTTGTTTTATCATATCACTCCTAGAGTTGGGGCTTACATCTGTTTCAAGTTTTCATATCACTAAGCCCCAAGTTGTTTTTATCAACGACGAATATCTTGCCCATGATCGCACTCAAACATGGTCCACATGACATGCTTGTGCCTTTCTTCCTCGGCTGTACAAATGAGGTCCGGTCATCTAACCCGGGACCTTGTTTGTATGTGCTCCGAGAGCTAACCTTGCCTCTCCAAGTTGGAGGAAATTGCTTGCAGGAGTAGTGTTTTTGGCAGGATTCTCGGGTGCGAGAGAACAAGTGTGGGGGGAGATCTCTCGAGTTTTCATCGCGCACATGTTCGAGATCTCCCCACCAAAACATTGCACCAACATCACAGCCACACTGCACAAAGGCCTTCCACAATCACATTGGGTTCAACCCCAAATCAAACGCCATGAGCAAAAGAACAAGTGTGGGGGAGGTTCCCTCCCCCACAAAGGTAACTTGTATCGCAACTTGCATCCTTTTTCTTCCACCTTGAAAATGTCAAAATAAAATAAAAATTATAAAATGAAAAATCGAATAACACTTGAAAAAGAAATAATAAGTAAGTGCTTCATCTCTCTTTTGTTTCAAACACATAAGGCACCTAAAGTTTAATTCAATAAATCTAGGCTCCCGGTCTTTAACCCTGGTAGAGTCCTCTTTGTCTTCGCTTTGTTTTTGTTTGTTTCGAATAAATAAAGCAGATACAAGAACAAGTGTGGGGGAGATCTCTTGAGTTCTTCATCACGCACACATTTGAGATCTCCCCACCAACATGATGCACAACATCGCACTAATCGACACAAAAGAAGGTGGAGCCATCGGGACAAGAAAGCAAGGTTTGGCCGAACCTTTGGTTCGATCAAATATCCTATGGTCCACTTGGCCTCCACTTCACCCAAGGCGATGGTTTGCGCATTCTACCCCACTACTCTATCTCTCCAATTCATGAGTTAAACCAACCTTTTGAGCCAGTCACTAAAATTTAACTCAAGAATAAAATGAACGTCATTGTTCCCTCAAACTACATGCTTCTAGACGGTTGGCCTGCATACTCTTTATTCCTCGCATCATATGCTTGTTGCTTGTGAACACCAATCTCATAGGAACCCATGTTTATCTAAGTTGTTGGTGAATGTGATATGGTTGGATGAGATGAATCTTGCTCCTCCTGCATAGAGTAATTGGGTATTTATCTTGAAAAATTTAAAAATTTATAGCTTCGTGCTCCTCAATGATCTTATATTCCCACCAAAGCCATATGTTGATCACATTGCAAAGCCTACACACATATGCTGCTTGTCATTGCATTGAGCTTTATCAAAATTGTGTGACCCTAGTGAGAAGCTTGTTATACTCTCATGATCAAGATCACGTACACTCCACCTCACACTAAGCTTCTACACTGGAAGTCAAGCAATACGCCCATCCATCCACCAAAATAAATACTCCACATTATTACCTTCCTCTCTCAAGTTATCATCGGAGACATGGCTATGCAAGAGAAAGAATAATCCCTGCTCATACAAAAGTAGAGCATGTTGAAAATGAAAAGAGGGATAATGTTAAAAAAAAAAAAAAAAAAAAAAAAGAAAGAAAAAAATGCTAGCCATGTCCTCCTCAAAAATCTGAAAAAGAGAGAAGGAATACAAAAAGGAGTATGCTTTCCACCTCGCTACCATTATACACACATACACATCTTGATCAGGATTGTATGACTTGCATTCTCCATGGATCCACTCTTTTGGTTCGGCAAAAATATGTGATGCAAGTATGCCTCTCTTTCATTCCCTACCAAGCTCCACATAAAGCCTTTTGTAGAAGTAGGATAAAAAGAGGCAATTCCAATGCCTTGGTGAGGAATCATACACATTGAGCAATTTGAGAGCTATCATTCGAGGAGTATGAGCTATGCTTTTACTTTTGAAAATCCTTCAAAAACCCAAGTGACTCAGCAGAGGTGGCTATGATGACTCGAATCATGACCGTTCCATTCCTCAACTACCCAAGACTACATGGTAGACACATCAAAAGTTCACGAGTGCAGGTATGGCCTGGAATAACTTGTATGCTAGCATCATACCATGAGAAATATGCTCCCGCCTGATGCTCACGAGCTTTACTCGAGGACGAGCAAAGAGCTAAGTGTGGGGGTCTTGTTGACGGTCCTTATGGTCTATTTTTACCGTCAACATATTGCACCTTTCCGAACCAAACACCATCACCAAGAGTAGACATAGGGTTTATTTCTAACAATTTCCACTAGTCTTGGTGAAATTATGAGTGCAGGTGCATTTCATATCAAAAGAAGGGAAAACACATCAAGAAGCCCACAACTTATCACTCCGAGAATTCAGCATCGGCAGCCCGACAAGATATGGATCAAAAGTCATACAAAACTCAACCAACTTGGGCCCTTGCATGAGGATCATTGAACAAGACATCAAGGAGGATCCCTCGACCAAAGCCCAAGGCCATAGGGGCCAATGGGGGTTCGGCCGAACCGCTACGATGGGTTCGGCCGAACCGCTACAGATGCCCAACAGGGCCCGGTTTTGGCCTGCTGGCAGCTACCGCCTTCCCGATGTCGGTTCCACCTGCAATTAATGCCACCGACGTCCGGAACCGCCTCCAAGTTGCCGACCTTCCAAGGCTATAAATAAAGGGCTACACCCCCTCTCTCAACACACCACCAACATCAAGATAGAAGACAAAACTCTCATCCTTAGGCCAAGGGCCTCTTGTATCTTAGTAGAATAGGAGAGAGGGCAAGGAAGAGGAAGGAGTGTTCCTCCCTTTTATAAAGTGGAGTAGTATTTCCTTTTCTTTTACCTTGGCGTGTAAACACTCTTTTAGGTGATTTATACGTGGTGATCTACTTATCTATCGTGACATATCTTTGTTAGACGTAATTCTTGTTATACTTGTTTACGGGATCATCGCTTCGCAAGAAGTGCTCTAGCTTTCTCGAACTCGGTTCTAGGCCGAGGCTAGAGTAGCGGTCAATAGCATAGACGTGGTGTCTAGGCTGGAGATCGCCTTTGTTTGCTTGTGTGCCCCACGGTTTGTAGAGGTAGGTGACAGGAAGTGACAGCCCTGTCATCCAAAGGAACCCTCCACGTTCGGGTACATAGTAGAGCTTTCGTAGACCGGAGTGGCTTGGCGGACCAAGCCTAAGACGGTGCCCGAAGTAAACAAGTCTAGCTTGCGTTCGTCTACCTTTAAAGGATAAATAGATAAGAGTCACCCTCTCGACCCTATTTTGCTACGTTGTCTTGGTTGTCCTTGGGTAAACTAACCTTGTTGCAGAAATACTCCGTTCCCTGCGGATATAAATACGATACCTTGGAATACTCCCGGGTGAAGTACTACAACGGTATTCCGTGCGCTTGCGGATTTATTCGTGACGTAAGAAATACCAACACCAATGATCTCCATGGCGAGAGGCCCGAAAGCTCGGCCCAAGGTGCGGGAGACGAAGCACCACCACCGCCACCTGTCCCTAACCCTATGGACATGATGGCCCGGTTTTCGCGGCTATGCGCGATAATCAGCAGCAGCAGAACGAGTTCTGCGGGAACTCCGTCGGCAGGTACCTGCCGGGGACGGCAACCGCGGGCGCCGGAACCGCGACGCGGCGCCGCGGGAGGCCTCATACCAGGAGTTCCCGGGCACCCAGCCCCGAGGTACGACGGCTCCGGCGAGCCGATGAGGGCGGAGGACTTCATCCGCCTCACCGAGTCCAAGTTTGGACTGCTCCACCGCACGGAAGTGCAGAAGACGCTCTTTGCTACACAGCAGCTAGAGGGCGCCGCTAGTGCTTGGTGGGCTACCCACCTGGCCACTCGGCCGCCGGCACGCCGACCACACGGGAGGACTTCAAGAGGGTCTTCCGCGCTCACTTCATACCGGCGGGGGTGATGCGCCGGAAGGCGAGAGAGTTCATGGCTCTCACCCGGGGAGGTCGCAGTGTACACGAGTACACCCGAGCAGCTTAACCGGCCGGCGCTCTACGCCCCGAGCTGGTGGACACCGACCGAAGCGCAAGGATCGCTTCATGGAGGGACTCGGCGCTGAGTTGCGGGACCGCCTTACCCTCAATATGGCGGGTAGCTTCTCGGAGTTTGTGAACAATGCCATCCTCGCTGAAGAGGGCTACCGCAGGGTCCGAGGCGGAGAAGAAGAGATCCGCGAGTGCTACGGGGCCATCCAACCCACCCCCGGTCAAGTATCGCATGATCTACACCGACCCCTCCGGACAGCGCTACCGCTCCCAGCCTATGGAGGCGCCGCGTAAATCGGCACCACCACGGAGGCCCCCACCGCAGCGAGAGACCCCCGCAGCAGCAGCCGATGGGACAGCGTGCTCCAGCACCCCGTCCTGCTCGGAATGCTGCAGGGAACCGTCCGCCACCACCCGGAGCACCTTGCTTTGGATGTGGCCGCCCAGGACACTTTGTTAGGGATTGCCCCTATCAGCAGCGGGGCAATGCTCCTAATCAGCAGCGCGGGAACAACAACCGAGCCCCGGCGAAGACAGGGCGTGTGAATTACACGTCTACCGAGGAGATTCCGGACGACGCTCCTGTGATGGCTGGTATGTTTTCTGTTCGAGATCATCCCGCCCTCGTATTATTTGATTCCGGAGCATCGCATAATTTTATCGGTAGCATGTTTGTGGAAAAGTTTGGGTTATGCCGTAGTGCGATGAGATCTTCGTATTTGATAAAGTCGGCTAGTGGTCGGATCACCGCTAGAGACGAGGTTAGATGGGCACCAGTCACCCTTCGAGACTAAGGTATACCCCACAGATTGCATTGTTCTTCCTGGCAGTAATATAGATGTGATATTGGGTATGATGTGGATGAAATACCACAAGGCCGTGTTGGACATAGATGCTTTCACCGTCAACTTGAATTCCCCAATGCATGGTCGGGACGTTCTCCGATTGACCTACCCTAAGAATTGTACTCCAGCGAGTGCACCAAGCTATTGTCGAGGGTCCGACCGATATCCCAATTGTCCGTGAGTTTCCTGATGTGTTTCCCGAGGATCTTCCGGGAATGCCTCCGGACAGGGGACATTGAGTTCAAAATTGAGTTGCAGCCGGGTACGGCTCCGATCTCAAAGAGACCATACAAAATGGCACCCAAGGAATTGGCCGAATTAAAAGAGCAATTAAAAGAACTGTTGGACAAAGGTTACATCAGACCTAGTTCCTCACCTTGGGGATGTCCGGCTCTATTTGTCAAGAAGAAGGACAAGACTTTGCGCTTATGTGTGGATTACCGACCCCTCAATGCAGTCACGATCAAGAACAAGTATCCATTGCCTCGCATTGATATTTTGTTTGATCAGTTGATGGGAGCTAAGGTATTTTCAAAGGTTGATTTGCGCTCGGGTTATCATCGGATCAAGATCGGGGCTGAAGATGTGCCTAAGACAGCCTTCTCTACACGGTACGGCTCTGTATGAGTATTTGGTGATGTCTTTCGGGTTGACCAATGCACCGGCACACTTCATGTATCTTATGAATTCGGTATTCATGCCCGAGCTTGACAAGTTTGTGGTGGTCTTTATTGATGACATCCTAGTGTATTCCAAGTCCGAGGAAGAGCATGCCGAGCATCTTCGCATTGTTCTCCAAAGATTGCGAGATCACCGGTTGTATGCTAAATTCAGCAAGTGTGAATTCTAGCTTAAGAAAGTTCCATTCCTGGGTCACGTCATTTCGGAGGAAGGCATATCCGTTGATCCAAGCAAAGTGCAGGACGTGCTTAATTGGAAAGCTCCGAAATCGGTACCACGGATTCGCAGCTTCCTAGGCTTGGCAGGCTATTATCGGAGGTTCATCCCGAACTTCTCCAAGATTGCCAAACCTATGACCGAGCTTTTGAAGAAGGAAAAGAAGTTTGAGTGGAGTCGGGCTTGTCGGGAAGCCTTTGAGAGTTTGAAGAAATTGTTGACATCCGCCCAGTGCTAGCACAGCCGAACCTTGAGAAGCCCTTTGATGATTTACGTGACGCATCGGGCGAGGGTTTGGGTGGAGTTCTCATGCAGGAAGGCCGAGTAGTTGCTTACACTTCCGGGCAGCTCGGGAAGCACGAGCAGAATTATCCTACTCACGATCTTGAGTTAGCGGCGGTTGTACTCGCTCCGAAGGTGTGGCGGCATTATCTCGTTGGGTAATCTCGTTCGCATCTACACCGATCACAAGAGCTTGAAGTACATTTTCACTCAGGACGATCTGAATATGAGGCAGCGCCGTTGGTTGGAAT
Organism: Chloris gayana; assembly: GCA_031894775.1. Classification (NCBI taxonomy): domain Eukaryota; kingdom Viridiplantae; phylum Streptophyta; class Magnoliopsida; order Poales; family Poaceae; genus Chloris; species Chloris gayana. The sequence continues at coordinate 1,026,023 of JAUNZO010001252.1, forward strand.
TGATCAAGGACTATGAGTTGGAGGTGCACTACCACCCTGGCAAGGCAAATGTCGTGGCGGATACACTCAGCGAGAAAGGCACATTGTAACCTCCTTCGAGGCCACTCGAGCCATCGCGGATGGGCATTACATTCAAGTTGTACCCCACGGGTCGCTCTACAACTTGGCCTTGATACCCACCTTGCGAGAAGAAGTGGCGGAAGCGCAGAAAGCGGATACTTGCATTGCCCACCTCAAGAGGAGGATAAAAGAGGGAGACAAGCAAGTGGCATGTTTCCGTGAGGACGACGCGGGAGTCGTTTGGTTCAAAGACCGCATCGTGGTGCCGAAAGTTCCTGAGCTACGTAAGAAGATATTGGATGAGGCTCACCTAGCCAAGTATGCTATGCATCCCGGCAGCAATAAGATGTACCATGATCTTCGGACGAGGTATTGGTGGACAAGGATGAAAAGGGAAATTGCTCGTTACGTCGCCGAGTGTGACACTTGCCGACGGGTCAAGGCCGATCATTTGAGACCCGCCGGGCCGTTGCAGCCACTCAGCGTACCATCTTGGAAATGGGATGACATCAGCATGGACTTTGTTGTTGGCTTGCCTACCACAGTCCGGAAGTTTGATTCTATTTGGGTGATCGTCGATCGATTGACCAAAGTGGCACATTTCATACCGGTGAGCACACGCTACCGAACACCTAAGTATGCCCAGTTGTACATTGAGCGGATCATGTGTTTGCATGGTGTACCTAGGACAATCATTTCGATCGAGGATCACAGTTTGTGGGACGTTTCGGGAGCAACTTCATGCGTCCCTAGGAACGAAATTAATTCGCAGCTCAGCTTACCACCCACGGACCGATGGGCAAACGGAGAGAGTGAACCAAATATTGGAAGACATGTTGAGAGCCTATGTTCTGGATCACGACAAGAAATGGGATGAATGCTTACCTTTGGCAGAGTTTGCTTACAACAATAGCTACCAAGAGAGCATTAAGATGGCACCGTTTGAGGCTCTCTATGGTCGCCGATGTCGTACTCCACTCAGCTGGTCCGAGTCCGGAGAGAGGACCATCTTTGGGCCAGAACTTGTGCAACAAGTCGAGGAGCGAGTATTGGAAATCCAAGCAAACCTCAAGGCAGCAAAATCAAGGCAAAAGAGCTACGCGGATAAGAGACGCCGACCACTTGAGTTCCAAGTGGATGACCTTGTGTACCTTCGAGTCTCACCGACCAAGGGTGTACAAAGGTTTGGCGTGAGAGGCAAGCTCTCACCTCGCTACATCGGGCCCTACCCCGTTGTTGCCGGATGTGGTACCGTTGCTTACAAGCTTGAATTACCCGACACGCTCGCCGGTGTGCATGACGTCTTCCATGTCTCGCAACCGAAGAAGTGTCTCAAAGCACCCGTTGACCGAGTGCTGGATGAAGTGATCCCATTGCAGCCCGATTTGACCTATTCCGAGCGGCCAGTCAAGGTTGTCGATACAAAGGAAAGAGTTACCCGAAATGGCGCTCGGAAGTTCTTCAAGGTTCGGTGGAGTCATCACTCCGCAAGGGAAGCGACATGGGAATCCGAGGATTTTCTTCGTACCCACTACCCAAGGTTTTCGTTGGAGCCCGGAGGTACGTATTCAGCCTCCTCCTCTTAGTCCTAAATCTCGGGACGAGATTTTCTTTAAGGGGGAGGGCTGTGACACCCCGAGATGAAGTTCATTTCGAGTTAGCAATTTTAAAACCCCTCCCATAACCCCTAGCACCTGCCCAATGAAATTCACCAAGATGCAAAGTGATTTGGGCACCCAAATAATTCAAAAACACTTTATTTTGAACTACAACCCAAATTTTCACCATACAAGTGGGACCCACCCAAAATATATGTTGTAGTACACAACAAAAGAAAAATATAGGACAAAACCCCATCAAATTTTGTTAAGGTTTGATACCCCAATTAATTCCTGGAAGCTTAACTTTTAAGCATTTTCCACGAATTTCCAGAATTTTTCTAGACATGATCTCGGCCTAAATCCAACGTGCATGTTAGTTTCTGGATTTATACTGTCCAGGAAAAATATAAGTTTTAATTTTCAGACCCGGGAAGACCACGTTTTTGATTTTCCAATTGGAGCTTTTGCCACGGATCGATAATTCGGGAAAATGAAAAGCATCTTCGGTGGGGCCCGCCTGTCGGCCACCCTGTGCGGCGCACGGGCCCCGACCGCCCCACCCGACCGGCCGACCACCCCGGTCCCCCTTACCCCCGGTCGAAACACCCCCCCCCCTCTCCATTCCCCTTCCTCTCTCACTCCGCGCCCGAACCACCCCGCTCCGCCCGCTCGAGCTCGCCGCTCCGGCCGACGCCGACCACCGCGACCGGCCCGAGCCCGGCACGAGCACCGCCACACTACCCCCCCCTTTTCGCAAGCAATAGCACTCCCTTTGCGCGAGCACACCGACCACATTTCGAGTTTTGCTCCGGCGACCCACCCCGGCCACCGACGGCGCCGCAGCCCGATTCGCCGCCTCCGGTGAGCTCCTCTCACTCCGCATCGCTCCGACGGGTGCGCGCAAGTGTTGCGCCCCTCCCCGACCCCTTCCCCCTCTCCCTCGCAGGCCGAGCTGCTCGGCGGTGAGCTTTTCCCCACCGCTTAACTCCTGCCGACCGCCACCCCACGGTCGACGGCCCACTCCGCTCGAGCTCATCCTCCACCGACCCTGCGCCGTCGAAGCCCGTGTCCCCGTGGTGCTCGCCGACCCAGCCCCGACCTCCTCGGACCTCCACCGGAGACGAGCGGACTCGCCGCACCCCGCCACCGCCGCCCCTCGCCGTCCGACAAGCTCCGGTGAGCGCCCCGCCAACCCGACCCTACCACCGTGCTCGCCACATCGCTTAGAGCAACCCTAGGCCCCGCCCGGGCATGAGCACGCCGCCGGCGATGCTCCGGCCGGCCGCGCCGCCCGCTCCGGTCGGAGCCGTCGGGGCCACGAGGCTGGATCACACGACCGGGATCCGGTGTGGCCACGGCCACACCCAGATCCGGAGCGCGTGTGATCCCCTGTGTGGCACCCCGCGCGGGATTAATTTTAAATATACGCAATGGCATTTTCGTAAATAGTTCGGAAATCCTTTTAAACTTAGAAAATTCATATCCGGAGTTCTAGACCTCCAAAAAAAAAATTGCAAACTAAATTTTGTTGGACTCCTTGAGACCTGTACTATTTAATGGTGCAGTTAGATTTACATTATCAGAAGCAAATTAAATGAGCTAATTTCCTTTTTGGAAATTCAAGATTAGGGCTTGATTAATTATTTAATTACCCCAATTTATGAAGCTTAGTTCGATTATTATCCATAGCATGTGCTCAAGGACCAGGGGCAATTTAATTGCTATTTTACCTAGCTTTTGTTAGGATTAATGAATTACTTTCCTGCACATGCGATAATGATTTAATTGCTTCATGGGAGTTGATGAAGGAGATTAAATTAAGTAATCACCTTAAATCATTTCCACCTCGCTGGACACCAAGTTAATTTATACTCATGAATCAAATGCATTTGATGAAATTCGCACGTATTCCATAAAATAATTAATATCATAAATTCTTCAAATTTTACACATCACCTTTGCATCATGTAGCTGCGGTGGTGAACGTGGTGACCAGCGAAGAGACGCCGGAAGCTACTGCTGTTGTTGACCCAGCTATCCAGGGTCAAGCTCAAGGCAAGCCCCGGTGCACAACCTTTTAATTTAAGTATTTTATCTTCATCACTATGCTTGTAGGATCTGTATTGTGCATTAGGTCTACAGGAGTTGTGATGAAAACCCTAGCATGCAGTAGGATCCTGTTACCCTGATTCGATCACCCTACGCTAGATGCTTGCTTAAATAGGGCGATGATCCGTCGAGTGGTACGGAGACCACTCGTAGATAGGAAAAATCACTTTTGGACACGACGCTAAGTATCAAGTTGAGAATGGAAAATTGGAGGCCGGACGGGCAACTAGGTGGAAAGTGAAGGACTCGAAAGAGTCTTCAAGGTTGTAGCCCCGTCTCGTGCACACAAGGACCGCGTCGTGTCCGGCCCATGTGGATAAGTTTGAACGTACTGCTTGCATGCTGGTGTTGATGGGCCCGATAAACCGACGTACCGATGGTTGCTCGTATGTTAGGGAGATACCCTACTCCCTTGGTTACTTGGCAGGAATTTGGGAGGAGAGGAGGGAGCACTCTACTCACGGATGACGTCCGGGACGGCATCGCGTGGGGACCCTTCTCGGGGAGCTAGGCCCGACTAACACTACAGTACCGGCTGGGAAAGGTTGTCTCATGCGGCTTCGGGAAGCGCGTATGTGACGTGCAGTCAGGTTGCTCCTGCAGGATGTAAATCGATTCGAATCGCTGCCCCTCACGATAACGAGTACCACTTATCTCGTCCGCCGGAACGTAGTAAGAAGAGGAACATAGAGGATGATGGTTTGATTAATTTGCTGTATTGCTTAATTACTTGTCTGAAAACATGTAATGCAATAGCTTAGTGCAAATTAAATTTATTCTTTGAGCAACTTAAATAAACTGCTAAAAGTTGAAAGTGAGGATTTACTTGTAGGCCAGCTTAGAGCTTATATGTATCCTATTCCCCCGGCCTTTGCATGTCTAGGAGTCGGCTGTAGATGGCCACTTTGACGGGTCGGTCTTGCTGAGCTCTAGTTGCTCGGGGCTTTGCTCTATGTGGTTTTTCGGAGGATGCCGCCGTGCATGACTTCGACGTCGGCGAAGACGTCCGGCAGGAGGAGACTCCGGGTGACGGCCACTACTCTTGGGAGTGGTGCGGCCCGGATGAGTAGAGGAGTTGTTGTGCCGGTAAGATGTTCTAGGGCAGGAACATCCGTCTCTGCCGGATGCCGGTGATGTATCGCCGAGAGAGCGATTGTATCTTAATTGCTTCCGCTGTTTAGTTAATTTCCAAACTTATTAGCTTCGATGTTTCGAGACTCGATGTACATTTGTACTGGGATGAATGTAAGACTTGTACTTATATTCATTGTATTATGCTTATGTTGGTATGTTGTAATATCGGGTATCACAGACGCGTGATGCCACCCATGATGATCCTGGAGATGGAAACGCCTCTTCGTGAGACGGGTCCGTCACGTGAAGATTTCATAAAAATTTACACATACATTGCCTACAAAACTATGAATCTCCGAATAATAACCATAGAGTGGAGAGTGAGTCATTAAAATTTGGAGTCAAATTAATGGACTGATAATATTTTTACTTCAAATTATTTTTATAGTTAATAGAGCATACATAATTGTGTCACGCTAAAGTTTGAGTGTTTTTAAATTTATTTGCTAATTTTTAAAAAACATTGATCATAGGAAAGAATTTTTTTGCCGAGTGTCCCTAAAAACACTCGGCAAAGAAACGATTTGCCGAGTGTTTTTCTCAACACTCGGCAAACAATCCAGGTCGGCGATCCATCTCCTTAGCTTCCTGGCCTCTCATTGGTCCAAAAAACAATCACCGGATTCTACTCTTCTCTCTCTCTTACGTATCTCTCACGGCCTCACATCTCTCTTATCTCCTCGTCTCCTGGCCTCACATCTCTCTCTCTCTCCCTCACCTCTCTCTTATCTCCTCGTCTCCTGGCCTCGTATCTCCCTTCCGGGCGGGCGGGCGGCCGGCGCAGCTTCCGGCACGGCGGAGAAAGGAGGTGGCCCCTAGGTCCCGGTGATGGCGGCCCCCTAGGCCGCGCAGCGCAGCTGCCCCCAACGCCTCGTCGCAGTCCGACTCGCGACGGGCCGGGCGACGGAGCGACGGGAGCCGCGGTGGAGGCGGCGGCGGGTGCCTCCGGGCGACGGGCCGAGCGACGAGGAGCCGCGGTGGAGGCGGCGGCGGGCGCCTCCGTGCGACGGGCCGGCGACGGGAGGATGGTGGCGGAGGATGCGGCGGGATGCGCGGTGGAGGCGGCGGCGGGCGCGTCCCCGGCGAGAACGGGCTACGTGGCGGCTTCCGGTGGAGGCGGCGGCGGGCGCAATCCCAGCCAGGACAGGCGGCGTCGCGACCGGCCAGGGTCGCCGAGCGGCAAGGCGGCGGTCCAGCAGGCCAGGCAACGACTTCTCGCACGGGCGGCAATATAGGCGGCGGCGTCCGGCACGGGCGGCGGGTCGGCGGCTTCCGACAGCCTCCGGTGGCGCTTGGTGAGGCCGCCAAGAAATCTAATTTTTTTTTATTGGTTTCAAAAATATTCGCCGAGTGTACTGTCTAGGCACTCGGCAAACGTTTGCCGAGTGCCCGATAGGTTGCACTCGGCAAAAGGCTTTTGCCGATAGGACCTATGCCGATGGCCCTTTGCCGAGTGTGGCACTCGGCAAACCTTTGCCGAGTGTTTTAGACGGTTTGCCGAGTGCATCGGACACTCGGCAAACTTGTGTTTTCCCGTAGTGATTATATTTTTTTTGAAAGCTACGGAATTATCCAGCGTGTATTAATAAGGAAAAAGAGTTTTTATACGCAAGGTGCGCAATTACATCGATACTTGAACACCCAGACCGGCCGTCAAGGCAAATTACATAAGGGATTACTCGCGATATTGAAAAGCACCTAAGGCTGCAATGTTCTTTGCTCCTGTCATGATCCAATTTTTTACTTCATCTTGCATTTTTTGCTTCGCCTAACGCAACTGCATTATAGCTGCCAGAAACATACAGAGGCGACTACGCAATAAAATCCCGTACGAACCCACATTCTTTGCTCCTGTCATGATCCAATTTTTTACTTCATCTTGCATTTTTTGCTTCGCCTAACGCAACTGCATTATAGCTGCCAGAAACATACAGAGGCGACTACGCAATAAAATCCCGTACGAACCCACAACATCAATCTGCCATCCTACAGAATAAAGCTACGGTGGTGCCCGAGCCCAATCAATCCACAACTACTACCACCATCTCCTAAAATATGAAACGATAGCGATGCAACGAATAAATCTTACCGATGCGGCGAGACCTGCAACTGCGTTAGCTCCGGGGATGAGCTTGGAGAAGCGGATTGTGGCTCGCCTCTAGCTGGAACCCTAGACCGCGATCCGGAGGAATTTGGGGACGACTTCCGCTTCTGGAAGCACCACCGATTCTGATAGATACCTGTGCCTGAAACCTGACGACCGTCCGATGACCCGCGCGTGCACCGATCAGCTACCATTGGATTCCTCCCGGGCCTAGAAAATGCACCAAGCGGTGCGCCGCGGGGTCTACCTGATATTTTACCATATCATGACTAGTCATTTCTGCCTGGGACGCAGGACTGCAAAGGCAACAGTGCATTTGTCTCCACGCGTGACACTGGTATCGTATCAGTAGACAATCAGCTACCCAACGAAATGAGATAATCCCAGAACTAAGTCATGGGTCTAAATTTTAGAGCTCAAAAAGAATTCTATTATTTAAGAGTATTAAATAAAGTTTAATTATAAAACAAATTACAGGCCCCTAGACTAATTTACGAGACGAATCTAATGAGGTTAATTAAGTCGTGATTAGAAGACGGTTACTGTAGCATCACTTTAGCAAAATATAGATTAATTAAGCTCATTAGATTCATCTTGAAAATTAGCACCAATCTGTCAATAGGGTTTTGTCATTAAATTGATTGAAATATTCATAAATAATAAGATTCTCTTTGATGTGACAGCGCTAAATTTTAGAGGGAGGAAACGAACACACCTTAACTAACCATGCGGCAACACACGAATCACGAAGATCTAAAACCAACGGTCCACGAAGTGGGTGGGACGTCCCGCCGGTGGGACAACATCATTCGCCTTTCTCTGAATGCCCCATTCTAGAGGATCTGCGAATCACTAGCTGCCGTATCTACGGTCATGAGATCAGGACCCCATCTTCAAAATGTCTCACCATGGTTCACTGCATTCTTAATTGTGAGAACCTTGATATCAACCTAACCATTTCTGCTCCCAGTCTCATTCGGCTTGAATTACAATTTTATATGGGTAAAACTCCTTTGATTGACGACATGCTGTCGTTGGAAACCGCATCTATAATGTCTGAGTGCTGTGCACATTGCTGTGGTTACTGTTGTGGTTACTGTTGCCATTGTCTTGAAAATTACAAGACAAGCGTCCTTGGGGGTCTCACTATGTAAAAAAAGGCTTTTAGTGACGCTTCCAGAGAGTCATTACTGACGTATTTTTCACGCATCACCAAATTTCCGTCACTAATGAAAAGTCAATAGTGACGCATTTTTTACGCGTCACTAATGATGCCCAAGTTAGTGACACGTCACAACCAGAAGGGTCACCAATCTACAACGTAAATAGTGACACTTTTTGTTAGGACGCGTCACCAATCTGTGACCTGAGTAGTGACGCTTTTTATTAGGACGCGTCACCAATCTGTTACTTGGAATAGTGACGCTTTTAGTTAGGACGCGTCACTATTGTGTTTTTATCTTGGCGACGCGTTTTATTCCGAAGTGTCACTAATTAGTAGTTTCAGGTCATTGGAGATACCTCCAATGGTTTGGTTTCCGACAATATACACGGATACACATCACGTAAAGGAATAACAGATTAACAATAATCAAAACTTATGACAATAACACACATCTCGGACATGAATATGATTCATTGCATAGAAGCCATAGATAAAAACAAAAATTCAAAGCATCCAGTTGCAACACATTCACCACAATAGCACTTCTTGTGAAACACATATTTCAGTTGCTCTTAACCGAACACACCACACTAGACATCGACACTAATGCAACTAACGCCTTGGAAGCCCTCTTGGAAGCCCTGCGGTTTTATAGTGGAATTCTCCATTATTGTCGATCACCTGTGACATCAGGAAGGAAGCGAGTTTTTCTCGAATGTCGTCCAACACTTCTTCTCCAAGTGGATTCAACATCACTTCAAAGTCCTGTGTATTTTTTAAAAAATAAGTGAGTACTATATTGAAGTTTAGGTAGTATGGAGAAACACAAAATTATGCACTAATATTAGATGCCAAGTGCATCCATGTGCAAGCTTAACTATCATCCACGCAACCAGGAAATAAGTATTTGCAACATATATGAACCGATTCCAAATCGATCAGCACAAGAAGTTAGCTTAACTGTCACCTATGCAAGACTAATCTACTGTTGAATGGATTTGATTGGAACGAAATAAGTATCTAATAAAGCAATTTCCTTAACTAGAATTGTTTTTCATGCATGTAAAGAAGATTACAGAAATAGGTACATAATTGGAAATCCATAGTCAAGCATTACACATTTCAAATATCTCTACTAGCAGAACAAAAGTACCTTATGCTATGCTCAAGTACATAAGAATGGAGCAGCACAATTTTCACTTCTTCGGACCCAACCAACCAACCAAGTATTAACAAAAACACTTGCTAGTACTAGTAGTAAGTCAGAATCCTATTATTGATTGCTAAAATATTACACAAATTTCAAATGCTGAATTGGCATGACAAGGTCTGTAGAGTGACAAAGGGATAGAAGCGAGTTACATGCAGTAATATTTTATTACCGGCTAGTATGATATTTATTGAATTTCATGTTGGTAAAAACCATATGAATAATCAATGATGATATAGTTATCAATGATGAAGCAACAATCTTTTGCCTTCTATCCCAAAACCGTAATGGTGAACACAGCCATCATCGTCACTCGCCCTTGTCCATGCAGCATTGCACTATATGCAGTAACCTAGCAACGGAGATGCCTAGCTGACGAAACATCCAAATCCAATGTTTAAATCCCAATAGCAACCAGCTGAAATGAAAGTGTTGCCAATGCACCATCCTAAGGTGCAGTGATAGAACTCTATATCATTAAGCTCAACCTAGTCGAACTCCTTTAGCATCAATTATTAAGAAAAAGAGAACAACTGTACAAGACAAAGGCCTCGAGAGCCAGAAATTAAACTAAACTAAATATAACCAAGCTAAAAGGTTATCTATAGTTACCAGGCAGAGGTCAATATCAGTCAATCTGGTAACTATTTGTACTCACAGAGCAGCAAAAATCCATTCAAGTTTGAAAATCAGAAATTGCCTCAAGTCGTTGGGCATTTAATAATCCAAGAGCTATTGTCATATGGTGTGCTGTGTAGAAACCATATTCGTTACCAGGACGTTGTTGATGGCACTGCAGAAGCATAGGAAAAAAAGAAGCATGCTTAACTTGCAGTTTTATTTTTGTGACATGGTGGTGGATACACTACAAATAGAGATTATTATTACTAGATTATAAAATCTAAATTGAAAGCATTAGAAAACAAACACCCATGACTATTTTTCTTTTCTTACAAATCAGTACCAATTATAATCACTACTAATTGTTTTTCAAGAGCTGCTCGAAGTACCAATGATAGATAAGTCCTTACTGACCAAACCTATTGGCGCAGATCCATTCATAACCAATCGTTAATGCATTATGGCACCAAGGAGTGCTCTATGCTTAGCACATGATAATCTCATGCAATATATATAATCTGGCCTCATAAATATTATAAGAATTATAAGTAGTGTCATCTCGATAGCATATAGAATTATAAGAAGTCATCCCATTTGGAAAAAACCATTCAGGAGAAGATGACATTTTCTTCCCTAGCAAGACAGAAAAGTTACTACTACAGGGATTCAGTTCAAAAATTTCAGGATAGTATCTTGCTACTAGTATAAGCTCACAGTCCAGGCAAGTAAATTAGGAGCAGTAGCTCTACGATTTTTTTACATGTTCAGCAATATCGAAATGCATGGAAGGCAAAAAAGCACACAGATAGTATGATATACGTTCAGAAGGTGATAATAAGAGAATGATAATAACAACGTAGGATCGAAAAGCATGTACCGGGAATTTTGTCACATGCATCAACTTGCCCGTGTCCATCTTGTAAGCTGTGGAGTATGTTAGAAATGCCCTACAGATTTAGAAGATCAGTTAGGTCAATGTCAAATTATATCTGCCCAAACTTTAAAGTATAGGAATTTCGAGGAATGAGAATAACTCACTCATCCAAGACATCTTTCAACAAAGTGTGATCCTGCAGTCTTGCCCTTAGAGAATCAAAGTACAACACCTTGTTCCATCTTAGAACCACAGCAACCAGGATCCAATTGTAACAACCCTAAATATAAACATGCATTTCATGTCATTTATCATCATGTCATCATGTGCATTTGGAAAAAAAAATTTAATTTTTGTGAAGAAATGCACATAAATAACAACTTAACCTAAGTTAAAACTAATGTCTTAAAAGAAGTAATTAAATAAAAGCAAATTATGGTGTTTAACATTTTCTAGTGTTTAAACACAAAAGTAAATAATTTCTGACGTTGCTACCAATTTATTTTATTTTGTAAAAATGTCTACAAGAAATAATGAAAGTTTCTCTTTTTATTTTAAACATGATTTTTTAATCCGAAAATAATTTGGGATCTGAACTTGGACCTAAAAAGAAAAGTGTTTGAAATACTTTAAAATACCTCCCTGTATTTTTCGTCGAATTTTTCGAGTGCTAGAAATGCGAGTTTTAATTAAGTCAAAGACGAGGGGTTTTATGTAAAACTGCCGCAGCCCAAATCCTTTTCTTCTTTCTCTCCCTCCGAACCGCTCGACCGCACCGCCTCTCGGCGCCACCGCAGCTCGCCCGGGCCGCGTGCCTCCCCTTTCCCTGCGCCACGCAAGCTCCCCTTACCGCTCTGTTGACGCCGGTTTTTGACCAAGGGACCCATTGTCGGCGACTACAGGTCAAAGAGGGCCGGTGGGCGGAAGGCCGACGGCCGCTTGGGCGAGTAAAGGGGACTTCCCTTCCGGGAATCGTGCGCGGACGCCAACAGAAGAGCATAACATTGATGGGTCCGGCCCACGTTGTAAAGTTAGAAATAATAGTTTAATTTTGGAAAAAGGATCCTAGTCGGTTAGGAAATCGGCCCGAAGAGGGTCCGAGTAGGATTCTTGGTGCCGGGTATAAATTTGTACTCGGATGTAACCTGTAAACTCGATTCACATCCAATACAACTTCCGGCGCATCGCCAAACCCTAATTTCCTGTCAAGTTTTTACTGTTTTCGCGCGGGATCTTCGGGGCTCCGGTCGACGACACGTTGGCTTGATAAGGTAATTATGTTGTCTAATTTTCGACGCATTGTTCGTAATTAGATGACCTAATTGCTAGTTATCCGGCGACCGGATCTATTCCTGATCGGCGTAGTGAGTATCGGCCGGGATGAGTCAAGTTGACCTGGTCCGGGCTCGTGGTGGAGGTAGTTTGACTTGTCCTGCCTCCCCGTTCCAGCCTTTGCTCACAACGCCGATTGGCTCAGATTCGGTCGCTCGAGTCACGATAGCCGCTATGAGAATTCTTTTACATCTTGGCCGATTCGATCGTGCGATTCGGTTGACGTGTCCTGTGTTTGCCTTTGTGATAGTTGACTTGTCCTAGGCGCATGCAGCCGATTGGCTAGGGTGTAGATTTACTTTCATAGTTAAGACGTTTATGATCGTGCTTGTCCTGAATCGGCCGGGCGTGCGCGGTCGTTAGATCTGGTCCAGCCGCGTGCCATCGGTTGACTTGTCCTGTTGGAGCGATCGGTCGATTTGGGATTTGTGCGGTCGTATTTGTCTTACTTGTTCTTTCGGAGTGTTTAGCCGATTGCTTATCACGTTCATCAAGTGGTTTTATGTTTAATTAATGCCAAATCTGTTAAAAACTGCTTTTGAACCCGAACCATTAGTATGATTTTACTAACCATCACTATACATTCAGATAGATCTAAATAATTCACCGATATAATCGATCATAGAGTCGGCCGTATACCTGATCGGTTGATTCATGGATCTGATTGATGATTAAACTACCCTCTTGCTATCAAACTGATTACATCCTATTAATAATTGCTTTGTTTACATTTTACTCGATAATACATCCCTGCAAAGTCTTAATGATTTGATCGGTTACCGACGAAATCGGCTGCTAGTCACCGATCGCATGTTATAGCATCGGCCGATTTCGTATCGTTTGTATCACGACTCGTTCGCCTGGCATTTAATATATAAATGGATGGGCCGTGCTGTTCTCTGTTCATGGCCGATTTTGTCTATCTTACGCCGTGATCGGCCATGGCTGCACATCGGTCTATCCGGGCCGATGACCTGGAATTTTACACCTTTTATTGTCTTTGTTGGTTTGCAGGAAAACCATCCGGCACGCACCAGCGCACACGAACATTGGCGAGCTGAGCCGGTCCGTTGGGAGCACAGGACTCTGCATCAGCTGGGGTTTCGGTGGACTCTCCGGACAGTGGTGTGTCGGCGACTTTTGACGTCAACACACTTTTTGGCACGCCCGAGTGGGACGAAGCAACCAGGATCAAGATGTCATACATACAGAGCTATCGGAGAAGATGGGACACCAATGGTTGATGCTGAAAATCAGCCGATCCTTGTTCCGGATCCTCTCGGGACCGATGGCAAAGGGCATGGAGAAGTTTCGATGACAACGGGATTTCGGCATGGGGAAAGATGACGACAGTGCAAAAACTGCAGTATCGGAGTACCTGGCCGAAGCCATGAAAAAGTACTTTCAAGCCCCGACGGTGACACGTGGCGGAGTGGCCACAAAAGGAGATATCCCTCGAGATACGCATCCGGAAGAACTAGACCAAATTAAAGCCCGGAGACTGCCGGATGCCAACCAACTCGGTGATATGGTCAACACATCCGTTCATCAAGCCCTAATCAATCAATCGGGCGTGTTGACCAACACCATCGGGAATTTGATCAAGGACACAATTGATGGTAGACTGTTCATCGAAGGGTATTCTGGACCTGCTTACACTCAGCCTTCCGCCACTCCCGTACGGTCGAATCCGGGAATTAGCCTCCAGAACATCACACCGCAAACAGGGTTTCAGCCCTGTACGGCATGCCACCTCACTTATGGCTTGGCAAAGACAATGCAAATGCAAGTACCGAGTGCAACCCAGCCGGGTAAGGAAGATGACGAGTGACCCCAAGAAGTCGGTAACGGAGGAAGGCGACAAACAAGATGTACCACAGCCGACTTCCGAGTTAGGGGCAGCAACCAATGTGACAGCGGTCCCGCAGATAGCACAGCAGCCCAATTTCTTCTACGTGCCAAATACCGGCCCGAGTAGAATTGAGAACTCACCCACTATAGTGCGGCCGATATCCGGCATTCCACGACCAACTCGTATCGGCTGAAGGACAGGGATTCATGACTGGACGGCCGATTCAATCGGCCATGAATTATGGAATTGCTCCGCAAACATCGTTCCCGGCTACGGCACTGGGATTTCCGGGAGCGGCCGGTTGATACACCCAAGCTGGGGACAGCCCAACACCGCTTATATGACGGGGACCGGATCGGTAACTCGCTGGACCCAATGATATGAATAGCCTCATGACTAAGATAGCCGATATGATGAAAGATCGGTTCGATTTGAAGCCCAAAGAGAAGAGTGCATTATATCGGCGACCTTACCCTGACTGGATGGATTCCGTGGCCTTACCCAATAAGTATAAAATTCCTGAGTTTTCCAAGTTTTCGGGCAAGATAACACATCAACTATGGAGCACATCAGCCGGTATGACGCACAGCTTTGCGAGGCGTCTACTCGGGAGGCTTTGCGGGTTAGGTTATTCCCATCGTCGTTGTCCGGATCGGCCTTTTCATGGTTTGCTTCACTGTCGCTCTGGTTCTATCCATAGTTGGGCCGATCCGGAGAAAAGGTTTCACTCGTACTTCTTCACGGGCATTATCGAGCTTAGTTTGTCCGATTTAATGGCAGTAAAACAAAAATCGCGGGAATCGGTGATCGATTATATACGGAGGTTCGGGACTCTAAGGGGACGATGCTACAATCTGAACCTAACGAGCAACAATTGGCCGAGATTGCTTATGCGGGGCTATTCTCCAACATCAAAGAAAAGTTTACCCCACATGAGTTTGATGGGCTGGCACGGTTAACACGCAGAGCAATCGGCCAGGAAGAGAATCTCCAGCTCACCAGGAATCGGCGGTATCGGGTAGCTTATGCTGATTTCGACAGTGAAGATGATGAGGAGGGAATTAATGCGGTTGAGTGGACTAATAACAAACGGCCGATATTCTCTCCGCATGTCAATCCTAAGGAGAGAAAATATGATTTTGATTTATCCAAGGCCGACGAGATATTTGATCAGCTCATCGCGGGAAAAGAAAATCCAGCTTTCCCCTCATCACAAAATCCCTACGCCGGAGGAGTTGAAGAAAATGGCTAAGTGGTGCAAGTGGCATGGAAATTCGCATCATAACACTGTTGATTGTTATGCTATGAGAGATGAGATCCGGAAGGCGATTGACGATGGGGTATTGCGAGCAGCTGATGTGAAGAAGAAGATGAAAGTTGATGGGCACCCTTTTCTCGCTAATACGATGTACATCAATACCATTGGCGGTGGATCAGCTGGTTTCATACGCCGATATGAGAGGAAGAGGGAGAGGGAAGAAAGAGATCAAGTGGCACGTGAACAGGAATCTGTCGATCGTAGTCGGCAGTACGAGCAAAGCGTGAGCCGTCGTGAAGATTTTGATCCACACTGGGATTGTCCTTTCTTTCGATCTGCTGGGACCGAAACATGAAGCTTCCATCTATCGAGAACTGTCCGAGTGCACTGGCCGGGAAGAGCATCGTGATGTCGGGTCGTCGAGTTACCAGGGACGGCCGATTGGTCGCAACTATGAGTCTCAACAATCGGCCCCCGGAGGAGCGATCGGCTACGATCGCAGATATGAGGAACGAAGATATGTAGTGCCAAAGAGAACCTCTGTTCACGATCGACTGGGGCCAATCAATGATGAAGAAGAGTTCGATTACCAATACCATGAAGATTCGAGAGGTGATCGAACCGAGAACGAAGGTCGGTGGTGCCCCGGTGGTTTGCTCGAGCAAAACCCGAAGAGGAGGCTTCAAAGGATGCGTTGTCGGGAAATCAAGGGTGGACGGCATTACGAGAGATGACCAAGATGATGAGCCCAAGCCCAAGAAGCAATGGAGGCCGAAAGTGCGGTCTCGGGTGGTCCGGGCTGAAGCCGCGGTAAACATGATGTCCCCGATGCCCGGGATTGTCGGATCGGCCGATGAAAATTCGGCTGAAGAAGAACCGGTTGGGGAGACTTCGGAGATTCTGTGGACACCGGAATCAGCGGTATTTGATAAGCCGGTCAACTCGGATCATTTGCATCTCAAGGCATTATACATTAGCGGCTACGTCAATGGGTCGCCGATGAGGAAAATGTTGGTCGATGGAGGGGCGGCGATCAATGTCATGCCGATTACTACATACCGCAAGCTCGGGAAGACGCCGGAAGAAATGATGAGGGCTAATCCGACGCTCAAGGATTACAGCGGGAGAAGTCAAGATGTGCGTGGGGCCGCAATAATGGAGATCACTGTGGGCAGCAAAACCATACCCACCACTTTTTTCATCATCGACGGGAAAGGTGCATACACAACTTTGTTGGGGAGAGACTGGATTCATGCCAATTGCTGCATCCCCTCAACTATGCACCAGTGTTTGATTCAATGGGTCGGCAACAAGGTCGAAATCGTGCGGGCCGATAAGTCCGTAACCATTGCAACCGCCGATTTCGAGTTTGCCGGTCCGGAAAGCTTGCCTTGTTTATCGGGCACATATTGGGACGCGGAGGCTATAAACATTACGAGACGACGGAGTTATTGTGACCAGGGGTACCGGTCAGGTACCCCAGCTGCTCCGATGGGCCCCACAGGAGAATTGACGGACAATCGGCCGATCGATATACACATTGACGACATGGTGAGTCGGCCGATTGATGAACTAGAAGACGGGAAATTAGACCACGGTTTTGTGTCAGCCGACGAGTTAGAAGAAGTGGATATAGGGGATGGAGACAAGCCTCGGCCGACATATATTAGCAAGAAATTGTGTAAAGAAGTAAGAGATGAATTAGTGGCCTTATTGGAAGAATTTAAAGATTGTTTTGCGTGGGATTATAGCGAGATGCCTGGACTCAGCCGATCGATTGTTGAACATCGGTTGCCCACTAAACCCGGATATCGACCGTATAAGCGGGGGCTCGGAAAATCGACCCTAGGTACTATGAAGCCGTCAAGGAAGAAATTATCGGATTGTATGAAGCCGGCTTCATCGAGGCCATGCCGATATGCGGAGTGGATTTCTAGTATTGTGCCGGTGGAAAAGAAAAATGGAAAGATGCGGGTCTGCATTGACTTTAGAAATTTAAATAAGGCAACTCCGAAAGATGAGTATCCAATGCCAAACGCCGATTTGTTGGTTGATGCAGCTGCCGGCAACAAGATTTTGAGCTTTATGGATGGAAATGCTGGGTATAATCAGATTTTTATGGCCGAGGAAGATATATCAAAAACGGCATTCGGATGCCCGGAGCGTTGGGACTATATGAGTGGGTTGTCATGACCTTCGGACTAAAAAATGCTGGTGCTACATATCGGAGGGCCATGAATTTTATATATCACGATTTGATCGGCCGATTGGTGGAGATTTATATTGATGATGTCATGGTGAAATCAAGATCGGTTGGAAGTCATGTGGCTGATCTTAGAGAAGTGTTGAAGAGGACAAGACAAGTACGGCCTAAAGATGAACCCGCTCAAGTGTGCGTTCGGCGTCTCAGCTGGACAATTTCCGGGGTTTATTGTGCATGAAAAGGGAATTGAAGTCGGCCCTAAGAGTATTGATTCTATCGAGAAAGTTGGAACCGCCGACGAACAAGACAAAGCTCCAGTCCCCGATCGGCAAGATTAATTTTATTAGGCGATTTATCTCAAACTTGTCCGGCCGGCTTGATGTGTTTACGCCATTGTTGAAGCTCAAGGCCAATCAAGAGTTTCGGTGGGAGCCGATCCATCAAAAGGCTTTAGAAGATATCAAGAAGTATTTGGTGTCCCCACCGGTAGTGGTTCCGCCGAAGTCGGGCATACCCTTTAAGTTATATTTATCGGCCGATGATAGGTGCAACGGCTCAGCATTGACTCAAGAACAGGAGGGAAAAGAGTGGGTCATATTCTATCTCAGCCGCAAACTGATTGATGCAGAAACACGGTATCTAGAAGTGGAAAGGTTATGTCTCTGTCTCGTATTTTTCATGCATGAAATTAAGGCATTATCTGTTGGCCGAAGAGTGTACTCGTCGTTTGCCGGGCCGATGTCGTAAAGTATATGCTATCGGCTCCGGTCCCCAAAGGCCGGTTGGGCAAATGGATGTTGGCAATTGCGGAGTTTGATTTAGGTTATGAATCAGCCAAAGCGGTGAAAGCGCAAGTATTGGCTGATTTAGTAGTGCAACATGGTGAACACTCGGCCGGATATGTTGAACCGAGTGCCATGGACGGTGTTCTTTGATGGTTCGATTTGCAAGGAAGGAAGTGGGATCGGCTTGGTTGTCGTGTCGCCTCGGGGGCAGTACGTGGATACTCTATTACAGTAGAGGCGTACACCAACAACCAAGTCGAATACGAGGCAGTATTAAAAGGATTGGAATTACTCATCGATGCCGGGGCTGATTTTGTGGAAATTTTTGGCGATTCCTTGTTAGTTGTGAGTCAGCTGGCCGATGAGTATGAATGTAAAGATGAAATATTGTTGCAGTATCATAGAAAGTGCCGGAAGTTAATGAGAAGATTCAAGTGTGCTAAGATCAGTCATATACCAAGAGAGCAAAACTTCGAAGCAAATAACTTGGCCCAGCTAGCATCCGGATATCGGCTCGCCGATAATAACTTAGAGATAGCTGATATTGAAGGAGCCGATTGGCGTACAGAAATTCGGAATTTTTGAGCAATCCATCCCAACCTGCAGATAAGAAGACAAGGTATAAAGCCTTGAAGTATGTTATGTTGGATGATCAACTATTTTTTAAGACAATGGATGGGGTGCTTCTCAAGTGTATTGATGACACCGAGGCGAAAGTGGTGATGAGTGAAGTACATGATGGAATTTGCGGAACGCATCAATCGGCCCATAAGATGAAGTGGCTGCTAAGGCGAGCTGGTTATTACTGGCCGACAATGTTGGCCGATTGTTTCAAATATTATAAGAGTTGCCAAGACTGCCAGAAATTCGGGCCTATACGAGAGGCGCTCGCGTCGGCTATGAATCCGAGTAATCAAACCTTGGCCGTTCGGAGGCTGGGCCATGGATATGATCGGCCGGATAAATCCAGCATCAAGCAAAGGACATCAATACATATTGGTAGCCACAGATTACTTCACAAAGTGGGTTGAAGCGGCGCCCTATCGTAAAGTTTCGACGGCCGACGTGATAGCGTTTGTTAAAGAGCATATTATTTATAGGTTTGGGATTCCAGAGACAATCACAACAGATCAAGGATCAGTATTTACGTCGGACGAGTTTCAATCTTTTGCTGATGAGATGGAATTAAGTTGATTAATTCGTCGCCGTATTATGCCCAAGCCAATGGACAAGTTGAAGCGGCGAATAAGAGTCTGATCAGGTTAATCAAGCGGAAAATACAAGAGTATCCTCGTAAGTGGTACATGAAATTGATGGACGCTTTATGGGCTTATCGTATGTCACGGCATGGAGCCATGCAAGTTACGCCGTATCAGCTGGTATATGGGCACGAAGCCGTATTGCCATGGGAGACAGCTATCGGCTCCGGAAGGATTGAATTGCAACAAAAGCTTTCGGCCGATCAGTACTACGGATTGATGATGGATGAATTAGAAGATGTAGTACAAAATCGGCTGGATGCATTGGAAAAAATAGAACGAGAATAAGGCAAGGGTCGCCCGCCATTATGATAAGAAGGTTGTGCAGAAACAGTTTAAAGAGGGCGATTTGGTCCGGAAGCTTAGGATGCCGATCGGCGTAAAGGACAATCGGTTTGGTAAATGGTCGCCTAATTGGGAAGGACCTTATTTGATTAGCCAATCGGCACCGGGTAATGCATATATTTTGAAAGAGTTAGAAGGGGAAGAATTCGGCCGAGCACTTAATGGAAAGTATTTGAAGCGAGTATTATCCTAGCATTTGGATTAACTCGTAGTGTTCGGCCTAAAAGAGACTACAGCCGATGTCGATGCACATCGCCTTGAGACGGCCGATGCGAGAGTATCGCCCTTAGCACAAAAAATATGAAAGTAAAACAGAGGAAGTCACCGATAAATTAGCCGATGTTTAAACATCGCCTTCGGATGGCCGATATGATTGTATATCGCCCTTAGTGCAAAAAATTGTTTACAACCAAAATTTTGTTCAAGATCCTATTACACCTAAGCATAATCAACGGCCTCGGCGCGGGACAAGAAATCTTGGACGGCGAGATAGTGCGCGAGCCAGCATGGAGTCGAGATTGGCCATGACCAAGAGGTCATCCTCGATGGGGCCAACATCAGCCTGCGCCGCGGCGACCATCTTCTCGGCCGTTTGAATTGCCTCATCCGTCGTCCTCCGTTGAGCCGCCACATCAGCCGACAATTGTGCAATGGTAGCTTCCAAGGCCGCCGCCGCCTCCTCCTTGAGGGCCGGAGATGCTCTCAAATCGGCAATCTCCTGGTTGATTGCTTGCGGTTCATCCTGCCGATTTGAGAGTTGCTCTTACATCTCCCGGGTCTTCCGGGCCTCCTCCTCGGAGCGCTTGATGGAGTTCTCGGCGAGTAACGCCGCTAGCTGCTGCTCCGCGTGGCGAGCCGGACGCCGCCGGGCACGAGTAAAGTCCATTTGCCGGTACTCCATGTATGCCACACGGTGCGAGCATCGCGCACCTCCTCCGGGAGCTCAGTCCGTACTTCCAAGTACCGGGCCCTTATGGGTTGTGCGTCGGCCACCAAGCGAGTCAACGAGAAGAGGCCTCAAGCTCGCGCGCGATTTCGGCCATGGTGGTAAGACCGAAGCGAGATACCAAAATCGGCGCAGGACGAGGGAAGCCGAGCGCCTGGAATACCAAGGAAGATAAGATGAAGTTAGTAATCGGAAGCAAATCAACGAAATAAAAGGGAGATAGTAAAAACAAACCTGCGAAGCATCAATGCGAAGTGGTCGGACGTCTATCGGCTGAGCCATTGAACCTACAGGTTCGTGTGTTTCAATCAGCTCTCGGCCGGCCGATCCCCCTTCATCGACGAGCATCCTCGGAGGCAGCATCGGGCACATGGCAGCTCGTTCGGTATCGGCGGGCTCATCGGCGGGTTCATTGGTAGCGGTGCTCGCAAGAGAAGCCGCGGGCGGCTCTCGGCCGGCCGATTCTTCGTCGGTAGCGGTGCCTTTGGGAGAAGCCGTAGGCGACACACGACCAACTTGTTCAACTTCGGCGGCAACATCGGGAGACGCAGGCCGATCCGAGTGAGTTGGGTTTTCCGTAGGGTTCGGATCGGCCCGGCTTGGTATGACTTCGAGCTCCGAAGTCTGTTTGAATCGGCCGATCAGGTGTCGGCGTCCTGGCTGGTGGAGGAGTTGATAGGCGGATCGGCCTATTAGGCATTGGTGTCCGGGCCCGAGGAGGAAGAACCGCCGATTCCTGCAAAGAACTCATAGTTAGACTATGTAAAGTAAAGAGGGAATCGGCAATCATGCAATGATAACTCGACGCGGCGGAGATGGTTCGCTGAAGTAGTCCGGGTCGGACGGGCGCGCAGGCTGCTTTAGCAGCGCGCGGTGGCGCTCGGGGCTTGAGTCGGCCTTGCGGCCGGCACATTAGCCTTCCTCTTTCGATGGCGGCTGTCTTGGTCTTGACCTTGCGGGCAGCTGGTGCCCCTCGAATCATTGCCGCAAAAGCTTGGGCAGGAGTGCGATCGGTGAAGCCGATGTTTGGAGCAATTGGGCTCGGCATCATGTACGCGATCGGCCGGCCACCGATACTCCGGGTCGGCGACTCCTCCGTGTCCGATCGAAAAAGAATATACAAGGGTGAGCATTTAGAGTGGCCGATTTCATCTACAAAATCGGCTTTATGGAAATAGATCGGCTACACATACCTCGACGAAAGCTTCGCTCAGGACTAAACCGGAGAAGAATGAAGCGGTGTTCGGCTGCGGAGGTGCCGGTTCCACTCGCCCCACCAGCGGTCGAAGAGGCGGGTGCTCCGGGGCGCCGGGGAAAATCCGGCCAAGTCGCCGATTACGACATCGGCGGTGAGGCCGACGAGCCAATTCCATTGAACGGCGTTGTCGACGGTAGCCCGCGCTTTTATTTTCCCCACATAGAAGAGGCTGGGGGCAAGCGGCCGAAGCCGAATTGACGGGCCACCACCGACGGGTGGTAAAACTCGTAGGAGCATAGAGCCTTGCTCCCGGCAGCGAGTCCCGTCGGCGGCAGACGAGGGCGGAGGCGGGTGGTGAAGATTTTGACCGCCTCCCCGTCGGCCGTTGGGAAGGTGGGGTCGATCGGAAAAGGAGTATCATACCCCTTCTCGAAGAAGTCAATGTACGGATACCAATCCGTACTTTCATTATTGAGGCCCTTGTAAAGGGCGGCGAACCAATACGCCAGGGTGTCATCCGACATGGCTGCCCCCGGTGCCATGGATAGCGCTTCCCCGAAGCGGATACACCGGCTGGATCGGGCGTGGCCGATTCTGCGTGATTGCCGGGGAAGGTGAGGACACCGAGGTCCGGATCGATGGCCTTGGTGGTGTGAAGGGACAACCACATCCGGATAAACCACCAAGGGCCACCCGGGTTCTTGACCGATCGGCCGAAACGCAACTCCACCGAAACCTGGTGAAGAAGGAAGTACGCCGACCCCAAAAGATACTTGCCCATAGGAAGGGCATAGCCGTCGGCCGATCTATCGGCTATCGGCAGGAAATTATTTGTGGGGCTCACGCTGACCCCACGAGAAGAAGAAGTGGTCAAGCCACATGTTGAGAAAGGCAACGTGCTCGCGACGATCGACCGAGCCGTGCCCCTTGTTGTAGGTCCGGATGTAGACCTTCCAACCCCTAGTTTCCTTAGGGTTGATTCGGTGGGTGGATTTGATGCGGATGGCGTCCGGGGTGGCCTCCGCCGTAATATTCAAATCGGCCAACATGACCGTGTCAAGGAGGGTCATGGTGGCCGGGCCATGCCCGAACATGAAGCGATTCGGGGCATCCGACCGAGAGATAAGAGGCTGCCGCCAGCAAAGGTTCATTCTTGTGGTGGTCGGCCAAAGAGAGTTTGATGGCATGGGCGACGCCGATGTCGGCCCAAACTTGCTGATGGGCGGCCGATACCCGGTTATACCAATCGCGCCATCCCGCAACGGGAGTCGGCCACGACCTAAAGCTACTTGGACCACTCGGCCGATAATGGGGATTGTTGCCGAAACGGGACCCGGTTCGTTTCGGCACGGATAAGATCCGTGGGGTCCGGATCGCCCATGGGGCCCAAGAAGAAATGGGTCGGGATGTTAGAAGGAATGACGATTTGGTTCCGGATCTCCTAAAAACAAGGAATAAAACTAAAATGAGAAACAAAACGGAAAGAAGATAGATCGTGAAAATGAACAAGAACAAGAACACGAAGAAGATTGCAAAGGTAGAAAAGAGGGATGCCCGAATGTACATTACCTCCGGAACGGCGTTGGTGGTGGCGACGACGGGGCCGCGGCGGCGGCCGCAGCAGCAACGACGGTGGGATTCATGGTCGCCGGAGAAGAGAAAGCGACGGCGGCGCGGTGAGAAGTTGAAAAGGCTCGAAAAGGGCAAAGGTCGCTAGAGCAGGGGAAGATGAAAGCCAAAGGAGAAGAAACAGATGGGAAATGACCGGGGTGACCCCGGCTTTTATGGAGAGGTGACGGGCAGTAAAACCGGCGCAATAAAAGAGGATAAATCAGTCCGACGCATGCGTTGCATACCCCGGACTCGGGGGACATGTGTTGACGCCGGTTTTTGACCAAGGGACCCATTGTCGGCGACACGGGTCAAAGAGGGCCGGTGGGCGGAAGGCCGACGGCCGCTTGGGCGAGTAAAGGGGACTTCCCTTCCGGGAATCGTGCGCGGACGCCAACGAGAAGAGCATAACATTGATGGGCCTGGCCCACGTTGTAAAATTAGAAATAATAGTTTAATTTTGGAAAAAGGATCCTAGTCGGTTAGGAAATCGGCCCGAAGAGGGTCCGAGTAGGATTCTTGGTGCCGGGTATAAATTTGTACTCGGATGTAACCTCGTAAACTCGATTCACATCCAATACAACTTCCGGCGCATCGCCAAACCCTAATTTCCTGTCAAGTTTTTACTGTTTTGCGCGGGGATCTTCGGGGCTCCGGTCGACGACACGTTGGCTTGATAAGGTAATTATGTTGTCTAATTTTCGACGCATTGTTCGTAATTAGATGACCTAATTGCTAGTTATCCGGCGACCGGATCTATTCCTGATCGGCGTAGTGAGTATCGGCCGGGATGAGTCAAGTTGACCTGGTCCGGGCTCGTGGTGGAGGTAGTTTGACTTGTCCTGCCTCCCCGTTCCAGCCTTTGCTCACAACGCCGATTGGCTCGGATTCGGTCGCTCGAGTCACGATAGCCGCTATGAGAATTCTTTTACATCTTGGCCGATTCGATCGTGCGGATTCGGTTGACGTGTCCTGTGTTTGCCTTTGTGATAGTTGACTTGTCCTAGGCGCATGCAGCCGATTGGCTAGGGTGTAGATTTACTTTCATAGTTAAGACGTTTATGATCGTGCTTGTCCTGAATCGGCGGGCGTGCGCGGCCGTTAGACTGGTCCAGCCGCGTGCCATCGATTGACTTGTCCTGTTGGAGCGACTGGTCGATTTGGGATTTGTGCGGTCGTATTTGTCTTACTCGTTCTTTCGGAGTGTTTAGCCGATTGCTTATCACGTTCATCAAGTGGTTTTATGTTTAATTAATGCCAAATCTGTTAAAAACTGCTTTTGAACCCGAACCATTAGTATGATTTTACTAACCATCACTATACATTCGGATAGATCTAAATAATTCACCGATATAATCGATGATAGAGTCGGCCGTATACCTGATCGGTTGATTCATGGATCTGATTGATGATTAAACTACCCTCTTGCTATCAAACTGATTACATCCTATTAATAATTGCTTTGTTTACATTTTACTCGATAATACATCCCTGCAAAGTCTTAATGATTTGATCGGTTACCGACGAAATCGGCTGCTAGTCACCGATCGCATGTTATAGCATCGGCCGATTTCAGTATCGTTTGTATCACGATTCGTTTGCCGGCATTTAATATATAAATGGATGGGCCGTGCTGTTCTCTGTTCATGGCCGATTTTGTCTATCTTACGCCGTGATCGGCCATGGCTGCACATCGGTCTATCCGGGCCGATGACCTGGAATTTTACACCTTTTATTGTCTTTGTTGGTTTGCGGGAAAACCATCCGCACGCACGAGCGCACACGAACATTGGCGAGCTGAGCCAGTCCGTTGGGAGCACAGGACTCTGCATCAGCTGGGGTTTCGGTGGGCTCTCCGGACGATGGTGTGTCGGCGACTTTTGACGTCAACACCGCCTCAACCGTGCGGGCGGCCGGGATAAAGCCCTGCGGTGCTCATCCTTTCCCTTCTCTCTAGTTCTTCCCCACCCGGACACCGCCAACCGCGGCTCCTCTCTCGTTCTCTGCCGCCGAGCCATCTCCGGCCGACCCCCGACGAGCGGTTCCCACCCACCGACCCGCAAAGACCCCCGGAACCTTTCCATGTCGCCCAATCGAGCTCTTCCGCCTCGGGATCGGAGATCGAAGCGTTTTCGCCTCGGAGATTGCCAAGGGTGAGCGTTGCCATTTCTTCAAATTTCTCATCTCCGGTGAGTCATCTCACCGAGTTCTTGTTCCCCGCGTGCGCAAGTGGTTGCTCTCGGCCCTTGCAAGCTCACCGGCGTGTTTGCCCTACGGGTTCGACGGAATCTTGTTGATTTCTAAAAGTTTCGTCTGCCGCCGCCTCGGTCTCACCGGTGAACTCACCCCTCCGGCCATCACTTAGGTGAATCATCACCCCGACGCCCTTGCTTATGTCTCGTAGATGCTCCCCATGATTTTTTTCCTTAATTTTTGTGCATCACGGTGGTTGCTAGGACTCACCGGAGCCGGGTGCGGGACGGTGCTCACCGCCGGCGTCCTTTCCGGTCACCACCGCCGCCGTGGACCCCACTACGCGTTTCCCCGTGTCACGTAGAGTCGCCCGAGCCACCGCACCACCCGCCTCACTCCCCTCCGCCTCACTCCGGCGAAGAGCCGGCGCCGTCTCCGGCCACCACGGCCATGGCCGTGGTGTTCCCGGAGTTGGGCCGCGCGCGGGCCTGCTGGGCCGGATGGGTCGCTGGGCCCAGAGTTGCTTGGATGGGCCTGGCCGATTTCGGCCCGATGGCTCATTCTTTCCTTTTCGAATTTATCTATTTTCAGATTCCTTTCAAACTTCAAAAATTCGTAGAAAATTCCAGAAAAATCAGAAAAATGCCAAACAAAGTTCTTTGGATTCATAAAATTATTCTCTATTTATTTATGAATTCAAATACCTATTTTGAGAAATTATAATTTCATAATTTAATCAAGCCCTTTTCTTTAGTGAATATAACCTATTATTTTATGCTAATTATTATTTAATTTTAAAAAATAAATTTCTTTAAAAATTAGAGATACTGCAGACGAAAGTGTTTATGAAACCTGTTTTCCAAAATTAAACATAAACACCGTCATTTCATGTGATTCTAAATTAATAGCTTAAGTGTTATCCCATATCGTTAAGCATTTATAATTGTCGTTTAAAATCATGATTAATTATTAATGGATGAACCTGGTTAATCATTAATTAATGAACATGATTAACGTTTAATTATTAATTAATGACCTTGATTAAGCAATAATTAATGAGCTTGATCAATTCTTTCTTATTGCTTAACAAACGTGATTAATTGTTAATTGCTAATTGCAAAGTAATAAACTTAAGTAATGATTAATGGCTAATTAACGACCTTGGTTAATTCAATCATTGCACATCATCTCATGAACATTCATGCATGCATGGTTGTGATTCGCGACGTATTGTTGGTCGACCTAGGTCCCGGCGTGATCGAGGTTCCGTCCGAGATCGAGAAAGGAGACGGAAGCTTCGAAGTCGACCGAGCACATCGAGGAAGCTAACCCCGACTCGAATCAAGGCAAGCCCCGGTGCATCCCACCTATGTTTTAAAGTCTTTTCTTTTATCACAGTAATTGTGTCGTGATTGTGCATTAGGTTTCAGGAATTTCTTGACACCCTAGATGCATGAGTAGGTTCCTATGTTTCCTGTTTATCCGATGTTGGTTTATATTTCGATAGTTGCTACGCTTAATTCACAGGGCTACGGTAGAAGTCGAGTGGTGCTGAGCACACTCGCGAGCTGAGTACGGTCCGATCTTAAAGCATGGAGGCTTTAAGTTGTTTGTCATCGTTCAAGTTGAAGTTAAAGATGAAGATGAAAATGAAATGGAGACCGGACGGGCCCCGTAGGAGAAAGGGCAGAGACGAGGTCTTGCAAGGTGGTAGCCCCGTCTATGTCGGTCAAGGACCGTACCGTTGTTGGCCCCGCTGAGCAAGTATTTGAATGTACCGATTTACATACCGGTGTTTATGGGGCCAGGAAGCCGATGTAACCTAATTGCCACAACGGTTGGACGTAGCCCATCCCCTAATTGGTCGGAGAATGAGGTGAGGCCTCATGTCTCAACGGGAGAGGAATGGGTGGTCGCTCACGGATAACGTCGAGGACGGGTATCGCGTGGGGTCCCCGGTGTTCTCGGGCGGATGGGAGACTAACCCGGCCACTGCCAGGAATTAGCGTGAAAGGTTGTCGTATGCGACCTTTGGGGTGCGTATACGCCGTGTAAACGGGTTTTCCCAGCTGGTGAAATCGATTCGAATCGCTGTCCCTCGCAGTAATGAGTACCGCTTGTTCACCGTGTCACATCGTAGTTAATCAAGTGGAAGATGAAGGAAGAGGAATGAAAGTATGGTTGGTTGGAATTAATCTTTTCCTGCAAACTTGATTGCAATAGTGATAGTCTCGCAAACCTAGAGATCAATGAACTTAATGTGAGCTAAAATATCGAAAGTAAGGACTCAACCTTTAATGCTGTTTTCGCAAAGGAGTAAACCCCACAGCCGGAAAGCCTTTGCATACTAGGCGTCGGCCTTAGCGTGCCATGTTGACGGGTCGGTCTTGCTGAGTATTAGAATACTCAAGGTTTGTTCGTTATCTTTCAGGGAATGAGTCGTGCGATCACGACTTGTACGGTAGTCCTGGAAGTGGAGTGTCCCAAGTGTGGTTCCCACCAATGGGAATGGTTTCCGACGTCGTGAAAAGAAAGGACCGTGATGTACGAAGAGCTCGAGTGCATCACGTTGACCGTCTACTAGTGTTTTGTTGTATAAAGTATCGGTTTCCGCTGCAATACTCGTAGGTTGTTAAACTTCAATAAGATTTATTATTCCGCTGCATCAATGTTTGTATTTCGAAAACCTGGTTGTATTATACCATGATGTATATATGCTGGCTTGTATGAGATGATACACTCGTCGTAACTCGCTTCGTCAAGTGTCCCTCTGTTCCGATTCCCGGGTGTCCCGGAGGGGATGTCACACCAATGATCCCCTGTATTGTGTGGAAACATTATGCATTCCTTTTTCGCAAGAGTCCGGAAAGCCATCCTTACATAATCCACCACATAAGACTTCTCAAACCTTATGGAAGACAAGGTCATGAGCTCAGGATCTAGGAAGCCAACCGGCAGATTCATTTTCTTGGCTTCCATAAGCATCAACCTAAAAGAATACATTATCAGCTCTAATACACTACACCAGCAGCAAAAACAATAAACTTGCAGCAGTAAGAAATAAGATATGAGAGGAGGGATTGCAAGGGAGGCACTGAAACTTACAATGTATAGCAGCGTAGAAGCGAGACATCCAATCCATCAAAATTGAGAAGCTCATATATGTCACTCGAATCCCACACCGAACAACTCTGAGTTTTGAGAACGTAAAATATGAGTTCGATTATACAAGACCAATATCCCATGCTTGATCTTTGCTATCGGAAGTTTCATGTAGTACTCATAAAGAGCAGCTGTAGCAGATCCGACACGCTCGAGTTCATCCATTGCTAGCATTGGATGTCCAGGCACAAAATTTGCATTTGGCTGAGTCCATGCTATTGGTTCCTTGACAGCAACGAAGCTTTATTGCTTTTGGCAAGCTGATATGAACTCCGACCTGTAGCTTTCGAGATTTTTTCATTGGCTGGTGCCTTTGTGTACTCTCATCCTTGTCCTTTTCTCGAAGCATTGACCATTGCAGCAATACTCGTTGCTTCCGGACACTCTGGGCATCATCCTTCATTGAGGTGGTTCGAGCAAGAGCGGGTTCCTTTGAAGGAATGAGCGGAGCACTCTTTACAGCTAAGCCCTTTATCTTGTTTGTTTGTGGAGGCTGGGGTTGCGCCACACTTTGAGAAGGACCACCCATTAGGGCATGGTTCAATACAATACAAGTCCTCTTCCACTGGATCCTTATATTGATAGCTTGTCCAAGCAATGTGGTCTCATCATTTGGAGGGGTTGAAGCACATAATCACGATACCTAGGGTGTACAAACTCAACTTTGACCACTGCATGCCCATAGAGGATAGGGACAAGTATGTAGTTGAGTTTGCTGCGGATATACCCGACCCCACGCAATCTCCATTTGGTGACCTCCATTGTAGATAATCGGAGAACAAAGTGTAGGCTCGATCAACAGATCAATGGAGTCTACTTCAGGACTTGGAACAATGTCTTCATCATTGTCGGGTGTGTTGACGCCGGTTTTTGACCAAGGGACCCATTGTCAGCGACTATAGGTCAAAGAGGGCCGGTGGGCGAAGGCCGACGGCCGCTTGGGCGAGTAAAGGGGCTTCCTCCCGGGAATCGTGCGCGGACGCCAACAAAAGAGCATAACATTGATGGGCCTGGCCCACGTTGTAAAATTAGAAATAATAGTTTAATTTTGGAAAAGGATCCTAGTCGGTTAGGAAATCGGCCCGAAGAGGGTCCGAGTAGGATTCTTGGTGCCGGGTATAAATTTGTACTCGGATGTAACCTGTAAACTCGATTCATATCCAATACAACTTTCGGCGCATCGCCAAACCCTAATTTTCTGTCAAGTCTTTACTGTTTTCGCGCGGGATCTTCGGGGCTCCGGTCGACGACACGTTGGCTTGATAAGGTAATTATGTTGTCTAATTCTCGGCGCATTGTTCGTAATTAGATGGCTTAATTGCTAGTTATCCGGCGACTAGATCTGTTCCTAATCGGCGTAGTGAGTATCGGCCGGGATGAGTCAAGTTGACCTGGTCCGGGCTCGTGGTGGAGGTAGTTTGACTTGTCCCGCCTCCCCGTTCCAGCCTTTGCTCACAACGCCGATTGGCTCAGATTTGGTCGTTCGAGTCACGATAGCCGCTATGAGAATTCTTTTACATCTTGGCCGATTCGATCGTGCAGATTCAGTTGACGTGTCCTGTGTTTGCCTTTGCAATAGTTGACTTGTCCTAGGCGCATGCAGCCGATTGGCTAGGGTGTAGATTTACTTTCATAGTTAAGACGTTTATGATTGTGCTTGTCCTGAATCGGCCGAGCGTGCGCGGCCGTTAGACCTGGTCCAGCCGTGTGCCATCGCTTGACTTGTCCTGTTGGAGCGACCGGTCGATTTGGGATTTGTGTAGTCGTATTTGTCTTACTCGTTCTTTCGGAGTGTTTAGCCGATTGCTTACCACGTTCATTAAATGGTTTTTATGTTTAATTAATGCCAAATCTGTTAAAACTGCTTTTGAACCCGAACCATTAGTATGATTTTATCGACCATCACTATACATTCAGATAGATCTAAATAATTTATCGATACAATCGATGGCAGAATCGGCCGCATACCCGATCGGCCGATTCACGGATCTGATTGATGATTATACTATCCTCTTGCTATCAAACTAATTACATCCTATTAATAATTGCTTTGTTTACATTTTACTCGATAATACATCCCTGCAAAGTCTTAATGATTTGATCGTTTACCGACGAAATCGGCTGCTAGTCACCGATCGCATGTTATAGCATCGGCCGATTTCGTATCATTTGTACCACGATTCGTTCGCCTGGCATTTAATATATAAATGGATGGGCCGTGCTGTTCTCTGTTCATGGCCGATTTTTGTCTATCTTACGCCGTGATCGGCCATGGCTGCACATCGGTCTATCTCGGGCCGATGACTTGGAATTTTACACCTTTTATTGTCTTTGTTGGTTTGCAGGAAAACCATCCGCACGCACCGGCGCACACGAACATCGGCGAGCCGAGCCGATCCGTTGGGAGCACAGGACTCTGCGTCAGCTGGGGTTTCGGTGGACTCTCCGGACAACGGTGTGTCGGCGACTTTTGACGTCAACACACTTTTTGGCACGCCGGTGGGACAGAAGCAACCAAGACCAAGATGTCGTACATACAGAGCTATCGGGGAAGACGGAACACCAATGGTCGATACTGACAATCAACCGATTCTTGTTCCCGTTCCTCTCGGGACGGATGGCAAAGGACATGGAGAAGTTTCGATGACAACGGGATTTCGGCCTGGGGAAAGACGACGACAGAACAAAAGCTGCAGTATCGGGAATACCTGGCCGAAGCAATGAAAAAGTACTTTCAAGCCCCGACGAGTGACACGTGGCGAGTGGCTACGAAAGGAGATATCCCTCGGATACTACATCCGGAAGAACTAGATCAGATCAAAGCCCGAAACTGCCGGATGCCAACCAACTCGGTGATATGGTCAACACGTCCGTTCATCGGGCCTTAATCAATCAATCGGGCGTATTGACCAACACCATTGGGAATTTGATCAAAGACACAATTGATGGCAGTGCTGTTCATCGAAGGATATTCTGGACCTGCATACACGCAGCCTTCCGGCACTCCTGTACGGTCGAGTCGTGGAATTAGCCTTCGAACACCACACCACAAGTAGGGTTTCAGCCCCAGTACGGCATGCCACCTCACCTATGGCCTGGCAAAGACAATGCAAATGCAAGTACCAGTGCAACCCAGCCGGGTAAGGAAGATGGCGATGACCCTAAGAAGTCGGTAACGGAGGAAGGCGACAGACAAGATGTACAACGGCCGACTTCCGAGTTAGGGGCAGCAACCAATGTGACAGCGGTCCCGCAGATAGCACAACGAGCCCAATTTCTTCTACGTACCAAATACCGGCCCGAGTAGAATTGAGAACTCACCCACTATAGTGCGGCCGATATCTGGTATTCCACAGCCAACTGTATCGGCTGAGGAACAGGGATTCATGATCGGACGGCCGATCCAATCGGCCATGAATTATGGAATTGCTCCGCAAACATCGTTCCCGACTGCCGGCACTCGGGATTTCCGGGAGCGGCCGGTTGATACATCCAACTCGGGGACAGCCCAACACCGCTTATTTGACAGGGGCCGGATCGAGAATCTGCTGGACCCAATGATATGAATAGCCTCATGGCTAAGATCGCCGATATGATGAAAGATCGGTTCGATTTGAAGCCCAAAGAGAAGAGTGCATTATATCGGCGACCTTACCCGGACTGGATGGATTCCGTGGCTTTACCCAATAAGTATAAAATTCCCGAGTTCTCCAAGTTTTCCGGGCAAGATAACACATCAACTATGGAGCACATCAGCTCGTATGACGCACAGCTTGGTGAAGCATCTACTCGGGAGGCTTTGCGGGTTAGGCTATTCCCACTGTCGTTATCCGGATCGGCCTTTTCATGGTTTGCTTCGCTGTCGCCTGGTTCTATTCAGAGTTGGGCTGATCCGGAGAAAAGGTTTCACTCGTACTTCTTTACGGGCATTACCGAGCTTAGTTTGTCCGATTTAATGGCAGTGAAACGAAATCGGGGGAATCAATGACTGATTATATACGAGAGGTTCAGGACTCTAAGGGGCGATGTTACAATCCGAACCCGACAGAGGAACAATTGGCCGAGATTGCTTATGCGGGGCTATTCTCCAACATCAAAGAAAAGTTTACCCCACATGAGTTTGATGGGCTGGCACAGCTAACACGCAGGGCAATCGGCCGGGAAGAGAATCTCCAGCTCACCAGGAATCGGCGGTATCGGGTAGCTTATGCTGATTTTGACAGTGAAGATGATGAGGAGGGAATTAATGCAGTTGAATGGACTAATAACAAACGACCGATATTCTCTCCGCATGTCAATCCTAAGGAGAGAAAATATGATTTTGATTTATCCAAGGCCGACGAGATATTTGATCAGCTCATCGCGGGAAAAGAAAATCCAGCTTTCCCCTCATCACAAGATTCCTACGCCGAGGAGTTGAAGAAAATGGCTAAGTGGTGCAAGTGGCATGGAAATTCACATCATAACACCGTTGATTGTTATGCTATGAGAGATGAGATCCGGAAGGCGATTGACAGTGGGATATTGCGAGCAGCGAGATGTGAAGAAGAAGATGAAAGTTGATGGGCACCCTTTCCCCGCTAATACGATGTACATCAATACCATCGGTGGCGGATCAGCTGGTTTCATACGCCGATATGAGAGGAAGAGGGAAAGGGAAGAAAGAGATCAAGTGGCACGTGAACAGGAATCTATCGGTCAAAGTCGGCGGTACAGGCAAAGCGTGATCCGCCGAGAAGATTTCGACCCACACTGGGATTGTCCTTTCTTTCGATCGTCTGGGACCGAAACATGAAGCTTCCATCTATCGAGAACAGTCCAGAGTGCACTCGGCCGGGAAGAGTATCGTGATGTCGGGTCGTCAAGTTACCAAGGACGGCCGATTGGTCGCAACTATGAGTCTCAACAATCGGCCCCCGGAAGAGCAATCGGCTACGATCACGGATATGAGGAACGAAGATACATAGTGCCAAAAAAACCTCTGTTCACGATCGATCGGGGCCAATCAATGATGAAGAAGAGTTCGATTACCAATACCATGAAGATTCAAGAGGTGATCAAACCGAGAACGAAGGTCGGTGGTGCCCCGGTGGTTTGCTCAACAAAACCCAAAAGAGGAGGCTTCAAAGAATGCGTTGCTCGGGAAATCAAGGGTGTACGGCATTACGGAGATGACCAAGATGATGAGCCCAAGCCCAAGAAGCAATGGAGGCCGAAAGTGTAGTCTCGGGTGGTGCAGGCTGAAGCCACGGTGAATATGATGTCACCGATGCCCAGGATTGTCGGACCGGCCGATGAAAATTCGGCTGAAGAAGAACCAGTTGGGGAGACTTCGGAGATTCCGTGGACACCGGAATCAGCGGTATTTGATAAGCCGGTCAACTCCGATCATTTGCATCTCGAGGCATTATACATTAGCGGCTACGTCAATGGGTCGCCGATGAGGAAAATGTTGGTCGATGGAGGGGCGGCAGTCAATGTCATGCCGATTACTACATACCGCAAGCTCGGGAAGACGCCGGAAGAAATGATGAGGGCTAATCCGACGCTCAAGGATTACAGCGGGAGAAGTCAAGATGTGCGTGGGGCCGCAATAATGGAGATCACCGTGGGCAGCAAAACCATACCCACCACTTTTTTCATCATCGACGGGAAAGGTGCATATACAACTTTGTTGGGGAGAGACTGGATTCATGCCAATTGCTGCATCCCCTCAACCATGCACCAGTGTTTGATTCAATGGGTCGGCAATAAGGTCGAAATCGTGCGGGCCGATAAGTCCGTAACCATTGCAACCGCCGATTTCGAGTTTACCGGTCTGGAAAGCTTGCCTTGTTTATCGGGCACATATTGGGATGCGGAGGTCATAAACATTACGGACGACGGAGTTATTGTGACCGGGGGTCGGTACCCCCGGCTGCTCCGATGGGCCCCACAGGAGAATTGGCGAACAATCGGCCGATCGATATACACATTGACGACATGGTGAGTCGGCCGATTGATGAACCGAAGACGGGAAATTAGGCCACGGTTTTGTGTCGGCCGACGAGTTAGAAGAAGTAGATATAGGGGATGGAGACAAGCCTCGGCCGACATATATTAGCAAGAAATTGTGTAAAGAAGTAAGAGATGAATTAGTGGCCTTATTGGAAGAATTTAGAGATTGTTTTGCTTGGGATTATAGCGAGATGCCTGGACTCAGCCGATCGATTGTTGAACATCGGTTGCCCACTAAACCCGGATATCGACCGTATAAGCTGGGGGCTCGGAAAATTGACCCTAGGTATTATGAAGCCGTCAAGGAAGAAATTATCAGATTGTATGAAGCCGGCTTCATCGAGCCATGCCGATATGCGGAGTGGGTTTCTAGTATTGTGCCGGTGGAGAAGAAAAATGGAAAGATGCGGGTCTGCATTGACTTCAGAAATTTGAATATGGCAACTCCGAAGGATGAGTATCCAATGCCAAACGCCGATTTGTTGGTTGATGCGGCCGCGGCAACAAGGTTTTGAGCTTTATGGATGGAAATGCTGGGTATAATCAGATTTTTATGGCTGAGGAAGATATATCGAAGACGGCATTCGGATGCCCTGGAGCGTTGGGACTATATGAGTGGGTTGTCATGACCTTCGGGCTAAAAAATGCTGGTGCTACATATCGGAGGGCCATGAATTTTATATATCACGATTTGATCGGCCGATTGGTGGAAATTTATATTGATGATGTCATGGTGAAATCAAGATCGGTTGGAAGTCATGTGGCTGATCTCGGAGAAGTGTTGAAGAGGACAAGACAATACGGCCTAAAGATGAACCCGCTCAAGTGTGCGTTTGGCGTCTCAACTTGGACAATTTCTGGGGTTTGTTGTGCATGAAAAGGGAATTGAAGTCGGCCCTAAGAGTATTGATTCTATCGAGAAAGTTGGAACCGCCGACAAACAAGACGAAGCTCCAGTCCCGATCTGCAAGATTAATTTTATTAGGCGATTTATCTCAAACTTGTCCGGCCGACTTGATGTGTTTACGCCATTGTTGAAGCTCAAGGCCAATCAAGAATTTCGGTGGGAGCCGATCCATCAAAAGGCTTTAGAAGATATCAAGAAGTATTTGGTGTCCCCACCGGTAATGGTTCCGCCGAAGTCGGGCACACCCTTTAAGTTATATTTATCAGCCGATGATAGGTGCATCGGCTCGAGCATTGACTCAAGAACAGGAGGGAAAAGAGCGGGTCATATTCTATCTCAGCCGCAAACCGATTGATGCAGAAACACGGTATCCGAAGTGGAAAGGTTATGTCTCTGTCTGTATTTTTCATGCATGAAATTAAGGCATTATCTCGTTGGCCGAAGAGTGTACTGTCGTTTGCCAGGCCGATGTCGTAAAGTATATGCTATCGGCTCCGGTCCCCAAAGGCCGGTTGGGCAAATGGATGTTGGCAATTGCGGAGTTTGATTTAGGCTATGAATCGGCCAAAGCAGTGAAAGCACAAGTATTGGCCGATTTAGTAGTGCAACATGGTGAACACTCGGCCGGATATGTTGAACCGAGTGCCATGGACGGTGTTCTTTGATGGTTCGATTTGCAAGGAAGGAAGTGGAATCGGCTTGGTTGTTGTGTCGTCTCGGGGCGATACGTGGATACTCTATTACAGTAGAGGCGTACACCAACAACCAAGTCGAATACGAGGCGTATTAAAAGGATTGGAGTTGCTCATCGATGCTCGGGGCTGATTTTGTGGAAATTTTTGGCGATTCCTTGTTGGTTGTGAGTCAGCTGGCCGATGAGTATGTATGTAAAGATGAAATATTGTTGCAATATCATAGAAAGTGCCAGAAGTTAATGAGGAGATTCAAGTGTGTTAAAATCAGCCATATACCGAGAGAGCAAAACTTCGAAGCAAATAACTTGGCCCAGCTAGCATCCGGATATCGGCTCGCCGAAAAACTTAGAGATAGCTGATATTGAAGAAGCCGATTGGCGTACGGAAATTCGGAATTTTTTGAGCAATCCATCCCAACCTGCAGATAAGAAGATAAGGTATAAAGCCTTGAAGTATGTTCTGTTGGATGATCAACTATTTTTCAAGACAATTGATGGGGTGCTTCTCAAGTGTATTGATGACACCGAGGCGAAAGTGGTGATGAGCGAAGTACATGATGGAATTTGCGGAACGCATCAATCGGCCCATAAGATGAAGTGGCTGCTAAGGCGAGCTGGTTATTACCGGCCGACAATGTTGGCCGATTGTTTCAAATATTATAAGAGTTGCCAAGACTGCCAGAAATTCGGGCCTATACGGAGGCGCCTACGTCGGCTATGAATCCGAGTAATCAAACCTTGGCCGTTCGGAGGCTGGGCCATGGATATGATCGGCCGGATAAATCCAGCATCAAGCAAAGGACATCAATACATATTGGTAGCCACAGATTACTTCACAAAGTGGGTTGAAGCAGCGCCCTATCGTAAAGTTTCGACGACCGACGTGATAACGTTTGTTAAAGAGCATATTATTTATAGGTTTGGGATTCCAGAGACAATCACAACAGATCAAGGATCAGTATTTACGTCGGACGAATTTCAATCTTTTGCTGATGAGATGGGAATTAAGTTGATTAACTCGTCACCGTATTATGCCCAAGCCAATGGACAAGCTGAAGCGGCGAATAAGAGTCTGATCAAGTTAATCAAGCGGAAAATACAAGAGTATCCTCGTAAGTGGCACATGAAATTGATGGACGCTTTGTGGGCTTATCGTATGTCACGGCATGGAGCCATGCAAGTTGCGCCGTATCAGCTGGTATATGGGCACGAAGCCGTACTTGCCATGGGAGACAGCTATCGGCTCCGGAAGGATTGAGATGCAGCAAAAGCTTTCGGCCGATCAGTACTATGGATTGATGATGGATGAATTAGAAGATGTAGTACAAAATCGGCTGGATGCATTGGAGAAAATAGAGCGAGAATAAAGCGAGGGTCGCCCGCCATTATGATAAGAAGGTTGTGCAGAAACGAGTTTAAAGAGGGCGATTTGGTCTGGAAGCTTAGGATGCCGATCGGTGTGAAGGACAATCGGTTTGGTAAATGGTCGCCTAATTGGGAAGGACCTTATTTGATTAGCCGATCGGCACCGGGTAATGCATATATTTTGAAAGAGTTAGAAGGGGAAGAATTCGGCCGAGCACTTAATGGAAAGTATTTGAAGCGAGTATTATCCTAGTATTTGGATTAACTCATAGTGTTCGGCCTAAAAGAGACTACAGCCGATGTCGATGCACATCGCCTTGAGACGGCCGATATCGAGAGTATCGCCCTTAGCCCAAAAAATATGAAAGAAAAACACAGGAAGTAACCGATAAATTAGCCGATGTTTGAACATCGCCTTCGGATGGCCGATATGATTATATATCGCCCTTAGTGCAAAAAATGTTTACAGCCAAAATTT
The DNA here is from genome assembly GCA_031894775.1 of Chloris gayana. Classification (NCBI taxonomy): domain Eukaryota; kingdom Viridiplantae; phylum Streptophyta; class Magnoliopsida; order Poales; family Poaceae; genus Chloris; species Chloris gayana. Next base: position 1,064,486 of record JAUNZO010001252.1, read on the forward strand.
TGTTCAAGATCCTATTACACCTAAGCATAGTCGACGGCCTCGGCGCGGGACAAGAAATCTTGGACGGCGAGATAGTGCACGGGCCAGCATGGAGTCGAGATTGGCCATGACCAAGAGGTCATCCTCGATGGGGCCGACATCAGCCTGCGCCGCGGCGACCATCTTCTCGGCCGTTTGAATTGCCTCGTCCGTCGTCCTCTCGTTGAGCCGCCACATCAGCCGACAAGCGTGCAATGGTAGCTTCCAAGGCCGCCGCCGCCTCCTCCTTGAGAGCCGAGAGATGCTCTCAAATCGGCAATCTCCTGGTTGATTGCTTGCGGTTGATCCTGCCGATTTGAGAGTTGCTCTTGCATCTCCCGAGTCTTCGGGCGTCCTCCTCGGAGCGCTTGATGGAGTTTTCGGCGAGTAACGACGCTTGCTGCTGCTCCGCGTGGCGAGCCGGACGCCGCCGGGCACGAGTAAAGTCCATTTGCCGGTATTCCATGTATGCCACACGGTGCAGAGCATCGCGCACATCCTCCGGGAGCTCAGTCCGGACCACCAAGTACCGGGCCCTTATGGGTTGTGCGTCGGCCACCAAGCGATCAACGGAAGAGGCCTCAAGTCTGCGCGCGATTTCGGCCATGGTGGTAAGACCGAAGCGAGATACCAAAATCGGCGCGGGACGAGGGAAGCTGAGTGCCTGGAATACCAAGGAGAATAAGGTGAAGCTAATAATCAGAAGCAAATCAAGAAAATAAAAAGGAGGTAGTAAAAACAAACCTGCGAAGCGTCGATGCGGAGTGGTTGGACGTCTATCGGCTGTGCCATTGAACCTACAGGTTCGAGTGTTCCAATCAGCTCTCGGCCGGCCGATCCCCTTCATCAACAGCATCCTCGGAGGCAGCATCGGGCACATGGCCAGCTCGTTCAGCATCGGCGGGCTCATCGGCGAGGTTCATTGGTAGCGGTGCCGCAAGAGAAGCCGCGGGCGGCTCCCGGCCGGCCGATTCTTCGTCGGTAGCGGTGCCTTTGGGAGAAGCCGTGGGCGACACACGACCAACTTGTTCAACTTCGACGGCAACATCGGGAGACGCGAGGCCGATCCGAGTGAGTTGGGTTTTCCGTAGGGTTCGGATCGGCCTGGCTTGGTATGACTTCGGGCTCCGAAGGCTGTTTGAATCGGCCGATCGGGTGTCGGCGTCCTGGCTGGTGGAGGAGTTGATAGGCGGATCGGCCTATCGGGCGTTGGTGTCCGGTCCCGAGGAGGAAGAACCGCCGATTCCTGCAAAGAACTCATAGTTAGACTATGTAAAGTAAAGAGGGAATCGGCGATCATGCAATGATAACCTGACGCGGCGGAGATGGTTCGCTGAAGTAGTCCGGGTCGGACGGGCGCGCAGGCTGCTTTAGCGGCGCGCAGTGGCGCTCGGGGCTTGAGTCGGCCTTGCGGCTGGCACATTAGCCTTCCTCTTTCGATGGCGGCTGTCTTGGTCTTGACCTTGCGGGCAGCTGGTGCCCTCGAATCATTGCCGCAAAAGCTTGGGCAGGAGTGCGATCGGTGAAGCCGATGTTTGGAGCAATTGGGCTCGGCATCATGTACGCGATCGGCCGGCCATCGATACTCCGGGTCGGCGACTCCTCCGTGTCCGACTGAAAAAGAATATACAAGGGTGAGCATTTAGAGTGGCCGATTTCATCTACAAAATCGGCTTTATGGAAATAGATCGGCTACACATACCTCGGCGAAAGCTTCGCTCAGGACTAAACCGGAGAAGAATGAAGCGGTGTTCCGGCTGCGGAGGTGCCGATTCCACTCGCCCCACCAGCGGTCGAAGAGGCGGGTGCTCCGGGGCGCCGGGAAAATCCAGCTAAGTCGCCGGTGACGACATCGGCGGTGAGGCCGACGAGCCAATTCCATTGAACGGCGTTGTCGACGGTAGCCCGCGCTTTTATTTGCCCCACATAGAAGAGGCTGGGGGCAAGCGGCCGAGCCGAATTGACGGGCCGCCACCGACGGGTGGTAGAACTCGTAGGAGCAGAGAGCTTTGCTCCGGCAGCGAGTCCCGTCGGCGGCGAGACGGGGCGGAGGCGGTTGGTGAAGATCTTGATCGCCTCCCCGTCGGCCGTTGGGAAGGTGGGGTCGATCGGAAAAGGAGTATCATACCCCTTCTCGAAAAAATCAATGTACGGATACCAATCCGTACTTTCATTGTTAAGGCCCTTGTAAAGGGCGGCGAACCAATACGCCGAGTGTCATCCGACATGGCCGCCCCGGTGCCATGGATAGCGCTTCCCGAAGGAGATACACCGGCTGGATCGAGGTGTGGCCGATTCTGCGTGATTGCCGGGGAAGGTGAGGACACCGAGGTCCGGATCGATGGCCTTGGTGGTGTGAAGGGACAACCACATCCGGATAAACCACCAAGGGCCACCCGGGTTCTTGATCGATCGGCCGAAACGCAACTCCACCGAGACCTGGTGAAGAAGGAAGTACGCCGACCCCAAAAGATATTTGCCCATAGGAAGGGCATAGCCGTCGGCCGATCTATCGGCTATCGGCAGGAAGTTGTTTGTGGGGCTCACGCTAACCCCACAAAAGAAAAAGTGGTCAAGCCACATGTTGAGAAAGGCAACGTGCTCGCGGCGATCGACCGAGCCGTGCCCCTTGTTGTAGGTCCGGATATAGACCTTCCAACCCCTGGTTTCCTTGGGATTGATCCGGTGGGTGGACTTGATGCGGATGGCGTCCGGGGTGGCCTCCGCCGTGATATTCAAATCGGCCAACATGACCGTGTCCGGGAGGGTCATGGTAGCCGGGCCGTGCCCGAACATGAAGCAGTTCGGGGCATCCGACCGAGAGATAAGAAGCGGCCGCTAGCAATGGTTCGTTCTTGTGGTGGTCGGCTAGAGAGAGTTTGATGGCATGGGCGATGCCGATGTCGGACCAAACTTGGCGATGGGCGGCCGATACCCGGTTATACCAATCCCGCCACCCCGCAACAGGAGTCGGCCATGACCTAAAGCTACTTGGACCACTCGGCCGATAATGGAGATTGTTGCCGAAACGGGACCCGGTTCGTTTCGGCACGGATAAGATCCGTGGGGTCCGGATCGCCCATGGGGCCCAAGAAGAAATGGGTTGGAATATTAGAAGGGATGACGATTTGGTTCCGGATCTCCTAAAAACAAGGAATAGGGCTAAAATGAGAAACAAGACGGAAAGAAGATAGATTGTGAAAATGAACAAGAACAAGAACACAAAGAAAATTGCAAAAGTAGAGAAGAGGGATGCCCGAATGTACATTACCTCCGGAACGACGTTGGTGGTGGCGACGACTCGGTCGGCGGCGGCGGCCGCAGCAGACAGCGACGGTGGGATTCATGGTGGCCGGAGAAGAGAAAGCGACGGCGGCGCGATGAGAAGTTGAAAAGGCTCGAAAAGGGCAAAGGTCGCTAGAGCAGGGGAAGATGAAAGCCAAAGGAGAAGAAACGGATGGGAAATGACCGGGGGTAACCCTGGCTTTTATGGAGAGGTGACGGGCAGTAAAACCGGCGCAATAAAAGAGGATAAATCAGTCCGACGCATGCGTTGCATACCCCGGACCGGGGGACATGTGTTGACGCCGGTTTTTGACCAAGGGACCCATTGTCGGCGACTATAGGTCAAAGAGGGCCGGTGGGCGGAAGGCCGACGGCCGCTTGGGCGAGTAAAGGGGGCTTCCCTCCCGGGAATCGTGCGCGGACGCCAACGGAAGAGCATAACATTGATGGGCCTGGCCCACGTTGTAAAATTAGAAATAATAGTTTAATTTTGGAAAAGGATCCTAGTCGGTTAGGAAATCGGCCCGAAGAGGGTCCGAGTAGGATTCTTGGTGCCGGGTATAAATTTGTACTCGGATGTAACCTGTAAACTCGATTCATATCCAATACAACTTTCGGCGCATCGCCAAACCCTAATTTTCTGTCAAGTCTTTCTCTGTTTCGCGCGGGGATCTTCGGGGCTCCGGTCGACGACACGTTGGCTTGATAAGGTAATTATGTTGTCTAATTCTCGGCGCATTGTTCGTAATTAGATGGCTTAATTGCTAGTTATCCGGCGACTAGATCTGTTCCTAATCGGCGTAGTGAGTATCGGCCGGGATGAGTCAAGTTGACCTGGTCCGGGCTCGTGGTGGAGGTAGTTTGACTTGTCCCGCCTCCCCGTTCCAGCCTTTGCTCACAACGCCGATTGGCTCGGATTTGGTCGTTCGAGTCACGATAGCCGCTATGAGAATTCTTTTACATCTTGGCCGATTCGATCGTGCGGATTCGGTTGACGTGTCCTGTGTTTGCCTTTGCGATAGTTGACTTGTCCTAGGCGCATGCAGCCGATTGGCTAGGGTGTAGATTTACTTTCATAGTTAAGACGTTTATGATTGTGCTTGTCCTGAATCGGCCGGCGTGCGCGGCCGTTAGACCTGGTCCAGCCGTGTGCCATCGATTGACTTGTCCTGTTGGAGCGACTGGTCGATTTGGGATTTGTGTAGTCGTATTTGTCTTACTTGTTCTTTCGGAGTGTTTAGCCGATTGCTTACCACGTTCATTAAATGGTTTTTATGTTTAATTAATGCCAAATCTGTTAAAACTGCTTTTGAATCCGAACCATTAGTATGATTTTACTGACCATCACTATACATTCGAGATAGATCTAAATAATTCATTGATACAATCGATGGCAGAATCGGACGCATATCCGATCGGCCGATTCACGGATCTGATTGATGATTAAACTATCCTGTTGCTATCAAACTAATTACATCCTATTAATAATTGCTTTGTTTACATTTTACTCGATAATACATCCCTGCAAAGTCTTAATGATTTGATCGTTTACCGACGAAATCGGCTGCTAGTCACCGATCGCATGTTATAGCATCGGCCGATTTCGTATCATTTGTACCACGATTCGTTCGCCTCGGCATTTAATATATAAATGGATGGGCCGTGCTGTTCTCTGTTCATGGCCGATTTTTGTCTATCTTACGCCGTGATCGGCCATGGCTACACATCGGTCTATCCGGGCCGATGACCTGGAATTTTACACCTTTTATTGTCTTTGTTGGTTTGCAGTAAAACCATCCGCACGCACCGGCGCACACGAACATCGGCGAACCGAGCCGATCCGTTGGGAGCACAGGACTCTGCGTCAGCTGGGGTTTCGGTGGACTCTCCGGACAACGGTGTGTCGGTGACTTTTGACGTCAACAGGGTGTCCCTCCTCCATGTTCCATTTCCATCTGGTGTCCATCCGGAGCATGCTCCATCTCTATCCGAGTCTGCAGTGGATCATTGCCTGCAATGTTATCCTCATGTTCAGCTTCCGATGCGGAAGCACAACTGCTTTTCCGTCCGGATGCAGGACTTGGGTTCCTAGGGCTTGGGTTCCTGGAAGAAGCTCGCTGCAGCTCGAATCATTGAGAAGCAAAAAAAGATAAGACATCACGTGTGATCTCGACCCTGAGCTGACTCCTCATAGCTTGCATATCATCATCCGAACATGGCCTTCTTCGCTTCCTATACAAATCAGCAAACTACGGCCATGCATGCTTCCAACCCCTGTAGCTGGACACACCACGCACACGACCTGGTTGTTCGGGGCCCAAACATGATGTTAGCACGTCATTTTCCCTAACCCAGGAAATCCCCGAGGCTTGTGCTTGAGCATTCTTTGTTTTAATTTCTTCCGACACCTCCTTATTGGCTCCTTTTGGCCACTTGATCTCAGCAACCCCATCCACAACTTCTAGTTTACTCCTCCCTCTTAGAAAATTCCTAGACCGATCTTCGGGGTATTCATCCCATGGATTCTCGATGCCTTCACTAGCTAGTAGATTGTCCTCAGCTTCCCATTGTGCAAGTTTCCCATCATACCCAGCTGGACCCATATTGTGGTCATGCAAATTCCTGTCCCGGAGCCTCTTGAACCTTTCACTCTCTTCCATGGACTCTTCGGACTGCTTCCACTGCACAAACTCATCCCGGTCTTCCGGCACTATGTACTCATGTTTATCAAATGGCTCAATTCCTTTTGCGAGAAATTTGGTTACAAGGTTGTTTTTGTGCGTTCTCCAAGCTCTCGCTGTTGTTTTCATGACCTGTTTAAACCCCAAATCCTTCATCTCAGGTGGAAACTCCAAGTACGGCATGCAATTCACATCAAATAGTCTCCACCTTTCTTGTATGCCGAGGGACTTGAAAGATGGCATAACCAGGGAGAGTTTTTGTCTTGCAATGAGACCTGCAACCCTCTTCAATCTCAACCGTTGCCTCCTATGTACGGGCATGCCATCTGCATCAATCTCTGTGACTGTTATCCTATCAGTCGGCCATTTCGTTGTTGTCCTTGGTTTTCTTCGTTTTGTGACTCGATGAGTAGTTGCAGGTGGTTGCTGTTCTTCTATGTTGTTTGCATCAATCTCTGTGACTGGTATCCTATCAGCCGACCTTTTGGTTGTTGTCCTTAGTCTTTTTGATTTTGTGGCTTCATGAGTACTTGCAGATGGCAGCTGTTCTTCCATGTCATTTGCATCAATCTCTGTGGCTGGTATCCTATCAGCTGGCCTTTTGGTTGTTGTCCTTAGTCTTCTTGATTTTGTGGCTTGATGAGTAGTTGCAGATGGCAGCTCTTCTTCATATTCATGACTGGACATCTCTTCCTGCGCATAACAGAGGATAATAAGTATTACAAGACATTGAAGATTATTGGTATAATACTCAACAGCCAAACACTAGACATTGAAGTGTATAATTTTGAAAATTATGAACTATCAGCACTGTTGAAATAGAATGTAACAATAGTCCCTGTCCCAGCTATCCTTCCCTCATGACGAGACCTCGGCATGCCAATTAGATTTTTAGGGTCAATGAAATCAAGGCACCAGTCAACTACCTCTTCGAGTAGAGTAACCTTGGACCATGCTTCCCTCGGGATGAACCCGACTCTTTGTATACTTGTTGAGAGTGCTCATGAATCTCTCGTACGGGTACATGTGGTGTAGAACACATAGGACCAAGGTACCTTATCTCCTTAACTAGGTGAAGAATTAGGTGTTCAGATACATCAAAGAATGTTGGTGGGAAATAAACCTCAAGGAGACACATCGTCTCGAACAAGTTCTTTTCTATATCATCAAGTGACCTCTCATCAATCACCTTCTTAGAGACTGCATTAAAGAAGAAGCATAGGCTCATGATAGCTCTTCGTACTTTTTCTGGTAGTATGTTCCCGATACCAACAACAAGCATTGTGGTTAGAATGACGTCACGCAGTCATGTGCCTTCATGGGGAGAAATTTGTTCTCCTTCGGATGTACAAGATTTCGGATACTTGATGAATAGCCGGAAGGAACTTTAACACTGCGGAAGAAGTCACATAATTCCTGCTTCTCTTCCTTGGTTAGATTTACGGCAGATGCCGGTAGCTTGTCACCGGTTTTATGAAGTTCAGATCTTATGCCCATATCATCCAAGTCTGCTCGTCCTTTTTCATGATCCTTGGTCTTATTCTTGACATTCATGAGTGTAGCAACTAAGCTCCCACACACATTTTTTTCACATGCATTCCATCAATAGTGTGATGGATGGCTAAGACCTTCCGAGTAAGATAGCTCCCACAAGATTGACTTCTTTTTCCACCTGATTTTTGGATCATTTGTATCAAGCTTTCTCTTTCCAAGGGCAGTGCTTTTCTTCCCATGTGCTAGAGGAAGATCCTTCACCTGGTTGTAGACATCTTCCCCACTGAAATGCCTTGGAGCACATGCTATCTCCCTCGTGCCATCAAACTGTTGTTTCATGGCTCGGTACGGATGGGATCGGGGAAGGAAACGTCTATTCCTTAAGTACACCCTTTTCTTGGAGTTATTGAGCCAAAGTGTCTCGAGTGTCATCTAAGCATTGGGGGCAATCCTTTTCCCCTTACACTGCCCGGACACGGAACGACCACCCGGCAAATCGATAACGAGTGCACAATAACGAGGCCATGCAGTGTGAATTTTTGTTTCCTGTGCCCATCGTATACATCAACACCTGGTGACCACAAAGTTTTCAGGTCATTTACAAGAGGCCTCAAATACACATCGATGTTATTGCCAGGTTGTTGTGGGCCTGAGATGAGAACGGACATCATCATGTACTTCCTCTTGTTGAAAAGCCAGGGTGGAAGATTGTAGATTGAAACCAACACCGGCCACACGCTGCGCGAGCTACTCATCCGACCGAATGGGTTCATCCCATCCGTGCTTAGTGCAAACCGAAGATTCCTCGGTTCTTCCGCAAACTCACCATATGTGTGATCAATGAGGTGCCACTCTTTTGAATCTGCTGGGTAATGTAAATAATCATCTTTCTTCCGTGTCACGTGCCAACATAAAAGTTGTGCATCCATGCTTGATGCAAACAAACGCTTTAGACGAGGAATTATTGGAAAATACCACGCGACCTTCCGAGGAACTCCATGACACCTTTTCCCATCACCTCCATCATTCCTTCGTTTGAATCGAGGGGTTCCACACTCGGGACATTCGGTTAACTCTACATGTTCGCCACGGAACAGGATGCAATCATTCTTACAAGCATGTATCTTTTCAACCTCCAGTCCCAAAGGGCAAATATTCTTCCTGGCCTCGTAGGTGGTCTCAGGTATCTCATTCCCCTTCGGTAGCATGTCCTTTAACAGATCTAACAAAGCCTTGAAGCATCGATCAGTCGGATGATGTGTGGCCTTCAAAACTGGAGAAGCTTAAGTGATGCGAAGAGTTTTGTGTACTTTTCTTTACAGCCAGGATAGAGCGGGGTTTTCATATCTGTCACCATCCGTTTCAGACTCTCAAGCTCTGCACTGGTATACCCGTCATACCCCGTGGCATCACGAACCATCTCCTCAAGTTGGTTAGATACATGGACATAATTGTCGCCTATATGAACCAGGTCATGCTCATTGACATGCCCGGTTGTCTCTCTGCCATTAAGTGTAGCTTCACCATCTTGACTGCCCAACAGTCCTTCCTCACTATCCTGACCCGTGGTTTGTTGACGGCTTGAGACTCCTTCACCCGTATGACCGGCACCCAAGTCTCGGTCATTAACGCCTTCCTCACCATGCTTGTTCCAACATTTGTAGTCATCCATGAAACCTCGAATGATTAAATGAGCATGGACGTGAACCGAACTTGAGAACTTTGTTGTGTTCTCACAATCAACACATGGACAACAAACGGCAGATTTCCCCTCATTCAATTTATCCGCCTCTGCCGCGCGACAATGAATGACTTTAGGCCATTCAGATAGTCAACACAAGTCCGGTTCTGAAGATACATCCACCTCCGGTCCGCCATCTGCATAGTTAAGCAAGAAATTGATAAAAATAGAAGCTTGTTCTGAAAATATACACTCTACAGAACTTCTGAAAACTGATAACAAAACAAACCAGTTAAGTCAACTATCAACAATTGAAGTTTCCCCACTTCCTCCAAATTATTGCCAAATTGGTGCTATGGACACTAGTAATAATTGTGCTAAGTTTAACGCAAACAGAGCGACAACAACATGGATATTCTACATAATAGATAGAAATAAGCGAATAACTGAATTCGCCAATATGGCACTTTTCTTCTATCTCACCAGTACAAGATAGTTTTGAAAACCTATATAGGCACATGTCTCTGTAAACTAGATGGAAACTAAAGATCGAGTCTCCCATGTCAATTATGCTTTAAATCGCTCATTATTGCTCTTCTGCATCCATCCTGGACACTTTGCGTCACCACTGGAAGCCATAGAACCTGAGCCTTTAGTGGATCATGGACTTCTCTGCGTCACCACGAACAACCATAGAACTTGAGCCTTGAGTGGCTCGCTGCTTGCATCGACTTCTCTACATCGCCAGTGGCAGACAAATAACCATGCTTATCCTCCATCACTCCTTATCTCACCTTTAGGCTAATGTCAACTGCACAATCATGCTTTTCAGGTTTGTTGCAACAGAGCTGGCAACAGACGTTGTTATCTCCATAGGAGAGGTCAAGTTCTATCTTCACAAGGTATCAGCTTCATTATTTTTCTCACACTTTAGTCTCAACATGCATTTAACAAACTATCTTATTCATCGCACCAATGAGTAGCTCTTATTGAGGAAGAGAGAGATTTTGTGTGGGTCAACTATTTTATATTGTTTTTCTGGACCAAGGAAAAATATTAACACAGCATGTGCAAACTGTTTTGTGTATTTGCAGTTCCCTCTGCTATGAAAGAGTTCACGCTTGCAAAGATTAGTGGCTTCAAGCAGTGAGGATAAAAATGATGAAATTGATATCTCTGATATCCCTGGTGGACCTTCAGCATTTGAAGTTTGTGCCAAGTTCTGTTATGGCATGGTCGTAACAGTCAATGCATATAATGTCCTTGCTGCCCGCTGTGCAGCTGAGTATCTAGAAACGTTTGAGACCATTGACAAAGGAAACCTTATCTACAAAATTGATGTATTCTTGACATCAAGTGTATTTCGCACCTGGAAGGACTCAATCATAGTCTTACAGAGCACAAAATCACTACTGCCTTGGTCTGAAAATTTGAAGGTAGTCAACCACTGCATTGATTCTATCGCGTCCAAGGCATCAATTGATCCATCGGAGGTTGAGTGGTCATAGACTTACAATAGAACGAAACTTCCGTCTGAGAATGGTATTGATTCTCATTGGAATGGTGTCAGGAAGCAACAGATAGTGCCTAGTGACTGGTGGGTTGAGGATCTTTGTGAACTGGAGGTGGATTTGGACAAATCAAAGACGGGGGCGCATCCATAATCAAGTACAAGAATCAACCAAAGAAAAATGGAGAAACATGCACCTCAGAGCCGCTGATTCTGCAAGAGGAGGAACCGATCTCGTGTCGGCCGACCTCGACGAAGCAGCTGGGCGGAGACGCGCCGCAGGGAGATGTGGTCTTCACGCGCTGGCAGAGATCGATGCGCCGTAGGGGCCGAGGATGATGCCTTCGCGGGCCAGGGGCAGCAGGGCGGAGGGGATGGCCTTCGTGGCCAGGGCAGCAGGGCAGAGGGGAAGTGGCCTTAGCAGCCAGGGGCAGCAGGGCCGCACGGGGATGTGGTCGGCGGCGGGGAAGCGCGGCCCCTGCCCGACGCCCGGCCGGCGGAGGTGCGACCGACAGCGGAGGCGGAGCGTGTTCGCGGCCACGGCAGCCTACGCAAGATTTTTTCTTTTTTTCTATTTCTAATCCTTATTTTCTCACAATATTACAAGGAATAACTGAAAAATTTAGTGACGCATGCAATTATAACGTGTCACCACTAAAATTCCACCTAAATAGTGACGCGTCTTTTCAATAAGTGTCATCAATGTAGTTCTCATATGGTGACACGGATAGTTCGGACGTGTCACTAATTACTCGGAATAAAATAGTGACGCGTGGTAATGAGACGCGTCACCAAATGGATCTTATTGGTGACGCGTCTCGATGGGCCTGTTTAAATTGGTGACACTTTTAGAGAATAAGCGTCACTATTGAAATAATGGTGACACTTCGGTAGAGATGCGTCACTAATTATAGTGTCATTTTTGTGGCGCTTTTACATAGTGTCTGTCAAATGCAACACATCTGAAGTTCAGAGCTTCCTACGGGATGGTATGATTACACTTGAATTCAGAATGACTTTACATTATTGTTTGCAGATAAAAGTTTCTGTTTGTGCCTATGAACCGCGATGGAGTTAAATGATCAGTTTTTGGTAAATGTATTATCATGCCTTTTATCTGTGAAAACTGAAAAGTGATGTTTAGTCAGACTTGTATTTGCCTTAGTATCATTGCATTATTGTCTCCTGAGTTCATACATTAACTTACATTTACTTTTCTCTTGTAGATTCCACTTAAAAGAGATTTAGAACACCGCCCTACATTTAGCAAGTTAAAAACCTTATGTCTCATTGATTGGTGTTTGGCTGTGTAACAACCCTAACAAATCAAAGTGCATTTCATGGCATTCATCATCATGTCATCATGTTGCATTTTTTTTAAAGCTATTTCATTTGGTGTAAAAATGCACATAAAATAATGAATTTAACCTAAGTTAAAATCAAATTCTTAAAGGAGGAAATTAAACAAAAGAAATTTTGGAGTTTAACATTTTCTGTTGCTTAAACATAACAATAAGAGATTTATGGAGTTGATACGAAATTTTTTTATTTTGTAAAAATGTCCACAAGCAATAATGAAAGCGTCTCTTTTTAATTTCAACTTGAATTTTTTAATTCGAAATTTATTTGGATTTTGAACTTCGTCCTAAAAGGAAAAAGATCCAAAACATTCTCAAATGTATCCCTGAATTTTCGCATAATTTTTTGAGTCTTAGAAGTATGCTTTTCAATTAATTGAGAGAACAGGGGGCTTTTTGCAAAAATCGCAACTTAAGCCATGAGCCAATTCCTCCTTCTTCTTTTTTCCCCGAACCGACTCGAGCACCGCCCGCCGCCCGGCCGAGGGCAGCTCCTGGCCGCGCGTCCGGCTCCCTCCGTGCCACGCAGCACCCTCCGACGCCACCTCGGCTCTTCTCGCCGGGATAAAAACCAGAGCCAAGTCTTTTCTCTCTTCCCGGACCCGCACCGGGGCACCCGAGCACCCCGTCCGCCCCTGCTGGTCCCCGTCGCCCGGCCGCCTCGGACCGTCCCCGGCGAGCTGCTACAACCAAGAGCTCCGCAACCGAGTCCTAAACCTCACCATGCCATTCAATCAAGCTCCCCGTCCAAGAAACCGAGGTCGAAGCATTCTTCTACTCGGAGGTCACCACCGGCGACCACGGCCGCATCTCCAAATTCTCCCCGTGCGGTCGACCGTTTCGCCCGATTCTTGGTCCACGTCGTGCGCAAGGTTTTGGTCCACCCCCGGGTGACTCACCCTTGCATGTCCTTCACAAGCTCCACGGGATTTCATCGATTTGTTGGGCGTCTTTGTGCCGCCGCTTCGCCATCACGGTGCGAGCCAACTTCCGGCCACCGGGGCCTCTACTAACTCGATGCCGGTGTTCATCAAGGCCCTGTGAAGCTTCGGACACCGGCTGTTCGCGTTTTGGTCCACCGGGGTAAGTTCCGGCCGCCGCCGAAGATGCCTCCGGGCCGTCGCTCGCCGCCGGTCCCTCTCCGGCCACCCTCCGGTGCCGGCAACCCCGCCCGGTGAACGGCCGTGTCGCGTGGAGTCTTCCGGGCAAAGCCGTCCACTTGTTCCCCTCCTTCCGCGCCACTCCGGCGGCCGCCGCCGTCCTCCGGCCGCCACCTGCCATTGCCGGCCAGCCTGAGTTCGGCTTGGGCCGCGCGCAGGTCCGGGCCGCGCCCATGTCCGGGCCGCATGCACGCCTGGGCTGCCTGCTCATGGGCTGACCAGATTTGGCCCAAAGGTTACTTCTTTTCCTTTTGCGAATTTCTCTTATTTTCAGAATTTGTCCAAACTTGCAAAATTCGTAGAAAATTCCACAAAAATCAGAAAAATGTCAAACAAAGTGCATTAGATTCATAAAATTATTCTCTATTTAATTCTGTATTCAAATGCCTAATTTGAGAAATTATAGTTTTATAGTTTGATTAATCCCTTTTCTTTACTTAAGATAAACTATTATTTTATGCTAATTATTAATTGATTTTGAAAAATAAATTTCTTTAAAAATTAGAGATACTGCAGACGAAAGTGTTTGTGAAAACTATTTTTCAAAATTCAACATAAACACTGTCATTCATGTATTATTAATTGATTTTGAAAAATAAATTTCTTTAAAAATTAGAGATACTTGCAGACGAAAGTGTTTGTGAAAACTATTTTTCAAAATTCAACATAAACACCGTCATTCATGTGATCCCAATTTAATACCCTATGTATCCTTGATTAATGATTAATCATGAATTGTTAAACAAATGCACATGATTAATGGTTAATTAATGAACATGAGTATTGGTTAATTAATAAACGAGATTAATTGTTAATTAATGACCTTGATTAAACAATAATTAATGAGCATGATCAATTATTACTTATTGCTTAACGAACATGATTAATTGTTAATTACTAATTGCAAAGTAATAAGCTTAAGTAAGGAGTAATTGCTAATTAACGATCTTGGTTAATATAATCGAGTGCACATCATGTCATATCCATTCATGCATGCATGGTTGTGATTCGCGACGTATTGTTGGTCGACCTAGGGTCCAGCGTGATCGAGATTCCGTCCGTGGTCGAGACGAGAAGACGGAACGTCGCGATCGACCAACACACGAGAAAGCCGACTCCGACTCAAATCCAGGCAAGCCCGGTGCATCCCACCTACGTTTTTAAAGTCTTTTCTTTTATCACGGTAATGAGTCGTGGTTGTGCATTAAGTTATAGGAGTTGCTTGATACCCTAGATGCATGAGCTAGGTTTCCATTTGTTATGCTATACTTGGTACGGGTAGCTCAATAGAGTTCGATAAGCTGCTAAGCTTATGTCCTAGGGAATCGGTAGAAGTCGAGTGGTGGCAACACTACTCGCGAGATATAAGTTAATGGTTGGTTTACTGTTTTTAAGAAGAATGTTAAGAGAAGGATGAGATGGAAGTGAAGATGTTAATAAGTCGAGACCGGACGGGCCCCGTAGGAGAAAGGGCAAGACGGAGATGAGGTCTTGCAAGGTGGTAGCCCCGTGCTGTGTCGGTCAAGGACCGTACCGTTGTCGGCTTAGTTGAACAAGTTTGAACGTACCGCACTACATGCTGGTATCATGGGCCCAGCAAGCTGATGTACCCTATCGCCCCGAGAGATGTAGCGTAGCCGGCTCTCTTTATCGGCTGTCGGTGAGAGGATAGTCTCACGGGAGGGAGATGGGTCGACCACGAGGATAGTCGTGGCGTCGCCATACTTCCGGGGAGTTGGAAATGGCTAGTCTGCTGTCAGGTGCTAGCGGGAAAAGTTGTCGTATACGATCGGTGTGATGCGTATACGTCGTGTAGTCGGGTTTTGCCAGCTGGTATAAATCGATTCGAATCGCTGTCCCTCGCAGTAATGAGTACCGCTTGTTTAGCTCGTCGCATCGTAGTAATCAACTGAAAGATGAGGAGGAAAGATGAAAGAACTGTTGGTTGGAATTGATCTTTTTCCTGCAAACTTGATTGCAGTAGTTGTAGACGGCAAACTTTGGTTCCTAATGAACTTAATTGTGAGCTAAAACTTGAAAGTAAGGATCTATTATTAGTGCTGTTTTCGCAAGAGAGTCAACTCCACAGCCGGAAAGCCTTTGCATACTAGGCGTCGGCCTTAGCGTGCCTGTTGACGGGTCGGTCTTGCTGAGTATTAGAATACTCAAGGTTTGTTCGTTACCTTTCGGGGGATGAGTAGTGCTATCACGACTTGTACGGCGGTTTTCCGAGGAGGAGCGAGTGTCCCGAGGGAGGTTCCCTGCAGGTGGGAACGAATCCCCACACCTTGAAGAGAGAGAATCGTGGTGTACGACGGGCTCGAGTACATCACGCTAGTGGTCTTTGTTGTAAAGTTCAAATTTCCGCTGCAAGACTCGTAGATTGTTAAACTTCATTAATGTATTATGCTTCCGCTGTACAATGCTTGTATTTCGAAAATCTGGTTGTATTATACCATGATGTATATATTCCGGCTTGTATGAGATGATGAACTGTTGTAACTCGCTGCGTCGAGTGTTCCCCTGTACCGAGTCCTGGGTGTCCCGGAGGGGATGTCATAGCTGGTATCGGAGCGGTTCGGAGGCAACAGTTCATCATTACAAGCTTGTTTTCAAAACTTAACACGTTTAGCACGTTTTTAGTACGAGAGAATACGGAGCCTATAAGGATGTAGAATAGTTAGATTTTCACTAACTGTTCGATGTTCGGGTTTTGGGAAGTGCTAACTATTCGTTGTAGTTTATACACTATAGTACGTATAGTTAGACTGCCGAACATGCATCATGTCATATTGAGTGCTATACTAAAAGTTGGGGTTATACTTAGTTAGTATCGTAGTATAGAATTAGTTCCTAAGGATGGCACCGGAAGGAGTTTATGCTAGTGAAATAGAAGGCCAAAGGAACTTCCACACACAGAGGCAATGGAATGGGGAATTCAAGATCTTCATCTACAGATGATCAAAGTCAATCAAAGGGAAGGACGATCATGTGTAGTTATCAAGGAGCCCATGTGAGAGCTACAGATTTAAAGGGATAGATTAAAGACGCCGATATGAATGGGTGCTATAGGTGAATCTTGGAATGAACAACTTACAGCTGCCGAGAGAAATAGTTGCACAACTAGAGGCGGATCTGGTAAGGACACATGATAAGATAGGGGATCTTCAACAAGCCCAATAACCTTCCAAAGAAAAGTAGAGTGATGAAATGTATGAGCAGAAGAATCCAGGAGTGAGCCACCAATGCCACTTCGATCGCTCTACGCCTTATCCAGACAGATGACCGGTTAACTACCACTTGTAGCCACCAAAAGTTCTCCTTCTCCCTCCAGTAATAGCCATTCCGATTCCGGTTCGGACTCTTCATCTAGATAGAATCTTCCGGATGATAAATACCGGTGTTATGAGATGACTATTCCTGGTTTGAAAGTCATTCTCCTTCTTTCACTCAATTGCATTCGGAACTTATCTTTCCTTGAAGTTCTTGAGTGTTTTCCATTGAAGAAATAATCATCACCTTTTCAACTAGACTAAGTTGTACCGAAACCTAGTTTGGAAATGGATGTTTTGTACTTTCAAATTGCCATTTTGTCTTTGAATTGTGCCGGTTCGCCCGTGCGCTTCTCAAAGTCAAACATGAGCGATATGGAAATGCATACTCTATTTTGAAACTAGAAGAGAGTCCAATTATAATGTTCTTCCGAACGGATGGCGTATAACCTATGGTACGCAACCGGAAAGAAGAATACCGTATTGGAAACTCATCGGTGCAATTATCCTCATAAATATCCTAAGCCTATATCTCCTTCAACACCCGGATAGACGAAAGCTTTGTCGCATCTTTCGGTAATCCATGTTGATTCGTAAGCTCAACCATTCCGGTTACCACCTCAAGCATCGGCAACGGATGTTCTCCTGTTCAGCGGTTCCACAATCGGACTCATCGAGTATACGCCCCTTATCCTTGACACCCTAATCCGCTGATCATCCATGCTATAACGGTGGTTGTCTTGAACACTTGGCTCAAGGAGGTGTCGCACCAACAAAGCAGAATCATGCAAGTAAAAATAAGATGACGACCGGTCGTGTCAACTTTACCACATTCGAGGAGATTCCGAGAGGGTCACGAGTCATGACTCGCTCGAAGTACGTCGGAGATACCATTGAAATGGGTCGTAAGGATTATCCCACCTCCTTCATAATCTTAAATGGACAAGGATTGGATGCGATTCTTGGCATGAGATGGATGAAGTATTATAAGGCAAGCTAATGACCAAAATGCTGGAAAAAGGATAAGAAGTATGAATGGAGCAGGGTATGTCGATAAGTACAACACTTGCCGAAGAGAAAAGACGGACCATCCGAAGCAAGCAAGACCTCTCCGATTCTTGAGTGTTCCGAATGAAAATGGAAATATATTAATATGGATGTCATTATCGGCTTACCGTTAACTCCACGGAAGCATAAACCCGTTTGGGTCATTGTCGACGGGTTAACTAGGTCTGCTCATTTTACCACTCGTACGCACTACTTACACGTCAAAGCAATATGCAGATTTACACATTGCTCGTGTATTCTGTCTACGTGGTGTACCCAAGACCATCATCTCAGTTCAAGGAGCGCAGTTTGTATCCAGATTACGGAAGCGGTTACATGAGTCATTGGGAACGAGGTTGATTCGCAGCTCGGTGTATCACCCTCAACGGATGGACGAGATAGAGGGAAGCAACCAATATCCGGAAGAGGTGCTTCGAGCTTGTATCATGACATACCCCTAGATTTGGAAAGATGCCTACCGTCAACGAGCATTCTCCTACAGACAATCTGCTACCCGGAAAGTGTCGGAATGTGACCGTCCCAAGCTCTATACTTGGAAGGTACATGGAAAGAGAATAATATTGGTACCAGATCTAGTAAAGATGCCGAAGAGCAAGTAAGCCTCACTCAGCGAGAACCCAAAGAGAGCTAAATCTCGACAGGTCGGTTATACGGACAAGAGACGTCGAGAGGCTGACATTTGATATAGGAGATTAAGTCTATCTTCGAGTCTCTCCTACCAAAGGTGTCCAACGATCCGGAATCAAAGGAAAGTTAGCTCCACGGCATATCGGAACTTTTCAATAAAGCAAGATGTGGAGCCAGGGCATATCGTTGGAATTGCCAGCACACTTATTGGGAATTCACAAGGTATTCTACAGATCTTAATTGAAGAAGTGTCTAAACCCACCAGCAGACATACCGACAACGGTGATGTAGAGCGATTACAGACCGGATTTGATAGATGATGCACGTCCAATCGTAGTGCTCGTCACCAAGGATCGAGTGACTCGGGATCAAACCATCAAATTCTACAAGATTAAGTGGAGCACTCACAAGCTGAAGCTACTTGGGAACAAGAAGAGTTTCTCCGATCCAGTTACCTAGAGATCTTTAGTATCATCGCCTAGTCGCTTCAATCGTGAATCTCGGGACGAGATTCCTATAAGGGGGAGGGCTGTAACAACCCTAACAAATCAAAGTGCATTTCATGGCATTCATCATCATGTCATCATGTTGCATTTTTTTTTAAAGCTATTTCATTTGGTGTAAAAATGCACATAAAATAATGAATTTAACCTAAGTTAAAATCAAATTCTTAAAGGAGGAAATTAAACAAAAGAAATTTTGGAGTTTAACATTTTCTGTTGCTTAAACATAACAATAAGAGATTTATGGAGTTGATACGAAATTTTTTTATTTTGTAAAAATGTCCACAAGCAATAATGAAAGCGTCTCTTTTTAATTTCAACTTGAATTTTCTAATTCGAAATTTATTTGGATTTTGAACTTCGTCCTAAAAGGAAAAAGATCCAAAACATTCTCAAATGTATCCCTGAATTTTCGCATAATTTTTCGAGTCTTGGAAGTATGCTTTTCAATTAATTGAGAGCACAGGGGGCTTTTTGCAAAAATCGCAACTTAAGCCAGGAGCCAATTCCTTCTTCTTCTTTTTTCCCCGAACCGACTCGAGCACCGCCCGCCGCCCGGCCGAGGGCAGCTCCTGGCTGCGCGTCCGGCTCCCTCCGTGCCATGCAGCACCCTCCGACGCCACCTCGGCTCTTCTCGCCGGGATAAAAACCAGAGCCAAGTCTTTTCTCTCTTCCCGGACCCGCACCGGGGCACCCGAGCACCCCGTCCGCCCCTGCTGGTCCCCGTCGCCCGGCCGCCTCGGACCGTCCCCCGGCGAGCTGCTACAACCAAGAGCTCCGCAACCGAGTCCTAAACCTCACCATGCCATTCAATCAAGCTCCCCGTCCAAGAAACCGAGGTCGAAGCATTCTTCTACTCGGAGGTCACCACCGGCGACCACGGCCGCATCTCCAAATTCTCCCCGTGCGGTCGACCGTTTCGCCCGATTCTTGGTCCACGTCGTGCGCAAGGTTTTGGTCCACCCCCTGGGTGACTCACCCTTGCATGTCCTTCACAAGCTCCACGGGATTTCATCGATTTGTTGGGCGTCTTTGTGCCGCCGCTTCTGCCATCACGGTGCGAGCCAACTTCCGGCCACCGGGGCCTCTACTAACTCGATGCCGGTGTTCATCAAGGCCCCGTGAAGCTTCGGACACCGGCTGTTCGCGTTTTGGTCCACCAGGGTAAGTTCCGGCCCGCCGCCGAAGATGCCTCCAGGCCGTCGCTCGCCGTCGGTCCCTCTCCGGCCACCCTCCGGTGCCGGCAACCCCGCCCGGTGAACGGCCGTGTCGCGTGGAGTCTTCTCGGGCAAAGCCGTCCACTTGTTCCCCTCCTTCCGCGCCACTCCGGCGGCCGCCGCCGTCCTCCGGCCGCCACCCGCCATTGCCGGCCGGCCCGAGTTCGGCTTGGGCCGCGCGCAGGTCCGGGCCGCGCCCATGTCCGGGCCGCATGCACGCCTGGGCTGCCTGCTCATGGGCTGACCAGATTTGGCCCAAAGGTTACTTCTTTTCCTTTTGCGAATTTCTCTTATTTTCAGAATTTGTCCAAACTTGCAAAATTCGTAGAAAATTCCACAAAAATCAGAAAAATGTCAAACAAAGTGCATTAGATTCATAAAATTATTCTCTATTTAATTCTGTATTCAAATGCCTAATTTGAGAAATTATAGTTTTATAGTTTGATTAATCCCTTTTCTTTACTTAAGATAAACTATTATTTTATGCTAATTATTAATTGATTTTGAAAAATAAATTTCTTTAAAAATTAGAGATACTGCAGACGAAAGTGTTTGTGAAAACTATTTTTCAAAATTCAACATAAACACTGTCATTCATGTATTATTAATTGATTTTGAAAAATAAATTTCTTTAAAAATTAGAGATACTGCAGACGAAAGTGTTTGTGAAAACTATTTTTCAAAATTCAACATAAACACCGTCATTCATGTGATCCCAATTTAATACCCTATGTATCCTTGATTAATGATTAATCATGAATTGTTAAACAAATGCACATGATTAATGGTTAATTAATGAACATGAGTATTGGTTAATTAATAAACGAGATTAATTGTTAATTAATGACCTTGATTAAACAATAATTAATGAGCATGATCAATTATTACTTATTGCTTAACGAACATGATTAATTGTTAATTACTAATTGCAAAGTAATAAGCTTAAGTAAGGAGTAATTGCTAATTAACGATCTTGGTTAATATAATCGAGTGCACATCATGTCATATCCATTCATGCATGCATGGTTGTGATTCGCGACGTATTGTTGGTCGACCTAGGGTCTCAGCGTGATCGAGATTCCGTCCGTGGTCGAGACAGAAGACGGGAACGTCGCAGTCGACCAACACACGAGAAAGCCGACTCCGACTCAAATCCGGGCAAGCCCCGGTGCATCCCACCTACGTTTTTAAAGTCTTTTCTTTTATCACAGTAATGAGTCGTGGTTGTGCATTAAGTTATAGGAGTTGCTTGATACCCTAGATGCATGAGCTAGGTTTCCATTTGTTATGCTATACTGGTACAGGTAGCTCAATAGAGTTCGATAACTGCTAAGCTTATGTCCTAGGGAATCGGTAGAAGTCGAGTGGTGGCAACACTACTCGCGAGATATAAGTTAATGGTTGGTTTACTGTTTTTAAGAAGAATGTTAAGAGAAGGATGAGATGGAAGTGAAGATGTTAATAAGCTGAGACCGGACGGGCCCCGTAGGAGAAAGGGCAAGACGGAGATGAGGTCTTGCAAGGTGGTAGCCCCGTCCGTGTCGGTCAAGGACCGTACCGTTGTCGGCTTAGTTGAACAAGTTTGAACGTACCGCACTACATGCTGGTATCATGGGCCCAGCAAGCTGATGTACCCTATCGCCCCGGAGATGTAGCGTAGCCGGCTCTCTTTATCGGCCGTCGGTGAGAGGATAGTCTCACGGGAGGGAGATGGGTCGACCACGAGGATAGTCGTGGCGTCGCCATACTTCCGGGGAGTTGGAAATGGCTAGTCTGCTGTCAGGTGCTAGCGGGAAAGTTGTCGTATACGATCGGTGTGATGCGTATACGTCGTGTAGTCGGGTTTTGCCAGCTGGTATAAATCGATTCGAATCGCTGTCCCTCGCAGTAATGAGTACCGCTTGTTTAGCTCGTCGCATCGTAGTAATCAACTGAAAGATGAGGAGGAAAGATGAAAGAACTGTTGGTTGGAATTGATCTTTTTCCTGCAAACTTGATTGCAGTAGTTGTAGACGGCAAACTTTGGTTCCTAATGAACTTAATTGTGAGCTAAAACTTGAAAGTAAGGATCTATTATTAGTGCTGTTTTCGCAAGAGAGTCAACTCCACAGCCGTAAAGCCTTTGCATACTAGGCGTCGGCCTTAGCGTGCCTCGTTGACGGGTCGAGTCTTGCTGAGTATTAGAATACTCAAGGTTTGTTCGTTACCTTTCGGGGGATGAGTAGTGCTATCACGACTTGTACGGCAGTTTTCCCGAGGAGGAGCAGTGTCCCGAGGGAGGTTCCCTGCAGTGGGAACGAATCCCCACACCTTGAAGAGAGAGAATCGTGGTGTACGACGGGCTCAGTACATCACGCTAGTGGTCTTTGTTGTAAAGTTCAAATTTCCGCTGCAAGACTCGTAGATTGTTAAACTTCATTAATGTATTATGCTTCCGCTGTACAATGCTTGTATTTCGAAAATCTGGTTGTATTATACCATGATGTATATATTCCGGCTTGTATGAGATGATGAACTGTTGTAACTCGCTGCGTCGAGTGTTCCCCCGTACCGAGTCCCGGGTGTCCCGGAGGGGATGTCACAGCTGGTATCGGAGCAGTTCAGAGGCAACAGTTCATCATTACAAGCTTGTTTTCAAAACTTAACACGTTTAGCACGTTTTTAGTACGAGAGAATACGGAGCCTATAAGGATGTAGAATAGTTAGATTTTCACTAACCGTTCGATGTTCGGGTTTTGGGAAGTGCTAACTATTCGTTGTAGTTTATACACTATAGTACGTATAGTTAGACTGCCGAACATGCATCATGTCATATTGAGTGCTATACTAAAAGTTGGGGTTATACTTAGTTAGTATCGTAGTATAGAATTAGTTCCTAAGGATGGCACCGTAAGGAGTTTATGCTAGTGAAATAGAAGGCCAAAGGAACTTCCACACACGGAGGCAATGGAATGGGGAATTCAAGATCTTCATCTACAGATGATCAAAGTCAATCAAAGGGAAGGACGATCATGTGTAGTTATCAAGGAGCCCATGTGAGAGCTACAGATTTAAAGGGATAGATTAAAGACGCCAGTATGAATGGGTGCTATAGGTGAATCTTGGAATGAACAACTTACAGCTGCCAGAGAAATAGTTGCACAACTAGAGGCAGATCTGGTAAGGACACATGATAAGATAGGGGATCTTCAACAAGCCCAATAACCTTCCAAAGAAAAGTAGAGTGATGAAATGTATGAGCAGTAAGAATCCAGGAGTGAGCCACCAATGCCACTTCGATCGCTCTACGCCTTATCCAGACGGATGACCAGTTAACTACCACTTGTAGCCACCAAAAGTTCTCCTTCTCCCTCCAGTAATAGCCATTCTGATTCCGGTTCGGACTCTTCATCTAGATAGAATCTTCTCGGATGATAAATACCAGTGTTATGAGATGACTATTCCCGGTTTGAAAGTCATTCTCCTTCTTTCACTCAATTGCATTCGGAACTTATCTTTCCTTGAAGTTCTTGAGTGTTTTCCATTGAAGAAATAATCATCACCTTTTCAACTAGACTAAGTTGTACCGAAACCTAGTTTGGAAATGGATGTTTTGTACTTTCAAATTGCCATTTTGTCTTTGAATTGTGCCGGTTCGCCTGTGCGCTTCTCAAAGTCAAACATGAGCGATATGGAAATGCATACTCTATTTTGAAACTAGAAGAGAGTCCAATTATAATGTTCTTCCGAACGGATGGCGTATAACCTATGGTACGCAACCGGAAAGAAGAATACTGTATTGGAAACTCATCGGTGCAATTATCCTCATAAATATCCTAAGCCTATATCTCCTTCAACACCCGGATAGACGAAAGCTTTGTCGCATCTTTCGGTAATCCATGTTGATTCGTAAGCTCAACCATTCCAGCTTACCACCTCAAGCATCAGCAACGGATGTTCTCCCGTTCAGCGGTTCCACAATCGGACTCATCGAGTATACGCCCCTTATCCTTGACACCCTAATCCGCTGATCATCCATGCTATAACGGTGGTTGTCTTGAACACTTGGCTCAAGGAGGTGTCGCACCAACAAAGCAGAATCATGCAAGTAAAAATAAGATGACGACTGGTCGTGTCAACTTTACCACATTCGAGGAGATTCTCGAGAGGGTCACGAGTCATGACTGCTCGAAGTACGTCGGAGATACCATTGAAATGGGTCGTAAGGATTATCCCACCTCCTTCATAATCTTAAATGGACAAGGATTGGATGCGATTCTTGGCATGAGATGGATGAAGTATTATAAGGCAAGCTAATGACCAAAATGCTGGAAAAAGGATAAGAAGTATGAATGGAGCAGGGTATGTCGATAAGTACAACACTTGCCGAAGAGAAAAGACAGACCATCCGAAGCAAGCAAGACCTCTCCGATTCTTGAGTGTTCCGAATGAAAATGGAAATATATTAATATGGATGTCATTATCGGCTTACCGTTAACTCCACGGAAGCATAAACCCGTTTGGGTCATTGTCGACGGGTTAACTAGGTCTCGCTCATTTTACCACTCGTACGCACTACTTACACGTCAAAGCAATATGCAGATTTACACATTGCTCGTGTATTCTGTCTACGTGGTGTACCCAAGACCATCATCTCAGCTTCAAGGAGCGCAGCTTGTTGACGGTCCTTACGGTCCATTTTTACCGTCAACTTTATGCACCTTTTGAAATCATATCCACCACCAAGAGTAGACATAGGGCTTTTATCTAACCATTTCCACAAGTCTTGGTGAATTCGTGAGTGCAGGTGCAATCCATATGAAAACGGGGACAAGTATGCATAAAACATGGGCTTCGCACTTGCCGAACTTTCCCCGACATAAAAGACAACTCTCTCAGCCCAAAATCCAGAGAAACAGGCTCCAACTCTATCCCTAGCAACTGGACCAAGGAAGGAAGCAACACGGAGAGCCACTACGAAGAAGACCGGACCCAGTGGGGCCCAGCCTAGCTCGGCCGACCTGGATTTGGGTTCGGCCGAACCGTGGTGGTGGCCCCACCGGCCCATCTTTCTCCGGCGGTTCACTACCGACGTCTAGAGGTCGGTTCCACCTGCATTAAATGCCACCGACGTCGGGAACCGCCTCCAAGTTGCCGACCTTCCAGGGCTATAAATAAAGGGCTACACCCCCTCTCTCAACACACCACCAACATCAAGATAGAAGACAAAATTCTCATCCTTAGGCCAAGGGCCTCTTGTATCTTAGTAGAATAGGAGAGAGGGCAAGGAAGAGGAAGGAGTGTTCCTCCCTTTTATAAAGTGGAGTAGTATTTCCTTTCCTTTTACCTTGGCGTGTAAACACTCTTTTAGGTGATTTATACGTGGTGATCTACTTATCTATCGTGACATATCTTTGTTAGACGTAATTCTTGTTATACTTGTTTACGGGATCATCGCTTCGCAAGAAGTGCTCTAGCTTTCCGAACTCGGTTCTAGGCCGAGGCTAGAGTAGCGGTTAATAGCATAGACGTGGTGTCTAGGCTGGAGATCGCCTTTGTTTGCTGTGTGCCCCACGGTTTGTAGAGGTAGGTGGCAGGAAGTGACAGCCCTGTCATCCAAAGGAACCCTCCACGTTCGGGTACATAGTAGAGCTTTCGAGACCGGAGTGGCTTGGCGGACCAAGCCTAAGACGGTGCCCGAAGTAAACAAGTCTAGCTTGCATTCGTCTACCTTTAAAGGATAAATAGATAAGAGTCACCCTCTCGACCCTATTTTGCTACGTTGTCTTGGTTGTCCTTGGGTAAACTAACCTTGTTGCAGAAATACTCCGTTCCTCGCGGATATAAATACGATACCTTGGAATACTCCCGGGTGAAGTGCTACAACGGTATTCCGTGCGCTTGCGGATTTATTCGTGACGTAAGAAATACCAACAAGCATTTCCGGCGCCGTTGCCGGGAACGGTTGTTATCTTTGTAACGAATCAGGTTTGCCCTCGTAATCTATCTTACTTACCGTTCTGTTTTTATCTTTTTTCTTACATTCAAAATTTCACAAAAAACATATCATGGAGTCACACCCAACCATCCAATCTTTCTCCACTCCACGGGGTGAACTCTTAGAGCCACCATCATCATCACAACCTATTTCTTCACCTGGCTATGAGTTCTCCCCGATTATATTTCGATGATTAGAGGTTTATCCTTTTCGGGTTTCAAACATGAAAATCCTTATGAACACTTGCGAGAGTTTGAACATTTGTGTTCATGCCGATTGATCCATGGCATGACACAAGAAACATTGAAGTGGAAGTTGTTTCCCTTCTCTCTCAATGAGAAGGCGAAGCAATGGTACACTTACACCGCTAAGAGAGTGAACGGTGATTGGAAAGAATTGCGAGACAAATTTTGTCTAGCATTCTTCCCCGTATCTCGTATCACTTCTCTACGAGCGGAAATAATAGGCTTTCGACAAGAAGAAAAGGAAACCTTAAGTGCGTCATGGATTCGGTTCTGTTCTCTAACGTACTCCGGACCAGAATTATTGCTCCCCGAACCCGTTTTATTACAACACTTTTATTCGGGATTGAGCAACGATACCGCACTTTATCTTGACACGGCCGCGGGTGGGTCTTTTTCTCATAAGACCATAGCGGAAGCACACGAACTTTTGGATCGAATTGTGGAAAACACACCTTTTTCCGCTGACTTACTCGTTGAGCCGAAGTCAAAAGATGAAGAACTCGTTGTGCAAGAAACACAACAATTGGTGCCTACAAAGGTAGACCCAACACTCGAATCCTCATCTAACACAAGAGCAATGATAGAGGAAGATGAACCTCTTGAGTTCCCTTTTGAGTTTGAGGAAGAAATTTTTGAAAATTTTGGAAACACCTCGAATTACACATGGGTAAAGACGCCACCTCCTTCTCCTCCCGATCCTCCTAAAAACCCTTTTCATAAGGAGGATATGACGGAGAATCATGGGAAAACCGTTTTCACCACCACCACCACTCAAAATCCTTTGGAGAATCCTCATCACAATCATGAACCACTTGAGCAAGTGAAGTTCATATCCCGAACCCGATCGCTCGAGCCTTCATTATATGAGGATGCAAAGTTTTCCACCCATGAAGAGGATGAGTTTGACGAAACCTTCTATGCCTATGAACCCAAACGGTCCTCTTCACCATTTGAGCCTTTTCCTCTCGGCCCTTCACGCACCGTTCTTGATGATGATCAAGAATTTTTTGAAAACAAACCTTGGGCCATGGAATTTCATGAGGCATCGACTCTAGAATCTAAAGAGGAATCTTTGAATGAGCATGGGAGCTTCTTCTTTGAACAACCACATGACTCATGCTCACATCCCGAATCTCTAGAGTCAATGCCTCGTTAGTGCCAACACCACTTTTGCTGCCCACAACCACCTTGGTCCCGTGTTTTGCTATATGTTCTTTAGGATGGTTGTGGATGCTTTTGTTTATCATAAATATTGCAAATATCGTGCTTGTATATTGTTGGCACTAACCTTGCAGGTCCTTCTCCGGGACTTTATTGACAAATCATGATGATGGAGAAAAGTCTTGCTCATCGGACTTAAAATGATGATGCCCTTGCCGATAG
Organism: Chloris gayana; assembly: GCA_031894775.1. Classification (NCBI taxonomy): domain Eukaryota; kingdom Viridiplantae; phylum Streptophyta; class Magnoliopsida; order Poales; family Poaceae; genus Chloris; species Chloris gayana. The sequence goes on from JAUNZO010001252.1 coordinate 1,091,965, forward strand.
GATAATCGGTAGTTATCTCATATTTGTTTCCTCCATATTTGATTTCTCCTCAACATGCATATTCGGATTTTTTCTGATTTACTGGAAAAAAAAATATAAATGCAAACCATTTGTTCTTCACATGCATGTTTGTTTTCCCACCGGACACCGCATTCTTTGCATATTTGCTTTCTGCATGTTTGAATTGTTCCAAACCATTTTGGGATTCTTCAAACCTTTTTATAAAAAATGCTTTGAGCAAAATTTTGGAGGAATTTTGGCACAACTCCCTCTCGGCTTTCTAACACATAGCCATCATGGGGTTGTCAACCAAAAATGGACTTCATTTCATTATATTAGTTTTCAAGAGTGCTTCGTGCCTTCACTTACACTCCACTCAAGCACTCTCTTCCAAAATTCTTACTCTTGCATTTTCCGAGAATTTTTATTGTTTGCCCCAAGTTCAAGAAAAAGATTTTTCCTTCTCTTTCTCCTTTTGGTTTTTCCATTTGAATAATTGGAGTTTCTCCAAAATAAACTCCCTCCTTGTTGGAATCATTCTCCAAACTCTTATTTTGTTCTTTTTTCTCCTTGAAAAAAAAAAATCTGAGAGAATAAGTTTGGTAAAATTTAACTTGAACCAACCTTTTGGAAAATGCTTTGAGCAAAAGTTTTAATGGAATTTTGGCACAGCCCCCTTGACTTTAAGCATATAGGCATTGTGGGGTTGTTGACCAAGTTGAACTTCATTTCTTTTTGGATGCAAGGGTGTTTGAATTCTTCAATTTCATCCCTTCCGCATTCAAGAACCCTTAAAACAAAATCCTTGCTCTCACATTTTCCCAATTTTTCATGACATTTTGTCTCAAGTTTAAGAAAAAGATTTTCTTTTTTCTTTGGTTTTCTTATTTTCATAGTTGGAGTCTTTTCGAAAATAAACTTCTTTGATCTTCGATCGTCTCCAACTCTTCTTTTTTATGTCAAAAATTATTCTCAAAGAAAAACAATTTTGAGACAAACCCTTTTGGCTTTTTGTCTTGAAGTTAAGAAAAAGATTTCTCTTTCTCTTCTTTTCTATTTGTTCAATAAATTGAGTTGCGAAAAAAAAAGGGGACATCCTTGCAAAGGCAACAGACGGGAAATCCATTTGGTTTTCACTAACGTAACCCGTGCTCGAGTTCGCTTTTGTGTTATTGCTCTTATGTGCAGCCAGGAAAAAGGACAATAATCAGCTCATCAACACATTGAAGAAGGCGACAAGTTCAAACACAAGTCACTCCCGACGTGACACATACTCGTCCCCCTCCATTGAGCTCATGCCTAATGTGAGAAGGTTTGCGTGAAGAGCCTCACGAAGATCCCATGGAGGAGGACCTTGATGAAAACAACACGTCAAGACTCCTTTTCGACACCAACCTTGTTGTGGTGTGCGAAATGAAGGAACAAGCCTACAACTTCAATTTGATATCTCTGCACAACAAAGGTATGACCACATTCTTTGCTAATAATTGGAAGCCCAAGGGTGATATGGTTTTTATTCGTGTGGGTGAGTATGGCTCCCACCTACTTACCACATGATTTTCCATGCATCCTTGTAGTAGTTAGGCAATGGTACTACCCTTTGGTTCTCCCATAGGGAGTATCACCCTTCATGCATACATCCTTGCTATCTACTAGGCTTTCATAAGCATTGCTTATCAAACTTTGAGCCTACAAACTCCCGATCTTCACAAGCATGCTCATTGGCAATGAATCATATTCCTTCTTGTGCTTGATGCATGGTTGGCTTGTCATGACTTGTGTTCCTTAGAGCAATCATAGACATATCTTTATGAGGAAAGAGCTTAGAATCCTCTTGCCATGGTTAACAATATCAAAATCCCTCCTATGCAATGCATGAATGGTTAAGAACTTTCCAAGCAATTAGGACTTCTTGAGTGCACCTCGTTGTTTTATCATATCACTCCTAGAGTTGGGGCTTACACTCGCTTCAAATTTCCATATCACTAAAGCCCTAAAGTTGTTTTTATCAACGAGGATTATCTTGCCCATGATCGCACTCAAACATAGTCCATATGACATGCTTGTGCTTTTTCTTCCTCGACTGTACAAATGAGGACCGATCATCTAACCCGGGACCTTGTTTGTATGTGCTCCGAGAACTAACCATGCCTCTCCAAGTTGGATGGAAATTGCTTGTAGGAGTAGTATTTTTGGCAGGATTCTCGAGTGCAGAGAACAAGTGTGAGGGGAGATCTCTCGAGTTTTCATCACACACATGTTCGAGATCTCCCCACCAAAACATTGCACCAACATCGAAGCTACACTGCACAAAGGCCTTCCACAATCACATTGGGTTCAACCCCAAATCAAACGCCATGAGCAAAAGAACAAGTGTGGGGGAGGTTCCCTCCCCCCACAAAGGTAACTTGTATCGCAACTTGCATCCTTTTTCTTCCACCTTGAAAATGTCAAAATAAAATAAAAATTATAAAATAAAAAATCGAATAACACTTGAAAAAGAAATAATAAGTAAGGTGCTTCATCTCTCTTTTGTTTCAAACACATAAGGCACCTAAAGTTTAATTCAATAAATCTAGGCTCCCGGTCTTTAACCCCGGTAGAGTCTTCTTTGTCTTCGCTTTGTTTTTGTTTGTTTCGAATAAATAAAGCAGCTACAAGAACAAGTGTGGGGGAGATCTCTTGAGTTCTTCATCACGCACACATTTGAGATCTCCCCCACCAACACGATGAACAACATCGCACCGATCGACACAAAAGAAGGTGGAGCCATCGGGACAAGAAAGTAAGGTTTGGCCGAACCTTTGGTTCGATCAAATATCCTATGGTCCACTTGGCCTCCACTTCACCCAAGGCGATGGTTTGCGCATTCTACCCCACTACTCTATCTCTCCAATTCATGAGTTAAACCAACCTTTTGAGCCAATCACTAAAATCTAACTCAAGAATAAAATGAACGTTATTGTTCCCTCAAACTACATGCTTCTAGACGGTTGGCCTCGCATACTCTTTATTCCTCGCATCATATGCTCGTTGCTTGTGAACACCAATCTCATAGGAACCCATGTTTATCTAAGTTGTTGGCGAATGTGATATGGTTGGATGAGATGAATCTTGCTCCTCCCGCATAGAGTAATTGGGTATTTATCTTGAAAAATTTAAAATTTATAGCTTCATGCTCCTCAATGATCTTATATTCCCACCAAAGCCATATGTTGATCACATTGCAAAGCCTACACAAATATGCTGCTTGTCATTGCATTGAGCTTTATCAAAATTGTGTGACCCTAGTGAGAAGCTTGTTATACTCTCATGATCAAGATCACGTACACTCCACCTCACACTAAGCTTCTACACCGGAAGTCAAGCAATACGCCCATCCATCCACCAAAATAAATATTCCACATTATTACCTTCCTCTCTCAAGTTATCATCGGAGGCATGGCTATGCAAGAGAAAGAATAATCCCTGCTCATACAAAAGTAGAGCATGTTGAAAATGAAAAGAGGGATAATGTAAAAAAAAAAAAAAAAAAAAAAAAAAAAAGAGAAAAAAATGCTGGCCATGTCCTCCTCAAAAATCTGAAAAAAGAGAGAGAGAGAAGGAATACAAAAAGGAGTATGCGTTCCACCTCGCTACCATTATACACACATGCACATCTTGATCAGGATTGTATGACTTGCATTCTCCATGGATCCACTCTTTTGGTTCGGCAAAAAAAAATATGTGATACAAGTATGCCTCTCTTTCATTCCCTACCAAGCTCCACATAAAGCCTTTTGTAGAAGTAGGATAAAAAGAGGCAATTCCAATGCCTTGGTGAGGAATCATACACATTGAGCAATTTGAGAGCTATCATTCGAGGAGTATGAGCTATGTTTTTACTTTGAAAATCTATCAAAAACCCGAGTTACTCAGCGAGAGGGAGTTATGATGACTTGAATCATGACCGTTCCATTCCTCAACCGCCCAAGATTACATGGTAGACACATCAAAGTTCACGGGTGCAGGTATGGCTTGGAATAATTTGTATGCTAGCATCATACCATGAGAAGTATGCTCCCGCTTATGCTCACTAGCTTTACTCGAGGACGAGCAAAGAGCTAAGTGTGGGGGTCTTGTTGACGGTCCTTACGGTCCATTTTTACCGTCAACTTTATGCACCTTTTGAAATCATATCCACCACCAAGAGTAGACATAGGGCTTTTATCTAACCATTTCCACAAGTCTTGGTGAATTCGTGAGTGCAGGTGCAATCCATATGAAAACGGGGACAAGTATGCATAAAACATGGGCTTCGCACTTGCCGAACTTTCCCGACATAAAAGACAACTCTCTCAGCCCAAAATCCAGAGAAACAGGCTCCAACTCTATCCCTAGCAACTGGACCAAGGAAGGAAGCAACACGGAGAGCCACTACGAAGAAGACCGGACCCAGTGGGGCCCAGCTCGGCTCGGCCGACCTGGATTTGGGTTCGGCCGAATCGTGGTGGTGGCCCCACCGGCCCATCTTTCTCTCGGCGGTTCACTACCGACGTCTAGAGGTCGGTTCCACCTGCATTAAATGCCACCGACGTCGGGAACCGCCTCCAAGTTGCCGACCTTCCAGGGCTATAAATAAAGGGCTACACCCCCTCTCTCAACACACCACCAACATCAAGATAGAAGACAAAATTCTCATCCTTAGGCCAAGGGCCTCTTGTATCTTAGTAGAATAGGAGAGAGGGCAAGGAAGAGGAAGGAGTGTTCCTCCCTTTTATAAAGTGGAGTAGTATTTCCTTTCCTTTTACCTTGGCGTGTAAACACTCTTTTAGGTGATTTATACGTGGTGATCTACTTATCTATCGTGACATATCTTTGTTAGACGTAATTCTTGTTATACTTGTTTACGGGATCATCGCTTCGCAAGAAGTGCTCTAGCTTTCGAACTCGGCTCTAGGCCGAGGCTAGAGTAGCGGTTAATAGCATAGACGTGGTGTCTAGGCCGGAGATCGCCTTTGTTTGCCGTGTGCCCCACGGTTTGTAGAGGTAGGTGGCAGGAAGTGACAGCCCTGTCATCCAAAGGAACCCTCCACGTTCGGGTACATAGTAGAGCTTTCGTAGATCGGAGTGGCTTGGCAGACCAAGCCTAAGACGGTGCCCGAAGTAAACAAGTCTAGCTTGCATTCGTCTACCTTTAAAGGATAAATAGATAAGAGTCACCCTCTCGACCCTATTTTGCTACGTTGTCTTGGTTGTCCTTGGGTAAACTAACCTTGTTGAAGAAATACTCCGTTCCTCGCGGATATAAATACGATACCTTGGAATACTCCCGGTGAAGTGCTACAACGGTATTCCGTGCGCTTGCGGATTTATTCGTGACGTAAGAAATACCAACGAGCAGTTTGTATCCAGTATTCTGGAAGCAGTTACATGAGTCATTGGGAACGAGGTTGATTCGCAGCTCGGTGTATCACCCTCAACGGATGGACGAGATAGAGGGAAGCAACCAATATCCGGAAGAGGTGCTTCGAGCTTGTATCATGACATACCCCTAGATTTGGAAAGATGCCTACCGTCAACAAGCATTCTCCTACAAGCAATCGCTACCCAGAAAGTGTCTGAATGTGACCGTCCCAAGCTCTATACTCGGAAGGTACATGGAAAGAGAATAATATTGGTACCAGATCTAGTAAAGATGCCGAAGAGCAAGTAAGCCTCACTCAGCGAGAACCCAAAGAGAGCTAAATCTCGACAGGTCGGCTTATACGGACAAGAGACGTCGAGAGCCGACATTTGATATAGGAGATTAAGTCTATCTTCGAGTCTCTCCTACCAAAGGTGTCCAGACGATCCGGAATCAAAGGAAAGTTACCTCCACGGCATATCGGAACTTTTCAATAAAGCAAGATGTGGAGCCAGGGCATATCGTTGGAATTGCCAAGCACACTTATTGGGAATTCACAAGGTATTCTACAGATCTTAATTGAAGAAGTGTCTAAACCCACCAGCAGACATACCGACAAACTGATGTAGAGCGGTTACAGACCGGATTTGATAGATGATGCACGTCCAATCGAGTGCTCGTCACCAAGGATCGAGTGACTCGGGATCAAACCATCAAATTCTACAAGATTAAGTGGAGCACTCACAAGCTGAAGCTACTTGGGAACAAGAAGAGTTTCTCCGATCCAGCTTACCTAGAGATCTTTAGTATCATCGCCTAGTCGCTTCAATCGTGAATCTCGGGACGAGATTCCTATAAGGGGGAGGGCTGTAACAACCCTAACAAATCAAAGTGCATTTCATGGCATTCATCATCATGTCATCATGTTGCATTTTTTTTTAAAGCTATTTCATTTGGTGTAAAAATGCACATAAAATAATGAATTTAACCTAAGTTAAAATCAAATTCTTAAAGGAGGAAATTAAACAAAAGAAATTTTGGAGTTTAACATTTTCTGTTGCTTAAACATAACAATAAGAGATTTATGGAGTTGATACGAAATTTTTTTATTTTGTAAAAATGTCCACAAGCAATAATGAAAGCGTCTCTTTTTAATTTCAACTTGAATTTTTTAATTCGAAATTTATTTGGATTTTGAACTTCGTCCTAAAAGGAAAAAGATCCAAAACATTCTCAAATGTATCCCTGAATTTTCGCATAATTTTTCGAGTCTTGGAAGTATGCTTTTCAATTAATTGAGAGCACAGGGGGCTTTTTGCAAAAATCGCAACTTAAGCCAGGAGCCAATTCCTTCTTCTTCTTTTTTCCCCGAACCGACTCGAGCACCGCCCGCCGCCCGGCCGAGGGCAGCTCCTGGCCGCGCGTCCGGCTCCCTCCGTGCCATGCAGCACCCTCCGACGCCACCTCGCCTCTTCTCGCCAGGATAAAAACCAGAGCCAAGTCTTTTCTCTCTTCCTGCACCCGCACCAGGGCACCCGAGCACCCCGTCCGCCCTCGCTGGTCCCCGTCGCCCGCCGCCTCGGACCGTCCCCGGCGAGCTGCTACAACCAAGAGCTCCGCAACCGAGTCCTAAACCTCACCATGCCATTCAATCAAGCTCCCCGTCCAAGAAACCAAGGTCGAAGCATTCTTCTACTCGGAGGTCACCACCGGCGACCACGGCCGCATCTCCAAATTCTCCCCGTGCGGTCGACCGTTTCGCCCGATTCTTGGTCCACGTCGTGCGCAAGGTTTTGCTCCACCCCCGGGTGACTCACCCTTGCATGTCCTTCACAAGCTCCACGGGATTTCATCGATTTGTTGGGCGTCTTTGTGCCGCCGCTTCGCCATCACGGTGCGAGCCAACTTCCGGCCACCGGGGCCTCTACTAACTCGATGCCGGTGTTCATCAAGGCCCCGTGAAGCTTCGGACACCTGCTGTTCGCGTTTTGGTCCACCAGGGTAAGTTCCAGCCCGCCGCCGAAGATGCCTCCCGGCCGTCGCCGCCGCCGGTCCCTCTCCGGCCACCCTCCGGTGCCGGCAACCCCGCCCGGTGAACGGCCGTGTCGCGTGGAGTCTTCCGGGCAAAGCCGTCCACTTGTTCCCCTCCTTCCGCGCCACTCCGGCGGCCGCCGCCGTCCTCCGGCCGCCACTCGCCATTGCCGGCCAGCCCGAGTTCGGCTTGGGCCGCGCGCAGGTCCGGGCCGCGCCCATGTCCGGGCCGCACGCACGCTCGGGCTGCCTGCCCATGGGCTGACCAGATTTGGCCCAAAGGTTACTTCTTTTCCTTTTGCGAATTTCTCTTATTTTCAGAATTTGTCCAAATTTGCAAAATTCGTAGAAAATTCTACAAAAATCAGAAAAATGTCAAACAAAGTGCATTAGATTCATAAAATTATTCTCTATTTAATTATGTATTCAAATGCCTAATTTGAGAAATTATAATTTTATAGTTTGATTAATCCCTTTTCTTTACTTAAGATAAACTATTATTTTATGCTAATTATTAATTGATTTTGAAAAATAAATTTCTTTAAAAATTAGAGATACTGCAGACGAAAGTGTTTGTGAAAACTATTTTTCAAAATTCAACATAAACACCGTCATTCATGTGATCCCAATTTAATACCCTATGTATCCTTGATTAATGATTAATCATGAATTGTTAAACAAATGCACATGATTAATGGTTAATTAATGAACATGAGTATTGGTTAATTAATAAACGAGATTAATTGTTAATTAATGACCTTGATTAAACAATAATTAATGAGCATGATCAATTATTACTTATTGCTTAACGAACATGATTAATTGTTAATTACTAATTGCAAAGTAATAAGCTTAAGTAAGGAGTAATTGCTAATTAACGATCTTGGTTAATATAATCAGTGCACATCATGTCATATCCATTCATGCATGCATGGTTGTGATTCGCGACGTATTGTTGGTCGACCTAGGGTCCGGCGTGATCGAGATTCCGTCCGTGGTCGAGACAGAAGACGGGAACGTCGCAGTCGACCAACACACGAGAAAGCTGACTCCGACTCAAATCCAGGCAAGCCCGGTGCATCCCACCTACGTTTTTAAAGTCTTTTCTTTTATCACAGTAATGAGTCGTGGTTGTGCATTAAGTTATAGGAGTTGCTTGATACCCTAGATGCATGAGCTAGGTTTCCATTTGTTATGCTATACTGGTACAGGTAGCTCAATAGAGTTCGATAACTGCTAAGCTTATGTCCTAGGGAATCGGTAGAAGTCGAGTGGTGGCAACACTACTCGCGAGATATAAGTTAATGGTTGGTTTACTGTTTTTAAGAAGAATGTTAAGAGAAGGATGAGATGGAAGTGAAGATGTTAATAAGCTGAGACCGGACGGGCCCCGTAGGAGAAAGGGCAAGACGGAGATGAGGTCTTGCAAGGTGGTAGCCCCGTCCGTGTCTGGTCAAGGACCGTACCGTTGTCGGCTTAGTTGAACAAGTTTGAACGTACCGCACTACATGCTGGTATCATGGGCCCGAGCAAGCTGATGTACCCTATCGCCCCGAGAGATGTAGCGTAGCCGGCTCTCTTTATCGGCTGTCGGTGAGAGGATAGTCTCACGGGAGGGAGATGGGTCGACCACGAGGATAGTCGTGGCGTCGCCATACTTCCGGGGAGTTGGAAATGGCTAGTCTGCTGTCAGGTGCTAGCGGGAAAAGTTGTCGTATACGATCGGTGTGATGCGTATACGTCGTGTAGTCGGGTTTTGCCAGCTGGTATAAATCGATTCGAATCGCTGTCCCTCGCAGTAATGAGTACCGCTTGTTTAGCTCGTCGCATCGTAGTAATCAACTGAAAGATGAGGAGGAAAGATGAAAGAACTGTTGGTTGGAATTGATCTTTTTCCTGCAAACTTGATTGCAGTAGTTGTAGACGGCAAACTTTGGTTCCTAATGAACTTAATTGTGAGCTAAAACTTGAAAGTAAGGATCTATTATTAGTGCTGTTTTCGCAAGAGAGTCAACTCCACAGCCGGAAAGCCTTTGCATACTAGGCGTCGGCCTTAGCGTGCCTCGTTGACGGGTCAGTCTTGTTGACTATTAGAATACTCAAGGTTTGTTCGTTACCTTTCGGGGGATGAGTAGTGCTATCACGACTTGTACGGCAGTTTTCCCGAGGAGGAGCAGTGTCCCGAGGGAGGTTCCCTGCAGTGGGAACGAATCCCCACACCTTGAAGAGAGAGAATCGTGGTGTACGACGGGCTCAGTACATCACGCTAGTGGTCTTTGTTGTAAAGTTCAAATTTCCGCTGCAAGACTCGTAGATTGTTAAACTTCATTAATGTATTATGCTTCCGCTGTACAATGCTTGTATTTCGAAAATCTGGTTGTATTATACCATGATGTATATATTCCGGCTTGTATGAGATGATGAACTGTTGTAACTCGCTGCGTCGAGTGTTCCCCTGTACCGAGTCCTGGGTGTCCCGGAGGGGATGTCACAGGCTGGTGAACTCCAAGCCCTACTTGGCTTTCTCCAGCACACACCGAACCTAGAGAAACTCATTCTTCAACTCTGTCAGGTATACTTATCTCTCAAAAATTTTAGCTGCAATATTGTGAAAATTATTATGCACTGGGTGAAATTTGTAAATGTATCTTGTGCAGGGAGAAATATTTGAACTTGAAATGCAAGACAACAATCTAGTTGAACGATCGTTTTCCCTGAGTAAACTTACGGAAGTCAAAGTTAGATGTGCAAAGATTGATGAAAGAGCTCAAAGAATCTTGCAGGTCTTGAGTCCAATTGGAGTCAACCTTAAAGCCTTTGACATCCAGAAGATTTAGAAAATGCAGTATCAATGTAAGTAACATAAGGCCAGTGATGATCAGATTTACTGATTAAATGGAAAATTCACTTTGCCTGATGCAAAACTTCTGGTGTTTCATTTCTGTTGCTATGCAAAATATGACCAGGTAAGAAAAGGAGTTTTTGGGGTTCCATTTACCATCAGTGTTTTTCATGTATATTTTCCTTGCAATTGTTGACTTCACTTTATTTGTGGATTTCTTTTACTTGTATAACTTTATCATGGAATGCACAGAAACTGAAAAGCTGGAGTTCAATTCAATTAAACACGAATGTGTTACCTCAGGACATTTATGTTTAGAGTATACTTTGTAGTCTAACAGTAAAATATTGTTTTTCAAATCAGTGGTCATCTCTGGGGTTAAGAGAGTTGTTTTTAGGTGCACTGTAGTTATTGATTGACATATCTCGAAAGCTCTGCCAAATATCTAGTTCAAGTTTCTAGGTTCTATGACATCAAAGTAGCCCGGTTATAATTTAAACGATATCATGCTTTTTCTTCGTACTAATCAGTTTAAGTTGGTGTGGGATCTTGGTATGGGTTGTATGGAGTCATGTTTTCATGTTTCTTCTTCGTACTATTTTCTTGTTTGTATAATGTAGTCATTGACAACTCTCTTGCTAATTTGTGAAAAAAATAGCACTGGATTGTTACATTATGACAAACAACCCATGTCAAGTAGCTACCTTTTTGTTTCCATATGCGTTGCTTCTCTGAGCTTATTTCATTTTCCTTCAGTCCTTTGTGACAGGTTGTCTGTCTCGAGGAGCAGCGAGAAGTGTCTATCTGTATTTCTGTTGGTGATGCGACAAGTATGCGGGGCAGTTTATCTGTGGGGCGTCTTATGCCTGACAATTGCAGTGCTAGTAGTGTTCTTGTACCTTGTTTCTCATGTTAAATTATGTCATCTTCTAATTATGTGTACGTAGTAAGCATTTTGTAATCTGGACCAATGACCTTGTTGCATTTTATCATGGTTGTTCTGAAGAATGTTGCAGTGATTGTACTAACAATTGGCACGGTACTGGCTCTATGGTAAAGTAAGCAGGAATGATCTTATTTGATTAGTGGTTTTGGCTTAAAAATTCATTTCTTAGTGGATTGAATATTTTAAGAAATGACCAATGACCTTTTTGAAGTTTTGTCCCATTTTTTAAAGAAATTCTAAGCAATGTAATTGTCATTGGATATTTGAATGTCTTGCGTGAGTGATCTTAGTTGAATGGAGATAGTGCAATGGAGGCTCTTATTTTTCAGGTTTCCTCATTCATCTACATAAGAAGGTATTAGTAATTTTCTGGTGTGAACATCATATGTTTATATAGTCTGCTATGGTTGGAGCATGTTGTTTTCTCAGATCATGGAAAACAAAATTTCAGCCTCAACAGCAAGCAACCAGCAACCTGGATTTTAGCTTTTATTACATAATTTGACCAGTAAGCAAATGAAATGAAATGGAGGATTGCACAAGTCTTATTTTTATTCTCTATCCCTGTTACGACTTGTGTATTTGTTCTCTATCCCTGGTATGACCTGTGTATTTGTACCTTCCATAAAGTCATCTTACTTCAGTTTTGTTAGAAAAAGTCTTTGTTGTACAGGTAGATCTATTGTGAGATAAAGTCGTCTAAGGCCAATCTCAATGGAGAGTGTCATCACACAGTTACCAAAAAAAATTCTTAAGAACCGTGCCAGTGGAGGGTCATGGTGATGAAACTCATCTCTCATCTCATGACACTCCCTCTCTTCTCTCTCATGCCATGTCAGCAAATTTAATGCTCATGACACTACCATGACACTCCCATTAAGACTGGCCTAACAAAACTAGACTATTGTTTGCCTAGAAATTTTGAAATTTAATTTATTGATATTTCCTGGTACAGGTATCTGATGACGGAATGAGAATTTGTCCCTGATACGATTTGTTTAATGTTGCAATTTTCCTTAATTTTTCATTTTTGTACATCCACTTCTTTTCTAACAGAAATAGCTAATACTGTTGTATCTATTTTTGTTTTTCTTTGTTTTATTTGTTCACTTGTTGGTGGAGTTCCTTTTGTGGTCAATATAGATTTTCATTAGTGGCCTATATGGCCTCGTATTCTTGCTTCTAAGGGCATGTACAACGGTGAGACGGGGGTTGTGTTTTAATCAATGATACAGACAGCTGAACAAATAGCTCATACAACCCAGAGACGACTTTACTGTCCGCAGGCAATTTAATACTGCACATACAATAAAAGATCATTTGTGCATACTATTTTATGGCCATTTGATAGAAAATTTATCAAGCATAAATAAGAGCAACATGGTTGCAATTTTTTTAGAAATCATAATATAGTAATTATATTATATATGGTTTACAATTCCTTTTGTCTAATTTTCTTTGTTGCCATAGCATTGCTATATGTGATCGATTAGATCCTTCTTGAGCTTCCTATGAGTTGGTCGAGCTCTGATAATTGAATTTATACGAAGTGCCTCTGCGAAAATTGGGTTAGAACAGAAGTTTCCTCCTGAACCTTGTCAATCACCTGAAGGAGGAGGTGGGAAATCATTCAGTTGATATTGAAAAAACAAGGCTGACCGGATAGAAACTAAGATGTTCAATTAGCAAATATGAGGCACCACTGCATTTTGTCAAACAGATTAGCCATTTTCAGATTGCATCACATTTTCAGATTTAGGTTCAGGCTATGCTGTCTGAAACAGGGCACTATGTTCAGATTACTACTTAGTGCAGGAAAATGAGAGACACATGAAAAATTCTGACCAGCCCACCAGAAAAATGAGAAACACATGAAACATAGCAATCTGATTCGCAAAATAAAACTGTTGCCTCCTGGCGCTCCTCGCTGCTGGAGTAGCAGCAACGATTCTGTCAATGTGAACCATGAGGAGCGGCGCGTCGCCGCGTCGCCGGACATGTCGTGCAGGATGTCCGCGGGCACGGCGAGGAACATGCTCTGCTCGGCCACCGGCGGCAACCCGCCGGACAAGTTGCTGCTGGCCACTATGCCCATCATCATGGTCATGTTGTCCCTGTTGCTGGCGACCTATGCCTAGAGCTTGCACCTGTACTGGTCCGCCCAGTCCGTGGCGACGCCATTGGCCCGCACGCACACCAGCGCGACCGCGACCGTCAACGCGCGACGGCGCTCGCGGAGACGAGGAACACGCGGCGGTCCTCCTCGCGGACGAGCGCGTGCCAGCCGCGTGCAGCTTGCTGTAGCTGACCGCGGTGACGAGCCAAGCGTGCGCGGCGGCGAAGTGCTCGCAGAGGAGCGCGCGGCAGGAAGATTAGGGCAGGGAAGTTGCGGACTCGCGCGCGGTAGAATGATTTTGGCAGCGCGCGGCAGGAGGTTTCATGCGGCAGAGAGCGCTCCCCGCGCCGGATCCGCCTGCGGCGTCGGTAGACGAAGACGACTTGTACAACGCTGCCGAGGTCGACGCTTCGGTGTGGGAGAACGGGAGACAGTCGTCTCGCGAGACGACGCGAGCGCTGTCTCCCCGTGGCGGCGGGGGTCGATTTGCAAAAATGCTAAGATAGAGACGGCATACAGACGCCCGTTGTATATGCTCTAATGTTTGCCTTGGGAATAATCCGGTGCTGCTGTTTGATTATAACCTATAATTAATGAAAGTACAACTGACTGCATTATTGAAAAATGTATGGAACCGGGCCTATTTCTTTTTTTTAGAATAATGGGGCCTATTTGTTTGGGAATGGGAATAATGCCTATGCCCGGTAAGATGTTGAACAATAGTACTCAAATCTTGTTCTGCTTTTTATCTGTACAGGTTTCAATTTAGATGAAGTGGAAATTTCTGAGTAATATTTGCAGCCACAAGGATACTTTGTTTGCTTCTTGTCTTAGCACTCTTTGAAGGAATTACACAGATTATGTGCCTAACAGGTTGCTTTAACCTGGAAGTTTAGTGCAGTCCCTTATCGTCTACATGATTGCTAGTCTTATATGTCCATTTGCCGCGCTCTTGTAAGTCGAAAAGCTGAAACTTCAGTATCAGTAAATGCAAACACTGAAACTATTTCGTGCAAACGTGCTCATTACAACTCATGATTGCCATTTCTGAATTGCTTATATCGGCAAAGAGGGGCATTTACGTTTTAACTTCCACTTCTGAAACATTGATGATGCTAAACATGCATGTCATACACAAGTGCGACCTGCTGATACATGTGCATGTTCTGTATTGTCATTATTCTGGAACATGTTGCTCAGAGTTTTGCACTGTAACCATGCAACTCCCGCGGTGAACTATGACGTGTACCGAATGGTACCGTATTCTTTAGAATGACAAAATTACATTACATGGTATTTGTCACGCTATCAAACGGTTGAGACACTTGGTAAAGTTTGGAGATGATGTGACACTCCGTGGCACATGTTTGCGAGTTAGCATTTCTTAAAACTAACCTCAGGTCTAGTGGAACCCCTCCAAGAAAACTCATTGACATGCAACATGGTTTGGGCTGTAAATAAATTCAAATACACTTTGAATTGAACTACAACTCAAATTTTTACAACACAAGTATGGTCAACCAAAAATATATATTGTAGAGCATGTCAGAAGAAAAATCTAGGACAAAACCCCACTGGATTTCATCAAGGTTTGATACCTGAAATAAATTAAAGAATCTTAACTTTTAAGCACTTTCTTTGAATTTTCAGAATTAATCTAGAAAGAGTTATTGAGTAAACTCAACGTGCATGTCACTTTCTAGAGTTGTACAATCCAGAACAATTTCCCTTTTTAATTTTTTAGCTTGGGAAGGCCTCGAGTTTGGCCACGGTCTGAAAAAGGGGAGAAAAAGAAAGATGCCGGTGGCATATTCCGCCGGGCCTGCCGGTCCGCCGCACGGGACGAGGCATGGGCCTCCTGGCCGCGGCCCACCTGGTCGAGGACAAGGGGAGCGCCCCAAGGCCCGGTCGGAACCACACACCCCCCCCCCACCCCCCACATTTCTTCCCCTCTCCCGAGCTCCCACTCCGGTCTCGTCGTTCCGTCGTCGTGGGTCGTCTCCTCACGAGCCGCTCCGCCACAAGCTCCGCTTTGACCTGCTCTAGCTTCACGAGCTGTCGCTAGGACCGCCATGGCCCGTGGGTGAAGAATCGGGGAAAAATCTCCCTCACCGGCCACCGGGATCTCGCCGCGAAATTCCCCTCTCCGGTGAGCTCCAAGCGCCCTCTCTTCTCTCATGGGTGCGCGCGGTTGCGTGGGACCTTCCTAACCCCCTTTCCCTTGATTTTCCGACAAGGAGGTGCCGGACCCTCTTTTTCCCTCCCCGCCATCGCCGGTCTTTCGCGAGCTCCATCGCGTGGGCCACCTAGGGGGCTGCTCATCCTCCTTGGAGTGGACGCCGGTCTTCCTCGAGCTTCCCCGAACCTCCACGAGCTTTCGGTCGTGGAGTGGTGCTTCCCGAGCATGAGTTGCCTTGCCGAAGCCTTGCCGTCCGCCCTCGCCGCCGCCGGTAGCTCCGTGGTGAGACCACCACCCGCTCGACCCCACTACCGGACCCGCCATGACGCGCCGAATCCCGAGGACCAACTCGCTAGGCCCCGTGTCGCCCGGCGCCGTTCCGGCCGCCACGCCGCCACTTCCCGGCCATGCGCCGGTGAGGCCCGAGGCCACGGGGTGGGCAACACGACCCGAGAATCCCGAGTGGCCATAGCCACACGTGGATCCGGGACCCTATGGTCCCCGGTGTGGCACCCACGGCGCGGGATTTAATTTTAATTCCCAATGGCATTTTTGTAATTAAGGCCAAATTTCATTTAAATTTAGGAAATTCATATCTAGAGTTCTAGACCTCGAAAAAATGCAAACTAAAATTTGTTGGAATCCTTGAGACATGTACTATTTTATAGTGCATTTAGTTTGATATTATCAGAGGCAATTTAGGCTAATCTCTTTTAGGAAGGGCTTTATTAATTATCTAATTGCCCCAAATTATGAAGCTTAGTTCAATTATTATCCATAGCATGTGCTTAAGGACCAGAGGCAATTTAATTGCTATTTTACTTAGCTTTTGTTAGGATTAATGAATTATTTTTCTTGCATATGTGATAATAATTTAAATGCTTCATGGGAGTTGATGAAATAAAATAGTGTGTTAAATTGCAATTAAATCATTTCACCTCGCTGGACACCAAGTTATTTCATACTCACAAATTACATGTATTTGATGAAATTCACACATGTTCCATAAAATGTTCAAATCATGTTTTCATCAAATTCACAAATCAACTTTGCATCATGTAGGCTGCGGTGCTTGAACGCGGTGACCGGCGGAGGAGCCGGAAGCTGCTATCGTTGCTGACCAAGCTGCTTAGAGTCAAGCTCAAGGCAAGCCCCGGTGCACAACCTATTTATGTTACGTTTTTCATTTCATCACTACATGTTTGTGTACTGTGGACTAGGTGTATAGGAGTTGAGATGAAACCCTAGCATACGGTAGGATCCTGTTATCCTTGTTCGCTTGCCCTACGCTAGATGCTTGCTTAAATAGGGCGATGATCCGTCGAGTGGTACGGAGACCACTCGTAGATAGGACAATCACCTTTTTGGACACAATGCCAAGTATATGAGAAGAGAATGAAAATTGGAGTCGGACGGGCAACTTAGGTGGAAAGTGAATGACTGAAAGGCTCTTCAAGGTAGTAGCCCCGTTTGTGCACACAAGGACCGCATCATGTCCGGCCCATGTGGATTAAGTTTGAACGTACTGTTTTGCATGTTGGAGTTTATGGGTCTAGTAAACCGACATAGCGATGGATTACTGTAAGGTTGGAAGATTTCCCGACTCCCTTGGTTACTAGGCGGTTTTTGAGAGGAGAGGAGGGAGCACTCTACTCACGGATGACGTCCGGGACGACATCGCGTGAGGGACCCGTCTCGGGGGCGGTAAGACTCGGACGACCTTACGGTGCCCGACCGAAAGGTTGTCTCATGCGGCTTCCGGGAAGCCCGTATGTGACGTGCGGACAGGTTTCTCCTGCAGGATGTAAATCGATTCGGATCGCTGCCCCTCATAGTAACGAGTACCACTTGTCCCAGCGCCGGAACATAGTAAGAAGAGAACCATTCATGATTATGATTATGATTAATTTGCTGTATTGCTTAATTACTTGATTGAAAACATGTAATGCAGTAGCATAGTGCAAAATAAATTTATTCTTTTGAGTAACTTAATAAAACTGCTAAAAAAATTGAAAGTAGCGATTTACTTGTAGGCCAGCTTAGTGCTTAATTTTTACCCTACCCCTGGCCTTTGCATGTCTAGGAGTCGGCTATAGATGGCCACTTTGACGGGTCGATCTTGCTGAGCTCTAGTTGCTCGAGCTTTGCTCTATGTGGTTTTCGAGAGGACCCCGTCGAGCAGGAGATAGTTGCTTGGAGATGACGTCTAGCGGGATCGGTCCTCGGACGGAGGCCACTACACCCGGGAGTGGTGCGGTCCGGAGGAGTAGCGACGTTGATGTGCCGGTAAGGTGTTCTAGGGCAGGAACACCTGTCTCTACCGGATGCCTCGTGATGTATCGCCGAGAGAGCGATTATATCTTATTGCTTCGTTGTTTAGTTAATTTCCAAACTTATTTACTTCTGGTGCTTATGATACTAATGTAATCATGCACTTGGATGAATCTAAGAGACTTGGTCTTATATTTCATCGTGTCATGCTTATGTTTGTATGTTGTAATATCGGGTATCACGGGCGTGATGCCACCCATGATGATCCCGGAGACGAAACGCCTCTTCGTGAGGCGGGTCTGCATCACGGATGACTGCATTGCCGAGAAGATTCTTATTTGATTCACTACTACGATAACACTCTGCAGCGGCGGGCCAAAAGAGACCTTAGTGGCAGACACTAAAACTGCCACCGGGCATTTGCTATGGGGTTACATTCATAGTCATGGTCTCATGCCTACGACTATTCTAGTGCCTACATTAGTTTAAAAAGGCGTCGGTGGCAGTTTATGAAGCGCTACCGACGCCTTAATTACATTACAAAATAAGGTCCCAACACCTAGAATGAGGGTGGGTCCCAACGTGCTCGGGACTTACCCTAGACGCCCATCCGCTCGTGTTCGCCTGTCCGCCACACCGCATCGCACAACGGGCTCCACCAAAGGAGCCGCCGGTGGAGGAGGATAGGGAGCTCGCGCGAGGAAGGGCCGCCACCGCCGGAGGAGTAGGAGAGGGAGCCTACTCCGCCACAGCTTTCGCGCCCAAGGAGGCAGCCATCGTCGCCTCTGCCACACTAGATCTAGGAAGCGATCGACGGGGGCCGGAGGAGGAAGAAGAGGTGTGGGGTGGTGCGGTGGAGGGTTTGCCAAGAGCTCCGCTCATCGGCACCGGGAGCGCCAAACGCTTCGCATGTGGCCCCATCGGTGGCCCTTGCTCCTCATCCGAAGAGGAAGCGGAGGAGGAGGAGGAGGGTCACCGTAGGCGGAGGAAGGAGAGAGGAGGAGGGGTCCAGCCTAACCCTAACCCTAGCTAGAGGTGGTGATGCGGTGCGCGAGTGAGTGGCACTACCACGTCCACTGCCACTTATTTATAGGAGGTTGCTGTCCCTTGTGGCGGGCACTTTTGTCAGGCCCACAGCTAAATAGCCATTAGGCCATAGCTGCGGGCCTAATCGAAACCGCTACTGAGCCTCAAAAATCAGTAGTGAGCCTGCCTCCCCTAGCTGCGGGCATGTCTGCCATTATGTTCAACACGTAGTCACAATCCTTGCTGCGTCAATGTAGCGGCAAGGTGGTTCAAGTGACCGTTACTGTGTGTTATAAATGACGTTCGCCAGCGATATTGCAGTAGTGTTTTCCATTCACACCACGGGAAGACACTTTGATTGATTGGTGGTGGGCATGCATGGCTGTTGGACTTCAGGGCCGCTGCCCAGGGATTTCAAGATGCCCTTCTCGCCCTATGAGCTGCACTTCGGCTGATTCCAACAACTACACGTATGGGTTACATTCCAGGCGAACTAGCTTTTAATTTGAGAGCTATATACGTGTCAGAGCTATGATGAATTGGTTCGAATTTTCCACTTGCCTTTCTTGTTTCAGTCTCAACTATAGAGCCACTGAGAATATGGCCAAACACATCGTCTTCGGTGGTCTTATCTGGACGACTGGATCTCTCTTGCCATCAATTGATTGGATCAGAAACAATGTAGATGCTGCCGAGGGCGCGAGATTGAAAAGAGGAGACAAGACAATCCAGATGATAAAGCATGAATTTCAGAAGATCAGGGAGTCCCCAGGAAACGTAATTTCAAGCTGAGACTCTGAGAGCAATGCGTCGGAGACCTCTAAAATGGTTAGATTATACTGTATAGATAGCAAAAAAAAAAAAAACAATTTCTCATTATTTGTAAAAGCCTTCTAGCTTATAGATTCAGTTTTTTTACCAGAAACAATGGGAAACTTGCAAAACAGGGAGCTCGATCTTCACCACCGTAAACAAGAATTAGGAAAGTAATTAATTATGGGTTATTTAGTATGTTTAGGCACTACGGAAACGGCAAGTTTGTTGTGTGTCAATTGCACATTGTTCTTCTGTTCTTGTGTGCAACACACGACAAAGCTAACACGATAAAAAAAGCTGCCAACAAAGCTGGCCTTGCCGTGTGCCTTATTTCAGACACACGGCAAGCCCTTTGCCGTGTGTTATTTTGCAAACGACAAAATGTTTCTACAAAAAAATAGAGAAAAAAGCTCGAGAAAATAAAAAAAAAGTTTTCTTCCTATGGAGGCGCCACTAGACCATCCACTCATTAAGTCCCTTGTCGTGCCTTATCTCACAAAATTTTCACACACTACGTGAAAAAACCATCGACAAAGAAGGCTTTGCCGTGAGCTTTATTTTGGGCTCACAGCCACGGTAAAACCTTTGTCGTATGTCATTTTGCACACACAAAGTTTTTTTTTAAAAAAAAGAGAAAAAGCTCAAAAAATAAAAAAAAGTTTTTTTCCCAAGGGAAGCCACACCAGACCACCCACTCATCAAGTCCTTGTCGCGCCTTATCTCACAAAATTTTCACACACTATGTAGTTGGTGGGATTTGAATGGTGCAAAGTTTTTTTTTGCAAAAAAGAGAAAAAACTCGAAAAAATAATAATAAAAAGTTTTCTTTTCTTGAGGGAGGCCCACCAGACCATCCACTCATATCTAGTCCCTTGACACGCCTTATGTCACAAAATTTTCACACTATGTGGATGGTGTGATCTGAATCTGAGACCTTCCCTTCACGTGATAACGACCTCTTCCGCTGCACCACAATGTCACATGTGACTACAACCCATTTTGATTGGATAAACAATATACCTAATAGAGTGTAAATTGCTTATTTAAATCCCTAAACAAATTTAAATTAAAAAATTTATCAACCCATTTTAATTCTATACATATTAGCACACGAAAAAAAATATTTGCCGTGTGTCCCAAAAAAAATATACAACAAAAGTCTCGGACACATCACAAAGATTGATTTTCCCGTAGTGAGAATTCATGCATGGCCTTGGGCTTTGCCCCACACATGTACAGGCCCATGCACGTCTGGCTTTGGCCGTGATGCTAGGGCTTGCCTTTGCCGCCTCCCTTCCTATTTGTATCAAACTATTAATGTTCGGTGATTGAGTTATGATTGCATGATTTACCCAATCTGTTCCAAAGCTGTTATCACTACTGCAAAACAACCCTGCAATATCGGGGAAAAACCCATTGTAGTATCGGGCAATCCAGCCTATACTACCTAAACGTTATTAAAGACACGACCATAGTAATAGCGGGTAAACTACCAATATTGCAAGCATGCTTAAAAATTAAATAAAAAAGAACACACAGGGCACCAGGCCCGGGTTAGGACCAGACCGCCACCAGCCCGGTCACCACCCAGCCGGATCCTAGTGGCCGAAGTGCTCCTCCCGGCAGGATCTAGCGGTCGACCAGCTGCTGTTGGCTGCGTTGGACGACGGACTCGGCTCCTCGCCGGATCGGCACGCTCCCGGGCTTGGTTGGATCCAACCACCTTGTTGCCCAAATCCGGCGTCGGGTAGGGCGAAGAAGAGTGAGGGAGGAGGTTGGCGCGGTGGAGCCGAGGCTGGATCCGACAGCCTCCTCGCTGGATCCAACGCCCGCTAGCCGGATCTATCGTCGGGGAGAGTGGAGTGCGACGGAGGGGCGCAATGCGGCCAGGCCGGACTGGATCGACGAGGGGGCACGACCAGCCGGGGAGAGCGTCCAAGATGGGCGTGACCGGCTGGGGAGGGGCGTCGAGGAGGGCACCGAGGAGGGCGTGACTGGTCGGGGAGGGGCGCGGGGATGTAGCTGGTCGAGAGAGAGAGAGAGAGAGAGAGAGAGAGAGAGAGAGAGAGAGAGAGAGAGAGAGAGTAGAAGTGAGCATGAGGGACTCGGCGGTGGAATGAAAATGGGTTTCACTACGGGAAACAGACGGTATGCCGTGTGCCAAGGGCACAAGATATATGGCACACGACACGGTTTGTGCCGTGTGCCATTGATGGCACCGCACACGCGGCACAGAAATTGCCAGCAAAGAAACTGTTCCGTGTGCCATGTTTCGGCACACGGCACGGTTAGGAGCAATCGTGTCGTGTGCCTAGAGAGCACACGACACGGATAGTTGACGGGGCCGTCATTGTGACACCCGTCTATGCCGTGTGCCTGGCCCGGCACACGACACAGTAGCAATCTGTGCCGTATGCTCTGACCTTGGCACACGACACAAATTGAAGCTGTGCCGTGTGCCGGGGCAATGGCACACGGCACAGAGGCCTAAATCTGCCACTAAAAGCTGCGGCGCAGAGGTCACCTGTCAACATCCCGCTCCAAGATTCCACCCCAATCCAACAAAACTGAGGCAGCAAATCAGCACGCATGCACCTACTTGCTCACGGTCATCCCGTTCTTGGTAGCACTACCGCGGCCCCCTTCATCCCCACCACAACAAAGGTCTAGATCTGGCGGCGGTGGCTTGGCAGCGAGGTCGAGGGCGGGGGCTTCTAGTCCAGATCCAGTAACGGTAGCTTCTCAAGGTCGAGGGCGGCAGGCTATCCGTGCTTGAGGTAGGCGGATGTGGGGAGATGCCATGGGCTCCGATGATAGGCGCAGCGGAAGGTGGTGGCGAGCATATGCCTCGGCGAATCGGGGGACGTTGTGTGCTCGTCTAGGGGGGACGAACGGCGCTCCGGTACGGCGGTTCATTGCCGCGCGGTGGCGGCTGGGCGCGAGGTCGAGGTCATGGGCGTGAGGCAGGTAAGATTTTAGAGTTCGAATGGGGTGTGCTGGATGCTAGGCTGCGGGGAGATGCAAAATATTCCAGAGAGGAGGGATTGTTGTATTCTCTTTTACCGACCAACCGTTCGACATCTTGGGAGACATTTACCGATCGATGATTCAACAGTAAATACTATGATAATTAGCGACCGACTACGCATAGGTATAGGCAGGATTACCGACTGACTGTCGGTTGTCTGTTTTTACCAACGGACCTTCCGTAGCTAGTATTGGTCGGTAAAAATGTATCGTGGTATAGTGACAATCGGTTGTGCCGTGTGGAATTTATGGGGCACACGACACGGAGGTCTTTGTGTCGTGTGTATAACGGGTTCAAATGGGCCTCAAGGTGGGCCATGGGTGTACAATAATAACGAACGTATGGTGAAGTCATCAGGCCCGATTTTGCTGCATCGTTTTTAATATCGACTTCATATGACATTATAGTGCTTGTTATTGTTGTTCATTTTTAATATCTGGCATTGCTGATGTCATCGACGTCCAATATTACAGTGACCCCTGTAATGGCGTTACCCCTTGATAACTTCAACAATGTGACACTGCAACAGTATTTTTTTATATGCCCGCTATTACTTGGAAAATGACTCCTAATATTGTTGGGTCTTTTGTAGTAGTGTATGATAGCTTACTTATGATACATATGAAGCATGACTTCATTTTAACTTACGTTGTACTCATATGATAAAATAATACTTCATCATCCAGGTTTATTTGGCATTGTGGCCATATTTTTTGGATGTCTAGGTTCACATAATGTTCTTTTAATATGGACAGATGTGTTGTCTAGATTCATTGAATGTTCAATGAACCTGTTATCTGGGACAGACACAATATTGAATAAAAACTAGTGGGCCAATTTGCTTAGTTGCTTACCAGGTTTTGTATAGGACTGAAGGGAGAAGACCTATGTTGTGGTATTGTTGAATTTTCTTTCATGCAGGTGGACGAGGTTTCGTTCCGATCCTTTGGGGGGAACCACATGTATCCGGTATCAGCAGAAATACATTTAACTGATATTCTCAAAAAAAACATTTAACTGATCATTTTATTTCTTTCACTTTGTTTTGTATGAAAAAAAACTACAACGGTAACATTTCAATTTGAGCCCCTTCATTAATTACTACCATTATACGGGCTATAGCTGTTAGCAGTAAGCAATAACCTTCCATTTTCCCCGTGAACTGTTAACAGGCAATTCAGAGTTGTCTTCATCCTTGGCTGCCTGCGATACCAAAAGAGCAGATCCCACCATTTTTCCCTTTCGCCATTCCTTCCTCCTGCAGATCCCTCCATTGACCCTTGTAGTTCCATCTAGCTCTCTAAGTCCTGTTCCTGTCCATCAAAAGCAGCCATTCTCAGTCTCAGATCAGCTGAATGGCGCCCCAGGTCGACCTGATCAGCGACCTGCCGGACGGCGTCCTCAGCCACGCCCTTGGCTTCCTCCCAGTGGAGCTGGCCGTGCAGACGAGCTGCGTCGCCCAGCGGTGGCGCCATCTCTGGAGCACGTCCATGCGTCGCCTTCGATTCATTTCGGAGGGGAGACTCGTGAGCGCCTTCCATTTCAACATGCTCGTCTACCGCGTGCTCCTCCAGCGGGATCCGATCTTGGCTTTAGATGAGGTCGAGTTCACGGCCGAGACCATCAGGTATTGGCACGACCATGACATCGACCTCGATGCCTGGATCCAACATGCGTTGTTGTGCAGGGCTTCTGTGCTCCGTCTCCGAATCCTTTTTGCTCGGCGTCATAGGCTAGATGGGACTGCTGCATTTGCCTCAGAATATCTGAAAAGATTGGAGCTAACTTGTGTGATTCTGTATGGCAATATTTGTGATTTCTCGAGCTGTACTGCTCTGGAGGACATCGAGATGGCGCATTGTGGCATCTGCACAGATAGGATACTGTCCCAGTCTGTTGTGCACCTTCGTATCACCGACTGTTTTTCTTTGACAATGTCCGGACTCGTGTCTCGGCCCCTAGAGCCAAACTAGTCGAGCTTGACTATAGCAGTCTCAAAGCTCTGTTCCTTGAAGCCATTCCTTCATTAGAAACCGCAATCGTGAGGCCTCGCAGCCTGCTGGACCTCTGCCGCCGTAGGGCTGATTCAGGAGAACGTTGTGGGCTCTGTGCAAAATGTTCAGGTGATGATTACATTGGTTGTTGTCTGCACTTTAGGGGTTTGGCTAGTGCTGTGAATTTGGAGCTGATAGCTGGCCCTGCAATGGTATGAATAATTCTCTGCACATTAAATCTCAATCTGCACTTTGTTATTTCATTGGTTTCAATACTATTTTGCACTTTGCTCAGACTGTTTTTAGAAGAGACATGAGGTGGTGCCCCACATTTACTAGACTAAAGGCGTTGCTGATGAACGATTGGTGCGTTGAAGCCGATCTTGATCCACTTGTCTGTATACTGGAACATGCACCCGTGCTTGAAAATCTGACTCTTCAATTACGCAAGGTACATCATTTTTTAGCTGGTGACAAGTTTGTATTTCATGCGAACTACTGGTCATTATATATTGTTCATATACTGAATGTTTCAGGTCCCCGAGCTACTGAAGGACATTGAAGGAAAAAAAGGACGAATGAAGAGACCAGCTAGTATATCGGATTGCCTCAAGAACGTTGTTGTCAAATGTGAACAGAATAATGTGATGGTGACGAAAATTTCAGAACTTTTTGACACATTTGGCATTGAAAAACTATCAACATAACTTCTGAATAGTCTGAAAATGCATGTGAGGTAATATGTTACTCTTTGGAACCACTTCAGACAATAGTAACAACTTTATGTTTACAGAATTACTGAAGTTTTCTGATTATTCAATAAAAGATCTTACAGGTTATTAATGTTACTTTGTTTTACATTTGTTTATTACCATTTGGTTGCTTCTTTCTGGTTCTTATGTAGTTTCTGTTTGCATACAAATGATCATGATTGAAATATTTGTTTTTCATATATATTGTTGTTGTTCTCTTTGCCCCTTTTTCCTTTTCCTACTTATTTTTGGTTTGGTATGTTGTGCAGTTTCTTATAATACTTTGTACTGCCGAACATCATATCAATAAATTCTGAAGCTCGTGAGTTATTAGATAGTGCATGACCTAGTTCTTATAAGGTGCCACATACGTATCTTTTTTTTTTGTATGTGTGTGTACCACTTCGTAGCTTATCGGTTCAAGGAAACAAAAACACAAGCATGATTGTTTACTTGAAACATCAGACTCAAATGGATATTTACCTTCAAAGCATCAGAAAGTAATTGGAAATCAGCGCAAAAAATTAGTTGGATTCACTACTCAAATAAGCTATCACTAACTTCATTTATCTTAGGGTTTTTTATCAAGTAACTTGACCAACTATTGGTGCAGGTACCATTACAAGTAATGAGGACACACATTGTACTCTTGATTGTGCTAAAAACTTTCAAACAATTTGGGAGCGCAAGGGAAAATTGGTCGTGCTTTTAATTTCTGCGTTCATCTCATGCAAATTCCAGTTGTAGGAACCCATATGTAATGTGAATTTTGTAAGATCAACTTTGTTATGCCACCATTCTGTTCTGGTGCATTTCTCGGCTATATGGAACTATTCTCTGTGTGGGTACTCGACACTTACTGAATATTTGCTTGAATTTGATGTGTTGTACTGTGATTTATCATTCCATTTTTAGTATCGTCAAAAGTTGTTAAAATAGAGGCGGATACATAAACACCATTGAAAGTTTATTTAAATATTATAAAAACAACGGGCTACTGTTGGATGCTCACCACTAAAAATCCATCACACAATATAAAAAAATTAAGAAAACACATCTAAGCCCAACAAATCCCAGCCCATTACCAATGCTCGGAACCTACTTGGGAGAGGGTGCACGCGACCATCTCCTCCTCCATTATTGCTCGAGCTTAGAACCAAGCCATGGATCCAACGTTAGGATGTCACGCTGCGAATGTGCCTGACACCATCTGCTCCTAGGACTATGCATCAGTTACACAGATGGTCATGTTTACGCTTTGCTTGGAGGAGAGGATGGCGATGGAGAAGATTCGCGGCCTGCTCGAGCTCGGTGATGCGGGGGTGAGAGGGGCCTTCTATCGCCTTGTCGTGCATGTTGAGGACATTCTGCACTTTGTTCAGACTGTTTTTAGAAGAGACATGAGGTGGTGCCCCATATTTACTAGACTAAAGGTGTTGTTGATGAACGATTGGTGCGTTGAAGCTGATCTTGATCCACTGATCTGCATACTGGAACATGCACCCGTGCTTGAAAATCTGACTCTTCAATTACACAAGGTACAACATTTTTAGCTGGTGATAAGTTTGTATTTCATGCGAACTACTGGTCATTATATATAGTTCATATACTGAATGTTTCAGGTCCCCGAGACACTGAAGGACATTGAAGGAAAACCAAGACGAATGAGGAGACCAGCTAATATATTGTATTGCCTCAAGAACGTTGTTGTCAAATGTGAACAGAATGATGCAATGGTGATGAAAATTTCAGAACTTTTTGACACATTTGGCATTGAAGCAACCATCAACATAACTTCTGAATAGTCTGAAAATGCATGTGAGGTAATATGTTACTATTTGGAACCACTTTCAGACAATAGTAACAACTTTCTGTTTTCAGAATTGCTGAAGTTTTCTGATTAACCAATAAAAGATCTTACAAGTTATTAATGTTACTTTGTTTTACATTTTTATTATCATACGGTTTCTCCTTGCTAGTTCTTATGTAGTTTCTGTTCGCATACAAATGATCCTGATTGAAATATTTGTTATTCATATATATTGTTGTTGTTCTCTTTACTTTTCCTATTTATTTTTGTTTTGGTATGTTGTACTGTTGCTTATAATACTTTGTTCTACCGAACTTCATATCAATAATTTTTTGAAGCTTATGAGTTATTAGCTAATGCATGACCCATTTCTCATAAGGTGCCACATACGTATCTTTTTTTTTATGTGTGTGTACCGCTTCGTAGCTTATAGGTTCAAGGAAACAAAAACACAAGCATGATTGTTTACTTGAAGTGAAAGGGCCTTTACCTCACTGGTAAGGTGCCTGAGTTGCACCTCCTAGGTCTCGAGGTTCGACTCCCAGTGGGAGCGAATTTACAATCTGGGTTAAAAAATCTCCTCTCCTCTCCCCGCACCAAAGCATTTGGTTAAGGCCCTGCTTCTGGAAGCAACGGTGCCCATGGTGGCCCCGGCCCAGGTTCTCATAAGACTAGTGGTCCCAATGTAAGGGGGAGGGGTTTTCTTGATCTGCGTGAGAGGATCTTCTCCTTAAATGCAATGCCCGGGGCCGTCATACCCCCGCAGGTCAAGTTTTTTTATTGTTTACTTGAAACATGAGAGTCAAATGGATATTTACCTTCAAAGCATTAAGCTATGAGTAATTAATTGGAAATCAACGTAAAAGAATTAGTTGGATTCGCTACTCAAATAATCTATCGCTAATTTCATTTATCTTAAGGTTTGTTATCAAGTAACTTGAGCAACCTATTGGTGCAGGTACCATTACAAGTAATGATGACAAGCTCTGGACTCTTGATTGTTCTACAACTTTCAAACAATTCAAGAGCGCAAGGGAAATTTTTCGTGCTTTTAATTTCTAAGTTCATCTCATGCGAATTCCAGTTGTAGGAACCCATGTAATGTGAATTTTGTAAGATCTACTTTCTTATGGCACCATGCTGTTGTGGTTCACTTCTGGGGTATGTTGAACTATTCGCTGTGTGTGTGGGTACTCGATACTTACTGAATATTTACTTCAATTTCATGTGTTGTACTGTGATTTTATCATTTATTAAAAATTTACTTCAATTTCATGTGTTGTACTGTGATGTTATCATATATTTTTTAATATCGTCAAAAGTTGTTAAAATAGAGGCAGATACATAAACACCATTGAAAGTTTATTTAAATATTATAAAAACAACGGGCTACTGTTGGATGCTCACCACTGAAAATCCATCACACAAAATAAAAAAATTAAGAAAACACATCTAAGCCCAACAAATCCCAGCCCATTACCGATGCTCGGAATCTACTTGGGAGAGGATGCACACGACCATCTCCTCCTCCATTGTTGCTCGATCTCAAACCCAAGCCATAGATCCAAAGTTAGGATGTCACGCTGGGAATGTGCCTGACACCATCTGCTCAGATTTGTTGTAGTGGCCTGGATCCGATGTAACCTCCTAGGACTAAGCACCAGTTACACAAATGGTCATGTTTCCACTTTGCTTGGAAGAGAGGAGGGCGATGGAGGAGATTCGTGGCCTGCTCGAGCTCGGTGATGCGGGGGTGAGAGGGGCCCTCTATTGCCTTGTCGTGCATGTTGAGGAACGAGGCCGGAGAGGAAACCCAAGCATCGTGATCTATCTCGATATAATCCACTCCGCCAGTTGACCACCGCAAAAGGTGTTGTGCAGGGCATGTCACCACTAACCCTCATCCGTATAGGGTGAAGAGTAGTCCATGAACCGCATGGGAGCAGAACGTGAGACACACACACACACGCAGAGAGAGAGAGAGAGAGAGAGAGAGAGAGAGAGAGAGAGAGAGAGGAGGAGGAGGTGCCCAGTGGGTGTGCTGGAGGCTAAGGGCTGTTTTTATATTCTAGGGTTTAGATGAGTGGGTGGGCATTGTGAATCTCAACCATTAAATTTTGATGAAGGGTAAAAAATAACTTATTTGCAGTGGTGGGTACTCATATTATCAAAACCATCATCGATATGTTGTACAATACCATCCGCTGTTGCAAATCAATTTTTAGTGACAGTCTATGTTCCGTAGTTCTTCATATTAATGGCGGTTTCCGAAATGCCCGTTATTATCTCTTAACGCGCGAGCACCACTAAAAACCACTTCTGTATAACATAAGATACAGTTTTATCCAGCATGTAGTGCTTCATCTTGATTCCATGTATGTTGCTTATGAGATTTTAAAGTACACTTCACTTTTGGGAGCCATAACGGGGAGCAATTGATATCCATGTGATTAAGTTATCCTTGTGACACTCCATGTCACATTTTTGTGATTTAGCAATTTTAAAACGTGCACCTGGTCTAGTAGCACCTCCTCAAGAATTTCATTGACATGCAATATGATTTGAGGATCGAATTAATTCAAATTTGATTTGGTTTCATCTATGACTCGAATTTTGACAATATAAGTTGGGTCTCCCAAAACGTTATGTTGTAGGGCATTACTAAAGAAAAATTCAGGCCAATCTCCATGGTTTTTCTCAAATGTTTGATGCCCCAAATAAATTGGTTAAACCCCTGAAAACAGTCTGTTTGTCGAATTTATGTGATTTTTCGTGGGGCCGTTTATGAGGAGTTTGACATCTCAGAAATTAGGGCCAATCTTGAACATCACGTGGATATTTTGTTTTGGTAAATTGAGCCCGGGAAGGTTTTGTTTTGGAATTTCTAAGCAGCAGGAAATTGAAAAACCAACGAAAAAGTCAAACTCGGGCGGGTTCCAGCTGTCAGCTCTTTCTCTCTCGCTGCATCGCATGTCAGGAAATGACCGGTGCCTCTGCGCCACGTGGCGTTCGTATGCCGGCACCGCCCCACGTCGGTCGGTCACGACAGCCGCGGCCGGCCGAACTCCACCTCCTATTTAAACCCCGAGCGAGGAAACCCTAACTCTAGACATTTTCTCCCCATTTCCGCTGCCACCAAGCTCCATTGACATCCTCCACTAAGCTCCACCGCCCGGCAGCCACATAACGTCCCAGCACGAGCCACAACCAACCGTAGATGCGCCTCGGTGTGATGGAGCCGTAGGAGGAAGCCTCACCCGCATCGATCCATTGAGCGAGAAGTATTTGGCAAATTACTCCGACAAGTTCATCGACTCACACCTCCGGCGCCACTACGAAATTCGTCGCCATCGGTGAGCCTCAACCCTACTTTCTTGTTCCATAGCGTGCACGACTCAAAGCCGCACTCTCCTAACCCTTTTTCCGTAATTTTTCCCGTGCGAGGAGGTTGATTCGTGGTCTTCTTCTCTGTCTCCGACGCATACCGTTGCGAGGCCTCCGTCGCGTCCCCACTTCCGGCCATCTCCATCGATAACAACCTCGATGTCGGTCTTCTACTCGCTGCACTGAAGCTCTAGGAACAAACGGCCCTCGATTTGGTGGAGGCTACGAAGCGCACCGCCTCGCCAAACGTCGTCGGACCCCGGGCTTACGCTTACTTCATCGCCAGCCATCTTCCGGTGAGCACCTGACCTCGGGACTTCTTCGAATGGATGTGCGTTGAGCTCCTGAGCACGCTGGTATTTTTGGTATTCGACCCCGTCTCGGCGAGCCGCCGCCGCCTCCGACGAGCCTTGGCCATGGCCGAGCTCAACCTCCTCTCGGTTGCACGCCACACCGGGCCGCCCTAAGCTACTGGGCCGCGTGCGCCCCTGGGCCACCTCATCCAAATCGGCCCGTGTGCCATTTAAATCATTTTTCTTTCCTGGGATTTAAATAAAATGCTAGAAATTCATATAGACTTCCAAAATTCATATCTACAGCTATAGATCTCGAAAAATTACAAACCAAAATTTGTTAGAATCCTTGAGACGAGTACTATTTAATGGTGCAATTAGAATTTACATTATCAGAGGCAAATTAATTGAGTTAATTTCCTTTTGGAGATTCAAGAATATGGCTCAATTAATGATTGGATTGTCTCAAATTATGAAGCTTGGTTTAATTATTATTCATAGCATGTGCTTAAGGACCAGAGGCAATTTAATTGCTATTTTACCTAGTTTTGCTAGGATTATTGAATTATTTACCTTGCATATGTGATAATGATTTAAAGGCTTTATGGGAGTTGATGAAGTAAATTAAATTGGTTAATCGCAATTAAATCATTTCACCTCGCTCTACACCAAGTTATTTTATACTCACAAATTATGTGTATTTGATGAAATTCACATGTATTCCATAAAATATTCAAATCACGTTTTCATAAAAAATTCACACATCACCTTTGCATCATGTAGCTGCGATGGTGAACGCGGTAACCAGCGAGGAGGAGCCGAAGCTGCTGCTATTGTTGACCCAGCTGCTCGGGGTCAAGCTCAAGGCAAGCTCCGGTGCACAACCTTTTAATTAAGTATTTTAATTTCATCACCGTGTTTGTAGGTCTGTATTGTGCATTAGGTCTATATGAGTTGTGATGAAAACCCTAGCATGCAGTAGGACCCTATTTATCCTGATTCGATAGCCCTACGTAGATGCTTGCTTAAATAGGGCGATGACCGTAGAGTGGTACGGAGACCACTCATAGATAGGACAATCACTTTCCGGACACGATGCTAAGTATTTGAGAAGAGAATGGAAAATTGGAGGCCGGACGGGCAACTTAGGTGGTCCGTGCACGTAAGAACCGCGTCGTGTCCGACCCATGTGGATTAAGTTTAAACGTAATGTTTGCATGCTGCAGTTAATGGGCCCAGATAAACCGATCTACCTATGGTTGCTGTATGTTAGAGAGATACCCTACTCCCTTTGTTACTTGGCACGAATTTAGGAGGAGAGAAGGGAGCACTCTACTCACGGATGACGTCCGGGACGGCATCGCGTGGGGGACCCTTCTCGGGGAGCTAGGCCCGACTAACACTACGAGTGTCGGCTGGGAAAGGTTGTCTCATACGGCTTTCGGAAGCGCGTATGTGACGTGCAATCAGGTCTGTCCTGCAGGATATAAATCGATTCGAATCGCTGCCCCTCACAATAACGAGTACCACTTGTCCCTGCGCCGAACGTAGTAAGAAGATAAAGATGATGATGATTATGATCAATTTGTTGTATTGCTTAATTACTTGTTTGGAAACATGTAATGCAGTAGCTTAGTGCAAATTAATTTTTTTCTTTTGAGCAACTTAATTAAACTGCTAAAAGTTGAAAGTAAGGATTCACTTGTAGGCCAGCTTAGTGCTTAATTTCATCCTACCCCTAGTCTTTGCATGTCTAGGAGTCGGCTGTAGATGGCCACTTTGACGGGTCGATCTTGCTGAGCTCTAGTTGCTCGTAGCTTTGCTCTATGTGGTTTTCGGAGGACCCCGTCGAGCAGGAGTTAGATGCTCGGAGATGACGTCCGGTAGGGTCGGTCCTCGGATGGAGGCCACTACATCCGGGAGTGGTGCGGTCCGGAGGAGTAGCCACGTTGATGTGCCGGTATGGTGTTTTAGGGCAGAAACACCTGTCTCGCCGGATGCCCCGTGATGTATCGCCGAGAGAGCGATTGTATCTTATTGCTTCCGCTGTTTAGTTCATTTCCAAACTTATTTGCTTCTGGTGCTTATGAGACTCGATGTACTATTGTACTTGGGATGAATGTAAGAGATTTGTACTTATATTTATTGTATCATGCTTATGTTTGTATGTTGTAATATCGTGTATCACAGCAGCGTGATGCCACCCATGATGATCCCGGTGAGGGAAACGACTCTTCGTGAGACGGGTCTCGTCACAATCCTCATATCGGATAACAACTTCGTCATATCTGTATTGCCCTAATTTATTTCTGTTTATCGGAGATTAAATATTGCAGTTATGAAAAGATCAAAACAAAATTAGTATTGAACCAGTCTGCTCTTCTCCAGTGTGGAGGAAAGCATCTCATGGCCACATGTGTAAATAGTTTTCCTGTACCCATCAACAGACATAAAATTAAAGTTATTCCCTTTAAAACAACATAATGAAAGTGTTTAGTTGTATTATCTTCATGTCTTTGTATATATGTAATTTCCATTATTATATAGAAGAAAATAATATTGCCCAATAATTGGACGGTATATTATATTACTTTTCCAAACTACAAACCATTAGACTAGGGAGGCGCCAATGTCATCCCTTTTTCAACTTTTTAGGATTTGTGTTGTGTAAAAAAGTACTCCTAATAAATTAGTTTAGGTAGTTCCTAAAAAATTATAGGGAGTAAAAATAATTATATCCTCCAACAATTCCCAATATATGGTTGCTAAATATTACTAAATTTATCTATATCAACTTATTTTGTAGATCCTAGCAGCATTTTATAGAAAGATTTCATGATTGGGAATCGCTAAACATGTGCCACATGTAGCAACAAAAATGAGTTTTTCGGGGGAATTTCAAAATTTAGGGAGTAAATGTTGGGAATTATTGGAGGGGTAGTTTTATTCCCTAAGCGAAATAATTTTTTGACCACAGCCACCGTTGCTCCCCTCAAAAGTCTGGAACGACATTACGTGATTACGACGGCGCATTAGACTCTGGACCATTGGGACCAGCTAGCAGCCAGCCCCGCTAGCGAATTAAATGCACTCCCCTATACGTCTGCTCTTGACCCTCTGCAAATGCACTCCCCCACCTCTGCTTTCGCTTGACAGTCTCGGTGGAGCTTGTCGAGTTTTTGTTTTCGTTCCCATCGCTCGTTTTCGACTTCTTCCTCGGGCTTCACATGCCATCCGTCACTGCTGCCTGCCCTTGCAACTTGCTCTGCTTCGTGAACCGCCTCTCCCCGTCCCTCCCTGCCGACTACCTGCGGGTCGTGCTGCTGCTGGCGGCGGGCAAGCACGCGAATGTGCAGCTGGGCTTCAGCTCCCGTTGACCTTGTGTGTCCTGCTCCCAGAGTCCCAGAATTTGTTCGCTCGTGTGTGTGTTTGGTGAGGAATGAGTAAGATCCCATGGAGGAATGAGTATCAGCTTCGGATTGTGGAGGAACAAGGAAAAATTGGTGTTGTGCTACCGCTGCTTGCGGCGCCATGGTTGTGGGCGAGGTGCCCCGCCGCCGCCTCTCCCTCTGCGCCGCTCTTCCACCCCTGCCCCGGAACTTGCCACTCTCCGCCTTTCTCCTCTCCTCAGGCTCCACGCACATACCGTGCGAATCCACGCTCGCACATCAGCTACGGTTCTACGGCGCCCTGCAACGCTATTGTTGCACTTGACACAAGTTCTTCTCAACTTACCCTCGACCCTTGTTCAGTGTTCCCTGTCAGTGCACCCCTTCTTTAGGAGCTAACTCGGTGGAGTTTTGGCTCTTGTAGCCCCGGAACAAAGTCGGTCTGCTCTGCCCGAGCCCGTAAGCCGTGCGCTATGCGCCACCACCACGAACATCGAGCTCGTCCTCATCCGTGCACCACCGTCAGCGCTAAAACTTCCGAAAGATCCATGATGAGTGTGCGTGTTGAATCGCCCTTGTTTTCCCTTGAATCCTCTTCGATTGTTCCAATTCTATCGATCCTCCATCGCCGCCTGCCATGACCGGCATGGAGCTCCTCCTCTAGAGCTCGTGTGCGAGCCCACAAACACCTTTGTTTGATGCGTTGGGTACTCCTGATCCTGCTGGTGCAATCGGATTGGAGAAAGGAGCTCGTTTGATTGGATCCCCATGTTTTCCCCTTTTCTGTCGCCGCGGTTTTCGCCGCCAGTGAGGCTTTGGCAAGCTATTGGGTCGGGGTTGGGTCCTGTTTGCTTCGCGAGGGCGTGTGATGCGTAGGAATGCTTAATTTCCGTTTTTCTTGACCCCTGGGGCTTTCACCTTGAGCGTCGTCGTGGCACCATGGATTCCGGCGAGCTTGCATCAGACGTGTGGTGGTTGTCCGTCCAGGGGAGCTTAGCCTCGAGTGCGCGGTGGCATGTAGTTAAACATGGTGCCCTTGTTTGTGCCTGCGGAAAACTATGGCGCTAGGTCGACAAGATTCCAGTGAGATCTGTCGCGCAAGGGAAGCGGCGCCGCCCGTCACCGACCGATGCAATGGCTCGTGCTGACATGGCAGAAAATCTGCACACGTGGCAGAAAATCAGCTGACGTGTTGCTGTTGTGGTTTGGTCCATATGTTGTTGTGGTTTGGTCCATATGTTTCTTTTGTTCTGTTTCAGGTGAACCCGGTCCACCATGGATTGTTAGCTGGTAGCTTGGATGGGGTTCCG
The DNA here is from genome assembly GCA_031894775.1 of Chloris gayana. Classification (NCBI taxonomy): domain Eukaryota; kingdom Viridiplantae; phylum Streptophyta; class Magnoliopsida; order Poales; family Poaceae; genus Chloris; species Chloris gayana. The sequence goes on from JAUNZO010001252.1 coordinate 1,127,538, forward strand.
TCCACGCTACAATAAGGACCGAGCAGGGAATATTTCTTGGAATATTCTCTATTTATTCTTTTTCACCCTTTTTTGAATTTTCAAGAAAGTCTTTTTTTTCCTTTGGAAATTCATAGCTTTTTTAGGGCCTCGAGAAAATTATACGGTCAGTTGCGTTGGATTCGCCTCGTCGCTCTCTGCGCGTTAGTGTTGTTAATGTCCTTGTTCTAGCATCGATAGAATATATTCTTGTGATTCATTTTCCATTCTTTCTCGTAATTTGTGTCGCTTACTCGTTTTTCGTGTCACTTACCCGTTCTGCTCGAACTTTGGAAGACAATGGATTCGGATGACCGAAGTTTATGAATTACCCTATGAAGCCATACGAGGATACCGATCTATCCTTGGACCTATTTTAAAGGCATCGTATCATTGGTCACTTTTGGTCCTAGTTTAGCAATTGCATAATATGAACTCATGTATATGAAATGGTTACTGATGCTTAGAATTATACCTTTGCCATATGATGCTACCTTTGTCACTATTGCCCTAAGATCTACAGATGATACTTTACTAGAATATTTTGTTGCTTAATTGAACCCACACTTGATATACATGTTTATGTGTTCAATAATTGTAGCTGCTTATTAGGTGTCGAGTTTCTGTATTAGTAACCCAATAGGATGATTGGCGGGGGTGAGTTAGGTGATTAGGTGCTGGTGAACTTTTGGTGAGTTCCAATTTGAAGAGTGCCCGTAGCGGGCACAGTGGTGTGTGAGCGGCACCTTGAGGATCGGTTCTTGTGCGTATGCATCTCTTAATCTTACTTACACAAGCACATGTTCCCGAATGGGCGGTTGTGCCGGATCATGATCTTAGCATAGGATCGGCAAGCCCGCCATAGTAGTAGAGACAGTGTTCGTGGGTTTTGGAGCGTTGTCTCGACCCATGAGTAAAGGATACCCCACCAGGCCGGTGGTAGGCCTTTCACACCTTTGGGACCCTTTGTCTGTTTCTTAGGGGCGATCTTAGACCTCGAGGAGCGAGCGCCACCAGCCAATGCTTTTTGAGTGGTCTAGTGTGGGCTTAGTGCTTCGGTTGGGCACCGACCCGGTGTGAAGCCTGCTCGTGTGGGTACATGTGTATATACTTTGCGAGTTATAATCTATATGTATAGCTATGCCCCTAGATACGGGCAGTACCATGAGAGATCCACTTGATTAGTTTACTACTTCTCCCCTTTGATAAGTGTTTTACTTCGGCTTCGAGCTGTGGTTCCGATCGAGGTGTGCGAAACTTAAAATTTGACCATTGCAGGAAGGTGTTGATTCCTGTGAGGCCATTTATAAAATTTGACCAATAATAAAACTTCATTTACTTAGACTTTAGGTTAATTGCTTTAGGTGTTGAGCCATTGCCTATCCTTGAAATATCCAGACATGCATCACATTGTTGCTAAGTAGTGCGGCTTATCGAGTTTTCTATGTACTCATTGCTTTACCACTTTGTTTTTCAGTCGTTAGAAGAATAAGTTACAACTTCCACACTTTGTCGACTTCGTTAGAATAAGATTGAAGATGAAGAAGGAGGGTTCACCTACACTCAAGTTGCCTGTGGAATTGGATTCACCACGAAGACTTCCGCTATCGTTTAAGTGGAAGATCCGCTTCCGCTACTGTACTTGCTTAAAGTTTTGCTTCCGCTAGTATTTTTGTGTTGTTTTCTTGGCCTGCGTGCCATGACCTTGTGCTCGGATGTTGACGTTATTCTATTAGGAGTAATGTCATACCTTGTTTCTTCTTTTCTAATTCAGGTTCTTTTATGGTATTTTGGTATTCAATTGTGCTGGATGTATAAGTCTTCCTCGTGGGAATGATTATGATGTTCAAAGACACGGTTTTCACCTGTGGTGAAAATCGGGTCCGTCACAATTTACTCTGTTATGTCATTTCTCGTTTATTTCTCTTTGTGGGAGCCAAGTTTAGTACTCAAATTTTGCACAACAATAGTTTTTATTGAACGATACGTTAAAAATATCATATATATTTTAAACATGTTTTTTTATAGTTTAATAGCATCAAATATCATCTTATTTATATAGTTCTAGAATTGTATATAAAATATTTAAGAAAAAAATATAAAATATTTTCTTTTAATAAAAAATGACACTATCTATCATCAAGCAAAATTTGAGCTTTAAATTTAAATCATACAAAGAGAAACATGTTTAAGAGAAAATTGCACAAGAGACTAAATTGAGACAACTTAAATTGTTTGAGGAGTAAAGTGAGCCAAGATTTTGTACGGTGTGTAATTTGGACATAGTGGATTGTTCGAGGAGTAAAATAGACTTTTCTCATATTTTTAAACAGCATGTGGTTTTTAATTAATAATTGATCCATTGATTTGTCTTTTCATCCAGGTACAGTAGTACTCGATCATGTGACAATTGATTTAATTAATTCGTCTTTAATCCTTAATTGATTAATTGAAAGTTGATTTATCTTTGACCAATGAAGGCGAAAAATCCTTCGTTCAGACTTCAAACTGTGAAGGTGACAGATCACATTTGGTCTTTCATCCAAGTGTAGAGGAAGTTGAACGTACTCGATGCACGAACTCGATGTTTCATATCCCTACTACTCTACTAGTTGTTCTTTAATTATTTGACAGTAGGGGGAAAAGAAGGTTGAACGTCTTGTGTGTGAGTCGAGGCGTCAAAGCAATAAAGACGGGTGTCCCTTCGACTCGCGCGCTCCCGGCCATCTATATAGCTGGACAGCACAGCACTCAGCACTCAGCACTCAGCAGGCTCCGCTTCGTCTACTTCGACCATTCTGCCGCCGATGGTCATACTCTGCTCCACCTCGGCTGCTGGCGAACGACGCTAAAGGCAACGAAGGTAAGCGGTGCAGAGGAGATTTACTTTTCGTGAGCCTTCATCCGCCCCCTCAGTTCCTACTTGTATCGTTTTTCGCAGATCGAACCACACCACACAGACACAGCGCCAACAACCTGTTCGAGGGAATGGCTCATAAGAACAGGGCTAAGAAAGTGGCGAGGTCGGATCAGGAAGACCGGCTCAGTGCCCTGCCTGACGGAGTCCTCCATCACGTCCTTGGCTTCCTGCCTGCGCATGAGGCCGTGAGGACGAGTGTGCTTGCTCCCGCTGGCGCCACCTCTGGAAGTATGTTCGTCGCTTGGACATCACCAGTCCTTGGGATCACAAGTTTGAGGATGCTGTTGAACAAAAAATGTGTGGTTTCATCAATGCCCTGCTCCTGCTTAGAGGTCACGTGATTCTAGATGAGGTCAAGTTCGATTGTGATACGGACATTCATCCGACAGAGCATGTCAACATTTGGGTCCGACATGCTTTGATGTGGCAACCGAAGGTGCTCAGCATCTGTCTCCCTGGTCACTCATGGGTATCACTAGAAGGCTCTCCGCTGATCTCCACGAATTTGAGAAAACTAGAGCTTAGTGATGTTTGGTTGAAAGGCAAGTTCCTTGATCTAACAAGTTGTCCAGCATTGGAGCTTCTCGAAATGAAAGATTGCTATATAGAGACTGACAGGATATTTTCGCAGTCCATAAAGATTTTGTGCATTGAATATAGCTCTTTCAACCCCAGTGACCATGACCGGACTCGTATCTGTGCTCCTAGTCTCATTCAGTTGCAGCTAAACGATTTCCAGGGTAAAGCACCTTTGCTTGAAACTATGCCATCACTAGAAACTGCATCTGTCTCATTCAGCAGTAGTTGGACGACGGAGGATTCCTGTAAGAAAGGCGTTTCTGGGGGATATTGTGGCATTTGTGCGGAATGCTGTGGTGATGATTCTCATAAAGGTAGATGTGTTCTTCTTGAGGGTCTATCAAGTGCTGTGAATTTAGCATTGATAGCTGAGCCAAGAATGGTATGTGGACTTACATCCTGTTTCTTAATGTGCAGTTTTGTTAGCTTGTGACACCTTTCCTTTTCAGTGCCTGTTTGACTTTGTAACTGTCAGCATTATTGGTCACTCCACCTATTGTTGCGTCGTGATATTCTTGATCAGATGTTTGTACTATTTCATTTTGGTTAATGTATACTTAGGGACATCCATTCAGTTCTATTGCACTTCAGTTTTCTTTATGTCATGTACAATAAAGGATTGTGTACGTAATTCCTTAACTTTTTGCAATTTCTTCAGTTTCTTTTCAGAAGAGATATGAACTGGTGTCCTACATTTGTTAAGTTGAAGAAATTGCTGCTGAGTGACTGGTGCGTGGAGATTGACTTCTTTGCACTAACTTGCATTCTAAAAAACTCACCCATTCTTGAGAATCTTACTGTGCAATTACATACGGTATATTCTTTCACTGAAAACTACTTGTAATCGTTTATATATTTTTCCTGCATTATTGATTTTTAGGGGTAACATTTGTTTTGGATATATACAGTGGTGTAAATTTTCTGCTGAAATTAATGGAAATAACATCTTCATGGAGAAATCAGCTGTTTTATCCAAGAGTCTCAAGATAGTTAAAATTAAATGTGAAGATGTGGATTACAAGGTTTACAAACTTCTGAAGTTTCTGAGTGCATTGGACATAGAGATTACTATCAAAAGGACTCAAGGAATTCAGTATTAAGGTAACTAGTAACACTACATGCTTCAATAGAATAAAAGTGCATAACCAGTTGAGACAAAAGTCATCAAACTGTTGTATTGTTTTCTTATGGACAAATACTTTAATTGCAAGAAAGTATTTGTGTGCCTGTCATTTGTGTACCTGACTCATTTAGATCTTATATTTAATGTTATCTGAAGAGTATGCTTGGATGTTTAAGTTTATAATCTTATTATCAGGTCAAGAACGTCCTGATTTTGTTCAATATTAAACAACCCTGTGGCTCTATGTTCATAGCAAGTGGCCACACATGCTTTTGAAATATCACTGAAACTGTTTGTAGGATGCAGTTTTGTTTACTTATTTGTAGTTCATCCTGCATATATGAAGTTCAGTTACGTATGCACCTTTTGATAGTAATAACCTTTAGTTCCATATGTTGTAAGGTTTCATGCTACTTTTACTGTTCAATCTTGTTGTTACTTGGTACTTATACTCTGTATGTCGATTATGTTAGCCTCTATAGCTCCCATCACACCTCTCACTCACAGTTTCAGGAATACAAACAATTTTTGTAGCACTCCACAATAGACCCTTTTCTGCTAAGTCACCACATGTTAATATATTAATTTCACAGACTTCCACGTGATAAACACACGAACACACTATGCTGCACTTTAGCCGTACAACTCGGCTAAACACTATGATCATGCAGCAAGTTACACTAACATACGTGCATGCAGGATCACCTTCACTAATTCCTGCATCCGTGTTGATCCTTTTCATCTCTCTAATTCTTACAAGCACACAACCACTACTGATATTTGCCAATCACTAAGTATGCACTCTGCTGCACAAACTTATCAACTTGCTTCACATGCAAACTTCTCAAGACTGCACACCTTATCACTTGCTGCACCATCTGTCCTCTTATAGCACAGGACAACCCTATACCTTGCTCAGAAAGACTAAATCTTGACCCACAGTGGCACACCAAGTCAAGACTTGTCCTGCACCCTAAGGGAAGGACTTGACTTGAACTAAGAAAAACTTGACCCGCATCATGGAAGGTTTACACTAACAGGTTATATATGTAGGAGACTCTTTTTATGACCTATGCATTCTTGTAACTTTGAATTGCCTTTGTTCTCTGCAAGTCATTCAATTTTGCATGCATTCAATTTGCAACCCATTTTTCATATTAATTGTCTAAGTCTTTGAAGGAATAATTTGAGACACTTCCATATTTATGTATCAATCATAGAAATTGAAGAAGTCTTAAATCTCTATCTTAAACTTTTTATGTCAAGTTACTGAAACAATATAATTCCTCCTGGTGACAATGGGCTCACTGTTTTTATTTTTCCTATTTTGCAGGTTTCTTTGTCTAGTAATTCAGCTGCAGATGATGGGAACTTCGTCTTATTTTGAAATGAGATTAAAGCTTCTGATTACTTCCTACTGTCAGTGATAATCTGATGCTACTTGCAATTGTAGAATTTTCATTGTTTGCTATTTAGACCTGCATTGGATCCTGTCCGCTGTCCGTCATCTTGTCATATGTCGTGCCTAGCTGTTTAATTGCGTGCTTTTGCTGAATTTCCTTACTTAGTGTGGCACTGGATATGTATGCCTCAGTTTTCAGTTGATGTTCTAGCATCTAATGTGTATCTTTGCTCTCTGAGTAATCGGTACTCTTAAGTATTTCTCGTTATATTATAAACAAGAAGTTTGAGGGAAACACAAAACCTATCGGCAGAAAGTTGCTGCATGTGGATTTTGTACTTCGCTATTTTTGGTCTGATTTTGTAGCAATTAATAATCCAGATTAGCATAGAACATGGAGGCGTAGGTACTATGAGAGAATAGAATATTGCAAGGTACTATGGACTTCGACCAGCTGGTGGTAGGATGACAAGGAATTGAACGAGCGAAACAATTTGGGCTAGGGCAGGAATTTAGATAACGGAACGAAGTTCCTGCCTCAACACCTTTTGGGTGTACACAGCAAGTTTTTACAACCAACAAAGAGCACGTAGGCTCGACTGACATCATTGACTCCACCTGAAAGTTTCACCAACTCGCTAAGGAGTAGAGCTTAGTCTAAGACAACAGAACCAACAGAACCGGTCCTCTCTCACAAGCAAAGGGTACACAAAGCAAGGATGAAGAACTCAGGGACAAAGCGAAGAAACTAGCAGCAAAGAAAGACTAAGCTTCGATCCTATTAGAAAAACGCCATCCGAACTTGGCAAAGATCTCCATGATAAAACTCTCAAGTAGTCGGCAGCCTGTCTTGAGAGAATTTTGAACATCTTCGTCTCTATGCAGCAGCGACCACGTGCATACCCAATATGTCATCCTGAAAATAACCTGCAAAACCATGTTAGGTTTGGTCTTATTAAAAACCATATCATTCCTATTTAACCATAATGCCCAAAGGAGAGCCGACACCCCCACTAGCACCAGGTTTTTAGCTCATTATCAAAACTATGAATCCAAGAATGGAATAAGTTCGATATGCTTGAAGGTGGGTTTAGACCGAAAACAACATTGATAGCATTCCACACAGAACGAGCAAAATGGCAATCAAAGAACAGGTGTTGAATGGTTTCTATAGAGCTACAATAACAACGCTCAAGAGGCCCATGCCAATTTCTTTTAGCTAAGTTGTCTTTGTAAGGGTGACCCCTCTTATGAGGTACCATAAGAACATTTTAATCTTTGATGGTACTTTAATCTTCCAAATTGGACAATTTAGTGGGACAATTTCACTTTGGATGACGGTCTTGTACATAGACTTCACCGAAAAGGTGCCACTGCTATCTAAATCCCAACAGAAGGTGTCTCTATCATTGGTTAGCAAAACATCAACTATTTTGGTAACAAGGTCATACCAATCTTTTTGGTTGTCACCAACTAGAGCACGACGAAAAGACACATTGAGAGGCCTAGTAGACATCACTTGTGCCACTATTGCATCTTTTTTCCTAACTAAGTTGAAAAGATTGGGGTATGTGACGCACAAAGGTTTATCTTTGATCCAAGTATCTTCCCAAAATCTAATTTCGGTGCCGCCTTGGATACGAAAATGGCCACATGCTAAGAATTGATTCTTAACATTCATTAAACCGGACCAAAAGTGAGAGTCCCCGGGCTTTTTCTTAACTTGTGTGAGAGTTTTATTGGACAAGTATTTCCTTCTTAGAAGGTCTTGCCAAGTGCCCTCCTCATTAAGTAATTTGAAAAGCCATTTACTTAGAAGGCACTTGTTTTGAACTTCTATGTTTTGGATTCCCAAACCCCCAAAGTCTTTTGGTATGCATACTATGCTCCATTTGGTGAGTCTATATTTTTTCTTATGATCATCACATTGCCAAAAGAACCTTGATCAATAATGATCAAGTTTCTTTAGCATCCCCTTAGGAACTTCAAAGAAAGATAACATGTACATTGCTAGGCTCGTTAAGACCGAGTTAATTAGGACTAGCCTTCTCCCCACTCGATAGGAGTTTCCCTTTCCAACTAGCTTGCTTTTTTTGAAATTTATCCTCTATTGATTCCCAATCACTATTGGATAATTTTCGGTGGTGCATAGGAATGCCAAGATATTTGAAAGGAGTTGAGCCTGTTTTACACCCGAAGAGTCGTGCATAATCTGCCTCAAACTCATTGGCCTTGCCATAGCAATAAAGCTCACTCTTGTGAAAGTTTATCTTTAGTCCGGACAATTGTTCAAACGCACTTAACACTAGTTTAAGATTTTTTGCTTGTTCTAGGTCATGCTCCATAAAGAGGATGGTGTCATCCGCATATCGGAGAATGGATAGTCCGTCGTCTACTAGATGTGGTACTACTCCATTGAATTCACCATTATTCTTGGCACGCTTTATTAAAATTGCCAACATATCGGCCACTAGGTTAAAGAGCAAAGGGGACAATGGGTCTCCTTGCCTTAGACCCTTCTTTGTTTGGAAATAATGCCCTATGTCGTGGTTCACCTTGATGCCCACACTACCTCCTTTCACAATTTGGTCAATCCATTTGCACCAAATTGGTGCAAACCCTTTCATTCTCAAGGTTTGTTGAAGGAAGGATCAATTGACCTTATCGTAGGCCTTCTCAAAATCAAGTTTGAGAATTACCCCATCCAATCGCTTCCTATGCATTTCATGAATTGTTTCATGAAGGATCACAACACCTTCCATAATGTTTCATCCAGTCATGAAGGCGGTCTGTGAAGGTCTTATAACCTTTTGGGCTACCAAGGCCGTCCTATTTGTCATCACTTTAGTGAAGATCTTAAAGCTTACATTAAGCAAGCAAATAGGTCAGTATTGTTGGATTTGTTTAGCCTCCTTTTGCTTTGGCAACATTGAGGCTAAAAAGAGGGAGATCTCCTTTGTGGAACTCGTTGAAGAGTGCCAAAAGGTCATCTTTTATTACTTCCCAAAAGGTTTGGTAAAATTCCGTCGGGAACCCGTCCGGTCCCGGCGCTTTGTTGTGTTCCATTTGAAAGATAGCTTTTTTGACCCCCTCCATTGTAAAAGTAGCCATGAGGATATCGTTCTCCTCACTAGAAACTTGAGGAATATCCTTTGTCATTGTTTCCAACATGGAGAATCCATTGTCTTCCGAAGGACCAAACAAGCCTTTGTAATAATTGGTGATGTATCTCTTGAGGTTCTCGTCCCCCTCTATTACACCCTCCTCCTGGTCAAGCCGGAAAATTCTAGTTTTCCGATGTTTGCCGTTGGCCACAAGGTGGAAATATTTGGTATTACAGTCACCATATAACAACTTAGTTGTTTTCGCCCTTTGATACCATTTGATCTCCTCTTCCCTTAGCATCTGAACTAACCGTTGCTTTAGACAGTTTTTTAAATCAATTTCTACTGCGCTAAGACTTTGTGTTTCCGCTTTTTATCTAGCTCATCCGCTTTCTTGATTATTCTATCCTTCTCCTTTTTGTAAGAACCGCTAGTGTTTTTGGCCCAACCACTTAGGAATTGGCGGACCCTTTGGATCTTAAATTGCCATCTTTGAAGAGGTGTCCCTCCTCTTTTTTCATTCTTCCACACTTTCTCCACCATATCATGAAAGCCTTCTCTAAGAAGCCACCCAAGTTCAAATCTGAATAAAGGTTGCTTATTAGGTTTGGCGACCTTCCTGGTTTCAAGTAATAGAAGAATCATAACCATATGGGCTCACTAAAATCCGATCAAGGGTTTCATAGGTTGGAGTGGGCATCGAGTTGGCCCACGTAAAGGATCGGTTAGATAAGTCCAGCTCTCTAAGATCTAAACTATCTATTACCGCGTTGAAAAGAAAAGGCCATCTATCATTGTAATTGTCGTTGTTCAGGAATGAGGCATGAGAAGCCCATATGGTTATGATTCTTTAGTCCTTTTGCTCTTCCGTGATAATAAACGCGGGGAAGGGAGGGTAGGTGGAGTGTGGCTTCGCCTTAACCTGGGCGGACCCTAACATTCCTGCGGCGCGCTTCTCATCTCGATGACTCGTGGTCTAGGCTCTCCATCATTCCCTACATAGCGTCGTCTTCCCTTCATCCGCCCGCTCACGATGTGGACTGTCCCGGTGGCGCTTGTGCCACCAATCGAATTAAGCACAAGCTTGACCAATGAAACGCCATGTTACGGACCGCCATGCCGGACGGTGTCCTCCCCCACTACTCCTCGGCTTCCTGCCGACACTAGAGGGCAAACGAGTGTCCTCACCCGGCAACTGGAGGCCTTTCAGTCGAGGCTTTTCTGCAGTACATCACAATGCAAGACATTATTCAGAACGTTTTGAGCTCATTGAAAACAGTGATTATACTTTGGGTGCCAAGTTGGGGCGTAGCATCTTTAACTAGTTATATGGCAAATCGCTTGTCAACTGAACGAGAAGATTTTTTTTCCTGATTGCTCCTTAATGACAAATTAAATACTAGTTGTCTCCTGAAGAGGAAAAACATGACATGCACAACGGGGAAACTAGATGTTTGCTTTCTTTGCCGAGGGTTTTGTTTTAGGCACGTTGCAAATAACGTCTTCACAGTACTACAAAAATCCACTATAGCGACAGATGTTTTTTTTTTACCACAGTGGCAGTCCCTTGAGGCATCCGCCGCTAAGAGGGGTACAGGGCAGTGTCCCCTGGCTAACGGCTGCTGGCCCACCATAGCGCTTTCATTGCCGGTAGTGGACACCGACAGTGTAGCCCGTGGCTACGGACCGCACCCTCCTATAAATATGTGGGGCGTGCAGCGCCACACCACCACACTTATCCGCGCGCCGCACCGCCTCCACCTAGGCTAGGGTTAGGGTTAGGTTTAGGGCAGCGCTGCCTCCACTCCTCCTCTCCTCCTCCGCCCGTGACCCATCGGTGTTGGGGCCGGTCTCGGAGCCACCGGCGGTCCTCGGGCCAGAGGGCCATGGTGCTCGCGAACGTCCCGTCGAGTCGCCCCACTCCTCCGGTGGCTCCGGGAGCGGTGACACACCGCTCCTCCTCCTCCGCCGCCGTCGAGGGCTTCTTCGCGACAAATCCTCCTCCCCGGCGGTGGTGGCTCCTCCTCCCGTGGCACCTCCTCCTCCCGCACCGGCGGCGGTGGTGGCTCGTCCCTCGGTGGCGGCTCCCCATCCGCGTGTGGCGGCACGCGCGGCGTGAGGCGGCGCGACAGGAGTGTGCGACGGCCGCGGCGGACGGACCGACAACGGCGTCGTGGCGATGGCGTCTAGGACGGGTCCCAGCCGATGCTGGGGCCCGTGCTACTTTTGTTAGTCGATTAAGAGCGCCAGCAGCGGTCCCTAGACTACCACTCGTGCCCATATTAAGCTAAGTGCCCGGCGTGGCAGTCGGGGTCTTGGTCCCAAGACTGCGACTAATTTTGTAAGAAATCAGTGGCAGGGCCTTAGTGATGTTTTTGGCGTCCGCCAAAGAGGCCCTTTTGGCCTGCCGCTATAGAGCGCAATTCTAGTAGTGTTACCGAGTGTTGAAACAAACACTTAAGAAAATAAATACACATTGCCGAGTGTCAAAAAAAACAACACTCGAGAAAGAGGCGAGTTTACCGAGAGACCACTTGGCTGAGTGTATTTATTTAATACAGATGGGCAAAGATGATACATTGCCGAGTGTTTTTTTTACACTCGATGTAGAATTAAGTTTTTGTTTCTCTTCCACCCTCGAACTTTTCCTACTTTCCATGTATAACGTTTTTTTACTCCATGTTAAAATTTGATATGTTTTTATATTTGTTTGCTATATTTAATTAGTTAATTACATTTTATGCAAATTTTTGAATCAAGTCGAATTTAAACTACAAGTGATTCAAATAATGAAATACAATGAGCATAAAAGTTATATTCATGTTATTTATCTTGGTTTAAAGCCTTACCCATGAAATGAAAAGAAATTTTGCATATATTGTTCAAGAAGTATGACTAGTAACATATGTCGGAATGATTTTTAAATTTCAGAAAAAAGAAAATAAAGTTAGCAAATCATGAGATTTAATGACATGTGGCGACTATGATAATTTGAGAAGATTTCACACATTTTATATCATAACGATGTTTACAAATTCGAAACATCTCGTAAGAAGTATGCATGTGATTGTAGGTGAAGAGTTAGTGAATGTATCTTTTTTAATAGAAACTTTTTTATATGATCTCATATGAAAAAAAAACTTCATATCAAATTCATACTTCTCGATGAAATATAAAACTTTGTAGTTGAAAACTTTTACATCTAAAATTGTTTAGCCGTCCAAAATTTCGTTACAAATTTCAGTTCACAATAATTGCCACGTCAGTGATCCACCCTCTCAAATTGGTCCAAATAGTTGCCACCACCATCGGCTCTCTCTCTCTCTCTCTCTCTCTCTCTCTCTCTCTCTCTCTCTCTCTCTCTCTCTCTCTCTCTCTCTCTCTCTCCGGCTCAGGGTGCCAGAAACGGTGGCGCGGTGCGGCCCCGGCCTGGGCTCCTCGTGGGCGGACGCAGCGGCGCAACGCGGCCTCGGCCTAGGCGGCTCGAATGGCACAGGGTGGCAGAGGTAGCGGCACGGCGCGGCCCCGACGTGGGCGGCTAGCGCGACATGATGCGGTAGGGTGCAATGCAACACGTTGGCAGCGGGCCCCAACCTGGGCGACGCCCGCGACCTTAGCCGGCGCTGTGGCGTGGCTCGGTGGCGAAATTATAGGTCCTCTGCTCATGCTTTCCCCTAGTCTTACACTCCAGTTTTGCACGAAATTATAGGCATGCATTGGAATTACTATTAATGTAAGAAGATCGATATGGCCGTTTCGGGCTTTTAAATTCATCAAAAGAGTCTAAATGTCAAGTTTTATACGAACGAAGTATTCTAATAACTTGGACTATCTGTACAACATTGATCCTATGGTGCAAGATTACAAGAAGAGGTTTTTTCAATTTATCCTACGGTCACACACAGGGCTAAGAAGAAATATATTTCCTTTTGTCGTTGAAGAATGGAAGCAGACGATATCTTGATGTTTTGTCTTTGGTTTCTTAATATTTCCCTTTTGCTCTATTCATGTACAGTTACTCTTAGGTCATCATTTCACCGTTTTCAAGAGCGCCATATTAGACTTTTAGTGTTGATTAATTTAGAGAAGGAAACCATCTCTCTCAATGCATCTATTTCATTTCACAATTTCATAGGTGAGTTAAAACAATAAATTAAGGTTTTATTGGTTAAAACATGCTTAGGATGAAATAATCTGTTCTCAATGGGAGTTTCATTTGTTGGAAATAATGCTGGCTGAGTTTTATTATAGTGAAACTCATCTACTCTCTCTCTCTCTCTCTCTCTCTCTCTCTCTTTCCTATTAACCTTTATGTCACATCATGATTTTTGCTCATTACCTTATTAAATACGGATGAAACTTCCATTGAAATTGGCCTTAATATTTCGATAGATCTCCTTCAGTAGAGAATTTTTCCTCCTGTTTCATTCGGAAAGAAGTTGGGCCGGTGATAAGGACCACATGCGAGAATCCATTTCTATAAGCTCTGCTCTTAAACCAACCACTGTGTAACACACTCAATAAGCAGGATTTTCACAACTGTTATAGTTGTATGGATTTTGAGCCAATGTGACATACCTCCAAGAAATCGCCACTAATCTGGGTTGCGAGACGCAGCCTGCTACTGACCTGCTATGTTTTTCGGTGGTGGCCACGTACCACGGTACACCACGAATGTGTGTATTGGCCTATCTATATGGTGTTGTGCAGGTGGCAATGCTACCCCCCCCCTACACACATCACAATCCATCTCCTTTGGGCTAGTCCCTTCGTTGTATGACGATGACGAATAGGCACTGTCGGTGTAGGGGGATCGGGGTCCCCTAACCGGGCGTGGGCTGTTTCCGGCCCACGGACGAAGACGGCGGCTACGGGATGAGGAAGTCCTCAAGGCCCACGAAGCCCACGAGGCCCGTGAAGGCCGGAGGAGCGGGAGCGTCGGGGGGACGAAGCTTCCCGGTAGCTTCCTCTGGCGCCCCAACCATCCGGAGTTAATGCGGTACTCAAGTGCTGCGGCGACGTCGCGGCCCGACAGGACGTGCGCGCGTCTTCCCCATGCGCCGCGTCTCGGGAAGCCGCGCTGCTACAGCGCCGGGAGGGCTCTTGGCCAATAGGATGGAAGAGGCCTGGAGCTCGAATCGAGGAGAAGAGATCGCAACGGATTCTGTCGGGATCGTGTCGGGATATCCCGGGAAGGATCGGACCCCCACTGGGCGTCCGGGTACCCCCGGTACTTGTACGGTACTTCTCTCCTTACCCTATAAAAGGAGGGGGACTCCCATGTAAGAGACGAGAGAACATTCGAATACACACACGAGCAGGACGTAGGGTATTACGCATCCATTGCGGCCCGAACCTGGGTAAATCCTTTGTGTTCTTGCTCGCTTGAATCATCTGCGCTAAGCACGAGTAAATCCGTCCTTCCCCGAGCCTATCTGAAGGGAGCCTTGACAGACCCCCATCTGGAGGTGTGCTCACACACCGACAGGCACCAATACATGCATGGGTGCCGCCAGCGCATCCTCTCCCATGTGGTGGCAATAGCGCAATCGAACTGGGCGTCCATGACTCACCGGACGATCACGTGAACAAAGCCAGGAAACAAGGCTCATCGGGACCAGTCGCGCCAGGTGGTGACTACGAAACCAACTGCAGGGCGTCGTGCCTGTCAGTGGCCGACAGAGGCTAAGCAAATCCCTTATATCTACGCGGCCTTCTTATGGTGTTGATGGTGATGGCGGCAACTAGGGGAAGACCCAATAGTGGGTCACTGCCCTTTCTTGTGTTAGCATAAATGGTGAATTCGTCACTGCTTTCGTTTTTCTGTTGTATTCCAACATAGAAAAGTGGACACTGGCCCGCCGCTAAGTTAAGCATTTTCAGTAGCAATGTCTCGGTGGCGGATTTACTGTCCAGCAGTGAGACTTTTGGCCCGTCTCTAAAAATTATTTTTCTAGTAGTTGGGTGACAAGAATTTTTAGGGTCCCTAGGCACAAGGGACGATCCCAGTGTGTCCACAATGTCGTTTGTATGGGTATTGTCATGTCTGAGGATCCCATCAGAATACCGGTCCTTTCTTGGCGGCGAAGTTGTACATCAAACCTTGTGTGACGCTGTGCAACCTGTTCCAATGTCTGCCTCATTTGTATCTGCCAACTCGTGAGATATGTGACGTTGTGCTTGTGCTGGTTGTCATGGTCATGGTTGTGTGGTGCGATGACGACCAAAATGGTTGCGGGCGCATAATTCCATCCTAATTCTTATTTAGCAGCTCTTCTTTAATATTGCTTGCTTCGTCCTTGGGATATTTTCCGTTTGTTGAATTACTCATTATTTCAATCTTTCGGTGGATTACATGTTCTGGTTAGCTCTATTTCCACCTCATTATATCATGTGTGCACTAGCTACTTCTTCTGGTGTAACGGAATCATAGGAGCTAATTTTTAGTTTCCTAGCGCACTTCACATTTTGTTGTCATGAGATCTCTCTAATAACAAAAGTTTCTTGCCCAATTTCACTTTGATTAGCTTATGTTCAAAAGGATTTCTGATGGTGTCCGATGTTCAGCAAGTAGACATTACTGTTGAATGATTGGTATGTCGGGATTGGTCTTAGCGCTCTTGAATGCTCACCGGTCACCAAGAGGCTGACCCTTCAAAGAGCGCAATCTATAGAAATGGTATGACTCAGTAGTAGATTAGGACAGTGGCGGAACTTTGCTCTGGACAGGACTAGGGCCAAGCTCTTGCTCAAGTCTTCTACTATCAGTGATCCACCAACGTATCAAAGGAACAGAGCAAAAAAAAACGACAATTCAAATAGCTATTAGCAGATTTAGCACACTAAGGAGAAAAGTGAGACAAGTTTAATTACCTAATTACAAAAATCTATTTTATTTCACCAATCCTCCTATTTTGATGTATCGTCTTCACCAAAGGGGTCAATCAATTGAGCAAGACCAAAGGGATCAATCAATCGAGCAATGTAGAACGCTAATGATTCTCCTTCCTTGATGAAAAAAAACAATTGTAGAAGAAACTTCCACAAAATTAGGCAGTGGGCATGATGAAGAACTAAAATACCTGTTTCCGATCCATCCTTTGCCACGGCCTTTTTTCGCTCACGGAATCTCCTCACCCTTTCAGTTGATATTTTTTTCGATTTCTTAGCACTCCCATCGACCGATATGCCTACATATTCATTCATATCCTTAACCAAAAATGCAATAACGAAGAAAAAATAGAACCCAATATCTAGGTCAAGTGTATAGAACATCTACCTGTTTCGGAGATGCATGTTTCTGCAACTTGACGGGTTCCTGTTTCTGACTTCTTCCGCTCTCCAAACTTCCTAACCCGTTGAGTGGATTTTTGGACTGAATAGGAAACAAGGCCGTCAACGGAGTCTGTACTGGTGCACGAACTAAAAAAAAAGAACAGATAAGAATTAAGAATCATGGGGAAAAAACCAGTCTCAAATTTCATAAAATAAACCAGTACTAATCATTACTTATCTGGTTTGTACGATCTGCAAGCGGTTCGATTGCAGCGACACGGGGCGTCTTGTTTGGTCGCTTCCCACCCAGCATGTTTTCTGTAGCAGGCACGACAATGGCTACTCTGATATATGAGTTGCGTCAATTGTCAATGCTAGACCCTCCGTGGCTCGCGTCTCGATATGACTCTAGCCAGATGGTTGCCTCACGCACCTGGATGCTCCTCTAGTTGCGTTGTCCACGCCCATCCACCCCACGCTAGCTTCAACGGTGTGGAATGGAGCATTTGAAAGAGAAAGCACAATCAATGGCAATTGTTTACACCGCACGTAAGAAAAAGAATAAAAAAAGGAACAGGTAAGAATGGAAATTGATGAACCGTAAGGAGTATCTTCACGTGAGATCAGGTAACTGAAACAATAAATGCCAAATAGGAAAGAGAAAAAGAAAGGAAAAGATTTAATGGTGAGGAAACTTCCTAACATTCAGGGTGGGCTATGTGTGGGGGTCCAGCTCACGGCTTGGTGTTAAAAGACGACATGCAGACGACGGACAAACACTAATTTCGCGAATGTAGCGTTTCATGAAGGAAAAAAGTGCATCTTTAACAACTCACGGTAAATCTTTAAAGCTGTCCGTCATTCTGGGAATATTATAGAAGGAAAGTGCACGCAAGTTCCGGGTGGGATTGGACAGTAGGAGGGTAGAAACTGCGGTGACAAAAACATAAAATTGAAGGACGATCCCAATGCAATTTATGTAAACATAGTAATATAAACAATGACTGGGCCCATAAATCATAGGGAAAGAAAGAAAATGACGCCTGTAGATAGAGTGGATCAATGCTAGAGATCGATGGGTATCAAGAGATGTGGGTAAGAAAAGAAAACTGAAATAAAAAAACATGTTTATACCCTCAACAAAGATAACTCATATATGATCACTATACCCTTAACACCATCCTCAAATGCAAGTCATATGGAATAAGATTGCATTTCATAGCCATTGCAGGGGTAAACACAAATTCTTCTTCTGGCTGCTACTTAGAGACAGGCTTAATACCAGAGAAATTATCAGACGGAAAAACATGCATTTGGATTATTATAGTTGTCTTATGCCCAGGCAACCATGATGAAACTCTTCTTCATTTGTTCTCTGAATGCGATTTTAGTAAAACATGCTAGCAGCATTTCAATATGCAGTGGGATACAACTCAAACCCCAAATGACGTGTTGCTGCAGGGCAGATTAAGCTGGGTTCCAAAATCTTCAGGGAAATTATCATGACTATATCTGGTGCCACAGGAATAGTATAATTTTTAATCAAGCTGCTCAGAACATTGATTGATAGAAAGCTTCTCTCGGGGATGAGATTCTTTTAGTATCACTGAAGGCTAAGCCCTCAGTCAAGGCCTTGTTAGATGCCTGGTTATGTAACATAAACTTGTGAGGATAGCGTTATGGTCTTTCTTTGGCCTACGGCGGTGTAACCTGTAAATTTCGTAAATTTTATACAAATCAATAAAGAAAAGAAAAGGTAGAGGGCTCCCTTGCCGTTCGGTTAAAAAAAGATTGCGTTTCAAATAGTGTAAAATAAAAAGAGAATTAATGACACATCCTAAGTGCAAAAAACAATATGTTGTCAAAACCTACAACTCTTGAACTAATATCAGTGAAGATCTTCACAAGAGGGTATAGCCTTCACATTTAGTACATAAGCAAACACCTGAGAATTCACAAACTTGTATATCAGCTCTTCAAATGTGAATCTTGCTTTGGACTCTACCAGAATAGGAATGTGTCAAAAGTAAAGCAAAAAAAAAACAACTACAACTTGTAAGTAGTGAAAAAAAAGATGAGATAATGAAACACTATTTCAAATACAATAGTGGTACAGAGGATGAGATAAAACACTAAATACAATCTGCGAGTAGTGAAACGAAATGAGCAAAATCATCGCTATAAACCGTAAGTAGTGAAATGGATGAGATTAAATACAACTTAAAAACCACAAATAGTGAAAAAGAATGGATAAACTGCTACTTACAAATAGAAAGAGATAAGATAGATCAGAAAAAATAAGTGACTTGACATAAATTTGAGGACATGCATGGCTCTAAACAACTAGGATTAACATATGAATTGAAGTTGGATGCGTGTAGACTATTATAAAGCCTAGAGAAGCAAAATGATCCCAGTGCCCTGTAAATCATGTAGAAAAAACTTAACGACTAATAAAAAAATTGGCAGCATGCACACAGCCCATACTAAAAGTTGGAGCCCAACTCGGTGAAGAAGCGTGCAACCAGCCTAAAGAAAGATCGACTAGCCGTACTCTACAACCTCCATGGATCAAATGACAGCGGCAATTATGAGAATGGCGGCATAGCCACGAGTAGAATGACAGAAGACGGAACAACAGATGAACTCATTAAGGTGGTGCCCCTGGAGTAGGAGTCGAATGGCAACTCTGCTACAATCACGGAAAACGAATGATTGATGGTAAGGAGCTGGTGGACGGTGGTCGGCATGGTTCCGATCCATAACGATGACCAACGCTGGCCATCATTGCAGCCAAAGTGATGAGACGGCCAGAACGTTGACCAAGAGCTGACGACGGTTAGCCTGTAGAAATAAGCCACTCCCAAGAGTTGAGTTCGGTCCTCCCACCATATAATCAATCTAATTTATATATTGAATAATAGTACAAAAAGGGAAACATATACTTAGTTAGAATAAATATCATAAAATCTCAGGTTTTGAGGTTATAAACCCAAGATATTGACTCGTGTCACATAACCTGTTATCTTGTTATATTGATACAAAATCCCATCCCACCTCCATCAAGGATTAACTATGAATATAATGTAGAATTAAACTTTATGCTTACATAAGGCATGTATGGTCGATTCAATCAAGAAAATCCTCAAGTCATACCAAGTTATCTCTCAGCATGAAAGTTAGATCCACCTCAAAACTTAATATTATTCTGATAACAAAGGTGAGGTTTTGTAAAACAATATAATCATAAAACCTCAGGTTATGTAACACAGGTCACAATACTTTTGATTTTTGTTAACAGTGATCATAAAATCTTTTGTTCTATGAAATTTACTCTAATAGTTACATGACTTAATATTAAACTAGAATAAGAGAACTCTACAGTGAGTCTTATACAAATACTATACCCTCAATCAAAGTTATCAATGTTTGATAATCAATTGTTTTTTTTCAAAAAATAGGATTAATGCAGATAAGAACTGGAAGGAGATGCACCATAACTACATAAGATAGTTCAATCAAACGTGCAAACATATATAGGATTTGCTAAATATTCAACGTGTAAGTAATTAATAGCAGTGGTCATTGTATTTGGTATTCTTCTAAGAGTTCCCCAAAAAATTAACCCCAAAAGCAAGTTTTTAATAGCAGCCTAAAATTATCTCTTCTAACAGTTCTACCTAAAAATGGATCAAGAACAATTTTGACTGGGTCACGTCATCATCTAGGGTCATAATAATATTAATTCTCTTAGAAATAGAAGGATTGGGGCCGCCAACTTTTCTTCTATTTCTAGCTATAAATGAGGTGAATTTAGGGGAGAATAAATCCATGAGTTGTTTTGAGGAGCTGTTGGAGTCTGTTTTTTGGATTAAGCCCCATTAATTTGATTTAGGGAGAGTTTATGGGACTCTCTTGGAGATGTTCCAAGTCAACAATTTCCCCAACAGGGTGATAATATGCTAGACTTGTTACAGTTACTCTAAGAGAACAATTGTGCTACAGAGAGCAATTAAATGGATCTTTTCTAATACGACTTAATACCTCATATCCACCAAATAGATGGTGGTAGCCACTATATAAGACATTATAAAGTCAGGACTGATGGCTATCAAAATATTTTTGCCATGCTTCGATAGGGCAATCTTTGTTCTCACGGGAGTACGGAGAGCAAACCCTGTCAATGATGTTCTGCTTACCGGTTAAATCTTCTTCATATCCAACAAAAAACTGCATAGACAACGGAGTTCATAAGTAGGACTGCCGTCACGTGTTAACTACAGAGAAATGGTATGTTCATTATTGATAGAGTGCACACCTGCGACTCGCTAGAACTAGAAGAGTGGGAGCTGGGGCGGGACCGAGGGCGTGGGCAGGGCCCGGGGCGAGCGCTGGGGGCAGTGTTTAACTTTTGAACCTTCGTGCTAGAGCTTTTTGACAAGAATTTCCACCACTTATTATTTTCCGTATTGTTCACCTTTTGCTCCCTGGAGAAAACAGACAACAGTTACCATCAATGCAAGCATTAGCTAGATGGAACGTTTTTGAGTAAACATGTTCATCTATGCAACTAGAGTATCACTATAAATGACAGCATTATAGTGAGTAAACATAGGGATGCAAGTCTTTCACATTTTAGGTCAATGGCTCAACCAAAACTCTTTTGCACTAATCCTCGCAGGTCAAATCTTCTGGCAGCGGTAGCAGAGGCAAAGCAGATATTATCAATGACAACGATGGCACACTGACTGGGAAAGGGTGCCGGTGGCGGTGGTCACGCGCACCTCAGCATGACGACCTTCCTGGCGTCCAAGTTCGTCAAGAACACCAAGCGCGATGCAACATCACCAGCAGAGGATGGACAGCGTATACACCATCAAGTTCCCCAAGCCCAATGAGCCGGACTTCTTGCACACGACGACGTGCTCTGAGCTGCCCTGTGGGTGACTGGTGATATCACCTTTGCTGCACCACCAGATTCTTTTCTTGTTTATTCTGATGTGTCTTACTTCTTTCGTGAGAAGCGGGCTAGCGACTCTGCTACCTGCCACAAGCTGTTTGTGGTGTGCGCGGGCTTGCCGCAACAGCCCACATTAGCATTGCAGCGCTGACGATGGCGGAGCGGTCAGCCACAGCCCAGCCCACTTTCATAGATAATAGTGGGTCATCTGGCTGATGGTGGAACAATATAGAGTAATCCCCGTCCATGGTGATAACATAGCACTTAATCCTCATCCATGGTGATGACTTGGTAATCTGATCATTTGGCTAGAATCTCAAGGAAGCATTGTCCCCTATGGTTCCCCGTGCACCAATTTGGTGGTGGTGGACCTCAATTTGGTGGAATTGCCATTTTCGTCTCCGTCTCTGGTTCTCTTGACCCTCTCCATTGGCCCACTGCACGATCCAAGAATGGTGACAACGCATGTAATGACCGACTTAAAAGGGGAGAAGAAATAATGGATTGCGAAAAGTTGGAGCCTGAGATAAGTGACTGAAACCCGCACGAGCCGGAGATGTGAGCAAGATAGACGTTTTTCTTCCACAACAGAGAAGAAAAAGATCCAAAATTTATTCCTAGATAGATGACTTATAACGGTTGGAGCTCAGGAACTGCTTTTAAACTTATAGTTCCAGCAGCTGTGAAAGAGCATATCTCAGGTCTTTACAGAAGATGGCTTTTATAGTCCATAATATAATAGAGAATAGAAAATACTAGCCAAGTATTCCTCAGGCAGTTTAGGAATTTGAATGTTTATTAGCTAATTTATTCGTTGAATCAGCCCGGGCCACTTGGTGCAGCTAAAATCCTGCCGCGGTGCTAAGAAATCATGTGCTGATGCTGCCACTCCTTTTTTTTTCCAATCATCCCCGGCCTAAAAAATTCTAGCTAGTATTGCTGGGTGGGAGGCAATAAATTGACCATCAGATTATAATACTAGCTAGTATGCAGATAATAGTAGATAATACTACCATAAAGGTGCTCACTTAAGGAATTGTGTAGACAAGAATATTTACATCTCTAGGATAATGCATGTAAAAGGTACAGGTTGTAGCAACTTACGAGTGCCGCCAGGTCTTCCAAAAGCCAAATGAGACTGTATCTTTCTTCTCTTTAACAGAAAAACTTTCAGGTTCAAAATTCTGCTTGATCAGTTATGGATACCAATGGCACATTTTCTTAATTATGAAGCGTGAATTACAGAAAAAACATAGATTACCAAAAAAAAAGGGTACACTCCTAGGACATGGAAGTTCCAGAATCTGTAATTTAGAAATGGCATATAACATTTTTTACATGATGTCCGACAAAGATGTCCTTTGAATAGAAAAGTGCATGAATCTATTTGGACTTGCCTTGGATGATAGCTCCTCTATGGCATCAGCAATATCAGGACCAGAGTTCAGTTGTCTCTCGCATCTTCCAGTGTTTCCATGTATACCATCAGCCTTGCTAGAAGCATGTAGTCTTTGTCTTTTACTAATAGCTGGAGCAGTTGTTTGAGCTTGCATGAATAAGATTTCTTTTAATAACATGTGCAATGAACAATGACCCCAGTTGCCTATTAGATTTGCTTTTTGTTACTTGACATCCGCCAAGCAGCTCAGACAGATTAAACATACCTGCTTCTGTGGAATATTGATTGATAGCGCACATAAAACCATCTTTCTCATCAGAAGTAACAGGTTTAGGCAAAAAGTCATCAAAAGGGACAATTGTATCCTACAATGAAAATGTGCCAACTGGTTAAGTATTCATGGTCAAAAGTTAAGTAGCCCAATGTCTCAAAAACTATATGTTAGATGAATACCTTCTTTGCACACTCAAACAGCCACTCTGCAGTAATGGTCGGATTTCTTCTTTTGAAGTAGAACTCATACTCTGGACCCACTGCAAATTTGCAGACAAGATGGGTCACATCATTACACATTTTCTCTGTAAACGCCTAAAGTGAAGCACAAGTTCTTTAATAGAAACCGTTCTTTTACTCCGTATTGCGAACAACAGAAATAGAATTTTTCAAGCCCAGGGAGTGGAATGTGACAGCACAAAGGGAAGAAGATTGGATGATTTCCAACATATTGCAAGCAGCCGTCCTTTACAAAATTTCAAACATCAGACTTAGAGGGTATTCTGCCAATTAAAAACACTAGTGAACTGACATTGATCACATAAACACATACGTCCAAACAAGAGCGTATCCATTGAGTTGAAACAACAGTTGAACGAGCGAAGTCACAAGGCATGCTACTGTGACCATGGCATTCAATTATGAAATCCACAGGTGTAGATTGTATGTCATCCACGATAATACCTCCACCTTCTCTGACCCAATCAACAAGGTCTGATACAGATGAAAATAACCATTTTACCAACAGAAATAAAAACAAACTGGAACCTAAAATGCTTACAATAATACAAAGAAAACTACACATTCAAATGAGTTGAATATATTCCTTTTACTTTTGCTCTCGTATTCTACATACAATAAACTTCAACATAAAATAACATGTTACCAAGATCAATTGGTAAATGTTTGAAAGTTTTGATACAATGAATCATTGTTGGCCTTAATGTTCCAGTCACTAAATAAAGACTGAAAAGCAACGTTTTAAGAACTTTTTTTTTTAAAAAAAAAGAAGAGGTGGTATTTATAAAGAATTGATAGCAATACAGCAACTAGATGAAATGTTAGCAAAGCAGCATACCTTGTCAAGAGAGAAAGAATTTGAGAAACCAAATGTTCTCCCTTTGAAAATATTTTGGGACTTGCTACTTCGTACATACTTAAGCTGAGGGATAGTACTTGCCAAGGTTGACCACTCCATTCTGTTGACTTGATTCGGTAGACCTGACTGCCCTGGTTTTGTTCATGTTGTCATGTTGGCCTCTTGGTGGTTTTCTTTCAGATGACATGTCTTTTTCATGTACAGTAGGGACATGGAAAATTCCACATGAGCTTTTGGCTACCTTCATTTCATATATATCGGTAGATTTTTCAACCTTCACATGTGAAACTTCTGCATTAAAAATGAACGAACATGATGAAAGCAGAGTCAAGCAAGAATAAAATATGAATTTTCAAGTTTTAGAGTGGTCCGTTTCAAATCTGAAATATAGCAAATTGTGATATTTTACTACTTACATACCTTTCAATGAAAATCAAGCACGCTAGCTAGCTTTTGAAGACTAAGATATAATACCAAATTTCAGCGTTGATTATGCTTTCACCAGACCATAAGCACTACGGTTATAGATCACACATATATACATAGCATTTCCAAGTCCGATATACCATACGGATCTTCCAATAATCAGGATATTCAAACCTAATTTTACTGGGATCCGGACAAATTTCGGGAGTTAGAAGAACAACAGACAACACCACTTTCACAGGGTCAGACGACATGTAGAACCCAATTGCAAATTATTTAACTACACAAATCGGAACGGCTTGCCTGGCAAACTGCGCTCTTCGTCCTCCAAATCGGCGGCTGGCTCCTGCAGAGCAGCAGATGCAGACCAAGCGAGCGTTATTGTTAGGGATTCAAGGGAAACGAAGAGGGGCAGACAGTTCGCGCCGCGGGGATTGCGGGCGGAGAGGAGATCAAGCCAAGAACGCGTACGTGAGAGGAGGAGGATATAGCGTGGGAGTCGAGGGGGCCGTGCGCAGTCCCGGGTCGGTGCGGAAGTCGACGTCGGCGCCGTCGAGGCGGAGCACGCCGCGCACGGGCTCGAACACCTCGGGGTAGGCAACCACGAACACGCTCGCGCCGCCGTCGGGAGCCGCCATACGCGCGCCAGTGGGCTCCGCAAGGTCGGAGGCGTCGGACGACGCCATCGGGGAACGGCGGAGGCGGCGGGTTCTGCGGTGCGGTGGCGGGAACTGGCTGGCGGGCGATGGTTTTTTGGCGGGAACTGGCCGCTGGGCTGTGAATTTTCTTTCTATTTTTGGTCTTTTTCTATTTAAAAATTAAAAAAATACCCTTCTTTGAACTAAAATTTCAAGATGTGATTTCTTTTTATCACGTCAAATTACTTTGTGTGACGGCTGACAAAATATGACCCAATCCTTACATGTCAAGCCTTTTTTCTTATGTATCAATTAGATTGCAGTGACCAAAATGAGTAAATTTTGGAAATTTAGTTTATGAAAGATTATTTTTAAAATTTTAAAGAGAAAAGGTGTAGAATAGAAAAAAAATCCTCGGTTGTGAACCGAGGTATGGTGGCATCTAATTTCAAACCGTTGTGGCAACCTAAGTTCATTTGCTACAACAGTGGAAAATTCACTACTACGCCACATTATCCGATTTAGTTGAAGGCTTACCTGAACACCTGGCATGATTTGAAGTGGGAAAATTGTTGCGTTCTTTTGTTTTCATTATAATTTTAAGAAAGAGACTAACAGCAACTCGTAGCTACCGGTCCCAATTCACGATACCAGGCAACCATACCCGTGTCGGCCACCACCCCCGCCCAACTAAACCTCCATCACATCCCCTCTATCGTCTTCCAACATCATCACCCCCGCCCAACTAAACCTCCATCAACTAAGTCTCCTACTATCAGTGATCCACCAATGTATCAAAGGAACAGAGCAAAAAAAAATCGACAATTCAAATAGCTATTAGCAGATTTAGCACACTAAGGAGAAAAGTGAGACGAGTTTAATTACCTAATTACAAAAAAATTCTATTTTATTTCACCAATCCTCCTATTTTGATGTATCGTCTTCACCAAAGGGATCAATCAATCGAGCAATGTAGGACGCTAATGGTTGTGCAGGCTCCACCTGTGTGTGCAATCGAGAGAAAGTGAGCGTACAACGCTGCTATACTGAGCTGGCATACTAGCTTTTCTCCGGCCATAATCGTAGGACGCTCATGATTAGTTATGATTATTATTTCTTATTCCCTGTGACACTTACGATTTGATTCACAAACTCTGCAGGCAACCAGGGAGATGCATAGAGTTGGGTTAGGCCAGGTGTTTAAGATTTAAGGTGAGGGTAATAAAATTAGGAGTGGTGTTCCTTTTTTGGACCCACGGCTAGGGTCATAGTCCTAGTGACCCTGTGTGTAGTTCCACCATACCCCTGAGGCCCTGACCACTGGCGATCGGCGGTGCCTCATCGCGCTGCCCGCACTCGTCCCGCCTCCGACCACGTGCCTCACCGCCTCACCGTGCTGCCCGCACTTGCCCCACCTCCGGCCACGTGTCTGTGTGTATGTGGTGGAGCGTTGAAGACGATAAACGAAGAGATAGTACTGTGTTTGTAGTATGGAGTCACGGTTGCCTGATACTTCAATCAGGTCATCGTGATAGCGATTGGCAGACCAAGCTACCACACGTCAAGTACCTCCCTCAATTTCATAATGTAAGTATTTGAAGCATTCAAAAGTTTGTTAATAATATAAGCATTCCTATGATAAGACAAAATCTGGTGGATGGTGAGTGAGTAGAGAATTGATGATATAGTGTAAAATGAGGGTATATATGACTTTTCCGTTTAATTATTTTTACCTTAACATTCTAGAAAACCTTATATTGTGGAAAGGAGGAAGTAGAGCTTTTCTAGTTATAAATAGTCTATGTGTTTATTCTGTTTATATGCTTTTCGCTCGATGCAAATATCATTTCTGAAAAAACAAATAGAACAAAACAATATGGAAAGGAATCTAAGAAGACAACATGGATATGACTGGGTTGGCCAGTGAAATGACTCCGCGGGATCATCAAGGCTTTGGCTTTACTCCACGAGCTTAAACATTGCCTGCCCTCATTGCCGTGTGTTGCAAGAATGGATGCACTTTATGCTAAAGTATCGGTTTTCCATGTACAGTAGTAATGATAGAGGGCCGTAGTAAGATGCAAGAAGAGCTGTAAAATCCCATGATGATCAGCATCGAAGTAAGGGTCCCTTTGATAGAACTTCAGTTCATAGAAAAAACAGCTTCAGCTTTAGATTATGGGTCAAAACAGCTTATTCGGCTTTTTCAGCTTATGCAGCTTATGCATTCAAATCATTTGGCAAAGCAGCTTATCCTGTCTGTTCAGAAACAAAACTGTGAGTGTGAGCTGTGAAAAGCTACTATTTCCAGCTTCATCATCCTAATATAAAAATGAAAACAGCTTACAACAGCTTATGCCCAAAAGCACTTTTTCCAAGCTGCTCTTTGGTACAGACTTGACCTATAATCTGAAGTTGAAGCTGCTAGTGAAGCTGTACCAAAGGGACTCTAAAATTCAGGGGGTGGGGGGAGGGGATTTTAATCCTTTTTCTGAAGACATGTGGTGTTATGATTTGTTTCTGATATTAATATCATGCTCCTTTCTCCATTGTGCATTGCATCTATCACTTTCATTTAAGGCCGCACGATGTAATGCAATAATTGTTACTCTTAAATTCCATAGTAAAGTTAACATAACATAAATTTTACAATATGCATAAATATTTTTTTCTTGAAACGAAACATTGATCAATAATTTCTCATGCACCGTGTAAGGCCCCGTTTAGAATAAAGGAAGTTGAAAGGAATTTTAAAGGAATCAATTCAAAAGGAAGGTTTCCTGAATTTAGTGTTTGGAATGTAGGAATGATGAATTCCTTTACAGAGGAAAGGAATGTCTTCCTTCACAAAACCTAGGAAATAAAGCATCAGGCTGGAGCTAAAGAAAATTTTCCTTTGCTTTGCCTCTCGCGTTGGCCTGGCCGTGCAACGTCTAGTTAAGCTAAGCTAATTTATATGTCCGATTCGAATCTAATTGACATATGGGCTAATATAGATATGTGCTTTACATGTTAGCAAAGGACATGTAGGAAATGTTTTCCTTAGAGAAATAAAGCGAGTAAAGACGGCAAGAGGTTACTAGTTTTATTAAGTGCACAGAATAATTATTGTATGGCTTCTACAAATATTTTATCTAAGTTGTAATGCCTTTAATTCCTGTATTTAGCATTTCTGCATTCCAAACGTCTCAAATTCTCCATTCCTCTGTTTTGGATTTCTACGGTTTTTACACTTTTTCCTTCCCTGTGTTTTTCATTCTTTTTGTTTCAAACAGAGGCTAAAGGTATGTTTGGTTTGGTGTACAAGATAGCTGGGAGGGGGCGGCCTCTTTTTCGGTGCAGACCAGCGGGCTCACCTCTTTGTATTTCGCTCACCGCAGTAGAGCCAGCCAACCGACGATCACTTTGAATCCCTAGCCATGGTTCATGCTCTGTGCTCCGTTCCGGCACAAGGTACCGAGAATAGATGACGAGGGCTATCCATTTTACTACTTCGCAACGTGGATTGACAACCGGCGATAAGAATGGAGCAACGGCGACGGCGCTATTCTGAGATGAGAGAGAAACAGACAAGTCTCGAGGAAGAAGAACGAGTATATGTTCGTTTCACTGTAGGGGCTGCTAAGGCACAGTGCGGCCTATAGTGGGCTGAACGGCCCAACGAGAGAGAGAGAATTAATTTTCTTTTCTTTTTCTATTATACTATAAAGGTGTTCAATTATATGTTTTATATATGCGCTGGTGGATTGTTTTTTTTTTGCTTAGTTTGCAAGTACGTTTGTAAGGCCAATATCTTTTTCAGGTTAACAAGGATGGTAAACTCATTCATATAGATGTGATCATAACTCAAGTCCATCCATGTTTATCCATCCAACTAAAGACTAGGGCAGCCTCATCCACCATTCATCCATCGTACCAAATAAAAAATAATGGTTTGTCCTATCCATTCAATCAAACATCTTGACTTCAAACCAAACGCACCTTGTAGGGGCTAGGCATAGTGCATTGAGAGAATCAAAGATGTGACTTTACTGATGTGTAGTGCAAGTATGTATTTTTATATCTTAAGATTCCGTTCCCTAGAGTACTAGGAACCTAACCTAGATATGATGTGTAGTGCAAGTATGCATTTTTATATCTTAAGTTTTGAAAGTTTCGATTCGCTTCCATAGGTATGATGGAGAGGTCAATACGCTCTAGCTGATCTTCAACCTTCGTCAAACAATCATCTACAGAGGCAAGTTTTAGATAATGTGGACTCACTAAAAAAACAGAATCTATGTCTGCTGGAAACAATAAAAAAAGTCATTAGAAAACAACTAAATTTTTATTAAAACTAAGTTCATGAAATATGAATCAAATGTAATAGAGTCCAAATGTAATAAAGAAGTGATGCTGTTATTTACAGGTACCATAATTCAATGTAAGGATGGTTACCCTACATTTTCGTAATACGAGTTAACACGCTGCTTAATTGATCTCTAAAAGATTACATAAAAATATTTACCTTTCCATGCTAAAAAATGGATTTTTGGTGTTTTGTTGACAAGACAGAGCAGTGCATGGAATCTTGACCAAAGCCGCCACACGCGTCAAAAGTGAGTAGTGAGTTAAATGACCAAGCACCAATTCACTGTATTTGGACGCTGCAGTGTGGAGTGGTGAATATATTTTTACTTGCCGGTAAAAACTTTGCTCTGCTTCTCGTCTTCCTCCCCCTTCCGTCTGTGTTTGCTCCGGCAATCGCAGCTCCGTCGGCCGGCAACAGCAGTCCGCAGGTGCACGAAGGAGGAACCAAGGCCAGCTACGGCCGTGAGGGTGAGTGCTTTTGGATCTACGCCATCACATTTATCACATTTATGCAACCGAAATCTTGCCCTGTTCTAAGTTCTTACCGTTCCTTTTTTTTGCTGCGGTGTCCTGTGACGCCGCCAACCCGTTCGACGGAATGCCTCACCCGAGCAGCACCAACAAACCTGCGCTGCCGGACGGCGTGGATCGGATCAGCGCGCTGCCGGACGGCGTGCTCGAGCACATTCTTGGCTTCCTGCCTGCGGACGAGGCGGTGCAGACCAGCGTGCTCGCCCGGCGATGGCGCCACCTGTGGCGGTCCATGCGACGCCTTCAGGTCACCAACAAAGGCAGGTGGCAGCGGAACACCAGTGGTTTCTACCACTTCATCAACAGCCTGCTGCTTCTCCGGTACACTGGTGTAGTTCTCGATGAGGTCGTGTTCACACACCATCCAATCCGTCTCGATAAGCTCGTGTTCACACATCTTCCATTCCCGACCACGGCAACTGGTGATGAACGCATCAACATTTGGATCCAGCAGGTGTTGTCCTGCCAGGCAAAGGTGCTCGTTATCCGTTTCTCTGTTGATTTGTTCCTCATGTGGGGCGGACCTCCTCTCCTCTCCCACCATTTGAGGAAGTTGGAGCTTCATTGTCTTCATTTGCTCCACCGTGTTCTTGATTTCTCAAGCTGCTCAGAGTTGGAAACTCTAGTGATAATGGGTTGCAACATTTTGTGTGATAAGATTACGTCTCACTTCATAAAGTATTTGTTCATCAAGTGTACCGCATTTCCGTATCACAAACGCACTTGTATTTCTATCCCTAGTCTTGTTTCGTTGCAAATTGATTATTTTGAAGGTAAAGCGCCTCTGCTTGAAAGCATGCCATCGCTACAAGGTGCATTTATTAAATGTGCCCCCATTGGGAATACGGATTACTGTGATAAAGGGGCTTCTGGTCAATGTTGTGGCGTCTGTGTGGAATGTTGTGGTGACAATGATAACAGCAGTGGCTGCGTGCTTCTTCAGAGCTTTTCAAGTGCTACAAATATGGGATTAATTGCTGATGGTAGAAGGGTACACATATTTTCACCCTTTAATTCGTGATGTGCAATTTTGTTGTTTAAATACTTGGTCTGTTTCTTGCTATTGCCTATTCAGTAGTTACTAATAAATAATTGTCAAATGTTTATGTGAGTACGTATGAGTTAGTTTTCCTATTAGCATAGCTATTATTATGTTTTCATTTAATAGATATATATACAAAAACAATTTGTTTGATGTATTTCTAAGTATGAATCTCTAATTTCCAAAGGAAAATAGCTTTTTCTTGCAGCCATATACGTTTAAAGTATACCTGTATAAATTTAATACTTTTCCACTGTCCACAGATCATTTTCAGAAGGGGTTTGAGATGGTGCCCTACATTCACTAATTTGAAGACTTTGTTACTTAATGAGTGGTGTGTGGCTAATGGCCCCAATGCACTATTTTGCATTCTCAAGCATTGTCCTGTTCTTGAGAAGCTGATTCTTCAGCTAGCTAAGGTATGTTTTTCTTTTCCCTGTAAACCTACGCTTGCTAAAACTACTATGTTTTTTATCTATGAATAATATATGTTGCTTAAATTTTCTTGTTTGATGCAGGGGCCTCAGCATAGAACAGAAATAGATGCAATATTTGATGTGGATAAAAAATCAGCTACTTTATCAAAACACCTTGCAATTGTTGAAGTTCGATGTGAAATGGTTGATGAGAGGGTTTGCCAGATTCTCAAACTCATGAAAGCATTGGGAATGAAATTTACACTCAAAAGAACAAAGATGTAAGCTAACTACTGACATTCGATTATTCTACACTTTTGTTGTTTTTCATTTTCACTTCATATGTCTGAGTATCAGATTACGCAACAAAGTAGAACTCCTTAGTTTGACATACAGGAATGTTTGAAAATATTAACCGGTACCTCATCGGATGAGAGAATTAAGCCCTTAAGCCAGTTAAACTAAAGTATTTTGTATAATTTGTTCCACTACTTTCTATGTGTTATCACCTGAGAACAGGGAGCAGTATGTTTGGCTTGTTGAGATCTGTTTTGTGTAATTTAGATTGTTCCACTTTAATATTAAATTCCAATAATTCTCATTGGATTGAAAAAGCTTTATCCTACTGCTGACAGAACCTTACGCACTTGAGTAGACAGTAAATTGCCAAGGTATGTTAACATTGTCTTCAAATTGATTGGTTGTTGTGTCATAGCTATTATTTTGCCGCTACTTGAAGTAGTTATGATTACTCGTCGCAATGCAAAGCACCTCATAATTTTGTGAATCGCCCTCAGTCCGCAAATCTAACTCCTTGGGTAATAATCTATGCCCCCACAATATCAGTAGTTTCAGTTGCACTTCTATTCCTGGTATAAATGTCTTGCAGATTGCCCTAAAACAATAACTGACAAATGTATACTATGGTATTCCTTGAATCTATTGCAACTTATCCTAAAATATTAACAAACTACAGTATAGATTTATGTTTGTATAGTTTCCTTGATGAGGAACTTGGGAGTTTTATTTCACTGATTGATTTTCAAGTGAACTTGTGTTCCTTTTCTTTTTACAGAAAAAATCATGTTGATGATGTAATGACAGCCTTTGGGCTAATTTGATGGATCTATCTCTTGACGACTCTGAAACAATGAAGTCTGGTTGATGTTTTGAGTGAAATGTTAATCT
Source organism: Chloris gayana (assembly GCA_031894775.1). NCBI lineage: Eukaryota > Viridiplantae > Streptophyta > Magnoliopsida > Poales > Poaceae > Chloris > Chloris gayana. The sequence continues at coordinate 1,160,281 of JAUNZO010001252.1, forward strand.
ACTGTTGTTGCTGACATAAAAAGTTATGTTTAAATTCTCATCTATGGCTCCTGTCAGCTAGTTGCACTTAAACTATTAGTACTGTTCTGGAGAAAAAATCTTAGTCATCTAGTGTTTTAATTTTAAACCTATTGGACATCATATTTCTATACCAGAATTGAGTTGCAACACCACCGGTTAGTGCAATCGATATTGGAACTCTTTAGTAAATCCATTCATATTATTGGATCTTTTTTATTATTATAATAATTTCCAGAGTTTCATTTGGAACATGTGCACACATCACCAGGAGCAACATGTATTTCTTGCTGGGACTATCTTTTAGAATATGAGTCTGATCGGAGGAAATCATTCTTTTTCCTGTGAAATGGGGAGGCGCATTCCTCCATTGTTTTTTTTTCTTGAAAACGTTCCTGAGCAACATGTTCTTCAATTTTTTTCCAAGGCATGCAAATTTTCAGTTAATTGACAGTTTGAAATAATTTCAGCCTGACTACTATGGGTAGCCTCGGTCCAATCAATTAGCCTAGCTATTCGGTAAAGGAAGAGATATCATAGAATCACGTCTACTTAAACACCCAATGTCATTATATTGAAATTAGACGATTTTAAACAAGGATTTTTTGTAGTGTGTTAGGAAAAACAGGAGATGAACCGATTTGGGAAGCTAAACCGTCTACCTTCTATTCGCCTTTTCCGTTTTTATAGACTTCACTTTCAGATGCTATTCCGTCCGTATTCCGAAATATTGTGAACCACGTCAATAACGATCAGACATGTCAGTTTATTTACATACAATTCTTGGCACATATTTGTGAGTCATGTGCCATCATCGCATTGTTCATTTAAGTTCTAATCCAATCATGTGGGACAAATCCATCTATTACGTTATGTTGTACTGACGGTGGTGCTAGAGCACCCTCTCCTCCCCCTACTGTTCGTAGGGGGCTGGGGCTGGAGGTTGAAAACCACTTGGGCTCAAAATCTCGAAGTGGGCTGTTGCCTAATTGAGCAGCCCAACAAAATAGCAGTAGTTAGCCCAGTACTGCATTAGGCTAATGGTTTTAGCCCATCAGCTCCTTGCATGCTTGCTACCTACGTGCACCATCCGTAATCGCGGCTTCCGGTGGCGCACGGCCAGTACTGCGCACGGCGCGGCATCAGCTTCAAGCGGACCGCGGACCTCGCGCCTCCCGTCGGCGCGCGGCTTGGCTTCAGTCGACCTCGCCCTGGCGGCTTCCGGCGGCGGTGTGGCTACAGCGGACTGCAGGCAAGGCTAACTGGAAGCAGCTGAAGCCTGAAGGCCGGCGCAACGCCAAGTGTAATGCCTCTGTTCAAGTGCTCAGGATTTCATTGTTTGGTATTGAGAAATCAACTTAAACTCTATTCTAAACATTAGCAGAAGTGAGAAATTTGTTGGCTGTGTAGATCTTTCAAAGGTTACAGAAAAAATGGTTCAGACTCGAAAGAATAGATTTTTCCCATTGGTCTATTGGTTTATTGAGTTAATTTTGATGCAATGTTAAAATTAATATGTTATCACTAATTAATTTTTATTCTTTTACAGGCAATTGTTACCTATGAGCATTAATGGGCCTTAGTCTAAGTATTTGTCTGCTGTTATTTATCTTTGTGTATCAAACATGTTCCAACATTAAAATTTAATTTTCTCTGGATCTGCCACTGGAACCTGGAGTACATGATTTCCTCGAGTAATAAAAATTCCACACCGACAACCATTATTCGTCACGCCAACAATATTCATTCCACATTGAGTAATATAGAAATAACTATGATATAAATAGATTGATTAATATTAAAAGACATATAATTCGAACACAGTTGATATATTAATATTTTTTCACTTTCCGTTAATATATAATTTTACAAAGTAAATGATAATATAAATCTCAATATAAATCATACTCTCTCCGTCCCCTAATGAAGGGCGTTTACTTTCAGACATCTACTCTGACCATTATTCTTATTCAAAATATTTGTATAAATATTATTTTGTTGCTATGATTTGTTTTTGTAACATCCTTGCCCAGGGCTTAATAGGATTACCGGAATACTCATGTCAACAAGTTGCAACTTCTTTTCCGAAAGCTCATCTCTAAAGAACTCTAAGGTTAAGTGTGCTTGGTTTGGAGCAATTTAGGAATGGGTGACCGAACTTCCCGGATGTGCATTAGTGAGGACAAAAGTGCACAGGAAAGACCAGTTTTGATCTGTGGAGGAAATCTTGAAGGCCTATTAAGCTGCCGGTGTAAGCGGGGCCGACCCGGAGTGACAGAACGTTACAGTTTTATCACCATGTTTACTTTATATATGACTTTTGCTTTTATATTTTTACAAATATTTTGAACAAGACGAATGGTCAAAGTTGATGTCTGTAAGTAAAAAATACCCTATATTAAGAGAGAGAGAGGGAGTATGATGGAAATATGATTATTTTCTGAAACTTTGCTTAATTCTTTGGTAATGTAAAACTGGATCTAAAGTCAACATGGATACGATGGAGTTGGTACACAAAATGACTTGGGAATCAAAGCTTTGGTTTTACTGCATGGACATGCAGGCAGCTTGTGAGCATTGCGTGCCCTATTTCCGTGCTCCTTTGTCCTTCTATTTTTTTTGGAACGTGCGGAGCATGTATTTCATTAAGGAGGAAGTGGTTTAGGTACAAACACACACCAACATGAAAACAACCACAACAACAACAAAACAAGAAGAAGAACAACTCCCACAACTATCTAAGCGTGGAGGACCGAAAGAAGAGCTCGTAGTCCATTGAAGCGCGACGACGCCCACCATGTAGCCTCTTCCAAAATATCTAGTGCGAGGGCAACTGGTTGGCGAGCTTCGAACCTAAATACCCTATTGTTTCGCTCTTTCTACAAGCTTCACGCCACCAGCACGACCAAAGTGTCAAAACCTGCACGTTGGGTTCACGATTTGCTTTCGAACATGGATCCACCAAGGGACAAAGGCCTAGAGACCTTCAGGCGACCAATGGTCCAACTCGACCCTTCGGAGGACTCGAAACCAGGTCTCCCTACTAAACGAGCAACCGACCATAAGATGGTTAATGGTTTCACTTTCTTGCGCACATAAGGCACAAAAATCCTGGTCTTTGAGTCCATGCCTAAATAGCCTCGTTGGAGGCCCAGCAACGACCGTGTAGGACTAGCCAAAGGAAGAAGCGACATTTATTCGATGCTTGAGTTTTCTAGCGTACCCGGGCGCCGGGGACCTCAGATTGGTGCTCCTTTGTCCTTAGTAATGGTGATCCGGTAAATTTGTTGTACCTGGTTGTGTAATAAAGAAGTTTCCAACCTATTGTGGGCGTTTCCCTTTAAAGGATGATCAGCGCATATAGCAGAATTTTTTATTAAAAACATAGTTTGTACTAATTTCTACTGTGTTTTAACGAAGATCACTTACAATTAGGGCTGGATAAAAAGCTCGAAGCTCGTGGCTCGGCTCGACTCGTGAGTAGCTCGGCTCGGCGCATCTCGACTCGGTTTCTTAACGAGCCGAGCCGAGCTTATATTTTAGCTCGTCAAATTAACGAGCTGAGCCGAGCTAGCTCACGAGCTGCTCGCGAGCTCAACGAGCTTTGAAAGACCGAGAATAAGTAATCTCAATACCAATATGATGTCATATATTGAGTTAATTTTTGAATATTTTGAAACACATTTTAAATTAATCTACATTATTAGATTTTTTATGAAGTATAAATCATATATCTTACCTATTTTACATAAAATATTTTAGATTTAAATTATATAATAACTTAATTGTTCTATATTCCCGACCGCGAGCCTAACGAGCTAGCTCGAGCTAATTATCGAGTCGAGCCGAGTCAGGTTTTTAGCTCGTCCGTGTAACGAGCCGAACAGAGCCGAGCCAATTTTCTAACGAGCAAATACGAGCCGAGCCGAGCCAGCTCGACATCCACCCCTACTTACAATATATGAATACAAACACAAACGATAACTTTGTGGCAAAGGTGCATCAAAGCCTAGAGGACTAACAACGGCAGAAACCTAATTGATTTTTTTATTGAAACCATATGATTACGAAATTTGTATCAGTAAATGACCAACCACCGATGCACAGTATATTTACGCTGCAGTGTGGAGTGCTGAATATATTTTTACTGGCCGGTAAGAACTTTGCTCTGCTTCTCTTCTTTCTCCTCCCTTCCCTCGGTGCTTATTCCGCAATCGCAGCCGGGTCGGCCAGCATCCGTACTCAGCAGGTGCACGAAGGGGGAATCAAGGGCAACTACGGCCGTGAAGGTGCGTGTTTTTGGATCTACGACATCACACTTATCCCTTTTATGCAAGCGAAATCTTGCCCTGTTCTCGGTTCTTAACGTTCCTCTGGTTCCTTGCTGCGGTATCCTGCGACGCCGCCAACCCGCTCGACAGAATGCCTCACCCGATCAGCACCAACAAATCGGCGATGCCAGGCGGCTTGGATCGGATCAGCGCGCTGCCGGACGGCGTGCTCGAGCATATTCTTGGCTTCCTGCCGGCGGACGAGGCGGTGCAGACCAGCGTGCTCGCCCGGCGATGGCGCCACTTGTTGGCAGTCCATGCGACGCCTGGAAATCAGTAGCAAAGTGACGTGGACTGCTGATGGTTTTAAACACTTCGTGAGCGGCCTGCTGCTCCTCCGGGATACCAGCGTTGTTCTTGACGAGGCCGAGTTCACAGACTTCACAGATCACAGACCATCCAGTCGAGGACATTAGAGCGTGTTTGCTAGAGCTTATGCTTATGTAGCTTATTGTTTATGATTCAGTTTATCCGTTAAAATTGTTTATATAGCTTATCTAGCTTATTGTTGCATAAGCAATTAACCGTTTGGCAAAATAGTTTATTAAAACGGCTTATGAGGTGAAATGAATGCATAAGCTGGAAAAATAAGGTTTTCGTTGCTTTGCCTTTCTAGTACAAGTGGAAAAGCTGCTTATAGTTTGTTTTGTAATAAGCTGTTTATGGCTTCAATCTGTTTGGTATAGCTTATGGCTTATGGTAACATAAGCTGTCTCATAAACTGATCCATAAGATAACAAACACACCCTTATGGTACATACATGAGCATCTGGATCCAGCATATTCTGTCCTGCCAAGCTAAGGCGCTCGTTTTCCGTTTCTCTATGCGCGAGGAGTTACTTTGATTTCCCAGCAAGCCATTAACACTGATGTAACCACCTTTATACATTAATAAAGTTCAAATCGATCTTGGTCTACCGAATAAAAAAAATTTCCGGCATTTGAGAAAGTTGGATCTTCGTTGTCTCCATTTGCTGCACCGTGTTTTTCAATTTGACGAGACAACATTGGAGATTCTAGAGTTAACGTTGTGCAAGGTTTCCTGTGACAGGATATCGTCCCATTCCATAAAGCATCTGTTTATCAAACACACGATGTTCTCATGTCTTGTACGAACTCATATTTCCATCCCTAGTCTCCTTTCATTGGAAATTGTTTATTTTGGAGGGAAAACGCTTTGCTTGAAGGCATGCAATCGTTGCATGTTACACCCTTTGCGTTGGATGATTACTGTGATAAAGGGAACTCCGGTGAATGTTGTGGTGGCAACGATCAAAACAGGGGTTGTGTGCTTCTTTGGGGAATTTCAAATGCTACAAATCTTGAATTGGTAGCTGACCATGGAAGGGTACATACAGTTCCACCTATAGGTGGCTAAACGGGTCGTCCGGTACGGCACGGGCCATTTACTATCGGGTTGGCACGACACGAATTTACTATCAGGCCGTGCCGTGCCAGCCCACGGGCGGAGGTGCCGGTCCACGGCGCGGCACGAAATATGTTAAACGTGCCAAGCCTGCCCGTTAGACTTACTACAATGACGGTCCGAAATCAATTATGCAGCCCATTAGTGAGAATAAAGGAGTAAAAATTATGGGGTGAAGGGGAATCAAACCTGCAACCTCTTGATTGAGAGGGAAAAGCCTTTCCACTTGACTGAGTTCACTCATTTGACTAGAAATAGATATATATTGTATTTAATACCTACATTTCAAGCCGTGCTGTGCTGCCCACCGGGCCGAGGCCTCGGCCCAAGCACGGCCTGTAGCGTCGGCCCAGCACGAAATTATTTTGGGCCGTACCGGATTCGTGAAGGGCTTTTTTTGCGGGCTATCGGACGGTCCACGAAGCACGGCCCATTTGGCCACCTCTAGTTTCACCCTATATATGACTAGGAAATTTTGATGCGCTCCGTCGTGCCACTTAAAGCTCAAAGTTTGTAGCCCAATACGGTGAGGCCAGGCTGAAGCCCTACATATAGTCAGCTACTAATGAATAATACAAAAAGAGAAAAAGAAAAAAGCATACTTCCTCCGTTTTAAATTGTTGACACCATTGACTTTTTCCGTAACGTTTGACCATTCGTCTTATTCAAAATATTTTATCAATTATATAAAACCATAAGTCATGTTTTAACTTCCTTGTGATAAAATGAATTATAATAAAATATTTAATAATTTTTAAAATATTTTAAATAAGATCAACAATTTAAGAACGGAGGGAGTACGTGAATATCAATATGGTGTGTTCTTTTTGCCCTCTCCACATGTTTCCATTGCTTATCCTTTTTGACCCGATGAAGCCCGCCATAAATTGTCTTCAATCTCCTCCAACCTTCTTTCTCTCTCTCTCTCTCTCTCTCTCGGTAGCAGCAACTCAAGATTTCTTCTTTCCTTGCTTTTTTGTTAGCACTGACCAGCAACTTTGATGCGGTGATACCGCATGGACCGAACAACTCAGCCGCCGCCCACCCACGGGCCGGCCAATCTCGCTGGCAGCATCTCGCGTCGCTTCTGCTTCTGCATGCTGGCGAAGGAGTAAAAGGCATGCTGATGCCCACGCACGGGCCAACTCATGAGAGGTCCATTACAGGTTGACTTGCCGGGGCCGAGTAACCACAGGCCGTGGAGGCGACGCCCACCCACGGGCTGGTGAGGCCCAACTGCTGCTGCATTGGAGTTCAAGGGATGCTGAGAAGGCCGAGTTGAAGACGTGGTTGTTCGGGAGGAGACAACGTTGCCGAAAATACATGTGTGTTTCAGTTTTACTATTCCACGTCGTCCAAAATACTAGCAGAGCTGGAAATCCTCCCCGCATCAGCTCTAGACTATTCGTAATAATGTGCTATTTTGTTTTTTTACTTTCTAACACAACTCAGTTTTTATTGCATCATGTACCTTTGAAGTATATCCTTGAATTGGTATCTGACCATCGAAGGGTACATACAGTTCCACCCTATATATGATTCGTAATAATGTGCTATTTTGTTGTTTTACTTTCTAACACAACTCATTTTTTATTGCATCATGTACCTTTGAAGTATATCCTTGAATTGGTATCCGACCGTTCGAAGGGTACATACAGTTCCACCCTATATATGATTCGTAATAATGTGCTATTTTGTTGTTTTACTTTCTAACACAACTCACTCACGAAAATGACTTTTGTGGACATAGTGGCATGTGTCCACCTAGCCTTTTTTATTAATTATGGTTAAATATAAATATTTAATCTCTGATTATACTATTAAACATGTCATACTAGTTGTAGACATGTTGTCAAATCATAAATTAAAATTTAGAAATATCAAATTCTAACAAATTCATCAAATTTAACAAAATTTCATGAATTTGTCAGAATTTGATGTTTCTGTACTTCAATTTATGATTTGACAATATATCTACAACTAGTCCGGCGTGTTTGATAGTATAATCTGAGATTCATATTTATATTTAACCATAATTAATAAAAAAATCTATGGTGGACACATGCCCCTATGTTCACCAAAGTATTTCTCCTCACTTTTTACTGCATCATGTACCTTTGAAGTATATCCTTGAATTGGTATCTGACCGTCGAAGGGTACGTACAGTTCCACCCTATATATGATTCGTAATAATGTGCTATTTTGTTGTTTTACTTTCTAACACAACTCACTTTTTATTACATCATGTACCTTTGAAGTATATCCTTGAATTGGTACCTGACCGTCGAAGGGTACATACAGTTTCACCCTATATATGATTTGTAATAATGTGCTATTTTGTTGTTTTACTTTCTAACACAACTCACTTTTTATTGCATCATGTACCTTTGAAGTATATCCTTATAAATTTTAATCCTTTGCAATTTTATTCAGATTATTTGCAGAAGGGATTTGAGATTGTACCCTATATTCAGTAAATTGAAGACTTTATTGCTGAATAAGTCGTAGTGCGGCTAATGGTGCTGGTGCACTTTTTTGCATTATCAGGTACTCCCCTGTTCTTGAGGAGCTAATTCTTCAGCTAGTTGAGGTATATTTCTTTAATGTAAATCGCCCACCTGCTAAATTACTCTATCTCATCATCGATTTTTATTTGTGAAATATTTACACTTGATATAGGGGCCTAAGCAATCAATTGAAAGGGATACAAATTTTTATCAGCAGGAGAATTCAGCTGTCGTATCACAACAGCTTAAGATTATTGAACTACGATGTGAAATGGTTGACCCGAGGGTTTGCCAGATTCTCAAACGGCTGAAAGCGTTGGGCATGAAATTTACTCTTAAAAGGACTAAGATGTAAGCTGACCACTGACACTTGATTATTCTATACTTCTGTAAATGTGTTTTCGCTTCATATGTCTGAACAGAAGCATAGAAGTATATATGCAACAAATAAAATCTCCGTAACAAGCCTGGCAACAATAGTCTTGAATTATTAGTCACGAACTCTCAAAGTGATCATCTGGGTTCTTAAATTATTCGTAGATGGTCATCTAGGTCCACAAACTTTATATTGACCCTCTTAGGTTCATGATCTATTTATATTATGTCAATCAGGTCCACATTGTCACACATAGTCACTGTCACCCTCCCAAACTTTATATTGACCCTCTTAGGTTCATGATCTATTTATATTATGTCAATCAGGTCCACATTGTCACACATAGTCACTGTCACCCTCCCATCCGATCTCGCTCTCCACATCGCGTCCTCTCCTTTCCGCGTCTGTTATTTGTCATCCACTTCAACGACAACAACCAATCCTCCGTGCGTTGGGTCTTTCGCATGTGATGTGACACATTATTTTCACAACTACCTAGTGGGTAGCTGGCACATGCCGAGATGGGGAGGCAGGCCGGATGGGAGCGAGGGCGTGACAGATAGAGCACACTATATAAATAGACCATGGACCCTGGGATTACTATAAAGTTCGTCGACCTAGATGACCATCCGAGAATAGTTGAACCATGGAGATTATTATAAATTTTGTGGACCTAGATGACCATCCGAGAATAGTTTAGGGATCTAGGTGGCCACTTTGAGAGTTCATGGATCTAAATGACCGTTCCTAAATAGTTTAGGGACCTCGGGTGCATTTCACTCTTCTGACAACCACAGATTCATAGAGAGAGAGAGAGAGAGAGAGAGAGAGAGAGAGAGAGAGAGAGAGAGAGAGAGAGAGAGAGAGAGAGAGATAGATAGAGAGAGATGTAAGGTTAATGGAGTTAAAGAGCTAATAGTTCCTGGTGAAATAAAGAGAGATGTAAGGTGGTGGTTTGGAGGTAGCAAGTCATTGTGATTTGTTATCTTGACTGCTGATGGCAACAATAAAAGGATCAGACATTTTATATAATACTGATGACATGGCTCAATGCGATCATAGAGAAATAAGAGTAAATGACGTTGCACTTTTAATATATAAGTAGATAATAATAATAATAATAATAATAACAACAACAACAACAACAACAACAACAACAACAACAACAACAACAACAACAACAACAATAATAATAATAATAATAATAATAATAATAATAATAATAATAATATTTTTATGTTATATGATACAAAGGTATCCAGAAAGTAATGTTTGGGTTGAGGGAATATCCAGATATCACATTAGACCTTGTTACTCTGATATTCAAAAGGTATTGATAGTACTACTACTTTATTTATTTACTTTAATGATGGAATCAGATTAATTAATTTTACCAAGTATTGAGACCTAATAATGTATCTCTTGTCCTGTCATCAACTGTTTTGACGTCAGATAGAACTGGTTTCTTCATTATCAGTTTCTGTCGATATTAATCTGCCAGCAGAGTCTCCGATCACAATCCTGCAATACTTGAAGATATTACATATTGCGCATGGTGGAGGAAAAAAAGGATAAAACAAAGATTATGGTTGTTATATATTTTAGATGCATTTCATGATCATGACTCTAGATTCCACAATATATTTTGCATGTTAACTGAGGTTATGTGTCTTAATTGAGCCGTGCAAGTGCTGCAGGAAAATGATATGATTAGAAATCAAACATCAAAGATGAGCTAGTAGCTGTGAAAATTTTTGACGGACCGGTACCTTCTTGATCGCTTCAAACATGTCATAGCTTGTGCCTCACGAAGGTCACATTTTAGTACGCCGTCGAGCCTGTAAGAAAATTATAATGAATAAACTAAAGCAGGTCCATCAACGAAACATAAAAATCTCACTAATGCCTCCCTTAGAAAATATGCCATTGCAAGAACAGAGTAAATCTGAACTAGCTAGTCAAGAAACATTATTTCTATTTGCGGATATTGTATTATTAAACACTGTAATGGGATCACTACCAACGTGAAACTGTTGCAATACACGGGAGATGACAGGTGTTGCTTAATATAGTTAATTGCTCAAAAATATCAGCAGTTGTACTAAGGCCAGTCTCAATGCAAAGTTTCATTTCACTATTTTCAAGAGTGCCACATCAGATTTGAAGATTTAGTTTGACGTATGAAACGGTCTCTCTCAGTGCATAGTTTCATCTCACGGTTTCATAGGCAAGTTATAGCATTAATGTAATATCTATTTGTTGCATTGAGATTGGTCAAAACGTGTTGGGATGAAACTCTATGCTCTCAATGGGAGTTTCAATGGAGTTTCATACCTATAAAACAGTGCCAAATGAGTTTCATCCCTATGAAACTTATTTGTCCAGTTTCATATTAATTGCTATGCCACATCACCTATTTTGCTTATGTGGCACCTTATTTAATGCTAATGAAACTCCCACTGAGACTACCCTAAAAGAAAGAATAAGGTTTTCTAGATATAATTGTATTGCTATATCTTTATAAATGTCTTTGTGTCAAGGTATAGGACACCCTTTAACGTGATTTGAAAGATGTGTCAATGTGATAGATATTAATTATGTTTTAAAAATAGTATGTTAATGAGTAATTGTATAAATTTCGTCTCAATAATAATATATATTTTGTGTTATCATGCTTTGAAGCATATGACACGGTCCATGTGGAGACACCTCCAACAAGCTTTATGAAAGTGTATCTGTGTTCCAATAACGATCAAATAAACATGTCTAACATATAAATAAAGCTTATCTACTGAGGTAGTGTTCTTGTTATGGCTCATCGGGTTCGATAAAAACATTGAGATATTGTGGGGAATGTGTTGTGAAACGGGGACACACACCTCTGCTTAGTTAGGAGTAGCTTTATGCATAGATATACCTGAAGGTATTGGAGTTCCACAGACAAAAGGTACCATCGGTTGAACCTGTAATTAGCATCGGAAAATCGGGATTGGAACAAACAGTAGTGACCTCGGCTGTATGTCCTTCAATCGTTTCCACACAAGTCTTACTATGATAATCCCAAATCTGGTTCAGTGAAAACGTTTGCATTGCATCAGTGTTATGTGGATTATCAGTAGAGTAGTATTTGCTTCATTAAAAATGCCTTACCGTGGCCGTACTGCGGCAGTAGTAAGCAACTATCAAGTATAGGTGACCGTGTCGAGAAAAAGGTCAAAACATCTAGCTCCGATTGACCCAGAGAGTGTATATTCACAGTTGGGGGAATTGACGTTCCAAATCTATAAATTTGCAAGTATATTTATTTGTATGTATACATATATACACCTGTAAGGAAGTTTATCCAGATGCACCGAACGAAAGTCCATAGAATTAACATACCTGTGCGCCACCCACGATGGAAACAGTAACGAAATAATTTGCGTCGTATGGGTTAAATTTGACTTGAGTTACTCTGCCCCACGGCACAAATGTCCTAATGCACTTCCAACCTTTCGCCCAGTCCCACAATTTAATTTCAAACCCACACGCTGTCAGAATGAAAGTCTCTGTTGGATCAACGTCCAGAGAGGTCAATAGGCCATCGTGAGCTTTAAAAGTATGGACTTCGCACATTCTATTATAGCTGTAAACTTCAACCACACCAGCTGAATATCCGATCAAAAGCCATCTAGTAGTTGTAATAAATTTTGCTTCACAAGCTGCAGTTTGAATATATTAGTTAACATGTTAACAGTAAGACAATTGGGAAAACAATAGTAGGGTTGCAGCTATGTCAGAAAGCATGCCTCCTCCAAGCCCGCGATGACAAGAATTTATGTCCTTCTGCACAAATATATGTGATATGCATTCTCAGTCGAAATGTAAACAATAAAATTAATTGTTTAACTTGAACGAATAATTTAATATTTTCCTTCTACTTTCGAGAAAAAAATGATGATATGAAATTTTGCAAGATCAACAAAAAAATGTTTAAAAGGTTCACCTTCATAATAGGTGGTTTGGTTCTTTTTGGTGGAATCAACTCACTCAGATTCAAATCTCAAATTTGAGATGAGTGTTGCATTTACAAATAATTATTCCTTCAATGGAAGACAAAGTCCCCATCAGCAGTGAAACACTTACGTTGATCTCTGAATCTCAATATCAAGCTGACTCGGTCTTTTAGAGACATTCATAGAGGTAGGGCGTGCGCGTGGCCGCGTGAGCGTGTATGTTCGTAGACGTGAATACTCCTACGTGTATGTAAATGTCTATGTGTGTTCATTCGCATTAAAGAAAAGCACTCATGGATGGTATTAATGATAATGTACTTGAATTGGACTCATTATATATGTTAAAGAATAAAAAATCTAATTTGGATAAAGATGGGATGGTGTCCTGGTAGATTGCCAAAGTGTGGAAATGGTGACCAAGATAAGGTTAAATTACTGTTTGTTCGCATATTAACTAGTTGTTGCTGTAACAAAAGCAACATAATTCTGTTGAACCAATGTACCACTAACATCCATTAGCACACCGTTGCAAAGGTCTCGTCTGGGACTAAACCTTGTGCATTTCACCAGGCTATAGTGCACACTCTGACATATTGCACGATGCATGCCCAAGACCAAAACATCATTTGCCACACATGCTTGGGACAAGAATCCATGGGCAATGCATCAATTGACATTGTACAATGTACTTTCTCCCCACCCCGCCTCGTCCCTCTTGCCACCCATTGTCCCAAGGAATAATTGCCACTATCTTGTGGGCTTCATGGCCCTCGGCAAGCCTCCTACTGAGCCCAAAGTCAACCTTCAATGTCCATACAGCTAAGAACAGTGACTTGCATGCCTCCATGCCGACATCAATGGTACTAAGGTCTACCAGCTTTGGACTTCTCTCCCGAACACCGTGGCTTGCTGGATTTTTTTGCATTTGCCCCACCGCTACCCTAGTTTTTTTGGATAGCTAAGGAACTCATCCATGGTACAGGGGCCACGATGGGCTTGCAGCCTCATTCGCATTGTCCTCCTGCATAGGCAGCCCCACTGTGACCTTGCCCCTTCCCTCCAAATCTATCGTACTTTGGGTCCTAAATCTAGGATTGGTATAGCTGGAGTAACATGATGCATCATTGCAATATTTGGGCCAGCTTTTCTTGGTGTCGCCGAGACCAAGGTCAGGAATCTCCTTATTGTGAGAAAGTTTCTCAGAAGCTCATCAATAGTAGAGGGTTAGGCATGGCTGCCTCCCTGGTGTACTGCGATGTTGTGGCAAAGAAAAGGAAGGAAGGTCTGGTGACATCGTAAAGCATGTCTCATCAAAGAAATAGGGGAAATAGAAGCAACGTGAGCCAAAAATAAGGGACATGGAATAGGCAATCACATGAGGACGATCTGTCTTGAGAAGTTGATGATATTCGTCCACTGCTATTTCATTTCAAGCATGAGTACTAGGACAAGAAAATAAAGCAAGGGTTCCATGCTCAGAGAGAAACTACTGACTCTGAAGTGGTCTTGAAAGATAATCTCCTATATAGTTAGCAAGAAAAATACATATGACTGTCAAAATGAGGACCAATGTATAGTCAAACAATTCACCTACATGGATAAAGCCACACCGCCATGTTTCATAAAATAAATCCATGTGTGAGGATGTAACACAATTTTGGAATGTGAACAATCAAATTAGGAAATACAAATGATTTCAAAATTTTCCCTTTATTTTTAAAAATTTTGTCATTTCTTTGTATTTATTTAAACAAATTGAACTTCCTATATGAAATGCAAAAAGTGTTTTTAGATACTAGAATAGGATAAGGAAATATACTCTCTCCATTCACTACTATAAAACAGTTTTTAGTGGCGAGCCAAAATGGGCCTCAGTGGTGGATGCTAAATCTGCCACTGGTCGTGCTTATTTTTGGTGGCAGATAGTTACCCTCCACTTTTTTTGTTTGCATAAAACAATGAAAAGGGTAACATTGACACACATGGCCTACCACTATTTCCCCTTACACCATGAAAAAAGGGCGGTATCCCAAATTGGTGTCGCTAGCACCAAAAGAAGCTAGTGCAGATGTGCATGGTCTCTATCACCGACCCACATCCTGATCATGCGGCCTCGTCGTCGATGGCCTCCCATGGCCTCACAAACCTAGACGACTGCCCTCTTCCCTACGAGCAGCCACCTGCCGCACCCGAAGTCACCCCTCCTCACACACAAGTTACCGTGGGAGAGAATGTAGTGCCAGGAGCGGTGGTACCCACGTGCCCGCTAGTGGACCTTCACGGACACCATTCCTAGAGGGGAGAATAGTGCCATAAAAGAGAGGAAAGGGGGTGGTAGGGAGAGCTGGCAATAGAGGACTGGAAAACCTACAAGCTTAAGTGGTGAGAGAAAAATAATACGAATACGCAAGTGTTAGTGGTGGACAAAGAAAAATCAAAAGACATCCAACCACTGACATGGCATTTTTGTGCTCACAACTAGTTGGTGGCTAGCTACATTGTATCAGACCTAAAGTTCCTGAATTCAAATCCTAGTGATTCGGTCCTCTCAACTGCGCTACTCCTATTTCCAGGTTTAAGGTCTGAGGGGCCACCCCATGAGGGGGAGGTTTTGAACCATAAGTGATTTTCACATTCTTCCCCATGAGATTAAGCTTTTGGGTCTAACAAATTGGTGCATAGAAGCTTTAGAATCTTCCCATTATCAAAATAATTTTGATGTGATTAATTGATTCATACGAGCTCCGATTTACGTGATTCTGACACCTCAAATTTATTTCATCAAAATCTATCCAACCAAGGCATTTGTCTAATGTGTTTCATTTGCTTCATGTATTGTTCTTAGTTATTTTTCCCTATTTTATCGGTATTTGATGCGAATAAACACCATCATATAGAAGCAGTAAAACAATGTCAAGAGGAAGATGTTGATCAAGATGACTCCACAATTATATATATGGAGTGAAGCACTTGTCCTTGAACATCTTGTGCTCCTATTTAGGACTATTAGCTTACTATTTACACATGATATATATAAATTTCAATCCTATAATATCATTTATTATATTTTTCATGTTCTTCCTTGAAGCTTGTTTGGGTAGAGTATTTTATGTGTAGTTTCATGCATGCCATGATGTATGGGTTGGTAATGATTTTTAGCAACATGGAGCTTACGAAATCCAAGTAGTATGGCTGGTTTTGTATAGTTCATGGGTGTTCAAGACTTACTCTAGATTAGATGGGCTGGTTCGTGGACTAGGTACATGCCAGCTTGGCCAATTAATTGGATATCTACCTTAACTATGCACATCATTAGATGTTATTAGGTGGCACAAGAGGGGGCTCATGCAAGGAGGTAAAATGGATTCCACTACTGTTGGCAGTGAAATCTCAGCGGTGCACTCAAGTTTGGTGGTTCTTTATAATTGCTAAATAATGATCTTATAGTTGCACACTAAAGACAGTGTGCATGTGGCTAGCTACTGCAAGCATCATGGAGGGTTTAGTGCATTTGGCAATAGCGGATGAAATCTTAACTGGTTCAACCTTCGCAAGTATTCATAAAGTCATGACACAAACAAGAGCATGCTTGTACTACATAACTATTAGTGTGGTTTTCTTTTGGTTTGGTAGTCAGTTTGTTGGAAAACACAATGATTATTGCAACCCAATGAGTCGGTAGATATATGGTGGGGCTTTGGTGAGATTGGATTGAGAGGGTGCCGTATATATAGTTATTTAGGTTGTTCCTTTATTACTCGGTGGGGGAGGAAGGGTCCATCAAGTAGGGCTGGGCGAAAAATCCGAAACCCGACACCGAACCAATATAACTGATATTTTACTTTATTTGATTAACCAAAATATATTTCGGATACTAAAATCGAGTAATTAGGTAAACCAAAATTATTTAGGTTTTTAATATTGCAAACCAAAATAACCAAACTAACCGAACTTCTTTTATATCATACTTTAGAAACTATTGTTTATTTTGCTACATTCGTAATTGCCAATTATCTAGAAGAATGATTGGTCTACAAGATTTAATTACCACTCAACATCACATATATTAGTATTTAGGACTTATTTGATTTGTTACTATCATATTTGTAATTTTTTCTAATTAATATCTTAAAAGTTTTATATGAAATAGTGTTATTTTTCAAATTTAGGTTAAAACCAAAAACCGAACCAAAATGTTTTGGTTAATTAGGTTTGGTTTTGAATTTTTCATAAAGAATTTCGGTTTTCGATTTTGTTAAAACCGAATTTTTGTGAAGCCGAAATAACCAAACCGTAATAACCGCATAAACCGAATGCCTAGCCCTACCATCAAGGTTGTTTAGATCTAGTGTGCTCCAATTTTAGAATAGGTCATATTCTTGGTCTACTTGAGTTATTCCTGAATAATAAGTTGATGACCTCAGGATGTGACATTTATCATGACATTGCAGGAAGCTATAATAATAAATTTAACCTATTATAAAAACATATTCCAAGTAGAAAACCTAATGATAGAACAAACACATAACAAATATATAGAGTAAATGTATAAGTTGTTAAACATTCATAGTTAGCCATCACTAATTGTCGGATAATCAACATAAAAATAACAAGATAAAGTTTAACTTACATAGGTACTACCATCCCAGATGCGAACCAAGCCACTATCATATCCCGCAAAAATCCTGCACGGCACAAGTAGTAAAGTAGCAGAATCATGTAAACACGACTCATATCTGGGTTCATATGTCTCTCATAAATCTAACTATCAACGTAATATATAGTACTGTCTTTGTCACATCGGACCCACTGTGCTGGTTTCCGAGGGTGTGAATATGATACAGATTAATAAAAACTACAAATTGTGAAATAATTCTGCCATGGCTGTATCTTTTTTTCGCAGTATGAGGCATGTACCACCCGATACCCATTCATACTCCTAAGCAATCAAAGTCCACATGATTTATCCATGTTACGTTGATAGCTTCTCGAGTAGATACAGTGCAGAGAGATTCGATTTGATGGAGAAGAATTGTTCTAAGTGGCATTCGATTGTCAATTGAGAGCCTTCTCGACTCTAAACTTTATAAGCTTAATTGCAGCTAGCTGGCTTTAGATCTTGAAAATGATTTAGGTAGCTTTCTTCCTTAATGATCATTTACTTTCTTTTTGATTCAGATGGATGTGATAAGGATAATAGTTGAACGATAGCTTGTGCAAAAAAAGGGAAAAATGAAAAAGCTGCAGTGGTGTTAGAGACCTGATGGTTGTGCAGAGCAGTTCTCAGTCCGAATGCTGTGACTTTCTATGACAAGGTCATTTAGCCGATTGATTTCATTATCTAAATATAATCAATACATAATTGAGTATTGTAGTGCTGTTTCTACAAGAGTATAAAAATATTATTCACTAATCTGAAAACACGTGTGTGCTACACATCACTATAGTAGTAGCTAGCAAAAAGCCACAGGACATTTATCTATCTATACATTCTAAAAAGGAACATTTATCTGTACCACCATAAAATATTTACTCACCACGGCTCCGTTGGATGAACATGTAGGAAAGCGACTTTGTCTTTGTTACTGTGGGATAGAATCTGTTTCAAGAACACAAAGGCAAAAGCATGTGAAAACTACTAATATATTGGCGAAATTGTGAACCCATGTTGATAACCCAAACAATAGAAAAAAATGCTTGTAGGAGCCGGTCCCAAGTTATCTCT
Organism: Chloris gayana; assembly: GCA_031894775.1. Taxonomy (NCBI): domain Eukaryota; kingdom Viridiplantae; phylum Streptophyta; class Magnoliopsida; order Poales; family Poaceae; genus Chloris; species Chloris gayana. The sequence continues at coordinate 1,178,659 of JAUNZO010001252.1, forward strand.
GGTGCCAAGTTTTGTCATTGCTTACAGATTTAAGGGCTGCTTTTATGATTCGGATCAAGGAGCAAATATGCAAAATATGGGTCAATTAAAATAAAAGAAAATTGAGTGCAAATTTATGGAACAAGGGCAGGAGGAGACTTCCTTGTATCAAATTCTCAGGGGCCTACAGTTGAGCAAATAAAAGTTTCTCAAGCGCAAACAGCCACTAGATACATCAATGAGAGCACTGGATGAACTGTTACACACCTTCACTGTCGGCTTCATGTCATATATTGTCATCATACCACCGCCACAGTCATAGTTGACACCGGATATAGTAAGGGGCACACCAAAACTTACATAAGTATCGACAGATAAAACAAACCATGCATAAAAGTTTCCAAAATGAGTACTGAAGTAACTCCGATCCCCTCTCACCCCGATATAAAGAGAATGTCAAGGCCTCGCGAAGGAGGCAGTGGTGTGTGCCCTTTGAAAGTATTACCAAACGAAGTGTTGTTTCTCTGCCCTCTAAAGCTAAGTTTGCTCATTGGGAGATTGATGACAACTCTGTACGATGTGGTAAGATGATTTATGTAACTGGAGCCGGGGTACATAACTAATAAGATCTCTAAACTAGAATTTCAGCGGTAACTTCGTCTTCTGACCTAACTATTCCCATAAAATAAATCAGCCTGGGAGCTGTATTCTTTTTTACAAATATATTAGATTTGGAGAATCCGTTGTTGCTGGAGAGTAGTATTATAATAGGATAAAGTCCAATTTACTCCCTCTAAGTCTGACCAAAGTTCAGATAACCTCCTAAACTATTGTTTGGTTTGTTTTACCTCCACAATTCAATAAAAGAGTTTATTTTACACCTTTTAACAATATTTTAATCCCAATTTACTTATGTGGACTGAAATAAAATAGAGATTTCTTGGACAATCTCACACCTAGATTGTACCATGTGACAAAGTAGTGAACGGATCATATAACACATGAATGTATATAGTTTTTTTTGGTATGCAACCCACTTTCTCCGCTCAATCACACAACAACATGATGAGAGATACAATTGAGCTATAGTTATAGCATGTTAATGGTATATGAGGGCGATACCATCGCAATGATCATGATTCAACGAGAGTGAGCGCAAGCTCCTAGTGGTCAAGCGTCTTGAAAACACCTACGGGAAGGGAGAATGTGAGAAGACACACCCTATTATCGAGTCATATATGAAGTTATATCTCACGTTGATTACCTCGTCATATCCGACAACACAGGTGTTAGTTGATACAAAAAATTTCAGCTTAATCCCAGTCCAAATCAGTAAATTAGGATTAGAATACCAATAAAAGGTGTAAAATGAAGTTTTTTTATCAAATTGTGGGGGTAAAACAAACCAAATAATAGTCCAGAGGGTTATCTAGACTTTGGTCGTTCTTGGAGGGAGTAAAGTGAACTTTCTCCATTATGATATGATCACTAATAGACAGTACAGTTAGTTCCATGACCTCATAACCATAAAACCTAATTTTTTTCTATGGAGGGAAACAACATCCTTATATCAGAATGTTTCAAACCACAACTTTGCATCTGAAGGGTTTGACCGGGTGGTGATAGCCCTTATGAGAAAGGTTGAAGCACAGCATAGCTGAGCGCATAGTAAGTTCTGAAGTAAACAAACAATAAAAGATTGTGAAATCTATGAACAAACCAAACACATCAAATATTCATCCTTTCTTGATTGCGTTTGAATGTAGGTACAGGTAGAAGTAAATTGAAAACTTTATATTAGATAATCTTGTCAAAAATTGATAAATTACTACCTGTAGAGAAAAATCTATATTTCTGTTACTGTTAGTAATGTATTACATGAATATAAATTGATAGTGAATAGTGTTGGGAAATCAGTGTTCATAGGCTAACACCGACTTCTTTGAAATGGTACCAAACTAGTGTGATATCATTTCTTCTGTGAACCCAAACCCAACCTTCTATCTATATCTAGGAAGCCTTCACCTTACCTACTAACTTGGGAGACCAACTCTCTATAAAAAAGCTCAACCTTTATTCACAATATAAACTTGACATAAGTCACAATATTCTTCGTGGCTACACATCACTATTATCAATCTAGAACTCACCATAACACTCCTAGACTCCAAGACACATCATGACAACCTTTGTCATGCCTTCACACGTGGTGGCTCCTATGACTCCATATGGCATGGTATATTGGAGGGTAGAGGGTACCCCTATTTATACTTACACATGATCACTATGATGTTGACATATGGTAATATTCCACACTCTTGTAACTAAAATATCTAATTTTATAATATTTTCATCCTTATCCTAATATCTAGATATTTCTTACCATATATAAATATCTAGATTCTACACTGTTCTTTACTTTGTCATGAATAAATAGTTCTAGAATCTTTCTTGGCAAATATCGTTTCTCTTATACTTTTCCAAATATTCTAGAATGTTCCAAGTGCAATGTCATAAGTCAACAAATAGTTATAGTACCTATTTTTGTATATTTAAGACAAGAGCAATATATGTCCCTGATCAAGGGAACTCACCTGAGTTTCTACGCAAAGGGCCCTTAATTTCACCTGATACACCTTACGGCCATTCTCTTTGGCCTTCATAAAGAAAAGATCATGGAGATGAACAGCTTCATCGGGTCGAATGATTTGTTCCTGTAGTTCCAGGTTGCCTGCTATGCTGCTTTCAAGAGTTACAAAGTCATCAATATCTGGTAGTGTCTTCTCCTGGTGGCGTATCTTGACAGAAAGTGTGTAAGTAGACCATGGAGCCACGACACCACACAGTGGTCCCGTGAGCTGTGCTGCAGGAATCTTGGCTAAGAGACGAAATGCCACGCGTTTGTTTGTGGTGTTGGTCAGGTGGATTGAGCTTGATAAATGAAAGAACTTGTTTTGTTTTATTGGGGAGAACTGGAGCTGGGCTGGCTTCACACTAAGGAGCCTTGTATCTCGACCACGGCTCACCTGCAGAGTTACAAGGGAGGAAAAACAAAATCAGCTATCGTTTCCATATGAAGGTTACGAATTTCATTCTAAGGATATTCTACAAGCACTCTCTCCACCGAAACTTATTAGCTAGACCCCTTACACAAACAAGTTTTCACGTACCAGATCTGTGCTTTCTTGGTTGACATTATTACATTGGCTGAATGCTTTTGCAAATGCTGCCACGACAATCCTTGTTGCTATATAGTAGACTGGAGCAAATAAGGCTACCCACCGCAAAAGTGTCAAACTCATAGCCTTTTTTGAACGGAAGAAACTCAAAGCCTGAAGAGACGAACACAATATAGAGAGAATTGCATTAGTTCGAGGAGAAAAGAAATTCCAATTGCATAAACCAAAAATGAATTTACTTCAATATTTTGACTCAGACGGAAGAACAGCTCACCACTATGACAAAATAACTCAAGCGTGGCATAATATACAGATATATGAAAACTGTCTGTAATTATACAAATGGTGGTGTTGGTGGGTATCTGAGACACGTTTATAATGAGTACATGGTACCTATGCTCTTCCCGTATATGGTTGATGGTTGCTTGAACTTGCAACAATATTTTGGGTCCTAAGTGCAGAGTGGGATCCAATATATGGTAAGTGATTTATTAAGGTGCGTCATGTGTGAGGAGCTGCAGCATTGGATTTTTTCTTTTGGCGATGGAAGATAAATTCCATAAGAGACCCGCTCTAGGCAAATCGCAAGAGCCGAAAGGGACTACAAATTCTAGTGTGTGATCCAGCGACGGACTGGATTCACAGGCAACCCTGTTCTGGTAGAACACAGCTAGACGTCGGCAACAGAATTACTACAAGACCGGGGCAATTAGACACCCCACAAGCTGTAAAGTCTACTCTCATCATAGCCCTAAATTCAGTGATCATCATGAACACAACGCCCAGCTCAGCCCTGTCAATTATATTATGCTCAACAGCTCACACAATAACAATAAAGCACTATAGCTACGGTTGGAAGACCTCTATAGTCGCGGGTCAACCCAACCGTGACTATGTTTGCGAGGCTACAGATAATCATCTGTTTGTGAGGCTACAGATAATCATTTGTAGCCTCGCAAACAAGGCCAACCGTGGCTATAGTGTGTCACTATAACCACAGTTGACAATGTCAACCGTGTCTATATTGCTACAACTATAGCCATGGTCGAAGTCTTCAAGCTCTACAGTGAAAATAAAAAAAATAAAAAATAAGCCTAGATGGGCTGACATTTCGGCCCCATTCGTGCCGCCCGCTAAGGAGCCTCCACGCGCTGCCTCTACAGGAGAGGGGAGACAGTGAATTCGGCACCCATTGCAGCCACCCAGCCGCCGGAGAGGGGCGGCCCTGGATCCGGCCACCTCGTCGCCGCCCATGGCCCGCCAAAGAGGGGTCGGCCTCGGATCGGACTGCCCGCCGTCGCCATGGCCCGCTAGAGAGGGGTGGCCCCATATCCGACCGCCCCGCCGCGGCCCATGGCCCGCCGGAGAGGGGTGGCCCCGGATCCGACCGCCCTTGTCGCTGCCCGTGGTCGCCGGAGAGCCGAGCGCCGGGGAGGGCATCGGTCACCGGAGAGGGATGAGGAGGGACCTCGCCGAAGAGCAAAGGTCGATGCCCCTCCTCTCGGTCCCATGCGCCGTGCAGGGAGGCCAACGAGAGGAGGGCATGTGTGCCGAGGAGCAGGAGCGTTCGAGGAGGCTTGCCGGTGGTGGAGGGGGTAGGCGCGCGACCGGTTGGTGGAGAGAGAGAGTTAGTGAGGAGGTGGCGGCTGGAGAGAGGAAGTGAGGAGGGGAGTGGGGGTTAGGGTTTGGTAGATTTATATAGGGGAGTAAGCCTCGTGACACGCTTTGCCACTATAGCCACGGTTGGCTTCTTCAACCGTGGCTATTGAGGCCACTATAGCCACGGTTGGTTTCCTCTCCTACTATAGCCACGACCCATTTTGCTTGCCGTGGCTACTGGCTTTTAGGAGGCGTGGCTATAGTATCATTTTCTTATAATGTCAGTAAACATCAGTAAACACAACTGATTAGATTTATGTTTAGTTTCTCAGTTAGTTCATACATTTTTTATGTATAATTAATTTCATCTACTTTACTTAATTTGACTTTGAAGCCAGCTGCTTTTGTTCCAATGTTGACATATTTTGTTTTACGTAGCTATGTAAATTGGGAACCAAAAATACGTTCTTCATTTAGATGCATAAACAGGCAACCGTTTTGGTTAAGTATGGTGCCCATGGCATAAACTAACACTAATGAATCAAAACATCAAACACAAAGCAACACATACCATACTAATACAAACTTTTTCTTAGGGAGAGAGAAGCTCATTATACTAGTAATTCAAACAACATTTGCATGATTATTTATTATCATCTACTAAACTACTAATTCATACATAATACTAAGATAGATAGCTCTCTTACGAACTCAGCACATATGGAGCAGCAAGGATGTTGTCATTGATGTGGAAAGGCACACAAGCACAAAGTTGCCAGCTAAGGTGACCATAATGCATGGCACCTCTTCATGTCATACCAACACCATAGTTCTTGGTAACATCCATGGCCTGGTCCTATTACATCCTCTTGGGGCAGATAGGCAATGGAAGTGATCATTCTTCCGGGCGATCCATAGGGTGTCACACCCCTTGGATAAGGAATCTTGTAGCCATGCCTCATGTTTTCATTGCAGTACATGCTTATATAGCTGGAGAAGAGGTCTCTGATGATGGTGAGTGGAAATATGTCGTGATATGAGATGACGGTGGTTTGACGAACGCTAGGATCAGATATCTTGGCAAACCGGAGCACATTGGAACAAAAGGCAATAAGGGACATGTTTAGTGGTCACCGCAAGGTAGTAGGTGTGAGTGACAGATCAGTCGGCGAGGTGTGTGTGTTTTTGTTGGCGGGGGTTGGAACCACGAGAAGCCATTCAATGGTGAAGAGTGAATGGCGAAGAGCTGGATCTTGACGAGCAACCACTGGATTAGGAAGAGCACGCTATGGTGACTATAATTGTTGGCATGAAAGAGGCCTTTCGAACTTTCACCGCCGTGTTGCTCCAATTTATAGCAATGTTTTAAATAGCGTTCTAAGAGGTTTAGTGGCGTACCTCTAAAACAGCTAATAGCGTAGCTAAATCGGGCTATAACCGGAGATAGCGGCTAAATTGTACATGAACACGAATAGTGGTGCACCACCTCAAAGGCTATAGCAGACTATAACGACAACCATAGCTGGAGATTTAAAACCTTGATTTATAGGCATGACAATATTATAGCTTGGAGGAAACCCTTGAAAGCATATGGGAACAACATAGGTACCTGCGCTCATTATTTATAAAGTAGTTTATATAAATGTGAAGGTACTAGAGAATAGGATTAATAATCATAATGATTAGATCTTTACTCTGTAAGCAATACCAACTTATCGAGATTAATAATTGCCCCTTCCGTGCAGTTGCTGTTGTTAATTGCATGATTACACACTTCTCCTACATGACAGATAAGGTGCTGGCAGGAGCAAACACGCATTCAAAACGGTGAGGAATTCATTTAAAAAATACTTGAGAACTCACATTATATTTTTAAGATACTTATTTAATTGAACCACCATTAGATTGTATCTTGTTGAACTCGTGATGATATGATATGTTTCATTGTTTGTTTATTTCTGCATTTTCCTTCAGACATTCTTTCTCAGACAGACGTTACGATTAACAACTGGTCCTACTACCTTTAACCTGAAAAACTACCAGTCCTTATATATATTCGATATTAAACCATTAATCAAAGGTAAAAGCTACATCCAACCCATTTTCTTGCAGTTTACACTAATACAAGGACAAAATCCACTTTACGCACTTGAAGTATGGTCAAAGTCTGGATAACGCTCTCAACTATTGTTTGGATTGTTTTACCATTATTGTCCGCTAAATCAAATCATTTTACACCTTTAATCAATATTTCAATCTTGATTCATTAGTGTGACTTAGGACTGAGCTGAGATTTTCTTCTCACCTAACGAGCGTGTTGTTGTCCAACATGTTAAGGGAATCAAAGTGACACATAATCCCACCACTTGTCAAGTTCTGACATGTTAAGGGAATCAAAGTGACACATAATCCCACCACTTGTCAAGTTCTGACGTGTATGTTGTCTATGTAACAATACAGAGAATGAATACCATTGTTTTTTTAATTTTTGCCACTAGGATAACAGTTCCAGGTGTAAATTGAATTAAAGTTGTTCTAACGATCACAACTTAATGGAAGGACTAAGTAAACTGAGTTGTAATTTCTGCCTGTACTAATTGATGTGTTCCAATCACTCCCCGTCATTTCTATGTCAACAGCAAATGGAAATGAAAGTTAGGGAGCCTTGGGAAGCAATGAATATTGAACGAGAGCCCTCCCCATATGCATTGAAACACATACCAAGGACATAAAGGAGTTGGCGGCCAGGCACGATACGAAGGCAAGACATAAATGCATGTTCCTTTACATCACAAATTAATTTAGAAATTAAAATTGTCTCTCAAGGTCAAGATTTACTTTTTCTGCCTCAAGGAAGAATTGGAAAGGTAGTAAAAAAATGTTGGGTTTTAGTTCTAATGAAACAAGTACGCACATCTGCAACATATGATGATATAACAACGGAGTTATTCGGGGAGAAGAGTGAGATCATCACCCTAGAGATTGCCAACCATGATTGGAAGCACACTAATATAATTGTTTCCGATTGGCTCTCCTTTATTTTCCCCCAATCGTTTGGTCATCGGTCCATTGAATCATTATAATAACATGAAGAAGGTGGTGTACGTTATGTAGAGTCCAAGACTTATTCCATTTTCTAAAAGTATAATGCCATTATCATGGTGTCAGCCATGAAATGAAGGCAATATTTGTACAGCTGATTCTGTAAGAGAGCCTCATGTAGACACTAGTTTCTACATGAGGTCCTTTTGATGGACCCACATATGTCTGCTATACAGATGGTATGAAAGAGACGATCTCCTCTAATATGGACGGGGGCTTCTAAATATGATTTTTATAGCAGTTCCATGAGCAAAAGAGCTAGCGGGACAGAACACTAATGGAACGCAGACAATGAAAATCCATACAGTATCCTGCCAACAACGGATCCTTATTTGCCTAGGAAGGATATCTTTCACTTTTCTCTATTCTCTGTTTATATGAAGAACATATAAGCAAAATAAACAATAATTTTGGTAGAACAGGTTAGTCACACAATTGGTCAATATGGAGACAAATTTAAGTAAATTGAACTATACTTTCTGTACTTTCGATGGTGTATTCCTATCACTCAGCATTACTCAGATAATTAATAAAGAGAAATAGATGTTTTATTAGTTTTTTAGAAAACTTCCTAATTATGGAGACAAACAGGAATTGAGGTGTTTATTGGCAAATTTGTACTTTCTCTTGTATTTCTACCAGCCTACTTAATTGCCAGATCCACAACTAAACAAAATACTAGCTACTCATATTGAACAAAGATAATAGAACAACACCATTGGATCATTAACTTAGCTAGTAATATCTCCATAACTGGTATTAGTGTCAGTAAATCTCCTTTTAATTGTAATGAATCTCCCTCAATGTTGGACAAGCAAAGTTGTATCTCGTTCGCCCTACTCATATCCAAACCAGAAAGGCACTGACACCACGGTCCTGATTGATCATTTTCCCTCAACTTTGTTATGTTTCCCCTTCACCACTCTGTCGCCATATATTTGATGTACTCACTAGGGGTGAAAACGGATCGGATACGGACGGATATTGCTCACTCCATATCCTATTTCATATTTCTTCTCGGATACGGAGTCGGTCACGGATAGTGCGGATACGAATACGTTACGGATATATGTCGGACACGAATACGAATCGAATACATATCGAAATCGGTCCGGTAACAAATAATTTTTATCGGATAACACGTTACAAGATAATGCTAATAATATGTGATCATAAAAGCATATTGCATGACTAAAATGTATTTCAAATAGAACTTCACACACGCACAACAAATTCCTCAGGTAAGTCCATATCACCATGGCCATATGCTTCAAACTTCACACACGCACACAAATTGAATGCAAAGAAACTTGTTGTACTTGCTCTTGGCTGTGGACTGATCGTTAGGTGTTAAGAGAGCATGGACACGGTCAGGCTGCCAGCACAGTTGTAGGGCACTGACGCACTGTGATGCTGCGATCTGAATTAGGAGATGAGACAACGAGAACTGAGAACTCAAATGGATGAAACGGAGCACTACGAACGGCGGCTGCTAGGGTTGAAAAATATATACCATATATACGTATTCACATCCTAATTCCAGTTACGTGGTTTACGTGGGCTTTGACATGGGCCAGATCACTAGAGTCCTCGGTTATCCGACTGCAGTTAGACGGAATTATCCGATGAGTACGCCGGTATATCCCGATCCGCCGGATACTGCCGTCCCGATTCCGAAGCCGTATCCGGCCACAACTATCCGAAACCGTAGCCGAAACCGACGACTATCCGATTTAATTATCCGTATTCGCTCCGAACACCATCGGTCGGACGGCAAATATCCGAACTGCTTTCACCCCTAGTACTCACTAGCGATCTCCTTTAGTCATTTAGCTCATCATTTTTATCGTTGTGCAGCTGTCATGACCACCAGATCTCCCACCCTCTGTCTCCTTTGCCAGATATGTCTAAGAGCAACATCAATGTGTGTTGTATATTAGCACTGGGTCCCATGGTCACACGACATTAGATACAAAAAATCCTATAATGGTATTATGTGTCCAGGCCAAGATGAGGTGGAGCCCGCATAAAAAAAGTCATCATTCTCAACCATCCTGCCTTCCTTGAGATCCCCAAATCCGCTCTCCATCCTCCATCGCCAGCCACAAATCCGATCACTGGAGGAAAAGGAATCAACACAGTTGATGTCCACGACGCCATTTGATCTGGTCCAAATGGATTTGCTCGGATTCACAACACATGCAGTGGCATCGTGCGATAGGCGACGAAGTGGCAACCTCCAGTCTTGGCGGAACACAGGTACCAGGAGCGCTGACGCCGTGGTCGTGTGCTGCATGGACGAGATGGCGCCGCGCGGTTGCTGCCATCACGGTCCACACGGCCAACAAGCTGGCCTGCAAGCTGAGCTACTCTATTCGGTAAAGGGCATCAACCTTTGGCTATCACTATAACAATAATTCACTATAGCCACGCAGTCCAAAACCCTATAGCCACGACAAGCAAAATCGACCGTGGCTATAGTTGGGTGCGAGCTACTGTGCCCTTGGACCGTGGCTATAGAGGCCACTATAGTCACGGTTGGCTTTGTGAACCGTGGCTATAGTGGCCTCCACCAATAGCCACGGTCCACGTCACCAACCGTGGCTATAGTTTCTTCTATAGCCATGGTTGAAGAAGTGGACCGTGGTTATTATTTTGCACAGTATAAAAGGCCGCGTTCGGACCGAACATGAGCTCAGTCCAAGTGTGGCGGCTCGAAAATTGAGGAAAAAAATGAAAACCGAGGGGAAGGTTTTGATCTCATTTTTTTTTGCAGAAATTTGTTCTCCATGGTAAGGAAAACTCATCCCATGTATTATTTGTTGCTATAGTGTTGTAATCATGGAGAATTTTGGATTACCATTTGATCTAGGTTTTGATTTCGATTTGTCAAATTCCTCCATGTTTGTAGGTTTGTTGTTGGTTTGAGTTGTATATAATAAGCACATATATCATGTGCTTGTGTTGCATACAAAAAAATCATGTCTTACAAGCCTTTTTCATGTCAATCAATTTAAGATCTACTTTATGCTCTCTTGAGAGAGATCCCTAGAGCACGGTTTAATTACTAAAAATTTCGAGTCAATTAATAATAATTTGTGTAGTGGGTTTTTATATATGATAGCACATTGTCTTATGCAATGTATTAGTTCCCTTATATTTTCTATAAATATATAATATTCATAATGGTAAATAGATTATTTAGTAATTATTTAATAATTATTAATTCTAGCACATTATATTATGCAATATATTAGTTTCCTTATATTTTCTATAAATACTTAATATTCATACTGGTAATTATTTGATTTAGTAATTAATGTATTATAATTTATAATCGCGTAATGCTATTTAGATGGACAAAACATGGATCTACGAAGAGTCAAGATTAAGTGCATATTTCCAAGGTCAAGTCGATGTATTTTTGAAGAGGGCTGCCGAGCATGCTAAGCGTCTAGGAAGACAAGAAATATATTGTCCATGCGTGGACTGTAAGAATAAAAAATTGTGGACAGATACACTTGTGATCAAATCTCACTTAGTGAGGAGGGGTTTCCAGGAGAATTATACGAGGTGGACAAAGCATGGAGAAGACGAGCCGATCGAAGTTGAGTTGCAGCCGATTGAAGTTGAAGAAGAACAGTTTGTCCAAGTTGACGAGACTTTTGATTTTCATGTCGAAGAAGAACAATGTACTGATTTTGATGTTGAGGAATTGTTATGTCATGTTGAGCCGCAAGTTTTACTCAATGCAAGGACAACAAGAGGGCTTGATAACTTTGCAACGATAGAGAAGGCATCAAATGATTTATTGTTTGAGGAGTCTAAGGGATGTTCTAAAGAGAATACTTGTGTTACGTATAGTTCTCGAACTCATGAAACCGAAGGCCATCTATGGGTGGTCGGATGCCGGTTTCACTTAATTGTTGGATCTTCTTTCGGATACACTGCGAAGCCAAACTTGTTACCAAAAAACACGTACTATGCTAAGAGACTGATATCACCAATGTCGCTTGGATGTGCAAAAATCCACGCATGTCCAAATCATTGTATATTATACCGGGGAGAAGTTCGAGGACCTTGTGAGATGTCCAAGGTGCAAACGAAGTCGTTACAAGACGAATGAGGAGTATGATGTAGACACAACTAATAAGAGGGGGAAGAATGACAGGAAGAGGAAAAAAGCGAGATCGTCAATGGTAGCGACGATGATAGTAAGGTTCCAGCCTTGGTCATGTGGTACCTACCGGTGGTCGATCGCATAAGACGGATATTTGCCAACCCAAGAGATGCTGAACCGATGACATGGGATACACATAAGAGGGATCCTAATAAGCTGAGTCATCAATCGGATGCAATCCGGTGGAAAAACTTCGATCGTAACCACCGTGACGACTTCTCGCATGAGCCAAGAAATATACGTCTTGCATTGAGTACAGATGGAATGAACCCTTTTGGTATGTTGAGGAACGTTCGTAGCGTTTGGCTCTGTGCTGCTAACAATGTTCAACCTCCCGCCATGGTTGTGCCACAAGAGGAAGTACATATTATTGTCCATTCTTATATCCGGACCGAAAGAACCTAGGAACGACATAGATGTCTTCCTGAAACCATTGTTTGAAGACATGCAGAAACTATGGTTGGAAGGTGTGCGTATGTGGGATGAGTACCGAAGAGACTACTTCACGTTGAAAGCGATCATTTTCGTGACCGTAATCGATTCCCGGCGTTAAGGGCGCTTTCGGGCCAAGTGAAAGGAAAGGAGGCATGCTTTGTTTGTGTTGATGATACATCACACGTGTATCTTCCATCATCCAAGAAGACAATGTACACTCGAAATCGTCGATTCTTACATCGGAGCCACCCGTATCGACGGATGGCTAAACAATTTGATGGTACGATTGAGACCGGCGAAGAACCTCGACGTTGGACCTCTATGGATGTTTTTAATAAGATAAAAAATATTAAAGCTACATTTGAAAAGGACGTGAAGGGAGTCGCAAAGTCAAAAGCTGCAACGCCATATAAGAAGCTTTCTATATCCTACGGATATCTCCAGATCTTGGAAAGAATTGGAAGTGACTCATGCATTTGACTCGGATGCACATTGGGAAAGGTGTATTTGACAGCACTACCGGCCTTATACTTGACCTACCTGGTAAGACAAAGGATGGATTGAATGTACGTAGAGACCTTGTAGAGATGAATATTAGGCCATAGCTCCATCCGCAAGAAAGAGCGAACGGAAAGTACTACCTCCCGTCGACTGCTACACCCTAACGCGTGAGGAGAAAATAGCGTTCTTGAAGTATCTACACGGGATTAAAGCACCGACCGGTCTCTCATCGAATGTCCAAAATCTCGTGGACATGAAAGACTTAAAGATAAGTGGTTACAACACTCACGACTGTCACACACTACTTTCGGTGTTTCGGCTATCGCCATCGAGTTATGAAATCCGAATGGTTGAAGTTGACTATAACTCGCTTGTGCTACTTCGGAACGCAGTCTCAAAGAAGTTGATCAATAAACACGAGTTGGATAACCTACGAACCCACATAAAGGAAACAATGTGCGTGCTCGAGATGTGCTTCCCGCCATCCTATTTTGATACTATGGAACACTTCATGCTTCATATTGTTGACCAGATATCTGCTTTGGGCCCCGTCTACATGCATCATATGTTCCCCTACGAGAGGTTCATGTATGTTATGAAATGCTATGTACGTACTCGTTGTCATCCGGAGGGTTCAATGATTGAGGGCTACACCACCGAGGAGATTATTGAGTGTTGTGCAGATTATATTAAAGACGGTCGATCTAATGGTGTACTCGTGTCTCGTCATGAGGGAAGGTTAAGTGGAAAAGGTATACGAGGACGAAAATCATTCACCGACCGCGAATATAAACGAGTTGACAAAGCCCATTTTACTGTGCTGCAACAGATCACGTATCGTTGCCCCGTATTTCGCAAAACACATTGAGGAGCTTGAACTAAACAATTTCTGGGCAAAAGCGGTGCATGGTTAGTACAGGAGCACAAGAAAACTTTCACATCGTGGTTCGAGAGTCAAGACCTTCCACGTGGAGACTCAATGGATGAGAAAATGTTGAGAATTTTAACTGCCCGACCTTCAAAGACTGTGGTGATTTATCAGGCGTATGACATTAATGGTTTTACTTTTCACACTTCAAAGAAGGACACAAAAAGTAAGTGTCAAAACAGCGGAGTTCGAGTTGAAGCCCTTGATGACGATAACAATTACACCTCATATTATGGGTACATAGAGGAAATTTGGGAGCTGAACTATAGACCAGATTTGCAAGTTCCTGTCTTCAAATGCAAATGGGTCAAACACCCAAGTGGGGTGGAAGTCGATGAATACGGGTTAACCGTCGTCGATCCGAAGAATGTGGGTTATAAAGATGACCCGTGGATACTTGCTAAGGTAGCAGAACAAGTGTTCTATATACTCGATCCAAAGGATGAGAAGAAGCACATTGTTATTCCCGGTAAACAAAGAATACTTGGAGTGGATGGGGTCGGCGATCAAGATGCATACAATTAGTATGATGAAGTTCCATTATTCGTGGATCCCAAAAAATTTAAAGTCATTGAAGCAAAACTATCGTATCAAGGAATGCCAAACCTACGCACAGATTGCGAAGGAAAAATCGTTCAAGGCTAATGTACCTTTTTCCATTGCGATATACCTATGATGTACTCGAGATATGTTTCAGCAACTTCAATTAATTTAATAATATTTTAATGAATTTTCAGCAAAATAAATAAATTTAATAACCTTTCCATTTTTTTCTTCCACTTATATCAATTTAACAAGTTTTGAATAATTTTTCATCAACTTTAATTAATTTAATAATATTTTATTGATTTTCGAACGTTAATGGATTTAATACTTGTTAATTATTTTTGAGCCACATAGATTAAATTATCGATAATTAAATAATGTCATAATTATAGCTATAGCCACGGTTGACTTCTTCAACCGTGACTATTGTTAACCCTTACAATAGCCACGGTTGAAGATGTCAATCGTGGCTATTGCAGACGAGTGCGTGGCGGGCAGGGGTTTAGTACCACCTCGCCGCCCAAAGTCGCTCGTGCCGACTTAGGGAGGTCATCGATCCTCGTGGTCGGTTCTTTGACGAGCAAAGTGAAGTGACGAGTAGCATCCGGCACTTTTCGAGTGGTGCGGCTCGAAACGACCGTACGAGTCCGATGTTGTTAAAGATTCGTACGAGTGTAGACTTAGTTTGAACAAACATCGTCATGTTCACATTATTAAACCTTTGATGGATTTTATAAATATTAATGTGATGTAATACTTTAATGTTAATGTGATGTAATTATGGTTAATGATGTAATTATAATTTTTTATTTCTAATACGTATTTATTTTTTTTATTGTTAAAAATGTAAATAGCCACGTTTCACTTTGGCGATCGTGGCTATAGTGGTGTCCTGTAGCCACGGTTAGGTTAGTGAACCGTGGCTATAATATGTCACTATAGCCACGGTTGGGTTAACGAACCGTGGCTATAGCATGCCAATATAGCCGCGGTTGACATAGTGAGCCGTGGCTATAGTAAACAACTATAGCCAACATAGTGAACCGTGGCTATAGTGGTATAGTATAGCCACGGGTGACCTGTTTTCCGAGGTTATAGATGATTTTTTGTAGTCTCGGAAACATAGCCACGGTTGGGGCTGACCGTGGCTGTAGAGCCCCCAACCGTGGCTACAGTGAGTTTTTGCTATAGTGCTACTTGCGTGCATGTCAACTTTATAGTTATCTTCTTTGTGATAGTTTAATCATCTTCCTTGTACGCTCGCAGAGAGGTCGGGCTAGAACAAGCAAGACAACGACTGCAGCAGGCACATCCGGCAAAAGGAAGATGATAGATGCCTTGATTCAGATTGCGAATTAGTAAGCAATGTGATGATGTACAACTATTCTTGGTTTTTTGTTTTCATCTAAATACCAGTTGGTTTGATTTCATATTTTCTGTGTCTTTTTGTTGAAGAATTGAGAAATTTGGTAGGATGAAAGTCAAAAGCAGAGCGTCAAACATGCGACAATGATCAAGAAAAAGTTGATTATTCGATTAGACAAATGACACTGTAGAAAAATTATAAACTGGCTTGCTACCGACAGTAGTGCTATCGTCCGGTTTGAACTACTGTGCAACCGGGTAGTGAGGTACCAATGGGTGGAGGGAGACTACCAAGGCAGCTTGATTGGAGGGATTCAGCAACAAGGTGATTCACTTGTTGGTCACTCGGTGGCGGTACCTGACATGTTTCCTTCGTCAGGACCTGGTATCGCTGCGGAGTCATCACCGCTCCTCCACTAGGGGTCGAGGTGTTGCGCACACGCAGGGGGGGGAGGTGGGGGTAGCGGTGGGTAGAACACGCAGCCTGTCCTCTCTACTCCACCAGTGTGGAGAGAAGAAGTAAGACCCAATCAAGTGCAGGAATGGGCAACAACTCGTGAGAAGCTCTGATTTCACAATATCTTCTGGTTGATGGCTTTATTTCTTGTGGGGAAAATGGAGAAACCTAATCCGGCCGGTGAAAATGGCACACTGGTGAGTTAGATAAGGAACAACTGTGGCAACTGGGCTAGTGTATACATACTTTTTTTATTTAGAAATCTCAAGTATAAAAACATACTCTCTAATCTGTAAGATACACATATGAAAGTAACTATACTTGGAAGTAGGAAAAATGCTTTTATAAATGGAGATGGAGCAGTTGGCTGCCTTTGGTTGTGGCTTTGCTTCATAACATTTTTTAATATTATTTGCTTCACGTCATGGTGCATGCATGTCCTGATGTCGCGAAATGGAGAGGGAGCAGGTGGCCTATGCCTTGCCTTTGGATGTGGCTTTGCTTCACGGAATTATTTTTATTATTGTTTGCTTCGTGTCCTGGTGCATGTGTGCCAGAGGCAGGTAGGAGTAAGAGAAATAAGGAGTGAGGTGGGATCAGGTGGGACCCACATCTATGTCTATCGCTTCCCTCTTATACTATCCAACACTACAAACATCCACATGCACGAATACCAGGTTGCTCTGAGTCACAAAGAAAAAGAAAAAAAAGAACTCTCACCAAACTATATGATCCCACATCACGGACGCGACAGGGCGCGCCGTCTTATCTAGTTCCAATGACTTAACAGCAAAGTTTGACAATATCTATACGGTTCAAATTTCACCATAAGGGAACAAAAAGTATATGTGCCTGTAATGGTTTTACTCACCTTGCGTCGGTCTCGAGATTTGGCCTTCAACTTCTCAATTACTTCCTCTGTCTCCTTCAGCTTCTGGATGATGTCGACTACATTTGGCCTTTTATGCCTGTCATTCTCCAAACAATTAAGTGCTATCTGTGTGCATCTCTTTACTTGTTGGCAATACGCATTAAGTAAGTGACCACTCGAGTTATTTTGCAACCTTATCCTCCAATTTTTTTGTACCTATGAAATAAAAAAGTGTAGTGTTATGATGTGGGTTGAGGTGAGGTGGACAGCCCACAAGGGCCGGATCTGATAGGTACTTAGCCGTCCAATTGTTAAATGCATGTTTGAGATCTGACTGCGTATAATTGATGTAATATAAGGTTATTCTCAGTGCAAAGTTTTATTGCGTGATTTCCAAAAGTGTCATGCCATTCTATAATAAATGAAACTAGGTCGCTCAATGCTAAGTTTTATTTCACGATTTCATATGCTTGTGCGTCACTTAAATGTTTCTTTCAAGTGACCAATAGAAATTGTTTAATGTATAGAGATGAAACTGAAACCCTCTCAATGGTGTTTCATTTGGGTTTCAAAGTTTTGGTAACCGTGTACATCAAGTTTCATCCCTATGAAACTCAATTCTTCTTTTTCCTAATAAATTTCATGCACATCATCAGTTTTGCCTACATGACATACTATTTAATGCAAATGAAACTTGCATTGAGAATGGCCTAATACAGCATTTATCCAACTGTTGGATGGCTGATAATGTAACGATTCCAGTCTAACACATCATTATTTTGTCTGGTGAATTTATTATAATTTTACAAAAATAGTACAGCTGATACTGTCCATATTGTTTACATATTAGCTTAAAATGTTTCAGAAAAGGGGATATGTTGATCAATATTCCTGTGTCTATATTGATTCATGCATAAAGCATTTGATTATTGAAATCTCACAACCAGCAAGACTGCAACATCACGGTATTAGAATAAACACAGTTGCTATCCATCGTTTATATCACTAGCAATCTCCATATCATGCAATGTTTTGTTTGAAGTAACTATTCATATATAGAAAGATAAATTGTTTCTTACAAGTTCAATAAATTCTTGAGGTTCCATCTCGACGCTTTTGGAATGCCCGCTATGCCCTGCGATTACCTTTAGGATCACAACACCCAAGCTGTATATGTCTAACTTACTTGAGATTATGTTGCCCTGTAAGTATTCCTTTGGAAGGTATCCACTGTATGATAAATATAACAAAAAGATTAAATATTCTGTAAAAAATAGGTTATTAGTAAAAAGTCCGTCCCAAGTAGTATTCAACTTACAATGTTCCTATCGGACTTTGCGTAATCATGGTTTTTTCACCATTGAAGATCCTGGACAAACCAAAATCTGCAAGTTTCGGCTCCATGTTTTTATCTAGCAATATATTATCCGGTTTAAGGTCCAAGTGATAGATTGGTTTGTCCAAATCCTCGTGAAGGTATTTTAGACCCTCACATGTGCCCTTGATAATATTGTAACGTGTATGCCATTCAATTCCATCACATTCATCTGTGAATTTAAAGACAATATATTAGTAGTTTTCAAATACAGGTGTTCTTCTAAGTGTACTAAAGAATAAAGTCATTGATGGGTCGGCATCGTACCAGAAATGTAATTATGAAGGCTTCCATTGTGCAAATACTCAAAGCACAGAGCTCTATTTGTCTTCTCCGCAAAAATTGTTTTCCCCATGAACTCTAAAGGTTTAACCAGTCTTTCATAACAATAGCCAACAAACCTTACAATATTTTTGTGGTCCAGCTTCATTGTATTTAGAAACTCATTCTGGAATGCAGAATCATCAAGATCTCGTCTGACATCATTTAGTACCTTCACAGCAATCTCTTCCCCGGTTTTACTCACTCCCTGTTCAAGATCATTAGTAGTCTCGGAAAAAGTATGGCAGATTTTTTTGTTACTATATATATATGGAAATTCAGAATATAACCTTGTACACAGTCCCATATGCTCCTGCACCAAGTTTTCGATCCTCAGAGAAACCATCCGTAATTTCTTCTAATAATTGAAACGTTAGACCAACAGATTCCATAGTTGTAGCTGTAGTATTTTGGTTCCGTCGTTTTAGGTTCTGCTGGTTCAGGCTTTTCTGCATTAGAAAATTAACCATGTTAAAAAGAGAGTAGCATTTTGAGTACATTTCACGAGTATTTTTGTCTCCCTGCCTGCTTCCTTATTGTCTAATCTCCTTCCAGTGCCACTGCCAGCAGCTGGCCTGAACAAGTTAGAACAGATTACAAGGAACAGGAACAGATCAGTATGATGCTGCAAGCTTCTCTCCCATGATGAGATAGCTTGACACAGGTTCGACCTGTGTTAAAAGAAACATGATTATGTTAATGAAATACATGTATGGCAAAAAGAACTGACCGGAAAAAAACTGTCCAGCTGATTGGCCGGAGCCCGGGTGAACTGACAGAAGAACTAACCATATATGGCCGGAGGAACTGACCTCTTATATATACCTTATGCTGTACATGATCACTGCAGGATGGTGCCCGAGGCTTACTGAAGGTCCCTGGTGGGAGAGACGATCTTGTCCAGATCCCAATCAGGCACTGAATAGCAATCAAGGGGACTGCTAGACAAATGACAGCTTCAACCGAAAGCACGCTGGCATCTGGAGTAATATTTTTACATTTTGTCAGACTGCGATCATGTCGAGCACAATATAATGATGTCGATCATGTTGACTTGATGGACATGGTGACATGCCACCATATAGCAAAATCGAAACCCAGCTGGCAAATCGAATCTTATACAATATATTATTATGATAGCCCCTCCACACATAAGTGAGGAAAATTCCGCTCTACTTAAATAACGGTATGCGAGTCCATTGGCACATGGATGCATCTGAACGGAGGGTGGTTCCTGGAGTAATGGAGATCAGGAGCTTCTCCTTCATAATGACAAAAATATGATATCATATAATAAACTAGAGTGCATGATGTAATTTGACTTATGACTAAAATTTAATATTATGGGTTTGTCTCCTTAGAAGGTGACTTAGATTTTGTTTATCTGTAAGTCACAATTTCCATCCATTGCATCTTGATCCAACCACCTAGATATTTTTCTTCACTTGTGCAAAATAAATGTGCTCTCAAAAAACAAAAATGTTCCGCTGTAAAACTAATTGTTCCAGCAGTACATATATATTGTTCCAACAATACATTGTCAATGTTCGAACAGTACATTTTCATTGTTCTGAAAATCTGACTGAGACAAAAGTAAAAACAACCAGTTAACTTAGAACTGGCAAATCTCTAAAATTATTCTCCCATGTGATTCGGCCCCTTGGCGATCTACAAACCTGCTCCCCCATCTGTTGAATATTGTTGATGCAGAAACACAGTCCTACACGATCATCCACATATTCGGATCCCCAACACAGCAACTTGCATTTCCATCAAAAGAAAAAAAAACAATCAGACGGACTCCTTCCATTTCTTTCCTTTTTTTTGTTCCTTTTTCTTCTTCGGCAGTTGTCACACCTCATTTCTAGGATGTACCGTGCATCCATACCAATCCCTGGATCAGTAGTTGGTATACACATACAAATAATACAAACTTCCATACAACAACATCCATTAAGCTCCCACGTGGGAAAGATAGGGTCACAGAGGTCTTATGTTACAAGCCAAGGATGAGGACAAGACATCTTTGAATTAAAGATGCATAAACTTCAAAGGAAACTTCACGGAAACTTCATGAAACACCACATGCAACTTGATCGAAAACGCGATCTACTCCTCATCACCATCGTACTCCATATCTTTGTCTGAACAAATTATCAACGGGAGTCAGTACGGAAGGTACTCAACAAGCCCGACACTACACAAGGGTATATGCATGAATTTTGGGGAAGTACTTAAGGTAATGGCTTATGGTTTAATTGCACGAAAGCATGATATAGTGGACATCAACTAAGAAATAGCTTTGAGGGACTAAAACAGTTTTATTCATTTTATGTTTGGCCCCGAGGGAGGAATTCATCGATCCCGTTAGTTGCCACATTTTAACTTGAGCCTTCCGACCTTTGGTGTCCTAACAAATCTAGGCTCAACAACCAATATTGCTTTCCAAAACACGACCTTCTCTATGCCCACTCACACGCCAAGGTATTCAAGTGAGCTTAGATATTGAAGGGTCATTCCAGTGACCACGAACTTCAGAGATTTTACACTATGTAGAGGGTGTACACTTTACCCATGAGCTATGTCCTCTTAGCAAGGGAGTGACATAACATCCTTTCGTCTCCCGGAACATGATGTACAAACCCATCACACATAGAGGTATAATAGGTATCGTGATAAAAGTAATGGTGCAGTGCATGTTGGCATTTACTAAGTGTGCTATTGACAAGGCGAGATGTTAGCATTGGCAAAGCCAATGGCAACTCCTAGGGCATCAAGGTTGTAGGGTGTAATGGCCATATGTACATATTCATATAAAAGATACGAATATAAATACAAATAGGTAAATACTAGGCAATGCATAAATAGAAAGGTTCTTGTAATAGGTGCATAGCAATAGTAATATGGGATCAATCATGATCAAGGAAAGTAGAGCTTGCCTCCGAGTAGTTCTAGGTCACTTTCCATGTCTTTGGGATCCTCCGGATTCTCTTGCTCGAACTCCACACGTCTATATTACGTTTACAAATAGAAAATAACTATAACGAAAGCAACACATCCTAATATACCAAAATAAACCAAAGAGAAGGAGTGGCTCGAGGGCTGGGGTTTGAGTATAGGATCAGAATGGCGAAAGAATCGTGTGAAACAAAATTACGGTTGGAGAGTTAGGAGGTATAGGGGCTTATCTGTAATTGGAAAGGTCTAAAATAGGAGGTATAGGGGCTTGTCTGTAATTTCTAGAAAGTTCTAGGGTTATTTCTATAAAATCAGATAGGTTTTAGGGGGTTCTTAATTTTTGAAAAGCAAAAGGGTCTTAGTGCAAAACGTGCAGACCGGGGATGGGGTTTTTCTATAAAAATCTAGTTTTTGATCTAATAGGAAAATATGTGGAATAAGTCTAGGGGGCTGGTGCACCGCAACGAGGAGCTGGTCCAGGGGTCCACCATGGACCGGAGAGTGGCACGGCATGGGAGGCTCGCCGGAACCGACTCGGGTGGCGGCTAGGTTTGGTCGGGGAGGGTGCGGCGTGCTCGCCGGGCTGTGCTAGGCCTTGTGGGTGGGTGGGCCTGGTCGCCGTCGAGCGACGATGGGTGTGGAGGACGAGCAAGCCCATAGGAGACGTGTGCGAGCTGTGTGGCTCTCCGGGGCTGTGCTAGGCCCTGCGCACGGGTGGGGCTGGTCACCGTCAAGCAACGACGGGTGTGGAGGCTGGGCAAGCCCACAGGAGATGTGTGCAGTGGTGGTCCATGGTATCTGGCTCGTGTGCATGTGAAACTAAGAAAGGAAGAGGGCCAAGTAGGTGTGCACGAGTGCAGGAGAGCTGACCAGCAGCTTGGGCTCGACTCGTGGTGCACGGGAGGTGGCTTGGCTGGTGACAGAGGAAAGGAGAAAAATGGTGGTCGACGCTGAAGTAGAAGGGAAAGGGAGAGGAGGAGCTGGGGCAGGCACTTGCCTGTTGGTGGTCGGAGTGGTGGTGAGGCCAGCAAGGAGGGGAAGGATGCGTGAATGGGGAGGAGGCAACCTCGGTGGCTATGGCGCCGAGGATGCAAGGGGATAGGATTGCCTGGCTAGAGTGCCAAGGCGAGGTCAGACGTGCATGGGTTCAAGTAGTGGAGGCGTTTTGCGTGGCTCGTCAGGCTGCTTTAGGAAAAGGCGAGAGGGGGAGAAGGACGACGATGCATCATTTTGTGGCATGCACCATGCGAGTGGGGAGGCTAGAGGTGGCACACGCTTTCCTGGTCACGCATAGGTGCGCATGGCCCGGCCACGGACCGGTCGGAAGGGGTGCGCTCGTACAACGGCCACGTGAAGAGGGAGCGGGCTGGAGTAAGGGGAGCCATCCCGATACATTTTTTTTTCCTTTTCTTTTGGTTTTAAGCAAATAAACTATAGATGGAAATAAAGCCAAACAAATGTCCAACTTCAAATAAAAGAGGGGAAATATAAATGGAGAAGATTACGATAATAAAATTCAGTGAAAAATAAAATAACAATCATGGTTGGAGCAATGCTTATTTTAGAGCAATTTGGTATAAAGAGAGAAGAATTCTTCCTTAGTGTTTAATTCTCTATATTATTGAAAAGAAAGAAATACGGGAAGGAAAATATTTTATTAGGTGTATTTAAGTTCCCTAAATTGAGGTGTCACAAACCTACCCCACTTAAAAGGAATCTCGTCCTCGAGATTCATGTTGTTGCTTGAATAGGTAGGGAAATTCTTTCCATAGATTATCTTATCTTTCCCATGTTGCCTCATTTTATATGTGATTGCTCCACTGAACTCGGCGTAAGATGATTGCTTGTCAGGTCTGCCGTACCATACGGTCCAAAATTCTGACTGGGTGTTCTTAGTAGTGAAGACTAGGATGTAGATCAATGACCTCCACTGGTACCTGCTGTTGAGGTACTTCCAAACATTATTTCTTCAATTGTGACACGTGGAACACGTGCTGTATGTCTGCGAGTACATCTGGCACTTCTAGCTTGTATGCCATGACACTGATCTTTTCAACGGTCTTAAAGGGTCCGATGTTTCGGGGTGCTAGTTTGCCTTTCGTCTGGAAACGTCAGGTCCCTCGAACTGGGGATACCTTCAGATAGACGTAATCATCTAGGTGGAAATAAAGGTTTCTTCTATGCGTATAATTTCTGTCTACTCTTTGCCAGCCTCAATACCTCTTTCATGAGTGCAAGGCCAAAGAAAGAGTGTTTGCCTACTTCTGACCAGATCAATGGAGTCCGACATTTTTGTCCATACAACATCTCAAATAGTGCCATTTTGATGCTGGACTGATAGCTATTGTTGTAAGAGAACTATGCGAAGGACAACCTCTTCTCCCAATCTTTTCGAAAAGTCGGTACACATGCGTGGAGCATGTCCTCCAGTATTTGGTCGATCCTTTTGGTCTGTCCATCGGTCGGCAGGTGATATGCAGTACTATAATTCAGTCGGGTCCATAGGAGGGAGTGCAAGATTTTCCAAAAATGTGAGGTGAACTGTGTTCCTCGGTCTGACACTATGCGGGAAGGCACACCATGCAGTCGTAGAATGTTGTCTATATATAGCTGTGCCAATTTCTCTCCTTTACTTGCTTAACAGGAACGAAGTGCGCTGACTTGCTTAGTCAGTCAACAATCACCCATATCAAATCATTTTCTTTTGGTGTCTTGGGTAATTCTACAATAAAATCCATTGCGATTTCAGGGATATGTAATGGCCGAAGTAAGCCTACTGGCTTCTGATGTTCTGCCTTCACTCGGCTGCAGATGTCACATCGGACTACATATTCAGCAAGATCCTTTTTCATTCCTACCCACCCGTATTTCTTCTTCAAATATCAAAAAATTTTGGTTGCACCTAGGTGGATGGAGTATGCAGAAGTATGTGCCTCATCTAGAATGAGTTTTCTTAGGCCGTCTTGGTTGGGGACGCCGATCCGGTCCTCAAAGTGTCTCGTCTTTGTCCACTGTGACACTCCGTGTCACGTTTTTGCAAAGTTAGCAATTTTAAAACTAACCGCAGGTCTGGATGAAGCTCTCCAAGAATTTTCATTGACATGCATTATGGTTTGAGTGGAAAATAAATTCAAATACACTTTGATTTGAACTACAACTCAAATTTCTACAACAGAAGTATGGTCAACCAAAAATATATGTTGTAGGGCATGTCAAAAGCAAAATCTAGTACAAAACCCCACTGGATTTCATCAAGGTTTGTTACCCCAAATAAATCAAAGAAACTTAACTTTTAAGCATTTTCTCTGAATTTTCAGAATTAATCTAGGAAGAAGTTTGGGACAAGCTCAACGTGCATGTCACTTCCTAGAGTTGCACTATCCAGAAAAATTCTCCATTTTAATTTTTGAGCTTGGGAAGGCCTTGAATTTGAATTTTTCAATTCGGATCAGACCACGTTTGGAAAATCAGGGAAAAAGACAAGATGCTGGGGGAATATTCTCGTGGGCCTCGCCTGTCAGCCACCCGCGGCGACCCACGGGCGCGCGCCACGCGCCAACGCGTCCGTACGCCGGCGCCGCATGGCCCCCGCCTCCTGGCCGCGGCCCACCCGGTCGGGACGAGGGGGAGCGCCCTAAGGTCCGGTTGGAACCCCCTCCTCCTATTTCTTCTCTTCCCCTCCTTGCTCCCCACCCGAGCCGCCATTGCCACTCGCATGCTAAGCCCGCCGCCCCACCGCCTCCGACCGCCGTAGCTCGGACCGAGCTCGGCACGAGAGCCGCCGCACCCCCACCTTGCTCCACAACCCCAAACCCCCAAAAATGGCGAGCTAAATCGACCCAATTTTGAAGCATTCCCCGGCGAGCTCCACTCCGGCCGCCACCGACGTCGCGGCCAAATTCACCCTCTCCGGTGAGCCTCGCCACCCCTCCTTTTCACCAAGGGGTGTGCAACTTCCCCGTCCATCTCCCTAACCCTTTCTTTCTCTGTTTCGTGCGACGAGGAAGCCACGGTGAGGCACTTTCCGGCCACGGAACTCGACCCGCCGCCACCTCCACACCGACGAACCCCTCCTAGCGGTGCCCATCCTCAACCAAGGTCGTGCCGGCGAAGCCCGTCACCCGGTGAAGCTCGTGGGCCAAGCCGCCCCTCTTCCCGAGCACTCCCGAGCATGCGCCGCCTTGCCGAAGCTCGCGCATCGTCTCCACTCGCCGCCGGGCCATCTCCGGTGAGTCCCGGTCCACGCCTCTACAGCCCCTCGCTTCGCCGCGTCGCGCGGCGCCCCTTGGGCCCCGTGCCGGTCGCGCGCAAGCCGCCGACGCCGTTCCGGCCGGCCGCGCCGCCGCCTCCCGGCCGCGCACTCGTGAGGCCACAAGGCGGGCCACACGGCCCAGGATCCCGTGTGGCCATAGCCACACACGGATCCGGAACCCTGTGGTCCCCGGTGCGCGGAAATTCAAATTTAAATTGCGAATGGCATTTTTGTAATTAAGGCTGAATTTCGTTTAAACTTAGAAAATTCATATCCAGAGTTCTAGACCTCGAAAAATTGCAAACTAAAATTTGTTGGAACCCCTGAGACATGTACTATTTTATGGTGCATTTAGTTTGGAATAATCAGATGTTATTGAATTAGGTTAATTTCTTTTTAGGAAATCCAAGATTAGGGCTTAATTAATTATTTAATTAGCCCAAATTATGAAGCTTAATTTAATTATTATCCATAACATGTGCTTAAGGATCAGAAGCAATTTAATTTTTATTTTACCTAGTTTTGCTAGGATTATTGGATTATTCCCTTGCACAGGTGATAATGATTTAAATGCTTCATGGGAGTTGATGAAGTAAATTAAATTGGTTAATCGCAGTTAAATCACTTCACCTCGCTGGACACCAAGTTATTTTATACTCACAAATTACGTGTACTTGATGAAATTCGCACGTATTCCATAAAATATTCAACACTAGTAGAATAGAGGCCTTCAATATCGGGTGAAAACCGCCGGTAATATCGGGCAAAAAGTCCGCTATTACGTAAACGTTATTAAAAATCGAGGTGTTACAATATCGGACAAAACGCCCGCTATTCCTGTGATGTAGAAAAAATAAAAAAAGAGAAAATTGGGCTAGGCTCAGCCTGCATCGCCTCGCTTTGCCGACCCCGACCCACAAAGCCCGTTCCTCGGGACGACCTCGCCGCATCCGGCGCCGGGAGGGGCAGGGCGCGGCCGGCTGCCGGATCCGGTGCCGGGAGGTGCGGTGTGTGGCGGGGAGCATGATCCGGTCACCCCACCATCGGATCCGACGCCGGGAGGGGCAGCGTCGTGCCGTGTTCGCGGGGACGGGCGGAGGAGGGTCTCGGTGAGGTCGGAGAGGGGCGGCGCCATGCTGCGTCGCCGTGGAAGGGCGGAGGAGGGGCGCAGAGAGGTCGGGGAGGGGCCGCGCCGTGCCGCGTCGCCGGGGAAGGGCGAAGGAGGGCGCGGCGAGGTCGGGGAGGGGCCGCGCCGTGCCACGTCGCCGGGGAAGGGCGGAGGAGGGGAACAACGAGGTCGGGGAGGGGCCGCGTCGTGCCGCGTCGCCGGGGAAGGGACGGAGGAGGTGCGCGGCGAGGTCCGGGAGGGGCGGGGCCGCGGGGAGAGGCGGCGGAGCCGCGTTGCTGCGCGCGCACACGCGCGAGAGGGAGAGAGGCGGGCTGGGACTTCTCCTCTCAAACCCTAGGATTTCTATATATATATAGAAGCGGGCTCAAATGGGCTTTAAGCTAGCTTTGTGGCGCACACTAATAACGGGCACAAATATCATGTCACTATGCCTGCTATTACAAAGCTATTTTCAATATCGATCGTTGCTGATGTCATTGTGCCCGCTATTACCGGCCATTTTCAATATCGGTCGTCGATGATGTCATCATTGCCCGCTATTACAGTGGACACTACAATAGCGTTAACCACGATAACGTCGGCGACTACACACTCGTAATAGCGTATTTTCTTGTGCCCGCTATTACTGGAAAATACGAGGTGTTATTATAGGCTTCTTTTGTAGTAGTGCAACTCAGGTTTTCATCAATTCACACATCACCTTTGCATCATGTAGCTGCGGTGGTGAACGCGGTGACCGGCGAGGATCGGCGAGAACCTACTATCGTTGCCGACCCAGCTGCTCAGGGTCAAGCTCAAGGCAAGCCCCGGTGCACAACGTATGTAATTAAGTATTTTAATTTCATCACCGTGTTTGTAGGTCTGTATTGTGCATTAGGTCTACAGGAGTTATGATGAAACCCTAGCATGCGATAGGATCCCGATGTCCATGTTCTATCGCCCTACGCTAGATGCTTGCTTAAATAGGGCGATGATCCGTCTAGTGGTACCGAGACCACTCGTAGATAGGACAATCACCTTTTTGGACACGATGCTAAGTATTTGAGAAGAGAATGGAAAATTGGAGGCCGGACGGGCAACTTAGGTGGAAAGTGAAGGACTGAAAGAGTCTTCAAGGTGGTAGCCCCGTCTGTGCACACAAGGACGGCGTCGTGTCCGGCCCATGTGGATTAAGTTTGAACGTATTGCTTGCATGCTGGAGTTAATGGGCCCAGATAAACCGACGTACCGATGGTTGCTGTATGTTAGAGAGATACCCAACTCCCTTGGTTACTTGGCAGGAATTTAGGAGGAGAGAAGGGAGCAATCTACTCACGGATGACGTCCGGGACGACATCGCGTGGGGACCCTCCTCGGGGGAGCTAGGCCCGACCAATACTACAGCGCCGGCTGGGAAAGGTTGTCTCATGCGGCTTCGGGAAGCGCGTATGTGACGTGCAATCAGGTCTCTCCTGCAGGATGTAAATCGATTCAAATCATCGCCCCTCACAACGAACGAGTACCACTTGTCCCTACGCCGGAACGTAGTAAGAAGAGAAAGATGATGATGATTATGATTAATTTGTTGTATTGCTTAATTACTTGTTTGGAAACATGTAATGCAGTAGCTTAGCGCAAATTAAATTTATTCTTTTGAGCACTTAATTAAAGCTGCTAAAAGTTGAAAGTAAGGATTCACTTGTAGGACAGATTAGTGCTTAATGTATCCTACCCCTGGCCTTTGCATGTCTAGGAGTCGGTCGTAGATGGTCATTTTGACGGGTTAGTCTTGCTCGAGCTCTAGTTGCTCGAGCTTTGCTCTATGTGGTTTTCGAGAGGACCCCATCGAGCAGGAGATAGTTGCTTGGAGATGACGTCCGGCAGGATCGGTCCTCGGACGGAGGCCACTACACTTGGGAGTGGTGCGGTTCGGAGGAGTAGCGACGTTGATGTGCCGGTATGGTGTTTTAGGGCAGAAACACCTGTCTCTACCGGATGCCCCATGATGTATCGCCGAGAGAGTGATTGTATCTTATTGTTTCCGCTGTTTAGTTAATTTCCAAACTTATTTGCTTCCGGTGCTTATGAGACTCGATGTACTATTGTACTTGGGATGAATGTAAGAGACTTGTACTTATATTCATTGTATCATGCTTATGTTGGTATGTTGTAATATTGGGTATCACAACGCGTGATGCCACCCATGATGATCCTGGTGACGGAAACGACTCTTCGTGAGGCGGGTCCGTCACATCCACTCTATGACAATGGGCCTTATTTTTTTCCTATGAATCTCTTCTTCTCCTGTATATAAGGTTCCTATAATTGGGCTTCCTTGATCTTTTCTTCTAGATTGGGTTGGACCTCTAATGTATTCGGGTATCCCGAGGGAACTAGGTGCATATTCAATTTATTCATTTCTTCTTGTAGTTGTGGACTGATCTCAATGATGTTTGTGTGATGGTTAGCGACCGGAGCGGCGCCGAGGCTCGCGGTCCAAGGCGAGGGGGCCCCCTGGACGCGGCGCGGTGCGGGGAGTTTGGTGGCGGGGTCGGTGTGCGAGGGCCTCACCGGAGCGGGTGGCGCGGCGAGCGGCGGCGGTGCGCGGGCTCCGGCGGGGGTGCTTGTCGTGGAGGAGAGGCGGACGGGGAAGCGGCTTGGCCGAGGAGCTTCACCGGGGCATGGGCTCCACCGTCGTGGCCGCGGTCGAGGACGAGCACGACCGTAGATGGCCGTCGGCGTGGAGGTGGCAGCGGCCGGAGTTTCGTGGCCGGGAAAGCTTCAAAATCCGGCGATCTCTTGGGACAAAACGGGGGTTAGGGTTTGAGTGGGTTCTCCTTCAACGTGCGCACGCACCAGAACAAGAATGAGGGAAAGAGGCTCACCGGAGCGGGTGAATTTTGCGAGGAGGTTGCAGCGGCCGGCGTGGGGAGAGATGCTCTATTCTCCGCCTACGGCCCACGGGGGTCCTTGCGACGGCTCGTGGAGCCGGAGGGGGTCGAGGCGAAGCTCCGGGCGGATGCGCACGCGGGGAGGTGGCTCACGGCGGCTGGGCGGCGAGCCTTCTAGGGGAGGCAATGGCGGGAGGTGGAGAGCAAGGAGGAGGAGATAAATGAGGGGGGGGGGGGACGCTCCGACCGATTCTTGGGCTCCTCCCCGAGCTCCCGACCGGGTGGGGTCGGGCTAGACGGCGGGCGCCACGCGGCGCCGGCATACGGACGCGCTGGCGCGCGGCGCGCGCCCGCGGGCCGCCGCGGGTGGCAGACGAGCGTGCCCCACGGTATATTCTCTCAGCATCTTTTCTTTTTCCCCGAATTTCCAATTATGGTCTGATCCGAATTTGAAATTTCAAAAGCAAGGCCTTCCCAAGTTCAAAAATTAAAAAGGAGAATTTTGCTCGATAGTATAACTCTAGAAAGTGACATGCACGTTGAGTTTGGTCAAAAAATCCTTCTAGAATAATTCTGAAAATTCAGAGAAAAGGCTTAAAAGCTAAGTTTCTCTGATTTAATTGAGGTATCAAACCTTGATGAAATCCGGTGGGGTTTTGTCCTAGGTTTTACATTTGACATGCCCTACAACATATATTTTTGGCTGGCCATACTTGTTTTGTAGAAATTTGAGTTGTAGTTCAACCCAAAGTGTTTTTGAATTTATTTACTGCCCAAAACACTTTGCATGTCAATGAATTTTCTTGGGTGGGCTAATCCAGTCCTGAGGTTAGTTTTAAAATTGCTAACTTGCAAAAATAGAACACGGAGTGTCACACTGCGGAGTCCCAAATCTATAAAACTAGTTGATAACCCCGCGCGTTGCAGCGGGACTAAAAGATTTTAACTTTAAAATTATAATCTTGAAGTAATTGTGTTAATCTCTAACATCCATTCTTATCTAAATGGTTGACTTTAATTATGATGACGTGGCGCAACGTGGATTGAGAGAAATAGCCATTAAGACATGCTAGTGGGTTGCATCTTTTATATATAAATAGATATAGATATATATAATCCTTAATGTAATCAAAATATACCATGGCCGTTCTAGGGGTGGACTATTGACATGATTGGGCAGCTAAACCACCTTCTAGTAAGGGGCATAAGTAAAATTCAAAATATTGACTCTGAACAAAATATTTTAAATTTGAAGTAAATATTAACACAAGAAAAAGGAAAACAAATAAATGATGATGAACTAGAAAATATATGAAAATTTTGGAATTGAAATGAAAATCATTGCAGTCACCATGGGTTAAAAACAAAACTAAATAGAAAGACGGAAGGAGAGAGAAAAATAGCTGGTTAATAAAGGTACGTAATGATGGCAGATATTGCTTGAAACCGATGCGATGTTGGCGAAGCAAGCTGTTTTGTGGGACGGATTTCAGCTATCGAGTTCAGGCTGTTTATTGGAAGAGTTGAAGGATGTCCTACGCCTGAACTTCCATAGTTTCAAGTTCTGTTATGTACTGCGGAAATGTAACTCCGTTGTGCATGCTTTAGCAGCGTGGGGAGGTGAACCCTTTTGTGGATGAACTCCCTTCGTGTATTACGTCGTTGGTTGCGAGCGATTCTGGGACGCCTGAGTAATGGAAGTAATCTTTCTAGTTCAAAAAACAAGGTACGTAATGATGAAATTGCATCCAACCAACAGACGACCGCGTCACGCTCATTCGTACATAATCCATGTCACGCCCCGACACGGTGCACCTACAATATTTTTTAAAATAGTAATTGCGACTAGAATAAATTCAAGTGATGATTGCTAATTAGCGAAACCCATCCTTGCCGAGTACAGATGTAAGGGCTGCGAGTCTCACTCTGCCATGGTCTGTTGGATCTGTATCTATCTTGTTATCTATCTAAACTAATAAAGCATGAGTTCCTGCAACCTATTTTCTCATCCAGAAAATTCTATACCCACTGGACCCTTGAATGAGATAACACCCTAACCCTTGACCCTTGATTAAGTTTGGGCCCACACGAGTTACATATTACATTACAAGTTACACAAAATTAGGCCAAAACGCTGCCTCGGCTCACCCCGTGACAGATCTTTTTTCACACAAAAAGATATGCATCGTGAAACAAACCCACCATCCTCCTCGGAGTATAAAAGCTAGGGCCCACTGCTGTCCGCACACCCACACGCCCACATGGATTGAAATCCCGGACTGTAGCGGGCAAAAATCCCGGTGAAACCGGACCGGGATCCCGATCATTCCGGGCGGAATCCCGGATTGCTACAGTATCCAGGTCCGGTTTCACCCGGAATCCCGGAAACCTGGTCGTCCCGGTCCGGACCGGGACTCCGGAATCCGTGGAATCCGGCCGGATTCCGATCGGGATTTCAATCCATGCGCCCACCTCCCTCCTAACCATGTGGCATGATTCATACATGAAATAGACCATTCCACATGGTGACAAAAACATGTAGTCTTGAAAATATAGTTTTGCACTATTTTTGATAAAAGTTTATATTAAAATTCATTATTTTAAAATAAAAACTCTAAAGAAGGTGACAATCTGCAGTGCATAGTCCAGGTGGGCTCGCTTCACACGCTGGGCTGCACGGATTGTTTTGGGCCTGAGAAAGAGAGGAGGGAAATGGGCTGTGCACGATGAAGGAAAAGATTTAGCCCCACTAGGAAATTTGAATAGAATTGATTTGCTATTACGTTTGAATTGAATAGAGATCTAATTCAAACCAAGTTTAATTTCCAATTTGAATTCAAACTTTTACAGAGCCCACAAAAATTAAAATTGAGTATTTGAGGGTTTTAGAAAAACTAACACCACAAGATATACGAGTTGGGAATAACATTTCTTTACAAGATTTGAATCTGATGAAATTCGTTTACATTGTTACAGAAATTTAAAACTCATGGGCATCCATCCCGGTCGCTAAAGTAGTTTTTTTATCAGCAGTCCAATTGCTATTTGGTGTAGTGATAATACAAGACGCTGAAAGATTTGTGTGAGAGCATCTCCATCAATGCTTTATAACCTGGAATGGCTTTCGTGCTTCATAACATGTAAATTACCTAGCTATCCTAAGCATAGAATCATAGGATACAGACATTTTTTACGACAAAATTTGACTAGTTTACTAACATGGTAAAAACGGTAGCGTGCTGACTTGATGTCGCCGACCTTCATTCTGTTCGGCATTCTGTCGAACAGGTGGAGAGCGCACCAGGATAATGCTAGTTAAGAATAACGAGTTGAAGGAATGGCTCTCCTCCGCGAGTGCTCGCTCCTCTCTCGCCGTAGCCTAGCTACCGCCGCAGCCCTTACGCCCGCCACCTCCGATGAAACAGCATAGTTGGCCACAAGAGCCAACTCCCTCGGCCATGGCCAAGCTGGCCGGGGACAGGCCCCGGGCGCACTACGGAGACTGGGATTTCCATCAAGGGAGACGCTTTGAAGATGAAGTTCGCCGTTTCAACTCGCCGGTTCATCACGCCTCGTCGTCAATCAATGGTAGCTTCTTTCTCATCACTGTCTTCCGCCGCTTCTCCTTCCGCCTCACGGAAGACTCCGTGGGGATGGCTCTGCACTCTGTTGGGGGGGGTGCTCCTGGTGGTTTCCACGTCCACCATGAGCAGCACTCCCATTTTCGTTTTTTGTGGCCTTGAAGAAGGTAGGCCTCATGGTGTACTCCCAAAAGCGCATCACCACCAAGCATTTCGAGTTTATTTTTAGCTGTGGCGTGATGGTGGTGCAAACTGGATTAAGGAACACAAGGACTGGGAGAGAGAGAGGAACCGGAGCAATGGACATTAGTGTCCGGAAAGAAGAAGAGAAAACCCAAGAGAGTCTCCTTCTCCTCCCCTATCAAGCAACACTCACCAAAGCTTAAAGCTCAGCCTCAGCTAGATTCGTTCTCGGTCGGAGTTGGGGGATTTCTTTGCTCCATGGCAACCAAGGAGAAGAGGCCCATGCCTAGCTGCCTTGCCTCGGATAGCTCTTTAGTCTCTTTCAAAAGAGCCACGGACACCCTTCGTCGTTCGTTGGGGATCAAGGAAGCTCCTCAAGGTCCGGCCATGGCGCCCGAACCAGGAGCGCTGTTCAAATTTGGTCATACTCAACCATGCAATGCGTTAGTGGTAGACGGGACGTCTAATTGGGTGGAGAGAGAGGCGCCTTCTAACTTCGCTGTCCCATGTCGGTCGGCCGTTCCCAATGCGGTAGTCCCGAATGCCAACGCGGAAGGCCAAGGGTTCGATATCTCGGTGGATCTCTTACCCAATTCCAATATTAGCGACACTACTGCGTTGGGTAGTAATGGCTGGTCTAAAGCCCAAAATCCGGGTCCAAACCGGCTAGTTACGAGATGCTTTAGCTCCTCCCATAAGGCCAGTCTTAATGGGAGTGTCATGGGAGTGTCATGAGCATTAAATTTGCTGACATGACATGAGAGAGAAGAGAGGAAGTGTCATGGGATGAGAGATGAGTGTCATAACCATGACCCTGCACCGGCACGATTCTTAAAAAATTCTTCTTGGTAACTCGTGTGATGACACTCTCCACCGAGACTGGCCTAAGATAAAAAACTATCACAATAGAATTCGGTGTAGATATCTGCTTCAATTATGGCCATATTGAGAAATGGTGCATTAAAAAGAAAAGGTACATGCTATACACATGGCAAAAAAAGAGTGCCCATGAAGGAGAGGCAAGGACACGGCCCACGAGGCCCAGCCACAGCACATCCTACAAAGCAACCATTCGCCTTCCAACGGAGACAAAATTGCCACTATTAGTACGCACCCAGCTAGCCGTGACTCTTCGCCTCTCCCTCTTCCCACAACCGAGGAGAGCAGAAAAGCCCTCGGAAGGGAAGATGCTAGAGCTCCCCACTCACCGGAGAGCACAATGGCGAACTTCCCCATCGATCCCCGGTGCTTCATCCCCCAATCACTTCGAGATAGAAGATGGAGGGCCCGATCGAATAGCAAGAGCCTTCGTCAACCTCTCGGGAGAACCAGAAAGAAACCATGAAGCGTACATGCTGGCAGAGGATGTGGATGAAGTCCTCGAGGCTCAAGACCATGCAATATTCATGCAGCAGATTCGGTACACACATACCAGTGAGATCTAGCTGCACTCATCCCTTTGGCATTGCTCTGCTTAAGTTAGATGGAGACTTTCACCGTGATGTGCTCTTTGCTGGTAATCCCTATGAGATAGATGGTGTTAGAGTTAGATTTGTTCGTCATGATCATGGGTTGAATAGGAGAGACAAGGACTACACTAGATATGGGTGGATCCTGATGTTAAGATTCCCACTAGATTACAAAACTCTTGAGCATGTAGACCAGGTTGTGACATCTTTTGGCAAGATGGTGCGTTGGCATAATCCGCAAGCTAAGCTAGGGTATGTTCTCACCAAGTGCCTGTACAATGAGCCAAGAACAATGCCACGCAGTATAGTCTTCAGACAGGGTAACAGGTAGGGGGCAGGATAGTCTTGGACTGTCCCTGTGTATATTCT
Organism: Chloris gayana; assembly: GCA_031894775.1. Classification (NCBI taxonomy): domain Eukaryota; kingdom Viridiplantae; phylum Streptophyta; class Magnoliopsida; order Poales; family Poaceae; genus Chloris; species Chloris gayana. Next base: position 1,214,308 of record JAUNZO010001252.1, read on the forward strand.
GCATTGGGAACATCCTGAGGAGCTGTTTCCTAACTTTGATGAACTGCCACCAAATGGCAATCCTCATCCCATGACCCCAGCTCAGGCAGAAGATGAACATGTGGAAGCTTTTGTAGATGCTCATCTGAATGGGAATAACTAGTTGCAGAATCAGGGGAACAATCAAATGCAAATCCAGGAAAATGCGGAACCAAACTAGGATCAGTGGGTGCCACAAGAGGAACCGGAGGTACAGGGTTGGTCAGCCTGGCCAGTTCAGCTTGACCATCAGGATGAGCACATTCCACAGCCATGTGAGCAGGAAGTCATGCAGCAGAGATCAAACAGCAGTGGAGCTATGCCTGGCTCTTCATCTAGCTCCAATCAGATCACCATGATACAAGGTCTGGGACAGGAGGTCAGTTACAATGGCACCTATACCTGTCAGCAGGGCCCTCTGCCCTTTGTTAAGGATCACCAGGTTCAAAATCTCCCAGATTGGGTGCAGCCTTTCCTCTCTACTGCACTCATGAACACTCTCAGAGCAGGTTCCCAGGAGAGATACAGACCAGAGCATGGTGGAATCAGAATCTGCAGCCCACTATACGAAGCTTGCATTTGAGCTGCCAAATTAACATCACTTTAGTACAACCAAGTGTTGCTGAGGCATGAAGTTCCCCTCAGGCTACACAATTCTCATCTCACCTTGAACATGACACAGAACATGGAGCTGCAGAAGAGTCAGACATATGTGATCATCCAAGAACTGCACCAGGTAGAGAATGAAGAGATCTTCAAACAGGCTTATGGAAAGACCTTCAACCCAATAAGGATTGTCTACAAGAGAAGTGGCAAAAGACATGGCAAAAGAGTCAAAAGCATTCTAAAAAGAAAGGAAAAAAGGGCACTGAGGACAACAAAGCTCAACAGCTTGGGAAGAAAGCACTGAAAACAGTGACCTTCAATTTCAAGGAATCAGAGGGAACTCAGCTGACAGTTGCTAAGGAGACACCACTGACTGATGGGAAGTTGAGAAGGAGTCCTAGGTTGAAGAAGAAGCTGCAGGGATACACACGCTCAGCAGGGGAGGGCAAGGCATGCCAAGATACAGATGACACAAGCCAACAAGCCACTGCAGGACCACTTAACAAGGGTAATTCTTTTTTCCACTTTCCTGGACCAGTTAAATTTCCTACTTTAACTGATCTAGAAAATTGCAAAAAACCTTACCCAGAACTACCTGCTCCCCTGCTGCAGACAGTGGCCACCCAAACATGTAGTGTGCCTCCTGAGGAGGCAACACTGATGCTGTTGAAGGCTCCAATCCAACAAGAGGAGGATACCAGATGCAACAAGAAGATATCAAGCCTAGGTGAAAATGAAGAAGAAGATGAATGATCTGTTTTTTTGTGGCGGTAGTTTTTGGATGACAGTAGGTGGTAGCCTTTCGTCAGTTAATGATAGATTTCTAGTTTACCTAGCAGTGAGCCATGTCATGAAAAAACAAAGGCCTGCGTGCCGTATTTTCAGCAGTGTTATCTCAAGTTGCCGTATTTTGAACAGTCAGGGATGTGGTCAGATTGCTCCTAAGGGCCTAATTTATGTGAAAGACAACCATGATCTACCTATGTCTGATGTTTGTGCTAAGTTTCTGCCTGTGATGATTACATGTCTAATTACCTCAATTGTGAGGGATAGTCAGAGAATGCCTGACCAAAAAAGGAAGATCTTTTTGAGGGAAAAATGTGAGAACCCAGAACTTAGCATCGTGTTAAAGAAGGCTCATATCAGGATCTATAGGACAGAAGATGATAGGATGGCTGTAGAGAAGCCTAATTCGCATGATTCGGTTCAGAGGCACCTTAGAGGAAATCAAACAAAAAAGGAGGGAACAATCCAATGCACACCCTGGCAGGATAGCCCCCGAGTGCACCGGAGGCTAGCACTCGGGCACCAAATAACAAATAAAAATAGTGTTCCACCATGCATACACAAAAAAGAAACAGGAACATGATATATTGGAACATTAGAGGACTCAATGATGACCTCAAACGGCAGTCAGGGCAAAAATTGAAGAAAGTTCCTGTGCAATCTTTTGCATCTAGGAAACAAAAATGGAAAAGGTGGATAGCTCAGTTATGAAGAAAAGTGCACCAAAAAGCTTTAATAAATTTGCCTATGCTCCATCAGCTGGAGCCTCTAGGGGGCATTCTGGTTGGCTGGATGGATTCCACCTTCAAAGGAGAAATTTTAGATATTCAAAATTTTGCAATAACCATCAACTTCAGCTCTAGACACAAATCAGAACAGTGGAAACTGATTGCAGTTTTGAAGATGCACTAGGCCCCCTACTGGGTTTTGGTGATAAATGACAAAGAATTAAAAACTCTAATGTGGTTATTGAGTGATTGTGCAGGATATCAAATTGATAGTACCCACATTGTGAGAAAGTAAACCCTTCAATTAAAAAGTGATCAAAGTACTCAAAAGCAAAAGCCTCAAGTTTAGATTTATAGCTTCTTGAGTATAGGTGTGCCAAACTATTAAGAGGGGTGAAACGATCTTACGTGCTAAGGGAAGATATGCTCTAGCTAACCTCAAACAACTTGGAACCAAAGTACCAAAATCCAAAGACCAAAAAGCCAACCTAATTCCAATCTTCACCACATATGACGGAAGTTACGTCCGGGCTGACGGAAGTTCCGTCGGTTCCAGAGAGTTTGGCACGGAAGTGCTAAGCGTGACGGAAGTACCGTCCGAAGATTTCTCCAATTCAAATCTCACCCGACGGAAGTTTCGTCCGGGTTGACGGAAGTTCCGTCGGTTCCGAGAGTTTGGGACGGAAGTCCCAACTCCGACGGAAGTTCCGTCAAGGCTTCTTTTGTGTTTGACCTAATGGGTGACGGAAGTTCCGTCACCCACGGAAGTTCCATCAACACCAATGATTGACCCTAGCAACGGCTCTTTGAGAGCCCACACTATATATAGCTTTGACCTACCCCGTGAGCAAAAGTGCTTGGTGCTTTTTGAACTCTCATATCTTGCTCAAGCTCTCTCTCTCACTCCTTTCCATTCCTCTTGAGATCTAAGGCCATTGGAGAAAGCTCCCATCTTGATTCCAAGCTTGATAGCATCAACCCAACCTAGAGCACATCTTTCCTTAGCAACTAATCTCGTTTTCACTTGTTACCCTTGGAGATTCGTTCTCCTAGATTGGCTAGGTGTCACCCTAGAGCTTGTGGTGAGCCTTGGGAAGTTTGTGAAGGTTGTGATTCGCCTCCGCAAGGAAAAGAATCCAAGGAAGAAGAAGAAAACCGAGTTTGACCTTTGTGGTCACCTGGGAGGATTAGGATTGAAAGAAACCCGGCTCTTTGTGACCTCCTCAACGGAGACGTAGGAACGTCTTTGTGAGCGGTCCGAACTTCGGTGAAAAATCCCCGTGCCTCTCTCGGTTCGTTTTTGGTGTGTGGTTGTTTGTTCATCTCTCGGGTGCGTTATCGCACGATCTACTTGTGTGTTGCGTGTCTACTAAATTCCTGCAGGTACAACACTCTCAAGGTAAAAAGGGAGGTTTCCATTCAAGCGGAATCGTGAGATTTCCTCTCTTGTATCAATCCCTAGGTTTTCCTCTCACTACCCCGACGGAAGTTCCGTCGGTGACGGAAGTTCCGTCGGTGGCGAATTTGATCAATTTGTTTTAAGTGTTGTAATTTTCAGGTTTTTATTTAGATTGCCTATTCACCCCTCCTCTAGGCAACTTTCAATTGGTATCGGAGCAGGTCTTCTCGTGAAGAGCTTAACCGCTTGAGAAGAAAAAATGTCGGGGGAACATGGAGAGTTGGACAATGATCCTACCAAGAAAGGAGACACCGGTGGAGAATTGAATCCAGTTGCCAAGGATGGCACAAGTGGTGGGAAGTTGGACACAAGGTACAACTTCAATTACAATGATGTGGCAAATGTGAATGGTGGCGGTAGTGGACGACTACCTTGATTGGATGGAAAAGATTTTAGTTGGTACAAGCATAGGATGAAGATGTATCTATCGTCAATTGGTCCACCCATGTGGGAAGTGGTTGAGAAAGGATATGTGATTGAAGATGAGGAGAAACACACCGTTATGGACAACATCAACATACATCGCAATGCGCAAGCCGTGTCGGCAATGCTCTCGTCATTGAGTGCTAAAGAGTACTCTAAGGTGTCCCGACTCGAGAATGCTAAAGCTATATGGGACAAGCTGATTGCAGTTCAAGAGGGAGTCGATGTGGTGCCAAGAATGCAAGTGTTGAAGAATCAATTCAACTTCTGTGTGATGAAGAAAGGTGAAGATCCCCAACAAACACATGATAGGCTTTTGGAGATTGTAAATGAGCGGAGGTCACTTGGGGATGATGTGAGCGAACAAGAAGTGAATCTCAAGCTTCTAATGTCACTAAGAGTGTGGAACTCCACTCTTTGCACCATCATTGAAGAAAAAGGAAGGATTTGATAGATTCTCCACGGATGAAGTAATTGGGAGAATTCTTGCTCACAAAAGCCGAGATGATGAAGGAAAGAGAGTGAGTGTGCTAATTGGAGATGACGAGCACAAGCAAGCAAGATGTGGCACTAAAGGCCAAAAAGAAGGAAGTTGTGGAAGTAGACCAAATTGAGATCGAAGAAGACAATGAAGAGCTTGCTTTGTTTGTGAAGAAGTTTGGCAAGTTCATGATCAACAACGGGTTTACCAAGAAGAGCTTTGACAAAGCAAGGGCAAGAAGATCAACAAGAAAGTGCTACCATTGTCATGACCGGGGCACCTCATTGCGGAGTGCCCTCAACTCAATGGAAAGGAAGAGAAGAAGGAGAAGTTCATCAAGAAGAAGAATTTCAAGAAACCATTCAAGGGTCAAGCTCATATTGGCCAACAATATGTTTCCGATGATGATGATGATGATGATGATGAAGATGAAGAAGGAGGCATCGCCAATCTTGCCTATGGCCTAACACCGGCCAAATCATCACTCTTCAACAACCTCACCGACGATGAGGATGACGCCCCAAATGCTTGATGGCAAAAGAAAACAAGGTACAAACTAAACCTCTTGTCAATTCCTCTTTGCAAGATATGGTGAAAATGTTAGGGATAATGCAAGAGAAGGTTGAAGAGAGTGAAGAGATGGTGGACAAGCAAGAAAACATGCTTATCAAGAAGCTTGATGAGATTAAGGAGTTGAGGGCTCTCCTTGAACAAGAAAGAAAGAAGAACAAGGAGTTGACTCTATGCCTTACAAAGGTAAACAAGTCAAATGCTAAACTTGAAGACATCAATCTCTCACTCCAAACAAAGTGTGAATCTCTTGAAGAGAATCACAAGTTGTTGAAAGGAGAGATTGAAATCCTCAAGAGTAGCACATTGACTTACAAAAACAAGGTCGAGACAATGCAATCCTCATCAAGCAAAGAATGTGCAAGATGTGAAGGTGTTGACATTGAGGGCATGTACAAAGGAGAGCCCACTGTGGTCTCTTGGGCACATATATCCAAGAAAAGACACATGAAACAACTCTAGTCATACAAAGGAGAGACTCTACATGATGTCTTTTAATAAATGCATATTATTAATGGTTGCATGACATAAGTCGTCTCTTCACATGTACAACGGTGCTCGAGTTGTCTCTTACATCGGAACACGTGATAGAGACCGTCTCTTCGTCAAGAGACCACCCAACCGTCTCTTCAAGGGTTGAAGGGGCTATTTACAAAAATACATTGTCACATCAGCTCAAGAGCCCGTTCATTTATTAGCGTTGTACATGCCTCGACAACATTGTCACCAATAAGGTGACAATCAAGGATCTCACTAACAAGGTCAAGAATCTTGAGAGAGCGGCTCAAATTGAACTAGCTAAGAAAATTGTTAGTGAGGAAAGAAAGTTCAATGGCAACAAAGGCATTGGGTTCAAGGAGCAACCCAAGAAGAAATACAACAACAAGAGCAACAACATGAATCAACAAAAGCAAGTTGCTCAAGTTAAGCATATAAGGAAGGCCAAGACAACACAAGAGCTCAAAAAGAAGAGCTCACCCGTATCCTTCTATGTATATGATCATGTAACATATGAACTAACCCATGGTGCTCATGGGAGAGTAGTTGCAAGATTTGTTGGGCCACACTATGTAAGATGGAATCCTTGTGTGTGGGTGCCCAAAAGCGTTGTTTCTAATGTTAAGGGAACCAAGCAAGTTTGGGTGCCTAAATCTTGTGCTTAATTGTGTGTAGGGATACTCCTCGGGCAGTTAAATATGGGTGCTCGACACCGGGTGCTCAAATCATATGACCAGGGAGAAGAAGATGTTCTCCGGACTTGACAAAGACAATCTACCAAGTGGGAGTATATCTTTTGGAAATGATCAACAAGGAAAGGTAATCGGTCGTGGTGGAATTCAAATCACCCATGATCTTTCAATTAGTAATGTGTTCCTTATGAAAGGTTTAGGGTACAACTTGATGTCCATATCACAACTTTGTGGAATGGGCTTTGATTGTCTCTTTACCGATGAAGGCGTGACCGTCTTTAGAAAAGTGGATTCCTCAATTGCATTCAAAGGGTACTTGGAGGATAAGATCTATCTTGTTGATTTCGCCAACAAAGAGGGTCCAAATCTATGTGCTTGTTTGATAGCAAAAACCACTTTAGGTTGGTTATGGCATCGCCGACCGGCTCATGTTGGGATGAGGAATCTTCACAAGCTTCTAAAGGGCGGCCACTTCATTGGACTAAAGGATGTTGCTTTTGAGAAGGACAAAGTATGTAGCGCATGTCAAGCCGGAAAGAAAGTTGGAGCCAACCATCCATCCAAGACGATGATGACGACGACAAGACCATTGGAAATGCTTCACATGGACCTCGTCGGACTGGTCACATACCTAAGCATTGGTGGTAACAAGTGTCGAGTCTTAAACTCGGCACTAGTACTACCCGGTCCCTCACGAGCGTGGAATTTGATAGTGCAACACACGGAACACATAGGAACACGCGATTTTAGACAGGTTCGAGGCCCTCGAATCGAGAGTAATACCCTACGTCCTGTATGTTATATATTGCCTTTAGCGATTTGCTAATTGCAAGATCTCGGAGAGTTTTTGGGGGATCCCTGCTCCGCCTTATATGTCCGGGGAGCTCGGGTTACATACGAGTCCTAGTCGATTACATGAATTACATATATGGAGTTCTATTTCTAACTTTCTTTATTGATTCGAGTCCTAATCGGACTACGAATTGTTCAATAACTTGCTCCTCAAGTCATTGTACACCGGTCTTAGTATCCGCCTTGTTTCCATACCGGTATACAGGATCTTCGTTATCCCGGACCGGTAAAGGACCGATCAGTTACCTATCGCCATCATCTTTATCTTCCTTAATTTGCCACCATGTCTCTGCGTATCCATTCCTTCATCATCTCGTATACCCATAAGGCAAGTATACGACAACAGACCCCGAGTAATTTTTGATTTAACCTTGAATAAGACTAACCAGTCTTCCGCTCGTTAGTCTTTATTCATGGTAAAATTAAAAAGAACTCCAATCTGCTGCACTCGTACTTTTTTCTTCACAAGTGCTTTAAAAAGAAGCCCAAAAAATTATTGTTTTTCACCCTTCATATCACCTAATTAGGTAATCGTAGCTTATTCTTCTCACGGTGCGCCGACTAGGCGCACCCAATTGGGTATAGCCCCGACTCTTGGATCATTTGAACTCCTTTCAAATAATGCAAGAGTCCGTTAGTTGGTTCTTCATTATTTTCTTTAATATGCAATTTCTACAGATCGCTCTTGAATACGGTGCACCGGTCGAGTGCACCTAATTAGGTATAGCCCCCAACTCTTATATCATTTGGGAATCACAAATAATGCAAGAGTCTTTCTTGAGAGGTCTGTAACAACCCACAGCAATAAAATGCATTTCATGGCATTCATGAGCATGTCATCACATTTTATTTGTGAAATCATTAAGCATTTGGTGTTAATTATAAGCACATAAAATATCAAAGTAACTAAAGATTAAATGACGTGTTAAAAATAAATAAAATGAGAAGGAAATTCAGGTCTAACATTGTCAATGGCTTAACTATCATAAACAAGGATTTATGAAAATGTCCTGAAAAGATTTGGAGTTATAAAAATAATTACACGAAATAAAAAAGGTCTCTTTTATTAATTTAGCTATGATTTTTCTAATCTGAAAATGATTTGGAGTTTCTACTGGGACTTAATAGGAAAAATGCCTAAAATCCTCTCAGTTACACCCCTGAATTTTTGCGGAATTTTTGGAGCACCGGAAACCTGCTTTTTAATTAATCAAAAACCCGGGGGTTTTATGTAAAATAACCCCAGCCCCACTGTCATTCTCTCTTCTCTCTCCCTCTCCCTCACCGCATCTCGGCGCCGCTCGGGCCGCACCGCCTCTCCGGCCGGTCGCCACGCAACAAGCAAGCGAGCCGCTTGCGCACTGCCGCTCGGCGCCGTTGCCTCCTTCCAGGGCCGGATAAAAGTCCCGCCCGGGCTTATCTTTTCCCTTCCGGTCACATTTTCTCTTCGCCACCATTGCAGCAACCCCCTGCTCCGCCGTTGACAGAGCCACTCCGGTCACTCTCCGTCCCGGACCACCACACCGCTAGCTTCGCCCGAGCCCGCGGCTACTCCTCGTATAGCCGCTCGTCCTCTCACCCCCGAAGACCGAGCAATTCATCGTTCTTCGCGAGAGGGCCACCGCTGGGATGTCACCGCCGTAGCTCCAAATTGACGAGCTTTGGACACCGGGCAAAACGCCATCTTCTCCACGTCCGGCCGCCGTCGTCCGCCACTCGCACGGTGAGCTCTACTCTCCGACCGTGCTCATGCTCTTAGGATCGTCCGTCGAGCTTGCTTATGCTCCGTGCGAGCTCACCGTTCATTTTCCCTAATTTCCGAGCTCTCGGGCGAGCCCCGCACTCTGCCGGAGTCTCCGCCGCGCCTAGACCTCGCCGCCGGCAGGTCTACGGCCGAGCTCATGCTGCTTGGTCACCACCATCGGGTTTGCCGCGTCGAGTAGAGTAGCTTGGTAGCTTCGCGGCGAGCTTTGGCTCAACGGCGACCAGCTCCGGTGGCCGCGCCGCCGCGGTGGTGCCACACCGCGGGCCACACGGGGGTAGGATCGCGTGTGGCCACGTGCGGATTAGGTGTGGCAACCCCGTGGCCCCGTGTGGCACGGAAGTGTTTTTAAATTTTCAAAATTCGTAGAAAATTCAGTAAAATTCAGAAAAATGTCAAACCAACTTTGTTAGACTCGGAAAAATGAATTCTATCCATTGGTGAAATAAAATATGTATTTTGAGTAAATTTATTTTATAATTAGTAATTAATCACTTTCTTTGATTAAAGAAAGGTTATCATTTTATGCAAATAAAATGTTTAATTGTGAAAAATAAATTTATTTAATAAAGGAGATACTGCAGACGAAATTAATAATGAAATTTATTTTCCAAAATTAAACTTAAATTGTATTAATTCTATGTGATCACAACTTATTAGCCTTTAATCACTTAAAGTAATTGTTTATTTATTGACTAATAAATCAGATTAATGTGTTAATTAGTAAACTTAAGTCATTAGTGACCTTAATTAAGTAATTAAAGAAAACAAAGCTAATTAGTAATAATCGTGATTAAACATTTATTAATCAGCATAATTAAATATTAATTAATGCTTAATGAGCATACTTATCTCTAATCTATTAATTAACTAAGGTGATTAAGCATTAAGCATTAATTATTATTGCGAGACTTACTTAATGAACCCGTGCATACTTCCATCATAAGCATTCATGCATACATGATTGTGATTCGCGATGCATTGTCTGGTCGACTAGGTTCGAAGTGATCGAGGTTCCACCCGAGGGCGAGTCGGAGCCGGGGATCTCGAAGTCGACCCAGCCGCCGAGGAGACTAACTTCGAACAAACTCAAGGCAAGCCCCGGTGCATCCCACCTATGTTTTAAATATTTTATTTTATCACATAGTACGAGTTATGCTTGTGCATTAGGTGTTAGGGTTTGGTTGACACCCTAGATGCATTATGGTAGGTTTCCGTTTGTTTATTCTATACTTGGTACGAGTAGCTCAATAGAGGCTAAGCTTAAATTCATAGTGGCAACGGTAGATGGTTAGGGCACTTAAAGCATGGAGGCTTTAAGAGAATTGTGTTGACTTTAAAGATGATGAGAGTTGATAAAAGCCGAGACCGGACGGGCCTCCTAGGAGAAAGGGCAAGACGGAGATGAGGTCTTGCAAGGTGGTAGCCCCGTCCGTGTCGGTCAAGGACCGTACCGTTGTCGGCTTAGTTGAACAGAGCTTGAACGTACCGTACTACATGCTGGTATCATGGGCCCAGCAAGCTGATGTACCCTATCGTCCCGAGAGATGTAGCGTAGCCGGCTCTCTTTTATCGGCTGTCGGTGAGAGGATAGTCTCACGGGAGGGAGATGGGTCGACCACGAGGGAAGTCGTGGCGTCGCCATACTTCCGGGGAGTTGGAAATGGCTACTCTGCTGTCGGTGCTAGCGGGAAAGGTTGTCGTATACGATCGGTGTGATGCGTATACGTCGTGTAGTCGGGTTTTGCCAGCTGGTATAAATCGATTCGAATCGCTGTCCCTCGCAGTAATGAGTACCGCTTGTTTAGCTCGTCACATCGTAGTAAATACTGGAAGATGAAGATGAGGGATGAAAGGATAAATGATCTATATTATCTTGTCTTGCAAACTTGTTGCAATAGTGATAGGTTGCAAACCCTATGGCTAATGAACTTAATACTGAGCTAAAATACTGAAAGTAAGGACCCACCCTTTAAAGCTGTTTTTCGCAAAGGAGTAAACACCACAGCCGGAAAGCCTTTGCATACTAGGCATCGGCCTTAGAGTGCCATGTTGACGGGTCGGTCTTGCTGAGTATCGAGTACTCGGGGTTTATTCGTTACCATTTCAGGGAGTGTGTCGTATTTCCACGACTTGTATGGCGGTTTTTCCGAGGAGGAGCAATGTCCGGAGGGAGGTTCCCTTCGGTGGAAACGTATTCCCACACCTTGATGAGAGAGGACCGTGATGTACGAAGGGCTCGGTGCATCACGTTGTTTCGTGAAGTCTTTTGAGTTGTATGATAGACGAGCTTCCGCTGAATACTCGTAGGATGTTAAACTCCAATAAATGTTACTTTCCACTGCACGAATGTTTGTATTTTAAAAACCTGGTTGTATTATACCATGATGTATATATTACGGCTTGTATGAGATGATGTTTCTGTTGTAACTCGCTTCGTCGAGTGTTCCTCTGTTCCGATTCCTAGGTGTCCCGGAGGGGATGTCACAGCTGGTATCGGAGCGGTTCGGAGGCAACAGACACGTCATTACAAGTCTATTTTCAAAACATAACACGCTCATACGATAGACAACGAAAGAGTACGGAGCCTATAAGGATGTAGAATAGCTGGATTTGTATTAAGCTGTTTGATGTTTGGGTTTTTGGGAAGTGCTAACTATTCGTCGTAGTTTCCTTACTATGCTACGTATAGTTAGATCGCGAGCATACATCATGTCATATTCCGCACTAAATAAATATTTGGGTATGTACTTTGCTAGTTCGTAGTACTTTGTAAGTTGTTCCGTTCATTTTTCTTCTGTGGGAAGAAGTGTTTAACTTGTTAAACATGTTCCCTGCAGATGCCGGTCACTCGCGGTAGGAAGCGCGCCCAAGAGGAGGAGGAGGCACGAGCTGCACGTGTCGCCGAGCTGGAGCAGCGGCTTCACGGCTTGGAGCCGAGGACACGAGTCAAGACCAACGGTTGGGTGCTTGGAAGCACCGCTGTCGAGTGGACTGTCGGGAGGTACGAGAGGTCCCACGCCGGGATCGCCGAGCTGGAGGAGCAGATAGTGGAGGTAACCCACGCTCGTGACGAGTACCGTGAGGCGGTCATCGCCTTTGACGAGCAGCTGACTACGATGACCGAGGAGCGAGACGCCGGCCGCGCAGCAGGCGACGAGCACGAGCTACGGGCAGAGATGGTGACGGCACGGCGGGACCACTTGGTGGAGGTTCCGGTCACGAGAGAGGTCGAGCTGGGTCGGTTGCGGATGCAGCACGACGGGCTAGCCGAGGCACACCACGCACCTGCTCCACGACCACGACGACCTGATTGAGGAGTTCGAGCGAGTTGCAGCAGCAGCGAGCAGCAGCAGGGTCCACCGGACGACGCCGAGGAGGTCTCCGGGATGGACTACGAGCCACCACCCGCTTCGCCAGCTGGGGACGTCGAGTCGGACGGCGGCGATCACGCGCCGTCGGCTTAGTTGTGTTGTGTTTCCACTAATGTAGGAGGGTAGCCACATTTTGCTGACATAGGTCGGATGTATATAGGGTACTAGTCTTTTGGGTTGAGGTGGTCCAGGACCGGGGCTCCAGTTGGGCCGTTAGGAGTGTATGAGAAGTGGGTTTGAGTTTGTACCAACAATAACTAATGGCAAGGAAGTAGTAGTAATATATATATATATGCAGTTGTTAGAATAAATAAATGTGTTGAAATATTAGGAATTAGTTCTACTTGTATCCGATGCTCTTACTTCTTCACGAGAGATGGACAGCACAAGTACGGGTGTGAGTGAAGTAAGAGGATCAAGGGAGGATGTCCGTGTAGTCGAGCTGGAAAGACAGCTGCAGGAAAAGGAGGAGTTGTTAGCACTTAGAGAGGCGCAGTTGCTAAACAAGGAGCAGCAGATGCAATTTAAGGATCAGCAACTAGCAAACGCACAGGCACCGATCACTCGGTTAGAGCAAGATCTACTGCAAGCACACAATGCGATGCTGGATGCAGCAATAGGACAACAACCTCCAGGAGATGGACTAGTAGCACAGGAAAATCCTTTGGAGGCTGAGTCGAAGAAGAAGAGGAGGATCCTGAAGAAATAATGGATGTGGATTCCGTCATAGACTTCACGGAGATTCCACGACTAGAGGATGCGAGAATCCGAGACGAGCGGTTCTGTGAGCCGGGAAGTGACCTCCAAGCTTTGTGAGGAGTAGTAGAGTGCTAGTTAGTGGCGAGTGAGGAAACTAGTATGTACCTTAGGCGCTAGTTAAATAACGGGCGTGATGTAATCACGCATGAGTGTATCATAGAAATCGTTGTAACATGGATGTATAAACAAGTGTTTCTGGATTTGGTGGTGTTTTAATAAAGATGGATTGATGCATAAGATTGGAGTTCTCATCTACGTATTCCTGTTTCCCCATTATTATGTTGGAATGAAGATGTCTAACATAAATTTTCCTTGGACGAGAATGGTTGGAAGGAGGAGACGCGATGAGCCGGGAGTTCTCAACGCGGGGCGGGAACACCACCACCACCCCGACACCGGCTCAAGCTATTGTAGGCATGTCTGGATTCTCGCGCGGAGCAGCGAGAATTATTGGAGCAATTGGTCCGCAATACTGCTCCGCCGGAACGTCATCAAGGCCGTAATGCACAAGAAGAAAGGGTGACCTTTTCGGATTTCTTATCAGTTCGCCCTCCGACTTTCTCGGATGCGAGAGGAACCCTTGGAAGCTGATCATTGGCTTCGCACCATCGAGTCAAAGCTGGAATTGTTCCCGTGCACGGATCATCGGAAGACCCTCTTCGTTTCTCGGCAATTGCAAGGATTTGCTGGAGCTTGGTGGGCCAACTACAAAGCAATGTTTCCTCCAGGACATCAAGTTACATGGGCAGAGTTCACTCAAGCCTTCCGAGAGCATCATATTCCCGAAGGCTTAATGAATCGAAGCGGAAGGAATTCTTATCCACGAAGCAAGGCGACATGAATGTGCATACCTACTCCAAGGTATTTAATTGTCTTGCTCAGTATGCTCCTGAACATGTGGACACGAGATGCCAAGAAGAAGAATCTGTTCAAGGAGGGAATGAGTACCAAGCTACGGTCCCGCTTGGTGTTGAACAAGACTGATAGCTTCACCGACTTTGTGAGTGACGCTATTGCACTAGAAGACTCTATCCGTCTTCATCGGACGGAGAAGAACAAGAAGAGGCCGGCTATCGGCTGGTTTACACTGCACCATCAGGTCGGCGTTATCAGCATACCCCCTCTCGTCCCAATTTCTACCAGCGAGAATCAATCATTCCAGACAACCACGAGCAACTGCGGCCAAATCGATATCGACTGCCTTATCAGCAACGAGAACTTCCAGAATCCCCGACCGACGGGTCAAGCTCCGCAGCAGAATGGACCGCCATGTTTCAATTGTGGCCGTTCAGGACATTATTACCGCAGTTGTCCATATCCTCGGAAGGCACCATATGCACCCGGACCTCAAGGACAACCGCGAGAACCAGCGAGAGGGCACCAGCCAAAAATACCCAAGTGAAGACTGGTCATGCCAACTTTACTACGGCCGAGGAGCTACCCGAAGGAGGACAAATCTTAGCGGGTATATTTTCTATCGCTGAACATCCTGCTATGGTTTTATTTGATTCGGGAGCTACGCATAATTTTATCAGCAAGTCATATATTGCTAAGCATTGCATCACACCATCTAAGTTGACATGGACACATATTATCTCAACACCTGGGGGTAAACTTCTTACCAATGAAGCAGCTCCCAATATGCCATTAAGGTTGGGTAGCAAGGTTTATCCTACTTCATTGATCATATTAGATGGGCAAGGGTTAGATGCGATTATTGGCATGCAATGGATGGATTTCCATAAGGCAGTATTGGATATAGCATCTCGAGCCGTATATCCGAACTCCCCGTACGTGGTCGAGATTGCTTACTCTTAACTTCTTCCCGAGCTATGCTGCCAATGGTTAATAAGGTGGTAAGTAAAAGTCTGGAAGATATACCCATAGTTTGTGAGTACCCGGATGTCTTTCCGGATGACTTACCGGGACTACCACCGGATAGAGCGGTAGAGTTTAAGATAGAGTTACAGCACTGGAACAGCACCAATATCAAGGAGACCATACCGAATGCCGTCGAACGAGCTGGCAGAGTTGAAGGTGCAACTAAAGGAATTATTGGACAAGGGGTACATACGACCAAGTTCATCACCACGGGGATGCCCAGCCTTATTCGTGAAAAAGAAAGATGAAACCTTAAGGCTATGTGTGGATTATAGGCCTTTAAATGCCGTCACTATCAAGAACAAGTACCCTCTTCCAAGGATTGATATCTTGTTTGATCAACCGATGGGAGCTAAAGTCTTCTCCAAGATAGATCTTCGCTCAGGATATCATCAGATTAAGATGAGAACTAAAGATATACCGAAGACTACATTTTCCACAAGGTATGGACTTTATGAGTATCTGGTAATGTCTTTTGGATTGACTAACGCTCCAGCACATTTCATGTACCTCATGAATTCCGTATTCATGCCGGAGCTGGACAAGTTTGTCGTAGTGTTCATTGACGACATCCTGATCTACTCTAAGTTAGAAGAGGAACATGCTAATCACTTACGAGTGGTGTTACAACGACTAAGGGATCATCGACTTTATGCTAAGTTCAGCAAGTTTGAGTTTTGGCTGAAGGAAGTGCCGTTCCTAGGTCATGTGATATCAGCTGAAGGAGTGGCAGTTGATCCCGGCAAAGTTAAGGAAGTAATGGATTGGCAGCCGCCGAAGTCGGTTTCGCAAATTCGAAGCTTGTTAGGATTGGCTGGTTATTACAGAAGGTTTATTCCTAACTTCTCGAAGATCGCCAAGCCAATGACCAAACTATTGGAAAAGGATAAGAAGTATGTATGGAGTCAAGAGTGTGAAGAAGCTTTCCGAACCTTAAGGAAATTGCTGACCACAGCTCCCGTACTTGCTCAGCCAGATCCGACAAAACCTTTTGATGTATACTTGCGATGCCTCGGGAACAGGACTTGGGTGTGTTCTAATGCAAGAAGGACGAGTGATTGCCTATGCATCTCGACAACTAAGGCGTCATGAGGAACACTATCCTACCCATGATCCGGAACTAGCAGCAGTGGTACTTGCATTGAAGAGCTGGAGACATTACCTTTTGGGCAACTTAGTACACCTATATACGGACCATAAAAGTCTCAAGTACATTTTCACCAAGCGGATCCGAACATGCGCCAACGAAGATGGTTGGAATTAATCAAGGATTATTGTTGGTATTTCTTACGTCACGAATAAATCCGCAAGCGCACGGAATACCGTTGTAGCACTTCACCCGGGAGTATTCCAAGGTATCGTATTTATATCCGCGAGGAACGGAGTATTTCTGCAACAAGGTTAGTTTACCCAAGGACAACCAAGACAACGTAGCAAAATAGGGTCGAGAGGGTGACTCTTATCTATTTATCCTTTAAAGGTAGACGAACGCAAGCTAGACTTGTTTACTTCGGGCACCGTCTTAGGCTTGGTCCGCCAAGCCACTCCGGTCTACGAAAGCTCTACTATGTACCCGAACGTGGAGGGTTCCTTTGGATGACAGGGCTGTCACTTCCTGCCACCTACCTCTACAAACCGTGGGGCACACAAGCAAACAAAGGCGATCTCCAGCCTAGACACCACGTCTATGCTATTGACCGCTACTCTAGCCTCGGCCTAGAACCGAGTTCGAAAGCTAGAGCACTTCTTGCGAAGCGATGATCCCGTAAACAAGTATAACAAGAATTACGTCTAACAAAGATATGTCACGATAGATAAGTAGATCACCACGTATAAATCACCTAAACGAGTGTTTACACGCCAAGGTAAAAGGAAAGGAAATACTACTCCACTTTATAAAAGGGAGGAACACTCCTTCCTCTTCCTTGCCCTCTCTCCTATTCTACTAAGATACAAGAGGCCCTTGGCCTAAGGATGAGAATTTTGTCTTCTATCTTGATGTTGGTGGTGTGTCGAGAGAGGGGGTGTAGCCCTTTATTTATAGCCTTGGAAGGTCGGCAACTTGGAGGCGGTTCCGGACGTCGGTGGCATTAATTGCAGGTGGAACCGACATCGGGAAGGCGGTAGCTGCCGCAGGCCAAAACCGGGCCCTCGTTGGGCATCAGTAGCAGCTCGGCCGAACCCATCGTAGCGGTTCGGCCGAACCCCCATTGGCCCCTATGGCCTTGGGCTTTGGTCGAGGGGTCCTCCTTGATGTCTTGTTCAATGATCCTCATGCAAGGGCCCAAGTTGGTTGAGTTTTGTATGACTTTTGATCCATATCTTGTCGGGCTGCCGATGCTGAATTCTCGGAGTGATAAGTTGTGGGCTTCTTGATGTGTTTTCCCTTCTTTTGATATGAAATGCACCTGCACTCATAATTTCACCAAGACTAGTGGAATTTGTTAGGAATAAACCCTATGTCTACTTTTGGTGATAGCTAGGTTCCGAAAGGTGCATAAAGTTGACGGTAAAAATGGACCATAAGGACCGTCAACAAGATCCCCCACACTTAGCTCTTTGCTCGTCCTCGAGTAAAGCTTGTGAGCATAAGGCGGGAGCATACTTCTCATGGTATGATGCTAGCATACAAGTTATTCCAAGCCATACCTGCACCTGTGAACTTTGATGTGTCTACCATGTAATCTTGGGCGGTTGAGGAATGGAACGGTCGTGATTCGAGTCATCGTAGCCACCTCTGCTCGAGTCACTTGGTTTTTTTTTTTTTTTTTTTTTTTTGAATAATTTTCAAAAGTGAAAACATAGCTCATACTCCTCGAATGATCACTCTCAAATCGCTCAATGTGTATGATTCCTCACCGGACATTGGAATTGCCTCTTTTCATCCTACTTCTACAAAAGGCTTTATGTGGAGCTTGGTAGGGAATGAAAGAGAGGCATACTCACATCACATATTTTGCTGAACCAAAAGAGTGGATCCATGGAGAATGCAAGTCATACAATCCTGATCAAGATGTGCGTGTGTGTATGATGGTAGCGAGGTGGAAAGCATACTCCTTTTTGTATTCCTTCTCTCTCTTTTTTTTTTTTTCAGATTTTTGAGGAGGACATGGCTAGCATTTTTTTTTAACATTATCCCTCTTTTCTTTTTTTTTTTCAACATGCTCTACTTTTGTATGAGCAGGGATTATTCTTTCTTTTGCATAGCCATGTCTCCGATGATAACTTGAGAGAGAAGGGTAATAATGTGGAGTATTTATTTTGGTGGATGGATGGGCGTATTGCTTAACTTCCAGTGTAGAAGTTTAGCATGTGAGGTGGAGTGTATGTGATCTTGATCATGAGAGTATAACAAGCTTCTCACTAGGGTCACACAATTTTGATAAAGCTCAATGCAATGACAAGCAGCATATGTGTGTAGGTTTTGCAATGTGATCAACATATGGCTTTGGTGGGAATATAGGATCATTGAGGAGCATGAAGCTATAAATTTTAAATTTTTTTTTCAAGATAAATACCCAAGCACTCTATGCAGGAGGAGCAAGATTCATCTCATCCAACCATATCACATTCGTCAACAACTTAGATAAACACGGGTTACTATGAGATTGGTGTTCACAAGCAGCAGTAGATGATGCGAGGAATAAAGAGTATGCAGGCCAACCAACTAGAAGCATGTAAGTTGAGGGACCAAACAACGTTCATTTTATTCTTGAGTTAAATTTTAGTGATTGGCTCAAAAGGTTGTTTTAACTCATGAATTGGAGAGATAGAGTAGTGGGGTAGAATGCGCAAACCATCGCCTTGGGTGAAGTGGAGGCCAAGTGGACCATAGGATATTTGATCGAACCAAAGGTTCGGCCAAACCTTACTTTCTTGTCCCGATGGCTCCACCTTCTTTTGTGTCGATCGGTGCGATGTTGTGCATCGTGTTGGTGGGGGAGATCTCAAATGTGTGCGTGATGAAGAACTCAAGAGATCTCCCCCACACTTGTTCTTGTAGCTGCTTTATTTATTCAAAACAAACAAAAACAAAGCGAAGACAAAGAGGACTCTACCGGGGTTAAAGACCGGGAGCCTAGAATTATTAAATTAAACTCTAGGTGCCTTATGTGTTTAAAATAAAAGAGAGAAGAAGCACCTAGCTTACTTATTATTTCTTTTTCAAGTGTTATTCGATTTTTTATTTTATAATTTTTATTTTATTTTGACATTTTCAAGGTGGAAGAAAAAGGATGCAAGTTGCGATACAAGTTACCTTTGTGGGGGGAGGGAACCTCCCCCACACTTGTTCTTTTGCTCATGGCGTTTGATTTGGGGTTGAACCCAATGTGATTGTGGAAGGCCTTTGTGCGTGTGGCTTTGATTTGGGGTTGAACCCAATGTGATTGTGGAAGGCCTTTGTGCAGTGTGGCTGTGATGTTGGTGCAATGTTTTGGTGGGGAGATCTCGAACATGTGCGTGATGAAAACTCGAGAGATCTCCCCCACACTTGTTCTCTCGCACCCGAGAATCCTGCCAAAAACACTACTCCTGCAAGCAATTTCCTCCAACTTGGAGAGGCAAGGTTAGCTCTCGGAGCACATACAAACAAGGTCCCGGGTTAGATGACCGGACCTCATTTGTACAGCCGAGGAAGAAAGGCACAAGCATGTCATGTGGACCATGTTTGAGTGCGATCATGGGCAAGATATTCCTCGTTGATAAAAACAACTTGGGGCTTAGTGATATGAAAACTTGAAACAGTGTAAGCCCCAACTCTAGGAGTGATATGATAAAACAACGAGGTGCACTCAAGAAGTCCTAATTGCTTGGAAAGTTCTTAACCATTCATGCATTGCATAGGAGGGATTTTGATATCGTTAACCATGGCAAGAGGATTCTAAGCTCATTCCTCATACGGATATGTCTATGATTGCTTTGAGGAACACAAGTCATAGCAAGCCAACCATGCATCAAGCACAAGAAGGAATATGATTCATTGCCAATGAGCATGCTTGTGAAGATCAGGAGTTTGTAGGCTCAAAGTTTGATAAGCAATGCTTATGAAAGCCTAGTAGATAGCAAGGATGTATGCATGAAGGGTGATACTCCCTATGGGAGAACCAAAGGGTAGTACCATTGTCTAACTACTACAAGGATGCATGGGAAATCATGTGGTAAGTAGGTGGGAGCCATACTCATCCACACGAATAAAAACCATATCACCCTTGGGCTTCCAATTATTAGCAAAGAATGTGGTCATACCTTTGTTGTGCAGAGATATCGAATTGAAGTTGTAGGCTTGTTCCTTCATTTCGCACACCACAACAAGGTTGGTGTCGAAAAGGAGTCTTGACGTGTTGTTTTCATCAAGGTCCTCCTCCATGGGATCTTCGTGAGGCTCTTCATGCCAACCTTCTCACATTAGGCATGAGCTCAATGGAGGGGGACGAGTATGTGTCACGTCGGGGGTGACTTGTGTTTGAACTTGTCGCCTTCTTCAATGTGTTGATGAGCTGATTATTGTCCTTTTTCCTGGCTGCACATAAGAGCAATAACACAAAAGCGAACTCGAGCACGGGTTACGTTAGTGAAAACCAAATGGATTTCCCGTCGGTTGCCTTTGCAGGGATGTCCTTTTTTTTTCGCAACTCAATTTATTGAACAAATAAAAAAGAAGAGAAAGAGAAATCTTTTTCTTAACTTCAAGACAAAAAGCCAAAAGGGTTTGTCTCAAAATTGTTTTTCTTTGAGAATAATTTTTGACATAAAAAAGAAGAGTTGGAGACGATCGAAGATCAAAGAAGTTTATTTTCGAAAGACTCCAACTATGAAAATAAGAAAACCAAAGAAAAGAGAAAATCTTTTTCTTAAACTTGAGACAAAATATCATGAAAGATTGGGATAATGTGAGAGCAAGAATTTTGTTTTAAGGGTTCTTGAATGCGGAAGGGATGAAATTGATGAATTCAAACACCCTTGCATCCAAAAAGAAATGAAGTTCAACTTGGTCAACAACCCCACAATGGCTATATGCTTAAAGTCAAGGGGGCTGTGCCAAAATTCCATCAAAACTTTTGCTCAAAGCATTTTCCAAAAGGTTGGCTCAAGTTAAATTTTACCAATCTTATTCTCTCGGATTTTTTTTTTTCAAGGAGAAAAAAGAACAAAATAAGAGTTTGGAGAATGATTCCAACAAGGAGGGAATTTATTTTGGAAAAACTCCAATTATTTAAATGGAAAAACTAAAAGGAGAAAGAAACAAAATCTTTTCTTTTCTTGAACTTGGGGCAAACAATTAAAATTCTCAGGAAGTGCAAGAGTAAGAATTTTGGAGAAAGAGTGCTTGAGTGGAATGTAAGTGAAGGCACGAAGCACTCTTGAAAACCAATATAATAAAATGAAGTCCATTTTTGGTTAACAACCCCATGATGGCTATGTGTTAGAGAGCCGGAGGGAGTTGTGCCCAAAATTCCTCCAAAATTTTGCTCAAAGCACTTTCCATAAAAAGATTGCCTCAAACTCATTTTCTAAAATAGAGTTTTTTTTTTTTTTATGCAAAAAGGTTTGAAGAATCCCAAAATGGTTTGGAACGATTCAAACATGCGGAAAGCAAATATGCAAGGAATGCGGTGTCCGGTGGGAAAACAAACATGCATGTGAAGAACAAATGGTTTGCATATTTTTATTTTTATTTATTTATTTTTTTTTCATATGTAAATCAGAAAAATCCGAATATGCATGTTGAGGAGAAATCAAATATGGAGGAAACAAATATGAGATAACTACCGATTATCCTATCACCAAGGGCATCATCATTTTAAGTCCGATGAGCAAGACTTTTCTCCATCATCATGATTTGTAAATAAAGTCCCGGAGAAGGACCCGCAAGGTTAGTGCCAACAATATACAAGCACGATATTTGTAATATTTATGATAAACAAAAGCATCCACAACCATCCTAAAGAACATATAGCAAAACAAGGGACCAAGGTGGTTGTGGGCAGCAAAAGTGGTGTTGGCACTAACGGGCATTGACTCTAGAGATTCATGATGTGAGCATGAGTCATGTGGTTGTTCAAAGAAGAAGCTCCCATGCTCATTCAAAGATTCCTCTTTAGATTCTAGAGTCGATGCCTCATGAAATTCCATGGCCCAAGGTTTGTTTTCAAAAAGTTCTTGATCATCATCAAGAACGGTGCGTGAAGGGCTAGAGGGAAAAGGCTCAAATGGTGAAGAGGACCGTTTGGGTTCATAGGCATAAAAGGTTTCGTCAAACTCATCCTCTTCATGGGTGGAAAACTTTGCATCCTCATATAATGAAGGCTCGAGCGATCGGGTTCGGGATATGAACTTCACTTGCTCAAGTGGTTCATGATTGTGATGAGGATTCTCCAAAGGATTTTGAGTGGTGGTGGTGGTGAAAACGGTTTTCCCATGATTCTCCGTCATATCCTCCTTATGAAAAGGGTTTTTAGGAGGATCGGGAGGAGAAGGAGGTGGCGTCTTTACCCATGTGTAATTCGAGGTGTTTCCAAAATTTTCAAAAATTTCTTCCTCAAACTCAAAAGGGAACTCAAGAGGTTCATCTTCCTCTATCATTGCTCTTGTGTTAGATGAGGACTCGAGTGTTGGGTCTACCTTTGTAGGCACCAATTGTTGTGTTTCTTGCACAACGAGTTCTTCATCTTTTGACTTCGGCTCAACGAGTAAGTCAGCGGAAAAAGGTGTGTTTTCCACAATTCGATCCAAAAGTTCGTGTGCTTCCGCTATGGTCTTATGAGAAAAAGACCCACCCGCGGCCGTGTCAAGATAAAGTGCGGTATCGTTGCTCAATCCCGAATAAAAGTGTTGTAATAAAACGGGTTCGGGGAGCAATAATTCTGGTCCGGAGTCCGTTAGAGAACAGAACCGAATCCATGACGCACTTAAGGTTTCCTTTTCTTCTTGTCGAAAGCCTATTATTTCCGCTCGTAGAGAAGTGATACGAGATACGGGGAAGAATGCTAGACAAAATTTGTCTCGCAATTCTTTCCAATCACCGTTCACTCTCTTAGCGGTGTAAGTGTACCATTGCTTCGCCTTCTCATTGAGAGAGAAGGGAAACAACTTCCACTTCAATGTTTCTTGTGTCATGCCATGGATCAATCGGCATGAACACAAATGTTCAAACTCTCGCAAGTGTTCATAAGGATTTTCATGTTTAAAACCCGAAAAGGATAAACCTCTAATCATCGAAATGTAATCGGGGAGAACTCATAGCCAGGTGAAGAAATAGGTTGTGATGATGATGGTGGCTCTAAGAGTTCACCCCGTGGAGTGGAGAAAGATTGGATGGTTGGGTGTGACTCCATGATATGTTTTTGTGAAATTTTGAATGTAAGTAAAAATAAGAAAACAGAACGGTAAGTAAGATAGATTACGAGGGCAAACCTGATTCGTTACAAAGATAACAACCGTTCCCCGGCAACGGCGCCGAGAAATGCTTGTTGGTATTTCTTACGTCACGAATAAATCCGCAAGCGCACGGAATACCGTTGTAGCACTTCACCCGGGAGTATTCCAAGGTATCGTATTTATATCCGCAGGGAACGGAGTATTTCTGCAACAAGGTTAGTTTACCCAAGGACAACCAAGACAACGTAGCAAAATAGGGTCGAGAGGGTGACTCTTATCTATTTATCCTTTAAAGGTAGACGAACGCAAGCTAGACTTGTTTACTTCGGGCACCGTCTTAGGCTTGGTCCGCCAAGCCACTCCGGTCTACGAAAGCTCTACTATGTACCCGAACGTGGAGGGTTCCTTTGGATGACAGGGCTGTCACTTCCTGCCACCTACCTCTACAAACCGTGGGGCACACAGCAAACAAAGGCGATCTCCAGCCTAGACACCACGTCTATGCTATTGACCGCTACTCTAGCCTCGGCCTAGAACCGAGTTCGAAAGCTAGAGCACTTCTTGCGAAGCGATGATCCCGTAAACAAGTATAACAAGAATTACGTCTAACAAAGATATGTCACGATAGATAAGTAGATCACCACGTATAAATCACCTAAACGAGTGTTTACACGCCAAGGTAAAAGGAAAGGAAATACTACTCCACTTTGTAAAAGGGAGGAACACTCCTTCCTCTTCCTTGCCCTCTCTCCTATTCTACTAAGATACAAGAGGCCCTTGGCCTAAGGATGAGAATTTTGTCTTCTATCTTGATGTTGGTGGTGTGTCGAGAGAGGGGGTGTAGCCCTTTATTTATAGCCTTGGAAGGTCGGCAACTTGGAGGCGGTTCCGGACGTCGGTGGCATTAATTGCAGGTGGAACCGACATCGGGAAGGCGGTAGCTGCCGCAGGCCAAAACCGGGCCCTGTTGGGCATCAGTAGCGGTTCGGCCGAACCCACCGTAGCGGTTCGGCCGAACCCCCATTGGCCCCTATGGCCTTGGGCTTTGGTCGAGGGGTCCTCCTTGATGTCTTGTTCAATGATCCTCATGCAAGGGCCCAAGTTGGTTGAGTTTTGTATGACTTTTGATCCATATCTTGTCGGGCTGCCGATGCTGAATTCTCGGAGTGATAAGTTGTGGGCTTCTTGATGTGTTTTCCCTTCTTTTGATATGAAATGCACCTGCACTCATAATTTCACCAAGACTAGTGGAATTTGTTAGGAATAAACCCTATGTCTACTTTTGGTGATAGCTAGGTTCCGAAAGGTGCATAAAGTTGACGGTAAAAATAGACCATAAGGACCGTCAACAATTATGAACTAGAGATTCACTACCACCTAGGCAAGGCAAACGTGGTAGCCGATGCTTTAAGTCGTAAGGTTCATTGCAATAACCTTATGGCTCAATTCGTGACTCAAGCACCTTCACCCAAGAATGATGAGCCAAATCTTCGGGTTACTCCGTATGGAGCATTAACAAATCCGGCTCTTATCCCTACCCTGCGTGAGAAAGTGGTAGCAGCTCAACGAGAAAAGTGTTGGTATGGGACATATCAGAAGGCGACTCAAGAAAGGTGAAGTCAAATGCTTCCGAGAACATGACGAGGGAGTTATTTGGTTCAAGAATCGATTGGTTGTACCAAAGGACCAATCCCTTCGCAAGAGGATCATGGATGAAGCTCATATGTCCAAGTATTCTATTCATCCCGGAACCAACAAGATGTATCAGGATCTAAAGCAAAGATTTTGGTGGACACGCATGAAGCGAGAAATAGCCAAGTATGTCAATGAATGTGATGTCCGTCGACGAGTCAAAGCTGAGCACTTGAAGCAAGTAGGACCCTTACAACCTTTAAGTATTCCGGGATGGAAGTGGGAAGACATCAGCATGGATTTCATCGTTGGGTTACCACTAAGTCCACGAAAGCATGACTCAATCTGGGTTATTGTGGACGAGGTTGACGAAGTCTGCTCACTTCATACCTGTACATACTCCGTACACCGCCGAGAAGTACGCAGAACTCTACATTGCTCGAATTCTCTGTTTGCATGGAGTGCCGAAGACCATTATATCGGACGGAGGAACACAATTTGTCTCCAGATTCGGGAACAATTACAAGAATCCTTGGGAACCCAGTTGATACGAAGCTCAAGCATATCATCCTCAAACGGATGGACAGACGAAAGGATCAATCAATATCTCGAGGATATGCTTCGAGCATGTGTTTTGACCTATGGTAAAGATTGGGAGAAATGTTTACCGCTAGCGAGTTCTCATACAACAACAGCTATCAAGAGAGTGCCGGAATGTCACCGTTCCAAGCGCTATATGGACGTAGTTGTCGTACACCCTTGAATTGGTCCGAAAGTGGAGAAAGAGTAGTCTTCGGACCAGATCTAGTAAAAGATGCGGAGGAACAAGTACGTCCGATTCAACGGAACCTCAAGAGGGCTAAATCTCGACGAGATCGGTTATGCCGACAAAAGACGTCGAGAGTTAGTATTTCAGGTTGGAGATCAAGTCTATCTTCGAGTATCTCCTACCAAAGGTGTTCAAAGGTTTGGAATCAAGGGCAAGTTAGCACCGCGATATATCGGACCTTTTCCAATCCTAGAAAGATGTGGAGCTATGGCATATCGTTTGGAGTTGCCAGCACACTTGGCAGGTATCCACAACATATTTCATGTATCTAAATTAAAGAAGTGTTTGAAACCACCAGTGGACATACCGACAGCTGAGGTGGAACAGCTTACAACCGGATTTGACATATGACGAACGTCCGGTCAAAGTTCTCGATACCAAGGATAGAGTGACTCGTCATCGGACCACCAAGTTCTACAAGATCCAATGGAGTAATCACTCGGAAGCTGAAGCTACTTGGGAACAAGGAGAGTTTCTTCGATCAAACTACCCCGAGTTCTTTAGCACTATCGCTTAGTCGTTTCGATCGTGAATCTCGGGACGAGATTCCTGTAAGGGGGAGGGCTATAACAACCCATAGCAATAAAATGCATTTCATGGCATTCATGAGCATGTCATCACATTTTATTTGTGAAATCATTAAGCATTTGGTGTTAATTATAAGCACATAAAATATCAAAGTAACTAAAGATTAAATGAGGTGTTAAAAATAAATAAAATGAGAAGGAAATCCAGGTCTAACATTGTCTATGGCTTAGCTATCATAAACAAGGATTTATGAAAATGTCCTGAAAAGATTTGGAGTTATAAAAATAATTACACGAAATAAAAAAGGTCTCTTTTATTAATTTAGCTATGATTTTTATAATCTGAAAATGATTTGGAGTTTCTACTGGGACTTAATAGGAAAAATGCCTAAAATCCTCTCAGTTACACCCCTGAATTTTTGCGGAATTTTTGGAGCACCGGAAACCTGCTTTTTAATTAATAAAAAACCCAAGGGGTTTTATGTAAAATAACCCCAGCCCCACTCGTCATTCTCTCTTCTCTCTCCCTCTCCCTCACCGCATCTCGGCGCCGCTCGGGCCGCACCGCCTCTCCCGGTCGGTCGCCACGCGAGCAGGCAAGCGAGCTGCTTGCGCAGCTGCTCGCTCGGCGCCGTTGCCGCCTTCCAGGGCCGGATAAAAGTCCCGCCGGGCTTATCTTTTCCCTTCCGGTCACATTTGCTCTTCGCCACCATTGCCGCAACCCCCGAAGACCGAGCAATTAATCGTTCTTCGCGAGAGGGCCACCGCCGGGATGTCATCGCCGTAGCTCCAAATTGACGAGCTTTGGACACCGGCAAAACGCCATCTTCTCCACGTCCGCCGCCGTCGTCCGCCACTCGCACGGTGACCTCTACTCTCCGACCGTGCTCATGCTCTTAGGATCGTCTATCGAGCTTGCTTATGCTCCGTGCGAGCTCACCGTTCATTTTCCCTAATTTCCGAGCTCTCGGGCGAGCCCCGCACCTCGCCGGAGTCTCCGCCGCGCCTAGACCTCGCCACCGGCAGGTCTACGGCCGAGCTCATGCTCGCTTGGTCACCACCATCGGGTTTGCCACGTCGAGTAGAGTAGCTTGGTAGCGTCGCGACGAGCTTTGGCTCAACGGCGACCAACTCCGGTGGCCGCGCCACCGCGGTGGTGCCACACCGCGGGCCACACGCGGGTGGGATCGCGTGTGGCCACGTGCGGATTAGGTGTGGCAACCCCGTGGCCCCGTGTGGCACGAAGTGTTTTTAAATTTTCAAAATTCGTAGAAAATTCAGTAAAATTCAGAAAAATGTCAAACCAACTTTGTTAGACTCGGAAAAATGAATTCTATCCATTGGTGAAATAAAATATGTATTTTGAGTAAATTTATTTTATAATTAGTAATTAATCACTTTCTTTGATTAAAGAAAGGTTATTATTTTATGCAAATAAAATGTTTAATTGTGAAAAATAAATTTATTTAATAAAGGAGATACTGCAGACGAAATTAATAATGAAATTTATTTTCCAAAATTAAACTTAAATTGTATTAATTCTATGTGATCACAACTTATTAGCCTTTAATCACTTAAAGTAATTGTTTATTTATTGACTAATAAATCAGATTAATGTGTTAATTAGCAAACTTAAGTCATTAGTGACCTTAATTAAGTAATTAAAGAAAACAAAGCTAATTAGTAATAATCGTGATTAAACATTTATTAATCAGCATAATTAAATATTAATTAATGCTTAATGAGCATACTTATCTCTAATCTATTAATTAACTAAGGTGATTAAGCATTAATCATTAATTATTATTGCGAGACTTACTTAATGAACCCGTGCATACTTCCATCATAAGCATTCATGCATACATGATTGTGATTCGCGATGCATTGCTGGTCGACTAGGTTCGAAGTGATCGAGGTTCCACCCGAGGGCGAGTCGGGAGCCGGGATCTCGAAGTCGAGCCAGCCGCCGAGGAGACTAACTTCGAACAAACTCAAGGCAAGCCCGGTGCATCCGACCTATGTTTTAAATATTTTGTTTGATCACATAGTACGGTTATGCTTGTGCATTAGGTGTTAGGGTTTGGTTGACACCCTAGATGCATTATGGTAGGTTTCCGTTTGTTTATTCTATACTCGGTACGGGTAGCTCAATAGAGGCTAAGCTTAAATTCATAGTGGCAACGGTAGATGGTTAGGGCACTTAAAGCATGGAGGCTTTAAGAGAATTGTGTTGACTTTAAAGATGATGAGAGTTGATAAAAGCCGAGACCGGACGGGCCTCCTAGGAGAAAGGGCAAGACGGAGATGAGGTCTTGCAAGGTGGCAGCCCTGTCCGTGTCGGTCAAGGACCGTACCGTTGTCGGCTTAGTTGAACAGGCTTGAACATACCGTACTACATGCTGGTATCATGGGCCCGGCAAGCTGATGTACCCTATCGCCCCGGAGATGTAGCGTAGCCGGCTCTCTTTATCGGCTGTCGGTGAGAGGATAGTCTCACGGGAGGGAGATGGGTCGACCACGAGGGAAGTCGTGGCGTCGCCATACTTCCGGGGAGTTGGAAATGGCTAGTCTGCTGTCAGGTGCTAGCGGGAAAGGTTGTCGTATACGATCGGTGTGATGCGTATACGTCGTGTAGTCGGGTTTTGCCGACTAGTATAAATCGATTCGAATCGCTGTCCCTCGCAGTAATGAGTACCGCTTGTTTAGCTCGTCACATCGTAGTAAATACTGGAAGATGAAGATGAGGGATGAAAGGATAAATGATCTATATTATCTTGTCTTGCAAACTTGTTGCAATAGTGATAGGTTGCAAACCCTATGGCTAATGAACTTAATACCGAGCTAAAATACTGAAAGTAAGGACCCACCCTTTAAAGTCTGTTTTCCACAAAGGAGTAAACACCACAGCCGGAAAGCCTTTGCATACTAGGCGTCGGCCTTAGCGTGCCATGTTGACGGGTCGAGTCTTGCTGAGTATTAGAGTACTCGGGGTTTATTCGTTACCATTTCGGGGAGCGAGTCGTATTTCCACGACTTGTATGGCGATTTTTCCGAGGAGGAGCAATGTCCGGAGGGAGGTTCCCTTCAGTGGGAACGTATTCCCACACCTTGATGAGAGAGGACCGTGATGTACGAAGGGCTCGGTGCATCACGTTGTTTCGTGAAGTCTTTTGAGTTGTATGATAGACGAGCTTCCGCTGAATACTCGTAGGATGTTAAACTCCAATAAATGTTACTTTCCGCTGCACGAATGTTTGTATTTTAAAAACCTGGTTGTATTATACCATGATGTATATATTCTGGCTTGTATGAGATGATGTTTCTGTTGTAACTCGCTTCGTCGAGTGTTCCTCTGTTCCGATTCCTGGGTGTCTCGGAGGGGATGTCACAGAGACTATGCTGTATTATTTCCAATCAAATCACATTCCTCTCAGCAAATTTTGCCAAGAATATATTTTCCAGACCGGTCATACCGGTCGAATTTCATATCTCCTGTATATTTTCACTAGTTTCACATAACAGATCGCCTAAATCAGCCTGAACTCATAATCAGCTTAGTTAAATCTCACTAGGAACCAAAATTCTGGTTGATCGGACCAGTTTATTCCCTATATTCTCACAGACGACTCGAGTCTCCAAAGCCTATAATCAGCCGGATGATTAACACCCATAGCCTAAGGCATCCTTTATCACCGAGTGATGTAAAATCTAACTCTTTCATACTACTGAATTATAAAATTCAGTATGGCTTTAATTTTCATCAGGAAATTTCCGTATTTCAGACCGCTTTTTACTTTCATAAAAGCACGACGGCTTATTCTTATGACCGTTAAGTCATAATTAACGCAGATAACGAGATCATTAACTTCCTTATGGCCGTTAGGTCATAATTGCATAGTTACGACAATCCATCCGGCCTCTCAAAATGGCCCAATAACTTTTCAGCCCCGGGCCCATCCCAGTGTCTATAAAAAGAAACGAAAGGTCGACCTAGGCCAACCCTCGCTCCCGAAGCTCATACGCGCCCGCCATTCGCCTTTGCTCCGTTGCTCTCTCCTTCCACATTAACCAATCTCAAGCTTTCCTTTTCCATCTCTTAAGATGGGCAAGAAGAAATCCGCCGCCGTTCCCTCATCTTTTTCCTCTCGTTCCTCGCGATCGGCTTCCTTTTGGCGTCCAAGACCTTGGTCACAGCAAGGTCACGTAAACCTCCCTCAATGAAGCGAGTTAGTGATGGGTATCTTCCTCCTAAACCCATCCTAAATTGGAGCGTCCCTTCCCCTAGCCAAATTCCATGGGGTGTAGACGAGTCTCGAGCAATTAGTCTTCAAGGCTTTTTTCCTCCGCGACCTCGATCTCCCTTGTCGTCCCTTTTTTAGAGGACTTCTTTTCTTTTATGGATGGGAGTTAGTGAACCTCAACCCTAACTCCATCCTGCAAATTGCCTTTTTTATCCACTCGTGCAAAGCTTTCCTTGGAGTTCTCCCCCACTTCAAGCTATTCTCGATGTAGACTAGGGGTGTCCCGATCTTCCGAAAGGTTCCGATAAACAGCAATTTAGCGGAGGCTTGACAAAAATCGATCCGTCTTCCGAACAACACGTTCCGAACCCCGCAATCGCCGCACCACGTCCTCTATGGTTATCAACCGGCATTGCACGGTTGACCTCGCCTGTAAGGCTAATCCCTGCCTGCGAATCAAGAACACAAGCAAGAACAAGAAAGAACGCAACCAAATTTGCAGATGTATGATTAAACTCACAAGTTGGGGTCTCACAAACCGATGAACGGCGAAACTGTCTAAACAGAATAATCTAAGCAAAACCCAAACCCTAAGGAAGGAGCGGCGGCTTCTTATGAGGTCCCCAGGGTCGTCCATCCACCCCTGGACGCAGCCCTAAGTGGGCTCAACAAAATACACGGCCCAAAGGCCAAAAGACGGTGGTGCAACACGGGGACAGTTTCTAGACGTCTTAGTATTTCTGCAATTCCTGACGACTCGAGACCAATTTGGATATGAGACCAGCGCCAATGGAAAGGTTATCAAATTATCTTTCCATCCACATAAAGACCGTCCCAAACGGACTTCGTATGCGACCAGGGCGACCGTTTTGGTGCAGGCTATTTCTGGACTCCGAAACAGACTCAAAGTCGACTTTGTTTGGGCCTCCAACTTGACATGGACCCCCTTGCTGGCCCTCCACGCCTCCAACCTCCTCCTTAACGATATTATCATCATCTCCATGGTTTCTAACAATAATTAACTCATTAGGTAGTAAAATATTCTCAAATATAAATAAAGAGATCATTAGGAACATGCTCACCCATAAATTCAATTGTCGTGCTATAGTTTTTGTCCTTGAATTATGTATGTATATTGGAGGACTGTTGGTTATATCCGAGGGTGTGATGTCCTCATCATCCTCCCCTTCTTGATGAAAAGCCGTCCTCGGCGTCATTGGTGTTTGAATGATTATTTCGAAGGATATCGTTTCCTTATTGTTCTCCTCTCCTTGAAAGCAATCTGTCCTCGGTTCAACCAAAGGTGTAGAAGATATCGTAGGTGAAAACCGCCAATGCTCCCCTTCTTGGAAGATAGCCTGTTTCTTGAAAACAAAACTAAAGCAACTGGATTTTACATGATAAGTGTTACTATAGCCCTCTAATGCATCATATCGTTGCCCTAACAAAGAAGATTTTTGTTTCGAACAAATATAAACTCGATGCACCATATATTGTCCTTGACAATTATAGTTTCCTATATAGTGATACGTATGTCTAGGCAAGCAAGGCAATGCAGCACATAAAAATTTCTTCTCCAAACTAATTAGATCATAGAGAGTATCAAATTCAATGTAAACTAAAGTACTTAAAGAAGACAACAATTTCAACTCATCAATTACGGAAGCAATCGGAAGCAAGGTTATATTATTAGCACAAGTATTTTCATTCATTAGTTGTTGCAAAGGTATAAATGAAGCACTAGCACACAACACATCTTTATCACAAGGACCAGCAGGAAAGTCAACTTGTGACAAAGGTAATTCAAGAGAAGGTTCCACTAGATGTTGCTCTATTTTAGTATGATTGGTGGAAACATTCGGCACATCACGAGAAATCTCACAGTCCATGAGTATAGCATTACCTTTGCTCTCAATTTCAGCATGAGTATTAGATTCATGATGAAGCGATGGTTTTGAAATATAAAATGAGGCCGTTGGCACCTCAATATTATTCACCTCATCTTCTTGTTGTACATGCTGCAAGATATTAGCACCAACAAAAGGCAAAGAAATATGTTCCTCATTTAACAACTCAGATTTAGATGAAAGTGTTGCAACTTGTGAAATCGCCCATTCTTTCCTAAAAGGTTCATTCTTTCTTCTCTCAAATCTTTCTAGATCAGCTTCTAAAATTTCAACAGCACTCAAAGGTTTGAGAATAATTTTAGTGCCATTATGTTTGAAAGAGTATCTATTAGTGATGGTATTGTGCACAACATTATTTCTATTAATCCAAGGTGTACCTAGTAACAAATGACATGCTTGTATAGGTACTATGTCAAAATCTGCACTATCCTTATAGTTACCAAGAAAAAAATTGATACGTGCAATTTTATTTACCTTTATCTTCTCACAAAAATTGACACCTTGGATGTAGTATGGACGTGGGTGTGGTCGTGTGGTCGAGCCAAGCTTCTCGACCAACTCGGAACTTGCAATGTTGCGGCTAGTATCACCATCAATGATAACACGACAACGTCGATTCATCAAAACACAGAAAGTCTGAAACAAATTGTTTTCTTGATTTTGCTCCGCCTTTGCCATTTGAGAACTAAGCACTCGTTGTGCACGAGTACTCATGTCATCACCTGTCATTGTGAGCAACAAAGACAAAAACAGGAACAATCCGGTAAACGTTATCCCTATCACACTACTAGAACAGTGAGGACTCTCATAAAGCAAATGGAAGTGTCCGACCAAGCTCTTACAAGGCTCTTATTATTAGCAAAGCAAAGGATTACCCGAAGAGCGTGAACCGACAATTGCGAGGGTCAAAATGTGATATTCAGAAGAATATATGTGGAGCTTGGATAGGCAATATGTGAGTAGCAAGGATTGGCAAATTTCAAAGTCAGACAATGCAAAGTTGAATAATAGTCCAAAATATAAGTCTATGTTGCTGGCCTAAAACCCGCCGTCGAACCTATAGACCAAGCTAGCAATGAAAATATGCCTCGAGTACCTTACCTCGGACTCAAAAGGATGCAAGCACTCGACTTCTTCTTTTTCTTTTTTTTATTGCTTCTTTCTTTCTTTTCTTGTTTGGTGCGGCTCTTTTTCTTTTTCTTTTTTTAATGCACCTTATGCTTTTTTTCAGAAGTGCCGCATAAGAATCTGCAACTTTGATTTTTTTTCTATCTGTACTAGCGCCACAAACAAGATAGTAGGATCCGTCTCTTTTTTAAACTTGCGCACAAAATAGAAGGTTCAGAATTGCTCTCGCGCATTGGAAGACATAACACAACCAAACTGAAACCCAATTTAGCGCTATAACAAGGTAGAAAAATAGGAGCGACTCCAAGACTTAGATCAATACTAGAAATAAATAGCACGGACTCGACCAGCAACACGACTCTAATTATGGACACAAACTCAACA
The DNA here is from genome assembly GCA_031894775.1 of Chloris gayana. Taxonomy (NCBI): domain Eukaryota; kingdom Viridiplantae; phylum Streptophyta; class Magnoliopsida; order Poales; family Poaceae; genus Chloris; species Chloris gayana. Next base: position 1,248,224 of record JAUNZO010001252.1, read on the forward strand.
AAGCAAACTGAAACAAAATTGCAGCGGCACAAAGGGTGATAGGACTGCGGAAGATGAACAAGAAAGAACGCAATCAAATTTGCAGATGTATGATTAAACTCACAAGTTGGGGTCTCACAAACCGATGAACGGCGAAACTGTCTAAGCAGAATAATCTAAGCAAAACCCAAACCCTAAGGAAGGAGCAGCGGCTTCTTATGAGGTCCCTAGGATCGTCCATCCACCCCTGGACGCAGCCCTAAGTGGGCTCAACAAAATACACGGCCCAAAGGCCAAAAGACGGTGGTGCAATACCGGGACAGTTTCTAGACGTCTTAGTATTTCTGCAATCCCCAACGACTCGAGACGAATTTGGATATGAGACCAGCGCCAATGGAAAGTTTATCAAATTATCTTTCCATCCATATAAAGACCGTCCCAAACGGACTTCGTATGCGACTAGGGCGTCCGTTTTGGTGCAGCCTGTTTCTGGACTCCGAAACAGACTCAAAGTCGACTTTGTTTGGGCCTCCAACTTGACATGGACCCCCTTGCTGGCCCTCCACGCCTCCAACCTCCTCCTTAACGATATTATCATCATCTCCATGGTTTCTAACAATAATTAACTCATTAGGTAGTAAAATATTCTCGAATATAAATAAAGAGATCATTAAGAACATGCTCACCCATAAATTCAATTGTCATGCTCTAGTTTTTGTCATTGAATTATGTATGTATACTTGGAGGACTGTTGGTTATATCCGAGGGTGTGATGTCCTCATCAATTCCAGTACTTGTTCCAAATTCGCCCACTTCCGTCATCAGACCGGCAAGCTGCAGTTGGCGGTGTAGGAATCCAATGCTGGAGCGTAGACGAATATTTCTCCCTGTCCCTGAACAATAGCATAGCCCATTGGAAAAAGGGATGGTTCTTCTGCGACAATCCCCAGCCAGCTCTCCCTGCCTTCAACGCTAAGGTAGCCAAGAATTTTCCTACTGCAAATACCAGGAAAAAGCTCAAAGAGGACAGCGAAGTTCTTGCGCTCCTAGCTTGCATCGAGATACTTGAAGAATGTCGGAGGTGTCACCGCCGAGACAGTTCTCCGAAGCTTGATAGTGCGGGGAGTTCAACCTCTTAAAAGGCAAGAGCACCCTACTTGGCTTTTTAACGAAGACATCACTATGCCTTTGGATGGAACCATTCTTCCCGACAAGGAGCGGTTAGAAGCTCGCATCAAGCAAATGCTGCAGCCAAATCTAGATCTATACTGGATGTACAAGAGTGGGTCTAGCTTTCAGCTCATGCAATCCTCGCGATCCCGTAAGTACCTCTTCCTGTTTCTTCAAATCTTTGTTGTTTGTTACCATCATTTACTTACGAAGACTCAATGTTTATAATTACAGAAAATGAACAACTACAGGAGTCATCCTCCTCTTCCTCCCAATGACACTTGGGGAGAAGATTACGCCAACAATACCGCTCCTCTAGCTGTTCAAGCCGGTCGACTCAAAGGCCCTCGGACCGGTCCTTTCCCTTGCCTCCTAGCTTAGCCCCAAAAATCACCAAGTCCGGGACCGTGGTTCAAGCACCTAGTACAAGAAAACGTACTACCTCCTTGACCATTGGCAGACCCGCTACTCCTTCTACCGCTCCTGGCGATACTCTCTCGGAGGCGCAAAGACTCGAAGACCGACGACGAGAAGAAGAAGCCGTCGAAAGGGATCGCCGGGCAGCTCGGCCATCCTTGAAGCTTCATTAGGGAAAACTCAAGGTACTTCTGCCTCGGTTGATCCCTTATCTAAGGTTCCCAAAAGGTCCCGGTATGGCCACCGGACCGGTCCTAGTGATGCTTGCAGAGGCGGTTCCAACTCCGCAAGTCAATCCAGCGGAGGAAAGGGCTGCAGACAGTAGTGGTGGAGATACTCAAGGCCCACCGAAGAAGATCAAGACCTCCACCGGCTTCAAGAAGGCTTCCTCGTAAGTCTTTTATATTACCAGCTCTTTTCCTAATTGTCTTTACCCCAGTCTTCTTCACAGGATCCCTTCTAATTTCCAAGCTAGCATAGCTAGCTTTTTAAGAAATAAAGCTTCCACCACAGCTCCAACCGGTGGTGTGTCTACTGCCATTCCCGGCGCATCTCTAACCGGTAGCGCTTCCACTACCGCTCCCGCCTCATATCTGATCGGTAGTGCTTCTACTACCGCTCCCGCCGCTTCAAGCATAGAAACTCAAAGTGCGACACCCATAAAGGAACTCCCTGCCGCCTCAAGCATAGAAGCTGAAGAGCAAGCTACCAATGTCGAAAGCTCATCTTCCGGCAACCCTCCTCCCCAAGCTACTTTGTTTCAAATCCCTCCGGAGCTCTCACCGGGACCGGTCCGGGTGGAAGAAATTCCTCGCCGGCCCAGGACTACATGCAAGTCTCTCGGAGAACCCAAACTGGCCAAAATGGTAGTCGGGGATGTGGAGGTGGACAGTTCCAGTGGAGCTAGAACATTTACCGCAACGAGCTCAATGGGACGCCCTCCAAGAAGAAGAGGCCCTAAAGAATTTCTCGAGAATCCGGCTAGGTACATCCCACTGCTTCAATGGTTTCTCCAAGCAATTTCTTATTAAATTTCTCACTCTTCTTTTTTTTTCTTTTAGGTTCTCCTGAAAAGTTCGAAGCCAAGATCGCTATAATCGCTCGCCTACGGGAAGAGCTCAGCACGAATCAAGAACGATTAGGTGAACTGGAAACTCGGACCGCCGGTCCGAAGGCCAAGGAAAACGATCTCCGGAAGAGAGAGGCCAGTCTACGAACACCCATCGAATGATGGAGGAGCGCCGGCAAGAGATCATCGAGGCTCCGTCAAGTTAATCGAGTAATATTCTCAATTTTTTCTATATATTCCATATATTTTTTTAGCTGGCTCCCTTCCCGACTAGTCTCACTCTTGATTTTAGCGCTTGAGAATCTTGTTGCTGCTCACAAAAAGCTGAAGAAGTACTTGCTGAAAAGGCAGCGGCTCAAGAGCGAGCACTTGAAGAAGGTTCTCGTGTCGAAGAGCAACAAGCGGTACGGATTGGAGAACTCGAAGGCGAACTTACTGCCAAAGATGGCATCTTGGCCCAAACATTTCGCTCCAACAAGATGCTTGGATACCGAGAATGCACGCTTGAAGGCTAAACTAGCTGAAGCCTTAGAAGCGGCAAAATCAGCACAAGCAGATAAGGAAAGCGCCCGAGGACTGCCCAAGAATCCAATCAACTTGCTCTCCGGGCCAAAGATCGGGAAATTCAGCGTTTCCTGAAAATAGAAGCCAAGTCGAGAGAATCAAACACTAACATCAAGGGCAGATTTAGAGCTGCTGAGATCGAGCACGAGCGTAAGTCCCCATCTCTCTTGTTCACTCTTATGTCATCTTTTTGAAAATACCTGTCTTTCTCTTAAATATTTGATCGTTTTTTCAGAACTTACTGCAGGTACCGTGCACACTCTGGAATATCTCAATGGCGGTCAAACATTGATCCCAATGAGATAGACCTCGAGTTCGCCATCCGGGCAATCCCAAGAAGAATCCGAGAACATTCAAGGATGGTTGCTGCTTCGGGAGGAGGACACATCGCCGCTATAATCCAATCTTGGACCCCGGTCGAAGAATGTGATTTCAATTTTATCGGGGATGGCGCCCACCCTAATACTATCGAAGACCGGTGCAATGAGCTGAAGAACTCACTCATTGGCACCGTTTCGAGTTGGTGGAAGATGTTCCTCTTGATCCAACGGGCTTCCCTCTCAACATAGCGCCAGCAGCTTTTGCCCTGGACCAAGATGCTCGGGATGTAGCGACCGCCGCCGGACGGACAATAGAAGATGCCTTCGAAGATCTTGATAGAGATTTACCAGTATCTTCTTCGATTCGAAGAAACACTGGATGATAGGCTCGAAGAAAATCCCAAGACCGGTGACACCGGTACTTCCAGCGGTCCTGCTTAGAAAAACTTTGTAATAGGGCCATTTTGTAATCAAACATCTTGATCATCACATTGTTTATTTTTAAATACCAGTCAATTTTCTTTTTCATATGAATACTGGTTTCACCGTCATACTTACTAACTTACTAACTTATTTACTTGAAGACATGATGGTTATTTCAACTAGATAATTATGATCAAACAATTTATAATTATAGCTTACTTTAACAAGATCATATAACATGAGCAAAAGGCTAATTTGTTAGATTTTAAGATTTCATAGACTGTTCTTAACACAACAGCCTACCAATCGGTATTCATAAGAAAGAATGCTATACAATATCCTTTCTGAATATACCAGTCTTAAACTAAAATTTAAATAGACCGCTCTTATCACAGCAATCCGCCGACTAAATGACTGGTCTTATTATTTAAGAATAGCAACATATCACAGATTGCTCTTATCATAGCAGGATAGCAACATATCACTGATTGCTCTTAACATAGCGAGGATAGCAAAATATGACAGATTGCTCTTAACATAGCGAGAATAGCAAAATATCACAGACTACTCTTAACATAACAGCCCCCTGGCTCAATAATTTAATTCAAAATTAAAGTATGGAGACACAAAAAACAAACACATCATCATTAGATTAAAATACTTTATTATAATATGAAAATTTTTTACAACAAATACTCGAAGTATAAAAACGACGAAGCTGATCAATGTTCCAAGAATTTGGAATCTCTTCTTCCTCCAGGGTCATAAGCCTATAAGCCCCGGTCCGGAGACCGATTGAACCAAAAAAGGTCCTTCCCAGACTGGTGACAACTTATGCCTGTTCTTGTTAGACTGAATCTTCCGCAGAACCAAGTCTCCTACTTGGAACTCCCGTGTGCGAACATTACGATCATGATAGCGACGCAAACCCCGATGATATTTAGCGGCTTGAATAAGAGCTTGATCTCTCAATTCTTCCGCAGCAACCGGTTCGACCTGACGTTGATCATCGTACTTTTCTTCATCATAATATCGTACCCGAGTCGACACCATATTCACTTCGTAGGTAGCATGGCTTCGGATCCATACACCAAAGAAAAAGGAGACCGTCCCATAGCTCTGCTAACATTAGTGCGCAGCCCCCAAAGCACCCAGGGCATTTCCTTAACCCACTTTCCTGCATACGGCTTCAATCGGTCAAAAATTCTTGGTTTAAGACCGGTAAAGATCATTCCGTTAGCTCGCTCCACTTGTCCATTGCTTTGCGGGTGTGCCACCGACGCATATTGCACCTTGATCCCTAAACTCTCAAGCATAGTCTTTGAAGAGCTCCGAAGTGAATTGAGGCCCATTATCAGTAATAATACTGTATGGGACCCCAAAACGTACGAATATGCCCTGCAAAAATTTGATTGCGCGAGCTGTAGTTGTCCTAGTAACTCGCTTCAGCCTCAATCCACTTGGAAAACTTGTCTACCGCCACAAAAATATGCGTAAATCCTCCTGGTGCCCGCTTAAAAGGAACAACTATATCCAGCCTCCAAGTAGAAAAAGGCCAAGTCATTGGAATCAATTGCAATTCATGAGCCGAGTATGAGGTCTGTCTTGCAAAAAACTAACATCCTTGACAATTCTTAACCACTCTATGCGCATCATCCGTCGCCGTGGACCAATAAAATCCTTGTCCGTATACCTTCCCAACTAATGTCTTTGAAGAAGCATGATTTCCGCAAATTCCCTTGTGTATGTCTTCAAGCAATTGAATGCCATCGAAACCGATACACATTTCATCAAAATATTAACCCTGCGCCTATATAATTCTCCTTCGAGGATTAAATTACTGCGAGCTCGAACTTCTAATCTTTGCCTCCCCACTTTATCTTCTGGAGTTTTTCCAGATTGCAAATAGTCAAGATACGGAGTACGCCAATCGGAATCAATAATCATAACATCCAATGGCTGAACATCATCGGCGTTAGACTCACCTGCTATCTTTTCCGGTAAGACCGCATCATCGGACTGGTCCTTCAAGACCGCTTTCTCCTCCCGACTCTTTACGACCGCTTCGTCCGCGATTTCTGTAATAGTAGCCTTGGGCTCCATCTTTATAGATGGTTTATCCAACACCTGAAGAAAAATGCCGGGAGGAACCGCTTGTCGTGAAGACCCCGATCCAGCCAACTCATTCGCAGCAGAGTTATTTCCGCGCGAGTATATGAGAAAATCGCAAACCATCAAATTTGTCTTCAAGTTTCCGAACCTCTTGACGGTAAGCGATCATATGATCATCATGAGCATCCCACACCTTGTTAACTTGGCTTATCACCAACATCGAATCACCATAGATGTCCAATCGTTGGACTCCTAGCGAAACGGCCACTCTAAGCCCATGAAGCAAAGCTTCATACTCCGCTGTATTGTTGGAAGCTCGAAAATGCATTTGTAACACATATCCGAGCGGTTCTTTTTGCGGGGTGAGAAGTACCACCCCAGCCCCGCGCTCGAAAGCTGCGAGGGACCCATCAAAGAACATCTCCCAATACTCCAATGCTTGAATCTCCCGCAGCACTTGTGTCTCCAGCCATTCTGTTATGAAATCAGCCAATGCTTGTCCCTTAATAGCCGTTCGCGAAGAAAACGTAATTTCATATTGGCCAAGTTCTATAGCCCACTTAGCAACTTGGCCAATCGCTTCTCGGTTTCATACAATATCTCCAATGGCAAACCAAGTCTTGACCTCAATGGGATGCGCTTGGAAATAATGCTTTAACTTCCGAGAAGTTATCACTACAACATATATTAGCTTCGCAATTGGAGATATCGTATCTTTGATTCGAGTAAGAACTTCACTTACAAAATAGACCGGATGTTGCACCAATTGCAAGTGTCTTTCTTCCTTCCGATCAACCGCCAGAACCGTGCTCACCACATGGGTCGTTGCGGAGATATATAACTGAATAACCTCCTCGGGCTCGGCGGCACTAATACCGGAGGGTTGCTAAGGTACTCTTTAAGTTGATCAAGCGCAGCTTGTGCTTCATCAGTCCACTCAAACTTATCTTGCTTTTTGAGTAACTTGAAGAACGGAAGTCCATGTATTCCCAGTCTTGAAATGAAACGGCTGAGAGCCGCCATACTGCTCGTCAACTTCTGGACATCCTTCAAGCAACTCGGGGGTTGCATGTTAACAATCGTCCGAATTTTTTCTGGATTAGCTTCAATGCCTCTCCATGATACCAAATAACCCGATAGCTTCCCGGAACGAACTCCAAACACACACTTTCCAGGGTTTAGCTTTATGGAAAAATTCCGCAGATTATCGAAGGTCTCTGCCGGGTCGGAGAGAAGATCTTCGGTTTTTCGAGATATTTGGTTCACACTCCAAACATAGGGTTGTGGTATCCTAAGGGCGCCAAATTTTAGTTAGTTGGCTACTCCGATGTCGACTACGCCGGATGTAAGGTAGATAGAAAAAGCACTTCCGGGACTTGCCAATTCTTGGGTAGGTCCCTGGTGTCATGGTCATCCAAGAAACAAAATTTCGTTGCCCTTTCTACGACCGAAGCGGAGTATTTGTAGCCGATAGTTGTTGTGCACAACTCTTATGGATGCGACAAACTGTAAAGGACTTTGGATACTCTTTGACCAAAGTTCCACTCCTATGTGACAATGAGAGTGCCATCATGATTGCATATAACCCCGTTGAACACAATAGAACTAAGCATATAGATATCCGGCACCACTTCTTGAGAGATCATTCAATCAAAGGGGACATTGAATTTAGTTATGTGAGAAGCGATAAACAACTAGCCGATATCTTTACCAAACCATTAGATGAGAAGAGATTTTGTGAGCTTAGGAGTGAACTTAATATACTTGATTCTTATAATGTGGAATGAATTCTTGCGCATCTTGGTGATATTGATTGTTGTTGTTACTTTCTCAAAATTATTTGCAAAAATGTTGCTTGCTTTCATATTGATAATATTTGAGGTTGATCAATTGATCATGTTGCTTATCTTGTGGATATCGTTTCATATGGTTGATTGCTGGCTATCCACAAGTGAAAGCAACCCTAAGTTCCAACCTAGGATTCCAAAAGTCAAATTTCTTTCAAAATCCTTCATCTCTCCTTTACTTCAAATTGGCTGAATCAGGACAGAACGGAACTTCCGTTCCTTGACGGAACTTCCGTGCAAAACTCTTTGGTTTTGACGGAACTTCCTTCAGGTGACAGAACTTCCGTCACGTGCGGGTTCAAAGGGAGCCCGACCCCTTTCTTCCCTTCTTCTTCCTCATAACTCTCCACATTTTCTCTCTCCTCCCAAACCCTAGCCCGTGAGCTATCTAGCCTTTCAACCAAGGAAAAGCTCAAGTAATCCGTGGGAAAGCTTTCCCATCCCACGACACTTCCGTTCCTCAAGTTCTTCCGTGGTTTCGCGCCCTTCTTCGCGTGGATTTGGTATGGATCTTGAAATCCTCTTTTTTTAATCTTGGTCAAAGTTAGTAGCTTGTTGGTCTATCTTGAGTAGAATAGAGTCTAGTACTTTAGAATACTCAAGTATTTGTCTAGCTCTAGTGAAAAGCATAGTTTTTGTGTTAGTTTGGCCAACTCCATGGACGAAGTCCTGACATGACGGAAGTTCCGTTGTTCCTGACGGAAGTTCCGTCTCGACTGAACTTTGCTCATGAAGTTGCCCATATTGACACATAACCTATTCTATTCGACCAACTCCTTATCGATCCTTTGTTTCTTGTCGAATATGCCTCGTACCAAGTACCGGGAAGGAAGAAGGGAGGACCAACTATCCGGGAACCGAGAAGCGATGAGGAGATAGAAGAAGCGGTTGCCTCTTCGGAAAGTGAGGAGGATGTACCCACTCGCTCTCCGCTCAAAAGGAAGTGAGTGATCAAGTGTACTCCGCATCCCGATACAATAGACAAGGGCAAGGGCATCGCTAGTGAACAATCGAGGGCAGGTGACACGGGTGGTGAGATATCCGGAGTTCGTGTGAGAGCCCCTATGTACATTGGAGCTTACAGCAGGTGTGATATGAGGAGGCTCCCTCATGTGCTTGATGAGCTGAGAAAGAAGGATCCGCGCAGTGTGCGGGAGAGAGAAGCATCGGATCCGAGGTTCCATCCGTGGGGCCAACAGGACTACTACCACACATTCTTCATTGACATGAAGAAAAAGTCCCACGAGGTGCACGTGCATCAATGGATTGATTGGAAGTATATGGAAGACAAGAATGATGCTATCTTTGATCAAGTGATAGATGTGTGTAGAGCTTGTGGAGTGTATGACCTCATGGCATTTCGCCATGATTGGAATGAAGAAATTATATGTCGGTTCTACGCCACCCTCTACATCGACACCAATCGTCACAAGATCTTGTGGATGACTCAAGGGCAGCAGTATGAGTGCAGTTGGAGAGTGTTTGCATCTTATTTCCACTTGCCGGTGTCCGACGAGAGATGATGACCATGAGAGCCTTATCAATGAGCGAGTATCTACCCGAGAAGGAATTGTCATTCATGTATGAGGATGGATTGTGCGTCTATGGACAGATCAAGGGACTCTTGCCCTACTATTTCTACCTCAACAGGATTCTTTGACGGACTATAGTACCAAAGGATGGATATAATGATCAGATTGCTGCATGGTCAAGAAATGTGCTAGCAAGGTTTGCTCCCGACACCACTCCTTTTTGTGTCATGGGATTCACCTTTGAGGAGATCAGCCGGCGTAGTGTCAACACTAGGATGACTCTACCCTATGCTCCATGGATCATGGCTATGATTGAGGGAGTCACAAAGCTGAGTTTTGAAAAGGAATGGAAGCATCGTCACCTGCAACTCAAGCTCAAGGGTGGAGCAAAGAAGAAGTGCAGCGCCCCTCTAGCTCCACCTCCGGTTGGTGCTTCTAGCGGTGCGGCTCCTCGCCGGATCGGCTCTCCCACTTCTCGCATCATGGGAGCACTCAAGTCCATCTTCACGGTGTGCACCGACAATCCCGTTGAAACCTACAAGAACAGGCAGCGCATCAAGAAGAATGCTAGGAGGATGAAGAACTTCATGAGGTCACGAGGTGCAGAGGTCCCTCCTCCGGGATCCGAGGAAGAGGAGGATGCACCTCCTCCCGTCTATCGATGGCAGCTCGAGGACTATGCTTGAGTACTTTGGTGGTGACGGTGGTCAAAGCTCCCACGTAGCCCATGAAGAAGATGATGAAGAAGAAGAAGAGGACTTTGGAGGCCGGGAGGACGACGAGTAATTCTCTCTCTTACTCTCCTTCCTTTCTTCCTTTTTGGTGCCTTGATGCCAAAGGGGAGAGAGTGAGAAAATGGATCACTATTATCTTTATCGTTGTGTTCTCTATTTATCTTAGTTGTTGGAACTTATGGGAACATTGTGTGTGGAACCTTGTGAGTGTTGCTCTATTGTAATAGGGCTAGTTTTTTTAATTCCTTGCAAACTATGTGCTTGAACGATGGATGATGGATGTTTAATGTTTTAATGTGTGGTTTATGTATTATTGATATCTGTGGCTTGCTTTTTGTGGTGTGAAGCTATTTGCGCTTGTGCTGGTTTCTATCCTCACACTTAATCACGCCACTTGTGCACTTTGTTTTTAGGCACCCCACAAGCACAAAATATAGGGGAGCTCTCTCACATGTTTGTCCGACCCATGCATCTCTTTAGGGGAGCTTCGCTATATTTTGTCCATTTTGTTCTTTCGTTATTTGATATCCCTTATCCCTTTTTTTAATTATTTGTCATCAATCACCAAAAAGGGGAGATTGAAGATGCACTAGGCTCCCTAGTGGGTTTTGGTGATAAATGACAAAGAATTAAAAACTCTAATGTGGTTATTGAGTGATTGTGCGGGATATCAAATTTATAGTACCCACATTGTGAGAAAGTAAACCCCTCAATTAAAAAGTGATCAAAGTACTCAAAAGCAAAAGCCTCAAGTTTAGATTTGTAGCTTCTTGAGTATAGGTGTGCCAAACTATTAAGAGGGGTCAAACGATCTTACGTGCTAAGGGAAAATGTGCTCTAGCTAACCTCAAACAACTTGGAACCAAAGTACCAAAATCCAAAGACCAAAAAGCCAGCCTAATTCCTATCTTCACCACATATGACGGAAGTTCCGTGCGGGTCGACGGAAGTTCCGTTAGTTCCGGAGAGTTTGACACGGAAGTCCTAAGCGTGACGGAAGTACCGTATGAAGATTTCTCCAGTTCAAATCTCCGGGTTGACGGAAGTTTCGTCGGTTCCAGAGAGTTTGGGACGGAAGTCCCAACTACGACGAAGTTCGGTCAAGGCTTCTTTCGTGTTTGACCTAATGGGTGACGGAAGTTCCGTCACCCACGGAAGTTCCGTGAACACCAATGATTGACCCTAGCAACGGCTCTTTGAGAGCCCACACTATATATAGCTTTGACCTACCCCTTGAGCAAAAGTGTTGGTGCTTTTTGAACTCTCGAGATCTTGCTCAAGCTCTCTCTCTCACTCCTTTCCATTCCTATTGAGATCTAAGGCCATTGGAGAGAGCTCCCATCTTGATTCCAAGCTTGATAGCATCAACCCAACCTAGAGCATGTTGGTATTTCTTACGTCACGAATAAATCCGCAAGCGCACGGAATACCGTTGTAGCACTTCACCCGGGAGTATTCCAAGGTATCGTATTTATATCCGCGAGGGAACGAGTATTTCTGCAACAAGGTTAGTTTACCCAAGGACAACCAAGACAACGTAGCAAAATAGGGTCGAGAGGGTGACTCCTACCTATTTATCCTTTAAAGGTAGACGAACGCAAGCTAGACTTGTTTACTTCGGGCACCGTCTTAGGCTTGGTCCGCCAAGCCACTCCGGTCTACGAAAGCTCTACTATGTACCCGAACGTGGAGGGTTCCTTTGGATGACAGGGCTGTCACTTCCTGCCACCTACCTCTACAAACCGTGGGGCACACAGCAAACAAAGGCGATCTCCGGCCCTAGACACCACGTCTATGCTATTGACCGCTACTCTAGCCTCGGCCTAGAGCTGAGTTCAGAAAGCTAGAGCACTTCTTGCGAAGCGATGATCCCGCAAACAAGTATAACAAGAATTACGTCTAACACAAAGATATGTCACGATAGATAAGTAGATCACCACGTATAAATCACCAAAAAGAGTGTTTACACGCCAAGGTAAAAGAAAAGGAAATACTACTCCACTTTACAAAAGGGAGGAACACTCCTTCCTCTTCCTTGCCCTCTCTCCTATTCTACTAAGATACAAGAGGCCCTTGGCCTAAGGATGAGAGTTTTGTCTTGTATCTTGATGTTGGTGGTGTGTTGAGAGAGGGGGTGTAGCCCTTTATTTATAGCCTTGGAAGGTCGGCAACTTGGAGGCGGTTCCGGACGTCGGTGGCATTAATTGCAGGTGGAACCGACCTCCGGACGTCGGTGACAAACCGCCGAGAAAGATGGGCCGGGGGGCCCACTGTCGGTTCGGCCGAACCCACTAGGGTGGTTCGGCCGAAGCGGCCTGGACTCCCCGGGCCTGATCCTTCTCTCGGTGCCTTCCTCTGGCTGTGTACTGGCCCAATCCACTTGCTTGGTTTGATGTTGAGGCCCTGTTTTGTGGTTTTGGGCTTTTGGACTATATTCTTTAGTCCGGGAAAATCCGTCGATTGCAAAGTCCATGTTTCGTGCATGTTTTCCCTGTTTTCATATGAATTGCACCTGCATTCATAATTTCACCAAGACTAGTGGAATTTGTTAGAAATAATCCCTATGTTTATTCTTGGTGATGGTGTTTGATTCAAAAAGATGCAATATGTTGACGGTAAAATTGGACCATAAGGACCGTCAACAAGACCCCCACACTTAGCTCTTTGCTCGTCCTCGAGTAAAGGTGGGAGCGTAAGTTGAGAGATCTCTCCTCTTAGAGACCTGCACACATGTTATTACAAGCCACACCGTTTTACTTGTGAACATGACGGTGGCTAACATGCATTCTTGGATGATTGATAAGTGGAACAGCTCATGACTCAAGTCACTATACTTTTGCTCACTAAGCACCTTGGGTTTTTGAAAGTTTTGAAAATAAACAACATGACTCCCGCTCCTCTTTGATTCTCTTGAATCGCTCAAAAAGTGTTTTCCTCACCAAGGCATTGTGTTGCCTCTCTTTTTCCTACTTTTTAGGCTTGTATGTGGAGCTCGGTAGGGAATGAGAGAGGTATACTTGTATCACAAATATTGCTAAGCCAAAAGAAAGGATCCATGGAGAAGCCAAGTCATGCAACCTTGATCAAGAAGTGCGTGTGTGTATGGATATGAAAAGGTGACAACTCCTATTGCAATTGACCTCTCTTTATTTTGCCTTTTCGAGACATGGCTATCTTTTTATTTTCTTTCTTTCCTTTTCTTGCTCTATGCTTGAGCATCTCTTTTCTTCTCTCTTTTTCATTGCTCATCTTTGTGAGTTTTCTTTTCATTGCTCATCCGTGTGAGCTTTTCTTTTACATAGCCATGTCTCGTTTATGCGTGATTGAGAGAGAGAGAGAGAGGAAAAAGAGGTGCAAACGAGGAGTGTCTTTATTTTGGTGGGGTGCTAGCTCCCGGTGTAGGAGTTTAGCCCTTTTTGGTGGGGTGTACGTGATTTTGATCAAGAGGGTATGACAAGTTTCTCTCTAGGGTCACTCAATTTTGGTAAAGCTCATTGCAATCACAAGCAGCGTATGTATGTAAGTTTTGTAAGGTATGATCGTCATATGGCATTGGTAGGCATTTTTGTATCAAGAGAGGAGCATGAAGCCATGGTATTTTTGTTTTGTGAAATAAAATTCCCAAGGACTCGGTAAGCTAAGCATAAGATCATTTCGTCGAGCCATATCACACTTGCCAATAATCTAGAAAAACATGGGTCCTATGGATTTGATTATTTGTTCACGGGCAAGTGGTGATGAAGCGAGTAATAAAAAGTGTGCAAGATTATCATGAGAGCATTAGGGAGAGACTTGGGATTTTCAAAGGTATTCAAAAGAAATCTTCCCAAGTTTTAGTTGGTCAAGTTTTAGTAATTGTTTTTCGCGTCTCAGAATGAACTTGACAAATAAAGTAGGCGAAAAGGAAGTGTGGGAAACAAACTCAAGTGCCACGAGGAAGCGAGGGCTGAGTGGGACCCACCGAGGTTCGGCCGAACCACCCTTGTGGGTTCGGCCGAACTGGACTAGGCCCCACTGGTGCTCTGTTTCGCAGGTTGTGTTTGTGCTTGTTGTCCTCGTGATGTTTACGTGCGCTACGCGTGTGTTTGTCTTTGCTTTCCGCGATGCCCCCCCCCCCCACACTTGCCTTTTTGCCTGTTTCCTTCAAAAGATAGACAAAAGACATTTGGAAACAAAATTTGCTCTGCCGGTATGGAAGCCCGGGGAGCACTAATATGATTGAATTAAAACAGTAGGCGCATTACAAAAAGGATCGAAAGATTTCTAAGGTTTATGCGTTCTACGTCCTACTCTTAATCTTTCTTAATTTTCTCCTCCTCCCGCAGTTTCGCCTTCTCTTCTTCGATCATCTCTAAGGCGAGATCGTATCTGCGCCCATCCTCCAGTGAGGGTCTTGATGAGGTCTTCATCCTTCTTCTTCTCCCTCTCGAGGTGGTTGTAGAGGTTCCGGAGAACCCCATTCTCTTTTTTGGCGCGCGCTAACTGCCGGCGAAGCTTCTTAATGAGGCGGATAGCGTTGTCGAGTGCTTCGCCTTCTTTAATCCATTCATAGGGCTTCTTCCTTTTGCTGCTGCCGTCCGAGATGTCGGACGAGGCGCTGCTATGTTCGCTCATGATGTAGGAAGTGGAGGAGATGAAAAGATTGGGTAGAGAGGAGAAGTAAAAATAGGGGTTTTCTACCCCGAGCGCGCTCGACAAGGTTTTTATTTTCCAGCAGAAAATAAAGAAAGGAAGGAGATATTGGATTTTTGGCAAAAGATGGGCGCCGAGGGAGGCCAGGCTGGTTCGGCCGAACCACAAAGGGGGTTCGGCCGGACTGCCTTTTCTTCCTCCGGTTTCCTTCTTTTTTTCTGGTTTATTCCTTGCTATATTTATTCAAAGGAAAGTACTGCTACGGGTGACAAAATAAAACGGAAGATATCATGAGAGATATTTCAAATCAATCAAGTGCATGACATCAAATTCCTTATTTTTATCGGGCTCGAAATAAATTTTAAGGCGCTGACCATTTACCTTAAATATTTTACCTTCGTCGTCTTGAAGTGTGATTGCTCCATGTGACGAGGTGTCAACAACCGTGTATGGTCCGTCCCATTTACTTCTTAATTTTCCATGCCCGAAGAGTTTCACCCGTGAATTGAATAGCAAGACTTTATCTCCAACCTTAAATACTTTTATCTTTATCTTTTTGTCGTGCCACCTTTTTGTCCTTTCTTTGTATATAGCTGAGTTGTGGTAAGCTTTGTCTCTCCATTCTTCTAACTCAGCTATCTCCATTTTTCTTTTGCGTCCGGCACCATTAAGGTCCATGTTCCATTTCCGGATGGCCCAATACGCTCGGTGTTCCATCTCGACGGGTAAATGACATGTTTTCCCGTACACGAGCTGGTATGGGGACATGCCTATGGGTGTCTTGTATGCTGTACGGTATGCCCATAGTGCATCGGGTAGCTTGTCCTTCCATCCCTTCCCCATTTCTGTTACGGTCTTTTGCGGGATCCGCTTGATTTGCTTGTTTGAGGTCTCGGCCTGCCTACTGGTTTGAGGGTGGTATGGAGTAGCGATATTATGCCTTGATCCAAGTTCTCTTAGGAAGCTTCGGAAGGTCTTATCAATGAAGTGAGACCCTCCGTCGCTTATCACTAGCTTCGGTGTTCCAAACCTTGGGAAGATAATTTCGTGGAACATCCGGCGAGCATGCTTGGCATTTGCGGCCACTGCAAGGCATTGCTTCCACCCACTTAGACACGTAGTCTACCGCCACCAAGATGTATTCGCAGTCATGTGACTTGGTGAACGGTCCCATGAAGTCAATGCCCCATACGTCGAAGAGCTCGACTTGTAAATTGTAGTTTAGGGGCATTGCATCTCTTGCCGTGATGCCTCCAACTTTTTGACATTACGGGCATCGCTCGACAAATTCCTTTGTGTCTTCGTACATGGCTGGCCAAAAGAAGCCACTTTGCCATATCTTGGCACTGTGTACGAAACACGCCGTAGTGTCCCCCGTATGGCGATGCATGGCACTTCTCAATGATTCGTGTGCTCTCGGGTATGGGCACACATCGCCTTAGCAATCCATCGGCGCAGACACGGTAAAGGAAGGGCTCTTCCCATAAGTGACGGCGACTCTCATAGATGAGTCGTTTCTTGCTCTTTCCAGGTGGTACGTACCCCGTTGCCATGAAGTTCACAATGTCGGCGTACCATGGATGTGAGTCCATTATTAGGAGCAGCATGTCGTCACGTAGGAAATCATTGATGGGTAATTCCTGCAGGTTAGTGAATTGTATACGCGACAAATGATCTGCCACGGAATTTTCTACTCCTTTCTTATCACGGATTTCTATATCAAACTCTTGGAGTAGAAGAACCCATCGTATCAAACGAGGTTTAGCATCCTTCTTATTGAGCAAAAATTTTAAAGCAGCATGATCGGTGTAAACAATGACTTTTGCTCCGAGTCAAGTAGGATCTAAACTTATCAAAAGCAAAAACAACAGCGAGGAGCTCTTTTTCGGTGGTAGTGTAATTTAACCGAGCTCCAGTCAAGGTTTTGCTTGCATAGGAGATTGCATGATGCTTTTTATCTTTAGTTTGGCCAAGAACAGCCCCCACAGACAAAATCACTAGCATCACACATTATCTCAAAAGGCAGCGTCCAATCGGGGGGTTGGATAATTGGCGCCGAGATGAGTGCATTCTTAAGAGTAGTGAAAGCAGTCATGCATTCATCGGTAAACTCAAAGGGTGCATCCTTCGCAAGTAGATTTGTAAGGGGTCTAGCAATTTGAGAGAAATCTTTGATAAAACGACGATAGAACCCCGCATGTCCCGGAAAGCTGCGAATGCCCCTAATATTCACAGGAGGTGGAAGCTTTTCTATAACTTCTAATTTAGCTTTGTCCACCTCTATCCCCCTTTCAGAAATCAAATGCCCTAGAACTATGCCTTCTCTAACCATGAAATGGCATTTCTCCCAATTGAGCACTAAATCATTTTCTTGACAACGTGGCAAGACTTTGTCTAAATTTTCTAAACAATGATCAAAGGTTTTTCCATAAACAGAGAAATCATCCATGAAGACTTCCATAATCTCTTCGATCATGTCGGAAAAGATAGACATCATGCAACGTTGAAAAGAAGCGAGTGCATTGCAAAGCCCAAAAGACATTCGTCGATAGGCGTAAGTTCCATAGGGCCATGTGAAAGTGGTTTTACTTTGATCGTCGGGATGGATGGGGATTTGATGATATCCTGAATACCCATCAAGGAAACAAAAGAAAGAATTATTTGCCAGCCGTTCCAACATCTCATCGATGAAGGGCAGCGGAAAATGATCCTTCTTTGTAGCCTTGTTAAGTTTTCGGTAATCTATGCACATCCTCCATCCCGTGACGGTGCGTTGAGGGATCAACTCATTTTTGTCATTATGGACGACCGTCATTCCTCCTTTCTTGGGTACAACCTGCACTTGGACTCACCCACTCGCTGTGTGGAACAGGGATAGATAATGCCGGCATGTAAAAGTTTTAAGACCTCCTTTTTAACGACCTCCCGCATCGCATTGTTCAACCTCCTTTGAGGTTCCCTAGATGGTGTACTATCGGGGTCTATGGGAATGCGATGGGTGCAAAGAGCAGGGCTGATTCCCTTGAGGTCTCCAAGCGAGTACCCAAAAACGGAGTGATGTTTTTCTAGCACGGCTAAGAGTTTTGCGGTTTCCTCCTCCGAAAGCTTGTCACTTATGATGACAGGGGTTTCGGGATTTCCGTGAAGAAAAACGTGGCGCAAGCCTGGTGGAAGAGTTTTGAGCTCTACGGGAGGTGGCGTAGGTGTAAAAGTTTTGGGCAGCTCAAAAGTTTCCGCCGAATCATCCTCTTCCAAAATGAAATCAAGAGCATCTTCATCCAAGGATGATTCGGGGTTTTCATGAGGAAAAATTGCCATAACCTCCTCCATGCATTCTTCTTCCACAAGCGGCTCCTCGGCAAAAGAGTTTTGTGCATGAATGATAGGAAGAGAAAATGTTTTGTTGCCGAGGGTGAAGTCTAAGGTTCTCGAAGGTGATATCCCTAAGAAAAGCTTTTCTATGGGATGACCGACCAAAACATCAAAATCCGGGATTCGAAAACGTGAAAGTCCAAGGAAACCTTTGCTTCATTATGCTTAATGCAAACATCTCTAATGATCCCCAAACTCTCAAAAAATTGCCCCGGTGAGGCTTTAAGGAGTTTGTCGGAAGGTGCCCATGTCTCGTTTCCAAATAAAGTTGAAGCAAAAGATTCGGACATGATGTTGGCACCTACTAGAGGATTATAGAGAACATCTACCATTACTCCCCGAATTGAGCCACGAATGGTTGATCTAGGATGATCAAGTCGAAGAACTTCCGAAGAAAGTTCGTTTTCCATCAACCATTCATCACTCGATGATTGCTGTCAACTTCCGAACAGTTTTTAAGAGAATAGATTTTTCAATAGGTTCGGGAGTTGGTGCAGGGAGTGCTGGTTTCTTTTGATAGGAGTAGTTCAAGGTGTTTCCAAAATCTTCAAAAATTTCTTCCTCAAACTCAAAAGGGAACTCAAGAGGTTCATCTTCCTCTATCATTGCTCTTGTGTTAGATGAGGACTCGAGTGTTGGGTCTACATTTGTAGGCACCAATTGTTGTGTTTCTTGCACAACGAGTTCTTCATCTTTTGACTTCGGCTCAACGAGTAAGTCAGCGGAAAAAGGTGTGTTTTCCACAATTCGATCCAAAAGTTCGTGTGCTTCCGCTATGGTCTTATGAGAAAAAGACCCACCCGCGGCCGTGTCAAGACAAAGTGCGGTATCGTTGCTCAATCCCGAATAAAAGTGTTGTAATAAAACGGGTTCGGGGAGCAATAATTCTGGTCCGGAGTCCGTTAGAGAACAGAACCGAATCCATGACGCACTTAAGGTTTCCTTTTCTTCTTGTCGAAAGCCTATTATTTCCGCTCGTAGAGAAGTGATACGAGATACGGGGAAGAATGCTAGACAAAATTTGTCTCGCAATTCTTTCCAATCACCGTTCACTCTCTTAGCGGTGTAAGTGTACCATTGCTTCGCCTTCTCATTGAGAGAGAAGGGAAACAACTTCCACTTCAATGTTTCTTGTGTCATGCCATGGATCAATCGGCATGAACACAAATGTTCAAACTCTCGCAAGTGTTCATAAGGATTTTCATGTTTAAAACCCGAAAAGGATAAACCTCTAATCATCGAAATGTAATCGGGGAGAACTCATAGCCAGGTGAAGAAATAGGTTGTGATGATGATGGTGGCTCTAAGAGTTCACCCCGTGGAGTGGAGAAAGATTGGATGGTTGGGTGTGACTCCATGATATGTTTTTGTGAAATTTTGAATGTAAGGAAAAAATAAAAACAGAACGGTAAGTAAGATAGATTACGAGGGCAAACCTGATTCGTTACAAAGATAACAACCGTTCCCCGACAACGGCGCCGGAAATGCTTGTTGGTATTTCTTACGTCACGAATAAATCCGCAAGTGCACGGAATACCGTTGTAGCACTTCACCGGGAGTATTCCAAGGTATCGTATTTATATCCGCGAGGGAACGGAGTATTTCTGCAACAAGGTTAGTTTACCCAAGGACAACCAAGACAACGTAGCAAAATAGGGTCGAGAGGGTGACTCCTATCTATTTATCCTTTAAAGGTAGACGAACGCAAGCTAGACTTGTTTACTTCGGGCACCGTCTTAGGCTTGGTCTGCCAAGCCACTCCGGTCTACGAAAGCTCTACTATGTACCCGAACGTGGAGGGTTCCTTTGGATGACAGGGCTGTCACTTCCTGCCACCTACCTCTACAAACCGTGGGGCACACAGCAAACAAAGGCGATCTCCGGCCTAGACACCACGTCTATGCTATTGACCGCTACTCTAGCCTCGGCCTAGAGCGAGTTCGAGAAAGCTAGAGCACTTCTTGCGAAGCGATGATCCCGCAAACAAGTATAACAAGAATTACGTCTAACACAAAGATATGTCACGATAGATAAGTAGATCACCACGTATAAATCACCAAAAAGAGTGTTTACACGCCAAGGTAAAAGAAAAGGAAATACTACTCCACTTTACAAAAGGGAGGAACACTCCTTCCTCTTCCTTGCCCTCTCTCCTATTCTACTAAGATACAAGAGGCCCTTGGCCTAAGGATGAGAGTTTTGTCTTGTATCTTGATGTTGGTGGTGTGTTGAGAGAGGGGGTGTAGCCCTTTATTTATAGCCTTGGAAGGTCGGCAACTTGGAGGCGGTTCCGGACGTCGGTGGCATTAATTGCAGGTGGAACCGACCTCTAGACGTCGGTGACAAACCGCCGGAGAAAGATGGGCCGGGGGGCCCACTGTCGGTTCGGCCGAACCCACTAGGGTGGTTCGGCCGAGCCGGCCTGGACTCCCCTGGGCTCGATCCTTCTCCGGTGCCTTCCTCTGGCGTGTACTTGGCCCAATCCACTTGCTTGGTTTGATGTTGAGGCCCTGTTTTGTGGTTTTGGGCTTTTGGACTATATTCTTTAGTCCGGGAAAATCCGTCGATTGCAAAGTCCATGTTTCGTGCATGTTTTCCCTGTTTTCATATGAATTGCACCTGCATTCATAATTTCACCAAGACTAGTGAAATTTGTTAGAAATAATCCCTATGTTTATTCTTGGTGATGGTGTTTGATTCAAAAAGATGCAATATGTTGACGGTAAAATTGGACCATAAGGACCGTCAACGAGCACATCTTCCCTTAGCAACTAATCTCGTTTTCACTTGTTACTCTTGGAGATTCGTTTTTCCAGATTGGCTAGGTGTCACCCTAGAGCTCCCAAGCTTGTGGTGAGCCTTGGGAAGTTTGTGAAGGTTGTGATTCGCCTCCACAAGGAAAAGAATCCAAGGAAGAAGAAGACAATCGAGTTTGACCTTTGTGGTCACTTGGGAGGATCGGGGTTGAAAGAAACCCGGCTCTTTGTGAGCTCCTTAACGGAGACGTAGGAACCTCTTTGTGAGGGCTCCGAACTTCGGTGAAAAATCCCCGTGCCTCTCTTGTTCGTTTTTGGTGTGTGCTTGTTTGTTCATCTCTCGGATGCGTTATCGCCCGATCTACTTGTGTGTTGCGTGTCTACTAAATTCCTGCGGGTACAACACTCTCAAGGCAAAAAGGGAGGTTTCCATTCAAGCGGAATCGTGAGATTTCCTCTCTTGTATCAATCCCTAGGTTTTCCTCTCACTACCCCGACGGAAGTTCCGTCGGTGGCGAATTTGATCAATTTGTTTTAAGTGTTGTAATTTTCAGGTTTTTATTTAGATTGCCTATTCACCCCCCCCCCTAGACAACTTTCAAGTTTATGGTCCATGCCAAGGTGAACGAAGAGACCAATTTATCCAGTGGTTGTATGACCTGGACATGGATTTTGAGGAAATTGGATGCTTCTAGGTGATTTCAACTTTTATAGATCCCTAGAAAACTGAAATAGAGAGGGTGGAAACATTAATGATATAAACATTTTCGATGCCATTATCAGCAACCATGGCCTGGTGGAGATACCACTGAAGGGGAGGAAGTACACTTGGAGTAATATGCAGGAGAATCCTTTGCTTGAGCAATTGGACTGGTGTTTCACATCAGTAAAATGGACACTGAACTACCCAAATACACTACTCCTGCCCATGTCAAAGACAACTTCCGATCATATTCCATGCACTGTTCAGATAGGCACCAAAATTCCCAAGGCCCAAATTTTTAGATTTGAGAACTACTGGATCCAACGGCCAGGATTCAAGGAACTGGTACAAATAGTGTGGAACACCAATGTCAGAGCAAACAACAGTGCATTAAGAATAGCAGCAAAGTTCAAGCTATTAAGGAGAGTTCTGAAGAGATGGAGCAAGGGTATCAATAAATTATCCAGCTTAATCAAACAGTGCAATGACACCTTCCTCGTCATGGACAAGCTAGAGGAGCAGAGGCCTCTTTTCTTACAAGAAAAAAATTTCAGAAACATAATCAAAAGTCATATAGCCAGACTCCTCAAATACAAAAATGATTATTGGAAGCAGAGATTCACAATAAGGTGGGCCAAGGTAGGTGACGAACCAACAAAGTTTTCATGGCAGCTGCCACAGAAAGGTACAAAATAAACACAATCACCAGTCTAACAGATATAGATGGTAGAGAAGTGGTAGATCATGAAGAAAAAGCGGCAATCCTTTGGCATACATACAAAGGCAGAATAGGAACCGCCCTGAGCCCTAGCATGCTATATAATCTGGACGAATTGATTGTTCAAACAGTGGACCTTCAACACCTAGAGCTACCTTTTACACATGAGGAAATTGATTAAGTTGTAAAAGAAATGTCGGCTGACAAGGCGCGAGGGCCTGATGGATTTAATGCTAGATTCCTTAAAAGTTGTTGGTCAGCAATCGAGGAGGATTTCTATTAATTGTGCTGTTACAACCCTAAGAAATAAAGTGCATTCTCATGTCCGTAAACATCATGGCATAATGTTGCATCATCCTTGAAACCATTTGATTTTATGCCAAAAATGCACATGAAATATCGTTTTAATCTAAGTTGATTTACTTCCTTTAAAAAGAATGCAAATAAAATAAATTAATGTGTTTGACAATTTCTCCTAGTGAAACGTAAACTTTAAACATTTATGGAATTTTTTCTAAAAAAATAATTTCCTTTGTTAAAGTCCTTAAATTTTTTAATTAAAGTCCTAGTTTTAATTTACGTTTGATATTTCATCCCAAAATCCCTTTGGAATTTGAACTTTGACTTACAAGAAAAAATGTTCAGAATCTTTCACTAAGCACCTCTGATGTTTCCCAGATTTTTCTGAGCTCAGGAAGTGTCTTTTCTAATTAACCAAAAGTCGGAGGGTGTTTTCGTAAAAATGCCGGACCAGACCCATCGGTCGGTCTCTCTGTTTCTCGCCGCGCCGCCTGCCCTGAGCCCCGAGGCGACACCGGCCACACGCAAGCGCCCGGGTGCGCCACGCAGGCAGCAGCGTGGCTACGTCACCTCCATCCTAGCAGGGATACAGCTGACGCTCTGCTCTCCTCTCTCTCTAGTTGCCTCACTGATAAACGGCGTTGCCGCCGCCCTCTGCTCCCACACCGGCAAGCTGCTCCCGCCGTTCCCCACCCGAACCGCCACCCCAAACCCTTCACCGGATTCCACCAAAGCTCCCCATGCTACTCAACGGTGAGCACCAGTCTACGACTAGCTCCAAAGCCAATCAACCATGTGCCGCTCTTTGTCATGAGTTGTGGATGTTCACAGCCTCCTTTTCCCCAAATTTGCGAGCTCCGTGCTTCGCCGGAGTCCCGCGCGACTCATTGTTCG
Source organism: Chloris gayana (assembly GCA_031894775.1). Classification (NCBI taxonomy): domain Eukaryota; kingdom Viridiplantae; phylum Streptophyta; class Magnoliopsida; order Poales; family Poaceae; genus Chloris; species Chloris gayana. The sequence continues at coordinate 1,271,766 of JAUNZO010001252.1, forward strand.
CCGCCAGCCTACTTTCGGTCGTCGTATAGTGTAGCAACCCACACCACTGCACTCGCCACCCAAGCTTGACCAACTCCGGCCGTCTTCGATGGCCGCGCCGCCGCCGTCCGGCCGTCGCGGGCGGGGCCATACCACGAACCACACGCGCAGGATGGCGTGTGGCAACACTGGATCTCGTGCGGCCAGCCCTGTGACCAGCTGTGTGTGACACAGTTTGAATTCCAAACTTTGAAAAATCCTAAGAATTTCTAGAAAAAAAGGAAAAATACAAAACCAGTTTTGTTGAGTTCATAAAATTCTTCTCTATTTGATTATGTATTAAAATATCTATTATGAGGATTTTAATTTCATAGTTTGATTTAATTGCTTTCTTTTGATTAAAGTAATTCATTATTTTATGCTAAGTAATATTTATATTTTGATAAATGAATTTCTTTAAATAAAAGAGATGCTGTAGACAAAAGTTTTTGTCGAAGTCATTTTCCAAAATTAAGCATAAACATCGTCATTTCATATAATTATAGTTTATCCTTTCATGTGCCGTCGCATGTCGTTATCATAGCTGTTAGCCGTTGGTTTATCGGTCGCGTCAATAATGGATTGCACAACATATCATGCACATTCATGCATACATGTTACTGATTCGCAACGTATCGATGATCGAAGTAGGACCTGGCGTCATCGACGTTCCGTTCGGAGCTAAACCAGGAGACGTGAACATCGATGTCGACCCATCCATCAAGGAAGCGAACGCCGACGTGAATTGAGGCAAGCCCGGTGCATTCTACCTATGTTTTAAAAGTCTTTTACTTTTATCACAGTAGATAAGAATGTGTGTGCACTAGATGATAGGGAATGATTGACACCCTAGATGCATGAGTTAAGATTCCTTTATTTGTAATATACTTGGTACAGGTAGCTCGATAGATGCTATGCTGAATTCATAGTCGCAACGGTAGTTGTTCGGGTGATCTTAAAGCATGGAGGCTTTAAGAGCTTGTTGTTGCTGTCGTTAATCTGAAGAGGATGTTAACGACATTGAGATCGGATGGGCCCCGTAGGAGAAAGGGCAAAGACGAGGTCTTGCAAAGTGGTAGCCCCGTCTCGTGTCGATCAAGGACCGTACCGTTGATGGCCTAGTTGAACAAGTATTGAATGTACCGTGCTACATGCTGGAGTAATGGGTCCAGCAAGCCCATGTACCCAACCACCCTAGGGATGTGACGTAGCCAATTCTCTTTTGCTGGCTGTTAGTGAGATCGGAGTCTCACGGGAGGGAAATGGGTCGCTCACGGATGACGGCGGGGAATGTATCGCGTAGGGTCTCCATATTCCCGAGGGAGTTGGAAACGGCTATTCTTCTGTTAGGTGTTGGCGAGAAAGGTTGTTGTATACGACCAATGTGGTGCGTATACATCGTGTAGTCGGGTTTTGCCAGCTGGTATAAAATCTATTCGAATCGCTGTCCCTCGTAGGAATGAGTACCGCTTGTTCGGTGAGTCGCCTCATAGTTAATCAAGATGAATGAGAAGAGAAGAGAAAAGAAGAGATAGTGGTTGGCAAGATAATCTTTTGCTTGCAAACTTGATTTCAATAGTAATAGGCTGCAAACAATAGTTAGGTAAGGAACTTACATTGAGCTAAAACTTAAAAGTAAGGATCCACTGTTAGCGCTGCTTTCGTAAGTAATTAAACCCATGGCCATGAAGCCTTCGCATACTAGGCGTCGGCCTTAGCGTGCCTGTTGACGGGTTAGTCTTGCTGAGTATTAGCATACTCGGTGTTTCGATCGTTATGTTTTTCGGGTCACGCATCCGAGATAGACCGACCCATGGATCGTGATTTCCGAGGTGTCTGTTTAAGGAGACACAAGATAATACAACAACGAGACAGGGTTCAAATATGACATAGCTGTGACATCCCGTGTCACGATTAAGGTTAACCAAGTAATTAGCACCCTAATCACATCTCTAATGGAGCAGTCAGGCTAATTACCCAAAAGAAAAATAAGAAAAATAAAAGAGAAAAGGAAAAACCTAGCTAAACCCTAACCCTAACCCAACACCTAAGGGAAGTGCAAAAATTATAAAGACACTACCCACATATTTTTGCACCACTGCATTGCTCATGTAAAAAGACGAATTTACAGCATTTTTACAAAATTTTTGAACAAAGTTTTGAATGCTCAAAAAATTCAAATTCTAATCTGAAACGTCTCTGTTTGTGATTTTTGCATGAATTTTTGGAAGCCCTTTCAGAATTTCAAACTATAAGATGACAATTAAAGCACTTCATTCTGGAGCTCCCCACATTTTTATTTCTAATTTTGGAGCTCCGGAAGTATGAATTTATCCCAAATCTTCAAACCCCGGATTCAAATTTTGAACTTTGACCTCGAGCTACGGGGACCGCCGGGCAATGGCGCCCGCGCCCGCCGGTCCGCCGCCTCCCGCGCCTGCCCCCGCACGCGCCCCGCCCCATCACATCGCCACGCACCCCCGCCAGCTCCCAACCACAATTTTACCCGTCGCCCAACCCCGGCCGGTTGGAATTGAAGGCGTTCCGCCACGGCCGCCCCCCAAAAGAACGGCACGGAGGCCAAGTCCACCTCCCCTCTTCGCCACAATCATTGCCCAGCTCCCTCCACGCCTTCCCGCACCGCCAATTTTCCCCCTCTGCCCCTGCAGCTCGTGCGCGAGAGGAAAACGCCGCCGCCGTCCGTCTCGACCGCCATGGCCGCCTCCGCGTCGCACGCCGCCTGGGTGAGCTGCGCCCCGTCTCTCTTCGCCAAATCGTGCACAAGGGTCACCTGCAACTCCACACCGATGCGCCTCCCTCCCTCCGCAGCCAATCGCCGGAATTTGGAGCAACCGCCGCCGCCGTCGTTCGGCTCCGCCACCCCCTCCGTCGAGCCGCCTCCTCGGACCGCCTTCACGCCGCTCAAACCCACGCCGCTATTCCCCTTCGCGAGGTGATGCTCCCGGACCAGCTCCCTCCCATTCTCTCTCTCTCTGCGCTAGACGCGCGCCGCCGCCGGAGCTTCCGCGGGCCACGCCGCAAGCTGCGGCCCGCCTCCGGTCGTCGCGGGCCCCCGTGGACCCCACCAAAGTGTTCCCCGCACCGCGCGCATGTTTTTCCCCAAGGCTCGGGGCATGAGCTGCAGCGTAGCGCCACCGCGCGCGGCCTCGTCGGCGCCGGCCACCGCCCGCCGAGCGCGCGCGCCGCCCTCTCGTTCAAATGTGCTAGTGGCAATCTCGTAAATAGACCCGAACTTCTTTCAAATTTGAAAAATTCATATCTTGTGTTTGAAATGCCCAAAAATTACAAACTAAAATGTTTTGGAAACTAGAAGACATTTACTTTCATAAAAATAACATGATCAGGTCAGATTTGAACGTTTTCATATTTTTACAAAAATGACAAAAGTCAACCCCTGAAAACTTAACTAAGTCATAACTTTAAAACTATAAATCCAAAAGTGATGCCACTTGGCCAAAACCTTCCCCTAGGCATATACATGAATGTTTGGCACCGGAAGATCTGCATTTCATTATATATTTTTCAAGTTATTGCATTTCTTGCATTCTCTGTATTTAATTTTTAATTAAATCCGTGTAAATTAATTTTGCATGAAACTTGGTGATTAATTCCCTCTTAGTACTGTGCATGTATAGAAAAGTCCATGTTAAATTTTGAGCATGTTAAAAAATTATTCTTGCAAACCCTAGATCTAAATCCCTAAAAGGTTAATTTCAGCACATGTGCAATTGGTTTTATAATTCTGAAAAATTATGTTTTTGCATATTATGTAATTCTCACTGCCCACAATATCACATAACACCTCATGGCAGGAGTAGTAAAAAGGTTTCATGTATTCCACGCATGTGTTAGTTTTGAAATCGAATTCCCGTTTTGAAAGGTGATCGTCATCGCATGTGATGTTGAACTTCGCCTAGGCCTAGCTTCGAGTTCGCATTTCTATACCTTGTTAATTTCTCTTAAAAATGTGAAATTGGGGTGAACCACAGCCCTGCTGCACCTTGTATTACATGTTTGCTCATGTACTAAGGCTCTACTTGTAGTGCAATTAATTTCCTTAAAGGCGAACAAGTGTTATGTTCATATTTACTAGGGTTTAATTAAACAAAGCTTTTGGTTAACTCATTCATGTACATCCTTACAAAAACAGCACACATGCATTGCCATCATCCTCGACCTTGTATTCATGTTACTTATGCATTGCATCTCATCTTCTAGGTGACAACGCCGAATTGAACCCGCCGGAAGAGACGATTGCAACACTCAACGCTTGTGAGGCTAGTGCTAACTTCGATCACTCTCAAGGCAAGCCCGGTGCATTCCTATTATTTGAAATGTCTTTCTTTTATCACTACATTAAGGATGATGAATGTGCATTTAAGTTCTAGGAATTGATTGGAAATCCACGAGCATAAAATCCCTATATGTCCTATGTTGCTTAAGTGTCATATCCTCGTTAGAAATGTTATGCTATGCTTATGGAGTCAACGATGGGATGGGAACCTCACTTATGGCTTATGATTAAATCTGAACATGATGAATTTGGTTAAAATTGAGAACACCCCATTGTGGCTACGCGAACAAGTTTGAGTTGTGTACCACTTGCATACCTTTCTTATGGGGATTGGTAAACCTATGTAGCTTGCAAGTTGTAAAGTGAGCCGGATATCTCACCGACCCGGAGGTGATGTGTATGGCACGGTGGTTGCACAGGTTGTGGACCGTTGGAGGGTACACGGGTTAAGCCTTGGACGCGTTGTTGAACGGTCGCAAGGGGACGTGTACTCGGGGTCGGTGGCCCCGTGTTTTACTTTATGATGAACTCGCGAACGGTTGCCATACGTGTTGTTAAATGATGCGTATGTCGTGCATTTGGGTTCTTTCCTGCAGGATTGATAATTCGATAATTATCGCCGTTACCTCTCGGTTAATGAGTACCACTTGATTCGAGCAGTTCGCAATGTGTCGGAAAGAAGAGAGGATGAATAGCTTGCTGTTTTCTAATGACATACATTTGTATTGCAAATTCTTGTATTGTCAGTATGCTCACTAAAGTTCCTTTTATGCAATAACCCTATTAATTTGGCCAAGTCATAAAAGTGCCAACCTAGTTAGCATAGGTGCTATTTACGCAAAATACCAAGTTAAACCGGTCAAGCCCCATGCATCTAGGTGTCGGTCTTAGAAGGCCAAATTTGATGGGTAAGACTTGCGGAGTATGTTAGATACTTAGGCTTTGCCACTACATGTTTATTTACAGGTTTCCCGCAAGCCGGGTTTTGCGATTGTTGTGGTAAGGTTGTTTGGGATGGAGAAGAGCCCAAGGAGTGGACCATTGAATGGGTCCCTAGCTCTCCGACCCATGAGGAGTGAACCATGGCCTAGGCCGGCATGGTTCATCTAAGCTATCTATGTATCGTCGAGTTGGGTATATCGCTTCCGCACTTTATTTCGAACAAAGATCATGGCCATGTAAGATTTAAACTCGAACCTAATATATCTTTTATTCGAACTCTATGTCGTAATCAAGACTTAATTATGTAACCTTGCAAATCGTGTATGTTTGTTAATGTGATGTTATGTATGATTGCTTCGTCAATCATCTCCCAAGGCGATCCGTACCACACTTAACTATCTTTCGGGATAGGGGTGTGACACGTGGTATCGAGCCGACTTGGGATTTGCGTCAAGCTAACACTCATTCTAAAAATCTTAAACCCGTTCTTGAGTCATGGTGAGGTACGAGTCTAGATAGAAAGGCCAATATAAGGACTATATAGAATGGTGGCAAAACTAACCCCGTGTTATAATTGTTTACATATTTCGCAACTACGGCTTGAGCAAAGGTATGCAATTGGGTGTGGTCAATTTTTGCATAATATTAAACTGGTGTGACTCGAATACACTCTTATTCGAGAGCTCTCCATGTGAGGCGAGGTGACATGGATTTATTTTTGGCTTGTTTCTTTTGAATTTGATGTAATGTTTCTGAAATCCCTCTCTTGCAGGTACATAACAACGTTTTAGTTCGTATAGTATCGTGTGAGAGGTATGTGTGCCACCGATGCGCTTGTCCGATATTCGTATCGGCGGGCGCGGTCTTTTAATTTTGTGAGGACGTACGAAACGACATTTTGAGCATGTATCATCTTTGCATATCATGTCATCATATCGAGCATATGCATGTAAACTTGTCTAAGTGAAACAATCGCAAAAATTTGATCACCTAGCTTAGTTCTCACAAAAGGTTAAAAGCCGAAACACTAAAACGTGGCAGATTTCGTAACTTTGACAAAAATGAGCATAACTTTCTCAATACTTATCCAAATAGGGCAAATGAGGACTTTCTGGAAAGGTTGTGTTATGCACTACAACAATCTCGTAGTCCCAGGTCTTGAAAAAATCTGGAACATAGCTAGAATTTCCCATTACAGAGAGCTATTCTGGAATTCCAGAATGTGCTCCGGTTCTGTCCCTGTCGTAGATCGCTCATAACTTTCAAACGACAAGTCGGAATGAGCTGTTCTAGGATGCGTTGGAAATCTTAGGAAATTGTATAAAGCTTTCGTAACAAAGTAAAAATTTAATTCTGTACAGAAACAGGAGTGGTTATCGAGTTTCCGTTACGGGTCAAATCTGTCCAGAAAACGGAACCGTGTTAGGATTCTGCAAAATGTTTTGTTGCATTCTTTTGCTAAGTTGGTGCCATTCCATCATTCATACTCTACTTATTTAGCATGTTTTGTTGTTGGATAGTGAGTTTTGACTTGTGTTTCAAAATTCTCCGACAGATGGCTCCCGGCAAGCTCATGTTGGATCGTGAGAACCTCGCGAGGCGGGTGCACGAGTTGGAGCAGGAGCGTGCTGCCCTGCAGGCCACCCTCACCACCCGCGACGCCGAGCTCACTGCTCGCGCCGCCGAGGCTCGCCGAGCGCACCACCGAGGTGGACACTCTCCGTACGCAGCTCGAGTATAGCGAGGCGGAGCGTTGGAGTTTCTTTGAGCAGCTCCATGACGCCAACCTTGCCCTTGAGGGCAATGGAGCCGCCGCTCTGCAGGCCACGCTCAATGAGCGTTAGGCCCATCTCACCGCCGCGAATGAGGAGAACTACATCCTCTCCGGCCAGGTGGACGCCCTTCTTGAAGAGAAGGATGAGTTGGAGGTTACTCTTCTAGAGACTCGGGGCGCTAGGGATGCTTTGGAGGGAGACCTCCAGAACACCCGAGCAACTATCGCGCATAACAACGCCACCATTGAGCATCTCCAATCCGCCAACGACGCTCCGCACGCCGTCCTTAATGGCGGACCTCCCGAGCCACTTGAGATCATCCCACCCGAGGATGACGTGGAGATGGGTGATGGTGAGGATGCTTCCGATGTCGAGGACGGAGCACCACCCTCTTCCATGAGGGGTGATGACGACTACTACGGCGATGACGACGAGTAGTTGTCACGAACGGTGGTCATAGCTCTATGTGTTGTAGGATTTGCAATCTCGTGAGGCATGTAACCGTGTATGGAAAAACGATCCGTGTCTTGTTAATTAAGTTCTCCGAGATTTGTGTTCGTTTATGGGTCACATGTGATGTAACCTAAGACCGTGTTGTATCGGATTTGTGGTTTCCTGTGTATCAAAAATTTCTATCATGTTGCTACTATGTTGGAGTCTATGGAATATGTGTGTTGTCAACGCATTATGCTTATTTCATCACTATTTCTTTCGTACATGCAATCTGAAATTTTTGATCCCTTATGTCCAATGTCATGTTTTCTTGCCATTCTAGCTCCAAAACTAATGGGCTAACGTGAGAAAATTTTTCATATGTGACAGATGGTGAATACCCGCCGTGGTGAAGCTTCCGGAAGTGGTCATGGTGGGAGGGATGAGCAACTCCCTAAGCCCCCGCCTCTCACGCCGTTGGAGCAACTCGTGTCCAACCAAAGCGAGATGTTCCGTTTGTTCTTTGCAAGCCAAACTAATCAAGGACAAGGCCAAGGACCGCCACCCCATGGGCCGTGGAATTCCACCTATGCCGACTTTTGGGCGACTCAACCGCCAAAGTTTGGCGAGGCTACTACCGATCCTTTGGAGGCGGATAACTTCCTCCGCATCATTGAGTCGAAGTTTGCTCTCCTCAATTGCACATCGGAGCAAAAGGTTCTCTTTGCGGCCCAACAACTCCGTGGCTCCGCTAGTGCATGGTGGGCAAGTTTCAGCGCCGCCCTTCCTGCCGGTACTCAAGTGAATTGGCCGGACTTTTGCACCGCATTTCGCGCGCATCACATTCCCGCCGGTCTTATGAAGCGCAAGTTGCAAGAATTTCTCAACTTGAAGCAAGGTACGGAACCGTGCAAGAGTATGCACGGAAGTTCAACTATTGGGCTCAATATGCATCCTATCATGCCGACACGGATGACAAGAAGAAGGATTGCTTCCGCTCGGGGCTAAGCCCGAAGTTACAAGATCGCTTGGCCCAAGTCACTACCGGCACGTTCAATGACTTGATGAGTGTCGCGATTGTGCAAGAAGATGCTATCCGTGCTCACCAAGAGGACAAGAAGAGGAACCATGCCGTAGGAAATCCATCCGGCTCCGCTCCCCCAAGTACAAGTTAGCCATCACTTCCCCGTCCGGACGAAGTTTCGGGCCGCATTGCCGCCGACGGGGGATCACGCCAATTTGTGCCGCAGCAACACCACCACTTTCACGGTGGAAATCAGCAGCACAACATTTCATTCCGCCCTCCACAGCAGCAATACCAAGGTGCTAGGCCCGGTCCTCAAGGTCCGTGCTTTAATTGTGGACGTCCGGGTCATTTTGCAAAGGATTGCCGTGTTCCGACACGTAACCGGGCCACAACAACAACAACACCACCAACAATGGTTCCGAAGTGGCAACAACAATCAAAACCGCAATGGGAATAATGGAAATGGGAACCGCAATCAATCCTCCACTCCAAATGCTAAGAATGGCCGAGTCAACTATACCACGGCCGAAGAGATTCAAGCGGGAGAACCGGTACTCTCGGGTATGTTTTTGGTCAACAACCACTCCACTTTGGTTCTTTTTGATTCGGGTGAAACTCATGATTTCATTAGTCAAGCATGTGCACAAACTTTACAACTCACTCCTACCGTTTTGGATATTCCCTATATCATCACATCACCCGGTGGAAAAATAAAAACAAACCTAGAGTTGAGGCAAGTACCCCTAAACCTAGCGAGAAAAGTATACCCCTCCTCTCTCATAATTTTAGGTGGGCAAGTAATAGACATAATTCTAGGTATGAGATGGATGAAACTCCATAAAACCGTTTTGCACATCGATTCCCGAGAAGTTCACCTAAACTCACCACTCCATGGTTCATCTATTCTCCGATTACCCCATCCAAAGCTTGCCACCTCAAAAATCTACCATCTTGAGGGAAAAAGGATTGAGGATATTTCCGTGGTATGTGAGTTTCCCGATGTGTTCCCGGATGACTTACCGGGCATGCCACCCGATCGGGATGTCGAGTTTAAAATTGAGCTCCAACCCGGTACGGCACCAATTTCCCGTAGGCCGTACAAGATGGCTCCCAATGAGCTAGCAATCTTGAAGGAACAATTGGGTGAGCTTATGGACAAAGGATATATTCGCCCGAGTTCATCTCCGTGGGGATGCCCCACTCTCTTTGTGAAGAAGAAGGACAAGACGCTACGCCTATGTGTGGATTATCGCCCTCTCAATGCGGTAACTATCAAGAATAAATACCCACTCCCTCGGATTGATATTCTCTTTGATCAACTAGTTGGTGCTAAGGTCTTCTCTAAGATTGATCTCCGATCCGGTTACCACCAAATCAAGATCCGAGCCGAAGATATTCCAAAAACCGCATTCTCTATGCGATATGGCCTCTTTGAGTATCTCGTCATGTCTTTTGGGCTTACAAATGCTCCGGCTCATTTCATGTATTTGATGAATTCGGTCTTCATGCCCGAGTTGGATAAATTTGTCGTGGTCTTTATTCACGACATTCTTATTTATTCGAAGTCCGAAGAAGAGCATGCCGAACACCTTTGCATTGTTCTCGAACGGCTTCGTGATCATCAATTGTATGCCAAGTTTAGTAAATGTGAATTTTGGTTGGAGCAAGTTCCTTTCTTGGGTCATATCATATCCGCGGAAGGTGTTGCCGTTGACCCGAGTAAAGTTGAAGAAGTGCTTACTTGGAAGTCCCCAAGATCGGTGAGACAAATCCGAAGCTTTCTTGGTCTTGCCGGTTATTATCGGAAATTCATTCCCAATTTTTCAAGCATAGCCAAGCCCATGACAAAATTATTGGAAAAAGATGCAAAGTTTAAGGAGCCGTGAATGTGAAGAAGCCTTTCAAACTCTCAAGAAGCATTTAACATCCGCTCCGGTGTTAGCCCAAGCCGACATCACCAAGCCGTTTGACGTGTATTGTGATGCGTCGGGCACCGGTCTAGGATGTGTTCTAATGCAAGAAGGTCGTGTCATTGCTTATGCTTCTCGTCAACTTTGCAAGCATGAACAGCACTACCCTACCCATGATTTGGAGCTAGCCTCGGTTGTACTTGCTTTAAAAACTTGGAGGCATTATCTACTTGGAAATCTTGTCAATCTCTACACCGATCATAAGAGTCTCAAGTACATCTTCACCCAACAAGAGTTAAATATGAGGCAACGTCGATGGTTGGAATTAATCAAGGATTATGAGTTGGAAATCCATTATCATCCGGGTAAAGCTAATGTGGTTGCTGACGCTTTGAGTCGCAAGGAGCAATGCAATCACGTTACCGGTTGCTCTATGGAAAATTCGGAAATTTCATATTCTAGTGAACCAAGTCTTCGAGTCATTCCCTATGGCTCATTGTTTAATCTAGCTCTTATTCCTACCCTTCGTGAGGAAATTATTAAGGCACAAAAGAAGGATGAAGGTATGGAATTTATTCGGCAAAAGATAGAAAAGGATGAGGCTACATGTTTCCGACAAGATGCCGATGGTGTATTATGGTTCAACCAACGTCTCGTTGTTCCGAAGAATATGGAACTACGGAAGAAAATAATGGATGAAGCATATTTGTCTAAATATTCCATACACCCCGGTAGCAACAAGATGTATCGCGGCCTAATAGAAAAGTTTTGGTGGACGCGCATGAAGCGTGAAATTGCACGGTATGTGGCCGAGTGTGATACTTGTCAACGAGTGAAAGCCGATCACTTGAGAAAAGCCGGATTATTGAACCCGTTGAAGATTCCCGTTTGGAAGTGGGAGGACATTGCTATGGATTTTATCGTTGGATTGCCTCTCACATCAAAGAAGCATGATTCAATTTGGGTTATTGTGGATAGGTTGACCAAGTCCGTACATTTTGTTCCCGTCCATACCACCTACAATACCAAGAAGTATGCCGAATTGTACATCTCAAGAGTGTTATATTTGCATGGAGTACCTAAAACCATTGTTTCCGATCGAGGTCCGCAATTTGTATCTCGCTTTTGGGAGCAATTGCATTCTTGTCTCGGTACCACTCTCATTAGAAGCTCCGCATATCACCCTCAAACGGACGGACAAACCAAAAGGTTAAATCAATATCTAGAGGATATCTTGAGAGCATGTGCTATGGAAAATCGAGGAAATTGGGATGATTGTCTTCCCTTTGCCGAATTCTCGTACAACAATAGCTATCAAGAGAGTTCGGGAATGTCACCATTTGAAGCATTGTATGGTCACTCTTGTCGTACACCCTTAAATTGGTCGGAAGCGGAAGAAAGAACCAATTTTGGTCCCGATCTCGTCGCTCAAGCCGAAGAAAAGGTTCGACAAATCCAAGCCAACATGAAAGCCGCACAATCTCGTCAAGTTAGCTACGCTAACAAGAGGAGACGCCCATTGGAATTTGAGAAGGGAGATCATGTTTACCTTCGTGTCTCTCCGAATAAGGGCGTATCTCGGTTTGGAATTAAAGAAAAGTTAGCACCCCGCTATATTGGACCCTATCCGGTTGTGGAAAAGCATAGCGTGGTTGCTTACCGATTGCAACTACCGGAATGTCTTGCTCGTGTGAACAATGTGTTCCATGTCTCTCAACTCAAGAAATGCTTGAAGCCTCCGATAGATGTGGTCATTTCCGACACCGATCAACTAGAAGAAGATCTCTCCTACCCCGAATACCCCGTCCGGATTATTGATCAAAGCGACCGAGTAACTCGCAATCGCACCATCACCTTCTATAAAGTGCAATGGAGTAACCACACCGAAGAAGAAGCAACTTGGGAACAAGAGGACTTTCTAGAGCAGAATTTTCCCGAGTTCCTCGCGTCACACAAAGCGGTAATTTTCGCACTCCCTCTCCTTAATTAGTGGCGATTCTCGGGACGAGAATTTCTTTAAGGGGGAGGGCTGTGACATCCCGTGTCACGATTAAGGTTAACCAAGTAATTAGCACCCTAATCACATCTCTATTGGTGCACTCATGGTAATTACCCAAAAGAAAAATAAGAAAAATAAAAGAGAAAAGGAAAAACCTAGCTAAACCCTAACCCTAACCCAACCCCTAAGGGAAGTGTAAATATTATAAAGACACTACCCACATATTTTTTGCACCACTGCATTGCTCATGTAAAAAGATGAATTCACAGCATTTTTACAAAATTTTTGAACAAACTTTTGAATGCTCAAAAAATTCAAATTCAAATCTGAAACGTCTATGTTTGTGATTTTTGCATGAATTTTTGGAAGCAGTTTTAGAATTTGAAACTATAAGATGAAAATTAAATAACTTCATGCTGGAGCTCCCCATAGTTTTATGTCTAATTTTGGAGCTCCGAAAGTATGAATTTTGCCCAAATCTTCAAACCCCAGATTCAAATTTTGAACTTTGCCCTCGAGCTTCGGGGACCGCGGGCAATAGCGCCCGCGCCCGCCGGTCCGCCGCCTCCCGCGCCTGCCCCCGCACGCGCCCCGCCCCATCACATCGCCACGCACCCCCTGCCAGCTCCCAACCACAATTGTACCCGTCGCCCAACCCCGGCCGGCCGGAATTGAGGGCGTTCCGCCCTAGCCGTCGCTCCCCGTCCGGCCGGCCCCCCCTAAAAGAACGGCACGAGAGGCCAAGTCCACCTCCCCTCCTCGCCACAATAATTGCCCAGCTCCCTCCACGCCTTCCCGCACTGCTAATTTTCCCCTCCGCCCCTGCAGCTCGCGCGCGAGAGGTAAACACCGCCGTCGTCCGTCTCGACCGCCATGGCCGCCTCCGCGTCGCACGCCGCCTAGGTGAGCTGCGCCCCGCCTCTCTTCACCAAATCGTGCACAAGGGTCCCCTGCAACTCCACACTGATGTGCCTCCCTCCCTCTACAGCCAATTGCCGGAATTTGGAGCAAGCTGCCGCCGCCGTCGTTCGGCTCGCCACCCCCTCCGTCGAGCCGCCTCCTCGGACCGCCTTCACGCCGCTCAAGCCCACGCCGCTATTCCCCTTCGCGAGGTGATGCTCCCGGACCAGCTCCCTCCCCTTCTCTCTCTCTGCGCTAGACGCGCGCCGCCGCCGGAGCTCTGCGGGCGCCGCCGCACGCCACCACCCGCCTCCGGTCGTCGCGGCCCCCGTGGACCCCACCAAAGTGTTCCCCGCACCGCGCGCATGTTTTTCACCAAAGCTCAGGGCATGAGCTGCAGCGTAGTGCCGCCGCACGCGGCCTCGTCCACACCGGCCACCGCCCGCCGGAGCGCGCGCCGCCCTCTCGTTCAAATGTGCCAGTGGCAATCTCGTAAATAGACCCGTACTTCTTTCGAATTTGAAAAATTCATATCTTGCGTTTGAAATGTCCAAAAATTACGAACTAAAATGTTTTGGAAACTAGAAGACCTGTAATTTCATAAAAGTAACATGAGCGGGTCAGATTTGAATGTTTTCATATTTTTACAAAAATGACAAAAGTCAACCCCTGAAAAATTAACTAAGTCATAACTTTAAAACTATAAATCCAAAAGTGATGCCCCTTGGCCAACACCTTCACCTAATCATAAATGAAGTTTTGGCACTGGAAGATCTGCATTTCAGTACATATTTTTCAAGTTATTGCATTTCTTAAATTCTCTGTATTTAATTGTTAATTAAATCCGTGTAAACTATTTTTGCATGAAACTTGGTGATTAATTCCCTCTTAGTACTGTGCATGTATAGAAAAGTCCATGTTAAATTTTGATCATGCTAAATAATTATTCTTGCAAACCCTATATCTAAATCCCTAAAAGGTTAATTTCAGCACATGTGTAATTGGTTTTATAATTCTGAAAAATTATGTTTTGCATATTTATGTAATTCTTACTTCCCACAATATCACATAACACCTCATGGCAGGAGTAGTAAAAATATTTCATGTATTCCACGCATGTGTTAGTTTTGAAATCGAATTCCCGTTTTGAAAGGCTATCGTCATCGCATGTGATGATGAACTTCGCCTAGGCCTAGCTTCGAGTTCGCATTTTTATACCTTGTTAATTTCTCTTAAAAATCTGAAATTAGGGTGAACCACAGCACTGCTGCACCTTGTATTACATGTTCGCTCATGTACTAAGGCTCTACTTGAAGTGCAATTAATTTCCTTAAAGGCGAACAAGTGTTATGTTCATATTTACTAGGGTTTAATTAAACAAAGCTTTTGGTTAACTCATTCATGTACATCCTTACAAAAACAGCACACATGCATTGCCATCATCCTCGATCTTGTATTCATGTTACTTATGCATTGCATCTCATCTTCTAGGTGACGACGCCGAATTGAACCCGCCGGAAGAGACGATTGCAACACTCAACGCTTGTGAGGCTAGTGCTAACTTCGATCACTCTCAAGGCAAGCCCGGTGCATTCCTATTATTTGAAATGTCTTTCTTTTATCACTACATTAAGGATGATGAATGTGCATTTAAGTTCTAGGAATTGATTAGAAATCCACGAGCATAAAATCCCTATATGTCCTATGTTGCTTAAGTGTCATATCCTCGTTAGAAATGCTATGCTATGCTTATGGAGTCAACGATGGGATGGGAACCTCACTTATGGCTTATGATTAAATCTGAACATGATGAATTTGGTTAAAATTGAGAACACCCCATTGTGGCTCCGCGAACAAGTTTGAGTTGTGTACCACTTGCATACCTTTCTTATGGGGATTGGTAAACCTATGTAGCTTGCAAGTTGTAAAGTGAGCCGGATATCTCACCGACCCGGAGGTGATGTGTATGGCACGGTGGTTGCACAGGTTGAGGACCGTTGGAGAGTACACGGGTTAAGCCTTGGACGCGTTGTTGAACGGTCGCATGGGGGACGTGTACTCGGGGTCGGTGGCCCCGTGTTTTACTTTATGATGAACTCGCGAACGGTGGCCATACGTGTTCTTAAATGATGCGTATGTCGTGCATTTGGGTTCTTTCCTGCAGGATTAATAATTCGATAATTATCGCCGTTACCTCTCGGTTAATGAGTACCACTTGATTCGAGCAGTTCGCAATGTGTCGAAAAGAAGAGAGGATGAATAGCTTGCTGTTTTCTAATGATATACATTTGTATTGCAAATTCTTGTATTGTCAGTATGCTCACTAAAGTTCCTTTTATTCACCAACCCTATTAATTTGGCCAAGTCATAAAAGTGCCAACCTAATTAGCATAGGTGCTATTTACGCAAAATGCCAAGTTAAACCGGTCAAGCCCCATGCATCTAGGTGTCGGTCTTAGAAGGCCAAATTTGACGGATAAGACTTGCGGAGTATGTTAGATACTCAGGCTTTGCCACTACATGTTTATTTACGGGTTTCCTGCAAGCCGGGTTTTGCGATTGTTGTGGTAAGGTTGTTTGGGATGGAGAAGAGACCATGGAGTGGACCATTGATTGGGTTTCTAGCTCTCCGACCCATGAGGAGTGAGCCATGGCCTAGGCCGGCATGGTTCATCTAAGTTATCTATGTATCGTCGAGTTGTGTATTTCGCTTCCGCACTTTATTTCGAACAAAGGTCATGGCTATATAAGATTTAAACTCGAACCTAATGTATCTTTTATTCGAACTCTATGTCGTAATCAAGACTTAATTATGTAACCTTGCAGATCGTGTATGTTTGTTAATGTGATGCTATGTATGGTTGCTTCGTCAATCATCTCCCAAGGCGATCCGTACCACACTTAACTATCTTTCGGGATAGGGGTGTGACAATAGCTGAAATTAACATCATTTTACATCAGAGTTTAGTGCAGCGGAAATTAAACAAATTCAGTTCTGAAAATGCGGAAACGGAAGTGATAATTAATGTCTACAAATATACATCTCGACGATACACACGAAGGTGATTAATCCGAGTCCAAACGGATAATCACGTATCCAAACACAAGCAGCGGCAAGGTTAGGCTTTCCGAGTGAGAAGACCAACCCTCTAGATCTGCAAGTCCCAAGGTAGTACACCAACGAGGCAACTCATATGCATCATCTATATTACCTGAAAAACAACATAGGCACAAATCCCGAGCAACTAAAGCTCAGCAAGACCGACCCGTCAAGGTCAAGGTGGCTAACTACAGCCAACTCCTAATCATGCAAAGGCCAGGGATAGGTAATTAAGAACTAAGCCAGCCTATGAGTGGATCCTTATTTTCAATTTTTAACAGTTCATTAAGTTGCATAAACAATTAAATTTAATTTGCTCTAAGCTAAAGCATTACACGTTTCCAAACAAGTAATTAAGCAATACAAAAAACTAACCATCATCACCATGTTTCTCTTGTTACTACGTTCGGCGTATTGACAAGTGGTACTCTCTCTGTGAGGGGCAGCGATTCAAATCGATTTACATCCTGCAGGAGAAACCTGTTTGCACGTCACATACGCGCTTTCCCGGAAGCCACATGAGACAATCTTTCCCAGCCGACACCGTAGTGTTAGTCGGGCCTAGCTCCCCGAGAAGGGTCCCTCACGCGAAGCGGTCGCGGACGTCATCCGTGAGTAGTGTTTCCTCCTCTCCTCCCAAATTCCTGCCAAGTAACCAAGGGAGTAGGGTACCTCTCTAACATACATCAACCATCGGTACGTCGGTTTATCGGGCCCATTAACACCAGCATGCAAGCAATACGTTCAAACTTAATCCACATCGGCCGGACACGACGCAGTCCTTGTGTGCACGAGACGGGGCTACCACCTTGGAGACTATTTCAGTCCTTCGCTTTCCACCTAGTTGCCCGTCCGGTCTCCAATTTCCATTCTCATACTCAATTCTTGGTGTCGTATCCAAAAGTGATTGTCCTATCTACGAGTGGTCTCCGCACCACTCGACGGATAATCACCCTAATTAGCAAGCATCTAACGAAGGCCATCGATCAAGGAATAACGAGGATCCTACTCGCATGCTAGGATTTTCATCACAACTCCTATAAACCTAATGCACAATACAAACCTACATAATTAACGGTTGTGCACCGGGGCTTGCCTGGAGCCACTAGAACAGAGTTAGGGTCTTCTATCGCCAGGTCTTGATTTAGAGAGATGTCCTTCCGAAGATTTCCCTCCGGTAGTTCAACGTTGCCTATATTGAAGTGGTATGTCAAAAATGGCGAATACAAAGACATGCAAGCAATATGTATGATGCCGATGTATGAATGATACACTCAAAAACAGAACCATTTGTTACATAAGATGGTTCTTGAAGACATATGCATAAAGGCAAATTTATTTTCTAGTATTGCCTCTTTATTAGCATATGTAAAGGAAACTTCTTAACTTAGCTATTAAAGGCATTTAAATGACATAAGCACATTTGTAAAGTTTCTATACAAAAGCAACATATAAATGATATATGCATGAAATAACAAAAATTATGAGCAAGTTTTATCATTTCATGAAGAAAGGAGATAATCTTGGAATTTAAACAAGACTTTCTATTAACATAAATGTTCAGGTAACATTAGGTGCAGATCTGAACACATCCTAAAACATGGTGATACTACATGCTATTAATGACATTTGTGTCTTGGTAGAACATTTATTTGATGCATAAATTAATTATTGGAATTGAAACATGCTAAACCAATAAATAACCATACAATGTTGTACATGCAGAAACATGATGGATATGATGCACCACATGAAAGAGCATGTTCACAGGAGTCTAAAACATTTTAGTTTGCATCATTTGCATTTCTAGATGAAAAGATATTAATTTATTGGGGGTTTACAATCTATAATTTATTATGGAACAATTATGCAGCAAATATGGATTTCATCTTCACCATTGGATATAGCTAGTTACAAGGAATAAAGCAAAACTGGATTCACTCGATTTGGAGTCCTAGAACAAAAGATATGAATTTTTGAAATTTAATCTAGTTTTGCATAATTACAAGTTTGTCATTACGAATTTTTGAATTAAGCCAACCACTCTGCTGCCACACAGAGGGCCACAAGGTTGCAGATCGGTTGCGGCCATAGCCAGTCGGGATCCAGGGGCATGTGGCCCATGGTGTGGCTCACCAGAGCCTCACCGGAAACGCTGGCGACTCGCCCGAAGGCGGTCCGGGTTGGGCGATTCTTGCGGGGAGCTCACCTACGTGTCGCTCATGACGAGGTAGATCGGTTGGGGTGGTCCCGGGGAGGCCGGGCACCTGAGGTGGCTCAACGGCGGCGGTGGCGGACACCCGGGGTTCGGCGACGGTGCACGCTCGTCGGGGTGGACGAGAAATCCGGGGCTTGGGCTTGAGAGCGTCAGCGAGGCGTGGAGATGACCGTCATGTGGTTGGATTCGAAGGGGAGGCTCCCGGATGAACTGGCGCCGGTGGAGCAGAGATGGTCGGGCTTCACCTTGTCGAGGAAAAAGAGCAAAAATGGTCAGTGATGTGCGTCGTGGAGTTGGGCATGCCTGGGAACAAAAGGGAGGAGCGGAGGCTCACTGAGGTTAGGGAATTTCGGGGAAAGCGCACGATGGTTGTCGGTGTGTTCGCCGGAGAAAAACGTCGATTGCTTACGGTTTAGCGCGGGGATGGGGATGGCTTGTCTCTGGAAGATGAAGTGGGTCACGGCGCATCGTTTGAGGGGGCTCCAGTTGGGGCGGCCTTCAGAGGAGGAGCGCCACGCAAGCACAGGTGGCGACCAGCTTCTGCTCCGGTTGGGCAGGGAAGGAAGAAGAAGTGGCTGACGGGTGGGGTCTAGGGAATATCCCCATGGCATCTTTCTTATTTTCCAAATGTGGCTTTTGTGCAAAAGTAAAGTCTTAAATTAAATATTTCTAGTGCCCCATAAATCCAACAAAAAATACTAGTGTGTAGCTCATCACTTGAAAGAGACATGCATGAAGAGTATAGGTCAAAACACCTTCTAGTTTAATTTGGATAAATCTCCGAAGAAGGGTAAAACTTAAGATCCTAGGATTTTTGTAGGGAGCTCTTTTTATCCAAACCACATGGGACTTGTTCCGAGATTTTTCTTTTGACTTTCTCTACAACATATATCTTTAGATGGTTTAAAACTCTTTTGTTGGAATAAGCTTCCGTTGTACGATGCTTGTATTTCGAAAACCTGGTTGTATTATACCATGATGTATATTCTCGCTTGTATGAAGTAATGCACTATTGTAACTCGCTTCAGTCGAGTGTCCCCCTGTACCTATTCCTGAGTATCCCGAAAGGGATGTCACATGTGGCAAGACTTCTATGATAACAGGATCAGTCTAGAGGCAATAAACGACTCATCTGGTTACCTTGGTGCCGAAAAAAATAAACCCCACATAGGTTAATGATTATAGGCCAATCTTACTCATGAATTCAATTCTTAAAATGCTGACCAAACTGCTATCAAAGAGGCTACATAACGTCATCGTACAGCTAATTCACCAGAATCGGTATGGCTTCATCAAATCAAGAACGATACAAGATTGCCTTGCATGGGCATATGAATACATACACCAATGCCATCATTCAAAAAGGGAAATAATAATACTCAAGCTGGATTTTGAGAAAGCTTTTGACACGAGTGGACGCACCTCGATCATCAAAATGCTACAATAGCTGGGGTTCCCTAACAAATGGATTCAATGGATAGAAAGAATATTGGAGTCAACATCCTCAGCTATCCTACTAAATGGGGTACCGGGCAAGAAATTTCATTGTAAAAGGGGAGTCGGACAAGGAGACCCACTTTCCCCCTTGCTCTTTGTACTAGCTGTTGAACTTTTACAACATGTCATCAATAAGGCATCCGACATGGGCCTATTGACACTACCCCTACCACTCACACACTGCAAGGATTTCCCAAGTAATCCAAGTATGCAGATCACTATGGGAAAATCAGAGTGTGCCGAGTGTCGAGTTGTTTGCCGAGTGTTTTTATTCGGACACTCGGCAAACAATGTGTTTGCCGAGTGTCAAATAAAATACACTCGGCAAACAAAGTACACTCGGCAAATTATTATTTGCCGAGTGCCGAATAAAATACACTCGGCAAACTATTGTTTACCGAGTGTCAAATAAAATACACTCGGCAAATTATTGTTTGCCGAATGCTAAATAAAATACACTCGACAAAGAATTAGTGTACTGCCAAGTGTTTTTTGTGGCACTCGGCAAAAAAACTTTTTTTTCATTTCTAGCCCCAAAACTTTTTCTACTCTATACATACAAAATGTAATAATCAATGTGAAGTTTTGGTACATTTTTGTATTTGTTTACTATATTTAGATAATTAATTACATTTCATGTAATTTTTTGAAATAAATCAAATTTGAACTACAAGTGATTCAAATAATAACATAACATGAGTTTAAAAATTGTATTCATGTTATATAGCCTGACTTGAGACCTTAACCATGAAATAAAAAGAAATTCGACATATCTTGTTTAAGAAATTATAATCACTTACATGTGTGAGAATGATTTTTAAATTCTGAAAAAATCAAATAAAGTCTGAAAATCATGAGATTCGTCCTGATGTGATGTTATGACATGTGGAAGCCATGATAAAAATTAGATAAGATTTCACACAAGTTGTCATGTACATTACTTACAAAACGGAGATTGTTCGAAGAAGAACCTTAAAGTTTAGAATGAGTCGTTAAGATTTGGAGTAACATTGATCTGGAGTAACATTGATCGACGAGTTTTATTTTCGCTTCAAATCATTTTATATAGGTAATAGATCATATAAATTGTGTCACGTCAAAATTTAATTAATTTTAAAATTTATTTGCTATTTTTTTAAAAAAATTAGGTATCCAAAATTTCTTTTGCCGTGTGTATTATTTTTAACACTCGGTAAATATTTTCTTTGCCGAGTGTATTAGTTTCAGCACTCGACAAAGATTGGAATCGTGAAAAATTGCAAGCCACGCGGGCGCGGATAGGGCGGGACTTTCGTATCGCGCAGGCGCGAAACCAGCTCCCCCACCGAAATATCTAGTACCGGTCCGACCTTATCCTCATGGAGGCCTCCTCAACCTTATCCTCACATCGAAGCCCAGCGCTTCTCACAATCTGTCTCTCTCTCTCTCGTGTAATCTCTCTCTCTCTCTCTCTCTCCACCATGTGGCTGCAGGCATGGAGCTCGGAAATCCCACGGCTGCGTAGGCGTGGCGGTATGAGCCCGACAACCTTGGGGAACTGATGTGGCTGGAAAAGGCCAGCCACTAGTAGCTTGGGAAAAGGTTACAACTCCCAAAGACAGAGGTGGACTAGGAATGAAAAACCTCAGGGTGTTGAATGAAGCTTTACTACTAAAACATCTACACAAGTTTTAAAATAAACATGACATACCATGGGCTCAGCTTATCTGGAACACACACTATGCTAATGGCCAGATACCCCATGCAACAGATGAGAAGGGGTCTTTCTGGTTTAAAGATATCATGAGATACAGTGAGCATTTCAGAGGTATAGCTGCTGCAAAAATTGGAACATGGGACACTGTCATGCTATGGGCTGATGTTTGGAATGGTCATTATCTGATACATACATTGCCTCACCTCCATTCATTTGCAAAAAACAAGACCATCTCAGTGGCACAGTACATCAATAACAGTGATCCGCAGGAAAATTTCCATTTACCACTATCTCAACAAGCATTTGATGAATTGCAAACTTTCAACCAGATAATAGCCAACATACAGCATCAACAACAAGAGAAGGATGTTTGGTCCTACATTGGGGGCACAGCCACATACACACCCAACAAATTCTATAACTACAGCTTCCAGTCCATCAATCCCCCTCAACCTTTCAAGTGGATCTGGCAAATGAAGGCTCCAAAAAAGATCAAGATCTTCATCTGGCTCCTCTTCAGGGACAGAATAAACTCCAAAAACGTCCTAAGAAAAAAGAAGTACAAATTATCTGATAATAACTACAGCTGCATCCTCTGCACAACAGGAATGGAGGAATACACTTATCACTTAATCTTCCAATGCCCCTTCAGTGCCACGTGCTGGCGATTCCTCAATATCCATTGGGACCACAGACTTTACTTCTTTGATACCATTCAACAGGCAAAAGAACAATGGCCAAATGAATTCTTTATGGCTGTTTTCTCCACAGCAGTATGGGAAATCTGGAAACAGAGGAATGATAAAATCTTCAGAAACAAGAACCCGAGTTCTCTCCTGGAAATTGGCTTTTCTGAGGTCCATGAAGTTGCAATTGTACAGATATAGCAAAGAAGATGATAGTACTAACTTAAGAAACTGGATAGATTCTCTCCACTGACTTGGAGGACTTTCTCTTGTGTAGCTAACTCTTTCTAACCCCTGTTTTTGCTGTACTCTGTACTCTCTCTTTTTATTTTAAATATAAATATAATGCTACCACAGTAGGGGCTTCCCCTAGTGTAATTGCCTCAAAAAACATGGTAAAAACGGTTAAATCGGTTTTTATCTCTGGTTAAATCGGAAATTCCTGTCATGCAAGTCAGGATTTTGGAAGGATTCATGATTCATCGTGGGACAAGATCTCCCACCCAATAAATATAAAAGACGACGGACGATTGAGGCAACAAACCAATCGATCAAAAACACAATTCTTTATCTTTTACCTTCTATCTCTTTACCCTACTTTTCAAAACCCTAGCTTCTATTCTCTTCTCGCCCGGTAGCGTGTTGAGGCATCCTAGCTAGTTGGACGAGTTTTCCAAGGTTTTATAAGGAAACTCATGAATTCTGGTTATACCCCAATTACTTTTGGTTATATCGAAATTATCAGACACGCAGTGGTTCCGGTCCTTTGTGACACGCACGATCTAGTGTTTTCGGTGTGTGACTAGAATTAGCGCCAACACAAAATCTGGATTCTTTTTCTTTCTACAATACACAGGAGTTCTCATGTTTGTATTAAGAAGAAAAATGATTGTCGATGACCATACAAGGCAGGCAACAACTGCCCATATTTGTAGTAAGAAGAAAAATAATGGTCGATGATCTTACAAGTCAAGTGGCCTCAATATTCACTAGGTAGATTTACACAAACATATGAAGCATTCTTACATGGAAGACTACCTATACAGGAACTCGTGCTCTAGTCTCTTAATAAGTGTGACACCCCTACCTCGCGAAGCGAGAGGGATTGTCGAACGAGGATCGTATCGGAAGACATTCGACGAAGCGAACGTACATTGCACATACATCGGGGATTCATTCGTCATTTTATTACATCGGAAAAGCACTTGAGTATCAAGTTTTTATACATAACCTCTTAAATATTACAAGCCATTGTTCAAATTTCAGATTACAATACATAAGTGAAGTGTTATTTTACAATACTTGATAATGTCTTTGTGGAAGCGTAAATATCTCGACGGTACATATATATATATATATATATATATATATATATATATATATATAACTTAACTAGGAGAACCACACCAGCCCATACGGCATGGTCTCACTCTTGCGTCGGTGAAGCGGGAACCCACTCCACGGTCAACTCCTGAGGTTCCTCGCCTTGACACACATACCTCCCGCAGCAATCACAATAATCGGGCTGCGGGAATCCTGAAAATAGTTTTAACACAAACCCTGAGTATCTAATATACTCCGCAAGGCTTACCCGTCAAAAATGGTTCTAAGAACCGACCCTAACATGCAGGGGGCTTGACCTGGCTTGCGGAAACTTGCAAAAACAGCACTTAAAGTATTTGTCTAACTCATATTTTAGCCAGGTTAAGAGGGTAGAAACATAATCATAAATTTTTGTGAGCAAGACTAACAAGCATGGTTGCAATACATGACTTTAATATTCAAAAAACAGCAAGCTTAATCATCATATTCTCTTATTACTACGATGCAATCTGCTCGAGACAAGTGGTACTCATCACCGCGAGGGACGGCGATATATATCGATTTACACCCTGCAGGGGAAACCCAAATGCACGACATACGCATCATTTAAGAACACGTATGGCCACCTTTCACAAGATTACCATAGATATGAGCCGGGTCCGCCCTCCGAGTGTGCATTCCACATGCAACCACAGTAGCGTCGGGTCCAAGGGTAATAACACACCCTCCGTCTACTCACAAACCCGTGCATCCACCGTGACCAACACTTTGCACAAAGGGTGGAGTTACCGTCCAACACTACGGCTCTCAAGTTACATCAGTTTACCAACTCCCATACGAAGGTATGCATTTGGTACACAACTCAATACTTGCTCGCGGAGTCACAACGAACGGTCCTTGACCGACACGTACGGGGCTATGGCGCCAAGGGCCAACCTTGTCACCGCATCCTACACATGCACTTCCCCGTACGGTCTCCAATTAATCATGTGAGGGTAACCAAAATTTACTCCCTAGACCGGGTGATCTCCAAATCACTCGGTGTTGCTACCGATGAAATTATTAAGCATAGCACTAGCGATTAGGATTATACTTAACCAAGACCACAGGATACGAAGGCTAGTGCAACTAGGTTTCCGAACAACTCCTAAACTTAAATGCACAATACATCATAGACGTATGTGAAAATAAAGAGAACTTTAAAACATAGGTCATGCTCCGGGGCTTGCCTTGATTCGGCTCGTAGTCGGCACACTCGAACTCGCTCACTTCAAGTTGGTGTCCTCCTTGATCTTCAGCTCCGGTCGGGTTCCCTATATGAATGCATATGGAATGTATGAGCAATGGTTGACTTCATATTTCTATAGTTCATGGAACTTCCTCAATAATATAACGTAACGATACGTTTGCATAAATTTAAACATGTTCTTGAGTGGTGATGATATGGTCATGATGATGGTAAGTGTGGTTAGTTTCATGGGGACAACCTTCTAATTAGGTAAATTATCCCTCATTTAGTATAAATGAACGACTGTTCTTGCCCAAAAGATAAACGTGATCATGACCTGTTTAATTGTACCATGTAGGTGTGAAAAATTATCTAGCCATAACAGAAAGTAAAAAGGCAATTTGAGCTTAGCCCATTTTCAGCTATTTTATTTCACTAAGTCAGGGTTGTCAGGCTGCTCGTGAAGCCATCTTAAGGTGTCCAAATCTTAATATTTTGCTATAGAACTTAGGTGATTCATGTTGGTTAATGTGAAGTACACAGCTCAAGGTTTACAACGAGCTTATAGTTGTTTCATTTGGAGCTGTATTTAAAAAGTTATTGAATTTCAAAAACGGCAAGTTATCACGCAGGCATAACGGATTAGCATCTTAGAGTGCTTAAATCTTTATTTTTCTACATATGAAGCACTGGGATTATGTTACTACGTTAAAGTACAAGTTATCTACTTTCCAAAGAGCCCTTGCTCATGAAGTTTGGATCCGGGGTCTAGAAGTTACATCAATTTTAAAATGCCAACTCGTTAAGCAACGTGGTCATGATAGTGTTTTCATTTGGCTCAAAAATTAATTTTTACTATATAACCATAGGTGTTCATGTACATCATGTTAAAGTACAGGTTACAAGCTTTCCAATGCACTTTGAATCGTTCAAATCCGTGGCGTATAACTCGAGTTATGATTTTTCTAAAATCCTTAACCGTTACGAAGTTTCAGCACGATTCAAAAATTTCGCTAAGTGTCGCGCGCGGGAGGCTCGCCGGAGCGGCGGCGGAGCTCACCGGCGGCACGCTAGGGCTCGACGCCGGGGCCGGGCTTGGCCGCCTGTGCACGGTTTTCGACGGCGCATCTACTGGCGATGGTGGCGAGGTGAAGGAATGGCCGGAGCTTAGCTCGCGTCGAGCTATGGCGGGTGCGGCGGCTCCGGCGTGGGAGCTCGTGCTCGCCGAGGGCAAGAGGAAGGGAACGGTTAAGTCGTAGAGCTGCACCTTCGCATGGAGACGCACGGCGCGGGGTCGGTGTAGGCGGAGGAGGTCTGGAGGCTGCCGGCGTCGACGGGGTGGCGGGGCGCGGTGGCCGGCGGTGATGAAGAATGCAAGTTTCTCCTCGGCCGCGGCTCGGTTCAACTTGGGGCAAGGCAAGGAGTTGCGTTAGGATCCCGCGCACCCTTCCGAGGCCAAGGTGGAGCATGAGCTCACCTGAGTGGGGCGGATTCGAGCTCGCCGGCGCGGGAGAAGAAGGACAGGGCTCGTCGGTTCTTATGGGAATTGTAGCCCTTAGAGGGCGAAGGGAGGCCGGGAGCTGGTGGGGAGATGCGCAAGGAGCTGGCGAGGGCTAGCGCGCAATTGCGGGGCGTTGCAATGCGGAGAGGCAGCGCACGGGGAGATGGTCCGGACGGCGGCCATGGTGAACTCTCTTCCCCGCCATCGACGGCCGCGCGGCCGAGCTTCCGGCGAAGGAAAGACGCGATGCACGACGCGTGGAGTTGCACAGCGGAGGAAGGACGGGGCGGCACCTAACCGGCATGGGCACCGGCGGCGAGCGCCGCTGACGGTGGCCCCGGCTACTGTGCCGGCCCCTGTTCAAATGTTATTCTCACAATTTACAGTTTTGCCACTGCTGTCCTTCTCTGTAAATTGCTCATAGAATTTGATCCTTTTGAAATTTTTGCAAACCAAATTTTCTGTGGTTCCTTTGGATTATGTGGAACAACTTTCCTTATAGGCCAAAGTTCAAATTCGAAATGTAAAAATTTATAAAAATTGTTGAACAGGTGCTGTTTCTGCTTAGAGTTGGATTTTTCTAGGGATTTGTGCTGTCCCAAAAATTCAGGAAAAATGTCCTAAATTCATGTCTTGATGTGTTCTACCAGATTGTGCAAAAATTTGGGGTTACCACTTTGGAGAAAATTTGAGATCTCAATAGCTAGGGTTTTGGAACACTAAAAACCCTAATAGCACTTTAAGTTATTATTTCATGTGCTTAGCCAGATGATTTTTGTTTTGCACATGCAAATCTTCTTTTAACACAGTAACATTGTGAATTTGTGATACGGGGTGTCACAATAAGAAACAACCTAGGTTCCTCTTTCCAGCGGCCACCCATAGTTTGGCTTCAGCCTTGATGCTCACATGGTGTTTGCTGTTGCTGATGGACTGGGGACCTCATCATTGAACACCCTGCCGTTCCTCTCCATCCATATGTGCCCAGGGATCAGCAAATATTCTGTGGACATATCAATGAACCCAATGAATCGGAACAGGTACGAACTTCCTCATAGCAAATTCCCTCAGTGCCATCAAAAATTTACCCAGTTCCTTTTGTGCCACAAAAACGTCGAAGTTCCCTCTATGCCATCCATTAAAATTTTCATGCCTCGTGTGCCACTAGCACCAATTAGCATCAAATCTTACTGTTTTCCGGTATTCACTAGCTCGGAAAAAATACTTTCTTTGCTTCAAAATTTATGAAACTTTTTAAATACACCGAGTAACCTCCGGGGAACATTTTTATTGATAAAAAATATTTTTATTCTGTAGCATTTTTGAATTAGAAATTGGTGAACCTAGCTAAGTGTTAAGGTACCTTAAATTATTAGCGCCAATGCTTAACATTTACCTATTTTCTTCTCTTAAAAATAAATATTTTCTTTGAACCAGAATTTTTGTACATTTTTATACTTATTGAGAAACACGTGGGGAACACTTTTTTTATTGTCATATGTTTTTATTCTCTTCGTTTTTTAATATTTATAATCGATGAACATTGCAACACATTAAGGTTATAATAACCTTAACACTTTACTATGTTCACTGGTTTTAAAGTCAAAAAAGGGTGAGAATAATTACATGTAGCAATAACAAGTTGTGTTCCCCACACTTTTCTCTATGTGTATAAAAATGTACAAATTATTTAGAGCAAAGATAGTATTTTTTACTTGTCGGAGAAGGTTGGTAAATGTTAAGCAGGACGCTAATAATTCAAAGAACCTTAACACTTTGCAAGGTTCGCCAATTTCAAATTCAAAAATGTTTTTGAATATAAACATTATTTAACAACAAAAAATGTTCCCCACATTTTACTTTATGTATTTAAAAAAGTTTTGTAAATTTTGAAGCAAATAAAATATTTTTTCGAGCTACCGGATAGATGAAAACGATAATCATTGGCTGCAATGGCACACAGGGCATGAAAAATTTAATTGATGGCATAGAGGGAACTTCTACAATTAATGGCATGAGCGGTTATATCGGCCGAGCTGAAAAATAGCTGAATTCCATTGTGGGCTTTTTGGGATGGACTTGAATTGCTCTCATCAATGCCATCTTCACTTTCTTCCTGCCATCAGGATCAGAATTGTGAGTCATGAAGAGTACT
Organism: Chloris gayana; assembly: GCA_031894775.1. NCBI lineage: Eukaryota > Viridiplantae > Streptophyta > Magnoliopsida > Poales > Poaceae > Chloris > Chloris gayana. The sequence continues at coordinate 1,300,488 of JAUNZO010001252.1, forward strand.
TTTACTTTCTGGAGCCTAGGGAGGTACTCTAGGCCGAGATTATCGCCACTACAGTTCATATCAATCATTGTGTGCTCCACTCGGGCCCAAAATATGAGCTCTTCTAGATTTGGAAGAACAGCTGGTGTGACTCTGCACTCATATCTCTTTTTAGAAACAAAGGCTACATCGGCTGTTCCATTCCACATAGTTAATGAAACACTTGAGTCCTCATTGAGCTCAAACTGAACAATTGAATTTGGCAGCATGCAATATCTCAACTTCTTGAAGGAGCAATCGTCCGAGGCGGTACTTGTTACCGTCACCTTTGTGGCAGTTGCAGCCATTGGATCTGTTTTCAGCTTGAGGTGACGGAGCTCTGGCAACCCACCCAGGATTTGTAGGTGCTGACCTTCTATAGTCCGAAGATTCAGGTCCAAGTGGGTGAGAACTGGAAGATCCGTGGGACTAATGCATGCAGGTAGGACGTTCAGAGCTGGCACTGTTAAATACAAACGTTGGAGATGTCGCGAGAGAACCCCTGTTCCCCACTTCTCTGCATTGTCATGGTTGCCCCACCGATTTAGATCCCGGCGTAGCGACTCAACCAAATTGGTATGAATCATTTCACTAGGAAAACCACTGTTTTCTGCCTTGTTGAGCGCCAATAGTTCACTCAGTTTGTTTAGCTCCTTCATGGACTGCTGCATTGCACTGCGTATATGCAGTTCCTCCAAGGATTTCAGCTTCTCTATTACCCCATTCGGTACCATGACATTCTCAGCACGTAGGCAAATCAATTGTGTTAGCAGACCAACGCTAGATGGCAGTACTTTTATGGCAGTGTCCTTCAAGTCCAGTATTTGCAGAAACTTCAGAATTCCTATTCCCTCTGGGAGCTTACTAATACCCATTCCTCTTAATCCGAGGTACCTCAGATGAACTAAACTCTCAAGATGATTTAGAGGGATGCAACCTGTCATAACTTTACAATTCTCTAAAGCTAGTACACGTAGGAGTTTAAAGGTTGGAAGGGAAAGCCCCTTATAATAACAGGAACTGGTGATAAGTGATCTCAAATGACCCAGCTGGTCAATGTGATGATGAGTTGGCTCTAATATTCTGTTGTGGTGGGCTAACCTACGCACCCTGCTGCATGGTGATAGCATGCATTCATCCTTATATGATATGGTAACAAAGTTTTCTTCTTGTGAAATGAGCCGAAGAAGATCAAGCACCATATCATGGACACGGCAGCCATATACAAGGCCATTCTCTGACTGCACCGGCTGGATCATGCTTCTATTTATGAGCTCATTGAAGTATCCTTCTCCGACCTCAAAAAATCCAGTGCTTCCTACTTTTTCAACAAAACCTTCAGATACCCACTTCCATATTAGAGAATTCTTTTCGATAGTGTAATCTTCTGGAAATGCACTAAGGTATAATAAGCAAGTCTTTAAATGAGGAGGTAGGTCGTAGTAGCTAAGAGACAATATCCACTCGGTATCATTTAATTGTTGGCTATTCTTTTTATCACGAAATACAATAGAGCGGCACACTTCAATCCATTCTTCCCTTGATTTACCAACCAGCAAACTGGCCATTGTGATTATAGCTAATGGTACACCATCACATTTCTTTAGCATTCTGACAGATGTCTCCTCCAGCTGAATATCTGGAGATTTACCCTCAGCACCAAATATCCGCGTGTAAAATAACTTCCTTGATTTCTCATAAACAAGAGGTTCAAGATTGTAAACCTCACCACATTGTTTGGCGACTTCCAAATTACGAGTGGTTGTGATCAACTTACTTCCACAGTTATCCTGAACCAATGCTAGTTTGATTGCTTCCCAAGACTTTTTCTCCCATATGTCATCTATAACGATGAAGTACCTACCCACCCCATGACAGTGAGAGAGCTAGTTAGATGGGACATCTATAGCATATATAAACACATGCTTTAAATTTATCACAATATAAATATTAATAGAAGAGAATGACATAAGCTATGATTCCTAGTTGTTCAGAATGTTTCCAAAAAGGTTGGCACATAAGGGTTAATGAGGTTTCAACAGTATCCATAGAACATGAAGTAATGTGGAATATACATGTAAAAGAGAAAACTATTACTAAACTACAATTTAGGCATTCTGAGGTTTAAACAAGCACATAGCTGTACTCATCATAAGTGTGTAAATATGCAAACCTCTTCTTTCCGAGGTATTCTCGGAGCTCATTAATGAGTTGCCTTTCATCCAAAATCGTCACTTTTGAAATTATGTAATTCTTGTCAAGATCTATAAGTATATCTCTAAAGACCTTCTTCAAGTCTGGGTGCCGGCCTACTGGAACAAAAGCCCAACAGTGAAATTCCACTTTAATCTTGTCATAAACTGCTCTTGCAAGAGTAGTCTTGCCTAATCCTCCAGTTCCGACAACAGACACTGCTTTCATCTTCTTGTTGGATGCTTCGTCCCCTTGTGACAAACAAAGCATGGATATGAGCTCAGCGATTGGCTTTTCAATGCCAACGAGCTCGGTCACTTCTTTGTACATAGCCTCAAGACGAGGATCGATAGTTGATGTTGGGGAAGGTTTTGACATGAAATTGCCGACTGTGTACCTGTGATGCCGCTCTGTAATTGCCTGGAGTCTATTGTTGATATCATCGATGGTGACTGCTATCTTACGGCGTTTCAATGGGCCACAAACCACCATGTTATATACGTCAGCCATCTTCTTCTTAAGGCATTCAAACATGCTTTGGTGGTCCATTTGTTCAGGATCACCCTGCAGGGCACTCACCAGGAAGGTGTCAACTACGTCCTCCATGTCTAACGACACCTCACGGACTTCGCGTGCCCAGATCCTGACCAGCTCCTCTAGCTGCTCCCGTGGCACCTGGGCAAACTTGCGGAGGGCGGCATGCGCACACTCGAGCTCTTTTATGATAGACCTGATTTTGTCAGGCAAGCCCTTTTGCAGCTTGTATTCTTCCTTGAGCATTTCACCGAGCTTGGAGATAACGCTGTCCACCGGCCCCGTCACCAGATCCATGCTCGCTTCTTCTTCAATGTAACAACGACTCAGCTTGGAGGTTAGGAGGTTGGGTTGAGTGTTTAGTGGGAAGGACTTCATAAGCTGATCGGCACATACATATTGGAATGGCTGCCGGTGGTGGAACGGCAAATGGATCCCGTCGTCGGTCACTAAAAACCTCTCTTACACTGCCGTCCACACACTACTGGAGTGACAAGGAGTGGTAGAGCAAGTCAAAGTCTTTCTGTCTATGCAGGCCACACGCGGTAGATAACTACTAGCATCGTCTATCGTCATCCCTTATTTGTGGTCCAGGGTGCAGGGTCGGGAAATTGGACGATGGCAGGAATGGAGACGCAGAACATGCATCAACCATCTGTGTCCTTTCGGTGAAGACGCATCGAAACAGAGAACGTGGATGAGACGTAGTGCGGTCCATGTCGATCTCACAATTATTGAGCTTCGCCAAAAAATCTCCTCCTCAAATGCTAACATCGTTCAAGGTTGATAACTTATTCTACAAGTCTTAAGTTGTTGACATCATCCAACTTGTATTACTCCATGTTAAAATTTGAAATGTTTTATTTGTTTGCTATATTTAGTTAATTAATTTCATTTCAAGCAATTTTTTGAATAAAGTAAAAATTGAACTACAAGTGATTCAAATAATAAAATACAATGAGTACAAAAATTATATTCAAGTTATGTAGCGCAATTTGAAACCTTACTAATGAAATAAAAAGAAATCTGGCATATCTTGTTAAAGAAATATGACCACAAATGTATGTCCGAATGTTAGTTAAATTCTATAAAATGTAAATAATGATTGAAAATCATGATATTTGTCATGATGTAATTGTATCACAGGTGGAAGCTAAGATAAAAAGTAGAGAAAGTTTCACACAAGTTGTCACATACGTTGCTTACAAAACTGAGAATCTCCAAAGAATGAGTCCTTAATATTTGAAGTCAAATTGATGGTCAAATATCAATTTGACTCCAAATAATTTTATATAGGTAACAGATCATATAAATTTTTCTCAAACCAAAATTTGATAATTTAAAAAAAATTGAAGTTCATAGTTTTTTTTGCCGTATGCCTAGAAAAACACATGGCAAAGAGCTTCTTTGCCTAGTGTTTTTCTAGGCACACAACAAAGGTTGCCTCATCATGAATCCATGCTTTTAAATATCATGCCCTCCAATTGGTCCAAAAATCTCATCCCGGATCCCTCTGTCTCTTTCTTCCACCTCTCTTATCTCTCTCTCGTCTCTCTCTCTCTCTCTCTCTCTCACTCAGACGTTTTGAAAAAACAAAACCTTTCTCTCAGGCAAGGCGGCCCAGCCTCCGGTGGCACGGTGACCTCGAACGGCGTGACAGTGTTGGTGCTTCTTAAGTGTCTGTTTTATATATGAATATCACTCCAATTAGAGCATAATTTACACTAATGTTCGCCATTTACCTATGAAAATAACTATATATTTATATATGCATTGTTCTGGAGCTTTATTGCAGAAATAAGTGAAATTGACATAAATGAAGGCATTATGGAGGATATGGGTTGAAACCAGAATAAACGCAAATAGGAAGCCCGATGTGCCAATTGACACATCCATGTGCCAATCGGCACATTGGTAAATTGGCCCAATAGAGGCAGGCCCATGGTCTATTCTACAATTATGGGAGTTACTTACACACGATATTTGAAGATATTTGTCCGAGAAGATAAAGGAAACTTGAAGTCTCAAACATGCAATGCAAGGCATTATCTCGAATAACATGATAAAGAAGGCCCACGTGGAAGCTATGGAAGGCAAGGGAACCAACTCGGAGAGGAGATCGATGAAGACATGAGACGAGCTGATGAGGACATCACTCCTTTGGATACAAATGACAGTCCTCCGCTGAACATTCAAGGACCAATCACTAGAGCTCGCGCTCGACAATTGAATTTAGAGGTGAGCTCGTTTCTGTGTCTTTCCTTTCATAATTTTGAGAATAGTTTGCTACCTAATGATTTTATTATGATTAGGAATGAAGGAGAAGACCATAATATGAATGGAAGAGGTCTTGGAGGCGTGGAGGTCCAGCAAGAGGCGCAAGGCATTGTGGAGGCCCAAACCAAGTCGACTTCGAGTCTGTTTCGGAGTCCATGAACAGTCTGAATTAAAATAGACGCTCAGATCGCATACTAAGTCGGATTTGGACGTTCTACATATGGATGGAAAGATAATTTCATAACCTTTCCAGTGGAACCAGTCCCATGTCAAAATTCATCCGGAGTCGCCAGGAATCATCGAAACATTGGAACGTCCAGAATCTGTTTTGGTGCTGCGTCACCGTTTTTGGCCTTTGGGCCGTGTATCTCGTGTGAGCCCATTAGAGGAGCGTCCAGGGGGTTTTTGCACGTCCCCAAGTATTTATTAGCAGCAACCGCCACCCATGTTAGGGTTGGGTTTTACTTAGATTATTCTGCTTAGACAGTTTCACAATTCATTGGTTTGTGAGACCCCCAACTCGTGAGATTAATCATACATCTGCAGATTTGGTTGCGTTCTTTCTTGTTCTTGCTTGTGTTCTTGATTCGCAGGTAGGGATTAGCCTTCTTGACGAGCTCGAGCTTCAGGTGGTAATCAGAGCTTCAGGTGCATCGTCAGTTTCGCCCTACCTTTAGTTTAGTTTGTTTCTTTATTATCCTATCATCCACGAAAAAGCCAAAAAATTTTAGTTTTAGGGTTCATCCTGTCCAAGCCGTGTTTAGCCTTTGCATGTTTCAATTTCAGAGTCCGTAGTATTGAGTTTGTGTCCTAGTGATTGTTTTGTTGCTGGTTTAGTTCGTGTTCTTGTCGTCAGTTTGTACCCCTTGAAACCCTAGCTGAATTACCTCAAGTTTGCTTTGTCTCGGGAGTTTTTGTCACCTCCGCTGCATCCACCATAGTCCCACCCTACACTCCCACCCTTTTCATCTAGAACTCAACACCCCACGATCAAGACATACTCCTGTTTCCGTTGCATACATTAATCGTCGAAAAAAAACAAAAAAATCCTACCTGATTGTAATTTCGTCCACCGAAAACCTAATTCGGAGTCCCTTCCTTCAAACAGCCATAACTTTCGCATACGGACTCGAAATTAGGCAAAAAAATTTTGAAATTGGGTAGAAAAAAATTTCGCATCTGCTCGTCCCCGCTTTGCCGGGCAGGAAAAATCTCAAAAAAAATAAAAAAAAATAGTTAAGCCCACTGATTCGAGGAAAAAAGTTTGGAACCCGTCGCGCTGCATCTTACAGAAAATCTGTAGGTCACATTCCTTCTCTGTTTGTGCTGAAACTTTGCGTGGTTCCTATTTTGTTGCCTCTGAGTGGAAGAAAAATATCAAAAAATAATATCAAAAAAGAAAAAATCGTGATTTCTACTAGTGCTAAAAGACGAAACAGGGTTTTAGCCTTTTTTTTTTTTTTGTCTAGTTGTTGTTTCTTCCTTGCTAGTTACCTTTTGCTTTGTTTCCTTTGTGCCTCTCATCCTTGCTTTGCATACACTACTGTTCTAGGACACGTGTAGACTAGCAACTAAGGACAAGTAGCTTTGGACATTTATTCAGCATTACTATCTATTTTTGAATTGTGTTCCACTCACATATTTGGTCCTCCTAGCCCCACATACTACTTCGGACAGCACAGGTTTTTGACCCTTGCAATCGTGGTACACGCCCTCTAGGTATCCTTTGCCTTGCTTGGTAAGACCCTTGTAAGAACTTGGTAAGACGTTCCATTTGGTTTTGTGAGAGTCACCACTGTCCACCATAGTAGTAGCATTTATTAGGGATAACCTTCACTGTTTGTTCCTGTTTTGGTATTTGCTATGGCAGGAGATGATGCAGACGTTGGCACCCCTAAAGATTTCCATGAGTGTGTTAGTCAAGGGCAACTTCGATCTGTTCTTGACAGGGCACGTGAAGAGATGACAGAAGCTGTTAACAAGGTCGTTACCGACGGCATCAACAAACTCAATCTTGGCAACCAGATTGAGCGGATGGATAAGCGGTTGTCCAAGATGACAGGCACGGTTAATACTCTAGCAGAAGTGGCGATAACGTTGACTGGCACGCTGACCGAGGTGGAGAACCGTGTGAAGATCCATGAAGATGAGGCCTGTAGCAACGCCGTGGAAACAGAAAAGATGACACGGTGAATGGTGCCACTGTCGACGTCGATGACGCAGCTATACGAGCACAAATGCTTCACCGGCGTCTACAACAGAACACCCAAGGTATGGGTGGCCAACATCGATAACAAGGTAAAAATAATCGAGCCCCCGATGATCTCTATGCTAAGATTAAGTTTACCATTCAACCTTTTTCGGGGCAATATGATGCGGAGGGTTACCTTGATTGGGAGATGACAGTAGAGCAAAAATTTAGTGGGCACCTAGTACCTGAGCAGCATAGAGTTAGACAAGGCCACTAGTGAATTTAAAGATTTTGCTATCATTTGGTGGAATTCTCTAACTGCTGATGATATTCCTGTAACTTGGACTCAACTTAAGGAAGCTATGTGTGATCATTTTGTCCCTCCTTCTTATCATAGAGATTTACGCAAAAACTTCAGCGCTTAGAACAGGGGGATAAATCTGCGCAGGGCTATTATGGTGAGCTTCAAAAGGGTTTACAACGCTGCATGATAGTAGAGGATAATGAGAGCTTTATTGTTCGTTTTTACTCTGGTTTGAGACGTGATATACAGGACATTGTTGATTATAAGGAGTTTAACACCATCAACCAGTTGTTCCAGTTTGCTATGCTTGCAGGGAAAGAATTGCAGGGACGAGGGAAGCAACATAGGAGCAGCAGTACAAGCAGACCATCTTACACCCCATGGTCGGCACCGTCTTCGGGGTTTTCTTCCCGGCCATCTCCACCAGCTAGCAAACGGCCTCCCACGTCCGCGAGTGGTGTTACGGCAACCCCACACGCACCTCCTACACGCCCTGCAAATTCAGGTAAAAATTCTGTGCAGGGTCCTGCTCAAAGTGCTTCATCGGTCGCCTCGACGGGACGCACTTCCAACATTCAGTGCCACCGCTGCCATGGACTCGGCCATGTGCAGAAGGATTGCCCAAGTCAGCGGGCATACGTGGCCACCGAAGATGGAGGATACATCAGCACCTCCGACATAGAGGATGATGATGAAGACGAAGTCGCCGACGACACCAACAAGGGCCATGTACTTGGTGGAGAAGACACTTCGGGTTTCATGAACATCATTGTAGAGCGTGTACTTAGCACGCAAATTCAGACTTCTGAAAAGATACAACGCCACAACTTGTTCTAGATTTTCTTCGTCATCAAGAATCGACGAGCACGTGTGATCATTGATGGAGGAAGCTGCAACAAACTGGTGAGTTCAGATCTGGTTGAGAAGCTTGGTTTGGCCAAACGACCACATCCTCATCCATACCACATTCAATGGTTAAATGACTCAGGAAAAGCTAAGGTAACACAAACTTGTAGAGTTCCTTTTTCCATTGGTGTTTATTCGGATTATGCTGATTGTGATGTGGTTCCTATGCAATCTTGTTCACTTTTATTGGGTCGTCCTTGGGAACATGATAATGATGCTACACACCATGGTAGAAGTAATAAATACACTTTTATGCATAAAAGACAGAAAAATACTTTAGTACCTTCGACCCCTGCTGAAATTGTAGAAGCTGATAGAGAACGAGCTGCTTCTTTGAATAATTCTAAATCTGAAAATCAGCAAGTTGCTAATTCTGTTTTCCCACCTATAAAGGATAAGACTGCAACTATTTCTAAGGGAGATGGAATTAATTTGAAAGGTCGTGTTATGCTTGCTACAAAATCAGACCTTGCTGAAATTTCTAATGATGGTATTTTTTAGGCTTTGATATGTAAACAAGCCTTGTATTTCTTTGATGATATTGCTAGCTCTTTGCCTTCTGCTATCACTGACCTTTTGCAGGAGTTTGAGGATATTTTTTCAGCTGAGATTCCTCCTGGATTACCACCTTTGAGAGGAATAGAACATCAAATTGATTTGATTCCGGGAGCTACCTTGCCAAACCGTGCTGCTTATAGGACCAACCCCGAGGAGACAAAGGAAATTCAGCGACAAGTCCAAGACCTTTTGGACCACGGGTATGTACGAGAAAGCCTTAGTCCTTGTGCTGTTTTTGTACTTTTGGTTCCTAAGAAAGATGGTAGTTGGCGTATGTGTGTTGATTGTAGAGCCATTAACAATATTACTATACGGTATCGTCATCCTATTCCTAGGCTAGACGACATGTTTGATGAGTTATGCGCTTCTCTAATTTTCACTAGAATTGACTTGCGTAGTGGTTATCACCAAATTAGAATGAAACTTGGAGATGAATGGAAAACAGCTTTTAAAACTAAATTCGGATTGTATAAGTGGTTAGTAATGCCTTTTGGGTTAACTAAAGCACCTAGTACTTTCATGCGCTTAATGAATGAGGTTTTGAGGGCTTTTATTGGGCGCTTTGTGGTGGTTTACTTTGATGATATCTTGATTTACAGCAAGTCTTTAGATGAACATATGGATCATTTACGTGCTGTTTTTACTGCTTTAAGAAATGCACGTTTATTTGCTAACCTTGAGAAGTGCACCTTTTGCACCGATCGAGTTTCTTTTCTTGGCTATGTTGTTACTCCACAGGGTATAGAGGTGGATGACAAGAAAATTGACGCTATTGCTAGCTGGCCGCAGCCCCAAACCATCACACAGGTTCGAAGTTTTCTTGGTCTTGTAGGTTTCTATCGCCGCTTTGTCAAAGATTTCAGCACTATCGCTGCACCGTTGCATGAGTTGACAAAGAAGGGTGTTGTGTTTCAATGGAGCAAAGCACAAGACGAGTCCTTTAGCTCTTTGAAGGACAAGCTTACACATGCACCGCTGCTGCAACTACCAGATTTCGGTAAGACTTTTGAACTTGAGTGTGATGCTATTGCTTATTGGCATTGGTGGTGTTTTGATGCAAAATTGCAAACCTATTGCTTATTTTAGTGAAAAGATATCTGGCCCTGTTCTGAATTATTCTACGTATGATAAAGAATTGTATGCTCTTGTACGTTCTTTGCAAACATGGCATCATTATTTATGGCCTAAGGAATTCGTTATTCATTCTGATCATGAATCGCTTAAGTATATGCGCTCTCAAAGTGATTTGAACCGTAGACATGCTAAGTGGGTTGAGTTTATTGAGTCTTTTCCTTATATTATCAAGCATAAAAAAAGGAAGGATAATGTGATTGCCGATGCCTTGTCTAGACGATACACTATATTGTCACACCTTGATTGTCGTATTTTTAGGCTTGAATCAATTAAAGAACAATATGCTCTTGATGCTGATTTTAAAGATGTTTTGCTGCATTGTAGAGAGGGTCGTAGATGGAACAAGTTTGTGATAAATGATGGATATTTGTTTAGAGCTAATCGTCTTTGCATTCCAGTTGGTTCCGTTCGCCTTGTGTTGTTACAGGAAGCGCATGGAGGCGGATCGATGGGACATTTTGGTGCAAAGAAGACGGCAGATGTGTTGGCCACACACTTCTTTTGGCCACAGTTGAGAAGAGATGTTGAGCGTTTTGTGGCTCGCTGCACTGTCAAAAAGCGAAGTCTCACTTCAATCCACATGGTTTGTATATGCCTCTTCCTGTTCCTTCAATACCTTGGGCGGATATTTCTATGGATTTTGTTTTAGGACTGCCTTGGACTAAGAGGGGAGGGATAGTGTTTTTATTGTATTGGATAGATTTTCTAAGATGGCTGACTTTATACCTTGTCATAAGAGTGATGATGCTATTCATATTGCTGATCTATTTTTCAAAGAGATTGTTCGTTTGCATGGTATGCCTTCTACTATTGTTTCAGATCGTGACGCCACATTCTTGAGTCATTTTTGGCGCACTCTATGGAATAAGTTGGGAACGAAGTTGTTGTTTCTACAAAATGTCACCCACAAACTGATGTGGCCAAACCGAGGTAGTGAACCGCACATGGGGCACCATGTTGAGAGCTATTTTAAAGACAAATCTGAAGATGTGGGAGGAATGTTTGCCTCATGTGGAGTTTGCATATAATCGTACAACACATTCGACCACCAAGGTAAGTCCTTTTGAGGTAGTCATGGTTTTAATCCCCGTGCTCCTATTGATATTTTGCCTTTGCCTACTAGTGAGAGAGTTCACTTTGATGCTAAGGAACGTGCTTAGTTTATTTTAAAAATGCATGAAACAACTAAGCACAACATTGAAAAGATGACTGAAAAGTATAGGATTGCTGGTAGTAAAGGTAAAAGGGAAGTTAATTTAGAACCGGGTGATTTAGTATGGTTGCACTTGAGAAATGATCGGTTTCCTGAGTTGAGAAAGTCTAAGTTAATACCTAGAGCTGCTGGTCCTTTCAAGATAATTGAGAAGATTAATGATAATGCATATAAACTTGAGTTGCCTCCCGAGTTCGGGGTTAGTTCCACTTTTAACATTGCAGATTTGAAGCCTTATTTGGGTGAGAAGCATGAGCTTGAGTCGAGGACGACTCCGATTCAAGAGGGGGAGGATGATGAGGACATCACTCCTTTGGATACAAATGACACTCCTCCGCTGAACATTCAAGGACCAATCACTAGAGCTCGCGTCCGACAATTGAATTTAAAGGTGAGCTCGTTTCTAAGTCTTTCCTTTCATAATTTTGAGAATAGTTTGCTATCTAACGATTTTATTATGATTAGGAATCAAGGAGAGGACCATAATATGAATGGAAGAGGGCTTGGAGGCGTGGAGGTTCAGCAAGAGGCGCAAGGCATTGTGGAGGCCCAAACCAAGTCGACTTCGAGTCCTGTTTCGGAGTCTAGGAACAGTCTGAATTAAATAGACGCCCGGATCGCATAATAAGTCGGATTTGGACGTTCTACATATGGATGAAAAGATAATTTCATAACCTTTCCAGTTGAACCGGTCCCATGTCAAATTCATCCGGAGTCGCCGGGAATCATCGAAACATTGGAACGTCCAGAATCTGTTTTGGTGCTGCGTCGGCGTTTTGGCCTTTGGGCCGTGTATCTCGTGTGAGCCCATTAGGGGAGCGTCCAGGGATTTTTTGCACGTCCCCTAGTCTTTATTAGCAGCAGCCGCCACCCATGTTAGGGTTGGATTTTGCTTAGATTATTCTGCTTAGACAGTTTCACCGTTCATCGGTTTGTGAGAACCCAACTCGTGAGATTAATCATACATCTGCAAATTTGGTTGCGTTCTTTCTTGTTCTTGCTTGTGTTCTTGATTTGCAGGCAGGGATTAGCCTTCTTGGCGAGGTCAACCGTGCAACACCGGTTGATAACCGTGACATCCCCTCCGGGACACCCAGGAATCGGAACAGAGGAACACTCGACGAAGCGAGTTACAACAGAAACATCATCTCATACAAGTCAGAATATATACATCATGGTATAATACAACCAGGTTTTTAAAATACAACCATTCGCGCAGAGGAATATAACATTATTGAAATTTAACATCCTACGAGTAACCAGCGGAAGCTTGTCTATCATACAATTCAAAAGACTTCACGAAACAACGTGATGAAGTGAGCCCTTCGTACATCACGGTCCTCTCTCTTCAAGGTGTGGGGATACGTTCTCACCGAAGGGAACCTCCCTCCGGACATTGCTCCTCCTCGGCAAAACCGCCATACAAGTCGTGAAAATACGACTCGTTCCCCGAAATGGCAGCGAAACAAACCCCGAGTACTCTAATACTCAGCAAGACCGACCCGTCAACATGGCACCCTAAGGCCGACGTCTAGGATGCAAAGGCTTTCTGGCTGTGGGGTTACTCCTTTGCGAAAAACAGCGTAAAAGGGTGGGTCCTTACTTTCAGTATTTTAGCTCGGTATTAAGTTCCTTAGCCTTGAGGTTTGCAACCTATCACTCGTTGCAACCAAGTTTGCAAGACAAGATAGTATAGATCATTTATTCTTTCCTTCCTCATCTTCATCTTTCAGCATTTACTACGATGTGACGAGCTAAACAAGCGGTACTCATTACTGCGAGGGACAGCGATTCGAATCGATTAATACCAGCTGGTAAAACCCGACTACACGACGCATACGCACCACACTCGGTCGTATACGACAACCTTTCCCGTTAGCACCTGACAGCAGACTAGCCATTTCCAACTCCCCGGAAGTATGGCGACGCCACGACTTCTCTCGTGGTCGACCCATCTCCCTCCCGTGAGACTATCCTCTCACCGACAGCCGATAAAAGAGAGCTGGCTACGCTACATCTCCGGGGCGATAGGGTACATCAACTTGTTGGTCCCATGATACCAGCATGTAGTGCGGTACGTTCAAACTTGTTCAACTAAGCCGACAACGGTACGGTCCTTGATCGACACGAGACGGGGCTACCACCTTGCAAGACCTCATCTCCGTCTTGCCCTTTCTCCTACGGGGCCCGTCCGGTCTCGGCTTTTATCAACTCTCATCATCTTTAACGTCAACACAATTCTCTTAAAGCCTCCATGCTTTAAGTGCCCTAACCAGCTACCGTTGCCATTATGAATTAAGCTTAGCCTCTATTGAGCTACCTGTACCAGTATAGAATAAACAAACGGAAACCTACCATAATGCATCTAGGGTGTCAACCAAACCCTAACACCTAATGCACAAGCATAACTATACCATGTGATAAAGTAAAATATTTAAAAACATAGGTGGGATGCACCGGGGCTTGCCTTGAATTTGTTCGAAGTTAGTCTCCTCGGCGGTTGGGTCGACTTCGAGATCCCCGCTCCGACTCGCCCTCCGGTGGAACCTCGATCGCTTCGTAACCTAGTCGACCAATAATACGTCGCGAATCACAACCATGTATGCATAAATGAGGATGATATGATCCTGCAAAAGTTTGGTTAATCTTGTTCATCAATTAATAATATTGATTAAGTAGGTTCGAGTAATTCACAATTACCATTTAATGATTTATTATGTTTAGGCATTAACAATTAATCTTGTTTAATAATTAATAAATACTCATGTTCATTAAGCAATACGTAACGATTGATCATGCTCATTAATTATTGCTTAATCCAGGTCATTACTTAAAAATTACTTATTAATCATGTTCATTAATTAATAATTAACCAGGTTCATCCATTAAAATTAACCAAGCTTTTAAACAACAATTATAAATACATAACGACATGTGAGCACACTTAAGCTCTTAATTTGGGATCACATGAAATGATGGTGTTTATGTTTAATGTTGGAAAACAAACTTAACAAAAACTTTCGTCTGCAGTATCTCTAATTTTTAAAGAAATTTATTTGTCAAAAACAATTAATAATTAGCATAAAATAATAGGTTATATTAACTAAAGAAAGGTACTTAATTAAACTATGAAACTATAATTTCTCAAAATAAATATTTGAATACATAAATAAATAGAGAATAATTTTATGAACCCAAAGAACTTTGTTTGACATTTTTCCGATTTTTCATGAATTTTCTATGAATTTTCGAAGTTTGAATGAGATCCGAAAATGGATAAATTCAAAAAGGAATCATGAGCCATTGGGCTGAAATGGTCAAGCCCATCCGGCACCCAGGCCCAGCTACTCAACCCGGCCCGGAGGCCCGCGCATGGCCCAACTCCAGGAGCACCACGGCCATGGCCGTGGTGGCCGAGCGCGGCGGCGCTTCGCCGGAGTTGACCAGCCGGCGGCCATCCGCGACGGGAATACCACCATAGGGCCAGCTCAACATGGGAAACACATGGGTGGAGTCACCGGCACCGGAAGATGACCGGAGCGATACCGGCGGCGAGAGGCGGACGGAGAAGATGTTCGGCGACGTCGTGTGTTCACCGTGGTTGACCAAAAGACGAACGGCTTCTTGCTTGGGCTCCGGAAGATCATGGAGAAGGCCGGCATCGAGTTTTTGTAGCCCAAGAGTGGCCGGAACATGGCGCGCACCGTGAGACCGAGGCGTCGGTGCACGGAGATGGAGAAAAATTTGTTAAATTCCGGCCGAACCATGGGAGATAAGAGGGGATAAGCTGCTAGAGGGTAGAAGAGGAGATTGCGCAACCTTGTGAAGCGGAAAGAAGAGACATCACTCACCGTGGAGGAGGAATTTGGGGGCGCGGTGGCCGCTACCCGTAGGGCGCTCCGGGGAGAACGGGCTTCGATCCTCGATCCCGAGGCGGAAGCGCTCGATTGGACGACATGGGAAAGTTCGGGGGTTCTTGCGGATCGGTGGGTGGGACCGGTTCGCCGGGAAGCTGCCGGAGGCGGCCGGCGGTGGGAAACCAGAGAGCGCGGTTGTGTCCGGGTGTGGAAAAATTGAAGAGGAAAAGGAGGGAGCTCGGCCCGGTTTTTATCCCCATGTCCCGAGTGGAGGCGGTAAGTAGCAGCCAGCTGCGTGGTGAGGAGGGAAGGGAACACGCGGCCGGGCGGTGCCGGCGCGGCCTGGTCGAGCGGCGGTGGAAGGTGGTTCAACCGGAGAGAGGAAGAAGAGGATGACAGTGGGGCTGCGGCGGTTTTACAAAAACACCCCTCGCTTCGGTTTAATTGGAAAACATACTTCCGGCACTCGAAAAATTCCGCGAACATTCAGGGAGGTATTTGAAATCATTTTAAACCTTTTTCTTTTTAGGTCCAGGTTAAGATTCCAAATCTGTTTCCGAAATAAAAATCAAAGCTAAATTAATCAAAGAAGCTTTGTTTAGTTCTTGCATTTATTTTTGCAAGGCAAAATAATTCCAGGGAATTTTCATTAATCTTTATTCTATATGTTTAAGCATTGGAATTTATTAATTATAACTTTTCTTCTTATTTTATTTCTTTTTAAGCACTTCTTTTATCCTTTAGCTACTTGATATTTTATGTGCACCACTCTTAATACAAAATCAAATAAATAATTACAATGCTCATGATGACATGATGCTAATGACATGAAATGCAGGCTCTATTCTTTAGAGTTGTTACAGCCCTCCCCCTTACAGGAATCTTGTCCCGAGATTCGCGGTCGAGACGACTAAGCGATGGTGCTAAAGAACTCGGGGTAGTTTGATCGAAGAAACTCTTCACGTTCCCAAGTAGCTTCCGCTTCCGAGTGATTACTCCATTGGACCTTATAGAATTTTATGGTTCAATGACGAGTCACTCTATCCTTGGTCTCGAGAACTTTAACCGGTCGTTCGTCATACGTCAAATCTGGTTGTAATCTGTTCTACCTCAGTTGTCGGTACATCCACTGGTGGTTTCAAACATTTCTTCGGTTGAGAGACATGAAATATGTTGTGGATACCGGCCAAGTGTGCTCGGCAACTCCAAACGATATGCCACAGCTCCACATCTTTCGAGGATTGGAAAAGGTCCGATATATCGTGGTGCTAACTTACCCTTAATTCCAAACCTTTGAACACCTTTGGTAGGAGATACTTGAAGATAAACTTGATCTCCAACCTTGAATACCAACTCTCGGCGTCTTTTATCGGCATAACCGATCTGTCGAGATTTAGCTCTCTTGAGATTCTGCTGAATGAGGCGAACTTGTTCCTCTCGCATCTTTTACTAGGTCTGGTCCGAAGATCACTCTTTCTCCGCTTTCGGACCAATTCGGAGGAGTGCGACAGCTACGTCCATATAGAGCTTGGAACGGTGACATGCCGGCACTCTCTTGATAGCTGTTATTATAGGAGAACTCGCCAAAGGTAAACACTTCTTCCAATCTTTACCATAGGTCAAGACACATGCTCGAAGCATATCCTCGAGATATTGATTGATCCTTTACGTCCGTCCGTCCGTTTGAGGATGATATGCTGAGCTTCGTATTAACTTGGTTCCCAAAAATTCCTGCAATTGTTCCCAGAATCTGGAGACAAATTGGGTTCCTCTCGTCCGATATAATGGTCTTCGGCACTCCATGCGGACAGAGAATTCGAGCAATGTAGAGTTCTGCATACTTCGCGGCGGTGTACCGAGTATGTACCGGTATAAAGTGAGCAGACTTCGTCAACCTGTCCACAATAACCCAGATTGAGTCATGCTTTCGTGGACTTAGTGGTAACCCAACGATGAAATCCATGCTGATGTCTTCCCACTTCCATTCAAGAATACTTAAAGGTTGTAAGGGTCCTGCTTGCTTCAAGTGCTCGGCTTTGACTTGTCGACGGACATCACATTCATTGACATACTTGGCTATTTCTCGCTTCATGCGTGTCCACCAAAATCTTTGCTTTAGATCTTGATACATCATGTTGGTTCCGGGATGAATAGAATACTTGGACATATGAGCTTCATCCATAATCCTCTTGCGAAGAGGTTGATCCTTTGGTACAACCAATCGATTCTTGAACCAAATAGCTCCCTCACTATCTTCTCGGAAGCATTTGACTTCACCTTTCTTGAGTCACCTTCTTATATGTCCCATACCAACACTTTTCTCGTTGGGCTGCTATTACTTCCTCCCGCAAGGTAGGGATAAGAGCTATATTTGTTAATGTTCCATACGGGATAATCCGAAGATTTGGCTCCTCATTTCTGGGTGAAGATGTTTGCGCCACGAGTTGAGCCATGAGGTTATTGCCATGAACCTTGCGACTGAAAGCATCGGCTACCACGTTTGCCTTGCCAGGGTGATAGTGAATCTCCAGCTCATAATCTTTGATTAACTCCAGCCATCTTCGTTGGCGCATGTTCGAGTCAGCTTGAGTGAAGATGTACTTGAGACTTTTATGGTCCGT
The DNA here is from genome assembly GCA_031894775.1 of Chloris gayana. NCBI lineage: Eukaryota > Viridiplantae > Streptophyta > Magnoliopsida > Poales > Poaceae > Chloris > Chloris gayana. Next base: position 1,318,294 of record JAUNZO010001252.1, read on the forward strand.
GTATAGGTGTACTAAATTCCCCAAGAGGTAACGTCTCCAATTCTTTAATGCAAGTACTACTGCTGCTAGTTCCAGATCATGGGTAGGGTAGTGTTCCTCATGACACCTTAGCTGTCGAGATGCATAGGCAATCACTCGTCCTTCCCGCATTAGAACACACCCCGATCCTGTTCCCGATGCATCGCAGTATACATCAAAAGGTTTTGTCGGATCCGGTCGAGCAAGTACGGGAGCGGTTGTCGGTAATTCCCTTAAGGTTCGGAAAGCTTCTTCACACTCTTGGCTCCATACATACTTCTTATCCGTCTCTAATAATCTGGTCATTGGTTTGGCGATCTTCGAGAAGTTAGGAATAAACCTTCCGTAATAACCAGCCAATCCTAAGAAGCTTCTAATCTGCGAGACCGACTTCGGCGGCTCCCAAGCCATTGCGTCTTTAACCTTGCCGGGATCAATCGCCACTCCTTCAGCTGATATCACATGACCTAGGAATGGCACTTCCTTCAACCAAAACTCACACTTGCTGAACTTAGCATAGAGTCGATGATCTCTCGATCGCTGCAACACCACTCGTAAGTGATTAGCATGTTCCTCTTCCGATTTGGAGTAGATCGGGATGTCGTCGATGAATACCACGACAAACTTGTCTAGCTCCGGCATGAATACGGAATTCATGAGGTACATGAAGTGTGCTGGTGCATTAGTCAATCCAAAAGACATGACCCGATACTCATAGAGTCCATATCTCGTGGAGAATGCGGTCTTTGGTATGTCCTCGGTTCTTATCTTAATCTGGTGATACCCCGAGCGAAGATCGATCTTGGAGAAAACTTTAGCTCCCATCAATTGATCAAACAAGATATCAATCCTTGGAAGAGGGTACTTGTTCTTGATGGTCACGGCATTCAAAGGCCTATAATCCACACATAGTCTTAGGGTTTCATCTTTCTTCTTCACAAACAAGGCGGGGCATCCCCACGGTGACGAACTTGGTCGTATATATCCTTTATCCAATAACTCCTGTAGTTGCACCTTCAACTCGCCAGCTCATTCGGTGGCATTCGGTAGGGCCTCCTTGATATTGGTGCTGTTCCAGGCTGTAATTCTATCTTAAACTCTACTGCTCCGTCCAGCGGTAGTCCTGGTAAGTCATCCGGAAAGACATCCGGGTACTCACGGACTATGGGTAAATCTTCCAGACTTTTACTTACCACCTTATTAACCATCGGCAGCATAGCTCCGGAAGAATTTAAGAGTAAGCAATCTCGTCCATGAACAGGGGAGTTCGGATATACGGCTCAAGATACTATATCCAATACTGTCTTATGGAAATCCATCCATTGCATGCCAATAATTGCATCTAACCCTTGCCCATCTAGTATGATTAATGAAGTAGGATAAACCTTGCTACCCAATCTTAATGGCATATTGGCAGCTGCTTCATTGGTAAGAATTTTACCCCAGGTGTTGAAATAATATGTGTCCATGTCAACTTAGATGGTGTGATGCAATGCTTATCAATATATGTCTTGCTGATAAAATTATGCGTAGCTCCCGAATCAAATAAAACCATAGCAGGATGTTCAGCGATAGAAAACATACCCGCTAAGATTTGTCCTCCTTCGGGTAGCTCCTCGGCCGTAGTAAAGTTGGCACGGCCGGTCTTCACTTGTGTATTCTTAGCTGGTGCCCTCTGCTGGTTCTGCGGCAGCCCTTGAGGTCCGGGTGCATATGGTGCCTTCGAGGATATGGACAAGCTGCGGTAATAATGTCCTGAACGGCCACGGTTGAAACATGGCAGTCCATTCTGCTGCGGAGCTTGACCTATCGGTCGGGGATTCCGGAAGTTCTGTTGCTGATATGGCGGTCGATACTGATTCGGCCGCTGCTGCTGTGGTTGCTGGAATGATTGTTTCTGCTGGTAGAAATTGGGACGAGAGGGGTTATGCTGATAACGCTGACCTGATGGTGCAGTGTAAACCAGCCTGTACTTTGATGGTCCCCCACTTCCTTGTCCCGTAGCCGGCCTCTTCTTGTTCTTCTCCGTCCGATGAAGACGGATAGAGTCTTCTAGTGCAATCGCGTCACTCACAAAGTCGGTGAAGTCTGTCGGTCTTGTTTAATACCAAGCGAGACCGTAGCTTGGTACTCATTCCTTCCTTGAACAGGTTCTTCTTCTTAGCATCTGTGTCCACATGTTCCGGAGCATATTGAGCAAGGCGATTAAATACCTTGGAATAGGCGTGAACATTCATATCTCCTTGCTTCGATGAGAGAAACTCCTTTCTCTTCGATTCATTAAGCCTTCGGAATATGATGCTCCCCGAAGGCTTTAGTGAATTCTGCCCATGAAATTTGATGTCCTGGAGGAAACATTGCCTTGTAGTTTGCCCACCGGGCTCCAGCAAATCCTTGCAATTGTTGAGAAGCAAAGAGGGTCTTCGATGATCGGTGCATGGAAACAGCTCTAGCTTCGACTCAATGGTACGAAGCCAATGATCAGCTTCCAAGGGTTCCCCGCATCCGAGAAGATCGGAGGGCGAACCGACAAGAAGTCCGAGAAGGTCACCCTTTCCTCCGGTGCATTGCGACCCTGGTGACGTTCTTGTGGAGTCGTGTTACGAACCAATTGCTCCAACAATTCCCGCTGCTCCGCGCGAGAATCCAGATCTTGCAGCGATGGCCTGTGCCAAGGTCGGGGGTGGTGGTGGTGTTCCCGCCCGCGTTGAGAACTCTCGGGCTCATCGCGTCTCCTGGTTCCAACCATTCTGTCCAAGAAAAATTTACGTTAGACATCTTCATTCCAACATAATAATTGGGAGAAACAGGAATACGTAGATGAGAACTCCAATCTTATGCATCAATCCATCTTTATTAAAACACCACCAAATCCAGGAACACATGTTTACGTTACAACGATTCTATGGTACACTCATGCGTGATTACATCACGCCCGTTATTTAACTAGCGCCTAATGTACATACTAGCTTCCTCCCTCGCTACTAGCTAGCACTCTACTACTCGTCACGAAACCTGGAAGTCACTTCCTGGCTCGCAGAACTGCCCGCCTCGGATTCTGCATCCTCCCGTCGTGGAATCTCCGTGAAGTCTATGACTGAATCCACGTCCATTATCTCTTCGGGATCCTCCTCTTCTTCTTCGGACTCAGCCTCCATAGGATTTTCCTGTGCTACTAATCCGTCTCCTGGAGGTTGTTGTCCTATTGCTACATCCAGCATCGCATTGTGTGCTTGCAATAGATCTTGCTCTAACCGAGTGATCGGTGCTCGTGCGTTTGCTAGTTGCTGATCCTTAAATTGAATCTGCTGCTCCTTGTTTAGCAACTGCGCCTCTCTAATGGCTAACAACTCCTCCTTTTCCTGCAGCTGTCTCTTCAGCCGACTACCCGGACATCCTCCCTTGATCCTCTTACTTCACTCACACCCGTACTTGTGCTGTCCATCTCTATGAAGAAGTAAGAGCATCGGATACAAGTAGAAACTAATTCCTAATATTTCAGCACATTTATTTATTCTAACAACTGCATATATATATTACTACTACTTCCTTGCCATTAGTTATTGTTGGTACAAACTCAAACCCACTTCTCGTACACTCCCCACTGCCCAACCTCCGCTAGTGCCCTATATACATCCGACCTATGTCAGCAAAATGTGGCTACCCTCCTACATTAGTGGAAACACAACACAACTAAGCCGACGGCGCGTGACTGTCGCCGTCCGACGCGACGTCCCCAGCTGGCGAAGCGGGTGGTGGCTCGTAGTCCATCCCGGAGACCTCCTCGGCGTCGTCCGGTGGACCCTGCTGCTGCTGCTGCTGCTGCTGCAACTGCTCAAACTCCTCAATCAGGTCGTCGTGGTCGTGGAGCAGTGCGTGGTGTGCCTCAGCTAGCCCGTCGTGCTGCATCCGTAACCGACCCAGCTCGACCTCTCTTGCGACCAGAACCTCCACCAAGTGGTTCCGCTGTGCCGTCACCATCTCTGCCCGTAGCTCGTGCTCGTCGCCGCTGCGCGGGCGGCGTCTCGCTCCTCGGTCATCGCGGTCAGCTGCTCGTCAAAGGCGATGACCGCCTCACGGTACTCGTCACGAGCGTGGGCCACCTCCACTATCCGTGCCTCCAGCTCGGCGATCCCGGCGTGGGACCTCCGAACCTCCCGACAGTCCACTCGACAGCGGTGCTTCCAAGCACCCAAGCTGTCGGTCCCGACTCGGGTCCTCGGCTCCAAGCCGTGAAGCTGCTGCTCCAGCTCGGCGACACGTGCAGCTCGTGCCTCCTCCTCCTCCTGGGCGCGCTTCCTACCGCGAGTGACCGGCATCTGCAGGGAACATGTTTAAACAGAGTTAAACACTTCTTCCCACAGACGAAAATGAATGGAAATACTTACAAAGTACTACGAACTAGCTAAGTACATACCCAAGTATTTATTTAGTGCAGAAATGACATGATGCATGTTCGTGGACTAACTACACGTATCATCGTAATAAAACTACGACGAATAATTAGCACTTCCCAAAACCCAAACGGCGACCAGTTAATAAAAATCTAACTATTCTACATCCTTATAGGCTCCGTACTCTCTCGTTGTCTATCGTATAAACGCATTAAGTTTTGAAAATAGACTTGTAATGATGAGTCGTGACATCCCCTCCGGGACACCCAGGAATCGGAACAGAGGAACACTCGACGAAGCGAGTTACAACGAAACATCATCTCATACAAGTCAGAATATATACATCATGGTATAATACAACCAGGTTTTTAAAATACAACCATTCGCGCAGAGGAATATAACATTATTGAAATTTAACATCCTACGAGTAACCAGCGGAAGCTTATCTATCATACAACTCAAAAGACTTCACGAAACAACGTGATGCACCGAGCCCTTCGTACATCACGGTCCTCTCTCCTCAAGGTGTGGGGATACGTTCCCACCGAAGGGAACCTCCCTCCGGACATTGCTCCTCCTCGGGAAAACCGCCATACAAGTCGTGAAAATACGACTCGTTCCCCGAAATGGCAGCGAAACAAACCCCGAGTACTCTAATACTCAGCAAGACCGACCCGTCAACATGGCACGCTAAGGCCGACGTCTAGGATGCAAAGGCTTTCTGGCTGTGGGGTTACTCCTTTGCGAAAAACAGCGTAAAAGGGTGGGTCCTTACTTTCGGTATTTTAGCTCGGTATTAAGTTCCTTAGCCTTGAGGTTTGCAACCTATCACTATTGCAACCAAGTTTGCAAGACAAGATAGTATAGATCATTTATTCTTTCCTTCCTCATCTTCATCTTTCAGCATTTACTACGATGTGACGAGCTAAACAAGCGGTACTCATTACCGCAAGGGACAGCGATTCGACGCATACGCACCACACCGGTCGTATACGACAACCTTTCCCGCTAGCACCTGACAGCAGACTAGCCATTTCCAACTCCCCGGAAGTATGGCGACGCCACGACTTCCCTCGTGGTCGACCCATCTCCCTCCCGTGAGACTATCCTCTCACCGACAGCCGAGTAAAGAGAGCCGGCTACGCTACATCTCTCGGGGCGATAGGGTACATCAACTTGCTGGTCCCATGATACCAGCATGTAGTGCGGTACGTTCAAACTTGTTCAACTAAGCCGACAACGGTACGGTCCTTGATCGACACAGACGGGGCTACCACCTTGCAAGACCTCATCTCCGTCTTGCCCTTTCTCCTACGGGGCCCGTCCGGTCTCGGCTTTTATCAACTCTCATCATCTTTAACGTCAACACAATTCTCTTAAAGCCTCCATGCTTTAAGTGCCCTAACCAGCTACCGTTGCCATTATGAATTAAGCTTAGCCTCTATTGAGCTACCTGTACCAAGTATAGAATAAACAAACGGAAACCTACCATAATGCATCTAGGGTGTCAACCAAACCCTAACACCTAATGCACAAGCATAACTGTACTATGTGATAAAGTAAAATATTTAAAAACATATGTGGGATGCACCGGGCTTGCCTTGAATTTGTTCGAAGTTAGTCTCCTCGGTGGCTGGGTCGACTTCGAGATCCCCGGCTCCCGACTCGCCCTCGGTGGAACCTCGATCGCTTCGGAACCTAGTCGACCAATAATACGTCGCGAATCACAACCATGTATGCATAAATGAGGATGATATGATCCTGCAAAAGTTTGGTTAATCTTGTTCATCAATTAATAATATTGATTAATTAGGTTCAGTAATTCACAATTACCATTTAATGATTTATTATGTTTAGGCATTAACAATTAATCTTGTTTAATAATTAATAAATACTCATGTTCATTAAGCAATACGTAACGATTGATCATGCTCATTAATTATTGCTTAATCCAGGTCATTACTTAAAAATTACTTATTAATCATGTTCATTAATTAATAATTAACCAGGTTCATCCATTAAAATTAACCAAGCTTTTAAACAACAATTATAAATACTTAACGACATGTGAGCACATTTAAGCTCTTAATTTGGGATCACATGAAATGATGGTGTTTATGTTTAATGTTGGAAAACTAACTTAACAAAAACTTTTGTCTGCAGTATCTCTAATTTTTAAAGAAATTTATTTGTCAAAAACAATTAATAATTAGCATAAAATAATAGGTTATATTAACTTAATTAAACTATTAAATTATAATTTCTCAAAATAGATATTTGAATACATAAATAAATAGAGAATAATTTTATGAACCCAAAGAACTTTGTTTGACATTTTTCCGATTTTTCCTAAATTTTCTACGAATTTTCGAAGTTTGAATGAGATCCGAAAATGGATAAATTCAAAAAGGAATCATGAGCCATTGGGCTGAAATGGTCAAGCCCATCCGGCACCCAGGCCCAGCTACTCAGCCCGGCCTAGAGGCCCGCGCACGGCCCAACTCCAGGAGCACCACGGCCATGGTCGTGGTGGCCGAGCGCGGCGGCGCTTCGCCGGAGTTGACCGACCGGCGGCCATCCGCGACGGGAATACCACCATAGGGCCAGCTCGACATGGAAAACACATGGGTGGAGTCACCGGCACCGGAAGATGACCGGAGCGATACCGGCGGCGAGAGGCGGACGGAGAAGATGTTTGGCGACGTCGTGTGTTCACCGTGGTTGACCAAAAGACGAACGGCTTCTTGCTTGGGCTCCGGAAGATCATGGAGAAGGCCGGCATCGAGTTTTTGTAGCCCAAGAGTGGCCGGAACATGGCGCGCACCGTGAGACCGAGGCGTCGGCGCACGGAGTTGGAGAAAAATTTGTTAAATTCCGGCCGGACCATGGGAGATAAGAGGGGATAAGCTGCTAGAGGGTAGAGGAGGAGATTGCGCAACCTTGTGAAGCGGAAAGAAGAGACATCACTCACCGTGGAGGAGGAATTTGGGGCGCGGTGGCCGCTACCCGGTAGGGCGCTCCGGGGAGAACGGGCTTCGATCCTCGATCCCGAGGCGGAAGCGCTCGATTGGACAACATGGGAAAGTTCCGGGGGTTCTTGCGGATCGGTGGGTGGGACCGGTTCACCGGGGAACCGCCGGAGGCGGCCGGGCGGTGGGAAACCGGAGAGCGCGGTTGTGTCCGGGTGAGGAAAAATTGAAGAGGAAAAGGAGGGAGCTCGGCCCCGGTTTTATCCCCATGTCCCGAGTGGAGGCGGTAAGTAGCAGCCAGCTGCGTGGTGAGGAGGGAGGGGAACACGCGGCCTGGCGGTGCCAGCACGGCCTGGTCGAGCGGCGGTGGAAGGCGGTTCAACCAGAGAGAGGAAGAAGAGGATGACAGTGGGGCTGCGGCGGTTTTACAAAAACACCCCTCGCTTCGGTTTAATTGGAAAACATACTTCCGGCACTCGAAAAATTCTGCGAAAATTCAGGGAGGTATTTGAAATCATTTTAAACCTTTTTCTTTTTAGGTCCAGGTTAAGATTCGAAACTGTTTCCGAAATAAAAATCAAAGCTAAATTAATCAAAGAAGCTTTGTTTAGTTCTTGCATTTATTTTTGCAAGGCAAAATAATTCCAGGGAATTTTCATTAATCTTTATTCTATATGTTTAAGCATTGGAATTTATTAATTACAACTTTTCTTCTTATTTTATTTCTTTTTAAGCACTTCTTTTATCCTTTAGCTACTTGATATTTTATGTGCACCACTCTTAATACAAAATCAAATAAATAATTACAATGCTCATGATGACATGATGCTAATGACATGAAATGCAGGCTCTATTCTTTAGAGTTGTTATAATAACCATAGAGGACGTGGTGCTGCAATTGCGGGGTTCGAACGTGTTGTTCAGGAGCCGGATCGACGTCTGTCATATCTTCGCCAAATCAAGAGTTATCCGAACCTTTCGGAAGATCGGGACCCTAGACCACATCACGAGCCAATCGGCACCAACCTCGTGTCGATCAACACATTCCATGATTTGCTAGATTCCGACTCCTCTACGTACCTTGTCCATATAAATATTTGTAAAAACCATAGAGAGAGAGAGGGAGGGAGGGAGGGACACCAAACTCATGAGTTAGAGCCACCGGGGCTTTGCCCCGTCATAATATACCTCTAGTTGAGCTTCAAGAACCATTGGTCTTAGAGTTGATCGATCAAGGTAGGCCTTCTATATGGTGATGTATCCTACACTATGTATCTCAAAGATGATCGAATATGTTGATGATGGTTATAGTAATTTGTTGATCTTGATTCTATGATCTTGCATTCCAACTGTTTAGTTGAAGGATAAGTATTTAGATACTAACTTAATCGTGGTGATTCGGTTAGTACTCGGGTCCTGTATTGATTGTAATTACTTGATGATCCTATATGTGTGGTTTAGTTGTGACAGAGCTAAGTAGCGCAACATATTTAGATAGTTAAGTAGGGTAATATTCTTGCGCGATTAAGGGATCGCTCTCGGCAGCAATAAATCGGGGTCTCTCGAAAGGTGAGTGATCTTTTTCATTAAAGGCTTTCATTGATCTAAGTAATTATGCATTATCATGCTATCCAATTAGACTTTCTGGTTACCATCTCAATTAGTAGATATCTGGTTACTCACATGGCTTTATTTAGGATAATTAAGTTTCTTGAAGTCGCTAGATTGCCAACATAGTCACTACGCCGATCGGCATAGAAATCAGCCATGCGTCGATCGACACTAGAGCGCTGATCGGCACCAACACCTTCAACCTGCAAACAACGAGTAACTTAATTAGATCTTTTACTGTTAATAATATTTAATTCCCATTAGTCTCTATGAATATTGTTTGATGTATTATTATCTAGTTATTCTAATTTCTTTTTCTTGTTTCTTTGTGCATATATCCTATTGAGATCAACAAAACAGGTATGGACGGTCCTATTTCAAATAAACCCTCTGATTACATTGATTGTTGTGGTTACGAAGGCCACAAGCAACGAGAATGGGGCCAGCCCAAGGTGTCCCGGAGATTTTATGGGTTGCGGGACTGCGTAGACCCTTGGGCTAGGCCTACTGGAGAAGAACAGAAAGACTACGAAGGACCTTGGAGTGTAAACCGATCACGATGGAGTCACGAAGGACCCCATGAGACAACTTCCATTTCTGTTACAGTCGGGTTACCGGGAGGAATCGGTCGATGGTGAGATGGGCTGAGAGTATTTATAGTCCATACTCTCAACCCTAATTCCCCCATCAGCCCATACAAGTTACACTTATGCCCCTCCTATCCTACTCACTCTTGGGCCAAATCCTTCCTTCATGTGCTTGCTGGGCCTTGGTTGGGCCGAATCCTTCCCACCAAGTGCTTCCTCCGGGCTTTGTGGTGTTTGCTCTAAGTCCTTGATGGGCCTTGTTTCCCTCCGGGCCGGCCCACCGGGGTAAGGTGGTGATCCTCCCCCAACAGTAGCCCCTCACGGGTGAGCTCCGCCTTCGGTAGGACCGAAACCGTGATCCCGAAGGATCTCCACCTTAGCCCCCCCCCGCCCCCTTTCCGGGACTGTCCGGAGGCGCCCGGTTTTTGCGATGTCTTCAGCTTTTCTTCCCTGCAATGCTTGAGGTATGAAACTGCACGGTAGAATTCAAGGTAAGGGCTTCGTTTTGCGCCCTTTGGAATAACACTCGAGTTAACGAAAGTTTCACTTTCAAGGGTAAGAAAACGAAGGTGGATCAAAACAAAGACACTTCTTTATTATCGTTTTGAAGCCGGTTACGGTTGGACTGAAGGACGCTACCAAAAAGGGACAAAGAAAGAGTAAGGGGTGACGCGTGCTGGCCTTTAGACCATCCTCAAATGCCACGGTTAAGCCAACCAAAAGGGTTCCTTTGTCTTGAAGGAGTGCTCTTGGCCGCCCGCCTTCGGAGGATACCGGTGACCCTTGTGGGTCACGTGCCGCGAGGAACTAGTCACTCGTCATCAAGGGATACCCTTAGCCGACCAAATGGTCTTGCTTAGGCGAAGACCGACCTTGGCTTTGTCTAGCTACCGTGACGACCTTGGCAGCCTCGGCCATCCGAGATAGGTCCTGAGATCTTCGGGGTGTGACAATAAACCCTCAAGTTCTGTTAGGAGACCTTTACCATGACGCTTCGCTGAATACAGCCCCGAGTACCACCGCCTTCGGAAGGTTGGCGGGCTCGTGCCCTCGGTGAAGTCGCTTGGTAAGCGCGTCGCACACCCTTTGAAGTCGATTGGTGAAGCGCGAAGCCTATGGACCTCTGTCCTTCGGGCTTGCTTTGATCGCAAGCCGAAAGGCCCGGCGTTGCATCTTGCTAGTACCTAGAAGAGCTAAAATATTGTTGTGTGTTTTCAAAGTGCGATGCGTTGGTCCCTTTATATAGGCTCCATCGCTGCCTACGTGGCAGGGGGAATCCAATGAAGATAAGATTGCGTATCGGGTTGGTTGGAGGGCGTTGTGCCACATCAGCACCCTTATCCTTGGACATCCTCCACCCTATCCATGCACTCGTTACTTGGTCCTGTACTGATTTTGTTTTGTCTCTCGCTACGGTGGCCTTGTCGTTTTGTGCGATGGCCTCACCTATCGTCATACTCGTGCTATTAGCCATATTGTCATTGCGTATCTAATAACTATGCTCGAAGAAAATTTGTTTGTCGAAGGCGATAAGTATGCAAGGAGCCTAAATTATTCATGTGCTTCCACGAAGGGCCTTGTCCGAGTTAGTCTCTGCTCGAAGGCTTGTTCTTGCACCTTTATTAAGGACGTTTCCCAAGAACAAGCCACGTTGATTGGCAACCGGTGTGGTGAATAACGCGCTAGCCATTATGCAAAGTAGGTTGGCGCAGTTTCCTAAAGGACCGCCGCGTTGACTCGAAAGTTACACGTGTAGTTACGGTTCGGTGGGGTGCGTGCTCGCTTGGAAGCGGAACAAGCTGCTCACATAGTAGGCCCTCTTGCGGACGGTTAAAGATCCATGCGATATTCACGCGACTATGGCTCCTCGAAATGCGCGTCCACTCTTGAAGAGGCGTGACTGTTCATGAAATGTGCCCTCTTACCCCGGACGCACCGCTTCCAAGACGCCACGTTTTGAATTCCGGAACCCTAATTTTACCGCCTATATAAGAAGAGGTCCCGTGGTGAAACATACCCAGTACTCACTTTCACCGCATCAACTCGCTCACTGCTTCGCTTACAGCTATAGCCTTCGCTTTCCTTTCCTAGCCTTCGTTTCGACGCCTTCGTCACCAACCTTCGCTATGGCCAAGCATCGCACCGGCCAACGCATTGGGCTGAGCAACACGAAGCCTCCCGGTTCCTATCCGGGAGCCGAGCATCGTGACCGAAGCCCGGCTAGACAAATGGGCTATCGAGCACAACCGCTTCGCTCGGGATCGGGCGCACATCCCCGCACCGGAGGAGACAACTCCCATGGTGCGTCCTGGTCGCCTCATCATCTTCGCCAAGCTGCTCGAAGGAGGTCTTCGGTTTCCCTTGTCCCCGTTTGTGGGAGAGGTGTTGGATCTCTTCGGCTTGGAGATTCAGCAGATTACCCTTAACGAGCATGATCCGGCTAGCCATCTTCGAGTGGGCCTTCCGGATGGAAGGGGCGGTGCCTTGCGCTAGGGCCTTCGCCGTAACTCATCGGGTTACTCGGCGACCTTTGCTGAGCCCACTCGGAGATCACATGTGGCTGAGCTTTATGTGTGTGGCCCTTCGCCCTCGCGATGGCATGGAGCACCTCGTGCTCGCGAAGGCCTATAAGCCGCATTGGGGCAAGACCATGATGCACAAGTGGTTCTACTATGATCAAGATGCCAACCGCAACCTGCATTCCCTTCATACGGAGATCAGCTACATTGGTCTTCCCGACGTTACGGTGGATGCCACCGTACAAAGGCGCATCGACCTGCTGCAACGCATCGCCCGCAAGGCGTCCATGAGGGACTTGTGCGAGGAGTTCCTTACAATGGGGATCGCGCCTCTTCGACAAGATTGGGGTTCTGTTTTTGCCCTTAACGCGGCTGGACAGCCCCTGAACTTTGATGTTAATTTGTTTCCAGGTAATGATTGTGATGAGCTCTTCGTTTCATAATTTACTTGCACCGCCTCTTCCTCTAATTTTACTTACTATAATATTCCTTCCGGAGCCGACTCTCGAAGAAATCGAAGAGCGCTCGTACTATCTCCTTGGCGGAGTGAAAGCCGACGAGCTGGCTCGCATAGAGGCATGCGGTCGGACCAGCCGTTTGAACCGGGTGTTCCTGCTAAAACACCGGGGACTATTTTGCCTCCTCGAGTGGTTGCACCAAAGGGAGGACGGCGCAAGCGAAGGAGCTTCGTTTCGCTTGTTTCCGATGATGACGAAAGTGATGAAGAGGCTGAAAATGCTTCCACTGCTGAAGATGAAGCTGCAGGTGCCGCACCCGAAAGGCACCCCCAAGCGCCGAGCGAAGCGCGTGAAGACCCGGTTTTCAAAAACCGTTCTTTCCACCGTCCCCGAAGGCAACGGGGGTGATGCCGACAACAAAGCGGAAACAGGCGAGGTGGCCGCCGGTGGAGCTTCCAATACCCCGCGGACATCCGCTTCCACGACCGCCCTTCACACAGCCTCCTCTCGGCTGCCATCCAGCCGACAATACCGAAGGGACCACCGCCGTTCCCAACATGGGATTTGGCGTTGGCTCCTTGAGCTTCAACTACTCCGACTCCTCATCCTCTTCCTCCGAAGACGAAGATGAAGAAACTCGAGATGAGGAGCCACCTTCGGAGGAAGAAAGAGAGAGAGCCAACACTCCTGTCCCGGCCGATAGGGAGCTCGGCGCTTCGCCTTCGTCTCGGCCCCGAGTTGTTGACGAGGCTCATGAGCGCCGCGTCGCTCACGTTCGGGACGAAGGAACGTCGGCCCTTCCTTTTACTTCGGCAGCGAAGAGGATGCTCCAAACGAAGGCGCCCTGAGCCATGGGGCTGGGAAGGGTTTTATGGGGGTGCTTCCTCGCGGGATAGCCCCTCATAACATTGGGTCTTTTTTCCAGCCTAATGACTTTGAGGATGGAACTTCGCTTGCCACGGACTTGAGTATGATGGTCGTATGCTTGATTTATGCCGGACGGATCGCGGCCTACAAGGTGTTGATGAGAAGGAGCTTCGGAGAACCTCTCGCGTATTACTATGAAGGTACTTCGAGTTATTTTGACTTAGCCTAAATATAGAATTGACTTTATTTTTCCTTTGCTTAGCCTTGTTGTTTTCCTTTGTCGGGGCGCTGCTTGCTCGCCGATTATCCAAGGCTTCCCCTTCTACGGAGATTACTGCCTTGAAGGAGCGGCTTCGTGCTTCGATGACGCTCTTCGCCAAGAAGAAGCTAAGTACACCAAGCCGTTACGCGAGCACGAAGAGTTACAAAAGGCTTCTTCGGAGCATGCCGTGGCTCGAGAACGAAGGCTTGACGAGTTGGAGCAGGAGCTTTTCAACGCCGGGGCTACTATTGAAACTCAAGCCGAGGCCCCGGAAACGGCTGAGCAAAACATGCTCGGCGGCGGAGTCCCTTGGGCGAAAAATTGGTAACTCATGAACCGGTTCGGGACTTCCTGTCTTCATTAGGCGTTGTTTGCACCGAACCAACTCATGGGGAAGGGGACGGCCTGGCAAGCCTTCGCTGGATGTCTTCGGGGCTTGCCGCCGCGAAGACCGCTTCGATCCGAGTGGGGCCACCACTCGCGCCCGCGTAGCCTGGACAGCCGCCTTTCGTGTGGCTAAGTCTATTTGCACCTTCTCTTCAAAGCGTGTTAAGGAAGGCGCTCGCGAACTTCGCGAGGTGTGCGGCGCAGACTATGCAGCCTTCAAAGAAGCCCAAGCCGATGTGGCTCATTGCAGACCGGTACTTCGATCGTGAATTCTGGGCATCTTCGGGTCCGGAGCTCGCCCGTTCTGCTGCCTTGGAGGCGGCAAATGCAGAGCTTGGCCGCACCGGCGATACGGCAAATGAAGCCGGGCCCTCCCATGTCACCGCGAGATGAGCCGGTTGATGCGCGAGCCGACCCCGAGAGCATGCCCGAGGTTGCTCGCGAAGGCGAGGGTCCTCCGACCAACAGCCCTCCTTCGCGGCCTCGGGTGTGAATCTTTCCTTAGTATTTTTAGAAGTTTTTATTATTTTTCGTTATGTAACTACCTTCATAAGCGTCTAGCGCTCCGGAGGTATCCTTGTACATAGGTTTTTATGGCAATATATCAACCGATTCGCCTCCATTTCTTTTGCTAGGGTTTTTCTAACTTCGAGGAGAGGCGTGAGGTTCCGGAGGGAGCTATCATTGAGGATGCTCTTCCGCATCGGCTGTTAATTCCGGGGGACTCCGAAGCCCCGACCCTTTTGGGTTAGCGGGACCCAACTTCGGAGGTGGAAACGAAATAACCCGGAAGGGACACTTAGCGAGCTCGCGGCCTTCGTTAACAAGCGAAACGGTAAAATCAAGGCCGCTTTTCCCAAGGTCACCCCGGAGGAGCATGCTGCTCGTCGCGCTAAACGCGAGCGCCTTTGGGCGTCTTTGGGACAAGCACCCGAAACTATGGTCAAGACGGAGCCCATAGATATTTCGAGTGATAGTGACTCCGATCCTCGTAGATGTTGAGTCCCTTCGAGCTCTGCCTTTTCGGCCGAGGGCCGCGCTTCTATTGCTGCCGATTTGGCTAGGCGCCGAAGGAGCTTGAAGATATGGAGGCTGCAATTACTCGTAGCTGTTCCCATTTATCGAGCTAGAGGCCGAGCGCTCACACTTAGAGTCCGAATGTAATTTACCGTTGTAATTCACGAAGGGGCCTTCGGGCCCTCTCTCTCGTAGCTTTGAATAAAACATTATATTTTGTGCACATTTTTGTATCTAAGATAGGGTTTCCATACTTAGCCTTCTCAACGTTACTTTTCCCGAGGCATTAGGCCGTAGTTGCCTAGCATCGAAGTCATGGGGGTTTCCCAGTGCTTCGGGTTCCAAGTTGGGGTTTCCAATCTCGGACTTCTTGGATGAATCTTTCCAAGGCGTTGAGCCGTAGTTGCTCAGCATCAAGGCGTTAGGGTTTCCAAGCATCTTGGTATTATATGTTAAAGCATGCATGCGATTCGAAAGAAATGATTAAAGCAACTTTTTTCATTGATGATAGATAACGTACAAACCGACTTCCCTTGCACGACTCCTAGAACTTGACTCTAAATGAAGACACCTAAGAACTTCTCAAACGACAGCTCCTATGCCTGGACACCTTTTCGAAGGACTTGCCTTGCAACAAAAACTCTTAAACTTGCAACCTAAGGACTCAATCGTGCAAGGGGACAAAGGACCGTACCTTAAACTTAAACATGGCAGCATATTCGAAGGCATGCTTTGTAATTGCCGCTAACCCGCTTGACAGCAGACTTAACCAAAATGAAGGGTAACATCTTTCCGGAAGAGCCTCATATGTAGAACCTCTTGAGAGTATCAGCATTGAAGGTATGCGGAATGGGAGTTCCGTCGAGCTCGAGCAAATGATATGCTCCTTGACGGATAGTCCTGTCAATGACGAAGGGCCCTAGCCATTTGGTGTTTAACTTGGTTACATGTACCGGGTTTCTCCTCGGGACAAGATCCCGGGCGGAAACTCTCTTGGATGGACCTTGGCGTTATATGACTTCTCCATAGAAGCAATGTACTTGTGTAAATTAGCCACAGCCTACAAGCGTGTTTCTTCGAGGAGGTCTTTGGATACATCTTCATCATCTGCTAGAGGCCTTGTAGTACGAAAGGATCCTTTTTCAATTTCCTCGGAGGTTACTGACCTCGGCTCCGTAAAGCAATCCGAAAGGTGAGAACCCGATCGGTCTTGTGGCGGTTGTTCGATGGACCATAGTACATTAGGCAGGACTGCAACCCACTTTCCTTTTGGAAGGCCAACCAAAGCCTTGGAAATTGTTGTGAACACATTGCCATTCATCCACTCAACAGCCCCGTTTGCCCTTGGATTAGTTACTCGAGATTTCACACTTCTTGACTCCAATACCGAGGCAGTATTCTCGGACTTCCTATCCTTCAAACTGCTTGCCATTGTCCAGTGTGATTTCTACCGGTACCCGAAGCGGCACACCACATTTTTCCGGAAGAACTTTCGTACATTCCTAGCCGTGATCCGTACCAATGGCTCAGCTTCAACCCACTTGGAAAAGTACTCAACTGCCACCACAGCAAAACGGAAGCCCCCGGTGCTGCCGGTAGTTCCCCAACAATATCGATGCCCCATCTTGCTAATGGCCAAGCCGGTGGTATTAGCTGTAGCGCCGTGGCTGGCAAATGTGACTGCCTTCCCATCCATTGACACCCCGAACAGGACTCGTACCAAGTCCTCTCGCATCTCGTATGGCTGTTGGCCAATAGAAGCCCTGCTGAAAGCTTTGGCGACCAATGCTCTTGGAGCGATGTGAGAAGAGCAAGACCCTTCGTGAATTTCCCGCAAGAGTTGTATTCCTTCGTGCTGACTAAGACACTTCAGCAATGGGGCACATACTCCCCCTTTGTACAACACTCCTTCGATTATGACATAGCCCCTTGCTCTATGCTGCATCCGCTGTTCCTCTAATCTGTTGGCTGGCGTATATCTTTTCTCGATGAACGCTCGTATTGGGGCGCGCCAATCCTCCGCCACCAAAGCCATGACCTTCTTGGTTTGATTGCTTGGCGATGGTTGCTTGGTGAAGCGTTTCATGCAACACATCCGGCTGAAGGGGACCTTGTCCAGCAGTTGCTTTGGCAAGCAGGTCGGCTTCTCTGTTTTCTGTCCTTCGGATGTTTCTAACCTCGAATCCTACGAAGAACTTGTCCATCTCTCCGACCTTACGGGCATATGCGGCCATTTCGGGTCGAGCGTCCTGTAACCCTTTGCTAGCTGTTCTGCTGCTAACTGCGAATCACAAAACAAGGCCGGTTTTGTGCTCCCAATGTTCCGGCCTTGTCTTAGCCCCAAGAGGATACCTTCGTATTCAGCTGCATTGTTGGTGGTCCGAAAAGACAACTTAGCCGAGTACCTTAGTGTCCGCCCGCTAGGAGATGTTATAATAGCAGCACATCCGGCACCGAGAGACCCCCACGCTCCATCCGTGTAAACTGTCCAAATTGGATCCTCTGGTTCATCCCGACCTTCGGACTCCGTGCTGCCGTTGGGGGTCCATTCAACCAAGAATTGAGCTAGCACATCCGATTGAATTGCTTTCCGTGCGATGAAGGTCACATCATACTGACCTAGTTCCGCTGCCCACTTCAAGACTTTGCTTGGAAGCCTTGTCTGATTTTAGTGCATCTCTCGGTGGATACTTCATAGGTACCAGAATGGGATGATCATCAAAGTACCTTCGTAGCTTACGTGATGCCATCGGGACGGCATACAGCAGTTTTTCAATAATTCCATATCCACATCCGGCTCCAGCTAGTGTTTCCGAGACATAATACACCGGCAGCTGCTTTGCCTCTTGTTCCTTTGTTTGATACACAAGGACCCCACCGACCGCCTTCGAGGCTGCTGCGACGTAGAGGAGAAGCGGAACCTTGGGTGGAGGTGGTTTCAAGGTTGTCGGCTCCACTAAATACTCCTTGAGCTGTTCAAATGCTACTTGATGCTCCTTTGTCCACTTGAAAACCCGTGGCCCCCTTAGTATTTCAAAGAAGGGCATGCTTCGTTCTGCCGGCTTGGAGATGAATCTGCTCAAAGCCACGACTCTTCCGAGTAAACCTTTGCAACTCTCTTATGGACTTTGGGGGTTCCATGTCCAGAATCGCCTTGATTTTTGTTGGGTTGGGGTCGATGCCGGCTTCCGATACCATGTATCCCGAGCAACTTGCCCGCCTTGACTCCAAACATGCACTTGGCTGGGTTTAGCTTCATGCCCACTCTACGAAGGTTTGCAAAGGTCTCAGCTAGATCTTTCACATGATCTTGTTCGACCATACTCTTGATTACGATGTCGTCTATGTATGCTGCTGCATTACGACCCAACCGATCACCGAGAGTGGCCTTGACTGTTCGTGAAAACGTAGCTCCAAGCATTCTAGAGACCGAAGGGCATTCGGTTGTAACAATATGTCCCTCCGGGTATCCGGAAGGCTGTCGGAGGCTGGTCTTTGGTTGCTAGCCGGACTTGATGAAAACCTGAGTAACCATCAAGGAAACTCATCAACACGGCGCCTACCGTGGTGTCAACCAACTGATCGATCCTTGCCGGTGGGAAATCATCCTCCGGGCAAAACTTGTTGAGAGTTGTGAAGTCAATGCACATTCGCCATTGTCCATTTGGTTTCTTCACTAGGACAGGATTAGCTAACCATGTTGTTTGATCGATGGGGCGAACTACCTCCGCATCCAACAACTTCTGCACCTCTGCCTTGAGAATAGCAATTTTTTCTTCTATCCAATCCGTCATGCGCTGCTTTATGGGTCTTACTTTTGGGTCCACATCCGATCTGTGCACAGCTACAGCCTTGTCAATTCCGGGGATATCCTTGGATGACCAGGCGAAGACATCCGCATTGTTTCTTAGAAAACGAAGGAGCTCCGTTTCTCTTTCCTCGGATAACCCACAGCCAATCCAAACAGTCTGATCAGGCCGATCCACACATAACATTGCCTCCTTCGTGCCTTCTTACGGCTGTACCTTTGGCATATACTTGGACGCTGTGGGAAGTTCCGGAGGACCAGGAGTGGCTTCACTTTTGCCAATAACGTTAATGTGTCGCTGCCCCGGGGCCATATCTACTTCAAGCCTCCTTGCCTCAGCCGGATCCCCGTACACCGTGATGACCCCTCTCGGTCCCGGCATCTTCATACAGAGATAGCCATGATGGATGACAGCCAAAAACTTGTTGATGACTCTTTGTCCTAGCAACACATTGTATGGGTATACCATGTCTACTACGTCAAATCCGATATCTTCGGTCCGACTCCCCCTTGTCCGTTGGGCCTAGAGAACGAAACCATGAGAGTGATACAACCCATGGGATGAATTGGCTGTCCTCCGAAGCCCTACAGGGGGTGTACGAAGGTTGTAGGTCCGCCTGAGTGAATCCCATTTTCTCCAAGGTATTCCACAGCAGCTCGTCTCGCTGAACCGCCTCCGTCGATCGAACCTTGTGTACATCGAAACCATGAATGTTGACCCTCATAACGAAGGCATCATCGTGCGGGTATATCATCGGTCTAAAGTCAGCTGCTGAGAAAGCGACCGGTACATCCATCCATTTATGAAGTCCAACCGGCGGACAAGCAGCTACGTGAGATACCTGCCTGATATATTCTCTGCGCTGTCTCTTGGATGGAAAGTCTCTGCTATTCCCTCTCGGTAATCATGAGGATCGTTCCCTTTGATGCTTGGCTGCACGCATATTGAGCTGCCTCTGCCATAGGAACTTGCTGCATTGCCCTTGATCCTGACCGATGCACTTCAGGAGTTCCGCTCGCTGGAGAAGCGGACGATGCCTGCTCGAGCTGCATTGGCGGTGGATAGTGAGCTGGCTGAGCGGCTCCGTAAGACTGAGCATATATGGGTGGAACATAAGGCATGTGGAATGGAAGGGGTGGTGGCGGTGGCGGTGCCTACGAAGGTGTCAGCGGCGAATAA
Organism: Chloris gayana; assembly: GCA_031894775.1. Taxonomy (NCBI): domain Eukaryota; kingdom Viridiplantae; phylum Streptophyta; class Magnoliopsida; order Poales; family Poaceae; genus Chloris; species Chloris gayana. Next base: position 1,338,371 of record JAUNZO010001252.1, read on the forward strand.
TGGCTGGTGTGCATCACCGAGCGAGGGCCTTCATTCTCGCCCCTTCTGTCTTGCTGCGCACATTGCCTTGATCTCCTCACAATTGTTGGTTGTGTGATTTGCCCCTGGCCCATGATAGTAGCAGAAAAAACCTTGAGACCTATTTCCTGAGAAATTCTGCCTCGGCCACCTCCTCTGTTACCACCTGTCCGAGATGACCCCTGCGATTGTTCCGGAGGACGATGTTCTTGCTGCGGGAAGTCCTGTTCCACATTATATACGTTCCCGACATTTTTTAATGGTTCCCTTCATGCCTGAACTCGTCCGGACGCTTCTCCCCCTTCGTTCGGACCGATTGCGCCAACCTGCCTTGGCGTTCCGTATATCTTCCTCGACCCTTACTTGGCCTTCCAAAATCCGGAGCAAATGATCCAAAGTTTGCGGTCGCTTCTCCCTGATCCTCCTTCGGGCTTCCCGAGATATGAAGACCCCTTGCAACAGATTCTATAACGATGGGTTCCGGTACATCGGACACCCGACACTTCAAATGCATGAACTTTTTAGTGAACTGTGCCGGTGTTTCTCCTTCTCTTTGACAACACGCGGCCAGATCTCCGCTGTTTAACTCCTTCGGGTGAGATCCCGGAAGTGCACCGACAAAGCTTTTTGAGCTGCCCCCAAGAGCTGATAGATCCGGCTGGCAGCCTAGAATACCACGTGCTTGCTATGCCTTCTAATGCCAACGGTAGGGCCCCGGCTTTGATGGCATCCCCTCCACCAGCAGACTCAACCGCTGTCTCATACCGTATGAAGAACTCCTTTGGGTCGGTCATTCCTCTATATACCGGAAGCTTGACTCCAGCCAACCGATGTGGCCGGACCGCTGTCTGCAATTCCCCGATTAAAGGCAACGAAGGGTCTATCTCCACTTCCTGTCCAGGTCCTGTAACCACCGGGAGAGCGATCGGCCTTGGTAACGGATCCTCCCGTGGCTGCATCATCTGCCCGAGTCCTTGACTTTGCGAAGACAGCTCCTAGAAGACTTGATGAGCTGGGGCCCTTTGTTCCGGCATGTTTGCTCTCTTGAGAACCTCCAATTGTTTTGTCGGCAGCTCCTGCGTTTTGATGACGGCTGCAAGTCTCTCCTTGTACCCTTCCTCCTGCCTTGCGAATTTTTCCATAGCTTGCTTTCTCAGCTCTCGTTCTTCGATCAATCTCCTCCGATTGTACTCGTGCTTCTAACCGAGCTGCCAAAAGGCTTACGTGCATCTCTCTTCGAGTTTTCTCTTCGGGATCCCCGAGTGGCCTTCGAAGCTCTTCCCTTCGAGTTTGCTCTTCGCGCTCTGCGAATGATCCAGATAATGTCTCCCCTCCGTGTTTGACCTTCGCGCTCAGCATGAGGCCCGGTGTCATCCCCCTTCGAGCATGCCCCTCGCGTTCGAGCAAGGAGCCCCGTGTTGTCTTCCCTTCCAGCTTGTTCCTCACACTCAGCAAGAAGTCTATCATTGTCCTCCCTTCGTACTTGCTCTTCACGCTCTCTTTCCCAGCTTTGCCTTTCCGAGTCCAAACGCTCCCGCTGCAAGCGAGGTCCTCCGGTGCAACTCGCACCGATGCTTCACGGCCCCTTCGGTTCCGGTTGAAATTCCTTCATTGATCGCCCCTCGGCCATGTCCGCTAGCACACCCTCTTGACCAGCCATGCCTCCCGGCTCTGCTACTATGGAACCCGAAGGGTCACCAACCCTCCGACTCCTCGTGTATCCTCCGGCCATAACGAAGGCTTTTCTGTTCGATCCCCACGGTCGGCGCCAGCTGTTGTGGTTACGAAGGCCACAAGCAACGAGAATGGGGCCAGCCCAAGGTGTCCCGGAGATTTTATGGGCTACGGGACTGCGTAGACCCTTGGGCTAGGCCTATTGGAGAAGAACAGAAAGACTACGAAGGACCTTTGAGTGTAAAGCGATCACGATGGAGTCACGAAGGACCCCATGAGACAACTTCCATTTCTGCAACCCTAATTCCCCCATCAGCCCATACAAGTTACACTTATGCCCCTCCTATCCTACCCACTCTTGGGCCAAATCCTTCCTTCATGTGCTTGCTCGGGCCTTGGTTGGGCCGAATCCTTCCCACCAAGTGCTTCCTCCGGGCTTTGTGGTGTTTGCTCTAAGTCCTTGATGGGCCTTGTTTCCCTCCGGGCCGGCCCACTGGGGTAAGGTGGTGATCCTCCCCCAACATCGATGATCTAGAAAGACTTTTTTGCAAGAAGAGGAGCATTGAGAGGAGAAGCAAGTCACTTAGAGATCTAGTTGGAGACGGAGCTTGCCTTGATCTGCGAGCATTGCTTGTAATTGAAGATCCGGAAGAGGTAGGCGACGTCCGGCGCAATCACCACTAGAACTGCCAATGGTTGATCATTTGAGGCCTCAACTAACTATCGTTGTTAAGATGGATTACAACGAGGGACAAGATCAACAACCATATCAATTGGAGAGATACATTGGAATAGCGGCATAATAGCCATTCACAGGTTTTGAAGACCCTAATCAACACTTGCAACACTTTCCGAGAGTTTGTAGCACTTCCAATGTCGGAGGATTGGATACTAACTACACGGCGGTACAATTATTTTCCCCTTCTTTCTAATTGCCCCCTCCCCCCCCCCTAAGAAGTGGTATAATGGATTGGCAATGCAACGAAGACCAGTTGGACACCACTAGCAGCTGAATTTTAGCCAAGTATTTTTTTCCTCCTGGCAAGACGTAAGCTTTGAATAATAGGATCCTAGGATTCACGCAGAATATTGATAAGAGCATTGGAGTAGCATGAGAGAGATACAATGAATATACGAATGCTTGCTCTCATCACGGTCTTACAAGAGGAGAAATTGTTGAGAGATTCTACGTGGGATTAAATAATATATCTTGTCGGCATTTGGATTCTTCTAGTGGAGGTGCGTTCTTGTCAAAGACTCCTACTCAAGCTAGTGAATTGATCAAGTTATTGGTGCAAAACTAGTCTTGGGATTGTGAGACAAGCACGGAAAAGAGGAGCCTCCAACCTTCAAGAGCAATAACAAAGAGTGTGATTGAAAGAGCTCATGAAGAACCCATCATAGATCGTCTCAATGTCATACAAGGAAGATTGGATAATAATCTTCATATTTCCAAGAAAGAATCGGTTAAGCTAGCTGAATCGCGCTCTATGTCGACTCTTAATCTCGGCACTAGAACTACCCGAGTCCCTTAGGAGCGTGGAATTCGATGGGGAGCCGCGTACAGCGGTGCCTGGCGACGAGGCGCGAGAGCCAAGGGGATAAGGGAGGGGGTAGCGGCCAAAGGGGGGCGTGGGCGCGCGGGTCGCACTGGCGGGGCGCGCGTGGGGTGCGGGGAGGGCGGCGGTGCCGAGACGGGGGACGGGCGGCACTGCGGCCGGCGCTCGACGCGCGTCGGGTGCTCGCGGTGTGTGGCGAGGAAGAAGAGGGGGCCGGGGCGTTGGGCTGGGCCGTGGAGTGAGGGAGGCTGGGCCGGGGGAGGGAAAAGGGGTAGGGGCAGCCCGATAGGGATTAAATCCCTTTTTTCTATTTTCTCTTCACTCCTTAGGTCAAAAGAATAAATAATAAATAAATAAAATCAAATAAATTCCAATGAGTCAAATGTAAAATGAAGAAAAATAAAAGTAAAGCAAATAAAATAGAAACAACCAAGTTTGCAAATGTTAGGATTTTATTTAAAAATTCTACGTGTTGTTTTTCCTATGTATTTATTTAGGTTTTAAATTCCTAGTAAATTTTGTAAATGTTTTTCCTGAATAAAATAAAATGATTTATTTGGTGGTTTTTAATTTGGACAAAAATTGGGGTGTTACATCATCCGTGTCCAGATATCGAGGGTGGAGAAGCTCGTGGGGTTGTGGACGGGACCTACCTTACCGGACAAGGAAAGTCCCGATAGCCTTCGAATAGTCTCGATCCCCGCCTCGGGTATAGGGTATTCAAGCTCGTGGTCCTCATGTCTTGGGACGACCTCTTGGATGCGGACACGCACGTACCCCTTGAGGATTTCAGCGTTGTGGATTGTCTACCCTGTTGTGAACGCCCGGCCTGTAGCAACCTTCCTCTTCTTTCCCTTGTATCCAAACGGGGCATGGATCTCACAGGCGAGTATCATCTACAATGTCAGCTGGTCCTGATGGCATGGAACTGGAGGTCGGCATAGTACTAGGCGCGAGCATAGGCATAAACCCTGCACCTCTCTTAGCAAGCATATCTTCCATTTCCTTCGAAGTGCTAGGGTCTGCAGGATTGAATGAACCACGGAGGTTGGGATTCTTATCAGCCATGAACATCGGATATTGTCGTCGCCACTCCATCTTCTCCTTCTCTTCCATGTCTTGCTTGTACAAGGTATGCTTCTTCTACAGCGAGGAGCAGAAGAAGAAGATGAGAATCCTTCTTTCCACGTGGCAGGCGAGGACACTCCTCATACCCGCCCACCATGCTCCTTGCTGTTAAGTGCGTACGTGAGCTGATCTCTATGATACTCGGATTTAAGAGCTCCACTTTGCATCTGCACCTTGACACGACCTTTCAAGTTTTTCAGAACTTCTTCGTCACTCGGGTCGTTCATAACAATACCTTCCTCGGTTTGATTGGAGCGAGCATAGACCCAATTCCTCGCACGCTCCTCGATACCCTCCATTTCATCGGGCTTCCCTTCCAATCTCCTCTTCTCTCGCCATCTCTCTCCGGATGGGAATATTTTTCTTGTAACCGCCCGGACCCAAGCGCGGCATGTACTTGTTCTTCTTGTTGAGCTCAACCATCTTCTCACTAGTCTCCAAGGAAGACTCGCTCGTCTTCTGCTCAACAAACTATCCAGCCGTGCTGACTTATTTTGCCATACTTATGGAAAGGCGTAATATTTTTCTTGACATATTTTGAAGATATTACGTTCCTGTGGTCTGAAACAAATCAATGTCCAAGAGGTTTAAAATGTAAGGCTTTGTTCTAACACTTGATCTACCGATAAATGCAGTCAGTGAAAAGCTCTTAGAACATTATATTTCTCGTACTTTTAGTATCTTCAAATTCTTTGAAAGGCAGGAATTCCCAAGAGTGAAAATATTATGCTATGAGTCTGATTGTATTGTCTCTCGTTGGAATAACTTCATTCATGATGGCAGGAAAAGGAGTTCAGATTTCAGAAGCATATAAGATTGGTGGGTGAAAAAAGCAGGCATTTTCCATTGAACTGATGATGACTTTTGATGGTATATGAGTACATTTTAGTGAAATTCGTCCATAGGGTGTTGTGAAAGGAGTTTGAGCTACTGGAGCATAACACAATGCCCATCGAACTTCATATGACATCCAACTTAATCTTGTTGGATAGCGAGTTACTCCCTATTTTACTAAATTAATGTCGTCATTGACTTTTTCGTGACGTTTGACCATATTCGTCTTATTCAAAAAGTTTCTTCACACTACACCACAACACACTATTGCCCACTATGAACTGTGGGCAAAGATAGTCTATCACTCACTAATTATCTGTGGGCAAATGTTTATCATTTTTGCCACAACTTATCTGTCGGTAATAGTTTCATAGAGCAACTAGTTAACTGTCGGCAGTAATCATTTGACATATAAACTGTCGGCGTAGCCATCTACAATGGGTTATCTTCCGGCGTTGGTAGCGTGGGCTTCTTTCATTGGGTGGCCAGACAACATTTGGCTAGGGCCCAACCCACCTAATTGACTTAACCTGACCCTGCCTGCTCCATTCGCTGCTACCTTCATCGTCCTCTTCTCCACATGCCGCCGCCGCATCCCACGGCCGGACCACCACGATGCCGCCACAAGCGATCGTCGCCGCGGGTTGGGGCGCCGGATGCTGGTTATATGTTATATGTTATATTTCAAGTTTCTTTAGTGATAAAACATATTCTAACAAAATATATGAGATTTTTTAAACTTTATTTGAATAAGACAGATGGTCAAACATAATAAAAAAGTCAACGGCAACATTAATTTAGTAAGGGAGTAGTATCTTCTCGACTGCAAAAGAAGTGTGATGACCGAGAGCATTAGGCTATTTGTAACACAACTCAAGTGGAAGCCCTTCGGTTTGCACTTCCTTGCCCACCTCCTTTGAGATGCCAATGAAACAAAATGTTAGCCTTAGAAATATTAGACCATATAAATGTGAGTATTGAAAGCTACTTGAGACAAAAATACATGAACTTCTAACCATGCAATATTCATATTACTTCCTTGTTTTTTTTATTGATAACTACTCTAGGACAACAATGTAGCCCAAGAAATAAGCTGGAAATGCTGTTTTTTTTTTGTGAAGTGATATAAAGCCTCATGATTGTAAACAAGAGGGGTATCAATTCAACACCAACGAGAATGCCTAAGACGCCGTCACTCTACGAGGCTTTGACGCCCACCACGCGTTCGACGGAATGCCGGAGACGAGCGAGGCCAAGAAATCGATGGCATCCGGCGTCGAGGTCCGGTGGATCAACGCGCTGCCGGGTGGCTTGCTTGATAACGTCCTCGGCTTCCGTCCGGCAGATTTCGCCGTGCGGACCAGCAAGCTCGCCCGGAGCTGGCGCTACTCGTGGAAGTCCATGCGAGTATGCGATGCCGATGCCTACCACAGAGAGAAATGGAAAACGAAGCACCCTTCTTGATTTGATAGTAGAATGATATTAGAAACACCCATACCGTACAAGGTTGGCGAGCGGCCTGCTACTGCTGCGGGAAAAAGGTCGTGAACCACAGCCTCGTAGGACGTGACGCCCCGCAGAACGAGAGCGGGATGGGGCGCGACAGGTCACGGCCGCCCATGGCGGGGGAGGGGAGGAGGAGGAGGAGGGGGAGGGGGTCGGGCGCAGTGGGATGCTGATGGAATTATTGGGTCAAAGCCCATTTATAATTTATATAATTCTTAGAAAATCTCAAAGGCCCATATAGGGATGGTAGGAGTGCAATCTTTAGTACCACATTGCTTGTGGAGGCGGAGGGAGACCAACTTATAAACTTGAATGCTCTTGCCTTCCTTGCAAGTGTGAGAAAGAGAGAAGGAAGACCACACTCGCTCGCTCGCCTCGCCGGGCCGGGCGGGGCGTGGGTGATGGGCGCGCATCACCTGCGTGAATGGTCCGCCAAAATCCGGCACCTTGTCTTGCGGGGACACGGCTTCCTTTTGCACTTTATTTTTGCTACGAGTCCAATTCGTTTTCTGTTTTGGAAACCGACTCGGTTTAGGTTCGCCTAACCCTAGCGGTCTCTCCTATATAAACGTACGGGTGCCGCCGCAGAAACTATCTCTCATACTTACATAGGGTTTTAGCCTCGTCCTGCTGCTGCGCCGCCAAGACTACTCCATCCCGATCGTCGGCGTGCACCGGCGAACGGGAGAGCAGGTCTCCGGAACCAGCGCCTTCAGCGATCCTGCACCGGGAGAAGGCGAATAAGGTTTTTGGGAAGCGCTCTGCGCGACTGCTCGATCGCTTCCACCACGGCGCGCCTTTGTCCCTACCGCGTGAGCCAAGCACGTCGTTGTCTTCGCCGTCACGCTGTTAAACGTCGTTGTCGGGCCGGAAACATATGTACCTTCTACTTGCATTATGTCTTCCAAACTAGCCTTTGTGTTCTATCTCTGCATGATAGTTATGGATAGTATGGTAGATGTGTTAATCTTGATGTGCTTATTAGACCTGTCTAGATCTTGCGTAGACCAGTCTAATTTAATTAGCAATCTGTTTATCATATTCATGATTTATTTCTGAATTAAATTAAAACTGAAAGTGCTTATATTTTCAATAATCCAAAAACCTTATTATAGCCACTTTAGTTTTCTGGCTGGATTTGTGGAGGCACTGAGGCCGGAACATTTTACCGACGTGCACTTCAAGAGATGGCAAGTGAAAGTCACTCTGTGGCTTAATGCCATGAAAGTGTTTGAGGTATCCAAAGACAAACCTGAAGGTACCCTTACTCCTGATTAGGAGAATCGGTACAAGGAGGCCAACACTATTTGTGAGTGCTGTGATTGAAAACCTTGCAGATCATCCGCAAGATGTGTACATCCATCACACAGAACGCTAAAGAGTTGTGGGATGCTCTCTGTGCTGACTATGGTGGTTCCGATGCTGGCACTGAGTTCTATATCATGGAGCGAGTACCATGACTATAAGATGGCCGAAGGCAAATCTGTAGTCGAACAGGCTCATGAAATACGGTGTTTGGTCAAGGAACTCGACATGCTTAAGATCATCTTACCCGACAAGTTAGTAGCTGGGGGCATCATTGCCAAATTGCCTCCTTCATGGAGGGATTTCGCCACTTCTCTCAAGGACAAGAGGATCGACATTTCTGTTTTAGATTTGATCGTGTCTCTTGATATTTAGGAGAAAGCTCGGGCTAAGGATGGGAGATCTAAAGCTGTTGAGGGCAGACCAATGCCAACATGGTGCACCAACCACGGTCGTCTCATGCCAATGGTGGAAAGGGCAAGGGCAAGCACAATAAGCCTAAGCAGACCACTACCTTCAAGATGAGAAAGAACAAGGAAAATGAGGGATGCTTCGTTTGCGGCTCCACTGAGCATTGGGCAAAGAAGTGTCCACAGCACAAGGGGAGGAAGCCTCCTCGGCAGAAGCCTGCGAACATGGTGACCAGTGCTTACACTACCGGGTACGGTAATTTACCGTCTGTATTTTCAGTATTTTAATCTACAAGTTGGTGGCTTGATACTTGGTGCAAATGTTTATGTGTGTGCTGATGCTTCTCTGTTTTCATTTTACCAGGTTGCCCAGGATTCTTCCGTCCTGACGGGAGATGGGTCACATGCTTCGTTCATGGTGTTGACACGGTCGACCTGAAGTTTACTTCGAGAAAGATTGTCCAATTGAAGAACATGCAGCATGTCCCTTCTATCAAGAAGAATCTCGTTAGTGGCTCCCTTTTATGTAGGGATGGTTTTAAGGTAGTGCTCGAGTTGAATAAGGTTGTCGTGTCTAAGAGTGGACAATTTATTGGTAAAGGCTATGTGTGCGGAGGTTTGTGCCGCTTTTCCCTTTCAGATTTGGCAATAAGTCGGTGAACTATATTTGTGATGGTGTTAATGCGAGTGATGCCAATGTTTGGCATTCACATTTATGTCATCTGAATTTTGGTTCTATGTCTCGACTTTCCAGCTTGAATTTAATTCCGAATTTTCCATTTCAAAGGTTCTAAGTGCCATACTTGTGTGCAATCTAAGCAACCTCGAAAACCTCACAAGGCTGATGAGGAGAGACACTTGGCACCACTAGAACTTATACATTCAGATCTTTGCGAAATGAATGGTATATTGACAGAAGGTGGGAAAAGATATTTCATGACTTCGATTGATGATGCGTCTAGATATTGCTATGTGTATTTGTTAAAAATGAAAGATGATGCTCTAAACTACTTTAAAATCTACAAGGATGAAGTTAAAACTCAACTAGAGAAAAAAATCAAAAGAATTAGGTCCGATCGTGGCGGTGAATATTTCTCTAATGATTTCGACTTGTTTTGTGCGGAACACGTTATTATTCATGAGAGGACGCCTCCCTATTCGCCCCAATCAAATGGAATTGTCGAAAGAAAAAATCGCACTTTGATCGACTTGGTTAACTCCATGTTAGACACTGCGGGATTATCTAAGGCATGGTGGGGGAGGCTATATTGACATCATGTCATGTCCTAAATAAAGTTCCCATGAAGAATAAGGAGAAAACTCCATATGAGGAATGGATTGGGAGAAAACCATCGCTCTCTTACTTACGTACTTGGGGTTGTTTGACCAAGGTTAATGTGCTAATCAACAAGAAACGTAAGTTAGGACCTAAAACTATGGATTGTGTTTTTCTTGGATATGCTCATAATAGCATTGCCTATAGATTTTTAGTAGTGAAATCAGAGGTGCCCGATATTCATGTTAATACTTTAATGGAGTCTCGTGATGTTACTTTGTTAGAGAACATATTTCCTATGAAAAATTCATATAGCATGTCTAGATTATCTACTGATGTGATTGCTGAAACTACTCCTCGAACCTGCTGTGTTTTCCGATCATGCTTGAACAAACACTTGAACCAATTAACGAGGAGATATATAGTGAAGCTCCTAGACGGAGCAAGAGACAAATGATTGAAAAATCTTTTGGTGATGATTTCACTGTCTATCTTGTGGATGATACTCCCAAAACCATTATCGAGGCATATGCATCACCGATGCGAGATGATTGGAAAGAAGCTGTACGAGAATGAGATGGACTCTATTCTTTCTAATGGAACATAGGAGGTAATTGATCGACCATATGGGTGCAAACCCGTGGGTTGCAAGTGGGTGTTCAAGAAGAAGCTTAGGCCTAATGGTACTATTGACAAGCACAAGGCTCGGCTTGTGGCTAAGGGTTATACCCGGAAAGAAGGTGAGGATTTCTTTGACACTTACTCACCTGTTGCGAGATTGACCACCATACGCGTACTACTTGCTCTGATCGCCTCTCATGGTCTTCTCGTTCATCGGATGGACGTTAAGACAGCTTTCCTTAATGGAGAGTTGGATGAGGAGATCTATATGGATCAACCGAGATGGTTTTGTAGTAAAGGGTCAAGAAGACAAGGTGTGTAAGCTGGTGAAATCTTTATATGGCCTAAAACAAGCACCTAAGCAGTGGCATGAGAAATTTGACTCTACACTCATATGAGTAGGCTTTTCAGTCAATGAGGCTGATAAATGTGTGTACTACCGCCATGGTGGGGGTGAGGGAGTTATATTGTGCTTGTATGTGGATGACATACTAATCTTTGGAACAAACCTTGACGTGATTAATGAGGTCAATTCTTTTCTGTTCTAAAGTTTTGATATGAAGAATTTGGGTGAGGCTAATGTTATTTTAAACATTAAGCTAATCAAAGGAGAGAATGGGATTACTTTAACGCAAATCCCATTATGTGGAAAAGATGTCTGAGTCGCTTTGACTACAAGGACAACAAACCTTCTTCAACTCCTTATGATCCTAGTTTGATCCTTTGGAAGAATAAGAGAATTGGTAGAGACCAATTGAGATATTCTCGGATCATTGGATCACTTATGTACTTGGCTAGTGCTACTAGGCACGGCATCTCTTTTGCTGTGAGCAAATTGAGTCGGTTTACTTCTAATCCGGGAGATGATCATTGGCGTGCGCTTGAGCGAGTAATGCACTACCTAGTAGGTACTGTGGGTTATGGAATTCATTATTCCGGGTTTCTGTAGTACTAGAGGGATATAGTGACTCCAATTGGACATCCGATGCTGATGAGTTGTATGCCACGAGTGGATATGTTTTCACTCTTGGTGGTGCTGCTTGTTTCATGGAGATCATGTAAACGAGACAATCTTAACGAGGTCTAACATGGAAGCGAGCTTACCGCGCTAGATACAGCCACGGTTGAGGCCGATTGGCTACGTGAGCTCTTGATGGACTTACCTATTGTCGAGAAACCGAGTGCCGGCAATACTGATGAACTGTGACAATCAAACTGTGATAGTCAAAGTGAACAGTTCAAAGGACAATATAAAGTCATCAAGACATGTTAAAAAACGTTTAAAGTCCGTCAGGAAAATGAGAAACTCCAGAGTAATATCGAGTGGATTACATATCATTTACTAAGGTGCTCGTCACGTAATGTGATAGACAATGCATCAATGGAGATGGGTATGAGACCCATTTGAGCTATTCCATAGTGGTAACCCAACCTATGTGATCGGAGATCCTGAAGTAGGATATGGGAAGAACAAGCTATTGGTCGGCTAGAGAGTATCCGTTTAACCTTCTCGAGTAATGATACAATACTCTCAACACTGCATGGCAGGTTGGCGAATGCCTTAATGTATTCTATTGGCTTTAATTAGCGAAGATGCTATCCTGTAGAGCATTCTTGAAAGAATACACCTATATGAGCCCGACTGTTGTAAGGTCGCGATCTGTGAGACTTGGGTGATCTCTATTAAGTCGATGAAAGACCACGAAGTACGACCTATATGCTCCACCCACGGAGTAGCCTACTAGAGGTCCAAGTACCAGTTGTGACTCTATGTAACGCTTGTTTGCACAAGACTTGTAATTTAAGGCATAGTCCATTGTTCAAGTCGTAAACGAGTGTAGCTTATTGTTCTAGGTGGAAGTTCAACTTAATAGTCTCCACTGAAACACTGGTATATTAAACAGTCCTGGTGGGGGATTAATGGAATTATTGGGCCAAAGCCCATTTATAATTTCTATAATTCTTAGAAAATCTCAAATGCCCATATAGGGATGGTGGGAGTGCAATATTTAGTACCACATTGCTAGTGGAGGTGGAGGGAGACCAACTTATAAACTTGGATGCTCTTGCCTTCCTTACAAGTGTGAGAAAGAGAGAAGGAAGACCACGCGCGCTCGCTCGCCTCGCGGGCGGGCGTGGGCGCGGCCGCGCATCACCTGCGTGAATGGTCCGCCAAAATCCGGCCCCTTGCCTTGCGGGCGCGGCTTCCTTTTGGACTTTATTTTTGCTGCGAGTCCAATTCGTTTTCTGTTTTGGAAACCGAAGCGGTTTAGGTTCGCCTAACCCTAGCGGTCTCTCCTATATAAACGTACGGGCGCCGCCATGGAAACTATCTCTCGTACTTACCTAGGGTTTTAGCCTCGTCTTGCTGCTGCGCCGCCAAGACTACTCCATCCCGATCGTCGGCGTGGACCGGCAAACGGGAGAGCAGGTCTCCGGAACCGGCGCCTTCGGCGATCCTGCACCGGGAGAAGGCGAATAAGGTTTTTGGGAAGCCCTCCGCATGACTGCTCGATCGCTTCCACCACGGCGCGCCTTCGTCCCTGCCGCGTGAGCCAAGCACGTCGCTGTCTTCGCCGTGACGCTATTGAACGTCGTCGTCAACTCCTCTACCCCGTCGGTCCCGAAACGTACGTACCTTCTACTTGCATTTTGTCTTCCATACTTGCCTTCGTGTTCTATCTCTACATGATAGTTATGGATAGTATGGTAGATATGTTAATCTTCTTGTGCTGATTAGACATGTCTATTTTAATTAGCAACATGTTTATCATATTCATGATTTATTTCTGGATTAAATTAAAACTGAAAGTGCTTATATTTCCAACAGATGTGGCTGCCTACGGTGGCAGAGATCCGTGACCTTGGCGGCACGCCGATCGACGTTAGGGATCCAGCGGTGCCCTTGCCGGATCCGACCACCTCCCGCCATGGAGAGCTCTGCCCCTCCCGACCGCCACAGCTGCAAGGCGAGATCGGCGGTACCCCTCTACCCATTCTTGCATCCCGCAAGCCCAATCCATTCACATCGGACATCGGAGGGCCTGTGTGGCCTCGGGCGTGCGGGGGTCGCGGCCGTAGTCGGGCGGGGACGGGCACAGGCATGGCCGCACGGTACTCTAGTGGGAGAGAGAAGAAGAAGAGTGAGAGGAAAGAGACCGACAAGTGGGATCCACCCGATGTAGGGGTTTCGTTAGAGTTGAACACCCGTTTTGTAGTAGGACCTCAAATTTTGCAGACTAGACCCGAAATTGAGAGTAGGATCTCGGCTTTGAGGTCTCGCTTGCTGAAGTTGCTCTAAGAGCATCTCCATGAGAGGCCCAAAAACTCTCCCTAAATCAAATAATAGGAGATTTAGTCTAAAAACTCATCTCCAACAGTCTCTCAAAACGACCCCTACATTTAGTTCCCCCTAAAATTTCCTCGCTTGTAGCTAGAAACAGGAGGGAAATCGGGGCTCCCAATCCTTCTATTTGCAAGAGAATTAATGTTGTTGTGGCCCAAAATGCTGACGTGGCCCAATCAACAGTATTCTTGACCATTTTTTAGGGATGACTGTTGGAGGAGGGAAGAAAAATTACCCCTAACAATTTTTTGGGTGCTAACAAAAACATGTTTGGAGGTCAATTTTTTGGGAGCTTTGGAGATGCCTTAAGTGCGGGCTCGAGACCACAACCTAAATTTGACATGTTGCAATCCGGGTCAAAAGTACACGGTGGCAAGTTCTCCCCTCGGCAAAGGTAAAAACTGCATCCATGTCAGCAAATCATGTCTCTAAATCGGGTTGTGATGAAGCACTACTCGCTGATACCTGCAAAGGATTTTTACCTCAGGTTGAGAAAGGTACAGGAGCTGATTTTAGTGCTTCAGAAACACCACACTATGATTTACACTGGTGGAGGCGTCTAAAAAGAGGTTTGGGCATTTCCTCCCATTTGTCGTGGCACGTAGTAGGCACAACCGTTGTTCCTGTTCACCTGGTCACGCCCCTGCATTTCTTTTTCTGCAATCATAACAAACTGGAACAACTTGTTGATAGTACGAAAGTCTTTCTAATCAACAATGTCGTGAATATCACGCCTCAAACCCGAGTAAAAACGACAAATCTGATCCTCTAATTTTTCAACTACACCACAAGACATTAAACCCTTTGAAGCTGACTATAGCACTCCTGAACAATGTTGTTGCCTTGTTTTAAGCGTGGTAGTTTGTTATGAATTTCTCTATGAAAAGAAGGAGGAACAAAACAATCATGCATTTCTACCTTAAGTTCTTCTCAATTAGTAGGTAAATCAGTTTGAACTGCGAGACCACACCACCAAATAATAGCAAAATCTTAAACTCACTAGTGGCTTGTCTAACTTTATATTGTTCAGGAACAAGATGAGCATTAATAAATTTTTGTCCTATTGTCATCTCCCAATCAAGGTAAGCATCATCATCATCATACTGACCTGAAAATGATGGTACTATAAACTTAATCTTAGCATAAGGATCATTTGGAGCATGATTATCATTGTTACGGGCAGTATTATGATGGTGGCCCATACCTTGAGTATTATGATGAAAATGTCATCGTACTCATGCCTCTCGTGTAGCATCTTCATCAACGGTATTATTAGCATCAGCAACCGTGTCTTCATCATGTGTGTTGTTGTCCTTGGCGGCAGTCTCCAACTCGGTAACCTTATCGGCTAACGAGGATATTTGTCGTTCCACCCGCTCAATATTGCTCCCTAGGTGAAGCTTGTTGATCGTCCTCAGTGACAGTCTTGGCAATCATCTCCCCCAAACCTTCTGTAGCTACCTCCAAAGCCTTCTGGGGCTGCTGTTTTCTCACGCATTCGTCGAAGTTCTTGGGAGTGCCCTTCTCATCACCTACCATTGTAAAACAAGAAAATAGGAACAAACAATGGATGTTATCTCTAGAAAATACTAAGCAGGTTTAGTGGTGCCTCTCAAATCTGCAAATAGAAGCCACTTCTAAAGCTCTTACAAGGATCTGAAAAGGAAAGCAAAGGATACTAGGGAGGTGTGATCCGCCATTAGAGGGTCAAAAATATGTGTTGTCCGGAAGGAAAATGTACATCTAGGAAGGCCAAAATATGTAAGTGAAACACAAATCAATAACAGATTGTAATGCTAAATAAGGGTTCAAAATACTTGTCCTTAGTTGTTGGTCCACACGTGTCCTAGAACAGTAGTGCTAGCAAGGCAGGAACAAATATTGTAACATCCTGATTTTCGAAGCATAAAAATGCCTGGTACTAATGGTCATTTCATGTAATCAACTAGACTAGAAAAAAATTATTTGATGCATGGCATGTAGACATAAAGGTCAAGTAAAATTTACCAACAATATAAATATAGGGTGCATTTTATCATTTAGGGAGGTATATAAAATATTTTATTAAAAGTTTAATTATTAAGTTGCATTTTGTATTTCATACATGCATGGTTTTAATCTTGCTAAAATTTCGTAGTTTTGTTTCCGGATAGCAATAGAAAAGATTTTACCTAAACTCAGCCCTTAATTAACCTTCACAAATATCCTAGCCTAGTTAGCTGCGTAAGTTGACCAAGCCCACCTTGCCCCGAACTCATTTTCTTTTCTTTTCTCCCGCACCTTTCCCATAGGCCGGCACATCCATTTTTCTTTTACTTTTATTTTGCGTGAGCCCCAAATCAAGCTTGCATGCAGAGCGGCCTAGCAGCTTGCAGCCCAGCAGCTTGCAGCAGGCCCATTGCACCTGCCCGCAGCCTGCGGCCTAGCGAAGCGGCCCTCAGAGTCAGCGCTCGGTTGCCCTTTGACCTTCGTCTTCCTCACGACCAGGAACGCCGCCGCCGCAGTAACGTCGCCGCCATCGTCTCTTCGCACTCCAGGTGTTTTCCCCTCCCGGCCGTTATCAGGAGCAGATGCGCCACACGAAGCTGACGCCTCCCATCCCTGTTTTCCCCTCTCCCTGGTCCGGAGACGGCTGCACGAAGGAGTTATGGCCGGCGTTTTTGATCCAGCCGGTGATGGCGCTCGACCGCTCCTCTCCCTCCCCTCTGTTATACTATAAAACGACACCCGAACACCACTGATTCTTTCCCCCACCCAAGCTCAAGTTTTTGTCCACTCTCTCGCCACCAATCGCCATCGCCATTGTTGCTGGTAAGCCAAGCTCCGCCACCGATTTTTCTCTACCGGTGCTTTCCTCCTCTCTAATTGCTCTCTTTGGTTGCGTAGAACTCCCAGGAAGTTGTGAAGCCCATTCTTGTGGCTGCGTCACCCTTCTACCACCTGCTTCGACGGACAGCGGCGAGTTCTACCGCCTCTCTTCGCCATCGATCCGCTCCGAGCCCTCTCCAGTCCCACGCGACCACCTGAGTTAGTGCGGCAGCACCTCCGCTCTCTCCTGGTTGTGCCGCGGCGAGGGTCCGTGCACCAGAACGCCCATGCGCACTGCGTTGGCGAGCCCCCACGGCAGCGCCGCCTGCCTGCTCCGCCCGGTCCATGGTGGACCGGTGGACTGCACGCGCGCGTGGACTACGGACTCGTGGACTCAGTCCACAAGATTTCCTGTTTAAAAATAAATCCCAGAAAACCTTTTACCGTGTTTTACAATTTAGCTCTCTGGTTTTACAAAATAGAAAAGCAGTCCGGATCAGCTCTGGACTCTTGCATTTTAAACCCTGCTGTTTTATTTAATTAATTAACCCACAGCTCTACCAGTGTGGTAATTTTACCTGCTAATCCCTGGAATTTAGGTTTAATTACAAACTAGCTCCTAGAACTTTTAAACTTTAATATCTTTTAAACCGTAACTCCGATTTAGTTGATTGTTGAACCAAAATTCTTGTAGCGACGAAACCTATTCAGCCATTGCATAATCATATTGTTTTATCTCTGTTTATTATGCTGTTTTTCTTATGTTTGTTATTTTGGCTAATGTTTCCATGTAACGATCGATTAGAGAGCGAGCTAGTGGAGAACTTTCAAGACTATTAGTTTGAAGAATCTGAGCAGCAACAGCAGAACGTGGATAGAGGTAAGTGTCCTTGATGCACATTGCTCCTATTTTCTCTATCTATCTGAATTTAAATTCATGCATGCTTGTCTAAATTTGAATCCTATGTTAGGGTTTACTAGAACTTGTTGTGATCTTTTCCTTGTCGCTCTGTTTTGGGTGTAGTTGACTAGTTAAGGATAGGTCATCCTTAGCCTGGCTTAATCTTGGGAAAATAACTTGACTAATAATTTTGACTAATTATATACTTTAACCTAATTAATCATGGGTTAATCTCTTTTTAGTAACATGGAACTTAGGTAATCCCAACAGGAGGATGTTGATGATGGTGCGGGTATGCACGGTACTCGGTATAGTACCATTTGGCTGTGGTAGTGCCTGTTTGGGATTCTAAGGACCGGTTCGTGGAACGCGTAACCATGACAACAGCGCAAAGCACAGGGCTGATATGGGTAGGCTTGGATAACACTTCCCGGTTCTGCGGCGTCGAGGAAGGATGAAGGAAGGGTGTACTTCCGGATTCGAGGCGAGGAAGGGTGTACTTCAAGCCACGGCGCCGAGGGGGCTTCGCAGCAAGGGTGTACTTCCGTAGCGGTGAAACCTTAGCGTGGGCGTTTTGCAAGGCGGGGAGCTCTCCGAAAGATCATGTGGTGATCTCTTGGCCTTACACCTACGGAAGTGTTTTGGTAACATGGAGACTTTAGTCACCTGAATAGTGATGAAATCATCAACGTGTGGGTAAAGTTGTGCAACCTCTGCAGAGTGTAAAGCCGTTATAACAGCCGTGCTCACGGTCACGAGTGGCATGGACCTTTCACATGGACTAGAGGGGTTGTGTTGGATCCGGTGGGGTAACCAGATTCGGGTGGTGTAACCCGTAGATTACTACGAGATGGGGTAACCTATAGTGGTTTTTGGGTGGTGTAACCCAAGATGTTGGTACATGTGGGGTAACTCTGTCTTGTCCAACGGATGGGGTAACCTGTTGGTGTGTTAACTTAGTAAATAGGTTGTTTTAATTAAAATGAACTTAGACATAGGTGCTTTCTATGCAATTAACTTTATGTTAGCCTTTCCTACTATAAGCTTGCATGTCATAATTTTTCCCCACTTGCTCGAGTACGTTATGTACTCACGCGTGCTACTTTCTCGTTTTTGCTGCATCTACCTGCTGCTCGGGTGATGAAGACTTGGACTTCTTTGATGAGGATTACTACTAGCTGTGCGACTCCCGGTTGATCTGCTCGTGGAGTGATGGCGTGCCACTGCGTTGTGTTTTTGCCTTGTGAGGCATGTAATAATTCAGGTATTGTAATTTACTTATGATATAATAATAACATGGTTTTTTTACTGTTACTTCACTTTTGTCTCTATGTGTGTGAAAAATTGATCCTGACACACACATAGTTATGCATTCAGTTTTGTTCTTAAAGCTGGGTGTGACAAATATGAAAGGCAATATGGAAAAACAGGAAACTAGACACAAAAACATGTCAAAAGTCATGTTTTGTCTTTTAGCACTAGTAGAAATCACAGATTTTTCTTTATTTTTGATATTTTTTCTACTAGGAGGTGAAAAAAATAGGAACCCCACAAAGTTTCATCTCAAATAGAGAAGACATGTGACCTACATGTTTGTGTAAGTTTCAGCGACAGTCGGTTTCAAACTTTTTCCCTCTAGTAGGTGGTATACTATTTTTTATTTGATTTTGTTTTTAGATTTTTCTACCCGGGTAGCGGGATTCAAATCTAGAATTGTTTTCTACCCAAATAAAAAATGCCTGATTTCAAATGCAAAAGTTATGGCGTTTACAAGGAAGGGACTTGCATTAGGGTTTCGGTGGCACAAAGAGTGGAATCGGGTAGGCATGTTTTTTAGTATTTTGTGGGTAGGCATGTTTTTTAGTATTTTGTGGATGCAACGGAAATTGGGTGATGTAGGTGTTGAGCCATGTGAGAAGGGTGAAATTAAGGTGGGTTTAGGGTGGGATTAGAGTCTGTTGTGTCCGTAGTCTACCCTAGAAGAAGGACAAAACAGAGAGGCGATGGCTAGGGTTGGAAAGGGGGTGCACACGACTAATGACTAAAAAACAATCTAAACCAGCAACAAAAGTAATGAGGACACAAACTTAACACTACGGACCTGAAATTGCAATGTGCAAAAAGGCTAGCCGAGGTTCGGGTAAGAGGAAACTTGAGCGCCACGGCTGACCTCGGTGGCGCCGCCCATGGGGATGGCGACGGCGAAACCAATAGTGGCGCATATGCGGCAGCAGAAGCCATGGATCGGAACCAAAGCTAACCGATACCAATTGTCATGAACACGGATGGACTGATCCTGGTCCCAAGGAGCGCGGCCCCACAACGGCGGCGGCCGCACTCCAAGGACAGGACGATAGGGGACCTCTAGATCTAATCTATTCAAGCCTCATCCTAATGACTACCTAACCCTCTCTTAAATAGACTCCTGACCAGCTAGGCGTGCTATAGTAGCCGCCGCTACGAGTACTAGGCCAACTACTGTAGCACGGCCCACAATCCTAGCCCGTGACAATAAGCACAAAAAAATTTCAGCTGGGTGCGGCCGCACCCAGCAGTCACTAACGTAGCTCCGCCCATGGCTTGTAGTAGTGGGGTTTCAGATTTATCCATTTTCATATCCAAAGCTTAAAGAGGACTTCAATTTCATTATGTTTTATGCTCTAAAATTTCTAGTGCAAATCATACATAGCTGTTACTAATTTTCACTTTGCACAGCTTATTTTGGAAAGGCGGTGCCCTACATTTAGTAGGTTGAAGGTATTGCTGCTGAAAGTGCCAGGCCAAGCTAATGGTCTCCGTTCTCTAGTTTGCATTCTAAAACATTCACCAGTTCTTGAGAAGCTGACTCTTCAATTAGACAGGGTATATGGTTTCCAAATAAGTATTCTTTATTTCATTGAAGTTTTTATGGCCTGACTGTTGGTCCTTTTATTTATGCATTAAGGGTTGATCTTTGTGAGCGTATATGTACATGTTCTACCAACTGGTCTTTTAAATATTTATTTACACACGATGGATTGATCCTGAATTCTTGATTAACCCTTTTTTTCTTGCCTAAAGGATTATAAATGGATTGAAGAAACAGAAGGAGGTCACTGTTCAATAGACCAATTGCCTCCAATATCTAAACTCAATACTGTTGAAATCAAATGTACGGAGGTTGATGAAAGTGTTTATTACATTTTGAAATATCTGGGTACTTTCATCAAACGAATTAACATCAATCTGGATGGTTAACAATAAACTTGTAAGTTAAACTAGCATTACAAATGATTTTTTATATATATTTGGAACGGTTGGATCGCAAAGCTAGAAGTGACTGTTCAAGGTTTTATTCCAATTTCATACCAAAACTTTGGACTAACTGCGTTTAAGCTGCATCCTGTTTGTAAAGTCAAGTGAGTCTGTTGTTCTGAAGTCTGATGTTGGTTATTTCTGCACAGGTAGCTCGACTCTAGTAAGTGCAGCTGGGTGGTCGATGGATGCACTCCCTTGATTTCTGAGGAATGCAAAACTAAAAGCTCTGATGGTGTGTTTTGTCTGCTGGAATCATGGGTTATTTCAGTTTGCAGAAATAGCGTAATTTCACATTGTGGTTTGTTTAGTCTTTGTACGAGCTGTCGACTTCGCCTGCGATGTCCCAACAGCCTAACGCATGGATCTACTTCCAGTTATATTATGCTTCTAGTGCATCTTGCTTTAATGCAGAACTAGTTGTAAAACTTATGTGACTTGTTTACTTCTGATTTCTCACGTGCATTATTGTGTGGTTTGTTGTCGTAAATCATATAGGTTTATTTACGTATTTCTCATAGCGAGGTTTAAGAGCGTTTACATTGCAAAGCGACTAGACGAGTGAAGCGGCTCCTACTCCTTACCTCGTAGGGATGGGATTTTGCTGATCTTTTTCCATCAAGCTAATCTGGCGACCAGCTTTGCGATGCCTGCCTGTTTCTGCGCTCCATTTTCATTTTACAATTAAAGATTTCCGTGGATTAGAAAAGTTTGAAAACGAAGTCACTGGGCGATTTTTATTTATATTTTTGAGGCAAACCGGGCAGTTTTTATTGTAATTCGGCTTCAGCCTCATATGGGCTTGTTTTGCCACTGGGCCGGCTTTGCCCGTGTTGGCCTGGCCCAGCCATGTTCCAATTTTCTTGTCGTGCCTTCCCAGGGAAGCCCAGTGGTCTTGTAAATCTAAGCAGCGCAAGGAACAGTAGTGGTGCTGATCTTGCCCCTTCGCAATTTCGCATTGGAGTCGAGTCTAGCTAGGGATTCCCGATGGCGGCGAGGTAGGCGTCGTCGGTAGTGCTGCAACTGCGAGATCTCGCTGCTACCGGCGGCGGGAAGCTGCTGGCGGCAGGATGAAGTGAGTTCAGATCCCAGTGCAGATAGCGATTCTCCCTTTTCTCCACCTCCTGGTGTCCGCCCACCACCACATGTTCGACGGAATGCCTCACTGGCGTGGGAGCAACAAGGCGTCGAAGGCGAGCGGCGGGGACCCGTTCAGTGCTCTCCCGGACGCCGTCATACAGCACTTGCTCGGGTTCCTGCTGCCCCATGACGCCATGAGGACTTCGGTAAGGAACTCGGCAAAATAGCCCCGTAACTTCGGGAGAAGGGGTGCCCCGGCGCTGGCACTCGCTGTGGGGGTCAGTGCCTTGCCTGCGTGTTATCCGACGTCGAGGCACTCGGGAGCGTCTGGATATTGAACAGTTTCATGCCCAGGGTGTTGGTCCACCGCGGACCCCGCTGCCCACTCGACGAGTGTGAGTTCGATCTCCGTGCATTCCCTCATCTTCTGAAACATGCGTGCGTCGACCAGTGGATGCGGCATGCATTGATTTGCAAAGTCAGGGTGCTGAAAGTCCGTCTCTATGATGCTGAGCGTGTCAAGCTAGCCGACTGGCCTCTATTGTCGAGGCACCTGTTGAGATTAGAGCTGGAAGGTCTCTACTTGGTAGGGAACTTTCCTGATTTTTCAGGCTGCCCGGTGTTGGAGGATCTGAAGATTACTAATTGTCAAATCGGTACTGACAACATTTGGTCTCAATCTTTAAAACATCTCAAAATCATTGGCTGCGAACTTTGGTGGCAAAACTTGCCAACTCACATATCGGCTCCAAAGCTTACTTCATTGCAACTGGATGATTATGTTGGCGTAACTCCTATTCTTGAAAGCATGCCATTGCTGGAGGTTGCATCTGTCA
Source organism: Chloris gayana (assembly GCA_031894775.1). Lineage (NCBI taxonomy): Eukaryota > Viridiplantae > Streptophyta > Magnoliopsida > Poales > Poaceae > Chloris > Chloris gayana. The sequence continues at coordinate 1,360,967 of JAUNZO010001252.1, forward strand.
AGCTGGGGCACAACAATGAGGGGTACTGCGATTTTTGTGATAAAGGCGAATCTGGAGAATGTACCTGTGAAATGTGTATGATATATTATGCTAATGGTCGCAAAAATGATGTCAGTGTTCTTCTTGAAGCTTTGTCAAATGCAGCACATTTAGAGTTCAAGGCTTCTCCTACATTGGTAAGCTTACACTTCATTTTACCCAAATCTTATATGCGTTCCTGTACCATTTCATTTTGTAGGCTAAAGCTCTAACTACACTTATTCCGTGCTCGTTGCCCACGTTACATTCAGAAGAGATCTCAGATACTGCCCTATATTTAATAAGCTAAAGACTTTGTTACTCAACGATTGTTGTCTGGTTGACATTAGTACATTAGTTTGCATTCTCCAGTACACACCAAATCTGCAGGAGCTTGTTGTTCAACTCTGTAAGGTATGTATATTTCCTATGTATAATTCATCTTGTGCTTAGCAGTTCATAATTATTTTTTAAAAATTATGTTATTTTCTGCAGAGACCCAAACCAGCATTGGAAATGGGAGGCAGCGATCTAATGGAAAAATCACTTATGTTGCAGCAACTCAAAGTTGTGAAAGTTAAATGTCATATAATCGATGAAAGAGTTCTCAATATTTTGAAGATATTACGTTCCTGTGGTCTGAAACAAATCAATGTCCAAGAGGTTTAAAATGTAAGGCTTTGTTCTAACACTTCTCAACCCTATCCGTGCATTCTTCATTTAGTGACAACAGTCAGTCAAAGCCTCTCAGAACATTAGATTTCTCGTACTTTTAGTATCTTCAAATTCTTTTAAAGGCAGGAATTCCCAAGTGTGAAAATATTATGCTATGAGTCTGTGATTGTACTGTGTCTCGATGGCATAACTTCGTTTGTGATGGCAGGAAAAGGAGTTCAGATTTCAGGAGCATACAAGATTGGTAGGTGAAAGTAGCAGGCATTTCTCATTGAACTGATGATGACTTTTGATGGTATATCAGTTTACATTTTAGTGAAATTCGTCCATAGGGTGTTGTGAAAGGAGTTTGAGCTACTGGAGCAGAACACAATACCCATCGACCTTCATATGACATCCAACATTGAAGGCTTATGTGGAAGTTATAATCTTGTTGGATTGCTAGTTTTCTTCTACTGCAAAAGAAACGTGATGCCTGACAGTGTTAGGCTATTTGTAACACAATTTATGTGCAAGCGTTTCGTTTTGCACTTCCTTGCTAACCTCCTTTGAGATGCCAATGAAATAAAATGTTAGCCTTAGAAATATTAGACCATATAAAGGTGAATATTGATAGCTACTTGAGACAAAAAAAAAAAACATGAACTTCAAATTATGCAATATTCATATTACTTCCCTGCTTTTTTATTGATAACTACTCTAGGATAATAGTGTAGCCCTACAAATAAACTGAAAATGTTTTTTTTTGTGAAGTAAATATAAAGCCTCATTAACATAAACGATAGGGGTATCAATGCAACACCAACACACAGAATACTACTCTTAGATTGGTCGCACCAGGAATGGTAACCATCCCTCGAGTACCGTGATACTGGAAAAATCGCTGCACCGGGGACGGTAACCGATCCGCTACCCTTTGTGGAAGTCCCGACTCCGGTAAATCTAGCGGCTGTAGCGAAGGAACGCTACCCCTAACGTGGCACGGGGCCCACGCGATGACGCGCCATCCCAACCACCAGAGAGAGAGAGAGAGAGAGAGAGAGAGAGAACTGGAGCGTATCGAGGTCGAGGAGGAGCCGACGCGGAGGTTCGTCGCTCCGGTCGTGCCACCGCCGACCCAACCGATCCACCGCCCCCGTAGCAACAGAAGGTTGCTTCGCCGAGGCGTCGATGTAGTCGTCGAGATCCGGGATCCGGCGGCACGCGATGGAGGAGAGGGGCGCGGTGGATGTTGCGCGCGGAGGAGGATCCATCGGCGTCCGGCCTCCACCAGCGTGGATCCACCGGTCGCGGGGGAGGAGGAGGACGGGACCAGCGGCGGCAGGAGAGAGGCAGGCCCGGCGCAGGAGGGAGGCGAGGCCAACGCCGACGGTGCGCGGCAGAGTGGGAGCTTGGCGGGGAGGCAAAGCGACGTGGTGCTGGGGAGGTGGCGTGAGAGGCGGCGTGGGGCGGCGGCGGCGCGTGCGAGAGGAGGCGAGCCCGGTGGCGGCGGCGCGCGGGAGGGCGTCGAGGAGAGAAGCAGGAGGAGCGGCAACAGAGAGAGAGAGAGGAAAGAAAAAAGAGAAAAAGGAAAAGAAAAAAGGAAAGGAAGAAAAAAGAAAAATATTATTTAAGTAAAATCTAGCTTGTTAAACTATTGTTAAAGAAAAAAAAAGTGAAAAAAAAGAGGAGAGAGGAAAGGAGATGGTAGTTGAGATGGTTAAATAAAATATGGGTAGTCCATATAGAGAATGGATAGAGTATGAACGGATGCGGGGAAAACTGTAGATAGAGGAGAGAATCTTGCTCGACGAGGATGAAACATTTCTTTTAGAGGATGAATTTAGAGTACCATGAGTGCGATCAGGTCGCATCGAGGAACGGTAATAGTCATTCCGAGTACCGCGGTACGGGGAAAATCGCTGCACCGGGGATAGTAACCGATCCGCTACCCTTTGTGAAAGTCCCGACTTCGGTAAATCTGGCTGGTGTAGTGAAGGAACGGTACCCCTAACGATTCACGGGGCCCACGCGATGGCACGCCATCCCAACCACAGGTCGCGCGAGAGAGAGAGAGAGAGAGAGCTCCACACCGTCCGCCGTCGAGAGCTGGAGCGGATCGAGGCCGAGAGGAGCCGACGCGGAGGCGAGCCGCCCCAAGCTGCGCCGTCGACCGCGCAACCGCCGAGCAGATCCGCCGCCCTGGTAGCAGCGAGAAGGTTGCTTCCGCTAGATCCACCGAGGCGTTGATGTAGGCGCCGGGATCCGGGATCCAGCTGCGCACAAGGGAGGAGGAGAGTGGCGTGGCGGCCGTCACGCGCGGAGGAGGATCCACCGGCGCCTAGCCTCCACCGGCGCGGATCCGGTAGCCGCTAGGGAGGAGGACGGGACCGGCAGCGGCAGGAGGGAAGCGGGGCCAACGATGACGACGCACGGGGAGGCGTGGGGCCGGTGACGACGATGCGTGGTGGAGGTAGGGGCGGAGTGAGAGCTCGGCGGGGACGCGAGCGGCATGGGGCTGGGGAGGCGGGCTCGGTGGCGGCGGCGCATGGGAGGGCGTCGGGAGAGAAGGAGGAGGAGCTACAGGTGAGAGAGAAGAGAAAAAGGGAAAAGAAAATAGGAAAAGAAAAAAGAATTATTTAATTAAAATCTGACTTGTTAAACTATTGTAAAAGGAAAAAGGGTGAAAAAAGAGAGAGGAAAGAAGATGATAGTTGAGATGGTTAAATAAAATATTAGATAGTCGATACGAGAGGACGGATAGAGTATGAATGAGTATAAAAAACTGTATATAGAAGAGAGAATGTTGCTGAAAGGATAAATTTACGCGGTCAGTCTTAGAGCATCCCAACGGGTACCTTAAATCGTTCTCCACCAGATATTCTAAAGGTTACATGTAACACAGATGTGTTTGGTACCTTTGCTATCCACGGCTATAGCCTAGCTAGGAAAACTAGGCTGTGCCAGCTATGGCAAACTATCGTTGCTAATCGTTTGGTTTGGGAGCGAAAAACATCAGCTATCTTATTAGTTACAGCTTTGCCATCTTCAGCTAGCCAAATCGGCTCTCCCTCAACGGCGAGCTTTTCCTAGCCTGGTGAGGTGAACTAGCCTGACAAAGTAAAGAATTTTTTGAGTTTTCAAATGGACATCCTAGCTCAGTAAGGCTAGAACAGTTTTTGCTCAGGAACCAAACGTACCTTTATATATATCCACAAGCATTGAACTAGTTTCAGAAAATAGAAATTTACGAGGCAGCTAAGTTCCATTCCATCTCACAGAGCTGGATTTTCCCGGCCCTCTTCCGTTCGCTGCAGATTCAATGGTCGTAGTACTTGCTAGTGCGACTGAAGAAGCTGCAGTCACACTAACGACTGCACAGGAAACCAGTCCTCATCACATTGACTTGTCTCACTTGTGAGAGCTCCTTTACCTACTTCCTGGATCCCACATTTAAGCCTCTCCCATGACACTGTGCCCCTCCCCCGACGCCTCCAACAGACAAGGCAAAAGAGAAGCCATTTTTAGCTTTCGGGAGAGAGGAGATGTAAAATTGGACCTTCCCTCTCCTCGGATGCATACCGGGAACAGAGGAGAAGGCGACGCGTGGCCGGGCGGACGGAGAAGGCGGGCGCGGGCGCGGTGGCGGCGGGCGAGCTTGGGGCCGCGCAGCGAGCAGAGGCGGCGGCGGAGCACGGGCGAGCGGCCACGGCAGAGCGGGGCGAGCTGCTGCGGCGGCGCGCGCGTGGGGCGGACGAGCGACGGCGGCGCCAGGTCGACGACGAGGGGCGCGCGTGGGGCGGACGGAGCAGCGGAGGCGGCGGAGCTTGCACGCGTGGCCGCGACGACGCGACTTCGCGTGGCGGCGGGACCACCGGCGCGCACGGGAGCGGCGGCTCGAGCTCGCGCAGGGCAGTGGCGCGACCACGCATGGAGGCGGCTCGACCGTGCGTGGAGGCGGGGCCGCCGGCGCGCACGGGAGCGGCGGCTCGAGCTCGCGCGGGGCGGCGGCGCGACCGCGCGTGGAGGCTGCTCGCGCGGGGCGGAGCTCGGCGCGCGGAGCGCAGAGGAGCGGCGGCGGACCTCGAGCGGCACGCGGCAAGCTGCTGCAGGGTGACAGCACAGAGCGGCACGGCATACGGGGAGATGGGCGCGGGGAGGCGGGGCCACCGGCGCGCACGGGCATGGCGGCGGGTATGGCGGCTCGGGCATGGCAGTGGCAGGGCGAGCTTGGGGGCGGACGGCGAGCAGCGCGGGGGCCGGCGCGAGCGCGGGCGCGGGCATGGCGGCGGCGGGGGCGAGCTCGGGGGCGAACGGCGAGAAGCGCGACCGCGGGCGAGCAGCGGGGGGCCGGCGCAGGTGCGGGCATGGCGGCGGCGGAGGCAAGCTCGGGGACCTCGGGGGCACTCGTGGAGGCCGGCGAGGTCGAGGAAGAGCGGCGCGTGGGGGATTGCGGCGTGGACTGGGAAGCGACGGCGCGAACGCGAGAGAGGAGCTGGCCGTTTGCCTCTCTAAATTGCCTGGTCTGTTGGAGTCGTCCGCCGCATCTGCTACTGTTCATATGAGGCAAAAACGATTCTGCCTCTTCGAAATGCAATCTCTTGTTGGAGTCAGCCTTAGCAGCTCCGACTTCCTCCTCGCTTCTGAGAGAAGAGGGTGAGTGGATTTGCTGACCAAAGCCGGGTGGTGGGCGGTGAAGGTGAGAAGCCGCTGGATTTTGGGGGCTTTCCTCTGCGGCTCTATGCCTGTTCCTTCCGTTTTACAGTATATCGCCGTCAACCTGCAGGCTCCGACGCCCGCCACGCGTTCGACGGAATGCCTGAGACGAGCGGGGCCAAGAAATTGACGGCGTCCGGCGTCGAGGACTGGATCAGCGCGCTACCGGATGGCTTGCTTGAGCACGTCCTCGGCTTCCTTCCGGCGGATTCGGCCGTGCAGACCAGCGTGCTCGCTCGGCGCTGGTGCTACCTGTGGAGGTCCATGCGACGCCTCCGCCTCGACGCTTTGGATCATGACAGGCGCCGTCCTTCTGCTTTTCGCAATTTCATGGATGGCCTGCTGCTCCTCCGAAATCCCACTGTGGCTCTAGATGTGGTCCAGTTCTGTGGCAGTCGCTATGATCATGTTTGGGACAACGATCTTGTTGCGTACGACAGCATTTGTATCCAACATCTTTTATTCTGCCAAACTAAGTTTCTCGCTTGCCATCATCCATACCCCATTGGATGGCCGCCATTTCCTCTCCGAGCATTTGCGACAATTGGAGCTCGTGATAGTCCGCATAAGGGGCAACTCCCTTGATTTTGAAAGATGCCCAACATTGAAGGTTCTTCTAATAAAAGAGTGCGACCTATACACTGCTAGGATTTCGTCTCAGTCCGTAAAGCATCTGAGCGTCACATGCTGTTATTTTTATAGCCCCAAAAGAATTCGTATCTCTACTCCTAGCCTTGTCTCGCTGGAAATGATCCATCTTACTGGTAAAACTCCTCTGCTTGAAAAGATGCTCTCACCGGAAACTGCATTTTTCAACGTTGTCTCCGAGGATAACTATGATGGTGCTTCTGAGGAATCTTGTGGCGCTGGTATGAATTGCTGTAGTGATAATGTTTATGTTGCTGGTGACATTCCTGGAGGTTTGTCGAGTGCTACAAAATTGGATCTAAAAATCCTCTACCAGGGGACGGTATGTTCCAGACTTCCATTTTAGTTTATAAATGGTTATTTCTTTCATTCATATTTCTTATATTCAAGGTTTTTTTTTTCATTTTACATACCACAGACCATGTATATTGTTGAGATAGTTGTGCTTAGTTTTGTGATGTTGTAAATGCTAGTATCTTCACATTAATGTCAGTAAGTCTCCTGCCTCGCTATGCTTCTTAACCCTCCATCGCAACTGTGTTGGCTAGGCTTCCAGCATGGTACATGAGCGAGCGAGGTTGGGGAATTAAGCCTTACTTTGCGATTTGATTTCCTGCATACAAGATAATTTGATTTCGATCTAATTTGATCTCTTGTATATAACATCATTTGATTTAGATCATATTTGATTTCGATCGATCGTATATTTGTATGTTATTCACGTCGCACTTCTGCGTGGCCACGGCATCATCTCATTCTAGCTCCTTTGCTTCTGACTATTCCATACAAATTGCAGAAGAAATTCCATTTATTAGGGTATAGGCACTTCAGATCAAGCCAAGCTAATCAATTCGTTTCTGTCAAAAAAGAGTTGATCAGCTCATATATGTTTTCAGTACTGTAAAATTGTGGCTTGCACAAGAACTCAATATTATATCCAGTGTCTAGCACAGTTGATGACGAGTTAGTTAGAATGCATATGGTCAGAGCTTGCAGAGATGATCTCTTATTGCTATATGTGAGACTAGCAATGCTTCTACTTACACCGAACTATACCCATTTCAGTTTCATCCGTGTCGCAGTTTGGATGTCATGTATTCATCTTTTGTCACGAGTAGCACATAAGGCAAAAGATACTGTCCTAATGTCTTTCTGTTACTAATCCACTTTACTAGCTAGCTATTTTTGGACATGGCAACGCTGTTTCAATTAAGTTGTTTTCTCTCATGCAGTTTGCATTCAGTTAACAGAAATGGCCGGAAAGGGCAGTAAGGCCACTGTCTACGACAATGGAACTGGAATGGTCAAGGTATTTGCAACCACTTGGCATTTCATTGTCCAGTGCAACTTATTTACTTTTTGGTTCGCAGCTGTCAATAGATTGCATAGTATGTAATTTGCCTGGAGATACCTTGCACACGTGCACAGATACGCGCACGCCCTCGTGCCTATGATGTCATGTTCCGCAGGTACGCTAGCATTAGACTAACTGACGAGTTTGAGTGCCGGTGTGCCACCGATTATACATATGCCACTATATTGGGCACTTCATTTCTTGAGGATGAATAGGTTGAGAATGCTTCGTATCACTTCAATAATAGCTAAACTAAAATCTTTCCCCAACTCATCTTCAATTTCCTGGTCACACAAATGGTTTACAAGTTTTAAGCACCAAGAGTTCCATATTCGAGATTAAGGAGATCCTAGCTTCTAAACTTTCTTGTCGAGCTCAATTCTGACCCATCCCTTGAAAAATTCGTGAGTCCTGTTATACTCATTGTAGGTAATTCTTTGAGTAGTCGTTGGGAAGATCTTCAAGTCCTCTACACGTTTTCTAGTGAGAGGTATCCTTGTTTCTGTCTCTGGATTGCTCAAAACAGTCAATCAAGCTTGACTGTCTTTGTGTCCATTCTTCAATTCTGGTAGATTCTTCCTTCCACTTCAAAACTTTATGCTTCTTGAATTCCTATATCTATAGAGGCGTTCAAATTCTTGTTTGAAAGGTCTTTAAACCCTATGCAAATTCAAACTCTTGGATAACATTGAAACTGTATGCGCACCTTCCAAAAATTGAGGAAGTTGAAAGCTGTCTGTCTGTCTGCGGATCTACAGTCAACATCAAAATTATTATCTGCAGTTTTAGTTCAGGTTGACGTGTATAAGTACTTTATGGAAAGCTAGTTAAGCCCTCTATAAAGACTTTGCTTTTTTACTTCTCGAAACATTTGTTTTTCTAACAATTGTACAGTCAAGACGGATTATGTCCATTGTGTTTGAGCAAAATTATAAGCAGCACATTGTTTATAAGTTTTCTTAGATGTTCATCGTACTGTCTCATAAAGTCTATGTTATGTCTAAGATTTATGTTGCTTGTTTCGACTGCTAGAAGAAGTTTCGACACTTTCAGACATTTTCCTGCAGATGGCCGATGTGGATGACCGTGGCATGACGGCACGTATTGAGGAGCTCGAGAAGAAGCTCCTAGAGATGAAGCAGCAGTACAAGCAGCTTTTTGCCGAGCTTGAGAACCAGATGGAGGATAAGCTCCTAGAGATGAAGCAGCAGTACGAGCACCGTTTTGTTGAGCTTGAGAACCGGGTGGAGGTTCTCACAAAGGAGCAAGATGATGCGTTCCACTTGGCCCAGCACATTATGAACGATCTCACCGACGTGCTGGGTCAAATTTTGGTGGTCGTTCACAATCTGGTAATTGACCTTGACAATGTTCATAGATCTGGGCCAAGCTACTGTTGGCCATTTACAATCTGGTAATTGACCTTGACGGTGTTCAAAATGTTTCCAGGAGATTGTGCAGATAGCACATTAGATCCCTCCGGCACCTGAGGTGGAGGTGGAGCCTGAGGATATCCAAGACGACTCCGGTTTGACCTATTCTGACATTCCCACAGCAAGGCAGGAGGATGTCCTTTCTGATGCCGATAGCATGGAGCCGCCACCACCAACTAGCAGCTCCTGATGTAGAGAATTTGGAAGCCATGTGTTAAAAATATAATGAATAACACCCTTTGTCCATTTAGTTACACTACTTAAGATATTGACAATTACTATATTATCAATTTATACAAATTCTAAACCTTATGTTTACCTTTCGATCCTCGCTTTGCGTAAAAGGATTAATCAGAGGTTGATGGTGTTGGACAAGCTAATATTATATGTTGGTCTTCTTCCCATCAAATTTTCACTTTATCATACACACAAGTGCTCATGAATCACTATGGGTTAATATGCTGGAATGTTACACTTTCTTGATAGATCCACCAATACTTTGGATTGAAGTTTAACTACTTTATTGTTTTTAGATAATTTGGATGCCTATATAGTCCTACATATTATTTTTCAACGGTTGAAATTGTAGATTGCGTTGACTTGTTAACTCAGTCGAGTTGGTACTATATAAGCAAAGTTGACATGGCTCCATATGTGATGTAGAAAAGGGGAATTGAGGAGGTTGATGTGGTGTCGGTTGAGTTAGCAAGCCACTATGACTTATAATTTGAAGTGTTGCACATGACATACGGGCTCAGAGGTATTTATATATAGTACTGCTATAGGTCCAACCCAATTTGTCCAACCAGTGTCCAACCAATACAAAAACATGGCAGCACATGAGGCTAAAAATATTACATGTGTCTTGTTGGACGCTAGTTGGACGAACCAGTTGTACCTATAATATTTTCCTTATATTTACTAGCTTTGAAATAAAAAATATTACTATTACAAGAAAAAAAGCAAAGAATCGAACTATGTTGAAAAATTAATCTTTCTTTTCAACAAACTATTTTAAAAAAGCTTAATGTAAATGGAATATAAAAATCAGTAGTAGTCTCCAATCAGTAAACAAATGAATATTTGAATAAAAAATGCACAATTTTGTAATTAACGACAAATAGTATTTTCCAATAATAACACTGGCCGGCCAAGCAAACCTACCCACATGGTGTTCAAAAGGTTCTAAGACGCATTTCTTATCCTGAAACACGCCTGCTCCATTCTCGTCCACTCGTACGGGGACAGCAGCCTCGAGCCTCCTCTGCCCTCGGAATCATCGAGCTCTCCTGCCACCGCGTCCTGCTTCATTACAAAGTCGCCGAGATCTCTAGGGGCCGTGTACGGCGGCAAGGTGTGGTGCAGGCCGCCGGACTCAGCACAAAAAAACACGAATAGACGTGTCAAAATGAGTGCGGATCATAGCAGTAAATGTCTTATAGATGTATAAATCCTCACTAGGGTGTTTCATGAAGTAAATCCATGTATGACGAGAAAAATCATCAAAAAAGATGATATAATAGCGATGAGCACCTGTAGAAGTAAAAGGAGCAGGACCCCACATGTCTGATCAAGTCAAAAGGACGATGAGATACCGACTCACTAGAGGGATAGGGGAGCTGAACCTGTTTACCTAGTCTACAACCCTGACATTGATGCAAACAAGAAGCATCACCACCAATAACCATAAGAGATCGATCAAATGGTATAGGTTCGATATGTTTTTGCTGTCAGAAGCTTAATTGTGCTCAATTAAGAATTCACCTTTATTATTTTTTGATTGGAATATTTTGGCATACATAAGTTTTCTAGGTAGATTATTGGAAATAATTAAGAAAGTCTTACAATTCTTTTGAGACATAGAAGGTCTCATGATGAGTTGGAAGAATAAGCTCTTGGGTTAATGAGAGGTACTTAGTTTCAATTTATGCAAGATGTATAGTTAAAATCAGTGATGAAAAAAATAAGTGCAAAGCATATATGCTTGCGGATCCGTTACCAGAGGCTTACCATCCAGTGCGAGAACTCACAATCAACGTGGTTTAATGGTAGAGCCTATAATCTTTGAATACTAAGGACCTAAAATAAACTTAAGAATTTGTTTCATCATAGAGAAGTACATAGTATTTGTTGAGTCCAATAGTATGTAACTGACCATAACCACGTTGCATACTTTACACTGACCTAAGATAAAATAGATGCTCAGTTTAGTCTTTTAAGTTTCAAGCTTTGAATTTAGAATTGATACAAGGAGATTAAGGGGAAGAATGTTGGAGTTGATCTCCACCAACTGAACTTGATGAGAGAGACCAAGTCGAGCTCCACAACCTGATCAGGGGATCCCTAATTCTCTGGGTAGTGGGTCCCAGCCACCAATGCCTATAAGAGGCACGGGAACCAATATTATCCATGCTAGACAGAACACGAGAAATGTAATGGATCCGATCCTCAGGCAGAGACAGCGGTGGAAATTCCACCCCACTGCAGCGATCCGACGCACACGACATCGCCACCATCTCTCTCTCTCTCAATCTACCCAACAACACCTAAGACCTAAGCATTCCCCATCAGTGTAAGATCTAACACAAGCAACATAGGAGGGTGTCTCAAGCATTCGACAATCACGGGTGTTAGTCATTTCAAGTCAGTACAACTTTACATGAAGATGAATTGTCACTGAACAATTAACAAAGTCATGATTTTATTCTGAAAAGAAGAAAGACAAAGATATTCTAAGTTGCAGGCGCGATGCACATGACTTGTGAGGCTACAAAATAAATGGATGCGACGGACCTAAAGTATTTTCTTTTTTTACGTCAGAAATACAGACGGCACGAGGCCCAGAGACGACGGGCCTGGACGCAGCCCACAAGCAACAACCGACTTTTCCACTTCGGCGGTTCTCCAATATTGCCGCCCTCACACACCACACGCCCGTTATATTTCTCGCCCCCTGCCTCTCCCACGCTCTCTCCATCCATTTTGCACTCGCCTCCCTCCTACGCTTCGAGCAACCGCTTCCATCCCCGACTCCCCGGCCCCGACTCCGATCGACTCGATAGTCCCCAGGCTTCACCGGTTCTGGCGAGCGTCTCACTCCTCTCTGGTTCGTCCCTTTCCGCTTTGCTGTTCTAAAGTTTCACCGTGGATGTTTGATGCGGTTGGGTGGTAGGGGTGCAGTGGTTTATTAGTATATCCTGTTATCAGATCGATCCGTGCGAGTGATGGATCGTATGATTTCTGAACATGCTTGCTTTGATCATGGATGCTTAAGACCCATATGGGATTTTGGCGAGTTTGGTTATCATGGATGTTTTGATCTTTCTCGTGTATATATACTAAGAGGACAGGTAGTTGCCTTAGATCTATACATAATTCTGTGGTGCCACGGCATGCAGCATATGAATCCCTCCATTTCCTTAGAACTGTATCATGAATGAATTGGTATGGCTCCGCAAAACCTGAAATATTCTGTGTCTATTCCATACTAAAGAGGAATAATGATTTATTCGTTTTGATGTCTGCCTATTCTAATCAGGACTGAATCTTTATGGATCCAAAATACATGCCTTTTGCTATTCCATAAGTATTGCAAAATAAATTGCACTGCACTTGAGTATGGGTGCTTCAGATCAAGCAATGTTGATGAATTGGTTTACGTAAATTGATTCATTGTTATGAAATTGTTGAATTATTAGTTAGAATCTGTATGGTCCGAACCTCCAGAGTTGATATTTTTCTTGCATGTAGAATAACCAGTTAATTTGGATGAGAAACGGAAGTACTTATGTGAGACTTCCGTTATACTAGTTTCAGTAAATTCCGTCACAGTTTGCATTACATGGGTGTTCATCTTTGGCCACAAGTAGCACATCAGGCAAAAGAAAGAGATTTGATAGTTCTTAGTTAATGGAGAATTTTCATTTCTCTGTGTCACATTTTTATAACAAATCAAACATGCAAATGGAACTTTGCTTTTGAAGCTGTAACTTTGCTATTGAAGTTGAAACATTTTTTACATAGATGGAAATAATTTATATCAACTGAGTTATAAACAAAATCTAATTAAGTCACTGATGAAAAAACATACCCAAAAGTTAATGTACGGTTAAGATGTAATGTATGCCTTTCTGTCACTAAAAGTATCGATATATCAGCTCTCTTGTGGAAGCCAGTAAGCCAGTTTAATACTTGTTATTTTCGACTTGGCCAAATGGCAAGTGATGTTTTGATGAAGCTGTACACAATCATGCAGTTTGCATTCAGTTAACATAAATGGCCGGAGAGGTGGACATGAAGCCCATTGTCATCGACAATGGATCTGGAATGGTCAAGGTATTTGCGATCACTTGGCATTTCTTTTTGCTTGGTAGCAGTGATTAGAACAGAGTTGGAAGTGTTTGTAATTTGTTTTCACACCTCATAGGCTGGCTTTGCTGGAGATGTTGCTCCACAAGCCGTTTTCCCGAGTATAGTTTGTCGGCAAGTTGGTCGTCCATACCAGACCCATCGCATGCCTGGGATGGTACAGAATGATTATTATGTTGGTGACGACGCTCAATCCGCGAGAGGTAACTTGACTTATTTGAAGTACCCAATTGAGCGTGGTATTGTGAGCAACTGGGATGATATGGAAAAGATTTGGCACCACACGTTTTATAATGTGCTACGTGAAGAACCAGAGAAGAGGCCAATTCTTCTTACAGAGGCTCCTCTGAACCCAAAAGGTAACAGGGAAAAGATGACAGCGATCATGTTCGAGACCTTCAACGTTCCTAGCTTGTCTGTTGCCAATCAAGCTTTCCTTTCCCTATGCGGCGCTAATGGTGACATTAATGGTAAGTGACCAAACAAATAATTATCTAATTTATGAACATTTTCTTTTACCTGCAGGGAACAATTATCTAGTAACATAGTAGGAATAAATTGGCTAATGGGGATATGGGATATCGTTAAACCATTTTTTTTTGAACGGGTTAAACCAAAATCGGTAACACTATGTGAGGTACAACTACGTCTCTTTTCAAAAGGATATAAGGGTGAGTTTTAATCATTTGATACATATTGTGGGTCTGTGCTAGTTGCCCAATGCTCATTTCATTTTGTATTTTTATCAAAAGGTATGGTCTTGGATTCCGGAGATGGTGTCACCCATGCTGTCCCAATCAAAGATGGCAGTGTTCTTTCACATGGTATTCTTGCTCTTGACCTTGCCGGTAGGGATCTCACTGAATCCCTCGTGAATCCCGTGACTCAGAGCGGCTTCACAGTCCAGACCACCAAGCATCGAAGGATTGTCCGTGAGATCAAAGAAAAGCTAGCATATATAGCAATCAACTATGAACAAGAACTTGAGACTGCCAAGAGCAGCTCCTCAATCAAGAAGAACTACGAGTTGCCTGATGGACGAGTGATCACCATAGGTGAAGACCGATTCAAATGCCCAGAGGGCCTCTTCCAGCCATCTATCATTGGTATGAAAGTTCCTGGAATACATGAGACAGTCTACAACTCCATCATGAAGTGTGACGATGATATTAGAAAGGTCCTGTTTGGAAACATTGTCCTCAGTGGTGCAACCACAATGTTGCCAGGCTTTGCTGACCGTATGAGCAAGGAGATCACTGCTCTTGCTCCATATGGCATGAAGATCAACATCGTTGCTCCACCAAACAGGGAGTATAGTGCCTGGATAGGAGGATCAATCGTTGCATCTGTCGGCCCATTTATGAAGGTACGTGATGCAATTTTTTTCAATGACTGCCATGTATTTACTGGATTATTGTTGTTTGTCTCAGAAGTTCTGACAGAAGGTTTCATCTTGTTCATCCTTTGTGCAGAGTTGCATCTCAAAGGCAGAGTATGACGAGTCTGGTCCATCTATTGTCCACAGGAAGTGTTTCTAGACTATAAGATGCCACCGGTCTTACTTCCATGCTCCTATCTAAAAGCATTGACTGGCCTGGAAAACTATTGGTTTGATGTCTTAGGTTCCTCTCAGATTGTTTGTGTGTCCTATGTACATGTGCTCGGAGTCTCTGTAATGTTTTCTGATTTGACTTTGGTTTGATGTCTTAGTTGCCTTTCAGATTGTTTGTGTCATTGTGTGTCCTATAAACATATGCTGTAAGACTCTGTAATGTATTCTGATTTGACTTGCCTTTGCGACACTCTCTTACCAAACAGCTCTGCTGTACTACACTATTGTTGCCTGTATGGGCACTTGTGTTTGTTGCTCTCTTCTGAAGAGCGTATACCAAATAGGAGTTTTTCGGTCCACAATACCTTCCAGTAGTTTTTCAAAACTACTTGGCAGTAGTTTGATCCAACGGTAGAGATTTGAGATCGAAAATACACAACTACTGGCAAGTATTTTACCATGTTGAGGATATTAGCGTTAAAGCGATAGATTTATCATGATTAATGTTTATTTTTGTGATAATATAAATGAAAATCAGTAATGTAATTAATATTTGATCTTAATAATGTGTTCAATATTATTCTTACAATAAAGTTGTGGTTCATATATCTAAATTATATTTTATGAAAAAATATAAATCTGTTAATTATTAGTAAAATTATAAAAATACCTTTAAACTACTTGCAAGTATTTTTTCAAAACTACTTGCAAGTATTGTGGACCGAAAAACTTCTCATACCAAAACGTATTACGAGCTAATAGCAACAATATCGGCAAGCAAGGGTCCAACGAATCTCTGCTTTTCTACGTGGTCGACGAATAATTGTGAGCTAACTCCATTTAGGAAATACGGTACACAATAGCAGCCAGAGCTGCATGAAGGTGTGTGGTGTTTCCAGTTCCCGTCACTCCGGGTATGCCTCCATCGCCTTGGAGGATTTCCCTATCGATCGAGCACTGGACGAAAAGCAGAGTTCATGCGGTCCTCAGCGTCATCGCCATGCCGACGCATGTGTCGTTGACTCATTCGTTGGTCTCCTCTCTCTCTTGACCGACTACACCGGTCAGAAACATCGCAGTGGTATACATCTCACGAATTACTTATGTTGCAGTTTTTTTCGAACTTGCTTGTGTTCATGGTTAATAAAATAGGAGTTTTCTGGTACAAAATAATGGTTATTATTTTTTCTCAACTAATGGCCATTAGTTAGAGGGTAGTTTAGAAATTGTATAAAATAATAATATTTTTTATTCATACAAATTTGTATTGAATACACTAAAAACTGACTATAATAATAATGAGGATGATAAATTAGATTTACAATAAATATTTTATAATAAGTTCACATAAAAGTTGACTAACTTATTAATTATGATGAATTTTTGTATTATAAATATATTATTTTGACAATATTACCTTTACTAATAGTCATTAGTTGTTAATTTCTGAAATTAAATCTACACCGTTAGATTCAACTAATGACTATTATGAAAAAATATTGATCATTATTTTGGACCAAAAAACTCCTCTAATAAAATGCATCACAGGTGACCCCCTATGTGATGTTACTTGAAGCTATTTTTTTGTGTGATCTTTTAAGACGACTGACTCGGAGTTGAATTTGTTTCATGACATCATTCGGATGCACGCGGTCCAGTAGGTGCATTCGCGGGCTTCTTCTTTGTGCTGATGAGGTGTTGATTTGGATTTGGAATTAAATTGGATTTGTGCAGAATGGAGGAAGAAGCAACAGAGGAGGGCGTAGTAAAAGGACGGGGTCTTTAGCATTCCACAATCACGGGTCTTAGGCATTTCAAGTTAGTACAAATTTACATGAAGAAGGTTGTCATTGCGCAATTAACAAATTCATGATTTTATTTTCAAAGAAGAAAGACAAAGTATATAGTAGTACAGTACTAAGGTGCAGGAGCGATGCACATCTCTCTTCAGGCTACAAACATATTTAGGCTGGGTAATAACGTTTGGGCTTATTGGACTTGGCCTTCACTCGGCCCTGTGGAATTCAATCGTATATTCGTATGTCATTCACGTCGCACTTCTGCGTGGCTCCGGGCCTGGAGATACCTTGCACACGTGCACAGATCGCACGCCCTCGTGCCTATGATGTCATCTTCCGCAGGTACGCTAGCATTAGACTAACTGACGAGTTTGAGTGCCGGTGTGCCACCGATTATACAAATTCCACTACATTGGGCACTTCATTTCTTGAGGATGAATAGGTTGAGAATGCTTCGTATCACTTCGATAATAGCTAAACTAAAATCTTTCCTCAACTCATCTTCAATTTCCTGGTCACACAAATGGTTGACAAGTTTTAAACACCAAGAGTTCCATATTCGAAATTAAGGAGATCCTAGCTTCTAAACTTTCTTGTCGAGCTCAATTCTGACCCATCCCTTGAAAAATTCGTCAGTCCTGTTATACTCATTGTAGGAAATTCTATGAGTAGCCGTTGGGAAGATCTTCAAGTCCTCTACACGTTTTCTAGTGAGAGGTATCCTTGTTTCTGTCTCTGGATTGCTCAAAACAGTCAATCAAGCTTGACTGTCTTTGTGTCCATTCTTCAATTCTGGTAGATTCTTCCTTCCACTTCAAACCTTTATGCTTATTGAATTCCTATATCTATAGAGGCGTACAAATTCTTGTTGGAAAGGTCTTTAAACCCTATGCAAATTCGAACTCTTGAATAACATTGAAACTGTATGCACACCTTCCAAAAATTGAGGAAGTTGAAAGCTGTTTGTCTGTCTGCGGATCTACAGTCAATACCAAAATTATTATCTGCAGTTTTAGTTCAGGTTGATGTGTATAAGTACTTTGTGGAAAGCTAGTTAAGCCCTCTATAAAGACTTTTTCTTTTTTACTTCTTGAAACATTTGTTTTTCTAATAATTGTACAGTCAAGACAGATTATGTCCATTGTGTTTGAGCAAAATTATAAGCAGCACAATGTTTATAAGTTTTCTTAGATGTTCATCGTACTGTCTCGTAAAGTCAATGTTATGTCTAAGATTTATGTTGATGTTGCTTGTTTCGACTGCTAGAAGAAGTTTCGACAATTTCAGACTATTTCCTGCAGATGACCGACGTGGACGACCGTGGCATGACTGCACGTATCGAGGAGCTCGAGAAGAAGCTCCTAGAGATGAAGCAGCAGTACGAGCAGCTTTTTGCCAAGCTTGAGAACCAGATATATGGAGGATAAGCTCCTAGAGATGAAGCAGCAGTACGAGCACCGTTTTGTTGAGCTTGAGAACCAGGTGGAGGTTCTCACCAAGGCGCGAGATGATGCGTTCCACTTGGCCCAGCACATTATGAACGATCTCACCGAGGTGCAGGACGTGCTGGGTCAAATTTTGGTGGTCGTTCCCAATCTGGTAATTGACCTTGACAATGTTCATAGATCTGGGCCAAGCTACTGTTAATTGAAAATCTGGTAATTGACCTTGACGGTGTTCAAAATGTTTCCAGGAGATTGTGCAGATAGCACGTTCGATCCCTCCCGCACCTCCGTCACCTGAGGTGGTGTGGAGCCTAAGGATATCCAAGACGACTCTGGTTTGACCTATTCTGATATTCCTACAGCAAGGCAGGAGGATGTCCTTTCCGATGCCGATAGCATGGAGCCGCCACCACCTGCTAGCAGCTCCTGATCTAGAGAATTTGGAAGTCATGTGTTAAAAGTATAATGAATGACACACTTTGTCCATTTAGTTACCCTACTTAAGATATTGACAATTACTATATTATCAATTTATACAAATTCTAAACCTTGTGTTTACCTTTCAATCATCGCTTTGCGTAAAAGGGTTAATCAAAGGTTGATGGTGTTTGATAAGCTAATCTTATATGTTGATCTTGCTCCTACCAAATTTCCACTCTATCATACCCACAAAGTGCTCATGAATCACTATGGGTTAATATGTTAGAATGTGTAACACCCCAAATTTTAAAAATAAATCAAACAAATAAAAGTCACTACGAATTTAAATTTTTAGAACTTTTGGCATGATTACATGATTTTCCAAAAACAAAATTCCATTAATTTATTAAACTAGGGAAATTAAACTTTGACTAAATAAAATGAACCTTGCCAAGTGTATGATTATTTCTTTAATTTATTTCTTGGTATTTCTTGAATTTGATATTATCTCTTTTCTGAGGATTTAATTTGAGTCACATTTTAATTTTGAATCGGGTTTGAATTTAAATTCCCTAGAATTCCTAATCATAGAAAAAGATTAAAACAGTTTTCCTCTCCTTTCCCTCTTGGCCAAAACCCCCTTCTTCACACCAGGCCGGCCCAACCATCCTGCATTCCTACCTGTCCCCTCCTTCTCCTCCCCTGAGCCACGCGCCACCCACCGGCCCAGCGCGCGTGCAGGCCGCAGCCCACGCCCCGGCCCACGTGTGCCCCCGTCTCCTTCCTGGCGCCGCACGCCGCACACGCCATGTAGTACAGTATTAAGGGTTGGGCTTTTGTCTGTGGCTTTTTTCTTCTAAAAGCCAAAGTCAACTAAAGGGCCTGCTTCTAAACCAACTGTGAAGAAAATCATCTGCTTTTCGTAGTTCAAATATGAAAGCACCTCCCTCCTGCTTTTGCTGGCTGTGAACTTCTCGAGTCTTGAAAATTACCTACCATGCCACCGGTTACATACATACCGATTCGTTTTCTTTTCCTCCTCTCCCCACCCGACCGTGGGTTCCTCTCTAGCGAGTAGGCGCGCGACGGTGGCAGGCTCGGAGCGCGCGGGAGGCGGGCGCGGCGGCGAGGTGCGGGCGGCGGCAGGCGCGCGACGGCAGGCTCGGGCGCGTGGGCGCCAGCGCACGGCGACAAGCCCGGCGGTAAGCGCGCGACGGTAGGCGGAGCTCTCCAATCGAAGCTCTCCAATGGAATATCTACTGGAGGAAGAGGAAAGGGGATGAGAAGCATGGTCCACTCGTCAATGAGAGAAAGTGAAGAGTGTTCTGGATGACATGTGCGATTCACAAATCAGCTTTTTGTAAAAGTCACAATCACTCACCAATCGGCTTTTGACTTTTTCACAGTCCAAATACCACAGCTGACTTTTTCACGAGTCCACGGCTCACAGCTGCTTTTTTAAAAGCCACATCTCAACCAAACGCACCCTAATGTGCAGGCGCAAACATTTTAGGCTGGGTAATAACGTTTGGGCTTATTGGACTCGGCCTTCTCTCTTCAGGCTACAAACATATTTAGGCTGGGTAATAGCGTTTGGGCTTATTGGACTCGGCCTTCACACGGCCCTGTGGAATTCGATCGTATATTTGTATGTCATTCACGTCGCACTTCTGCGTGTCTCCGGGTCTGAAGTATCTTTGTTTTTTTTTTGTTTTGACAGGAGAAATACGCACCGACTACGCAGACTCCGATCCGGCCCAGACCCCAGAGACGATGGGTCGGTACCACCTGCCTTGCCCCACTCGCCCGTTAAATTTTTCGCCCTCCCAGTTCCGGCATCCCACCATTTCTCCCCTCCTACGCTTTGAACAACCGCCTCAATATATCCGACTCGATCGTCGTCAGGTTTCTCCAGATCAGGGCAAGCATTTCACTTCAATCTGGTTCGTCCCTTTCCCATTTGCCGTCTCATGTTTCTGCGGGGGATCTTTTTACGGTTCTCTCGTGCCTCGTGGGGAGGTGCAGTTGGTTTCGTATATAGCCTCTGTTGTCAGATCCGTGCGAGTAATCAGTTGTATGATTTACGAGATTTTCCTGCCGAGTTTGTTGTTATGGTTGGCCACGGGTAGTTACGTTATTAGAATATGTTCGTTATTGGTGCTAATTTGGTGGTGCCACAGCATCATCTCATTTGCCTTTAGCTAATAATGGAACTGGATTGAATTGGTCTGGTTTCGGAATACATGGGATTTTCCCTCTGCACTGTTTTGTCTCCAGTGACTGTTTTGTCTCCAGTGACCGTCCGATCAGCATAAATGAAAAATTGGTTCAGACTATTCCATGCCGAGACTAATGATGCATGACTTGTTCATTTTGGTGTCTGCCTATTCTGACAAGGATTGAATTTTTTGGATCCCGAAGATCTGCCTTAAGCTATTCCATACGAATTGCAGAAGAAATCCCATTTATTAAAGTATGCATGGGCGCTTCAGACCAAGCCAAGTTCATAAATTCATTTCTGTCAAAAAAAGAGTTGATCAATTCATATATATTTTCAGTCCTGTGAAATTGTGGCTTGCACAAGAACTGAATATTATATCCAGTGTCCAGCACAGCTAGCACAGTTGGTGACGAGTTAGTTAGAATGCATATGGTCAGAGCTTGCAGAGATGATCTCTTATTGCTATATGTAGAATGGCACAGATTACTTATGTGAGATAGCAATGCTTTTTTTTTTTTTTTTTTGATAGGGAGAATAGCAATGCTTCTACTAACAGCTAACTATACCTATTTCTGTTTCATCCCTGTCACAGTTTGGATGATATGTATTGATATTTTGTCACAAGTAGCACATAAGACAAAGATAACTGTCCTCTCATGATTTTCTGTTGCTAATTAATCCACTTTACTAGCTAGCTATTTTTGGACATGGCAATGCTGTTTCAATTAAGTTGTATTCTCTTATGCAGTTTGGATTCAGTTAACAGAAATGGCCGGAGAGGGCACTAAGGCCACTGTCAGCGACAATGGAACTGGAACGGTCAAGGTATTTTTGAACCACTTGACATTTCATTCTCGAGTGCAACTTACTAGTATTTATTTTTTGCTTGGCAGCTGTCAATAGATTGCATAGTATGTAATTTGCTTTCACACCTCACGGCCTAGAGATACCCTGCTCCCATGCACAGATAAGCGCGCACGCCCTCTTCTTTTGCAGGTACGCTAGCATTAGACTACCTGACGAGTTTGAGTGCCGGTGTGCCACCGTTTATACATATGCCACTAAATTTCTTGTGTGAGGATGAACAGGTTGACAATGCTTTGTAGCACCCCAATAATAAGTAAACTAAAATCTTGCCCATCTTCAATTTCCTGATCATACAAATGGTTCACAAGTTTTAAGCACCAAGAGTTCCAAATTCGAAATTAAGGAGATCTAGCTTCCAAACTATCTGGTCGAGCTCAATTCTGACCCGTCTCTTGAAAATTCATCAGTCCTGTTTGACTCATCGTAGGATATTCCATGAGTATCCGTTGGAAAGATCTTTTAGTCCTCTACACGTTTTCTCAAGAGGTGTCCTTGTTTCTGTCTCTGGATTGCTCAAAACAGTGAATCAAGCTTGACTGTCTTTGTGTCCATTCTTCAATGCTGGTAGTTTCTTCCTTGCACTTCAAAAATTTATGATTAATTCTTGATTTCCTATATCTATAAAGGCGTACAAATTCTTGTTGGGATGGTCTTTAAAACCCTATGCAAATTCCACCTCTTGGACAACATTGAAACTGTATGCGCGCACCTTCAAAAAATTGAGGAAGTTGAAAGCTGTCTTTCTGTGCATCTACAGTCAACATCAAAATTATTATCTGCAGTTTTATTTCTACGGTTTATGTGTCTACGTACTTTGATGCGCAGTACAGACAGCTTTTTTCCATTGTGTTAGATCAAAATTATATGCAGCAAATTGTTTAAAACTTTTCTTAAATGTTTATCGTACTGTCTCAGAAAGTCTATGTTACGCCTGAGATTTATGTAGCTTGTTTTGACTGCTAAAAGAAGTTTTGACACTTTCAAACTTTTTCCGGCAGATGGCAGATGCGGACGAGCGTTGCATGACTGCATGCATCGAGGAGCTCGAAAAGAAGCTCCTAGAGATGAAGCAGCCCTACGAGCAGCGTTTTGACGAGCTTGAGAACCAGATGGAGGATAAGCTCCTAGAGATGAAGCAGCAGTACGAGCATCGTTTTGCCGAGCTTGAGAACCAGGTGGAGGTTCTCACCAAGGTGTGAGATGATGCGTTCCACTTCGCCCATCACATTATGAACGATCTCACTGAGGTGCAGGACGTGCTCGGGCAAACTTTGGTGGTCATTCACAATCTGGTAATTGACCTTGACGTCTTGACGATGTTCATAGATCTGGGCCAAGCTTGGTGGCCATTTACAATCTGATAACTGATTTTGATGGTGTTCAAAATGTTTCCACGAGATTGCGCAGATAGCACATCAGATCCCTCCCGCACCTCCGGCACTTGAGGTGGAGGTGGAGCCTGAGGATATCCAAGACGACTCCGGTTTTACCTTTGAGGACCTTCCGACACCTAGTCAGGAGGATGTCCTTTCCGATGCGGATAGCATGGCGCCACCACCACCTAGCAGCTCTTGATCTAGGGAATTTGGAAGCCATGTGCTAAAAGTATACTCCTCCTTTCCACAATTGATGTCGTTAGGACAACAAGATTAGTTCAAATCTGAACTAATCTTGTTGTCCTAACGACATCACGTATGGAATGGAGGAGTAATGAATAACACCCTTTGTCCATTTAGTTACACTACTTAAGATATTTTTTTTTTGAAAGTGACACTACTTAAGATATTGATAATTATTATATTATTAATTTATACAAATTCTAAATCTTATGTTTAAGTTTCGATCCTTGCTGTGCGTAAAAGAGTTAATCAGAGGTTGATGGTGTTGAACAAGCTAATCTTATATGTTAGTCTTCCCCCATTAAACTAGCATGATAATACTAAATTCCTACCGCCTCGTGCACACAAGTCCTCATGAATAACTATGAGTCTAATCTTAATATGTTGGAGTGTTACACCTTCTTGGTAGATCTATCAGTATTTTGGGTTGAAGTTTAACTACTTTATTGTCTTTAGATAATTTGAATGCCCATGGTCCTACATGTTATTTTGCAACGATTGAAATTTTAAATTTCGTTGACTTGCCAACTCAGTCAAGTTGATACTACGTAAGCAAAGATGACATGACTCAATATTCATATGTGATGTGTAGTCCTGGCCTGATAGCAGATCATGGGAATTGAGGAGGTTGATGTGGTGTCAGTTGAGTTAGCAAGTCACTATGACCTATAATTTGAAGTGTTACACATGACATTGGGGCTCAGAGGTATTCATATTTAGTAGTTTTGAAATAGAAAATATTTCTAGTATATGAAAAAAACAATGATTAGAGAAAAATTAATCTTTCTTTTCAACAAACTATTTAAAAAATCTTAATGTAAATGGAACATAAAAATCAGTAGTAGTCTCCAATCAGTAAACAAATGACCATTAGAATAATAAAATGCACAGTTTTGTAATTAATGACGAATAATATTTTATTTTCCAAGAATAACACTGGCCGGGCAAGCAACCAACCCACCCGGTGCTCGAACGGCTCTACGACGCAATTCCTTATCCTGAACTCTGCTCCGTTCTCGTCCACTCGTACGGGGACATCAGCCTCGAGCCTACTCTGCCCTCGGAATCATCGAGCTCTCGTACCACCGCGTCGTGCTTCAGTGCGAAGTTCCCGAGATCTCCCGGGCCCGTGTACGGCGGCTAGGTGTGGTGCAGGCCGCCGGACTCCTCTGCGGCGAGCCACGACTCCAGTGGCCGGGATGGCCATCCTCCTCGTCGAGGCCTTCTTCATCTTCATCTTCGCGTTCGTGACGTGCTACTTAGGGGAGATGAAGCTATCTTTCTGGTTCTTGAACTCGATGTAGATTTAGAGAGACAAAATTACATTATTACTGGTATGTCTGTTCTTCTGTTCAGGGCGTCTCATCTGTGCAGCTGTGACGAACGCCCTGCTTTTCTCTCATTTTTCAGTGCCGGGGATTTTCAATTCATTGTTGCGAGTCCATCTCTCAGCTGAGTGTGTTCAACACTGAACATTACAGTCAATTATTTATGTTCATTAGTTGGAATTAAATAATGCTGTTGTAGCTATGCATCTGGTGATAAGTCAAATGTGAGATTATTTTGGAATTGGTAGTACCGTCTAGAATGGTGCGTTCCAAGGTCATCAGGCTGCGCACTTAGTATATTTTTCAGTCACCAGTTCTTTCGATTGACCTTCAGTCTCTCTGTTCGCATGCTACATTATTCAAACAGGATCTGAGATTATGACATACAATTAGTTTAGGGGAAACAAACTTACTTAGTTACTTCAGGTAGTGGGATTTGGTTGTTGATAGACACCAGTTCGTGAGAAAGTCATTCCTTACTCCTAATGTTGATGCGCCGCCAACACTCGTACCTGATTGATCTTCGAAAGTATTTTTTTTCATGTATCTATTCAGTTACAGAGAACCAAACAAACTGGCACTGGAAGGTCTCTCAGGCATCTATGAGAAATCAATTAAAATGTGGAACTGAATAAGGTTGTAGAAATTAATTATATTTCAGGTACCTGATGGAAAAGGTTCACAAGATTCCAATAGTACAACAGCTAAGAGGAACATTATCCGACAAGTGGTAGTTGAGGTTATCTGCTTCTCTATCACCACTTTCCAGGTGGCATGAAGCTTACTATTGACAACACTATTACAAACTCTATTAACTGTAATTGGTAGTGAAGAAGTCTATTGTTTTATTTCAAAAATGAAAGAGATTTTGGCCTCTATGTGTCTGAATGTAGAGTTTACATTATTACATACTCTATCCATATGTTGTTTTTGACTTTTAGAAATGAACTTTGACTACTCGTCTTATTCAATTTTTTTGCACAAATATTTTTTTAATTTAATTCTTTATTCATCATTAGAGATACTTTAATGATAACATTTTTGACTTTATTTCATCATTGGAGATATTTTAACTATAACATTTTTGTTTAGTATTATCAAATTTTTTGAATAAGATGAGTGGTCAAAGTTGATTTCTAGAAGTCAAAAATGACACCTTTAATAGGACAAAGGTAGTGTCTAGTTACTCAAAGGGAGCAAAAAAGATTAAAAAAAGGGAGCAAAAAGAAACAACTGCTATGCTAGTTTAATAATAATTTTTTATCGATGAAAGGTGAACAACTCTTATGTTGTGGTCAATAATTTTTTAGCTTGCAATCCCTAATGATCCATCTCCAAGGCAAAGCTGCTTTGCCAAGCATAGAAAGAATGTCTGTGTGAAGATCTGGGCGTCCACGCCACACCCGAAGGTCGCACACATGAACTGGGTCTACATGCCTTGTAGGACAATCAAGGAGAGGGGCGACAGTTACGGAGTTGGAACCTCTTTGTTGATATGCCTACGGTGGTGCGTATACGATGGCAGGGTTGATGTGCAATACTATCGGCAGTTGCTCCAAGGTGGTGGTGGCAGTCGGCGGTGGCTTGAGTGGGCCAAGCACAGGTGGTATTAGCGAGTCTTGGATTTTAACCTTCTTTTTGTGTCGATGACAAGGTCAGTAGTTGTGGGCTCCACCTGTAGCTACTATCTTTTTTCATGTAAATATAGGTTGCAGGATTAACTGCGAGCATCTGGTCGCAATTAGAAATCAACATTTCCAAAAGCGATTGTGTAGTAGTAGATTCTATGATCTGTACTTCGATCGCTTCGCTTACAGACCACTACTTGAATTAATTATATCATTGTGGACGCGTCAAAAATTTTAGGAAATAGTTTGGCCATATAATTCAAAATCGACTCTGAACTAGTAACAGGGAGTATTGTCTACTATGTATGAGCTAACATATGGCATCATGTGAGCATAACTAAATGAGTTGCACAATGAATTATTGGAGAATTACTAAATGAGTTGCACAATGAATTATTGGAGAATTACTAAATGAATTCATCCAAATACTTAACAACAGTGACTCGTCATGGTCAGAAGTGTGACAGAACCGTCTCACGAGGAGACGTTTCCGTCTCCAGGATCATCTTGGGTGGCACCACGCGCTGTGATGCCCGATATTACAACATACAAATATAAGCTTAATACGAGAGATAAAGGAAATACAACGGTACATCCATCATCATCATCATCATCATCATCACAGAGTCTTACAAATGTTGCGGAAGCGTTTAAATTACAAACTGTTCGACATGAAAGATACAAAGTCCGATACAATCGCTCACTCGGCGATACACCACGGGCATCCGGCAGAGACGGGTGTGTTGTCCTACACACCGTGCTGGTAAGCAACTCCTATCTACTCCTCCGGGCCGCACCACTCCCAGGTGTAGACTCCTCCATCGGCGGCTTGGTCCGCCCACATCTCTCCTCCGAGCATCGGCGTGCTCGGCGGGATGCTCCGAAAATAACGTAGAGCAAAGCCCCGAGCAACTAAAGCTCAGCAAGACCGATCCGTCAAGTTGGCCATCTACAACCGACTCCTAGACATGCAAGGCCGGGGATTACGGGATTCTAAGCAACTAAGGCGAGTCTACAAGCAAATCCTTACTTTCATCTTTTAGCGGTGCATAAAGTTGAATCACTAACTAAATTTAGTTTGCACTATTCTAATTCAATACATGATTCACAATCAAGTAATTAACAAGCAATCCAACAATTAATCATCATATTCCTCATCATCATGTTTCTCTTCTTACTACGTTACGGTTGATGAGATAAGTGGTACTCGTTCTTGTGAGGGGCAGCGATTCGAATCGGTGTACATCATGCAGGAGAAACCTGATTGCACGTCACATACGCGCTTCCCGAAGCCGCATGAGACAACCTTTCGCTCAAGTGCTGTAACGCTAGTCGGGCCTATCGCCCCCGAATAGGGTCCCTCACGCGATGCCGTCCCGGACGTCATCCGTGAGTAGAGTGCTCCCTACTCTCCTCCCAAATTCCTACCTAGTAACCAAGGGGATAGGGTATCTTCCTAGCGTCACGGCCTCCATCGCTACGTCGGTTTACTTGGGCCCAACAACACTAGCATGCAAGCAGTACGTTCAAGCTTATCCCTGTGGGCCGGACACGACGCGGTCCTTGTATGCACGAGACGGAGCTACCACCTTGAAGACTAATCAGTCCTTCTCTTTCTACCTAAGTTTCCCGTCCGGTCTCCAATTTCTTTCCATCTCTTCCGTCTCATCAACAAGTCTAGAACAATAGTTATCCTATAGTACGAGTGGTCTCCGTACCACTCGACGGAATCATAACCCTAATTAGCAAGCATCTAGCGAAAGCTTCTAATCAAGATCATAAAGAGTCCTACTGCATACTAGTGGTTCCATAACAACTCCTATACACCTAATGCACAATCATTCCTGCAAATCATATATATAGAAATAAAATCCTAAAATCATAGGGTTGTGCACCGGGACTTGCCTTGAACTTGACCCTCGGCGGCGGGGTCACAAACAACAGCGGGGACGGCCTCCTCCTCGGCGGTCACCACGTTCACCTCCGAACCTACATGAATGCATGATGATGTGTTGTTTTAGAGAAAAACAGAAAACACGCATCTTACTGAGCTAGTTCGAAATTCATCCTTATAGAATATGTGCGAATTTCATCATAACGACAAAGCTACGAATTACAATATCAAACTACTAGGGTAGGGGAGATCGCTGTTCAACGGCGAGTATCTAGCTATTTACTTCATTAATTCCCATGAAGCATTGAAACTAACATTTCATGAACTCATATGAAAAGAAATACACTTGACGGCAAAATGTGCTAGGTCAGCACTTGGGGTGGCTTACTGATCATAGTACATTGGCCCATGATCAAGCATGCCAAGTTCAAATTTAATTGATGCTTCAAGAATTAATTAGAAATTAATCCTTGATCTTCGCTTGGGTAATTATCATCAATTTTTCTTTAACTGATCATGATCTACAAACTCTACCATTGGATTGGGTAGGTAATTAGGGTCCTAACAAAATTTACTTTGAAAAAATTGGAGTTCGAGAGATTTAATTATGAAATATTGAAATTATATTCAATTTCTGATAATTAAATCAAAATCTGGAAAAAAAGAAAAGGGTTTAAAGGGTATTGGGCCGGTTCCGGCCCAACTCGGGCTGGCTCTGTGGGCTCGGACGCGTGGCCCAGCATCGGCGAGCACGGCCCAGCCACACGCGCACGCGGCCCACTCGGCCTACCGGCGCAGCCGAGTGCGCTCGCCGGCGCGACGGCCGGCGCGGCGGCGTGGTCGCCGGAGAGCTCACCAGCAGCAGCCTTCCGCGATGGTGACATGCTCATGGGGCAGGGCTTGGCGTGGGGATCACGACGGCGAGGTCACCGGGGTGGGATGCTCACCGGAGGATGGTCGGCGGCGAGTGGTGGCGGTCCGGATGGCTCCGGCGAGGTCGTGCGGCGGTTCCGGTGCATGGTGTTGACGACTTCTTCTCCCAAAAGCTCCGCGAGCTCGAGAGCAAAGCCGACGTCGAGGTTCTCATCTTGGAAGAAGCCCGAAAAGAGGTCGTCAACGGTGAGGTGGAGGCGGCCGGCGGTCGGAGTCGAGGAAAAGAGAAACGTCGGTGAGGCCTTGCGCGAAATAAAGAGGAAAAAGGGGTCGGGATGGTGCGCCGGCTCGTTGCGCACAAGGGAGGGCGAGAAAAGCCGTCGATGCTCACCGGAGTGGGCGGATTTGACGCTTCCCGGCGATGGTCGACGGTGGCCGGCTTGGGGAAAAACTCGAGATCCCTGCGCTCCCCGGCTCTGTGTTGACGGTCGTTACGGACCAATTTCGACCGTCAATTAGTCAAATAAATGAGAAGGACTAGGCATGTCTTACATGCATTTTACTTAGAAATAACCTAGTTCCACTTGTACCTCTAGATTTTTAGTGTGCGGGTGGATAATGATGAATTCCGGGCCCCGAGGCGACAAATCAACACTTTTACAAAATTTCCACTTCGCCGCGGGAATCAACTCCAAGATAAAAGGCCAATGACCATGAAATCCAACACAAATAAGGCCTCACGCACCTGGATCAAAGACCAACATCCGGTGGGCGAGTCAACCGCCAAAGCCCGGCCCAGGAGGGGCCGGCACCGGTTCGGCCGAACCAACAAGGCGGTTCGGCCGAACCGGCATGGTGGCCCCCCGGCCCACTTTTCTCCGGCGGTTTGCCCACCGCCTCCGGAGGTCGGTTCCACGCGCATTAAATGCCACCGACCTACGAAACTGCCTCCGGGAGCCGACCTTTCAAGCCTATATAAGGAGGGGTACCCCCCTCCTTAACACACACAACAACACAAGGATCATTCTCTCCTCACACTAGAAGTTTAGAGGCTTTCTAGGTAGTGCTAGGCTTAGTAGTGGGCTGCCTCATTGCTCCCAAAGTCTTGTGGAGAATTGGGTATAGCCCTTGTATCCTCTCTTTATGAGACTTGATCATTTATCTATGGAATACTTTCGTTCATATCTTTGTCATGAGCTTTATAGAGTAGTCATGATCTTGTTTGATCGTTCTTCGTTCGTTCATATGAGTTCATCGTTCGTTCTTCGTTCTTCATTAATAGAAGATGAACACATATTGAATGTTCTTCGTTCGTTCATACTTGATCATCGATTACTCTTGATCTTACTTGATTGATTGCCGTTCGTCGCTCATTCTTGAGCGACGAACGCC
This sequence comes from Chloris gayana, assembly GCA_031894775.1. NCBI lineage: Eukaryota > Viridiplantae > Streptophyta > Magnoliopsida > Poales > Poaceae > Chloris > Chloris gayana. The sequence goes on from JAUNZO010001252.1 coordinate 1,391,196, forward strand.
TTTGCATGACTTAGTGCTAGCTTTGATCCTTTCGTCTAGCTTATGCTAGTTAGGCTAGTGTTCTTATGAATAGGCTTCGGGTTCATCGTCCCGCAAGGGTGCTCTAGATTTACCACCATGTCGGTGCCTCGAGGGATCTAGAGTTGTGGTTAGTGACGCCGGCACGGTGCTTGGGGTTATCTACCCACCTTTGAATGTGCTTCGTGTCCCACGGTTTGTAGAGGTAGGTGACAAGAAGTGACAGCCTTGTCATCCAAAGTAATCCTCCACGTTCGGGCATGGCATAGGAGTCTAAAAGGCCGGAGTCGCGAGGCGGACCTCGCGTAAGACGGATCTCCCGATGATGCCTAGGCATTAGATGCTTGCTTGCGCTTGCATGATCCTGGATGTTAGGTAGAAGGCTGTGCACTCATATGAATGTTGTATCATTAGGAGTAGTGGTCTGCTAGTCTAGTTTAGCTTTATCTAGGATCGCCTCTATCCCTTTTATTAGAGAATGTATCGCCTTGGTGTGTGTCACACTATCCTCAACTTATTGCTCCTAACCCCTGCATTGGAATGTGATTACTTCATCATTCTTTTGTAACACCATGAGCACGAGTACTCTTATCAACCATGTCTTCCTTTGGGAAAATATAAATACGATACCCTTGAATACTCTCGGGTGAAATGCTACAACGGGTTATCCGTCCGCTTGCGGATATTCATGACTCACCTTATAATACATATCTAGTACTTGTACTTGGATGTGGATTATTTGGTTAAATAGTGCAAGTGACGAAACCCTTGGCTCTCCCGCGGTCACGTGTTTCTTTCCGCGTGACCTTAAGAGATGCCAACAAGCATTTCTGGCGCCGTTGCCAGGGAAGACATTGGTTAATAAGAATACAATGAATGTTCATGATTACACTTGATGATGATTTAATCATTGCCCTTGCAGGCTAACCTTGATCTGTTTTCTCTTCAAGGTGAAAACAGGATAGTGCATGCGTGGATTCGACTTGCCGGAAAACTTCGTTGATAATCCCGAGGCCCTTGCGAGAAAGACTCGACCTCGCGTCGTTGTCTCTCCTCAAGAACCCACGACAAGCGAGCCCGCATCTTCCGCACCATCAACCTCAACACTCATGGCTGAAAGGACCCTTCGTGACTACTCTGCGCCCTCCGTCGCCAATGTGCCCATTGGACCCAACGTCGACGCTGGTGCCGCAGGACTTGACATCAAGTCCAGCCTCATCACTATGGTGCAAGCCATTCCCTTTTGTGGAAAGGCCTCCGAGGACGCCAACTCCCATCTCCAACAGTTCCTGGAGATATGCAACACATCGGCCACGGCCGGAGTCAACCAAGATGCTATCAAACTCCGCTTTGTTTCCCCTATCCCTCCTTGGGAAGGCGAAACGGTGGTTTTATGCCAATCGTGCAAGCATTGACACTTGGAACAAATGTTCCACGGCGTTCCTCGCCAAGTTCTTCCCGATGGGCAAAACCAATGCCCTTCGTGGAAGAATTGCAAGTTTCCAGACAAGCGACAAACGAATCCATGCCCGAGGCATGGGAAAGGCTTCAAGAATACATTACGGCCTGCCCTCACCATGGGATGGAGGAATGGCTCATTCTTCAACACTTCTACAACGGGTTGACACCAACAACCCGTGGACATATAGATGCCGCTGCTTGGAGGAGCCTTCTTCTCCAAAACTATTGCCCAAGCAAAAGAACTCATAGAGAAGATGGTCTCCAATCAAGGGTGGAGCGATGATCGACTCCAAACACGCTCAAGAGGCGTACACCCTGTCAAGGAGGTGGACATGCTGTCCGCCAAGGTTGACCTCCTCATAAAACGCTTGGATGAACACAACGCAAATGGTGGTGTTCATGCATTGGACTCACACATGACGTGTGAGGAGTGCGGGAACACCGGCCACATGGGGAAGGATTGCCCCTATACCCATGAAGAGGCGTTCTACATGAACAACAACAACGGGTATCGTCCAAACGGAGGACAAGGGTACAACCAAAACCGACCATCATATCAAGGAGGTAACAATTTTTCTGGCTTTAACAATAATCAGCCTTCCTTGAAAGATTTGGTTTATGGCCAAGCTAAAATCAACGAATCTATCAACAAAAAGCTTGCTGCCAATGATAAAGTCTTGGAAAACATAACTACACAAATAGAAGGTTTCTCCTCTGCTTTCAAAAATCAGCTGAGCTTTAATAAAATGATTGAAACCCAAGTTGCTCAGCTAGCTGCTCTTATTCCTGGTTCTAATTCGGGAAGATCCGGGGCAACCCGAGTCTTCTTTGGAAAATGTTAATGCGGTTACCACGAGGGGAGGAAAATCCACTCGGGATCCGCCATATCCTAACCATGCAGCAAAGAAGAACAGGAACGAACCGGAGGAGGAAAGCCCTTCTACTACTAAAGAAAAAGAAGAAGAACCGAAGCCAAGTGACGGGAAGAATGGAATTGAATTTCAAGACACAAGCTTTTTGCCATTCCCTCACGAAACAGGAAGCCAAAGGAGGATGAACAATTTGCTCGATTCGTCGAGACCATCCGAAGGATTCATGTCAACGTGCCATTGTTGGACATGGTGCAGGTGCCCACATATGCACGCTACCTTAAAGACATCCTCAACAACAAGAGACCACTACCCAACGAGGAAATGGTTAAGCTCACGGAGGAGTGTAGCGCAGCTATACTCAATCGGCTTCGAGAAAAGAAGAAGGACCCTGGCTGCCCCACAATATCATGTTCCATTGGGGCACACCACTTCGACCAGGCCTTATGTGATCTTGGGGCAAGCGTCGGCGTGATGCCCAAAGAAGTCTTTGATCGTTTGAGCTACACAACCTTGACTCCTACACCAATGAGGTTGCAATTGGCGGACTCTTCGATCCGCTACCCCGCGGGAATAGCCGAAGACGTGCCGGTAAAAATTCGAGGCAACTTCATACCGGTGGACTTTGTGGTGCTTGAGATGGATATCGACAAGAACACGCCCCTCATTTTGGGACGTCCCTTCCTCAGCACCGCAAACGCCCAAATTGATGTTGGGAATGGAGAAATCCGATTCCACATCAATGGGAAGGAGGAAAAGTTTGAGTTTCAACCAAGAAAAGAACAATGCTCAATGATCAAGATCAAGTATGGGCCAAATCCCTCAAACATCCGTGAAGTTGAAGTGACGCCAAGAAAGACGGATAGTCTCGTCGCCTTTTGGAAGCAACTTGACAAAATTGAGAATCCGTCATGGTACCAACCCAAGAAGCCTGCAACAGCAAGGCCGGGATTATGGGCCAAGAAGCCGAGTCCTTCAAGACACAAAGCCACCTACATCAACAAAGACCAAACAAGTGTGGCAAGTGAAGAAGGTGCAGCCATCTTCATCCTCTTCTCCGGGGAAAGGGCCTGCACCACAAGGATGAAAAGAAATGGAGAAGTCCTCGCTCGCCGGACTTAAAATGGCAAAGCCCTGGTCGACGGGATAAATCGGTATTATCTTTCGATTTCTTTTGATTTTTGTTTCCCACCACATGCATCTCCCTGCATATTCTATTTTATCACAAGAAAATTTTCATTTCATTTATTTGGATTTTCCGCCAGCATATTTGATTTTTGTTTTCTCACTCGCCATGCATAGAAAATTTGAAAACCAAAATCCTTTTACGTCCAAATTTTCCTACTTTTGTTTGAAACTTTTGGACAACCCTTGTATCCTTATACAAAATCCAAAAACAATTTTGCATGTTGGAATTTTCTCCAACACTTTTTCTCGAGATTTGATTTTTCGAATAAAGCTGAATTTGAGGCAACTTTCTTTGGATTTCTTGAGCACATATTTCGAGGAATATCTGGACGTAGCAACCATGGTCAATGATCATTTGGCCGTTGGGAGCTATGAGCCAAAAGGGGAGCAAGAGGGACCCACAGCAGGTCGGCCGAACCCACCTCCTTGGTTCGGCCGAACTGCTATGACCGTTGCTCGGTCTGTCCTTTTTCCCAACGGTCATATGCCCCTCCTAACGCTCAAAAACGGCTACTTCGTGAGCTATAAGTAGAGGTGGCCTGGCCAGAGCTCTCTCCCCCTCTCACACTATCATTTCCACTCCTCACTCACTTCATTCTCATTACTCTCAAGTTTTCCATTGCCCTCACTTGCTCATTGCCTAAAAGTTCTGCATAAATCTTTTGCTCTTGGTGTGCTTTCTAGTTTTTGGTTTGATTTGTTTTTGTTTGGTTTTCTCGAGTTGCGATTTCTTGCTCACATGAACAACCGACGGTGTCGCTAATTTAATTTTTTCCCTCACATAACCCGTTCGGAGTTGTTGTTCTTGCATTCTTGCTCTCTTTGTGTGCAGCCATGACCGGTGCCAAGAAGCTGTTCGGGTCAATCAAGAGGTCCTTGAGCTCACGCTCAAGTTCAAGTTCTTTACGTCGAAGCACCCGCGCGCGCCCCGTAGTCGAGTCACCGCCAAGTTCACCACCACAAGTCAAGGAAGAAGGGCAAGAGGGCAACATCGAGCATCGTCTCCTCACCGACACCGACCTCGACTTAGTGGGCGAGCACGAGACGCACACCTACACGCTTCTCCAACACCGTCTCTTTGCTCCTACGCGAGCATTTGACACGGAGCTGCTGCACAAAATAGGTATGGATGCTGAATTTGCTCAAGTATTTAAAGCCTTAGGGTGGACAGATTTTGCTAGTGTAAATGAGCCAGGTTCCCGCTTGCTTACACTTCAGTTTTTATGCACCCTACAAATGGTAGATGAAGGAATTTCTTTTCGGTTTTTCCGTGAATCCTACCGTTTGACTTGGAAAGAACTCAGCACCCTTCTTGGCTTTAATACTCGCTGCAATACCGACTTGGATGGTGCCCTTCCTCAGTTTTCAAAGCATGCTTTTTGGGAAAGGATTACGGGTCTTCCTAGTTGCGTGCGACCTAGAACTAATCACATCCATCATCCTACCTTGCGTTTTATGCACATGTGGATTGCTATCACTCTTTTTCCAAGGAGTGATATTCGGATTGTGCGCGAGGATGAGCTAAAAATTCTTTTTGCTGCGGTCAATAAGATTAAGATTGCTCCCGTGAAAGCCATGATTTGCCAATGGATAGAAAATCTTGGGACGATAGGACCAATTGAATGTACCTCTTTAGTGACACGAATTGCCATGCGGGTGGGAGCTTTACATGATGCTAATGTTGAATACCTTGCTACACCTCGCTCTCTTATAAATAAAGATTATCTTATTCAAGGTCACTCTCTTAAGAATGGTCCGAACGACTCCCTCATATATTATTTTGTGGGATATACAAACGAGTTTCGGTTACCTAACCCGGACCTTCGTTTGTATACTCTCAAAAATCTAACCATTGAGCTCCAAGAAGCGCAGCGGTCTCGCAGGAGTGTATCTTCTCGCAGGGGGCGCACAGATCGGAACAACCATCTACCTCCGAGATGCCCACACCGCACCCCACGACTCATGGCGGGCCGGGGTACAGCCACCCCGGGCTTTCTCCCGGTGGGTACCCAGCCCCGCCACCTCACATGGCCGGGGGATCGGCGTGGCAAACTCCGGGATATGGCCCGGGGCTGTTTTCTCCACAACAACAATGGGAGGAACACTCCACCGACTCCGGATCAGCCCAAGGCTACAACTTGGTGCAGGAGATGAACAACCTCTCCTCACAAATGGGAAGACTCCAAACCACGGCGGAAGACACCGAGTATGCGCTCAACCAACACATCTTGCAAACTCATCAATGGCAAGAGCGCACCGATACCCAGCTCACCGCCCTCACCAACATGACGGAGCAACAACGAGCCGATCTTTTGGCTTACTTCCGTCACATGGGGTTCATTCCACCAAACCCATGAGCAAGAACAAGCTTGGGGGGGCAGCACCCCCGCTAAGGTATCATGTATCGCAACTTGTATCCTTTATTGTCTCTTGTTTTTGCTTGTTCTTGCCTCTCATATGAAAAACAAAATAAAAATGATAAAACTAAAAAGAACAAAAAGAAGTAGCTTAGTTTCCTTTTATACGCTGCAAGTATGTTGCTAGTCTTTCTATGTTGAGATGATGAATAGTTGCTCTGTTTTATTTCTCTCATGTGCCTAGTCTATAATTTAGAACTCTCCTAGTTTTGAGTTTGGTGGCTAGCAAAACTTGCTTAGAACCTGAAACTTGTGGGCTGCACATGCTTGAGCTGCACCTAAGTTGTTGTGAGATGATGATATGGTAAAAAGAGCTGCTATGATCTTGTCCTAAGTTGAGCTTGAAATCTCCGGAATTTTGTTCCCAAAAAAAATTGCAAAATCTATAAGTTCCCAAGTGATGATAAATTCCTACCAAAGCCATATGCAAATTTCCTTTGAAAACCTTACTCCCTTGCTACTTGTTACTTCATTGAGCTTTATCAAAATTGTGTGACCCTAGTGAGATGCTTTTCATACTCTCATGATCAAGATCACGTACACATTCCACCTCATATGCTACACTTCTACACCGGAAGTTAGCAACATATCATGCCATCCACCAAAATAAAGACACTCCTCACATTTTATCACCTCTCTTAAAATATCAAAAGAAGGCATGGCTATGCAAAAGAAAAAGAAAATAAGGCTCACAAAAGATGAGCAAGAAAAAGATGCTGCTCTCATTTCGAGCATGGAAAAAAGAAAGAAGAAAAGATAGCCATGCCCAAAATCCAAAATAAAAAGAGGTGAAACAAAAAGAGGAGTAGTCACATACACCACCACCATCATTTTCACACTTGCACATCTTGATCTACGATTGTATGACTTGCTATCTCCATGGATCCACTCTTTTGGTTTTGCAAAATATGAATGCAAGTATGCCTCATTTCATACCCTACCTTGAGCTCCACAAAAGCCTATTAGATGTAGGATGAGGCAATACACATGCCTTGGTGAGGAATACAAACACCACTAGAGCGATTCGAGAGCATCACTTGTGGAACGTAGTTTTACTTGAAAAAAAAAAAATATATTTTTTGAAAATTTCCGGAGAATAAAAGCAAGACAAGGGAAGAGAAAATAAATGCTCTATACACCGTTCTCTCTCTCAACCGCCCAAGGTAAAGTGAAAAGCACAAAGCCCCATGAGGACTAAGGGGAAGGGTGAGTAACCATTGCCAACTTATTCAACTCAAGGATGAGTATCTTTGTTATACACTTGGTACCTTTGAGAAGTAGGCATTGTAGCAACTCCTGATCAACAACCTAAAGTTCTACTACTTGCTCGGGACGAGCAAGGGGTAAGCTTGGGGGACTTGTTGACGGTCGTTACGGACCAATTTCGACCGTCAATTAGTCAAATAAATGAGAAGGACTAGGCATGTCTTACATGCATTTTACTTAGAAATAACCTAGTTCCACTTGTACCTCTAGATTTTTAGTGTGCAGGTGGATAATGATGAATTCCGGGCCCCGAGGCGACAAATCAACACTTTTACAAAATTTCCACTTCGCCGCGGGAATCAACTCCAAGATAAAAGGCCAATGACCACGAAATCCAACACAAATAAGGCCTCACGCACCTGGATCAAAGACCAACATCCAGTGGGCGAGTCAACCGCCAAAGCCCAGCCCAGGAGGGGCCGGCACCGGTTCGGCCGAACCAACAAGGCGGTTCGGCCGAACCGGCATGGTGGCCCCCCGGCCCACTTTTCTCCGGCGGTTTGCCCACCGCCTCCGGAGGTCGGTTCCACGCGCATTAAATGCCACCGACCTACGAAACCGCCTCCAGGAGCCGACCTTTCAAGCCTATATAAGGAGGGGTACCCCCCTCCTTAACACACACAACAACACAAGGATCATTCTCTCCTCACACTAGAAGTTTAGAGGCTTTCTAGGTAGTGCTAGGCTTAGTAGTGGGCTGCCTCATTGCTCCCAAAGTCTTGTGGAGAATTGGGTATAGCCCTTGTATCCTCTCTTTATGAGACTTGATCATTTATCTATGGAATACTTTCGTTCATATCTTTGTCATGAGCTTTATAGAGTAGTCATGATCTTGTTTGATCGTTCTTCGTTCGTTCATATGAGTTCATCGTTCGTTCTTCGTTCTTCATTAATAGAAGATGAACACATATCGAATGTTCTTCGTTCGTTCATACTTGATCATCGATTACTCTTGATCTTACTTGATTGATTGCCGTTCGTCGCTCATTCTTGAGCGACGAACGCCTTGCATGACTTAGTGCTAGCTTTGATCCTTTCATCTAGCTTATGCTAGTTAGGCTAGTGTTCTTATGAATAGGCTTCGGGTTCATCGTCCCGCAAGGGTGCTCTAGATTTACCACCATGTCGGTGCCTCGAGGGATCTAGAGTTGTGGTTAGTGACGCCGGCACGGTGTCTGGGGTTATCTACCCACCTTTGAATGTGCTTCGTGTCCCACGGTTTGTAGAGGTAGGTGACAAGAAGTGACAGCCTTGTCATCCAAAGTAATCCTCCACGTTCGGGCATGGCATAGGAGTCTAAAAGGCCGGAGTCGCGAGGCGGACCTCGCGTAAGACGGATCTCCCGATGATGCCTAGGCATTAGATGCTTGCTTGCGCTTGCATGATCCTGGATGTTAGGTAGAAGCTGTGCACTCATATGAATGTTGTATCATTAGGAGTAGTGGTCTGCTAGTCTAGTTTAGCTTTATCTAGGATCGCCTCTATCCCTTTTATTAGAGAATGTATCGCCTTGGTGTGTGTCACACTATCCTCAACTTATTGCTCCTAACCCCTGCATTGGAATGTGATTACTTCATCATTCTTTTGTAACACCATGAGCACGAGTACTCTTATCAACCATGTCTTCCTTTGGGAAAATATAAATACGATACCCTTGAATACTCTCGGGTGAAATGCTACAACGGGTTATCCGTCCGCTTGCGGATATTCATGACTCACCTTATAATACATATCTAGTACTTGTACTTGGATGTGGATTATTTGGTTAAATAGTGCAAGTGACGAAACCCTTGGCTCTCCCGCGGTCACGTGTTTCTTTCCGCGTGACCTTAAGAGATGCCAACACTCGCTCGCGCGCGGCTTGGCTCGGAAGAGCGAGCTCGTCGGGGCGCGTCGGAGAGCGGGAGAAGCTGGCCGGACGACGAGGTCCGAGGGGTGGCGGCAATGGCGGAGGGGAGGGGCGAGGCTAGGGTTAGGGTTTGCGTGCTCGGGAGTGGATAATGGGCGCGGGCTGGGTGCGGGGCGCGGTCGGCGGGGTGGTCATGGCCGACCGACGTGGGGGCGACGCCGACGTACGGGTGCCACGCAGTGGGAATGGCGCCGGCCATTTCCGACGCGCACGAGCGATGAGAGAGAGAGGGCGACGGGTGGGTCCTGCCCGGTTTGAATTTTTTCGGTTGGTTTTCAAACGTAGGTTGCTTTGAAAATTCGAAATAAAATATTTCTGGTGCCCAAAAATTCCAAATAAAATTATATTTGGAATCCCCACAATTGGTACTATTTTCACGGGGTTCAAAGCGCCAATTAACAGGAAAAATAGATAAAATTCTCCCAAAAAGCTGATTTTCTAAGTTTGTTTGATTTATTTGGGGCACTTAAACTTTGAGAAAAGTGATGGGGCTTGGCTCATATTTTTCTTTTGTCATGCCCTTCAACAAACTTGTAGGGTGGGGTCCACTTGTAAGATGAAATTGTGACTTGTAGTTCAATTGCACCTTTAATTGATTTAAATAACCACCAAAATCATTTGCATGTGACCTTCAACATATTTTTGTGGCTCTACAATGTGAGGAGAATTTTATAGGACCCATACTCTTCATTGTTCAAAAATTGTGGTGTCACAAGAAGCCATTGATTGTGACAGACCCGTCTCACGAAGAGGCGTTTCCATCTCCGGGATCATCATGGGTGGCATCACACGCTGTGATACCCGATATTACAACATACCAACATAAGCATAATACAATGAATATAAGTACAAGTCTTACATTCATCCCGAGTACAAATGTACATCGAGTCTTGAAACATCGGAAGCTAATAAGTTTGGAAATTAACTAAACGAGCGGAAGCAATTAAGATACAATCGCTCTCTCGGCGATACATCACGGCACCCGGCAGAGACATATGTTCCTGCCCTAGAACATCTTACCGGCACAACAACTCCTCTACTCATCCGGGCCGCACCACTCCCAAGAGTAGTGGCCGTCACCCGGAGTCTCCTCCTACCGGACGTCTTCGCCGACGTCGAAGTCATGCACGGCGGCATCCTCCGAAAAACCACATAGAGCAAAGCCCCGAGCAACTAGAGCTCAGCAAAGACCGACCCGTCAAAGTGGCCATCTACAGACCGACTCCTAGACATGCAAAGGCCGGGGGAATAGGATACATATAAGCTCTAAGCTGGCCTACAAGTAAATCCTTACTTTCAACTTTTAGCGAGTTTAATTAAGTTGCTCAAAGAATAAATTTAATTTGCACTAAGCTATTGCATTACATGTTTTCAGACAAGTAATTAAGCAATACAGCAAATTAATCAAACCATCATCCTCTATGTTCCTCTTCTTACTACGTTCCGGCGGACGAGATAAGTGGTACTCGTTCATTGTGAGGGGCAGCGATTCGAATCGATTTACATCCTGCGAGAGCAACTCTGATCGCACGTCACATACGCGCTTCCCGGAAGCCGCATGAGACAACCTTTCCCAGCCGGTACTCGTAGTGTTAGTCGGGCCTAGCTCCCCGAGAAGGGTCCCCCACGCGATGCCGTCCCGGACGTCATCCGTGAGTAGAGTGCTCCCTCCTCTCCTCCCAAATTCCTGCCAAGTAACCAAGGGAGTAGGGTATCTCCCTAACATACGAGCAACCATCGGTACGTCGGTTTACTTGGGCCCATCAACACCAGCATGCAAGCAGTACGTTCAAACTTATCCACATGGGCCGGACACGACGCGGTCCTTGTGTGCACGAGACGGGGCTACAACCTTGAAGACTCTTTCGGTCCTTCACTTTCCACCTAGTTGCCCGTCCGGCCTCCAATTTCCATTCTCATCTTGATACTCGGCATCGTGTCCAAAAGTGATTTTTCCTATCTACGAGTGGTCTCCGTACCACTCGACGGATCATCGCCCTATTTAAGCAAGCATCTAGCGTAGGGTGATCGAATCGAGGTAACGAGGATCCTATCGCATGCTAGGGTTTTCATCACAACTCCTGTAGACCTAATGCACAAAACAGTCCTACAAGCATAGTGATGAAGATAAAATACTTAAATTAAAAGGTTGTGCACCGGGGCTTGCCTTGAGCTTGACCCTGGATAGCTGGGTCAACAACAGCAGTAGCTTACGGCGTCTCTTCGCTGGTCACCACGTTCACCACCGCAGCTACATGATGCAAAGGTGATGTGTAAAATTTGAAGAATTTATGATATTAATTATTTTATGGAGTACGTGCGAATTTCATCAAATGCATTTGATTCATGAGTATAAATTAACTTGGTGTCCAGCGGGGTGGAAATGATTTAAGGTGATTACTTAATTTAATCTCCTTCATCAACTCCCATGAAGCAATCAAATCATTATCGCATGTGCAGGAAAGTAATTCATTAATCCTAACAAAAGCTAGGTAAAATAGCAATTAAATTGCCCCTGGTCCTTGAGCACATGCTATGGATAATAATCGAACTAAGCTTCATAAATTGGGGTAATTAAATGATTAATCAAGCCCTAATCTTGAATTTCCAAAAAGGAAATTAGCTCATTTAATTTGCTTCTGATAATGTAAATCTAACTGCTCCATTAAATAGTACAGGTCTCAAGGAGCCCAACAAAATTTAGTTTGCAATTTTTTGAGGTATAGAACTCCAGATATGAATTTTCTAAGTTTAAAAGGATTTACGAACTATTTACGAAAATGCCATTGCGTATATTTAAAATTAATCCCGCGCGGGTGCCACACAGGGGATCACACGCGCTCCGGATCTGGGTGTGGCCGTGGCCACACCGGATCCCGGTCGTGTGATCCAGCCTCGTGGCCCCGACGGCTCCGGCCGGAGCGGGGCGGCGCGGCCGGCCGGAGCATCGCCGGCGGCGTGCTCATGCTCGCGGCGGGGCCTAGGGTTGCTCTAAGCGATGTGGCGAGCACGGTGGTAGGGTCGGGTTGGCGGGGCGCTCACCGGAGCTTGTCGGACGGCGAGGGGCGGCGGTGGCGGGGTGCGGCGAGGCTGCTCGTCTCCGGTGGAGGTCCGAGGAGGTCGGGGCTGGGTCGGCGAGCACCACGGGGACACGGGCTTCGACGGCGCAGGGTCGGTGGAGGATGAGCTCGAGCGGAGTGGGCCGTCGACGGTGGGGTGGCGGTCGGCCGGAGTTAAGCGGTGGGGAAAAGCTCACCGCCGAGCAGCTCGGCCTGCGAGGGAGAGGGGGAAGGGGTCGGGGAGGGGCGCAACACTAGCGCGCACCCGTCGGAGCGATGCGGAGTGAGAGGAGCTCACCGGAGGCGGCGAACTCGGGCTGCGGCGCCGTCGGTGGCCGGGGTGGGGTCGCCGGAGCAAAACTCGAAATGTGGTCGGTGTGCTCGCGCAAAAGGAGTGCTATTGCTTGCGAAAAGGGGGGTAGTGTGGCGGTGCTCGTGCCGGGCTCGGGCCGGTCGCGGTGGTCGGCGTCGGCCGGAGCGGCGAGCTCGAGCGGGCGGAGCGGGGTGGTTCGGGCGCGGAGTGAGAGAGGAAGGGGAATGGAGAAGGGGGGTGTTCCGACCGGGGTAAGGGGGACCGGGGTGGTCGGCCGGTCGGGTGGGGCGGTCAGGGCCCGTGCGCCACGCGGCCGGCGGCGTACGGCGCGGCCGTGCGCCGCGCGCGCCCGTGCGCCGCACAGGGTGGCCGACAGGCGGGCCCCACCGAAGATGCTTTTCATTTTCCCGAATTATCGATCCGTGGCAAAAGCTCCAATTGGAAAATCAAAAACGTGGTCTTCCCGGGTCTGAAAATTAAAACTTATATTTTTCCTGGATAGTACAACTCTAGAAAGTGACATGCACGAAGAGTTTACTCCAAAATCTTTTCTGGATAAATTCTAAAAATTCCGAGAAAAGGCTTAAATGCTAAGTTTGTCTGATTTATTTGGGGTACCAAACCTTGATGAAATCCAGTGGGGTTTTGACCTATATTTTTCATTTGACATGCCCTACAACATATATTTTTGGTTGACCATACTTATATGGTAGGAATTTGAGTTGTAGTTCAAACCAAAGTGTTTTTGAATTTATTCGGCACCCAAAACACTTTGCATGTCAATGAAATTTCTTGGGTAGGTCAATCTAGTCCTGAGATTAGTTTTAAAAATGCTAACTCAAAACATTTGGACACGGAGTGTCACAGCCCTCCCCTTAAAGAAATCTCGTCCCGAGATTAAGCTTAAGTAAGGAGGAGGCGGTTTATGTACCTGCGGGTTCGAGCGAAAGCTTCGGGTGGTGAGTGCGAAGAAAATCTTCTGATTCCCACGTAGCTTCCCTCGCGGGGTGGTGACTCCACTCGAACCTTGAAGAACTTCCGAGCGCCATTTCGGGTAACTCTTTCCTTTGTATCGACAATCTTGATCGGCCGCTCGGAATAGGTCAAATCGGACTGCAATGGTACCACTTCATCCAGCACTCGGTCAACGGGTGCTCCGAGACACTTCTTCGGTTGCGAGACATGGAAGACGTCATGCACACCGGCGAGCGTGTCGGGTAATTCAAGCTTGTAAGCAACGGCACCACATCCGGCAACAACGGGGTAGGGCCCGATGTAGCGAGGTGAGAGCTTGCCTCTCACGCCAAACCTTTGTACACCCTTGGTCGGTGAGACTCGAAGGTACACAAGGTCACCCACTTGGAACTCAAGTGGTCGGCGTCTCTTATCCGCGTAGCTCTTTTGCCTTGATTTTGCTGCCTTGAGGTTTGCTTGGATTTCCAATACTCGCTCCTCGGCTTGTTGCACAAGTTCTGGCCCAAAGATGGTCCTCTCTCCGGACTCGGACCAGCTGAGTGGAGTACGACATCGGCGACCATAGAGAGCCTCAAACGGTGCCATCTTAATGCTCTCTTGGTAGCTATTGTTGTAAGCAAACTCTGCCAAAGGTAAGCATTCATCCCATTTCTTGTCGTGATCCGGAACATAGGCTCTCAACATGTCTTCCAATATTTGGTTCACTCTCTCTGTTTGCCCGTCGGTCCGTGGGTGGTAAGCCGAGCTGCGAATTAATTTCGTTCCTAGGGACGCATGAAGTTGCTCCCGAAACGTCCCACAAACTGTGATCCTCGATCGGAAATGATTGTCCTAGGTACACCATGCAAACACACGATCCGCTCAATGTACAACCGGGCATACTTAGGTGTTCGGTAGCGTGTGCTCACCGGTATGAAATGTGCCACTTTGGTCAATCGATCGACGATCACCCAAGTAGAATCAAACTTCCGGACTGTGGTAGGCAAGCCAACAACAAAGTCCGTGCTGATGTCATCCCATTTCCAAGATGGTACGCTGAGTGGCTGCAACGGCCCGGCGGGTCTCAAATGATCAGCCTTGACCCGACGACAAGTGTCACACTCAGCGACGTAACGAGCAATCTCTCTTTTCATCCTTGTCCACCAATACTTCGTCCTAAGATCATGGTACATCTTATTGCTGCCGGGATGCATAGCATACTTGGCTAGGTGAGCCTCATCCAATATCTTCTTACGTAGCTCAGGAACTTTCGGCACCACAATGCGGTCTTTGAACCAAACGACTCCCGCGTCGTCCTCACGGAAACATGCCACTTGCTTGTCTCCCTCTTTTATCCTCCTCTTGAGGTGGGCAATGCAAGTATCCGCCTTCTGCGCTTCCGCCACTTCTTCTCGCAAGGTGGGTATCAAGGCCAAGTTGTAGAGCGACCCGTGGGGTACAACTTGAATGTAATGCCCATCCGCGATGGCCTGAGTGGCCTCGAAGGAGGTTACAATGTGCCTTTCTCGCTGAGTGCATCCGCCACGACGTTTGCCTTGCCAGGGTGGTAGTGCACTTCCAACTCATAATCTTTAATCAATTCCAACCAACGGCGCTGCCTCATGTTCAGATCATCCTGAGTGAAAATGTACTTCAAGCTCTTGTGATCGGTGTAGATGCGAACGAGATTGCCCAACAAATAATGTCTCCACACCTTTAGAGCGAGTACAACTGCTGCCAGCTCGAGATCATGAGTAGGGTAATTTTGCTCGTGCTTTCCGAGCTGCCTGGAAGTGTAAGCAACTACTCGGCCTTCCTGCATGAGAACTCCACCCAAACCTCCGCCCGATGCGTCACGGAAAACATCAAAGGGCTTCTCAAGGTTCGGCTGTGCTAGCACTGGGCAGTATGTCAACAATTTCTTCAAACTCTCAAAGGCTTCCCGACAAGCCCGACTCCACTCAAACTTCTTTTCCTTCTTCAAAAGCTCGGTCATAGGTTTGGCAATCTTAGAGAAGTTCGGGATGAACCTCCGATAATAACCTGCTAAGCCTAGGAAGCTGCGAATCCGTGGTACTGATTTCGGAGCTTTCCAATTAAGCACGTCCTGCACTTTGCTTGGATCCACGGATATGCCTTCCTCCGAAATGACGTGACCCAAGAATGGAACTTTCTTAAGCCAGAATTCACACTTGCTGAATTTAGCATACAACCGGTGATCTCGCAATCTTTGGAGAACAATGCGAAGATGCTCGACATGCTCTTCCTCGGACTTGGAATACACCAGGATGTCATCGATAAAGACCACCACAAACTTGTCAAGCTCGGGCATGAATACCGAATTCATAAGATACATGAAGTGTGCCGGTGCATTGGTCAACCCGAAAGACATCACCAAATACTCATACAGAGCCGTACCGTGTAGAGAAGGCTGTCTTAGGCACATCTTCAGCCTCGATCTTGATCCGATGATAACCCGAGCGCAAATCAACCTTTGAAAATACCTTAGCTCCCATCAACCGATCAAACAAAATATCAATGCGAGGCAATGGATACTTGTTCTTGATCGTGACTGCATTGAGGGGTTGGTAATCCACACATAAGCGCAAAGTCTTGTCCTTCTTCTTGACAAAGAGAGCTGGACATCCCCAAGGTGAAGAACTAGGTCTCGATGTAACCTTTGTCCAATAGTTCCTTCAATCTGTTCCTTCAACTCTGCTAATTCCTTGGGTGCCATTTTGTATGGTCTCTTTGAGATCGGAGCCGTACCTGGCTGCAACTCAATTTTGAACTCAATGTCCCTGTCCGGAGGCATTCCAGGAAGATCCTCGGGAAATACATCAGAAACTCACGGACAATCGGGATATCGGTCGGATCCTCGACAATAGCTTGGTGCACTCGCTGGAGTACAATTCTTAGGATAGGTCGGTCGGAGAATGTCCCGACCATGCAATGGGGAATTCAAGTTGACGGTGAAAGCATCTATGTCCAACACCGATGAGCCGGATCGACGTGTGTCACATCTTCGCCAAATCAAGAGTTATCCGAACCTTTCGGAAGATCGGGACCCTAGTCCACATCAAACACGGCCTTGTGGTATTTCATCCACATCATACCCAATATCACATCTATATTACTGCCGGGAAGAACAATGCAATCTGTGGGGTATACCTTAGTCCGAAGGGTGACTGGTGCCCATCTAACCTCGTCTCTAGCGGTGATCCGGCCACTAGCCGACTTTATCAAATACGAAGATCTCATCGCACTACGGCATAACCCAAACTTTTCCACAAACATGCTACCGATAAAATTATGCGATGCTCCGTAATCAAATAATACGAGGGCGGGATGATCTCGAACAGAAAACATACCAGCCATCACAGGAGCGTCGTCCGGAATCTCCTCGGTAGACGTGTAATTCACACGCCCTGTCTTCGCCGGGGCTCGGTTGTTGTTTCCGCGCTGCTGGTTGGGAGCATTGCCCCGCTGCTGATAGGGGCAATCCCTAATAAAGTGTCCTGGGCGGCCACATCCAAAGCAAGGTGCTCCGGGTGGTGGCGGACGGTTCCCTCGCAGCATTCCGAGCAGGACGGGGTGCCTGGAGCACGCTGTCCCATCGGCTGCTGCTGCGGGGGCCTCTGCTGCGGTGGGGGCCTCTCGTGGTGGTGCCGATTGACGCGGCGCCACCATAGGCCGAGAGCGGTAGCGCTGTCCGGAGGGGTCGGTGTAGATCATGCGATACTTGGCCGGGGGTGGGTTGGATGGCCCCGTAGCACTCGCGGATCTCTTCTTCTCCGCCTCGGACCCTGCGGTAGCCCTCTTCGGCGAGGATGGCATTGTTCACAAACTCCGAGAAGCTACCCGCCATATTGAGGGTAAGGCGGTCCCGCAACTCAGCGCCGAGTCCCTCCATGAAGCGATCCTTGCGCTTCGGTCGGTGTCCACCAGCTCGGGGCATAGAGCGCCGGCCGGTTGAACTGCTGGGTGTACTCGTGTACACTGCGACCTCCCCGGGTGAGAGCCATGAACTCTCTCGCCTTCCGGCGCATCACACCCGCCGGTATGAAGTGAGCGCGGAAGACCCTCTTGAAGTCCTCCCGGGTGGTCAGCGTGCCGGCGGCCGAGTGGCCAGGTGGGTAGCCCACCAAGCACTAGCGGCGCCCTCTAGCTGCTGCGTAGCAAAGAGCGTCTTCTGCACATCCGGTGCAGTGGAGCAGTCCAAACTTGGACTCGGTGAGACGGATGAAGTCCTCCGCCCTCATCGGCTCGCCGGAGCCGTCGTACCTCGGGGCTGGGTGCCCAGGAACTCCTGGTATGAGGCCTCCCGCGGCGCCGCGTCGCGGTTCCGGCGCCCGCGGTTGCCGTCCCCGGCAGGTACCTGCCGACGGAGTTCCCGCAGGAACTCGTTCTGCTGCTGCTGATTATCGCGCATAGCCGCGAAAAACTGGGCCATCATGTCCATAGGGTTAGGGACAGGTGGCGGTGGTGGTGCTTCGTCTCCCGCACCTTGGGCCGAGCTTTCGGGCCTCTCGCCATGGAGATCATTGGTGTTGCGCGTTCTCACCATTCTGCCAAGCAAAATCGCGAAACCCATTAATCCAGCTTGATTCGCAAAAGAATACTCATTGCCATAGGGTAACCAAATGTGCAATTAAATAAACCAACAGCAGTAGCAAAACCAATGTAGTAATGCGGAATTTTGCAGAATGAGAAACATCATCATTCAACACATCACACTGCATCAACATAGATCAAAGTTGCACCAAAGTTCAATACATCATCGTCAACACCATAGTACGATCACGTTTCCGCTAAACAAGTTCCGATTACAACCAAAGGGAAAACAAGATACAAGCAGGGAGATCGGCTGCTACTCCCTACAGCGCGCACTAAGGTGCCGCTCAATCCTCCTCCGCATCGTCGGTGTCCTCAAGCTGCTCTCCCCGACGGAGGAACAAGGTTACCCGAGGTCCTGGTCCACGCGGACCATACGCGGTGAGGAAACGTAAGTAGCGGGCGTCGGCTGCGTCTCGAGCCGCTGCTGCCTCGTCTCGGGCCTGAGCCGTAGTCTGCACCTCCTGCTGCAGATTAGCCACCAGAGTCTGCTGCTGCTGGAGCTGTCCACGCAGTGCCGCGTTCTCCGCGGTGAGTGAGGTGACCTGCTGGTCCCGCTGGACAACTCTAGCCTCACTCTGTCTCATGGCTCCCATGAGAAGGCTCACCTCGCGGTTCCGATACTCGTGTTGCCGAAACAGGACGTCTGCATAGCACGCGGTGTTTGCCAGCATTGGGTTGAAGTGGGGTGTACTGGGGTCACTCAACACTGCCATGCGGCGTCTCCAGCGGCTGTCGTAGGGGTCACCGACCGGTAGGTAGAGGTAAGGTGTCCCTACAAGGTCAGGTGCGTGAAGCTCACAAAGCCTGGTGAGAGCTGCCAGCGCTGCCAAGTCCCATGCGCTGAAGATCGCGAGACCCGTCGTGGTCACCATCCACGACTCCTGGCGTGGAGGTACCGCCTTGCCCGGCACAACCACGTGCATGGTACAAGTGAGCATTCCTCGCTCCAAGAACTCCTTCCCTACGTAAGCGGGGGCTCGGTGTATCCCAGCGTCCGCATGGCCTGCCATAGCATCGCAGGTAAACCGCCGCGGTGCGAGCAATCAGACCACATCCAACCATTTTCCAAAATCTCAACGTTATCGGCCATCCGTAAGGAAACAAAATTCCCACAGTCAATAAACGATTCGCGATAAAGTATGAACATTTAAAAGAAAGAAAGCCTCGTATGGAAATAAATACATCACAAGCTCCCAACTAGCACAAAAGTGCCACAATTTCCATAACATCCATTAGTTCATACAACCATTTCCAACTAGCCATACAAACACACTCACACCTCCAAATATCCCTCACTAGGTGGTACTACTCGATTTAGTCCAGCTATCGAGCATCAAAATAATCTGCTACTAGCTGTCGGTCAGCCTACTCCCAACACCCTCCCGTTGAAGGAGGTTACTCCTACGGGTCGTCGACGTCGGACGCGTCGTCGTGCGGTGGAGGTGGTGCCAGGGCAGCCTGCAACTGCTGCTGCAACTGCGCGACCTGCTGCTCCAACGTCTGAATGTTGTGGAGCTGCTCCTGCTCCAACTGCTGTGCAACCATCAGGTTGGTCTGGAGGTGGTGGATATAGTGCTCCTGCTGAGCCACTCGCGCGTTGCGGCCCACCAACTGCTGGCGTGCCTCATCGCGCTCACGGGTGCGGTCGTCCCTCTCCTGCCGAAGCTCGTCTCGCTCCTCCAGCAAGAGGTTACGCTGCACCAACAGGGCATCCCTCTCACGGATGAGGTCATCACGCTCACCCGTGACTCTCGCGACCTCCCGAGTCTTGCTTTGCAGACCCCGGATCGCGTCGGAGCGCTCCTGTGCAAGGATATCCAAGCGCTCCCGCCGCTCGCGACAGACTAGAGACAACTCGGTCACACGGTCTCGGAGACGCGTAGCCAGCGCGTCCGCGTCCCGGTGGATCCGGAACGCCTCGCGAGCGTAGCGTGCAACGCCATGGTAACCCAACTCCGTGCGACCAATCCTCCCGAGACGGCGTTCGACTACCTCGTCGAAGTAGTCAAGTGTCGGGATCAGCTCGAAGGGGGTGCCGGACAAGGAGTCTCTGTGAGAGGTCACAAGCTCCGACAAAATGAACTGAGCTACCTTAGCTCGGCCCTGGTAGGTGTCCTTGGAGAACACTTGGTACTCCGTGAACCCTCCCTGCTCGTCGGGGTGGTGAGCAACCTCCGCCTTCACCTTGTGAAAGGCGACCCCAGAAACTCGATCACGCTGGGTGAAGTACAGCGGGGGCTGGGTGTGTCCAAGAGTCTCCAACAGCGCCCACAGCAAACCGGGGAAGTCTCCGTCAAGGCCTCCTCCCCGGCGGACCACATGTTGTCAGCGTGCTCGCGGTCGGGCTCATTGTCGGACGGCATCTGCGAAAGGTAAGAAACAAATTTTTCCCACGTAAGCATGACGCACTGAAAGAGAGGATGCTTAACCAAGAGCATCAAGTGAGCAAGCAAAAGATAATGGTTAACAAAGGGCAAATATCCTCCACTAGACCAAATCCTGTCCCGGCGATCCAACGCCGTACAGTCAACAAAACTGTATATTTTAGCACAGGAAACGATAGAATTGGTTCTTCCTTATACTAACAATAATTGAGATCATCATCTCAGCTTTCCATCGAGTATTTAACCACCCCATTCCGCTAATCGAGCGAAAAGTTATGGGTGTTACCCGACAGACTATCCATTCTGATCGGTAATCTGCACAGCGAGTAGTAACTGACCAAAACCGGCCAGCTCGGTTCGAAACTGGTCCTCCAAATGAATACAAAAGCTGGAACCCATGTTTCAACCTTTCCAAGTAGTACAAGATCACCCGTACTCAACAAATGAGCACCAAGATATGGTCAAACTGGTACCGATATACGATTCTGAAAACAGAGTTGAGGTAGTTTCAGTTCAGAGGGAGGAATCCGAGATTTTCGACCCTGCAACCTCAAAACCAGTCTTTCCTCAGACTACCAAAGTTGTAGCTCGTGATTCAAGCTTTCCAGAAAGTGCTCATTTGCTTTATTCCGACAATCGAGCTGGGAGTTATGAGGAAAACCAACCAGGCTGTCGTTCTGAAAAACAGACACAGCACCTCTGAACAAAGCAGAGCATAACTCCCTCTCTCTGTATCCAAACATCACCAAACCACGTCCAAAAATTAGTTGACTTCTTTAAGTTTTCAGAACATTTAAAATCACTCAAATCCAAGATTCGAGCAGAAAGTTATGAATTTTCTTTGCTTAGCGAGTTTCTGAAATTTCTGAGATTACAAAATTTCCGATTTTTAGGTTTGCCATTTTTATCATGAATGCACCTTATTCACCCTATTCGTCCTCACCACGAAAGAAACAAAAATATTTATACCGTCTCAACGGTGTACGCATTTCGGGGTGGCAACCCGCACTCAACCACGTAAGTCAGTCTAAATTATCGACTCACACCTACTAGCGTTGTTATGTACCTGCAGAAGATTCATTCCAGAAACAAGTACATCAAATTCAAAAGAAACTACAAAAATAAGCACAGTTCTACAAGTAACGACCCATAGAAAGGATCGCCCCGTGGTATGCCACGAGCCAACATTGTCCCGTATTCTCCGTCCGCGGGCACGGACCGCTAATTTAAATGCAGACATACCCGAGCCACAGCCGTAGATGCAAGTAATTAAACAATCATAACCCAGGGTTAGCTTTGCCACCGTTACGACTAATATAGTCCTTACGGGCACGTCCTCACACGGTAACGTCCTAGTTTTCGAAAATAGGCTGCTTAGGGTGTTGTAATATCCCCATGACGGCTCGATACCACGCTGTGACGGACCCGTCTCACGAAGAGGCGTTTCCATCTCCAGGATCATCATGGGTGGCATCACGCGCTCGTGATACCCGATATTACAACATACCAACATAAGCATAATACAATGAATATAAGTACAAGTCTTACATTCATCCCAAGTACAAATGTACATCGTAGTCTCGAAACATCGGAAGCTAATAAGTTTGGAAATTAACTAAACAGCGGAAGCAATTAAGATACAATCGCTCTCTCGGCGATACATCACCGGCACCCGGCAGAGACGGATGTTCCTGCCCTAGAACATCTTACCGGCACAACAACTCCTCTACTCATCCGGGCCGCACCACTCCCAAGAGTAGTGGCCGTCACCCGGAGTCTCCTCCCCGCGGACGTCTTCGCCGACGTCGAAGTCATGCACGGCGGCATCCTCCGAAAAACCACATAGAGCAAAGCCCCGAGCAACTAGAGCTCAGCAAGACCGACCCGTCAAAGTGGCCATCTACAGCCGACTCCTAGACATGCAAAGGCCAGGGGGAATAGGATACATATAAGCTCTAAGCTGGCCTACAAGTAAATCCTTACTTTCAACTTTTAGCAGTTTAATTAAGTTGCTCAAAGAATAAATTTAATTTGCACTAAGCTATTGCATTACATGTTTTCAGACAAGTAATTAAGCAATACAGCAAATTAATCAAACCATCATCCTCTATGTTCCTCTTCTTACTACGTTCCGGCGGACGAGATAAGTGGTACTCGTTATCGTGAGGGGCAGCGATTCGAATCGATTTACATCCTGCAGGAGCAACCCGACTGCACGTCACATACGCGCTTCCCGAAGCCGCATGAGACAACCTTTCCCAGCCGGTACCGTAGTGTTAGTCGGGCCTAGCTCCCCCGAGAAGGGTCCCCCACGCGATGCCGTCCCGGACGTCATCCGTGAGTAGAGTGCTCCCTCCTCTCCTCCCAAATTCCTGCCAAGTAACCAAGGGAGTAGGGTATCTCCCTAACATACAAGCAACCATCGGTACGTCGGTTTACTCGGGCCCATCAACACCAAGCATGCAAGCAGTACGTTCAAACTTATCCACATGGGCCGGACACGACGCGGTCCTTGTGTGCACGGACGGGGCTACAACCTTGAAGACTCTTTCAGTCCTTCACTTTCCACCTAGTTGCCCGTCCGGCCTCCAATTTCCATTCTCATCTTGATACTCAAGCATCGTGTCCAAAAGTGATTTTTCCTATCTACGAGTGGTCTCCGTACCACTCGACGGATCATCGCCCTATTTAAGCAAGCATCTAGCGTAGGGTGATCGAATCAGGGTAACAGGATCCTACCGCATGCTAGGGTTTTCATCACAACTCCTGTAGACCTAATGCACAAAACAGTCCTACAAGCATAGTGATGAAGATAAAATACTTAAATTAAAAGGTTGTGCACCGGGGCTTGCCTTGAGCTTGACCCTGGATAGCTGGGTCAACAACAGCAGTAGCTTCCGGCGTCTCTTCGCTGGTCACCACGTTCACCACCGCAGCCTACATGATGCAAAGGTGATGTGTAAAATTTGAAGAATTTATGATATTAATTATTTTATGGAGTACGTGCGAATTTCATCAAATGCATTTGATTCATGAGTATAAATTAACTTGGTGTCCAGCGAGGTGGAAATGATTTAAGGTGATTACTTAATTTAATCTCCTTCATCAACTCCCATGAAGCAATCAAATCATTATCGCATGTGCAGGAAAGTAATTCATTAATCCTAACAAAAGCTAGGTAAAATAGCAATTAAATTGCCCCTGGTCCTTGAGCACATGCTATGGATAATAATCGAACTAAGCTTCATAAATTGGGGTAATTAAATGATTAATCAAGCCCTAATCTTGAATTTCCAAAAAGGAAATTAGCTCATTTAATTTGCTTCTGATAATGTAAATCTAACTGCTCCATTAAATAGTACAGGTCTCAAGGAGCCCAACAAAATTTAGTTTGCAATTTTTGGAGGTCTAGAACTCCAGATATGAATTTTCTAAGTTTAAAAGGATTTCCGAACTATTTACGAAAATGCCATTGCGTATATTTAAAATTAATCCCGCGCGGGGTGCCACACAGGGGATCACACGCGCTCCGGATCTGGGTGTGGCCGTGGCCACACCGGATCCCGGTCGTGTGATCCAGCCTCGTGGCCCCGACGGCTCCGACCGGAGCGGGGCGGCGCGGCCGGCCGGAGCATCGCCGGCGGCGTGCTCATGCTCCGGTGGGGCCTAGGGTTGCTCTAAGCGATGTGGCGAGCACGGTGGTAGGGTCGGGTTGGCGGGGCGCTCACCGGAGCTTGTCGGACGGCGAGGGGCGGCGGTGGCGGGGTGCGGCGAGGCCGCTCGTCTCCGGTGGAGGTCCGAGGAGGTCGGGGCTGGGTCGGCGAGCACCACGGGGACACGGGCTTCGACGGCGCAGGGTCGGTGGAGGATGAGCTCGAGCGGAGTGGGCCGTCGACGGTGGGGTGGCGGTCGGCCGGAGTTAGCGGTGGGGAAAAGCTCACCGCCGAGCAGCTCGGCTCGCGAGGGAGAGGGGGAAGGGGTCGGGGAGGGGCGCAACACTAGCGCGCACCCGTCGGAGCGATGCGGAGTGAGAGGAGCTCACCGGAGGCGGCGAATCGGGCTGCGGCGCCGTCGGTGGCCGGGGTGGGGTCGCCGGAGCAAAACTCGAAATGTGGTCGGTGTGCTCGCGCAAAAGGAGTGCTATTGCTTGCGAAAAGGGGGGTAGTGTGGCGGTGCTCGTGCCGGGCTCGGGCCGGTCGCGGTGGTCGGCGTCGGCCGGAGCGGCGAGCTCGAGCGGGCGGAGCGGGGTGGTTCGGGCGCGGAGTGAGAGAGGAAGGGGAATGGAGAAGGGGGGGTGTTCCGACCGGGGTAAGGGGGACCGGGGTGGTCGGCCGGTCGGGTGGGGCGGTCGGGGCCCGTGCGCCACGCGGCCGGCGGCGTACGGCGCGGCCGTGCGCCGCGCGCGCCCGTGCGCCGCACAGGGTGGCCGACAGGCGGGCCCCACCGAAGATGCTTTTCATTTTCCCGAATTATCGATCCGTGGCAAAAGCTCCAATTGGAAAATCAAAAACGTGGTCTTCCCGGGTCTGAAAATTAAAACTTATATTTTTCCTGGATAGTACAACTCTAGAAAGTGACATGCACGAAGAGTTTACTCCAAAATCTTTTCTGGATAAATTCTGAAAATTCCGAGAAAAGGCTTAAATGCTAAGTTTGTCTGATTTATTTGGGGTACCAAACCTTGATAAAATCCAGTGGGGTTTTGACCTATATTTTTCATTTGACATGCCCTACAACATATATTTTTGGTTGACCATACTTATATGGTAGGAATTTGAGTTGTAGTTCAAACCAAAGTGTTTTTGAATTTATTCGGCACCCAAAACACTTTGCATGTCAATGAAATTTCTTGGGTAGGTCAATCTAGTCCTGAGATTAGTTTTAAAAATGCTAACTCAAAACATTTGGACACGGAGTGTCACATTGATTTCTTGTAAGATACTGTTTTGCAATCTTCAGTAGCAGGTGATGCCCATCCAAGCACTGCATGGAAATAATAAAGCATTGAAAACTATTTATTTTTAAGAAAATGGGAGAGATTTACTATTTTTGCGTGTATGAAATACTGATGAACAAGTAAAATACATGAATGGTTGAAGAAAAACTCCAGGGTGCTAATTAGGTGTAGTGATCCATTTACCTCTCCACGGAACTTGGCTATAGAATTGGATGGTTCATCAGCCACTGTTTTCGCCATGGTTACGAACCCAAACCTTCTAGAGTGCCTTTTTTTTTTGTGTCCAATGCATCGATAACCTTACCTATACGAGCCGAGCCGCGTCCACAGCAAAGCTTCCGCGGCGCCGGAGAAAAGGACTCGGTCGGCCAAGCTCCGGTTATCCCTCTCCACCCACCGTGGCGTGCCGGCTTCGTACTGCAGAACGTGTCTGCTGAGGTCGCCGGCCTTACACTCCAAGGCAGCCTTGCAGAAATCGCTTGCGGTGTTTAATTGAACTGACACCCAAAGCAGCTCCCCGCATGACTCCACGAGGTAGCTCGACTGAACCTTCTTTCCCGCTTCGTTACCAACGAAGCGCCCGGACCAGCAGGGACCACCCAGCTTGGTGGACATGACGGTCCAGGAATTCTTCTTCTCCCACCACAATCTCTTTCCGCCCATGTCATCGGCAGATATGTGGAGATACTGCCTTTTCGCCAGCTTCCAAGACGTGCCACCTGGATGCAGAAGTGCCATGAGGATTGGTACATTGATCACCGTCGTACGGAGGCCCAAGGCGTGAAGGTAGAGAGTGCCGTCGCTTGAGACGACGAAGCCGGTTGCGCGGTTCACCCAGGACTTGATCTCGTCAAGGTAGGGAGGCAAGGCGACAGAAGATGCAAATCTATAGAGAGGATCGGGAAATCCATCAGAATTCTCAGGACATGTGGTGGTTGATAGGCGCAGCACGTGGCGGTGCCATCATCCGCGCTGATCGCCCATCTCCTGTCCGGAATAATCAGCCCGTCGGAGCTGATGGAGCAGCTGGAATTGAAGGAGGAGAAGACGCAGCGAGCTTTGCGGTGGCCGGTGTCGTCGTCGCTCCGAGCGAGGAGCCACGGCAGCATCGCCGGGCGGAACGTACCAGGCCTTGCCAATGGTACGTACCAGGTTGCGTCCACGGCGGATCAATCGGCTGGGGAAGCTTCATCTCATGGATATCCAAACTACAAAGTAGATTCAGATAATGGATATGCCTCCGTTTAACATAGGTGTGGGATTTCATGGGTCAATTCCTTTTACACAATTGCAATTTCGCAAAGACCCCTATTTGCCAATATGTTTAACCCATCTGTTCTTACCACTATATGCCATCCACTTCCTTATATATTATTTTTCCATAATAAGAAAGGACAAAAAAATACCCTTATCTTTCTTTCACGGACTTCCTCCCTTTTCTTTGAAACCATGTGTTCGTGTGCGAAATAACCAACTAATAATTAATCGTGTGTCGAGTGTTTAGGGTCCGGATGGTTCACAAGAGGACTCAAAGATTATACAGGTTTGGGCCGAATGTCCCTACGTCCAGTTTTGAGCTGCTCGTGTTACTTGCGTGAGTCGTAGAGGGGTACTACAACAGAGGAGAGATAGAGAGAGTGCTAAAGTGTCTGGTGCGAGTATGAATGTGTGTGTGCGATGGTCGCTTGCTATGCTACACCTCCCTCTTTTATATTTCCGAGGAGGAGAGTGTGGTACAAGAAAAGGTTAAAAGAATAGGAGAATGTGGTGTCTTATTCCGTCGCACCGGTCGTCGAGGTGGTGGGCTCTTCCTTCATTGTAAATGGCGTCTGTGGCATGGGAGGGGTGTCGTCTGTATACCTGCCCCCTTACGCTCATCGATTTGAAACATTCGCTAGGGACTGGTCCTCCATCAGCATTGCCAGGATGCGGCGCTGCACGCTGGAGTGTGGGGAAATCCATACGGTGCGTTGGCTAGCCCGACCCTAAGGTCGGGCGTGGAGGTGATGATTACACCTTGCCCGACCCCTTGGCGAAGAGGTCAAGCGCGCTAGGGCGTCATGGCCCATACGACTGGATTTTCGGCTGGGGTTGTCAACTGACCATGTGGGGAGCAGCGCAGCGCCTGTATGCCTATCCTCGTCACACCTAGGGAGTTAGGTCTCTTCACGTCGCCCGTCCGCCCAATCCGAAATCACGATGAAGTGGCGCCTTGGCTGGTCATGGAGGAGCACGCCCTTTGCACGGTGAAATAATGGGAGCAGGTGGCAAATTAATATAACTATATGGGGAGTCCTTGGGGAGCTTATCGCCTTTGACTGGATCCCGCAAGGCTTAAACTACCACAAATTGTAGACGATGCAGACCGATGATGAAGATGCGATAGCTCGTCGTTGAGGCAGCGCAGAACATCGACGAACAGCTTCGAGCGGTCGCGCGGATGTCCTGCTCAGAACCCTTATTGTCGCCCTCGTGCGGGCTTCACGACGACAACGGCTCGGAGATTCCGCTCACCAACCTCCTCGATGCACGCCAAGGAAAAGAGTCGATGAGATTTAGCAACTCAACACCACAACACAACTCTACAAAAGGAAGGAAGAACATGAAGATGGTAATTAACCGCGTATCCTCTTGATTAGTACCCACGATTAATAGTTAATCCAAGCACTAACTATAGGAAGCATCTTATTGGAGATTTGTTTTTCCGATCAAGGACTGATAAATTGGCCCTGTGGCCTTAAGCCTCTCTCTGCTTACCTGCATACATATTTTTGTTCAGAAGATACCACATTGCAATTATTCAGATCAATGAGGTTGCTATGTACTTACATCGGTTGGAGGCAATGAAACCGACAACCTGCCTGCAGCCTGCGGAGTGCGGACTCCTCCAACCTCTTCCGCTTCTTCCCGAACATTCACCGCCCACAGCCGGATGCACACAAAAAATCCAATAGTACAACAATCTAACTACACAACATATTTCATATCTTTATTAATTTTTCTCAACTCTTTCCATATAGCTGCGCTGCTATGTCCGTCCTGCCTTGCATTTTGCTACGTCTCATTCACAACTAACGCATGTAGGGCTGTAGGCCCATCCAGCATGAACATTCTTGCATTTACACATCCGCGGCTCGTTGAGAAGGATGGCGGTGGCATCACGTATTAATTGGAGGAAATCAACAACCTATACAGATCTGTAATCTTCACATATAGGCCGGGAAGCAATCCAGAACACCTATGGTCTATGAATCATGAGAGAGCAAAGATGCCTGCGTCACTCTTCTCGGAGTGGCTTGGGCTTGCCCAAGCCGCAGTTCCACGTGGTGACCTCCATCCTCACCCATCGCCTCGCCTCCATCATCGAAGTCAGCAAGAATATTTTTATTGACCGTTCAACGTTGGACTGACTTCATTATCTCGAATAATTTGTTGCATAGCTTCGTGTGGGATGGGTTTCTTTTTCTACATCGACCATCAGAAAACTCTAGGTATTTTTGTAATATATTGTTGATGTTTTTCTTCCCTTTTTTTTTTTTTTTAACTTTACAACCGACTTAGAACGATGAACTTTGTAAATACTATTATTTCATATTTAATGGAAATTGATGAATTCAAGTAAGTAACATCCACTCCACTATAGTTTCCCTTAATAAAAGATTAATGACTTATCGTTCCATTGGGCTAAGAAAACACGGATTACTGTACCTGACCATTTGCTATTATCTTACTTCTGCGGCAGATTTTTGCCCATGTAAATTGCATATTAAGAACCGGATTGTTCCATTGTATTCCTCTGTTTCACATTGAGCTTTTCTCTGATTTCCTGTAAGTGGATAAAAAATGAACCATTACTACATGCTGATGCTGAAACAGGGAAATTAAAAGGTTTCAAGTTTTTATTTTCAAAGGGAAAGGTTTCAAGATTTGGTAAATCAGGTTATAAACAATCAGACCGCCTCCTGATTTGTAACTATTTACCTCGTTTGAAGCAATAGCAGGTTTGGGCGTGAGCCACATGCATGACACATAGTTCCAGTGAAGCGGAAGCTGTTCCACCAGCTCGGAGCTATGGTTACCAAAGCTGTACTTGAACACACGGTGACGATTCACAGGCGGCGTGCCCCGTGGGCCGCAATAGAGCTCTCTCCGGTCGATGAAGTATGCGCAGCCACCTAAGCCGAACCGATCTGCATCCACCGCGAAGCTGACCTGTTGCCCCAGAAAAAAGGTGCGATCTGCCAAGCTCGCGCTGATCTTCCTCACCCATTGCGGCTCGTCAGTACCCCCATGCTGCAGCACGTATACGGACACTGCCAATTTGTCCAGCAGGCTGCCAATGTCGACATCGCCGCCGTAAGGCTGCCTACGATACATCAAGAGGTCCATCGACAATCGGCCCATGTAGTAACGGCTGTTAGTCTTGACCTGAATGAGCACCAAAAGCAGCTCGCCGCAAGATTCTACTAGATAGCTGGTCTGAACCTCCCTCCTGTGTTCGTCTTGGATCATCCCAGTCCACCTGCTGCCACCCGCACCTGACATGATGTGCCATGAGCTGCCGCAGCATTGCACAATCTTCCCGTCGTGGTATACAGCACAGCAGCTATTTGTGTCTCCGGCATAATAGTCGAAATCAGATCTGCTCACAAACGTCCAATCCAAGTCGCCGGGACGCAAGAGTGCCATAGAGCTCAAAGACCTTGCGTAAACCAGTAGGGTGCCGTCGCTGGAGACCATGCCGGATGCTTGATTCACCCATGACGTCGTTGGATATCGGTAGGGAGGCAGAGCCATGGAACTTGCAGCTCCGCTAAAAGGGTCTGCCGAGCTGTTGGAGTGGAGACTTATCGTCGAGAGGCAATAGGCGGCCGTGCCGTCGTCTGCGCTGATTGCCCATCTGTGACAGACCCACCTCACGAAGAGGCGTTTCCATCTACAGGATCATCATGGGTGGCATCACGCGCTGTGATACCCGATATTACAACATACAAACATAAGCATAGCACAATAAATATAAGTACAAGTCTTACATTCATCCCAGTACAAATGTACATCAAAGTCTCGAAAGCATCAGAAGCTAACAAGTTTGGAAAACAACTAAACAGCGGAAGCATAAAGATACAATCGCTCTCTCGGCGATACATCACGGGCATCCGGCAGAGACGGATGTTCCTGCCCTAGAACATCTTACCGGCACATCAACTTCTCTATTCATCCGGGCCGCACCACTCCCAAGTGTAGTGGCCGTCACCCGAGTCCGATCCTGCCGGACGTCATCTCCGACGTCGAAGTCCTGTCCGGCGGTTTCCTCCGAAAACCACATAGAGCAAAGCCCTGAGCAACTAGAGCTCAGCAAGACCGACCCGTCAAGGTGGCCGTCTACAGCCGACTCCTAGACATGCAAAGGCCAGTAGGATAAAAATTAAGCACTAAGCTGGCCTACAAGTGAATCCTTACTTTCAACTTTTAGCAGTTTAATTAAGTTGCTCAAAAGAATAACTTTAATTTACACTAAGCTATTGCATTACATGTTTCCAAACAAGTAATTAAGCAATACAGCAAGTTGATCATATTCATCATCATCAATGTTTCTCTTCTTACTACGTTCCGACGCAGGGACAAGTGGTACTCGTTACTGTGAGGGGCAGCGATTCGAATCGATTTACATCCTGCGGGAGAAACCTGATTGCACGTCACATACGCGCTTCCCGAAGCCGCATGAGACAACCTTTCGCTTCGATCACCACTCAGCCGACTCAAATCCACCTCCTACGAGCAAGGGTCCCTCAACGCGAAGCCGTCCCGGACGTCAACCGTGATCGGATGGCTCCCTTCCCGCACTCTCCCGGCCTCCACCCGGAGATGGGTATTGTTCGACCTTGCAGCTCCCGTCGCTACATCGGTTCTTGGGCCCATAAACACCGAGCATGCAAACGAGTACGTTCAAACTTATCCACATGGGCCGAACATGACGCGGTCCTTGTGTGCACGAGACGGGGCTACAACCTTGAAGACTCTTTCGGTCCTTCACTTGCCACCTAAGTTGCCCGTCCGGCCTCCAAATTTTCCATTCTCTTCTCAATACTTAGCATCGTGTCCAAAAAGGTGATTTATCCTATCTACGAGTGGTCTCCGTACCACTCGACGGATCATCGCCCTAATTAGGCAAGCATCTAGCGTAGGGTGATCGAACCAGGGTAAATACAATCCTACTGCATGCTAGGGTTTTCATCACAACTCCTGTAGACCTAATGCACAATACGAGACCTACAAGCATAGTGATGAAAATAAAATACTTAAACTAAAAGGTTGTGCACCGGGGCTTGCCTTGAGCTTGACCCTGAGCAGCTGGGTCAACAACAACAGTAGCTTCGGCGCCTCCTCGCCGGTTACCACGTTCACCACCGCAGCTACATGATGCAAAGGTGATGTGTAAATTTTTTTGATGAAAACATGATATGGAATATTTTACGGAATACGTGCGGATTTCATCAGTTACATGTAATTCATGAGTATAAATTAATTTGGTGTCCAGCGAGGTGAAAAGATTTAATTGCGATTAACCAATTTAATTTACTCCATCAACTCCCATGAAGCATTTAAATCATTATCACATGTGCAAGGGAAATAATTCAATAATCCTAGCAAAACTAGGTAAAATAGCAATTAAATTGCCTCTGGTCCTTAAGCACATGCTATGGATAATAATTAAGCTAAGCTTCATAATTTGGGGCAATTAAACAATTAACTAAGCATTTAACTTAAGTCTCTTAAGAAGAAGTTAACTTAATTAAATTGTCTCTGATTATGCCAACCTAAATGCACTATAAAATAATACATGTCTCAAGGAGTCCAACGCAATTTAGTTTGTAATTTTTCGACGTCTAGAACTCTAGATATGAATTTTTGAAGTTGCATGAATTTCCTGGCAATTTATTTAAATTCTGTAATTTCGGAAAGGGTTTAAAAAGGCACGTGGGCTGAATTCAGCCCAATCGGACCGGCCTGGCAGACAGCCCGCAGGGCCAAGCAGCCCAGGAGCGAGCAGCAGCCCACAGGGCGGCATAACCCACGAGCGGCATCGACCTGCCGTTCCCATGGCGGCCGGAGGGTCGCCGGAGCCGCGGCGATTCGCCGGCACGAGGTGAAACGACCACCAAAAATGCTAATAAAAATACCAGCGCGCTCGTAATCACAACGTGCATCCATCCGATATGGTCCCGAGATCAGGGGCTCACCGGAAGATGGACGGCGACGAAGCACGCGTGAGCTCACAGTCTGCCGACGTTCGGCGAGGTCGTGGGCTTTGTAGAATCCACCAAACTGAGCGCCGTTTCTTCCTACATCATCAGTGGATCAAGGGCTTCCTCGGCACGGTGTCCAAGCTGGAGTAGGAGGGCCGGTTGGTGGTGTTGCTGTTGAGGTTGAGGACGGCCGTCAATGGCGGTTGGGGAAAAACACGATTTCGGCGACCTCGTATAAGGTAACAAAGTAGTAAAAGGTCAGACGGATGCACAAGAGGGGTGCGCACGCGAGAGGTCAAGAAAGTGGGGTCGAAGCTCACCAACGGTGACGAATTTCGTGCCGGCGTCGAGGGCGCTCGACGGAGAACACGTCGGAGAAAAATGCGAAATACTCCTAGCTCAGGTCACCGTTTGGGGAACGGTTTCCTCCTAGAGCTTGAGCGTTGCGAGGCGCATCTTTGAGTATGGTTGGCTCGCGCTAGGAGGCAGCGAGTCGACGGAACGGCGAGCTCCACAAAGTGGCGTCAATGGTGATGGTTTGGGGAAGAAGAAGAGTGAGCAGAGAAGGAGCTCGGTCCAGCAACCGATTTGAACACCAGGGGAGCATCCCGACCGGGTGGGGTTGCGGCCAGGCTGCAACGGCCACGCGGCGCCCATGTACCGCGCGCGCTGGTGTGCCGCGCGCCCGTGTTGTGCCTAGGATAGGCTGACGGGTGGGACCCGCCGAATATTCCACAGCATTTTTCTTGTTCCCCCGAATTTCTAAACGTGGTCTGATCCGATTTTGAAAGATCAAAAGCATGGCCTTCTCCAGCTCAAAAATTAAAGGAGATAATTTTGTTGAAAAGTATAGCTCTAGAAAGTGACAGGCACGAAGAGTATACTCAAAAATTCTTTCTGGATAAATTCTGAAAATTTAGAGAAAAGGCTTAAATGCTAAGGTTGTCTGATTTATTTGGGGTATCAAAACTTGATGAAATTCAGTGAGGTTTTGTTCTAGATTTTTCATTTAACATGCCCTACAACATATATTTTTGGTTGACCATACTTGTATGGTAGAAATTTGAGTTGTAGTTCAAACCAAAGTGTTTTTGAATTTATTTACCGCCCAAAACACTTTGCATGTCAACGAATTTTCTTGGGTGGGCTAATCCAGACCTGAGGTTAGTTTTAAAAATGCTAACTCGAAAGAAATTAGGACACAGAGTGTCACAGCCCTTCCCCTTAAAGAAATCTCGTCCCGAGATTACAATTAAACACGGAGGAGGCGATTTGCGTACCTCTAGGATGAAGCGGAAACTTCGGGTAGTGGGTGCGAAGAAAATCTTCGGACTCCCACGTAGCCTCCCTTGCGGAGTGATGGCTCCACTGAACCTTGAAAATTTCTCGAGTGCCATTTCGGGTAACTCTTTCCTTTGTATCGACAATCTTGATCGGCCGCTCGGAATAGGTCAAATCGGGCTGCAACGGTACCACTTCCTCCAACACTCGATCAACGGGCGCTTTGAGGCACTTCTTCGGTTGCGAGACATGGAAGACGTCATGCACACCGGCGAGAGTGTCGGGTTGATCAAGCTTGTAAGCAACCACACCACATCCGGTCACTATAGGGTAGGGTCCGATGTAGCGCGGTGAGAGCTTGCCTCTCACGCCAAACCTTTGTACACCCTTAGTTGGCGAGACTCGAAGGTATACAAGATCACCCACTTTAAACTCAAGTGGTCGGCGTCTTTTATCCGCATAGCTCTTTTGTCTTGATTTTGCTGCCTTGAGGTTTGCTTGTATTTCCAACACTCGCTCCTCGGCTTGTTGCACAAGTTACGGCCCAAAGATGGTTCTTTCTCCGGACTCGGACCAGCTGAGTGGAGTACGACATCGGCGGCCATAGAGAGCCTCAAACGGTGCCATCTCGAATGCTCTCTTGGTAGCTATTGTTGTAAGCAAACTCTGCCAAAGGTAAGCATTCATCCCATTTCTTGTCGTGATCCGAACATAAGCTCTCAACATGTCCTCCAATATTTGGTTTACTCTTTCCGTTTGACCGTCGATCCGTGGGTGGTAAGCCGAGCTGCGAATCAATTTCGTTCCTAGGGAGGCATGAAGTTGCTCCCGAAACGTCCCACAAGCCGTGATCCTCGATCGGAAATAATTGTCATGGGCACACCATGCAAACACAGGATCCGCTCGATGTATAACCGAGCATACTTCCGAGTCGTGAACCGAGCGCTCACGGGTACGAAATGTGCCACTTTGGTCAAGCGATCCACGATCACCTAAATAGAATCAAACTTCCGAACTGTGGAGGGCAAGCCAACAATGAAGTCCATGCTAATATCATCCCACTTCCATGCTGGAACACCGAGTGGCTGCAATGGTCCGGCGGGTCTCAAATGGTCGGCCTTGACCCGTCGGCAAGTGTCACACTCGGCGACGTAGCGAGCAATTTCCCTTTTCATCCTTGTCCACCAGTACCTCGTCCTAAGATCATGGTACATCTTATTGCTGCCGGGATGCATAGCATATTTGGCTAGGTGAGCCTCATCCGAGTATTTTCTTACGTAGCTCGGGAACTTTCGGCACCACAATGCGGCCTTTGAACCAAACGACTCCCGCATCGTCCTCACGGAAACATGCCACTTGCCTATCTCCTTCTCTTATCCTCCTCCTGAGGTGAGCGATGCAAGTATCGGCTTTCGTGCTTCTACCACTTCCTCTCGTAAGGTGGGTATCAACGCCAAGTTGTAGAGCGACCCGTGGGGTACAACCTGGATATAGTGCCCATCCTTGATCGACTGAGTTTGAGTGGCTTCGAAGAAGGTTGCAATGTGCCTTCCTGCTAAGTGTATCCGCAACGACATTAGCTTTCCCAGGGTGGTAATGCACTTCCAACTCATAGTCTTTGATCAATTCCAACCAACGGCGCTGCCTCATGTTCAGATCGTCCTGAGTGAAAATGTACTTCAAGCTCTTGTGATCGGTGTAGATGCGAACGAGATTGCCCAACAAATAATGTCTCCACACTTTCGGAGCGAGTACAACTGCTGCTAACTCAAGATCGTGAGTAGGATAATTCTGCTCGTGCTTCTTGAGCTGCCCGGAAGTGTAAGCAACTACTCGGCCTTCCTGCATGAGAACTCCACCCAAACCTCTGCTCGATGCGTCACGAGAAAACATCGAAGGGCTTCTCAAGGTTCGGCTGTGCTAGCACGGGCGGATGTCAACAATTTCTTCAAAGTCTCAAAGGCTTCCGACAAGCCTGACTCCACTCAAACTTCTTTTCCTTCTTCGAAGCTCGGTCATAGGTTTGGCAATCTTGGAGAAGTTCGGGATGAACCTCCGATAATAGCCTGCCAAGCCTAGGAAGCTGCGAATCTCTGGTACTGATTTCGGAGCTTTCCAATTAAGCACGTCCTGCACTTTGCTTGGATCAACGGATATGCCCTCCTCGGAAATGATGTGACCCAAGAATGGAACTTTCTTAAGCCGAATTCGCACTTGCTAAATTTCGC
Source organism: Chloris gayana (assembly GCA_031894775.1). Lineage (NCBI taxonomy): Eukaryota > Viridiplantae > Streptophyta > Magnoliopsida > Poales > Poaceae > Chloris > Chloris gayana. The sequence continues at coordinate 1,427,364 of JAUNZO010001252.1, forward strand.
GTACAGCTGGTGATCTCTCAATCTCTGGAGCACAATGCGAAGATGCTCGGCATGCTCTTTCTCGGACTTGGAGTACACCAGGATGTCATCAATAAAGACCACCACAAACTTGTCAAGCTCGGGCATGAATACCGAATTCATAAGATACATGAAGTGTGCCGGTGCATTTGTCAACCCAAAAGACATCACCAAATACTCATACAGGCCGTACCGTGTAGAGAAGGTCGTCTTAGGCACATCTTCCGCCCCGATCTTGATCTCGGTGATAGCCTGAGCGCAAATCAATCTTTGAGAATACTTTGGGTCCCATCAATCGATCAAACAAGATATCAATGCGAGGCAATGGATATTTGTTCTTGATAGTGACCGCATTGAGAGGTCGGTAATCTACACATAAGCGCAATGATTTGTCCTTCTTCTTGACAAATAGGGCTGGACATCCCCAAGGTGAGGAACTAGGTCTGATGTAACCTTTGTCTAATAGTTCCTTTAATTGCTCTTTCAATTCGGCTAACTCCTTGTGTGCCATTTTGTATGGTCTCTTTGAGATCGGAGCCGTGCCTGGCTGCAACTCAATCTTGAACTCAATATCCCTGTCCGGAGGCATTCCGGGAGATCCTCGGGGAACACATCGAGGAATTCCCGGACAATTGGAATATCGCTTAAGCCCTCAACAATAACTTGATGTACTCGCTGGAGTACAATTCTTAGGATAGGAAAGCTTTAAGCTATCTCGGACCGTGCAGAGGAGAATTCGATTCACCGTGAAAGCATCAATGTCAAGCACAGCTCGATGATACTTCATCCAGAACATTCCTAAAATTATGTCGATGTTATCGCTTTCCAGTTCCATACAACTTACTGGGTATGTCTTCGCATTTAAGGATAACTCGAACACCCTTGACTTGGTATTGTGCATGAGTCCGCCCATTTGCTGACTTAATAACATACTCGTGACCTCATAACACTCCGTTGAAGCCCACATCTCTCAACAAAAGGTGTACCGATAAAGTTATGTGAAGCCCCGGAGTCAAATAACACAAGTGTTGAATGATCTCGAACAGAAAACATACCGGCCATCATAGGTGCACCATCTCGGAATCTCCTCCATGGACATGTAGTTCACATGCCCTGTCTTCGCTAGGGCCCTGCTGTTGTTCCCGTGTTGCTGGTTAGGGGCATTACCCCTCCGCTAATAGGGGCAATCCCTAACGAAGTGTCCGGGACAGCCACAACCGTAGCAAGGAGCTCCGGGTGGTGGTGGACGGTTCCTTGCAGCATTTTGAGCAGGGCGAGATGCTGGAGCACGCTGTCCCGTCTGCTGCTCGCTGTGGGGGACTTTGCTGCTGTGGGGGCCTCTGTGGGGGTGCCGATCGGCGCGGCGCCACCATAGGCTGAGAGCGGTAGCGCTGTCCGGAAGGGTCGGTGTAGATCATGCGGTACTTAGCCGGGGGCGGGTTGGATGGCCCCGTAGCACTCGCGGATCTCTTCTTCTCCGCCTGGACCCTGCGGTAGCCCTCCTCGACGAGGATGGCGTTGTTCACGAACTCAAGTACCCCCCATGTTGAGGGTAAGGCGGTCCTGCAACTCGGCGCCGAGTCCCTCCATGAAGCGGTCCTTGCGCTTCGATCCGTGTCCACCAGCTCGGGGGCATAGAGGGCCAGCCGGTTGAACTGCTGAGTGTACTCATGTACACTATGGCCTTCCTGGATGAGAGCCATGAACTCCCTTGCCTTCCGGCGCATCACACCTGCAGGTATGAAGTGAGCGCGGAAGACCCTCTTGAAGTCCTCCCGGGTGGTCCGTGTGCCGGTGGCCGAGTGGCCAGGTGGGTAGCCCACCAAGCACTAGCGGTGCCCTCCAGCTGCTGCGCAGCAAAGAGCGTCTTCCGTACGTCGGTGCAGTGGAGCAGTCCAAACTTGGACTCGGTGAGGCGGATGAAGTCCTCCGCCCTCATCGGCTTGCCGGAGCCGTCATACCTCGGGGGCTGAGTGCCCAGGAACTCCTGGTACGAGGCTTCCCTCGGCGCCGCATCGCGGTTCCGGCGCCCGCGGTTGCCATCCCCTACGGGTGCCTCGCTGACGTAACTCCCGCAAAAACTCATTCTGCTGCTGCTGGTTGTCCCGCATCGCTGCGAGAAACCGAGCCATCATGTCCATGGGATTGGGGACAGGTAGTGGCGGCGGCGGTGGTGCGTTATTCCTAGCATCCTCGGCCGAGCTCTCGGGCCCATCACCACGAAGATCATTGGTGTTGCGGGTCCTCACCATTCTGTTATGCAAAAATTTGTGAAACCCGTTAATCAATTGATCATAGAAGAAAAATCGACTTGGGAAAAATAATTGAGCGTAAGCAGCAACAATTTCATGACAGTGCGATTGCAGGTTGAGCATCATAAGGCAAACTATTATGGCGAGGGGAAACAAATGACCAGCAACATATCCGACCCTAATTCATATTCTGCACCGGGCTGTCTTTCCGATACAGTCAACAAAACCATGGATTTCGTCCTGAAAATCGATAGAATTGGTCCTTCGAATGAATACGAAAGTTTCGGTATAAAATCTAGGCTTTCCAAAAAGTTCTCATTCAACCCCATACGATGGACGAGCTGAAAGTTATGACCAAAACACGACGGACTGTCAAATTTGACAGCATATGCGTCTCCTTGTTCGGTTCGAGCAGCTGGCATTTCGACCTAGAAAATATTTAAATTGGGTTTCCAAAATCATATAAAAGGTTTCTCTCTGGGTTTTACCTTTCCAACAAGTACGTATACGCTCTCATCTGACAAACGAGCTAGGGTTTATGGCCAAAATGAAACCGACAGTCGGTTCTGCAAACAGCAACCGTGCATTGTGGTTCAGTCAGATGGAACATACAATTTCACCCTGAAAACACCAGAGATGAATCTCCAAACGAATACCAAAGTCGTAGCTCGTATTGCTGTCTTCCCAACAAGTACTCATTCAGCTCATTCCGACGCACGAGCTAGAAACTATGCTCAAAACTTTACAGACTGCCAATTCTGAAATAGCAACTCAGACAGTGCACAAAACTGACAAAATGGACCTTGTAGACTCAAAACTGGTCCTCCAAATGAATACCAAAGTTGTATCTCATGTTTCACCCTTTCCATCAAGTACTAGAACAGATTTATCCGATGCACGAGCTAGAAGATATGAGCAAAAAGGCACAGGAATAAGTTTCTGAAACGGCACAGAGGACCTCTCAGTTTCAGATGGTGAACTTGAAATTTTCGACCCTGTAAAACTCAAAATCAGCCTTTCCTTAAACTACCAAAGTTGGAGCTCGTGACTCAAGCTTTCCAGAAAGTGCTCATTTGCCTCATTCCGACAATCGAGCTGAGAGTTATGGGGAAAATCAACCGTGCTGTCAATTCTGAAAAACAGAATCAACACCTCTCATAAAACAGAGCATAACTCTCTCATTCTGGCTTCAAACATCACAAAACTAAATCGACAATTTAGTTGACTTCCTTAGGTTTCCAGAACATTTGAAATCACTCAAATCCAAGATTCGAGCAAAAAGTTATGAATTTTCTTTGCTTAGCGAGTTTCTGAAATTTTTCAGGTTATAAAGTTCAGACTTTTATGGTTGCCATTTTTATCATGAATGCATCTTATTTATCCTATACGTCCTTACCACGAAAGAAACAAATAATTATACCGTCTCAACGGTGTATGAATTTCGGGGTGGCAACCCGCACTCAATCACGTAAGTCAGTCTAAATTATCGACTCACACCTACTAGCGTTGTTATGTACCTGCAGAAGATTCATTCCAGAAACAGTACATCAAATTCAAAAGGAACTACAAAAATAAGCACAGTTCTACAAGTAACGACCCATAGAAAGGATCGCCCCGTGATATGCCACGAGCCAACATTGTCCCGTATTCTCCGTCCGCGGACACGGACCGCTAATTTAAATGCAGACATACCCGAGCCACAGCCGTAGATGCAAGTAATTAAACAATCATAACCCAGGGTTAGCTTTGCCACTATTACGACTAATATAGTCCTTACGGGCACGTCCTCACACGATAACGTCCTAGTTTTCGAAAATAGGCTGCTTAAGGTGTTGTAATATCCCCATGACGGCTTTGATACCACGCTGTGACGGACCCACCTCACGAAGAGGCGTTTCCATCTCCAGGATCATCATGGGTGGCATCACGCGCTGTGATACCCGATATTACAACATACAAACATAAGCATAGCACAATAAATATAAGTACAAGTCTTACATTCATCCCAAGTACAAAGGTACATCGAGTCTCGAAAGCATCGAAGCTAACAAGTTTGGAAAACAACTAAACAGCGGAAGCATAAAGATACAATCGCTCTCTCGGCGATACATCACGGGCATCCGGCAGAGACGGATGTTCCTGCCCTAGAACATCTTACCGGCACATCAACTTCTCTATTCATCCGGGCCGCACCACTCCCAAGTGTAGTGGCCGTCACCCGGAGTCCGATCCTGCCGGACGTCATCTCCGACGTCGAAGTCTCGTCCGGCGGTTTCCTCCGAAAACCACATAGAGCAAAGCCCTGAGCAACTAGAGCTCAGCAAGACCGACCCGTCAAGGTGGCCATCTACAGCCGACTCCTAGACATGCAAAGGCCAGGTAGGATAAAAATTAAGCACTAAGCTGGCCTACAAGTGAATCCTTACTTTCAACTTTTAGCAGTTTAATTAAGTTGCTCAAAAGAATAACATTAATTTACACTAAGCTATTGCATTACATGTTTCCAAACAAGTAATTAAGCAATACAGCAAGTTGATCATACTCATCATCATCAATGTTTCTCTTCTTATTACGTTCCGACGTAGGGACAAGTGGTACTCGTTATCGTGAGGGGCAGCGATTCGAATCGATTTACATCCTGCAGGAGAAACCTGATTGCACGTCACATACGCGCTTCCCGTAAGCCGCATGAGACAACCTTTCGCTTCGATCACCACTCGGCCGACTCAAATCCACCTCCTACGAGCAAGGGTCCCTCAACGCGAAGCCGTCCCGGACGTCAACCGTGAGCGGATGGCTCCCTTCCCGCACTCTCCCGGCCTCCACCGGAGATGGGTATTGTTCGACCTTGCAGCTCCCGTCGCTACATCGGTTCATCGGGCCCATAAACACCAGCATGCAAACAAGTACGTTCAAACTTATCCACATGGGCCGAACACGACGCGGTCCTTGTGTGAACGAGACGGGGCTACAACCTTGAAAACTCTTTCAGTCCTTCACTTGCCACCTAAGTTGCCCGTCCGGCCTCCAAATTTTCCATTCTCTTCTCAATACTTAGCATCGTTTCCAAAAAGGTGATTTGTCCTATCTACGAGTGGTCTCCGTACCACTCGACGGATCATCGCCCTAATTAGGCAAGCATCTAGCGTTGGGTGATCGAACCAGGGTAAATACAATCCTATCGCATGCTAGGGTTTTCATCACAACTCCCGTAGACCTAATGCACAATACGGACCTACAAGCATAGTGATGAAAATAAAATACTTAAACTAAAAGGTTGTGCACCGGGACTTGCCTTGAGCTTGACTCTGAGCAGCTGGGTCAACAACAACAGTAGCTTCGGCGCCTCCTCGCCGGTTACCACGTTCACCACCGCAGCTACATGATGCAAAGGTGATGTGTAAATTTTTTTATGAAAACATGATATGGAATATTTTACGGAATACGTGCGGATTTCATCAGTTACATGTAATTCATGAGTATAAATTAATTTGGTGTCCAGCGAGGTGAAAAGATTTAATTGCGATTAACCAATTTAATTTACTCCATCAACTCCCATGAAGCATTTAAGTCATTATCACATGTGCAAGGGAAATAATTCAATAATCCTAGCAAAACTAGGTAAAATAGCAATTAAATTGTCTCTGGTCCTTAAGCACATGCTATGGATAATAATTAAGCTAAGCTTCATAATTTGGGGCAATTAAACAATTAACTAAGCATTTAACTTAAGTCTCTTAAGAAGAAGTTAACTTAATTAAATTGTCTCTGATTATGCCAACCTAAATGGACTATAAAATAGTACATGTCTCAAGGAGTCCAACGCAATTTAGTTTGTAATTTTTCGAGGTCTAGAACTCTAGATATGAATTTTTGAAGTTGCATGAATTTCCTGGCAATTTAATTAAATTCTGTAATTTCGGAAAGGGTTTAAAAAGGCACGTGGGCTGAATTCAGCCCAATCGGACAGGCCTGGCAGACAGCCCGCAGGGCCAAGCAGCCCAGGAGCGAGCAGCAGCCCACAGGGCGGCATAACCCACGAGCGGCATCGACCTGCCGTTCCCATGGCGGCCGGAGGGTCGCCGGAGCCGCGGCGATTCGCCGGCACGAGGTGAAACGACCACCAAAAATGCTAATAAAAATACCAGCGCGCTCGTAATCACAACGTGCATCCATCCGACATGGTCCCGAGATCAGGGGCTCACCGGAAGATGGACGGCGACGAAGCACGCGTGAGCTCACAGTCTGCCGACGTTCGGCGAGGTCGTGGGCTTTGTAGAATCCACCAAATTGAGCGCCGTTTCTTCCTACATCATCAGTGGATCAAGGGCTTCCTCGGCACGGTGTCCAAGCTGGAGTAGGAGGGCCGGTTGGTGGTGTTGCTGTTGAGGTTGAGGACGGTCGCCAATGGCGGTTGGGGAAAAACACGATTCCGGCGACCTCGTATAAGGTAACAAAGTAGTAAAAGGTCAGACGGATGCACAAGAGGGGTGCGCACGCGAGAGGTCAAGAAAGTGGGGTCGAAGCTCACCAACGGTGACGAATTTCGTGCCGGCGTCGAGGGCGCTCGACGGAGAACACGTCGGAGAAAAATGCGAAATACTCCTAGCTCAGGTCACCGTTTGGGGAACGGTTTCCTCCTAGAGCTTGAGCGCAGCGAGTCGACGGAACGGCGAGCTCCACAAAGTGGCGTCAATGGTGATGGTTTGGGGAAGAAGAAGAGTGAGCAGAGAAGGAGCTCGGTCCAGCAACCGATTTGAACGCCAGGGGAGCATCCCGACCGGGTGGGGTTGCGGCCAGGCTGCAACGGCCACGCGGCGCCCATGTACCGCGCGCGCTGGTGTGCCGCGCGCCCGTGTTGTGCCTAGGATAGGCTGACGGGTGGGACCCGCCGAATATTCCACAGCATTTTTGTTTTTCCCCGAATTTCTAAACGTGGTCTGATCCGATTTTGAAAAATCAAAAGCATGGCCTTCTCCAGCTCAAAAATTAAAGGAGATAATTTTGTTGAAAAGTATAGCTCTAGAAAGTGACATGTACGAAGAGTATACTCAAAAATTCTTTCTGGATAAATTCTGAAAATTCAGAGAAAAGGCTTAAATGCTAAGGTTGTCTGATTTATTTGGGGTATCAAAACTTGATGAAATTCAGTAGGGTTTTGTTCTAGATTTTTCATTTGACATGCCCTACAACATATATTTTTGGTTGACCATACTTGTATGGTAGAAGTTTGAGGTGTAGTTCAAACCAAAGTGTTTTTGAATTTATTTACCGCCCAAAACACTTTGCATGTCAACGAATTTTCTTGGGTGGGCTAATCCAGACCTGTGGTTAGTTTTAAAAATGCTAACTCGAAAGAAATTAGGACACAGAGTGTCACACCATCTCCTGTCCGGAACATACAATGACGTAGAGGAGAAGATGCAGTGAGCTTTGCGGTAGCCTTTTGCATCGCGCCACGATAGGATCCATGGCAGAAACGCGGGACGGTGCGCCGGCGTCGGCAGTGTTTCGCGCCAGGATTTGCAGACGCCATGGAACCGAACGTAGTCGGAGACAGCGTGGAGGCGATGCGAGATGTCGCGGAGGAGATCGAAGGGGAGGTCGGACCAACACAGGGACGAACCCGCCGTGGTTGTGGACATGGTCGATCAAATCCAGATGCCTTTTGCCTTAGGGTTTTGTAGCTTGTGAACTTGAGGAAGCGCACCGGATAAATAATCAACCAGGCTCGAGTTGTGAAGGCATGCCCCGCACAATACATTGAGTCACGTCAAATAGATTATCTGTCCCGGCCCGAAGATAGATAGAGCCACATCAAGCAAACTCAGATACTATACCAAGAAGTTATTGCCACCACTCAAAGGGAACTATCTTATCTTATATCTTATCTTATATTTACTAATCGGAGGCTCCTTTTGAAACATCCACAACATTAATAGGATGAAATATAAGAAATTCTCACAAGAAAACAAAACATCTGTCCTTTAATTTTTGTGTGAATCAATCTCTAGCTAATAGAACTTGATAACATGACCTAAACGACGGACCAAGAAAAATGGCCCAACCAACACGTACCTGTTCCTTTACAGTTCATTTCCTCCTCATGTGAAACCATGAAACAAACCTATCCACGAGAAAACGGAACTACTACGAAACACATAGATTTTTCTTCGTAAACCCTGCTAGAGATCTGTCCTTTAATTTTTATGTGAATTAATGTCCAGTCCCTCTGTTCTTTTTTTCTTGATGTTAGGACACGAAGAGATTAGTTCATTTTTGAACTAAATTCCTTGTCCTAACGTCATAAAAAAAGAATGGAGGTAGTAGCTAATAGATCTTGATAACATGATGTAAATGTCGGACCAAGAAAAATGGCCCAACCTCATGTACGTGTTCGTTCACAGTACCTTCCCTCCTCACGTGAAACCATGAAACACAACCTATCCACGAGACAATGGAGCTACAAAACACATAGATTTTTCTTCGTAAAACCTGCTGGAGAAGGAACAGATTGGACAAGCAATCAGGGAGGATAGATAATGGGGCGGAATCAACCTTTTAGCGCCGCCATCCTTAATGACGGGTGAGCTTTCCATGATTGATTTTCAGATCAAGTGATTGGGGTGGTGAGTTGGTTTTTGTTGTCTTCTACATCGTCGTGGAATTTCGTTGGTTCCAGTCTTCGAGATAATGCTTTGAACCGCTACGTATGATGAGATTCATGTAAGGTAATCACTTTTGTTGACCACACATCTCCTCCCACCGATCCATGCCCTGCACTTCCACCTTCCACTAACCCAGTACCTTTGTAGTCTAGAACAAATCGAAGGCCACACATTACGGTTAAATGGGAAAAAAAAACTCAAGATAAGAATAGTTTTGGTTCTTCAGAATTTTCTTTTGCACATATATGGTGATTCATATCTGAATTGTAATAACCAGAATTCATCGATATCAAATAATAGGTGTTATAAAATATTTTGCGATAGGTCTAATAGTATGATTAATATTTTTATAACTGGGGAGAAATTATGTTGACCTTGATCAATATAAAAAAGTAGACATTATGGGTGAGAGGAATATGCAAGTAAATTTTGTTCAATGTGACTCAACATATAAGTTCTAACAGACAAATGACAGCAATAATTAAAATACAATACTATCTCCTTCCAACCCAAAAATTCAGTATGCTACATGCTTTTCAAGTAAATTCACCTAGCTCATGTGTTGCACGGGTTGATGGTCTAGTTACATGCTAATGTATGATGGCAGTCATCTCTTCGTATGTCAGGTGAACGTGGCAAAAAGGATACATTGAAATTATTCCATTCTAGATACCCCACGGGGATTTAAAAATATTTTCTTCAAATTATTGAGAAAACTGAATTCAAAAGAAATCAGCACGAATATATGGTCATTATTTGGACACACAATTCACATAATTGGAACATTAATAAATGTGCGAAAGGTCTGTAGACTAGTGGCTACAATAGCCTCAATAGCATCTCAGTTTCTGGGCAACTAGCTATATAAATGTACTTCATAACAAAAAGGACGCCAATCCGAAAAAATGTATTCAATTAATCCAGCATAAGCAACTAATGAACAAGTTATCAACCTGACTGATCATTCCATTTGGCTAATTAACCTCCTGTCCAGCATGGATGTTGGCGACAGCATGGGCTGGTTCAAGAACTGCCTTAGTTCTTCCATGTTCTCGAGAGTGCCTAGTTACTCTGTCCACCATGACACTTGAGACGGTGACCTTACTGTGCTTATTGAAGAACTGTCGGGGGCAATGGCTATCTACCTCTGGTGGCAGTTTGCCCGCGCGTATCTTAAAATGTATCCTGGATTGCTCCATTCAATTTCCGAAGTGATGATTCAACCTTTTCTCGGATTTCCTGCACGCACATGAAAATGAAATTTGATTTAACAATCTGCATCTTTCAGACAGAACATTTGACCAGACTGCTCGGAATCAGTTATTATTGACACATATACAGTTGTGATTGTAAATCAGCCAAAGCAGAATTCTAAGTGGGGGAAATGTCTTGGTTCATTGTCATGTCATGTTTTGTAATTATTTACCTCGTTGGACGCAATAGTAGGTTTGGGCGTGATCCACATGCGGGCTTGTTCGGTTATTTTGGGATTGCCATGGATTGGACCGGAATGGGTGGGATTGAGTCCATATATGACTTATGATGAAATCAATCCCACTCATTTCCATCCAATCCATGACAATCCCAATAAAAAATGAACAAGCCCTGCAGGATGCCTCGTTCCAGTCGGGTGGCAGCTGCTCCACCAGCTCCGACCTGTCATCAAGGAAGCTGTACTTGTACAAACGGCATCGGTTCTGCGGCAGCCCACTCCAAATCCCGTTGTAGAGCGTCCTCCTGTCAACAAAATAGGCACAACCACCTACACCGAAGCTGGCGGCATCAACGGCGAAACTGCCCTGCCGTCCCAGGAAAAGGATGCGATCAGCCAAGCTCCGGCCGTCCCTCTCCACCCAACGCTCGTTCTGCAGCACGTATACCGACAGCACTAGGGCGTCCGACAAGCTGTCAAGGTCATAGGGATGTCGCTTCAACACGTCCTTGCAGTAACCGCTATCCGCCTTCAATTGAACCAACACCCAGAGAAGCTCACCACGAGATTCTACAAGGTAGGCCGACTCAACTATCTTGCTTGTTGGGATTGGGATGTTAGCCACCCTGCAACGGTCTGCCTGATGAGCGGACCTTATGCTCCACACGTTGCCCCAGCGCCTGGTCCTGCAGCTTTGTACAATTTTTCCTTTGTGATAGGCTATGCTCCAGCTACTCATGTCCCAGACATAGGCGTAGAGATCGTCGTCCCTTTCCAGGAGCGTCCAATTTGCGTCACCGGGATGCACAAGCGCCGCAAATATGGGCACATCCGATTTTCCCCGAACGATACCCAAGGCGTAAGCAAACACGGTGCCATCGCTGGAGATGGTGCCGGATGCCCGCTGCACCCATCGCTTCATCTCGTCTGGGTAGGGAGGCAACGTGACGGAGGATGCCAATCACGCCAGGATCGATCGAGTCAAGCAGGGGGTTTAAGAGGGTTGTCTAATTCACGCGCGCGCGCTAGGACGGCAGCGCGTAAACCTTCCGACAGGGACATACTTTCCTTTTTTTGGAAAGTTTAACCTCGGTCAAAGTTTCCATTAAGGAAAGTTTTAAATCAGTTAAAGTTTCAATCAAAAGTTTTATGAAAAAGTTTACTTGAAAAGTTTCACGGAAAGTTTACTCGAAAAGTTTCATTGAAAACTTTGAATCACAAGTTCTGTAGAAAAGTTTCATTGAAAACTTTGAATCACAAGTTTTACAGAAAAATTTCATCAAAAGTTCAAATCAAACTTTTCCCCAAACTTTAGATCTAAAATTTTCCCCCAAACTTCAGATCAAAAGTTCTATCAAAGAGAGAGAGAGAGAGAGAGAGAGGCCGGCGGCGCATCGGAGAGCATCGGCGGTTGGGCAGCGCGGGTAGGGCTGGTGGTGGGCGGCGCGCCGGGGAGGGCCGGCAGTGGGCTGGAGGCCGCGGAAGGGCGGCGCGCTGGGGAGGGCCGCTGGTGGGGCGGAGGCCACGGAGGGGCTGCGCGAATGGGAGGGGCCGGCGGTGGGGCGGCGCTCTGGGGAGGGCTGGCAGTGGGGCGGAGGCCACGGAGGGGCTGCGCGAATGGGAGGGGCCGACGGTGGGGCGGCGCGCCAGGAAGATCCGGTGGTGGAGCTGCGCATGCCACAGAGAGGCAGGGATGGCACGTCGGGGAAGGCCGGCGATGGGCGGCACATTCGGGAGAAGCCAGGAGAGGAGGGAGGAAAAGGAAGAAGAGAGGATATGGAAGGAGGGAAGAGGAAGAAAGATAAGGAAGGAAGAGTTTGCGTGAATAGGTGGGAGCAAACGACCGTGAAAAAGAATTCCCGGGCTTTAAGTCATTGTCGGTTCTACACTTTTCCTTACGGGCCTTTTCGTTTGACTTTTTGAATAGTTTTTTTAATGAAACTACATGGCAGGCAGCACAGTACATAGGCATTTCCTCTAAAAAACTTGAATCGTATTAAAAATCATTACCTCATGAGAAAGAATCATTTCACATAAACATTTTGACGTTTACTAGATCTTTGGCCGTCAGATATCTCTCGGTCACATATTGTATATCTCCCAGCCACATTTTCGAAATAACTAAAATGAACATGTGGAACATTCCATATATGAAGATAGAACAATTTTTAACTGAAACTAGACTCTTCTAGTTTTGAGAGGTAAGTAAAATATCGCACATTTCCCATAACATCATATGGAACAAAAAGTGTTCTTTCGAGGAAAAATAATAATTGTTTAGTGAACGTGGAAAATTGTTTCTATTCCTTAGACTATTCGGGAAAAAAGAGAAGTGAAAAATCTAGGTGGTTGAATACATATCTGATTGTGGAAATAAAGGTAACTAAATGAAAGATTAGCAAAATTTCAGTAAAGTTTATGAAGAGACACACTCAAAATTTTGTTCAAAAACGAAATGTTACAAAAACACTTAGGATCATGATCCAAGTGCACCATATAACCAATGATCCAATTGGATTTGATTTACAATCTGAAAATATGTTTTTTCCTAACCCACGTATCATTATTAAAAAACCTTTTGGTCTTATATAATATTTTTATTTCTTAGACTTTTGGAATATCTAGTTCAATGACTTGGAAGCATGCCTTTAGAAAGGTAGACAATTCAAAATGTTGAAAGAAGGATATCCAAAAAAACCTTTTTAACACCAATAATTCACATTAATTAGTTGGTATATGGCTAAAATTATATTTAAGTTTAGACGTAGTGCCTGGAGAACATCCTAATGGAAAACGAGTTCACATGAACATATCAATTACAAATATATGCACTTTTGTATCAACACTAAACAACATGCAACATATAAAGAAAATAACGATGTGACAAAAATTATCTCATTCAACATCATAAAATGAATTGTTTGCTAATAATGATTACTGATGACATCATCTTTCCCGTTAGTGTTCTTTCGTGGAAATTCTAGTGGTGGTCCTGACATTGACATCAGCAAATACTGCCATCTAGATTTCTTTTCTAGTAATGGTAGTTTTGGGAAATTCTAGCTTGTGTTACTGTAGGCTCCTCTTTTTGAGATATATAAACTCACTTTTAAACCATTCTCTTGAGCTAACGCCTTTTTATGCCAGAACAAACAACTGTGCTAGTGCTGTCCCAACTAGCACAATCATAGTCGGCCCAATTCCGAGCTTTACTTAGGCCCTAATAAAGCATTTCTCCTTTATTCTATAGATCTAGTGATGCCAAGTAACCCACATTTGTAACAATATGTGTTTAACATATTTCTCCCCATGTAGTCGGGTAAAAGGGAGACTGCGTTTTAGTAGACGATAATGAGTCCGTGAGTCTGCCTCCAGGTTAATGGGTATTATAAGGGATGATCATATGACACTGAGTCAACTGTTTGTTAGTTTAATGAACATCACATATTTGCAAAATGGGGGGTTTAAAAATCTAAATATCCTATCTCACATAAATTGCTGGCTAGGGAACAAGTTATATACTTTATCTCAAAAAGTAACTTCCTAAAAATATCAAATGTATATTTTGTTACGGTGCTTGAAACTAATATTAACCGTCGATTTAGTTAGATCTAAGGGTCAACAATAGGAAGGTACATAACAAAAGGTACTTTAAGTTGTGGAACAGTATCAAAAATGGTGGGACCGATACCAAAACTTATATTATTTTTTCAATTACGTAAAGGGCAATTTAGTAACTTCACATTATTTTTCAATTACCAAAAGTCAGTATATGTCAATTTCATCATTGACTTTCCACCCTCCGGCGAGGCCACCCGAGCTCGCCCGCCCGTCAGGAAGCCTTCTGACTTCGCTCGCCTCTTCTCGTGCGGGCGAGCCCTCCCTCTTCCCCCGCCTCCCTCTTTCCCCACCTATCCTCAGTCAGATGAACGCTGCCACTTCCACTGCCTCTCCCTGTCGCCGGCCTCCTCTGCATCGCCACGGGGAAGAATTTGCCCTCCCCAATCTACTCTGCGCTGACCTCGAAGGTCTGCAACTAAGCAGGTTTCGCGTCCTCCGCGGCTACGGCGCCGCCACCTCGTTTCCGAAATCGGTAGCGATGTCGTATTGTGCGTAACTGCGTACCTGGCATGTGAATTATGATTGAGCGAGGTCTGATCTGTAGACCGCTTTGCTAGTGCTGGTGATGATTCCCTACCTGGACAGAAAGACCCTATGAAGCTTTACTATTCCCTAGGATTGGGTTTGGGCCTTTCCTGCGTAGCTTAGGTGGAAGGCGAAGAAGGCCCCTTCCGGGGGCCGAGCCATCAGTGAGATACCACTCTGGAAGAGCTCGGATTCTAACCTTGTGTCAGACCCGCGGGCCAAGGGACAGTCTCAGGTAGACAGTTTCTATGGGGCGTAGGCCTCCCAAAAGATAACGGAGGCGTGCAAAGGTTTCCTCGGGCCAGACGGACATTGGTCCTCGAGTGCAAAGGCAGAAGGGAGCTTGACTGCAAGACTCACCCGTCGATGCCGATGCCATTGGAGAAACAGGGGATGAACCAGGTACAGTTCTGCGTCGACCATTGGAGAACAGGGGATGAATCAGGTTCAGTTCAGCTGCGGGCAGCCTGAATAGTACTGAGTAGTTAATTCAGCACCATTTGATTTGGAAATTGAAGTTTCCTGCATGC